>OX463840.1:4773328-6104550 GCA_949825065.1 Odontocerum albicorne | reverse complement strand
CTCGAACGAGTTTGACAACGTATACCAAGAGACGCAGATGATGTAGATCCATTATAAATATTATACGTTTGACAGTTGAAAAATTGCGGAAAATTTAAAATAGTAGTTCTTGTTGCCCCATCCCATATAACATCGCCTGACCTATCTTATTCAGACCACAACATTTTGGAACCCAGTGGTATGTAATTGATATAATGTAATAAATCGTAAAATATTATAGAACCCAGTGGTATATTATTGTATAATATTCAGATAAATAATATGTTTTATAATAAAAAAATCTAACATTCTATTATAACATTATGATTGTTTCTTAAGTCTTGAAAAGTATTTAAACCAGGAATAAATAATTTCATCATATATTTTAACTTAGTTTACAACTGTTGGTTACACAAAAACTGGCAATCGATTAAGTGCATGTTTGAATAAGAGAGTTTTTTTTGCGGCAACAACCCCCTTTATTTCTTGACCCTTTGCAAAATTTTGCTTGATTTCTTTCAGAAAAACTTGTCGTTTCTACTAAACATTCTTGTGTGCTAACACATAATATGGTAATCTGAATTGACCGTTTCTTTTATTTTACATATGATATTCTATATAAATTTGTATACTAAGTTCACAAAAACAGTATACAAATCTCAATCAAAAATGGTTTAAAGCTTCCGTGGTTCTTTGTAAGACTTGTATAAGATCTTTCAAAAGGATGTACCGCGTGGTTGGACTGATGGTGTCGTGGTTGGACTGATGGTGTCGAAGTTTCGAAAACGTTGCAGCTTTCATTTTTCGTACTTGTCTATTTCGTCAATTTTATTACCATAAAGAACTAAAGATGAAAACTGCAACGTGTTTGAAACATTAGCATCATAAACCACACCACACAATATAACACACAGAAATAACTAAAAAAAATGTTAACCTGGCGAGTTTATCGCAATGTGGCAATCTCTTCCAACCAACCAGAAATATGTTTTTATAGCCCCTAAGTGTTAACCAGACTGGAATCCTATTTTAAAAAATCTGTATTCCAGCTGGGATCGAACCCGCAACCTCCGGATCGGTAGACAAGTGTCTTACCACCAGGCCACGGAGGTCCTCGAAATTCTCAAATATATCAAAAAATATGTATTTTATTTATGAATCTGGAATAAAAGCAATCTTAAATACTGGCATTATTTCATTCATATTTACACGTAGAAAATAAAAACAAATTATGGGAACTAAATTAAAAAAAGCAAATTTTTTAAAAATAATTTTACTATATAAGGATATAGGTTAAGATTCACTGGAGTAGGCACGTAACTTGTGATTAATCGTCATATGTGTTAGCAAAACTACCGCAAGTGGAGAAGTATATTACAATAATATATACAAATTTTATTTGATCAAGCCATAAAAAATATATTTTAATGCGTATTTTTTATAACAGTATTGCGAAAAACTTAATTAATGGCTTAACTTTGATGAAACATTAAAGTTAAAGACTAAAATTAATATTAAGTGTTCAATTATATCGGGAATTATGAAAATTTGTAATTTGTCAGAAGAGGAGTTATTAAAAGTATGAAATTAATAAAATAGAGTGTTTAATATTGATGATCAAAAATGAAAAGAGAAAACTAATTAACATTAATAAGTATGACACTATCGTTTTAAAGAAAGGACGATTCCATAATGGTTATAAAATTTTAAAATTAGAGGTTCATAGCAATGCGGTAACGCACTGGACTTCCATGAGGGTGTTGTCAATTCGAGCCCCGCGCTGTTCTACTCTACTCGAATGACGTAGACATTTTTAGTATTCGGGGGTATGAGGATACCTATGACTTCGTTCATATCTATTCTTACAAAAAAAAAGAAAAAAAAAACATGCCGGTATGCTCCAATCGTCTCACTTCGGTGTGCCATCGGATTCAGTACCACGGTGCGACCGGTGAGAGTTTGCTGGTGTGCAAAGGCTCACTCACTTAAAAAAACAAATTTCACGGCACAGCTTCGCTTTCTAACTCTGAATTGACGTTGGAATGACGAAGGGATCCTCGACTACGAAGCCCAAACGCTCGTAGTCGAGGAAGCTCGACGATGAATTTCCTAAATAGAAACCGCATAAAATACAACAATACCACACATCACATCAACTGACAGCTGAATATCAAAACTAGAAAATATTCGCTAGCGACTAATATTAATTCAACACCACATCAGTATGTGGATAAAAAGTAATGATTTGAATGTTATAATTGAATTGTAATTTGTTGAGTAAAAAACTGTTTTTTTTAACTAAATATAATCTTATAACCCTACCGTTTTCAAGGTTTTCACCTCATTATTAGAGGAGCACAAACAAGACTTGTTATAATGACTTTAAACCTTCATAGTGTTAATGCCTTAACTTAGAATACCACATGAACAAAGAAATTATCCCAACTTATTAAATGCAATGAAACTCTTGAAGCTGTGTGACAGAAGAAAAACAGCCGATATAGTACTGCTATACAAAATCATTCACTCAGTGATTGATGCACCTCACTTACTCGCAAACATTTCATTTCGTATTCCCACTAGATCCACAAGACAGCTCAATCCCTTTTATACCGAAAATTGCTATACTAATTATAAAATCAACTCCTCTATAATTCGTATGCAAAGACTTGGAAACAAGATTTGCAACAATTGAGATATTTTTAATATAAATATATACTATATGGTATTCGCCAGAATATCACAACAATATTTAGAAATAGCTACTAACTTTGTGCTCTCCTTTATTAATATAAATAACGTAATATAAACCAAACATTAAGGACAATAATTTGACTCTGGAGTTGAGTAACTCTGCATCAACATGTAGGAAGGTTTTAATTCTGCAAAGAAACTTGCATCTCGTTCTACTAATGAGGACATGTGTTTTCTATATCTCAATATCTATCCATAAAATCCCCACAAAATTCTCAAAAAATCCAATATTTGTTCTATGTATGCGTTATTCCACTAAAAACAAATCTGTCTTTACCTCTATAAAATAATTCTTCGACAATTACGTAAGCCTGCTTGGTGAAGTTTAGTAATATTTTGTGGTATACATACATAACATATATTGAACTTAAATATACATATAATTATTAAATAATTTTAAAACAATGACTGTAATTTATTACCACTACTGTTTTTCGTAACTTCGTGTTAGTTTAAGATAAAGTTGTATTATTTGTCAATAATTTTAAGTACTTGTATAACCTATCACATGTTCATTTGTATATAAAGACACTGTTGTGTCGTTAATTAAATGAAATAAATAAATAATTGAATTATTACTGTGTTTACAAAAGTAAAAATAATGCGACACCTGTTATTACAAATCAAAACTATATAAATTACTATCGACAATTTTTCCCCCTAATGAACATCAGAGCGGTCCAGATAGATGTGGGTACATACTACTCGTATTATAATTATTGTTAGCAATTGTTATTAAAGTTTAACCTAGAAATCGTTATCTAAGAATTACTCCACGTTCTATTTTCCGAAATGGTAATGCTCGTATCTTGAATATTTTTGTTATAATATACTCGTGTTATCTTACATACATTTTGACATAGTTTAGAGGCCAAGAACATTAATAATTCCCCAGTATAAAAGTGTCGTGACACTTTCTTGACGCATGACTTCTTCAAACAATAAAAAAATCGTAAAACTAAATCTACATAACACCTTAATTGCTGGATGGCGTGTCCGATAGCCTTACTTATACAAAATCAACTAGGTGTACGCCTTACTCAAAAAATAACTCAATAACGAAACAGGACCGCCTGAAGGAATACTTTAATTAATTTTTTTTTAAACATTATAAACAAATACACTTAAATAACAAAATGAATAATTTGAAGATATAAACATCAGTCATAATATAAAATTATATTCTTCCTTCCTCCACCATGTTTATATTTTTATACTAAGAGACAGTAGACCCGCTGGCCGACCAACACAGATATAATTTATTTTTTTATCCACTTTGCACGGATTTCTCCTGTTATACAAAGAGGATCTGCTTCTAGCGTTAGCTTATTCGTTAGGAATAATATCAGCCAGGATTCTTCTCATACTGCTAGTCGGTACCGAGAATATATCAACCGTGTCATTCACTTGGTTCAATATCTCTATACCACGCGTGACTGAGTGTTTAGCCATGATATTCGTCCTGTAAGTTGGTATGTAGAACAAAGGGTGATTCCTTGCACGGCTATATTTATTGGGTACATATAAACTTAGTGCTTCTAGAATCGCGGGACAGTTAAAGAACCCTTGGAAAACCTTTATTAGGAATATCGCAATGGATTCTTGCCTTCTTGTTTCGAGGCTTCTATAGTTACACACCGTGAGAAGTTCGGCATGGTGAGCATATTTTGGGTAATCGCCCTTTGTTCTGTACCATAGATATCTGAGGATTTTTTTTTGTATTTGTTCTATATTGTTTTTATATTTGAGCTGATGAGGAACCTAAACCGTAGATGCATATTCTAATTTGGTTCTAATTAGATAATTATATAAGTTTCGGAGGATATTGGTGCTGTTAAATTCTCTTGATATTCTTATTATAAAACCGAGTAGTTTGTAACAGTCCGATATCAAACGTGAGACATGGTAAACGAACGTGAGTCTGACATCAAAGGTTACGCCCAAATCCTTGAATTCAGAAACTCTGTTTAGTGCCACTCCCTGTATAGTATACTGATGGTGGATTGGTGAAAACGATCGACTATAAGATACACAGACACATTTATTAATGTTGAACAGAAGATGATTTTGCTCACCCCAGGAGACTAGGAAGTCTAGGTCCTGTTGTAACTGTGCACAGTCGTGAGGTGAATTGGTCGGGGTATTATAATAGTGCTTTAGTCATTGCTGGTCCTGTTGCGTGGAATAGTCTACTTCTTAATGTTCGAGATAAGGGTTGCGTGTGCATCTTTAGGAAGCACTTTGATACAACCCTTTTTGGGAGGTCTCGTTCAAATGTATAATTATATATGAACACCTGAAATCGAATGTGTTTGTATCATATACCAGAAGATCTATAGCGATTTCTTTAAAGTTCGTCTTTAATTGAAAAGTTTTCTGCGGTCTCCTTATCAAATATGGTTTTTTGAACATATGCAGTACTTTATCTAACGGACGCAGCCACCACCTTTCTATCCTTCCTACTAACTTACCATATATAAGTTTTATTTTATAATATTTTTAATCTCTAAATAAGTCACAAACGAATTAGTTACAAACCAATATAAGACTCGCTCCGTCCTTGCCATGCTTTAAGAAGCGACTGAAAAAACTCTTAATTTCTAGTCAGTAAAATAACGTGTTTCATTCCTGATTTTTCTTTTCCTTTCCTCTCCACCATCCCTTCCTTTCCTTTTGATTGATGATATCTCACTTTATATGAAAAATAATGTTCGGGTGATTGTCCGTCTTTGTGGGGTCCGTGAGCATATACTCATGTATGTGTTTATGGATTTCGTGGGGATGGATAGTCATTTGAATGATTTATGCGACTACGTAACTTGCTTCATTTTATTTTGTCTGGTTGGTTGGAAGAGATTGCCTCTTGGCAATAAACCCGCCAGATTATATTTGAAATAAAAGTGTTAAATAAATAAAAAGTAAATAAATAGTGGATTCAAATCATCAGTTTGAGCGCCTTTGAGAGTTTTTTCTCTAAACGGCATATTTATCCTTTTAAAAAATTATACTAAAATAAAACCGGTAATAGTTAAAAAAAATACCCTTCAACAATCGTCATCATTCTTTCAAAATCATTTTAAAGCTCCTTTCTCCATCTTACTTAAGACATCCATTTTATCAATGAACTCTTTTCCTATATCTTTATTACACCTTCTTTCAAACATTGACACTCCAAAAAAATCTTGGTGCACGCATCTCCATAGCTTACTATTATCTTCTTCATCAAAGTCCATATTTGACTTCTACGCATCAAGCAATGTAGTGTAATAAAAAAATGTCATCTCTCATTAAAAAAAATCCTTTGGGTCAATATAACATACGAGTACAACACGCAATTCCGATAAAGCATAGCACAATTTGGATCTAAGAATCACTCTCGTATCGAACTGGGATCATTTCGCCTGTAGAGAGCCTCGTAATATAAGGTAGAAATCCGTGTTCTAGGAAATAATAAAGTAATTCATTGTTAAATAATAAAGTAATTCATTGTTAAAATAGTAATAAAGTAATTCATTGTTAAATAATAAAGTAATTCATTGTCAAAAAAGTAATAAAGTAATACAGGCAAAAGATATCCCCAGTAAACTAGGCAGGCCTAGTTTACTGGGGATAAGACAAATGAAAGGCAACAAACCCAGATCCATTAAAATTATATGTCCAAATCAAATTACCTGTTGTTTTTTCTCAAATTGTGTATATTTCTTGTCATGTGTAATAATAATAATAATAATAATAATAATTCATTGTTAAAAAAGTAATAAAGTAATTCATTGTTAATAAAGTAATTAATTGTTAAATAATAAAGTAATTCATTGTTAACAGAAATAATAAAGTAATTCATTGTTAAATATTCTAATTTATAGATCCATCTTCTTCTCTTGAATTTTATTAACTTAATTTTTGTAGTTCGTTTCCGAGACGGCCCTATTCAAAAGGAAACTTAATAAATTAATTATGAAAACTTCTCCATTAGACAATGAACTAATATTTTGTTAAATAGCCCATAAATCTTTGAAAGTGCTTACAAATCCTTAAATTTCATCTACCTTTCTCTACTTGAATAGCTAAATTATCGGCCCATAACGTGAATAATCGACATAGACCCTTTGAAGGCAAATGGACACTCCCTTAAAATAAGTTGGCAATCAATTTTTATCGAGAAAAAAAAACGTCAACTGAAGGGATGAAATGAAAAGGTTTAGTGAAACGCAATCTTCCGGTTCTTTTTCCTTAGATTAAAATTTGTCAGCCATTTGGATTCTAAAAACAAAGAATAAAAGAAACATGCTAACGTTTTGTTTAAGAATACAATAAAATTGATCCGTTTTATTTTTTAAAGTTATTTTTTTTCCTAGTACTAATAATTGTCTTCCAACACGAGGAGTACGGATTCGATTCCTGTCGCTATTTTATTTATTTCAACGGTGCGGCGGCGGCAACGACCGATGCCGGCGCAGTCTAGTGTAATTGTTAGGAACATTTAAAGCTAATCTTTGTAGTAATGCTGAACAGCTCACACTTCCTCGAACGAGTTTGACAACGTATACCAGGAGACGCAGATCTCTTCTTAAGCTCAAGGAGTTATACCCGAGCATGCCCAGCAGAAACTGACATGGGGATCCTCGACTACGGAGCCCAGCAACGATGGCGAGTGACAGATTAAAAAAAAATATGTTGAGAGGAAAGATAGGAAGGTGATGGCTACGGCCGTTAGATAAGGAACTTCTCCGCATCTGTATATGTTTATAAAATTCATATTTGATAAGAAAACTTATCGAGGGAAGACGAACTAAAGAAACCTTTATAGATCTTCCGATATGTTGTTTATAGTTAAGGCATTAACGTTGTGGAGGTTTAAAGACATTGTAATTTATTTTTAACAAACACTGTTTATTCCACTTTTTTGTGACGGTATAACCCTACCGGTTTCAAGGCTTTCACCTCATCTTCAGGGGAGCGCAAACAAGACTAAATGCTGTTCGAACTGGTACCGATATAGACACTTCAACGGTTGGAGGCTGGGGGGTGAGGAAGGCTAGGGATAATTTCGGCCAAGAGCGGGGAGATTTTGGGGAAATAACTGTTCAACAGATGCTCCGATCGGTATACTGACTTAGAAATTTCTAGGGCCTCTAATCTGTCCAATTTATTTCGGAAATAAATTGGACAGATTAGAGGCCCTAGAAATGTCTAAGTCAGTATACCGATCGGAGCATCTGTTGAACAGTTATTTCCCCAAAATCTCCCCGCTCTTGGCAGAAATTATCCCTAGGCTTCCTCACCCCGCAGCCTCCAACCGTTGAAGTGTCTATATCGGTACCAGTTCGAACAGCATTTAGTCTTGTTTGCGCTCCCCTGAAGATGAGGTGAAAGCCTTGAAACCGGTAGGGTTATACCGTCACAAAAAAGTGGAATAAACAGTGTTTGTTAAAAATAAATTACAAGATCTTCCGATATATGATTGTATCGTGCGTATTTCATCGCTCAGGTCAAATAAGTATAATGCGTTTTCATAATTAAATTCCGTCTTCATTACTATAAAGAAAACATTTCATTCCATACAACCTAATTGTTGTCATGTCTCTTGATTATTTTAAAACAGATAAAATCTGGATTGGTCCCTTTTTGTACATAACGTCCAAGTTATATCGATTGATTTAGACTGGAAATAAGTACAACTAACTTGCCAAATGCTCTATTCCTTTATAAAGCGAGCTGTCACTTTTGAATAGTGCCTCGGAAATTGACATCTTGAACATTTCAAAAAATGTTTTTAAAGAAAGTATTTTTAACTTTCTTAGCAACAGGGGTTAGTTGTTTTGGCTTAACATTCATTATTTCTTATTTGTTAATTTTGTTTCTTGTTAATGTAAATATTATTCTTAAAGCTTTTTATTTGATTGGATTTAACCTGTATATTGTGTTGAGCGTTATAAAATGAACAATGACTAATCGAAAATCAATATTTTGTTGTTTTACTTTACATATTGCTAGTTTTTTTTCAATACATTATATGTAGAATAAAATAAGAATTTTTATTAAGAAATTATATCATTGTAATATAACGTTAAAAAGAAAACTTTATTTACGTAAATAAATATTTATTTAACAATTCTAGAGTCATAGCGTTAACATTGGAAATTCACGTTTATTCAAATATAAATAAAAATTGAAACACTGTTTTATCCCCTTGAAAATGTATATTTAACCCAACTAGTTTCAAGTCATATATATTTTAGGTTGGGTTAAATATATTTTTTCAAGTGGATAGAACAGTGTTTCATATATCATATTATTTGTGCTTCCCTGATGATGAGGTTAAAGCCTTGAAACCGGTAGGGTTATACCGTTACAAAAAGTAGAATAAACAGTGTCTGATAAAACAAATTACGACAGTGTTTAAATTTTTAATTACATTTGAAAAATATTTTATTGATTATGTTGTTTATAGTTAAGGCATTAACGTTGTGGAGGTTTAAAGACATTGTAATTTATTTTTATCAAACACTGTTTATTACACAATAAACAGTGTTTGATAAAAATAAATTACAATTTTATTGATTCACTTTGACCGATTTGTTAATTTATTATACAACCGTGTTAAAAATGTTTTGAACAATCAAATACTCCAAAAGCAAAATTTTCTTTGTTATTCCACAAATATTCCCGGCACACGTTTCTACCTCCAATTTGAAATACTTCATCAGATTGTTTCAGTGAGTAGAAGAGAGATGCTTATGTACTCGTACATAACAATGCTTTGGTATAGATAAAGGTGTGGGCTGAAAAATATTATGCCTTCGGCCATGTATCTACTCTGAAGGCTTTTTCATTCATTAATTTGTATCGTACCCTTTATTTGTTTTTTGTTTTACCCGAATTGTTTTTTGCTTCATCCGAATTGTTTTTGTTTTATCTGAATTGTTTTTGTTTTATCCGAATTGTTTTTGTTTAAAAAAAAAACATTTAAATGTTAACACAATTCCACTTAACATTAAATACGTACAGACATACCATAACGGCTTTTCCCTGTTGGGTCAACAAAGCGCCAGACATCTCGATACACATATGTTATATAGTCTCTTTCATATCTATATACCTTATTTCAGATGTCATTCCTCTAACTTCTTGCATTTCTTTCATTCAAAATATAAGTCAGTTGATCAGATCATACTTTTCTTGGTCCCTCCTGCACGCCTTCCACTTAGCACATGTTACATGTGTACTTTACGAGTATATTTATTTTGTTAGCATTTCATCAATCATTCGTTCCACGCGCCCAAATCATCTCAGAGTGCTCTTCTTCATCTTACTTCATCTTCATTAACCTTAAATTCACACTCATCCCCTAGTTACTCCGTATTCTATTGTACATTGTCACTTCAGTATTTATCTAATTGCAGACATTTCTACAGAATTAATTCGGCTATATAAAGTCTCACATTTTGAAAGAAGGAAAACTAAGAAGTAGAGAAATAGTATAAGCTGTTTGAGAAGTTGTATGAATGTAGAAGATGTGAAATATGTGTATCGCGATAGGAAAATCTGGTGCCCTGTCATTTTTGCCTACCTAAGTAGGGAGTGAGATTATTATTAACTGATGTTAATATTACATTTAAGTGTGTGAAACAAGTGTAACGACGGCCGTGACCTAGTGGGCAAGACAACTTGTTACCAAACCGGGGTTAGCAACTTTGATTCCAGTTGGTCCCTAGATTTAAAAAAACAATCGTCTAGTTTTTACTGAATGTTTGTTTAAACACATTTCTGGTTGACTAGAAAAGATATTGATCCAGAAATCTATCATATATTTCGTGTTTTTTTTTTTTTGCATTATTCCATAAAGAGTATTTTTGGCATTCTAAAGCCATGTTTTTTAATTGAAAAGGAAAAATAAAGAAGCGGCGAAATTATAAATTTTGAATCACTTCACTTTTGGTTCGCGATTCTTTTAAATTAACTAAAAGAGAAAAAAAAATGGTCAGAATGTTTGCGACAAAATTTATAAATCCGAATATCATTTTATTTTCGAAGGTTGGAAATATTAAAAAAAAATCTGGGAACACAGCAACTGGCAACTCATGATACAAGGGTCTGAAAAAGGGCGGCAAAAGGTTTTGACAGGGCGGGAAAAATCGTCCATCACTGTCGTTGGGAGGGAATCGTTGAAAAAGTGCTCTCGTATTATGTTAAGCTGCCCGACGCTGACCGAAATGGCGCAATCCAGAAGGTTAAAAATTATTTTCGACACTCCAATTATGGGGAAAACATCGAAATCATTAGTCTTCATTTTTCAAACATAAACGTGGTCACGATAACTCGTTTTTTTAAATAAATTTTTCGAAATGGATTTTCTTTCAGATGAAATATATATATATTTTGATGACGCATTGTACTGGACAAGTTAATGGGATTTATGACTTACAATATCGTTTTTTCTTTTTTCTTAGACCTGTAGTCTGTTATTATCAAGACTGTCTCTCTTGAGATGTTGACTCCCAGCTTTCCTTCCATCTTTTTAGAAGTCTTAGAACTACCAGTGGGTATTTCATGCATTGTCATGTAGAGAACCCTCGTGTTATCCGTTCTTTCCATATGGCCTCGCCAGTGTCTTATGTGGATTATACCACTTCTTACAATATTTTCTTCTTCACATATTTCTCGTAAAAGTGAGTGTAACTATTCCCGCTTTACACGCCTCCATTCTCGAACAACTGAAAATCACTGACAGATTTTCGACAATGTGTTTTCGACGAGTCCTCCGATTCTTTGGGCACATTGCTCGTGGCCATGGACGTATATATGGGAGTGAAATGTGAAAGTGAAAAAAAATCTGAAAAAGCCGAATAATTGCTGCAGAAATGCGTGCATATAGAATAATACGAGTACATATGGTGACCATGTAAGACAGAATATGGAATAAGGTAATTAAGGATGAATGTAAAATTAAGACTGAAGTGTTGATTAAAATAAAGAAAAGCACTCTAAGATGGTGTAGCGACCGTGCGTGCGGTCACTGAACCCACTAAGGCGACCCTTGTCCGCTCGGTCATTGAACTCGCAAGTGGCGAAGAGCGAGACACCGATATATATCTTGCCTCTCCTACAGACCGTAGTATGAAATGTATATAGAACATGCAACAATAAACATGTGTCCAGCGGAAGCGAGACAGCGACATGTTCTGCGCCGTTCTATACATTATAAATACAGACGCTTACAATAAACTTTCTCTTTACTTATTCCGATCTCGACGACTTTAATTCAAACAAACCTTCATCCTTCTATGCGAAATACAAGTCCCAAAAATGGTTTGGGCACGTGAAAAGAATGAATTATTAAAAATTAACAAAACAAACATACAGTGTAAATGTGAATGGAAGGCGTGGTAGAGTAAAGACCAATGAAAGTATGGTTGGATCAAGTGAAAGAAATGTTGAAAACAGGACAAGCGAGAAGTAATAGAAATCGTAGGAGTTGTATGATATAGTGCATGGATGAAGAAGAGGCTATATGTGAGTGTCGAGATAGGCTAATCTAGGAAATGGCGTGATGGTATGTAAGTACTGTAATTTATTTAATCAAACACTGTTTATTCCAAAAGTGGAATAAACAGTGTTTGACTAAACAAATAACAATGACTTTAAACCTTCAGTGTTAATTAATTTGTTTAATCAAACACTGTTTATTCCAAAATAGGAATAAACAGTGTTTGACTAAACAAATTACAATGACTTTAAACCTTTAGTGTTAATTAATTTGTTTAATCAAACACTGGTTATTCCAAAAGTGGAATAAACAGTGTTTGACTAAACAAATAACAATGAATTTAAACCTTCAGTGTTAATGCCTTAACTTAAAATAACATATAGTATGTACGTATGTTTTTCAATTAGAAAAAATGTGCACGTCATAACTAGATTGATCTTTCTGTGAAATTATGATATTAATACGTTTATGCATTACGTTTATGCATAAACGTATTTTTAATTAAAATTAAGAATACGTTTATGCATAAACGTATTTTTAATTAAAATTAAGAATACGTTTATGCAAAAACGTATTTTTAATTCAAATTAAGAATACGTTTATGCATAAACGTACTTTTAATTAAAATTAAGAATACGTTTATGCATAAACGTATTTTTAATTAAAATTAAGAATACGTTTATGCAAAAAAATATACGACCGACACTAACACACTTAACTGATTTGATATTTATGAACATATTCGTAAAGGATTGAAGAATGAATGCTTTTGCGCAATTTGTAATAATCAAAAGAACCTTTTTTCGCACATGTCGACATTGTTTGAACATGTTGAAAAGCGTGTCTGGGGACCAAATCATTAAAATATTATGGGATTTAGAATCACTCTCGTAGTTTGGTTTTGTAAGTGTTGGCATATTACTGAACGAGTATAGGCAACAACACTTGCACACGTTTACCTCTTGCCAGTT
This sequence comes from Odontocerum albicorne, assembly GCA_949825065.1. Taxonomy (NCBI): domain Eukaryota; kingdom Metazoa; phylum Arthropoda; class Insecta; order Trichoptera; family Odontoceridae; genus Odontocerum; species Odontocerum albicorne. The sequence goes on along the minus strand of OX463840.1, from coordinate 6,091,359 downwards.
TTGTTACTAAAGTCTTTGACCGCACTAAAACCCTTGTTACTATAAATGATAAATAAAAACAGCAAATTTATGAGTTTTATATTAAATATTTGTTATATATTATCACCTTAAGAGGAAATGAAGATATTGCGACGTATAACTGTTGAAACACTCGGACACAGAATAAGAAATACAGAAAAAAGTGTGAAAGCTAAGATTTCGTAAAATGGGGAAAACAGAGAAGGCGTCATTGGTGGAATCACGATAAAAATATTAATGAGATTCGGATTCCCTGCATGGTTACCCCATAGAAAGTCGATGACGGAGTAGCTGGCAGTACATGTCTCAGAATAATGAAAAAAAAATAGACATTACTCGTAAATCTAGTGCAAGAAAAAAATGGCAAGACTGAAAAAGTGCATCTTTTTTTTTTATTTAATTTTATTTCAACGCTTAAATAAGTTTTTTATACAAAACAACACATCAAATCTAACATTGACAAGTGAGCAGTGTTGTATACTAGAAAAAAAATCATACAAGACGAACCCAACACAACGAAAAAAATCTATGAAATTTAATTATTTCGTTCTGGCAAGAACTATTTCTTCACTTATCATACATACGTCTGTAAAGCATTGGTTTCCTAAAAAAGGGGTCTCGTTATATAGTGCACATAAGAAACCTTGTCTATGCAAACCATATGGCGTGGTTTCCTAGAGAACGTTGGTTGTGTCGTTATATAGCGCACGTAACAAAACATTGTATATGCAAACCAATGGCATTGGTTTCCTAGAGTGCGTTGGTTGTGAGTGTAATGTCAAATAGTAATGCTGCCATTTGCATGATGGCCGTGATAGCGGAGCAAACAGTCGTGGAACGATTTTTCCCGTGTAGCGGACACCGTTTTACTATAAAAAATGAGTGCAAACGTAATTTGGACCAGCAAAAATGACGAAATATTGATTGATTTTGTAAGAAATAATTGAAGCTTTGTATAATGTGAATAGCAAAGACTATAGAAAAGCCCAGTTGAAACAAAATACGTGGAAGAAAGTTTTCAACTGATAGTTGTGGGTTCTTACTTCTGCCGTCTGGCGGCGCGCCAGGCGGATGCCACGCAAACGTAATTTGGACCAGCGAAAATGACGAAATATTGATTGCTTTTGTAAGAAATAGTGAAGCTTTATATAATGTGAAGAGCAAATACTATAGGAAAGCCCAGTTGAAACAAAATATAAGGAATAAAGTTTCCAACTGACAGTTGTGGGTTCTCATTTCTGCCATCTGACGGCGCGCCATCATCACGTCATGTAACGTGCGCTATATAAGGAACACGCTTTCTTAGGTAACCGTTGCTTTAGTAGTCAAGTTCACATGAAAGCCCATACAATACCCATTTTGATTGCCCTAGCTGTGCAGTCTTGATTCAGCACCGTTTCCCTTTAACTGTTATGGTACAAAATACGAGTATATCGTAGTTGGCCGGAATCGATCCCGTTCAGACCCAGATTTTTTTTTAAACTTTATTTTGAATAATCTAGTTTTCACTTAAGCCTTCTTTTTTGTTAATCGGAAGAGATTACCACATTGCAATTAGTTCGCCATCCTATATAACACAGGAAAAGTTTAATACTTACTAAATATATTTTTCTAAATAAATGCAAATACGGGCAAATATGTTACACAATCTAATGGAAGCAGCCACAACCTTCATTTCCTTACACCCAACTTAAATATTTTTATTTTATTATATATATATTTTTTAATAGTGGATTCGAATCCCTACTTATAGTGACCTTAAGGAGAGTATGCTCTCTAAACTATATAAATGGTCCTTTATTATTATTGTTGCCAGATTATACGATATTTATTTATTAATATAATAAACGACACTTAAGTGCCCTTTATATAACACAGTAAAACTTAAAAAGAATACATTTATGACACACACCATCGTTTACTATAATGATACACATATTTTGCAAAATATAATTCTCCAATATACAGAATATGATCCTCCAATACACAAAATATGATCCTCCAATACACAAAATATGATCCTCTAATACACAAAATATGACCATCCAATACACAAAATATGATCCTAAAATACACAAAATATGATCCCCCAATACACAAAATATAATCCTCCAATACACAAAATATGATCCTCCAATACACAATATATGATCCTCCAATACTCAAAATATGATCCTCCAATAAACAAAATATGATCCCCCAATACACAAAGTATGTTCCTCCAATACACAAAATATGACCCTCCAATACACAAAATATGATCCTCCAATACACAAAATATGATCCTCGAATACACAAAACATGACCCTCCAATACACAAAAAATGATCCTCCAATACACAAAATATGACCCTCCAATACACAAAATATGACCCTCCAATACACAAAATATGACCCTCCAATACACAAAATATGATCCTCCAATACACAAAATATGACCCTCCAATACACAAAATATGACCCTCCAATACACAAAATATGATCCACCAATACACAAAATATAATCCTCCAACAGCAATCAACAATACAAGATTTACAAAATAAAACATTTAAAGTAGAATCTCTCAACGCCATATAAAAGAATAAATAACAAATAAAAGTACATAATTCGATTAAAAAACAATATAATAATTGTCTCAACTCCCCCAATCAAGACCTTCGATTGAGGAAATGCTGAGAAGGACCCTCCTGAACTCAATAACAATTACATTGAAAATATCCATCAAGATATGGAGTAACCTTTTGATGTTTTCTCACGATTATTAATATGAATTTTTAACAAAATATTTGAGAAAAAGTGGCTAAAAACTCTTAATGGACATGTCCAAATAACTTCACGTCGGACAAGTTCGGTCGATGATTTCACCCCAAAATCGAGTGCGGATCAAGTAGTCTCCAATCTATTTCCAACTTCCTCTTCGTGACCTAATCCCAGAGCCAACAAAAGTTAGTCGAGCTTAATTCTATTTGACATTTCGCGTGATCGGACCGTGTGCGGGCGGTAATGAATAGCGACACCCAACAATGAGGCAAGCCGGTGTTTTTGCACTTGTTTTTTTCTCCGGGTCGCCCCCTTTCGGGGCAGATTGGATGTTTTTTTTTTTTGTTGGAGGAAAGCGATAAAAGGTTGTAAACGTCGACCAACGCCAGTTTTAATATAATATATTGTCCGGAAAGTAATTTCGTAATTCACGGATAGATGCCGTACATACATACGAGAACATTAAAATTCTCGGATAAACCAATTATTCTTGTTCTACACATGTAAGCGTTATACCCCTAATAACAAATTTAAGTACATGACCACAATAAAATATGTGTTCCACAGTTACGTAAGTCTACTTGGCTAAAAATGGTAACATTTTGTAATATATTATACATACATATATTGAATTTATTTAACACTTTTATTGCAAATACAATCTAACGCGCTTATTGCTAGGTGGCAATTTCTTCCAACTAACCAGACAAAAGTAAATGAAGCAAGTTACATGGTTGCATAAATCATTCAAATGACTATTCATCCCCACGAAATCCATAAACACATACGTGAGCATATGCCCACGAACCCCACAAAGACGGACAATCACCCGAACATTCCCTTTCATATAAAGTGAGATATCATCAATCAAAAGAAAATGATGGGATGGTGGAGGGGAAAGGAAAAGAAAAATCGGGAATGAAACACGTTATTTTACTGACTAGAAATTAAGAGTTTTTTCAGTCGCTTCTTAAAGCATGCCAAGGACGGAGCGAGTCTTACATTGGTTTGTAACTGATTCCAGAGTCTCACTGCATGGACAGTAAAGGACGACGTAAGAGGAGCGGTGAACTGGATGAATTAAAATATATGATATAATAACACAGACAAATTATTGTAATTGTCATTTTTTCTTTGTTTTATGAATTTTACCAGGTTGTTGTTTTATCAGTTTTATTTTAATATAAAATAATTTTAAACAATGACTTTGTAATTACTTTTTTACAATTACCAACTGCTTTTTTCTATATATCATACATGTAAGCTTATGACAAAGTTTTGTATTTTTGTCAATAATTTTAATCAAGCATTTGTATTAACTTGTTTTATGTGCAGTTGTTTGTAAAAGACACTGTTATGTCGTTAATCAAATAAATATAATAAAAATACCATCACGCCATTTCCCTGTCGGAGTAGGCAGAGAGGATAGAGCGTCATGCATTCCTATCTCGACATACATCCTTAGCATCTTCTACATCCATGCAACTTCTCATACAATTTCCTACGATTTCTCTGACTTCCTACGTTTAATTCTTTCAGAAAATCATTCACTTGAGCCAGCCATACTTTCCTTGGTCTTCCTCTCACACGCCTTCTACTCGGATTTGCACAATATGTCTATTTTGTTCCTTTTTCTTCATTCATTCGTTCTACATGTCCAATCCATTTCAACGTCCTCTTATTTATCTCACTTAACACATCATTGCTAAGTTCACTTATCGCTTATCACTTCATCCCGCATTCTATCATACATTGCTACTCCATGTATTTTTCTCAATACACGCTTCTCCCCAGTATTTATTTATTCGGCTCCAATCAGTATTTTTCCACATTCACGTTTCACAAATTTCGTTGCTAACTTCATTACAAACGTGGTGAATGTATATTATTATAAAATTGATTGATTTCTATAAGAATTCATAAAGCGTGACTTAAAGATTTCTGTATAGCTCATTTGTTATCAAATATGTTTCATGAAAATGCGGGGGGAAATAACCCAATCTAATAACCGCAGCCTCCACCTTCCTATTATTACACTCAACTTATTGTATTTTGTAATAGTTTTAATAGGGTTCGAATCCCGAATAAGAGTGCCCTTGAAGATAGTCTGCTCTTTAAATGGCCCTTTTATTTATATTTATAGTTGGAAATATTTTTTGGTCATTGTTTACTAGAATTGTTGGAGCCGTTTTTTGACGTCATCTTGAAGATGGGCGTGTCTAATGGGTTTTTCACAATCGCCTAGAAAAATAACGACAAAAAAAGATTGATATCTACAGTGTATGCCGACGATATAATAAACGATGGTGTGTGACAACTATGGTTTAATGAATTCCGAAATGGTGATCAAATCAAGGCTTTGATCGAGAATAACCAGCGTTCTGCGACATAAGAGGTTGTGGAGACACTAAAAATAACGAAACCACCGTCCACGAGCTATTGGTGCAATTTGGTGCCTTTGAATTACTTTTCTGACAACTTATTATGCAGGGTGTCGCAAAAAAATGTATCCACAATTTTAATGATCATAAAGTCTGCATTTATTAGCACACAGTTCCTTTTCAACGTTCACAATAAACTATTGTACATAAATGTAATTTTTTTACACTTAGCGCCTATTTTCAAACTGATGACCATTCTGGTATAAACGTTGCTGGCAACGCGAAGCAACGGAATCACAAACATCGAAAAACATTACATTTGATATTTGGGCGCATTCTCTTTCAATGGCTACACGTAATTCATCAATAGTTTCAGTTTTTTGGCATAAACTTTATTCTTGAGAAATCCACTAAAGAAAAAATCTACTACCGCATTTCCCTACTTCCAGTAGCACTTCAAAATAAACATTCTTTATTCAAAAGTTAGTCCGGTTTCAGCTATTACTCGTATTTCTTAACGGTTAAATCTAAAAATTCAGCAAGTAACCAGCTAATAAAGTGTGGATACATTTTTTTTGCGACAACCTGTATAATTCACTGACAAGACCCAATCTGGAGTGTACCTCTGTGGAATGAAACCTTAACTGTAGGTTACAAGTTGGCTTAATTGAGTTGGTCTTCTATCACAGGGAGGGGTTGCTCAACTTTTTTAGGTCGTTAAGTGATAAATTGTCTTTTTTCAACCTTCAATCGCTCGAGACTCGTCGACGAACCTTTTCATCTTAAGGTAATTGATTGGAGTGTTCCCTGTCGCTCTTTTAGAATACATGCTGTGTAGTTACATTATGCCGAGAGTATAAAATGATAGCTTACTCAGATAAGGTTCAACGCTATCAAAATTTAGGAGGGTGGTGGCTGAATTGACGGAAGGAAGTGTTTTTAGGAGGGTGGTGGCTGAATTGATGGAAGGAAGTGTTTTTAAGACTTTCAGTAAATTGAATTATCAACACATATATGAAAATTGTCTTTTTTTTTCATTTAGAAACTTTAACAACCTCAATTAAAAGTTTTTTTTTAAATCATCATCATCGTCCTTATTAAGGTATGCAAATTGAATAGATCTACACTTCATTCTACCCCACCACACATCGACCTCCGTGGCTTAATTGATAAGACGCCTGTCTCCCAACCCAGAGGTTGCATGTTCAATTTTCGCTGTAACCCCGATTATTAAAAAAAAAATTCCAGACTTGTTTTCACTTTAGGCCTTTTTAACATATTTCCGATTAGTAGGAAGAGATTTTCTCATGGCAATAAGCTCGCCAGGTTGTACTGTATTCAACGAATACATATAGAATACATCATCATACGAATACTTCTATTATAAAGGATTTTTACTATTTCCTCTTTCCGAATTTGATTAATTTGGTCGGGCCACGTTTTTAAGGTATTTCAAAACATCTCGTACCTTCGATATTACTCGTATAGATTTTAGTCGTCGTTGCTAGGTCTCGTAGTCAAGGACCCCCTACCCATTTCAACCTCAATTTAGTTTGAAAGTGAAGCGGTGCGGCGAAGTTTTCGTATTTTTTCATAAATACCATATAAAATTCAAATCATTGTTTTTTTATCCACATCCTGATGTAGTGTTAAATAAGTATAAGTCGCTAGTGAATATTTCCTAGTTTTGAAATTCAGCTGTCAGTTGATGTGTCGGGCGGTATTGTTGTGTTTTATGCGGTTTCTATTAAGGAAATTCGTCGTCGTTGCTGGAATTCGTAGTCGATGATCCCCTCGTCATTTCAACGTCAATTCTTATACTTCCGAATATTAGGCGGAAAAATGCCTGTGTTATTCGAGGGGAGTAACACAGTGCGGAGTTCGAACCAACGACCTTCAGCACTAAAGTCTAGTGTGTTACCTCGCGACCATACACCTCATAACTGCAAGCCATTACATGATTAAGATATATTTTTATTATTATTATAATGATCAGTAAACAACGTTTATATCGATAATAAAAGGATAATTTATATAGCGCCGTTTAGAGATCCACTCTTATTGGCTTAAATTAAATTATCTTAGAAAAAAGTAGGTCAACGATTGTTTATAAATTCATTAAATATATTTCGAGTGTACATAATATTCAAATGAAATTAATACAAAAGGGTGAGTAAATTGCTCTCTCACAGAAATGAATGGCTCTCATAAAACAGAAGTTATCTCATAAAATAATATTTAGCGGCAAAAATAAGAGGTAAAGCGGTGAATTGAATAACTCCCCCTGATGTCGGAGTATTTCGTTGTACAATTGACCCATCCGATGCCGTGAAAGCACAACACGTAATCCGGCAGAAGTCAAGACGAGGGTTCTGACATATGGGCCTAGGAATTTAGCCCCGACCCGAATCATAACCCTCTTGCAAACTACCTACCGGTCAATTGATAAGCGCCCTGGTATTAAGTACATTATTTTAACACGTGCATTTAATTAGAATACTTATTAAAGTTACTTAACCTAAGAACGTACCACTATGGTCCAAAAGTTACGGGCCTGAACCAATTAGACTGTGAATTCGACAGATACCATCTAAACCAGGACTGGCCAAACCACGGCCCGCGGTCATATATGACGAATGAGTTTTTTTTTATTACCATATAAATAAATATTAAGACGAATTAATAATTTAGAACTCAAGTCATTATATTACTGTACAAATACATTTTGTTGTAGGTTCAATACATGTTTTCTCTTCATATCTAGTTGTATTATTGTTTGTTTTTATATTTACATTGATTTAACATTTTGTGGCGCCAACTTTTGTCAAACGGCGGCGACTTATTTGTACACCTGATATATAATATTATTTAACTAAAAAAAAGTATAAAAATAAAATGAATCGTTTGAAAAGACACCAATGAGACAAAAACATTTTAATTTCGTTTTTAATCTCGATACAGATTTCCAGAATTTTAAGTACGATACAGTTTACACTACTACTATATTTAATAAAAAGAAGATTTCGAGTAACAAAAACGTCGAAACTCGGCTATCGCATGAATAAAGAAAAAATTAACAAGACTACAACGTAACCAACGGTATATATGTAAAGTAGCGAAGGTTGACGTGGATAGGCCATGTAGGCCAATGATAGGTATATGACACGCGTGTCAGAGGTGACACGCCAAGACATTTTGGGTAACACGCATCGTTTACGGACGATCTTCGCCCAAGAACGAGCGATGCGCTTTCTTCGTTCGTATATTTACGACTGCACTGGACAGGGTAGTGGGGGTTCGAGCGGTGGCGGCTTGCAACGTTACAACATTGCGGCGTTATTGTTGCAACAGTGCCCAACCTGAATTTCTGCCGTCCTGACGTGTTTCGAGTCTGACGTTTGTTTTACAACCCACCACCATAATTCCCATGTATTTGTTGTTTGTACGAAGTGTTTAATAACAACAATGTTTAACAGCAGCACTGTCACTAATGTAAATAATTATTTGCTTTTGTTTTTTAATAATAATAAATAAATCGTTCAAAAACAAAACTCTTTCATTTACTAGGGCTACAAAAATTATAAATATTCCTAGATGTGACACGGCACCCGGGTCAAGCCAGGTTTTTTCAGAATTTTGACACGCCGAACTAAAAAGGTTAACCATCACTGATGTAGGCAGATCTTAATCGACACAGTCATTCATTCATTCATTTCTAAGTCCGGACCATCAATTTTGCCATGTATTTCCAGCAGGAAGCAACAGAGATTGCCCTATAATTCGCATCAATGAGGTCCTTCCCAGAGCATGTATTCCTGATGTTCGAAAAACCAGCATAAATGAGTCCTGTATATGCTCAAACTCACACTCCGTGCTACTTTCATTCAAGAAACCTCATCTATGCGTGTTTACCTTGCATCTGGTCCCCCATACTCAGAGTCCATTCAGTGCTCTCCAAGTAGACAAAGACAGTTGTTCTCTAGATCATAGCAACCATCCAAAAACTCAATCCAGTTTTCCGTTTTTTTTTTCATTTTAGAAAACATGACATGATAAACGAAATCCATTACGTAAGCCCAACCACACGAAAATCAATTAAGCAGATGACAGTGTTTTTTTTTAAATGCAGCAATGTCTATCAGGAGGTAGGGAGTGGAGGAGACAGCAAGTAACCATTAAGCTTCAAGAAAATATTAGCCGGAGAGCTCAAGTGAAAAAAAAGCCTCTACGTGAGTTGCATGAACGTCTGTGGGAGAAGGGAAATTAAAAGTATAGAATAGCGTGTATAACATCCTTAATCATCCCGCCGCACCCTTTTATCTCGCCGAAAATTTTCGGCTTCTTTCCAATCATGTATTAGCGCTACGCTCAAACAGAGATTGTTTATTGGCCTTTCCAGTTCACTGCTCCTCTTTCTTTACGTCGTCCTTTACTGTCCATGTAGTGAGACTCTGGAATCAGTAACAAACCAATATAAGACTCGCTCCGTCCTTGGCATGCTTTAAGAAGCGACTGAAAAAACTCTTAGTTTCTAGTCAGTAAAATAACGTGTTTCATTCCTGATTTTTCTTTTCCTTTCCTCTCCACCATCCCTTCCTTTCATATTGATTGATGATATCTCACTTTATATGAAAAATAATGTTTGGGTGATTGTCCGTCTTAGTGGGGTTCGTGGGCATGTGCTTACGTATGTGTTTATGGATTGTCATTTGAATGATTAATGTAACCATGTAACTTGCTTCATTTACTTTTGTCTGGTTGGTTGGAAGAGATTGCCGCCTGGCAATAAGCTCACCAGATTGTATTGCAATAAAAGTGTTAAATAAATAAAAATAAATAGCGTGACAAAAAATGGTTAACGTTATAATATACCTATATAAACTAAAGAAAATAACGTGGCTGTAATCTGCGTGAGATCAGACTTCCCTAGGGTTTCCGACTGTGTCGTGGAAGGCTTCCAGAGTGGCAAGGTTTCTGTCGAGTAAAGGTTTCACGTTGAACAACTTCTAACCCTGATTGGGGGAGAGTAGGGTGTGTTGTTAAGCTTCTGAATCTTTTAAGGTCTTAGTTGTATTTAGGAGATAGTGATTTTTTGCGATATATGGGTGAACATCGAAAGAAACGAGCAAATTGAGAAATTTTGATAGTATTTCCTCAGATGATAAAATAATAAAAAATATATATCGAAATACGTGTAGCGATAGGAAACAAACGCAGTGAGGCACTAAAACATGTATCATATATTCGAACTAGGCAGAATCAAAATTTGATAAGATGATAGTCCACAACAATATATTAGTACCAACTTTGATGTATGAGAATAAAACATGGACGTGAAAAAATCGAAAGGGTGTCAAATAAATGCTGCAGAAATGCGTAAACTGATAAGAAGAAGAAAACATGGCGAGACAATGATTAACAGAATATGGGATGAAGTGATTAGAGATGAACGTGAAATTATGGCTGACATGTTCAGTAAGATTAGGAAGTGTACTCTGAGATGGTGTGGGCACGTGGAACAAACTAATAAAGTAAGACTGACAAAATATATGTTCAGTGCAAATGTGATAGGAAAACGTGGTAAAGGAAGACCAAAGAAAGTAATGTATCAAGTGAATGATATTTTAAAGGTAGGAAATGTAAAAAGTCAGAGAAGTCGTAGGAGTTGTATCGGAAGGTTTATGGATGTGCAAAAGACGAAATTCAGCATCGAGATTTGGGAAAATTTAGCGCTCCGATCTCTCTGCCTAGACCAATAGGGAAGTGGCGTGATGGTATGTATGTCGCACCTTTAGGTATTAAAACATTATAACTATTTATTTATTTAACACTTATTGCAAATACAATCTGGCGGGCTTATTGCCAGGCGGCCATCTCTTCCAACCAACCAGACAAAAGTAAATGAAGCAAGTTACGTGGTCGCATCAATCATTCAAATGACTATCCATCCCCACGAAATCCATAAACACATACGTGAGCATATGCCCACGAACCCCACAAAGACGGACAATCACCCGAACATTCCCTTTCATATAAAAACAGATATCATCAATCAAAAGAAAAGGAAGGGATGGTGGAGAGGAAAGGAAAAGAAAAATCAGGAATAAAACACGTTATTTTACTGACTAGAAATTAAGAGTTTTTTCAGTCGCTTCTTAAAGCATGCCAAGGACGGAGCAAGTCTAATATTGTAAGAAAGAAACTATCAAGAAAGAAAATCTATTTGAGTTTAAATAAAGGTTCTAGAAGTGTGGCAACAATAAAACTTTCAAAAGCCTTAAAATTCGAAGACGCACAATGGACGACATCGGTAGCTGTGTTGGTAAGATATCTGTCCAATCCAGTGGAATTGTGGGTTCGATTCCTGTCTGAGTTTCTCTTAAAGCTTGAAAAAAGTAACAAATCAATAAAAATACTTGCGAATAAAACGGTGATAGTTGACATGTAAAAAAATCAAATGTTGCTTGAAATAAAAAATATATAAAATAAAAAATAAAGCTTAAACTATTTCCACCAGAAACTCCCTACTACGTGACACAATTTGCGAGAAATAGTTGTGGGTGGCGCAAGGGTGGTAGGTGATACCGAATGACGTTATTATACCATATTGATTGAAACGTCAAGTTGACGAAGTAAATTACAAGGGGAAGTCAGAGGAACTCTCAGTTCCGGAACGGCTTTAGTTGCATATTGAATAGTTCCGTATCTCACCCTCCACTCTTTGGTATGTTAACTATGACTCAATTAGCAGGAAACCTCCGTTAGAAGGAAAACACTGGCGGTATTGACAGAAGGCTCTTTTATGACGAAATTTCGATGTCAAGAAGGTTGTCACATACAAGAGAGGTTCTTAATACGTTCGTCGCAAAGTAATTTCACTTCAGTCAATATTACGTCATTCACTATCAATCTTCTATTCCTGAAGTTAGTACTGAAAAGTTTATGGTTACTCTGTCAAACAACTTAATCGTTTTGATAATAACCCTGTTAACATTTCCAGAGAGAGAGAGAGAATTAACTATTATGTTGTTTATAGTTAAGGCATTAACGTTGTGGAGGTTTAAAGACATTGTAGTTTATTTTTAACAAACACTGTTTATTCCACTTTTTTTTTTTTTTTTTTTAATAGTGGAATAAAAAAGTGGAATAAACAGTGTTTGTTAAAAATAAATTACAATGAATTAACTATTAGGAGAACAGTGTCATCAGAATACAAATTTTGTAAATTATTTGAGTATTGATGACAATTTTGTAATTTACTTCGTAAAACACTTCCTTAATAAGTGCTTCAGAATACAAATAAAAAAAAGGAACAATATTAACCCTTGTGGAACTCCACGGAATATTTATATACCGGGTGTCAATTTGCCATCAATGAGCATATTTTTGACGTCAGTACAAATATAAGACAATTCTTCAATAATTTATATCTAAACACAAAACTAGTGTAAGTTGATGTAAGATTTTTCCTAATAGAGGGTTTTTGGAGATTAAAATTTTCTGTTTTTGAGTATTTTTATTGTAACCGTTTTAGAGATTTGTTAAACTTAGCATTAGTACTTTATTTGAAATATTTAACACTATATGATAAAGGTATCAGATTTTATCAGGAACATTTCCAAAAGTTGTTTCTCCTCGTTTGGTTATCATGTTTAAATTGAACTGAATCTGACTATCTAAAAAAATTAAAAACACTAAGCATAATGTAATAATCAAGTAATTTGAGCTATATATAAGATACACTAGACTTGATGTACTATGGCAGCTCAACAAAGGTTCTTCCAAGACTTTAAAAATAAAATATTTCGTAGATTATTCGGACATAGTCTCTCTCTCCCTGGCTCCATCCCAACTCATTGTCTGCGAAGACTGTTGGGGTCAGCTCTCCTCGTCCTCAGGTTGTATGCTCTTCTGTCCCGGACTACGTCCCCCAGGCCGTGCCTCTGCATCAGGTTATCTTTTTGCACCACCCATGAATTATTTGGTCTTCCTCTGGTTGTTATTCGAGGAAGATCCATGGAAATTCACAATGTGATCGGGTGCTCTGCGTCCAACGTGCCCATACCATCTCAATCGTCTCTCCTCCATCTTGCTGTTGATGTATGTAACACCCAGGCTTCCACGAATGCGTGAGCTTCTTATTTTGTCTCTTAGGGACACACCTGCTGACCATCTTAGCATGCGCATTTCAGCAGTTTCTAGTTGCCTAGAGTAAGAGTTATACATCGTCCAGCATTCGGAGCCATAGAGGAGTGCGGGTCTGACAATCGTTTGGTATACTTTTCCTTTTAACTTCACTGGCATTTTCGGATCACATAGAACTCCCGTCATTGATCTAAACTTCATCCATCCCACACTAATTCTATGTGTTACATCTGCTGCACATCCTCCATCGCTATGGATGAGTGACCCAAGATACTTAAAGGAGTCACAATTTGGTAATTTTTCTCCATCCATTTGCATTAAGGGAGTGACAGCATTTGTGTTCTCGAACGGTAGGACATAGTCTGGAGATGGTAGAATAATTGGAAACATACAGAAGCCAGACGAATACATGAATTAACTGGTCTATACTTAGAAGCACCAAAACCCGTGTAGTAAAATCTCCCGTGTTCTGCATAGCACTGTATGAAGTCGAAACATAGAAGACGAGAAAGAAAGAAATAAACATTATGTATGTCTTCGAGATGTGGAATCAGGGGCTGATTCTTCATATCTCGTGGATCGCAAGGCGCAACAACATCATTAAAGAATCAAAGATTACCGAAAAACTTTTGACAACTTGTATGACAAGGATATTACAATAAAATACTTTGGATACGTTGCAAGAAATAACAAATAAAATCTTGAGAAGCTAGTGATCACGGGAACAGTTGAAGGAAAACGATGAAATAAAAGGCTTCCTACAAGATGAATGGACCAATTAAATAAGTTAACATGATCATCTTTAAATGCTACATTCAACATGACACAGGCCCGGGAAAGATTGAAACAAACGGTGTCCAAAGTTCCAGACAAGGCAGAGAAATACGTCGCTCAGCATTGGGCATGCGATGAATAGATTTGGACAACTGAGGACAACTTATATACGCATAAGCAAAAAAAAGCTAAGGAAGACTTTACGGTTAGCCAGTAAAGTCTCCACGATGGATTCGAGAAGATTGAATAGATAGGAGTACGTGGAAAGTGTGTTTCGAGTAGCATCGTGAAATCAGGCCTTATATCTGGATGATCTGTAGGGCTACATGAAGTGAGGAGATGAGACTTACTTTAGATAATTTCCTTGTTGGAGAAGCAATCACATATTCTGTTTAAACAAGGAATTATCGTTATCGTCAAGATTTATCATTGCGGATTAATTCAAAATGATTTATGTTTTATTTGAGTTGGGACATGGTCTATTGTTGGATGTGATAAGTCAAGTTGCAACCATTATCTACTAAAAGAAAAAAAAATCATACTTTACAACATTATTTAAGATTGTCAGCTTGTACGTTTATAGTTCGGAAATAGCGCAACTTGTCATGTCACTGGGCAAGACTGCATAGATTAGGTAATCAATATGGGAATTGTATGGATTTTCATATAACTTGGACTACTTATAGAAGTAAAATGAATTGATGTATAGATTAGCTGTGTTTCTTGTTTTAGTTTGTTTCATATTGTATAAAATTACTTAAATGTCAGTGTTAAAGTTTATTTGTTGTTTTTTTTAATTTAATATATCAAAAAAGTCATTTTACAGTTAAAATAAAATAAAATAAACGTTAACGACAAAACATCGATGACTTGCGTATTCCATTCCTTTTCGAAAATATACGAAAGAATTTCGTTAAAATTTAACGAATATCTTTCCGCAAAAATATAACAAAAAAATACAACACATATTTACAAAATTTTCAGTATTGAAACAAAATGGAAATTCCAGTCGAGTAGAATAATAATAATCAAGTTACCTTTGAAACATGAAGGCAGTGTAACAAAATAACTCACCCGTAGGATGAAATATATCAAATGGCGTATTTAGGCCGCCATGTATGGCATCGGCTTTGCAAAACATCACAGATAATCGGATTGGCAACCACAAACTAACATTATGCCGACACACAAGTACAGAACGCTCGTTAGCTCCATACGTGAAAAAGATATTTAAGCTCTATGTGTACGCGCCATTTGTTTATGGTATTTCGGTTTAATTTTGTTTATGGTGTGTCGCTTTCATTTTGTTTATGGTACGTACGTTTACTTGAGTTTATGATACCAGAGCATATTGCCACCACTAAACGAAATTCATCAAGAATTTTCTTCCAAACATCCCTATCTCGTTTTTTTTAAAACAAATCAGGAAATTTGGAAAAATTACAAAATGGCGTTTTGACACTTAAAAGATTGTTAAATTATTGGAAATTTTATGAGAAACGTGAAAGAAATTTTATGATTTATTGAAATGACTGCGAGGAATTTTTTTAGATATATTTTTTGATCCATACATACTCTCGTGTTCGTCTTACTCATCCCCATTCCCGAGGCTATATTTAGCTACTTTATCAACTCCATTTAGCTACTTTATCCAAGATTTTTTAATTCAGATTTATCATTATTAAATTTTTTCGAATTATTTTTACGGATTTTTTCAAGAAAAACTTTATAAAATTAAAATAATAGAAAAATGTTTATTTATATAAAAAAAACTAAGATTTTACCTCATTTGGAAAATTATCAATTCAACTAAAATTATTATTATTATCAAAGGACAATTTATATAGTGTCATCAACCTTTCCCTTACTGTGCTAAAAAAATCCGCCGTGTATTGGATACACATATAAAATGAGCGATTTAAAATCGGAAAAAATAAGAATATTCATAGCCAATCGCTTAAATTAATTAAATTTGAAGTCAAAAGTGATAATAATTGTCATTTAATTGCTGAAAACATGGAAAAAACATCGGACGACGTTCACAAAACGGGCGAGACGACCACCTCGAATGAAAGCACTCTGGTGAATGAGTCAAACGAACGAACTGAGATGCTATTTCTTGAGTTCCCATATACCGAAGTAGAGTGAGAGTGAGACGTGAATAGCGTCGCTTCCTCACCCATAGTGTTTTTTTAGAATGAATATGCCTACGTCACACACTGGCACACGTTTGATTGTATTGGTGAATTTATTCCCAATTTTCACAAAATATCTCTGATGTAAGTGCTAATTATTATTAATATTATTTTTTCATTCAATGCGTAAATGTATTACGGAGGAATACCTAAAATCTGAACCCAGTATTTATTATATTAATAGAGATATTAAAGTTTTTAGAAGCAATGTGTACTAGTTACACATCACAGGACAGGAAGGGTTAAAAATATAACGGGGTCAGTCTAAAGATACCAAAAAGTGGTAAAGAATTGTCAGATTAAAAAGAAATTTCAAAAGCTTGTAATATTGTAATATTTTTTTACTTAATAAAGTATTATTTTTATATTATGTATCGAATTTCCTTGCAACTTTTTGTGCTTAGCATGATAATGTTAAAAAATGGTGTAATCTTTTATTTAGTCAAGTCCTGAGTTTGTCCCTGGTAGAACCAAACTTATAAAAAAACATGACATAGCACATCGTCCCTGTCAAGTTACGTATATTGTTAACTCAATTTTACTGAAAAAGTGTCAAAGTTTGATGGGCAATTATTAGTTGGGCGCCCTTGGTGTGACATGGGGTCAGGGAGCAATTTATTCAAATAAGGTATAATATCATTTTTTACGATAGAAAAATCTTTTCCAAGAAACCTGATTCATCTTTTTTATTCACAATCTCTGTTTCTTCTTCAAAAAATAATACTTAAATGTTTAATAACTTAATTGTAATAATACTTACTTAATTGTTTTGAGATGTATGTAAAATACTCGGGATGAGTTTATAGTGTATATGTTCACATTATGTTGCTTTCAAAGAACCTTTATTGTTTGTTTGAATTAATCTGAGGTGGTATTTGTGGATTTGTTGTTTTATCTGTTGATCTATTTATTTTCTGTTTTTCTTCTTCTTCTTTTTTTTATTCTATGGTATATGTGCCATGGTGTGGGCTGAAAAACATCTGGTGTCCCCGTGGCTGGGCTCGCCCTATATTAGTGGGGTGTATCTTGGCCGAGGGGATGTTATTAGATGAGCCCAGACCTTTTGATAGCTTCCGTTTTTAATGCATACTCTGCAATTGATGTGTTTTTGAAGTGTTATTTAAATTTATTATGTACATACTATGTTGCTGTCAATAAACCTATATTTATTTATTATTTATTAAATGCTTTATTATTTAAAAAAAACGAATATCAAATATTTCGGCTTGAACTTTGTAAAGCTCTCGCGTATAATTAACCTTTTTATTTAACTAATTATAGTAATCACTATAACATGTGTTCCGACCTCCTATATTAAAAATCTCTTCAGGTAAATTATAAATCTCCGTGGGATGAAAACCTCCGTTGCCTAGTTGTTATGACACATATCTCCCAACGTGGAGGTTGCGGATTTGATTCCCGTTAGAACCCAGATTAAAAAAAACTTGTATGATTTTCATTTAAGACCTCTTTAAAACCTCTCTAGTTAGTTGGAAGAGGTTGCCACGTGACAATAAGCCATTCAGGTTGAAATGAATACAACAAAAGTTCAATACAATACAATGACTAATATTTTTTTAGTTTGTCTGGAATGATGAGTGATGCGGATTTTGAATCGCCTAATACACACTCGTACATGCAATTGAGACTCACTGTTTATCAAGTTTATGAGAGTTTGCAATGGGTATTGTATGATCAACAAACGGAAAAAATGTACTTATTTTTCCTCAATAAGATACAGACAAAAGCCTAGTTCACTGAAGAGTCGACAAATGAAAAACAATAAATCCAGATCTACATAAATTGTGTGTTCATTTTAAATAACCTGTTGTTTTGCTCACAAATGATTTGTTTATAATATTTATGGTCACGTTTAAATAAATAAAGCGAACAATTAAGATTTACGTAGATTATTGCCAATTATTGGGTAACATAAAAGGCAAAAATGTTATTTTTAAAAAGAAAACTTTTACATAAATTAAGCATTAAGAAAAAAAATAGTACAATGAAATATTTGCAAATGTGACAAAAGATTGGAAAAGCAAAAGGAAGATGAAAAATGACAATAAAATAGAAGTTAGGTAGAAATAGAGATAGGGAATTTGATGTATTCTTTAATAGATCGCACTATCAACACTCAAGACATCCGTCTACGAAAATTATAAATTGACACATAAAAATCCTGTAATTTGAGATAGTACTCGAATTATATAAAAATAATACGTAATGAAAATAATAGTTTATACTTTTCTGTAAAGTTGCTAAGTTACATAAATTAAGACATTCAAAAAGCTCAATTCTTAATATATCCATCGATCCGCAGCAGAAGTCAATTTCCGAAATTAGGGTGTGGGTTGAAAAACATCTGGTGTCCCCGTGGCTGGGTTCGCCCTATATTGGTGGGGTGTATCTTGGTCGAGGGGATGCTATTAGATGAGCCCAGACCTTTTGATAGCTTCTGTATTTCATGTATTATCTGCAATTTATGTGTTTTAGGAGTGTTATTTAAATATAATCTGTACATACTATGTTGCTATCAATAAACCTATTATTTATTTATTTATTTAAATACGTTTCGTTATTTAAGAGAGATATAATAAAGAATATTTTATACGTCGCTATTCGAAGCAAACTGACTAATATTTGTTTAAAATATTTTCTGTAGATTTAAAACGGATTTGAAATTTAACAATCAAAATGTTATACACTTAGAAGTTAAATAAGAAGTTAGATAAATTTAATTAAAGATTAAAGTTCTTCCTCGCCTCTTCCCCGAGGAGGAGCGTGTTCGCCAGTTTATCACTTGACAGAAATAGCGCGATGCGGAGGAGAAACTTTGGAGAAGAAACAAAACAGGAGAGATTCTCAAATTAGATTAAAGAGAACATGCTAAGGGACTGGTTACACTCAGATTTTTTGTGATACAATAAAAGAGAATTAGAAAATAAACAAGTATTATTCTGAAGGAAGACAAACATACATAAATAATGGTATAGTAAATTTTGTATCATAGTATAAATAGGCCAAAGCCCGTACGGTTGTCGTTCGAAACACATTGAAATTATACTGAACGAACCGGTATAAAAGGGGACGATGTCAATTTATTTTAAATTGTAATTCATTAAATAATTCATTTATTTCCTATTATATTGAACCTTATAATTACTTGTGTTTATTTAACTTATGCTTTTTTTTTAAATGCAGATATGTGGCTTTTTCAAGATGTCGGAAACGCGAAAACATTACAGTCAATATATCTGAAACAAGTCTTCAAGGAAAACTTGATCAACGATTTAAATTGAACAACAGTAATGTTTATACACAAAAATTCGTGTATAAAGAGATTATTGAAAATTTAATAATTCATCAATTAAGATGTACCTTTTTTTTAAACTTTAAACATTAATGAACCCAAAAAACTTGAAGCTGATCTTGCTCCATTCGGTATTTCAAAAATGTATAATTTGTTTTACTTCCGTGAATATTTCACGGGTTGTAACTAGTTTGATATTAACACTCGCCTCTCCACAATCTGTCAATAAAGGATATCGCGTTTCTTCGGACACGTCAAAGGTATCTAGATTGATGTGTCCGAGTTGTGGTACTGGAGACTAATGGTGCAAATATCTTGGACGGAAAGAACAAAGAGGATATATCAGGCTTGTAAATATGCAACCGGATTTTTTTTATAGAAAATACACATTTATTGTATGAAAATGGTAAAAAATATTTTATTCAAAGTATTGCTCATCGCTAGCTACACATTTTTCCCATCTCTCTGGCAATTTGTGGAAGCCACGCCAAAAAACTGTTGCTCTTTTGAGGCAAAACAATCATCGAGCAATTTTCGTAAGAAGTGAAGCGCTATTCAGCAAGTGCGTGTACCATCGATCCAAATAAGATAAAATATTTCTGGAGCTCCATTTAAACACTCATCTCTCCACAATCAGTCAAAAAAGGGTATTGGCGTTGTTCGGATATATATATATATATATATATATATATATATATATATATATATATATATATATATATATATATATATATATATATATATATATATATATATATATATATATATATATATATATATATATATATATATATATATATATATATATATATATATATATATATATATATATATATATATATATATATATATATATATATATATATATATATATATATATATATATATATATATATATATATATATATATATATATATATATATATATATATATATATATATATATATATATATATATATATATATATATATATATATATATATATATATATATATATATATATATATATATATATATATATATATATATATATATATATATATATATATATATATATATATATATATATATATATATATATATATATATATATATATATATATATATATATATATATATATATATATATATATATATATATATATATATATATATATATATATATATATATATATATATATATATATATATATATACTTTTATCCACTTTGCACGGATTTCTCCTGTTACACAAAGAGGGTTTGCTTCTAGCGTTAGCTTATTCGTTAGGAATAATATCAGCCAGGATTCTTCTCATACTGCTAGACGGTACCGAGAATATATCAACCGTGTCATTCAGTTGGTTCAATATCTCTATACCACGGGTGACTGAGTGTTTAGCCATGATATTCGTCCTGTAAGTTGGTATGTAGAACAGAGGGTGATTCCTTGCACGGATATATTTATTGGGTACATATAAACTTAGTGCTTCTAGAATCGCGGGACAATTAAAGGAACCTTGGAAAACCTTTATTAGGAATATCGCAATGGATTCTTGCCTTCTTGTTTCAAGGCTTCTATAGTTACACACCGTGAGAAGTTCGGCATGGTGAGCATATTTTGGGTAATCGCCCTTTGTTCTGTACCATAGATATCTGAGGAATTTTTTTTGTATTTGTTCTATATTGTTTTTGTATTTGAGCTGGTGAGGAGCCCAAACCGTAGATGCATATTCTAATTTGGTTCTAATTAGATAATTATATAAGTTTCGGAGGATATCGGTGCTGTTAAATTCTCTTGATATTCTCATTACAAAACCGAGTAGTTTGTAACAGTCCGATATCAAACGTGAGACATGGTTAACGAACGTGAGTCCGACATCGAAGGTTACGCCCAAATCCTTGAATTCAGAAACTCTGTTTAGTGCCACTCCCTGTATAGTATACTGATGTTGGATTGGTGAAAACGATCGACTAAAAGATACACAGACACATTTATTAATGTTGAACAGAAGATGATTTTGCTCACTCCAGGAGACTAGGGAGTCTAGGTCCTGTTGTAACTGTGCACAGTCCTGAGGTGAATTGATATATCATATATCGAGACACGGTGATATACTCGTAAGTCTCGAAAAGACTGTCATGCTAGGCGATGTTTCTGGTAGGAGACTAAAAGATCGCGTCCCCTTGATTTGGACCGACCAGATCAAGGGCGTTACCAACTCCACTCTGTGCGAGACTTCACATCTGGCCGGAGATAGAAATAGTCGGAGAAATATTTTGCAATTTTAATCGTGAAGATCACGACCCTTAACCATGAGAATAACGACTAGAGATAGGGAATTTGATGTCTTCTTTAATAAGTCGCACTATCATCACTCAAGACATCCGTCTACGAAAATTATAAATTGACACATAAAAATCCTGTAATTTGAGATAGTACTCGAATTATATTTATATAAAAATAACACGTAATGAAAATAATAGTTTATACTTTTCTGTAAAGTTGCTAAGTTATTGTACATATATCAAGACATTCAAAAAGCTCAATTCTTAATATATCCATCGATCCGCAGCAGAAGTCAATTTTCGATAATCAATTTAATTAAATCATACCTTGTGCGAATAGTCAGTCTCAGTCATTCGGTTTGAGGATAGAGTACCTAAAATAAATTCAAATGCCGATGACGTGAGACCTTACTGGGCAAATTCTTCTTCTTCCCAGTGTCATGTCAAATCCCCCCAACGTTGAATATCACCTGAGAGTAGACATCTTTGTCCCCTGCAGCCCGAAAAAATATCTACAACGCCCGATATGCCAGTCCAATCACGTGTATTGCGGAGCCAGATTTGCCTCCTGCCAACACCTCTTCGGTCTTCTATTTTACCTTAGATGATCAGGTGCATTAATTTGTACTTTGCAAGTACATGACCTAAGTAGGACACCTTTCGGATGTTAATATTAGTCAGCAACTCTCTATCAACTTTGGCTCTTTGAAGAACCGGGCACATTAAAATAACTATAAATCAAATAAATAGAGCAACTTAAATTAGAAATACTATTTCGATATATTAAATACAGTACCAATTAGTAAGTAATCTCACCTCAATGGCAATATAATAAACATTAAAGTTATTATACCTGTAAATACTTTGGAATCCGTACAAAATTTTCGTTTACGGTATATTATAATATCGATTTCGAACCCTCATTAAATAACACCCGCCTCCTTAAACTCTCTGAAAGAAGGATTATATTTGAAATGATATATTTTTACAAAGTATTGTAAAAGTATATCAAAAGTTCTTCATTACTAATACTTCATTATTCATTGTTGATAGCTCCGATAAATTGGCTCAAATTGAGTTCCACACTCTTGCTAGAAACGCATGTCACCTTTTCCAATTCAAAATGCGTCAATAGTAATAGTATGCAAATTTTGATAATGCAACATTTAGATGACTCCATTTATGGATTGCTGGATATTTTAAATATATAATGTTGGTAAGTTTATTTATTATTTTATTTATTTATTTTACACATGACAAGAAATATACAGAATTTGCGAAAACAAACAACAGTTCATTTAATTTGGACACACAATTTTAAGGGATCTGGGTTTGATGCCTTTCATTTGTCGTGTCTCCAGTAAACTAGGCTTTTGCCTGTATCTGACTAAGGATATATAGCACGAAAAAATAAATCGATACTCCTTACTGATTTTGGATTATATAAAACATTTCAAATAAAGCATTTTTTGTAGTTATCTTTGTAATATCGTGTTCAAGTTGCTCTTGCAACAGACTTTTATTCTACTCAAGTATTGCATTATTAATTGTATTCAATGCAATTAATAATGCAATACTTACTAATGCAATACTCACAAGGTATTACTTATTTCAAGTAGACTCTCGATAATCTGGGGTCGAATTAACCGGGTAAGATTTTTTAACACTGATTAATCATTATTGACCTTTCCCTTCCTGTGCTAAAAAATCCGAGCGTTCCGGTGCTGTGTATTCAATACACATGTAAAAATGATCGATTTAAAATCGGAAAAATAAGAATATTCATAGCCAATCGCTTAAATTAATTAAATTTGAAGTCAAAAGTGATAATAATTGAAATTTAATTGCTGAAAACCAAACAAAAACAAAAAAACATCGGCTGACGTTCACAAAACGGGCGAAGCGACCACCTCAAATGTATGCCCGAAAGCGGCTGAAGCGAGCGAACTGAGATTTTATTTCTTGCGTTCCCATATACCGAAGTAGAGTGAGAGTGAGACGTGAATAGCGTCGCTTTCTCACTCATAGCGGTTTCTAAGAATGAATATACATACGTCACACACTGGCACACGTGTGATTGTATTGGTAAATTTATTCCCGATTTTCACATAATATCTCTGATGTGGCCGATAAGTGCTAATTATTATTAATATTATTTTTTTCATTCAATGCGTAAATATATGACGGAGGAATAACTAAAATTGTACCCCGTATTTATTATATTTATAGAGATATTAAAGCTTTTAGAAGCAATGTTTACTAGTTACACATCACAGGGAATGAAGGATTAACTGCGATTAAGGGTATACACTGAATATATCTTCGAATTGGGATATCTTAAATAGACGCAGTTGCAGACCCGAGAAGAACCTACATTTGAAAGTCGACGAGGATATGACGATACTCGGACTATTCCCGAGTGATTGTCGAAATAGAGAGAGGTGAATGAAGAAGGTCCAAGCAGCTGACACCAAATTGATAGTATAAGGCAAAGAAAAAGAAAAGAATGATTAAATGTTATAAAATAAATTCGGTGATGAGAGAGTTGAAAGCGACATTGAAAAAAGGGTAGCGACAGGAAACAAGGTAATCGGAGCACTTACAAATGACAACCACGCCATATCAACAATACAAAAATGAGCTTTAAGATGAAATGGGCATGTGAAGAGAATGAATGATTAAGCGAAAACACAAGTCAGAAGTGGAAGATATGCGTTAAAGAGGTAGACCGAGGAAAACGTGGCTGGACCAAATAGAATGGTACTTAAAGAAGCAAAAATAATGATATGTGTATACAAGTACTTAAAATTAATTCGGATTTTCTTACTGCCCTAATTGATTCGCAACCCGGTTAACGTGACCCTGGAAAATCGATAGTCTACTGTACTCGTATAGTATATGATCTTTTTTTACTTCCCGTGTTGTTATGCCATACATAAATAGTTTTTTTTTGTATCATATTGTGAAAGATATGTGTATTCTTAATTATGTTATTTTCCTGATTTTTATATTTTTTTGTTTGTTTTATAAATCTTTCTATATTATGGACACCTTAAGGTATCATTATTATTTTGATGGAAAAGTAATACGACGTTGAAATTTCTCAGCACGTTTGACAGTTCTTCAATGCGGTTATTTTTTTTTCTAACCGCATTCAGTTGTGCGGTGACTGCAAAATTTCTGTTGATTACTATGCATATATTTTCATCTAAATATCGGTGTATCGAATTTATGTTGATTACTATGTATATCATCATCATCATTGTCAACCAGGGTCGATCCACTGCTGGATGAAGGTCTCCCCAAGTTGACTCAAAATAGTTCGTTTTTTTGCTCGTTGATGCCATGTGATGCTGCCATGCTTCCTGATTTCATATATCCAGCGTACCTTCGGTCTTCTTCTGGTTCTCTTTATGCCTTTTGGGTACCATTGGATTATTTCGGATGTCCATCGGGAGTCTGACATTCTGGCTACGTGTCCTGCCCATTGCCACTTCATTATTTTGCACACCTTTATAACGTCTTCTACCTTTGTTATATTGCGAATCCAGGTGTTTCGTTTATGGTCTCTTTTAGTATATCCCAACATGCATCTCTCCATGCCCCTTTGTGCGGTCTGGAGATTTTGTATGTTCTTTACTGTGAGCGTCCATGTCTCGCAGCCATACGCAAGTACTGGGAGAATAGGATATTGAAAGATTACTTTTGAAGATGTTGTTCAAACGTCCAAATGAGCTCCACGCTAGTTTTGTTCTACGTGCTATTTCCTCCGATATGCCACCTACGAAGGAAATAAATTGGCCCAGATAGACATATTCCTGGACAAGTTCTAGCGGCTTTCCATCTACGTTTATTGGTTTTGGAGTAGCAAAGCTGTTCATCATATATTTTATTTTTGATATATTCATTTTTAAACCAACTTCTTTACTGACCTCTGCCAATTCTTGCAGTTGGTGCTTCGGGTTTTGTGAGAATATAACGATATCGTCTGCAAATCTCAAATAGCTCAGGTATTTTCCATCAATCAACAGGTATTTATTGTCCCATTCTAATTTATTAAAGATGTATTAAATGTATATATTTTCATCTAAATATCGGTGTATCGAATTTCCTTACTCAAATTGGTTTCTCGAAACGGTCGTGTCGATTCAATTGTGAACTCAAACCACAAAACAAATTTATGGTTATCTTCTATATAAAGCTAGTTTATGAAAATTATTGATAGATATGAGTATATACATATCCCTTGTGAGGTCGACAGAGAAAACATATGGATACAATTTTCTATCCTAGCACAAAACTTTCGGTTCCTCCATATTCTATTGTATTGTATAACCTTTTCGTTGTATACAGTACAACATGGCGGGTTTATTGTCATGTGGTAATCTCTTCCTACCAACCAGAAAGATGTTAAAAGGTCATAAGTGAAAACCAGACTGGAATCCTTTTTGAAAAAATCTGGATTCCAGCGAGATTCGAACCCGCAAACTCCAAGGGTTATAAGACAGGCGTTTTACCAAAGAGGAACCGAATAAATGCTCTTGAAATGTATGCACTGAGAAGAATACATGGGGTGAATACGCATGACAGAATATGGAATGAAATGTTAAGGGATGAATGTGAAATTAAGGCTGATGCATTATGTAAGATCAAGAACTGCACTGTGTGACATTTTGGGGATGTTAAACGAATTAATGAAGAAAGACTAACAAAATAAATATACAATGCGAATTTAAGCAAGAGGCGTGAAAGAGGAAGACCAAAGTAAGTATGGATGGATCAAGTGAATGATATTTTAAAGGAAGGAAATGTAATAAGTCAAATAAAACGTAGGAATTGTATGGGAAGGTTTATGGATCTGGAAGGAGCGAAATATGTGTGTCGGTAAAGAAAGTCTGGAACTCTGTCCTCTTTGCCTATTTTGACAAGGATACGGCATGATAGTATGTGTGTATGTATGTAGTTTATACGTGCCATTAAATAAGACGTTTCAAGACCCCTTGGCCTTTACTAAGAGGTTACTTCCTCAGTTAAATAGAAAGAAAAAAAAATAATAACCACTGCGTAAATTAAATTAAAAAACGTAACACATTTTTTATGCGTAAATATAATCTCAAAAAAAAACTGTTACACATTTTTTATGCGTAAATATAATCTCAAAAAAAATGTCACCACAATCAAAAAAACAAATAAAAAATACGAAACGAGTGTCAGCAACGGTGCGTGGTAATTAATTGCAAAGTGGCGCTAACAAGCCATCTGAAGCAATTTCGGGAGAAAAACTAACGGTGTTATTTTTTTTAATTATTCAGCCTGGTGATTTACCGCAAGGGATGATGAGAACTGAGGGTGAGGAAAAGGTACAGGGTAAGGGCAGTTAATTATTAAAAAAGGGCCATTATTCATAGCGAGGAAACGAGACACAGCTTTGGAGCCTCGTGAGAGAGTTTTGTTTACACTCGAATACCGCATGTTAAATTATTGTGGACAAGTGTCAGAAAGGTTTTTATTATTCAGAATTCGTTGATTTTTTTTATACATAAAAATGTACTCGTATTCATCTTCATCGTTTCTCAATCATTGCCGGGCCTCGCAGTCGAGGATCCCC
Organism: Odontocerum albicorne; assembly: GCA_949825065.1. Taxonomy (NCBI): domain Eukaryota; kingdom Metazoa; phylum Arthropoda; class Insecta; order Trichoptera; family Odontoceridae; genus Odontocerum; species Odontocerum albicorne. The sequence continues at coordinate 6,063,897 of OX463840.1, read as the reverse complement.
TCGCCAATCCAACGTCAGTCCTTAACAGTTCTCCCACGTCGATCGTGTGCTCTTCTGTGAGAGAACAGCCCGATCCTGAATGCGCACTCCCTCCCGCATATGATACATACATATAGACCCTGCTGAGCCGCCTGGCCATGTTGACGCATGTTCGCAGCACGCAGACTGTTTCTCATACGTCTAGCCGCTGAGACGCCATCAGCCCGAGAACATACGGCTCTCCATCCCTCACGGTCCTGAACCACCTGCTCCCAGTCCTCAGGCGCCCCGCACAAAGTAAGCGACTCTCGCAGACTGTCTTTATAGCGTTTCTTCTGCCCACCAACTCTTCGCTTGCCCCCCACTTCCCCGTAAAAAAACGCGTTTTGGGAGTCTGTGATCGCCCATGCGTATCACATTCCCGGTCCACCGCAATTTCTCCTTTACAACCATATCCTCTATAGGTTTAGGGTTGGAGCGTTGCAAGACCGAAATATTTGTGACACGATCACTCCAGTAGATCCGAAGAATTCGGCGAAGGAAACGCTGGTGGAATATTTCGAGGCTTTGAGTGTGCGTTCTATAAGAAACCCAAGTATCAGACCCATAGAGAAGCGTGGGGAGGACAACAGCCTTGTAGACGTTTCTCATTACTGAATCTACATCTCCACTCCTTTCGGTCACTAGTCTTATGCATGGTGTACATACTTTCTCCGATAAACATTATTCCACATTCATAATTCTTCTCATATAACTCCTACAATTTCTTTGACTTATTACGTTTCCTTCTTTTAAAATATCAATCACTTGATCCAACCATATTTCCCTTGGACTTCCTCTAGCACGCCTTCCATTCACATTTGCACTGCATATTGGTTTTGTTTGTCTTTCTCCATTCGTTCGTTCCCAAACCATGTAAGATTATTATTTTCCCCTAACTGAATACATTAGCCTTAAGTTCACCTTGATCTCTAATCACTTTACTCCATATTCTTTCAAACATTGTAACCTTCCTGAATTTTTTTCAGTGCACGTATTTCTTCAGCATTTATTCGACTTTTTTCAGTATTTTTCCACGCCAACGTCAAAGGTTTGGATATAGACAGGTTCGAGTTTAAATGTTTAAAAGTTCAATTGACTTTGTTTCCTTTCGCTACACCTCATCCATTATCGCTCGTAATCCTTCCATCATCTGAGAAAATACAGCAAAATTTCCTCAATTTAGCTCAAATATTTCATTGCTCCCCTATATATCGCATTCACTTTTTCTTTCACAGTTCTCTATCACTATGACATTGGATTTTGCAAAATTATTTCTCAGATCTTCTTTTCACATCTCTCATACAATTAACTAATCAACTATTATTCAACATCACTCCTAGCAGACACTACCATGTCAACAACTTACAGTATTCCGTACAATTTCACATACGAAATTTGTAGGATCCATTGACCTCTGCAGTTCCTTCACACATGATTCTATGCAATAACAAACAACCAAGATGACACAAAACATCCTTGCTTATCCCCTTTTGAAATATTAAACCTCTCGATTAAGGCAGCCTTCACTCTGATACATGCTCTATTTTCAACAAATAATGATGCAAAACAACGTATTAATTTACATTCACCACTAAATTATTTCATTAGTTTCCATAGCTTGTCTCTTATCACGCGGTCACATGCTTTATAAATTTAGAATTTTAGTATTGTATATTCTTAATTTTTATTTTATATTATAAAAAAGATAAGACTGCAATTTGTTTCAATGTAACTGCGGTAATTTGTAAAGGCTGCCAGGTTGTTCTATATCCAGCAGAAATGTAAAAAATACAGCACAATAAAGACAGAAAGTGGTATTTGATATAAATTTATTCAACAAAGCCTTATAATGCAGAGTGGAGGCGTATAACTTCTAGGAAATGTGTAAATAAAAAGATTAGTTGGTCCAAATTTAATCACTACAGTGAGTGTACTCGACTTAGTGTGTGCGTAGCAAAGTTTGCCTCCTCTTGGGTAGGTAAGTTAGTGGGCTCGACATTTTGTTTGTAATCATAACAAACTCCGGTCTCCAGTGACAGAGGAAAGAGAAAATCGAGCCTTGCGCCTCGAAACCTTTGCAAAACACTCCGTCTTATAAGTACGTACAAATACAATAAAATATTTAAATTCTTTAAAAAAATACAAATCAAAATGATTCCATGAAAAAAATCTTCATCCGAACTGAAACGCGCTTATTAAAATTACTTTTTTATGGCACATGGTCATACATTGGATAAATAAAAGATAACAAACTTCAATTATGTATTTTAAAATTTTCTAATTTGAATAGAGTATATTTTTAATTATTAGGAATACATAAAACGTGCGAAGTTGAAGATATTGTCAGATTGGTACGACAGAGAAGAAGGTTCTGGAACGAACATGTATCCAGAATGGCGGAACCAAGAGCCGTAAGAATGCCCAGGGACAGTATCCTCCAAGCAAGCCGACCTCCAGGACGACCTCCCAAAAGATGGAGAGACAGCTGGTAGTCGACGTCACAAGAGGCAAACAATGATGCAGAATCATAACAGGCCAAAAGCCCTAAAATAAGAAGAAGAGACATAAAAAATAAGAATGTTTATATTTGTAGTCCACAACGAATTTATAATACATTGAAGTTTAACTTATAGTAAACCAGGAGTTTATATTGTAGTTCCCCATAAGTTAAAATTGTAGATCCCATGGGTTTATCGTGTAGTTCACCACGAGTTTAACTTGTAGTTCACCACAAGCGTACCTTGTAATTGCCCCATGACTTGATCTTGAAGGTTTAACTCGCAATACACCACGAATTTAACTTGTAGTTCACCACAAGCGTACCTTAAAGTTGCCCATGAGTTGATCTTGAAAGTTTAACTCGCAGTACACCATGAGTTTAACATGTAGTTCATCATTAGTTTAGCTTGTAGTTAACGAGTTGATCTTGAAATTCCACACAAATTTAACTCGTAGTTTACCACAAGTTTAACTTGTAGTTCATCATTAATTTAACTTGAAGTGCACCACGATGGACTCTAGACATTGGCAGTGGTATAACATGGCACGAATTCGGTACTGTTAGTGCAGTCATGACAAAATTATGCTCTAGAATCTAGACAAACCTGAGTCTACACAAAACCTGGGTCTTCGTAGCGCCACTGGACTCATTAAGGCCGAGGCCACACCGAAATGCTTCGTTAGGCGCTAAACTAGATTTTACGTGACTCATATACTAGGTGACTTCATGCCTGGCCACACTAAAGTGCTACGCACAAATTCATTTGACAGTTGGGAGCGGTTGAGTCAACACACGATTTCACTCTCAAAACTAACCAATTTCATTACAACTTACCATCTTTATTTACTTTCTGTGCAATTTCATTCCAAAGTGATTTTATTACAGGTGCATTTTTCTATAATTTGCTCGATGGGTTCCACAAAAGCTCCCATTTATACACAGCTGTTATTAAAACTTTCGTCATCTTGTAAATTAACCAACACGTCTGTTCAGTTGGAGATTCACTCGATGACTAATCGTCATGCAACGTGGCGCGAAGCGTGTAGTGTGGCCACTGCGATAGTATGCGGTACGTTGGTTCGCTAGGATATGTCGCCTAACTCGCATCATAGCTCTAAGCATTAAGCGAGGCTCCTTTTTGTGTGGCCGAGGCCTAAAATTCACTCTCGTTATTCGCGTATGAAACTTATTTTTAATAAATTGTAATTTCAAAATGAACTGTATTTTAGAAAACAAAATTAAAATATTGTAATTTATTTTTATCAAACACTGTTTATTCCACTTTTTTGTAACGGTATAACCTGTGGTGGTATGCCGCATTCGACGCATGACGGCGGATCCCCCGCCGACTCGCTCCCCCCGGCAGTCGAGTTTAGTATGCGACGGCGAATGCACGTGCAGTCTGCGATGTATTCCCCGCGCTTCTCTGCCGTAAGCTATTACGTTACGAATTAAACAGATAATTAACTTTAATCTATAGTGTACGTTATCTTATTGTAAATTGACTTTGTGACTGTTGTGTAAATAACGTGCATCCTCGAATAAAACTTTAATGGTGATTAAATTGTGTTTTGTTATCTACCTACCGACGGACCCAGCCGTGCACGGTAAACATAACCTACATTGGTAGTAAACATAACCTACATTGGTGACACCGACCAAGAATACGACAAATACGAAATGCAATCGGAAAACGTGGAAGTTTTTCGCGTCGGCGTACGTATTCCACCCTTTTGGCCCGAAGAACCGGCACTTTGGTTCGCTCAGGTCGAAGGTCAGTTTGTTCTGTCAAATATCACAAATGACGCTACAAAGTTTTACTACGTGACTGCGCAACTGGATCACCAATATGCAGCCGAGGTGAAGGATATTATCACTGCACCACCGGATTCCGACAAGTATGACAAGCTTAAAAGTCAACTCATCAAACGGCTGTCGGCTTCGCAGGAAAAAAAGGTAAAGCAGTTATTAATGCATGAGCAGCTCGGAGATCGCAAACCGTCTCAATTCTTGCGTCATTTGCAAGATTTGGCTGGCCCGTCTGTACCTAAAGACTTTCTTAAGACCATATGGTCTAGTAGATTACCGCAAAATATACAAACTGTAATCGCGTCACAGCCCGATTTAAATTTAGATAAGCTAGCAGACTTAGCCGATAAAATTAATGAGATCGCGCCAACGACTCCTCAAGTGTGTGTCGCAGAAGCAAGCTCATCTAATAATGTTATCAGCGACATGGCAAAACAAATAAGTGAGTTGACAAAACAGGTGCAAGCACTTTCCTCTCAAGTTAAAAATACCTCTCGTTATGGATCACACTCGCGCCATCGCCAACGTAGCCGTTCACATTCTAGGCAAACACGACCAAACTCTTCACATTGTTGGTATCATACCAAGTTTGGTACACAAGCAAAGAGATGCACAAAGCCTTGTTCGTACGAGTCGGAAAACTCTCAGGGCAGCCGGAAGTAGCGGCCAGCGACTGCCCATCACAAACAGGCCGCCTTTTCATCACCGATCGTGCATCAAAAATGGCATTTCTCGTTGACACTGGGTCAGATTTATGTGTTTTTCCTCGCACTGCTATGAAGGCGTCCTGCACGAAAACGGATTTTCAGTTGATCGCAGCTAACAACTCTATCATCCAGACATATGGCCCCGTACGACTAAGCCTAGATCTAGGCCTTAGGCGAAATTTCACTTGGAGCTTCACTATAGCTGATGTTGCTAAGCCCATAATCGGCGTAGACTTTTTAAGTTTTTACAACTTGCTTGTAGATACGCGACATCAGCGCCTTATTGATGGAACTACGACGCTATTTGTTACTGCACTTCAACAGAAGAAGAACGAGGATGTGGCTTCCATCAAGGCTATTGCAGGCAAGACTGAATTCCACGAGATCCTGAGAGAATTTCCAGAGATCACCAAACCTGCAGGTACGTCAGCTCCTTCTAAGCATAATACCATGCATTTTATTAGGACTACGCCTGGTCCACCTGTTAAATGCAGACCACGTCGCTTGGATCCTGAACGCTTACGACTAGCGAAAAAAGAGTTCGAGGACTTAGTAGCCAGTGGCATAGCTAGACCTTCTGAGAGTTCTTGGTCATCAGCACTACACATGGTTAAGAAAAAAACTGACGGCTGGCGACCCTGCGGAGACTACAGAGCTCTCAACGCTCGCACCATTCCCGACAGATACCCTGTCCGTCACATCCAGGATTTTTCTCTCCAGATTCATGGATCCAAGGTATTCTCAACCGTAGACCTGGTCAAGGCCTATAATCAGATAAGGGTTAATCCTGATGATATTCCGAAAACCGCACTTACTACGCCTTTCGGCCTCTTTGAATACCCATTCATGAACTATGGTTTAAGAAACGCTAGTCAAACTTTCCAACGCTTCATCGACGAAGTGCTCAGAGGCTTGGATTTTTGCTATTCCTTCGTCGACGATATCCTCGTGTTTTCTCCATCAATAGAGCTCCATAAACACCATCTACGCCAGCTATTTAATCGCCTCAAGGAGTATGGTGTATTAATAAACACAAACAAATGCGTTTTTGGTGAATCAGAGGTAACATTCCTCGGATATCACGTCTCAACCGCTGGTACTAAGCCATTGGACAACAAAGTTCAGGTTATTGAAGACTTTCCTACTCCAAAAACCGTCAAAGAACTCCGTCGATTCTTGGGAATGCTGAATTTTTATCGTCGCTTTATTCCCAATGCTGCGCAGATTCAAGCGCCACTCAATTCTTTGTTAGCTGGACAAAAAGTCAAGGGTTCACAGCCAGTTCACATGTCACCCGAACTATTAGCTTCCTTTGAGGAGAGTAAAAAGGCACTGGCATCCGCAACGCTACTGGCACACCCGCAAGTAACAGCAGAGCTGTCTATCACCACTGATGCATCAGATGTTGCGATTGGCGGTGTTCTTCAACAAAAAAAAAATAATAACAGTTGGGAACCACTTGGATTTTTCTCACGAAAGTTGAGTTCCGCTCAAAAAAAATACAGTCCGTATGACCGGGAGTTGCTAGCCGTTTACGAAACCATCAAACATTTTCGTTACATGGTAGAAGCAAGAAATTTTATAATTTTCACGGATCACAAGCCACTCACTTTCGCTTTCTCCACACCACGTGAGAAATCCTCTCCAAGGCAATTCAGATATCTGGACTACATATCGCAATTTTCGACTGACATTCGTTACATCCCTGGAAAAGATAATATGGTAGCAGACACACTATCCAGAATCGAGGAAATAGCCTTAGGAATAGATTACAAGGCACTTGCTCGTTCTCAAGATACAGACCTGGAACTTCAACAGTTTTTGACAAATGACTCATCGTCATTAAAATTGCAAAAAGTCGCAACTTCAATGTCGAAAATACCAGTTTATTGCGACGTTTCTACCAATTTTCCAAGACCATTTGTCACAACTAGTTACAGACGTCAAGTTTTCGACATGCTGCACAATTTAAGCCACCCAGGGCGTACAGCTACAGTGCGGCTGGTCACCGAGCGTTTCATTTGGCCAGGGATTCGCCGAAACTGTAGAGAGTGGGCAAAGGAATGCATGCACTGTCAACGGTGCAAAGTAACGCGTCACACATCCGCTCCACTTTCCACTTTTCCTAGTCCTTCCTCGAGGTTCGAACACATCCACCTCGACCTCATAGGGCCGCTAACCGTTTCGGCTGATTACAGGTACTGCCTCACCGTCATCGACAGATTTACACGATGGCCTGAAGCATACCCACTCACTGACATCACTGCCGAGACCTGCGCGAAGGCATTGGTTTCTGGGTGGATAGCTAGGTTTGGATGCCCAGCTAGAATCACTACGGATCGAGGGCGGCAATTTGAATCTCACCTCTTCAAATCTATCACGAAGTTAGTTGGCGCACACCACTATGCCACTACATCGTTCCATCCGTCTGCTAATGGCTTGATAGAGCGCCTCCATCGACAGCTGAAGGCAGCCATCATGTGCCATGCTGATTCACAGTGGACCGAGTCTCTTCCCTTAGTCCTACTTGGCATACGCAGCGCCTGGAAGGAGGATCTACAAGTTTCACCAGCAGAGCTAGTATACGGCGAACCTTTACGTTTACCAGGTCAATTTATTTCACCTACGGATGACCACCTAGCCGCCGATATACTAAACTTTTCCACAAGACTCAGCAGCTACATGGCCAAACTATCGCCTAAACCAACGTCATGGCACCGAAATGGACCATTTTATATTCCACGGGACCTTAATGAGACGTCACACGTGCTGGTGCGACAAGATCACGTTCGAAGATCGCTGGAACCACCCTATGTCGGACCATACAGAATTTTAAAACGCAGTCCAAAATTTTTCAAGCTTAATATTAAAGGCAAACCAATAAACGTTTCCATAGATCGTTTGAAAGCTGCATATACGGTAAAAGAGACTGATTTACAAGTTGAACCGACACCAATTCAAGTTCCATCATCCACCACAAATGAAAAACGTACACGTAGCGGAAGAAAAGTACATTTTCCAGATTACTATCGATCGTAGTAACGATCTCAGCGAGGGAGTACTGTGGTGGTATGCCGCATTCGACGCATGACGGCGGATCCCCCGCCGACTCGCTCCCCCCGGCAGTCGAGTTTAGTATGCGACGGCGAATGCACGTGCAGTCTGCGATGTATTCCCCGCGCTTCTCTGCCGTAAGCTATTACGTTACGAATTAAACAGATAATTAACTTTAATCTATAGTGTACGTTATCTTATTGTAAATTGACTTTGTGACTGTTGTGTAAATAACGTGCATCCTCGAATAAAACTTTAATGGTGATTAAATTGTGTTTTGTTATCTACCTACCGACGGACCCAGCCGTGCACGGTAAACATAACCTACATTGGTAGTAAACATAACCTACAAACCCTACCGGTTACAAGGCTTCCGTGGAATAAATAGTGTTTGAAAGAAAAAAGTGGAATAAACAGTATTTTATAAAAATAAATTACAACGTCTTTAAACCTCCACAACGTTAATGTCTTAACTATAAACAACATAAAAATTCGAAATATTTTAGCAAAATCATTCAAATGAAAATAAATAAAAAAAATCTTTTTTGCCCATCCGAAAAACAAACAAACGATAAGCGGGGGTGGCTATGTAGGTTTTATAATGAAATTATAGTGGGCAACTTAATTTGTGAAAGTCCCCTATTGACTTAGGACTTAACGGGACTCTTCGTGTCACGTCGCTCTCTGTAACTATACACCGCCATTATATACACTCAACTCTCAAATTAGCTTTATGTAGTTTATCAATGACATTATTAACAGTGTGTTAAAGTTCAACATAAAATAGGAAATTAAAAATACAAACTAACATCAAGTATTTCTCGGAGTGTGCCATGTTGAGTTGGCTATTCAGTAGACACGTGCGTTTAATATTTGGTTGGTTTAATATTTCAAAAGAGGTAAAGCAAGGATGCATTATTTCACCCTGTTTGTTGAATATTTGTACATATTAATGTACGAAGGAACTACATGGGTTGCATAAAAATGTCGAATGGGAATGCATGCAGATTGTTGCATGTGGCAGCATTAGCGAAGAACGAAGATGAATTACAGAGTTTGATAAGTTATTATATGAAAGATGATGAAAGAAGTGTGAAAGGAAAAGTAAAAGCGATACATGGGTGAATAAAATTTAGTACATTAAGAAACACCAAGAAAAGTACGGTTGGATCAAGGTGAGTGATATTTAAAAAAAAAGATAAGTAGAAAGTCAGATAAATAGTAGGAGTTACTGATATATCATTAGGTGTATGGATGAAGAAAAGGGAAAGGATGTGTCGAGATAGGAAAGTGTTGTGCTCTATTTTCTCTGACTACCACGAAATGGAACGTCGTGATGGTATGTATATTGTGTATTTAAGTTATCATTAAAGTTTTCACGACTTAAAAAATACTTCTGTTACCATCAAACTTATAAAGGGTCTTTCAAATTGAGCGGTTTTTTTAATTCTTGGATAAAACACAGATGGCGTCGCAACTTTGCCTGCGTCTTATGACATTTGAGACGTGTAATGTATGACATTTATGAAAAATGGAGTCGTATACAATACTTATACAACAACGTATTCGAATTGTTGAATTATTTTATGTATTGTAATCTCCGGAAACGGTGCTGTTAATTAACCACCAAGATCATGTGATCTGACACCGTTGGACTATTTTTTTTTCTGGGGTTAAGTGAAAAGCCAGGTCTATAAGAATGACCCCCGATCAATTCCTGAGGTCAAGGACGAAATTATTTGCGTTATTGGTGCGTTAGAACCGTAATTTTGTCAAAATGTGCGCAATTATGTGTTTTCTATATCTCAAGATCTATCCATAAAATTCCCGAAAAATCCAATTTTTGTTCTACGAGTATGTAAGCGTTGTTCCACTAAAAACAAATCTAAGTTCTTAACCACTGTAAAATAAGTCCTCGACAATTACGTAAGTCTGCTTGGTGAAGTTTGGTAATATTTAGTGGTATACATACATAACATATATTGAACTTAAATAAACACATAATTATTAAATAATTTTAAAACAATGACTGTAATTTATTATTACTACTGCTTTTTGTATCTCCATGTTAGTTTAAGATAAAGTTTTGTCATATATTCATTTGCATATAAAAGACACTGTTGTGTCGTTAATAAAATAAAATAAATAAATAATAAATAATATTATATTTTATATACTCGTAGGTATTTAAAAATGTCATCGAAAATGTTGACAAAATAGTGGACATCTGTGGAGCTGCAAGAGGTGGACATTTGGCAGATATTGTTTTTTGTGTTTAAATGTCATACATTATACTTCAATGACCAATAAAAAGTTTTTTCAAATCAAAACAAATTGTGTGTTTTATTTAAGAATGAAAAAAAAATACAATAAAAAAAACCGCTCAATTTGAAAGACCCTTTACATACATACGAGTATATACCATCACGTTATTACCCCTTCAGGGTAAGCAGAGAAGACAGATTGCTTTACTTTCCTATCTCGATACACATATTTAGCCTCTTCTACATCCATATATCTTAAACAATTTCTCTGACTTTCTACACCTTCTTCTTTCAGAATGTCATTCACTTGATCCAAACATACTTTCCTTGGTCTTCCTGTCACAATTATTCCACTCGCATTTGCACTATACCATATATCTGTTTGTTAGACTTTCTTCATTCATTCGTTCCACATGCCCAAACCATCCTAATGTACTCTTCTTCATCATACTTTACACATCAGCTATAAGTTCACATTCATCCCTAATCACTTCATTCCGTATGCTGGCATACATTGTCACGGTGTATTTTATCTCAATACACGCCTTTCTACAGCATTTATTCAGCTCTTCTCAGTATCCATTCATGTTCACGTTTCACTCCCATACATCAAAGTTAGCACCAAAATATTATTGTAAGTTATCGTCTTAGCAGATATTGATATACGAGTAAGTATATAAGTTGAAGTATATACTGTATATTCAAGTATATACCGCACAAAAAGGCATGGAGAGATGCATGTTGGGATATACTAAAAGAGACCGTAAACGAAACACCTGGATTCGCAATATAACAAAGGTAGAAGACGTTATAAAGGTGTGCAAAAGAATGAAGTGGCAATGGGCCGGACACGTAGCCAGAATGTCAGACACCCGATGGACATACGAAATAATCCAATGGTACCCAAGAGGCATAAAGAGGCCTAGAAGAAGACCGAAGGTACGCTGGATGGACGAAATCAAGAAGCATGGCAGCATCACGTGGCATAGGCTAGCAAAGGACCGAACTGTTTGGAGTCAACTTGGGGAGACCTTCATCCAGCAGTGGATCGACCCTGGTTGACAATGATGATGATGATGATATATTGTATGTTAAGTTTTATTGTAAAAAACATATCTGAAGTTAATACAATAACATATCAAAAGTTCTAATAAGATACTCGTACAATATTCAGTAAGAACATTAATTCTAATACATTTTCGTGATATGTCAGAAGAGCTGTGTTATCCCATCAACAGAAAACAACGTGCCTTTTCAAAAGCGGGGTTTTCCTATCAAAAGGCATTGCATTCAATCCACCCAAATTGATGGCGAAGAGACTTGGCAGCTAAATCTGACGAAGTGCCGGAGTAGAAAGTCGTGTCACGCGAGGCAGATAAAATAACCCTCCAATGATCTGAAATATTAATCACTAACGAAGTGGGACTCTCTGTAAGTCAGGGGTGTCCAACCTTTTCTCAAAAAATAATTTATATCAAATTAGATTCTAATTTATATCTTAATTCTACTATTTGCAGACGATATCGTATTAATAAGTGAAAAACACGAAGACCTGCAAAATAGTCTGGAAAGGTGGAGAAGAATCTTGGAGGACAATGGATTGAGACTGAGCAGAAAGAAAACAGAGTATCTGTACCTACCATTCGAGAACACAAATGCTGTCACTCCCGTAATGCAAATGGATGGAGAAACATTACCAAATTGTGACTCCTTTAAGTATCTTGGGTCACTCATCCATAGCGATGGAGGATGTGCAGCAGATGTAACACATAGAATTAGTGTGGGATGGATGAAGTTTAGATCAATGACGGGAGTTCTATGTGATCCGAAAATGCCAGTAAAGTTAAAAGGAAAAGTATACCAAACGATTGTCAGACCCGCACTCCTCTATGGCTCCGAATGCTGGACGATGTATACCTCTTACTCTAGGCAACTAGAAACTGCTGAAATGCGCATGCTAAGATGGTCAGCAGGTGTGTCCCTAAGAGACAAAATAAGAAGCTCACGCATTCGTGGAAGCCTGGGTGTTACATACATCAACAGCAAAATGGAGGAGAGGCGATTGAGATGGTATGGGCACGTTGGACGCAGAGCACCCGATCACATTGTGAACCAGGCAATCTCCATGGATCTTCCTCAAATAACAACCAGAGGAAGACCAAAGAATTCGTGGGTGGTGCAAAAAGATAACCTGATGCAGAGGCACGGCCTGGGGGACGTAGTCCGGGACAGAAGAGTATACAACCTGAGGACGAGGAGAGCTGACCCCAACAGTCTTCGCAGACAGTGAGTTGGGATGGAGCCAGGGAGATGTATTCCTAAAAGTGCACGCATTTCTACAACATTTACTTAGTTTTTTTCTTTGTATTCCACGACCATATTTCAATCCCAAACATCAAAGATGTACTGAAATACTAATCCTTTAAAAAAAAATTTATTCAAGCGTCAAAAGTTTGAAATTGCAGATTGACCACCCCTGGGAAAAAGCCAAGCAGCAAAAATAACAAAGAGTCGTTCCGTTTTGATAAATCAGCTTGGGCCCCGACTTCTACAGGGCTGGCACTTGATCCTGCCCATTCGTCTTACCCTTGTCGATAATAAATATCCAATAGTTTCTGCGTTGCTAACTTTATCTCACACTTCGGTGTTGCGTGAGTCTCAATACCTAAAACTATGAACGTTTCAAATGAGTGAATCAAGAGTTTCTCAAACTTTCCTACATAAACTACACGAGTATGTATGTGATTTGATTTTATTATTTTCATTAAATTTACTTTCCAGTTTTTTTTCAATCCATTCTTTCATTTTTGATGCGGTTGGTTGCGTTTGTCTAGATGTTTTTAATTTGCTAACGTCCTTTTCGGCCCCGACTACGTTTTCTTCGTCTCTACCCATAACTTCTCATGGTTTTATTCTACAACCATGGTTACAACATCAATATCCTTTAGCCCATGGGCGGGCGCATATAATCTGTGAGATGAGGTACCTAGTTTTTATTGTGCCAATGTGAGAGGTTTACCGACAAAGACGTGAGGCTTATAGTAGCTTCCTGACTCCCTACCCCTCACACAACGGTATCTTTGTTATTTCTCCAGTGCACCGTTTATCTCTGTGACGGACGTTTTAATCTGCTGGATGAGTAGCGCCCGATTACGTAAGTATTTTTGATTTCAGATTTTTTTTTTTTTCTCAATTTTTCTTTTTATATACCTGCAATAGTTCGTATATCTATGTTGTAGCCCCTCATTCAATGATATTGATCATAAGCAGTGCAGCCAAAAAAAGCCATAATTAGAGCATTTGCAACAAATTAAAAAACAAATACGTTTATCTTCTTTAATTTGAAATTTTAATATTAGATATAGCTTAATAAATATTGAATTTTCAATCAATTCAAATGTGTGTATAATTTTTTGAGACATCTGTATTTTAATAAGGTTTAACATTTAATAATTGACACCTATGGTCATTTTGCCATGTTATTGCACATTTTCTTTAGTAAAATGTTTTATCAATAAATAAACCCTTACTCGTATATTGTAATAAATGCCATATTATTGTTGCAATAAATGCTATAGATTTAATATAAAAAAATTGAAACATGGCAACCTATCCATACACCGTAATATGCCTGAATATTTACATCATCGCAAAAATATAAAGCCACAGTTATCCGGGATAACGAATCTTTTTGTAGGTTAATTTCATTGTGGTAGAGCATAAAATTAAAACAGATAAATCCGATTGCATCGAAGCAATCTAATCAACTCGAATTCTGAAATATAAATTGAGTCTGAAACAATTTCAGTTTTTCAGCATCGCCACTAACCCGAGGTCTGAAATTGAATTCAGGTGATGTGGAATAAAATTAAATTGAGTGAGTAAAAAACGGTGTATGGATCTTACACACCAGTGCAAATATTCGTACTACATGATATAAATTTAACAAGATCCAACCCACAAAAATACTTTATTTCAAATATCAAGCACACTTTAATGCTGAATGGTTATTATTATGAGTTATTTGTTTATTAAATTGGACTAGGTTACACAGGATGACGAGTTTATACAAAAATTTCAATAAGCCTGTCCTATTAAGTAAGTCTGTCTTCCGACTCAGGGGTTGCAGACTCGATTCTCGATGGCACCCGATTAAAAAAAACCCTCAGACTGATTTTCATTTAACATATGGCCTCTGACACTTTTGCGGTTAGTAAGAAGAGATTTCCACATGGCAATACGCTCTTCAGGCTGTAATGTGCACAACAAAATACCTTTTTATAAAATACAATCCCTAAACGAGCGAAATATCCTGCATAACGATGTTAACGTATAAAAAATTATGAAGACTGTTAGAACGCAATGTCTTCGGCACTTACAACGCATGCAGGACGTCTACAAAAAAAGTAGTAAGATCAACATTGAGATGGTTGAATGATACGACCGTACGTGTTGTGTTAGAAGGTAATAACACTCACATACGTCTGACAAGTGTACGAGTAAGTAAACCTACTCTGAAAAAAAAAACAGTTTGTCTTAATAATGTACAATACAAATAAATGCGTTACGTTCGTTCAGTTGCATGCTTTCTAACATAACAAATATAAAATCATCATTATTGTTTTATTACACTTTCGTTATACACAGTACAACTTTGCGGGTATATTACTAAGCGGCAATCTATCCCAATCAATGGATGTTAAAAAGACCTTAAGTGAAAACCAGACTGGAATCCTTTATAAAAAAAATCTGGGTTCCAACGGAAATCGAATCCGCAACCCCGGGTCACTAACAAGCGTTCTATCAACTAGAGTAAGAAGGTAGTCATGAAAAAAAAACAAGATGAAGGAAAACGAGAATTAAAAAAAAATTAAAATTTAAGTTTGTGAATGCTTAAAAAAATATCTAATCTTGGCGATCCTTATCAGTCAAAAATTGCACCGACACGCCATTGAGAGAAGCTTAGATAAATGATCGTGTCCCCGGCACCCCAATCTTAAGTAAGGGTCCAATCAGGATGTACGGATTCAGAATGAAAGGGATGTGCCAGGAAAAAAAACCTCATTTGTCTACAAAAAAAACTAACCCTCGAAAAACGTGTTTTTATTTATTTAACACTTTCATGTATTTACATCTGGCGGATTTATTACTTCAAAGCAATATTTTCAACTTTAGCAGCTATTATTTCATAATTTAACATAGTGCATGAAACCAATATTTGAAATAAATAAATATCGAGGAAAATATTACCTATCCCTTTATAATATGTGAATTGTATGGCAGTTAAGGGAGAAAAATATTTTAAGGTGAATTATGGTTCTAATTTCATGAAAAGCAAAGTAAACTTACGCCTCAATTCTCGAAGAACCAATAATCACCGACAGATTATCAACAATATGCCTTCGACGAGTCCTCCGATTCTCTTCAAACTGTCTCCTTGGCCACAAAGCACATTGATCGTGGCCAAGGAGACAGTTTGGAGAGGTTTGTGGTTACTGGAGGTTTGGAAGGACGACGCTGAAAAGGAAGAATCTCAATGCGTTGAACTGACCAAGTGAGGAATGCAATTGGACTATCCTTAAGAACTGTCCTTAGAGTCGCGGAGTGCAGGGATGGATGGAGAAGAGTCATTGGGAGTCACAATACTCAGTCATGAGTTACATGACAGAATGGATGAATGCATATTTAGTTTTTTTCTTAAATATCGATAATGATGCAGCACATCTAATTCAGCCATGAAGATCATTCCAAAATCGAGTCGAAAGAACCGCAAAAATGATGTGTGATGTTTATTTTATACAAAGGATTCAGCTATTACCAGATCGAAGGAACAATCCATCTTCTTCTTCCCCAGCATCATGTCAGGTCCTCCCAACGTTGACTATCACCTGAGAGTAGACATCTTTGTCCCCGGCAGCCCGAAAAAGATCCCCGACGCTCCTTATACCAGTCCAATCACGTGTATTGCGGAGCCAGGAGATTTGCCTCCTGCGAACACCTTTTCGACCCTTTATTTTGCCTTGGATGATTGGTGCAGTTATTTGTACTTTGCTCCTCTAAGTAAATGACCCAAATAGGACACCTTTCGGATTTTAATATTAGTCAGCAGCTCTCTATCAACTTTGGTTCATTAAAGAACCCTTGTGTTGCTGACCATATCCGTCCAGGGTATCCTAGCATTCTCCGGTGCATCCACATTTCGAATGCTTCCAGTCGGTTCATACTACCAACTTTGAGGGTTCATGATTCCACTCCATGCAATAACACTGACCCAACGTACTATTTGACTAACCGTTGTCGAAATTTCAAGTTTAAATTATCATCGCAGAACAATCCACGCGCAGAAATAAAGTTGATTTTTTCACGCAGATATTGAGGACAGCTTGGATTATTCAACATTCCAAAAAGGGTTGATAACACGTGGCAATTTATTTGCTGTGTTATTTTAAACCATCGGAGTCTGGTAGGATATTCGAATGTACTATACCCTATCGCTACACTCCATTCGATATCCCTCGTAGCTCTTCCGTCATCTGAGAAAATACTATCCAAATAGCAAAATCCCTCAACTTGCTCCAATTTTGCATTGTTATAACATATATCGCATCGAATTTACTTTTCCATTCACACTTCTATCACCATGACACTAAATTTCTCCACATTCATTCTAAGATATTTCTCTTCACATCTGCATTATTTAAGTATAAAAATTCCTGAACGTTTCTATCTACAATTTTCAACTTGTTTCCTATTCAAATGTTCGCTATTCTTTTTAAAAATGAAAAATAGCTAGACGTCTTATTAAAAAAATATATTATTTAACAATTAGCCTCCTTAAGCGATGCGGATGGTACACTCCAGTTTGAAAGGTCAAGTAATCAGGAAATAATTGCAGGATTTTCAGTACAGGGAAAATAATTAAGAGATTATACGGATATGAAATCTCATTACTCCGTCAGCTGCCGACTCCAGCTTAATTCCTTCTCGAGGTGCTAATTCTGTATTCACACTTCGCAGTTCACAGAGAAAAGGGCGGGGGAATTACTTCGCTACGGAAAGAAAATTCTTTTTGTTATATCATTTTAATATCTCGCCAGCGCCGCCGTTGCTTTGTGTTATTTTATTCAGGTAACATTTCAATTTAACTAACCCCAAGTCCTCGTGAGTAATTTTACTACTATAGTAAGAAAGAATATGGCATAATTTTGTACTACAAAACTTACTTATCTCGGTAAAATTGGACACGTACAGCGGAAATAAATATTTTTCAACATTTTTACTTTGAGGGCTACAATTTTTTTCATACCGTATGTAAAATAGGTTCAGTCAAACTCTGCAAAATAGTCATATACTGCGGCGATGACATCCTGATTTGACAAACATTTCATACCATCGAGCCAATTGTTTTATTTTAAACTAGCTGTACCCGGCCACACGTTGCTGTGGTTCAGTCTGGTTAAATGGAAAAGAAAGAAAAGAGAAAGCACAAGTTTCTAATATTTCACAATGCTTGTGGGTATACAATATTTTTGACGTCTTTCAGCCACTCTCAGTCTGTCGCGTTTATTCTGTTGAGAACGAAGTAGATCTGAAGCTGCAGAACGCGGTCACCATTGATATTTAATATTTAATTATTTAATATTTAAAACTAATTCCGAAACGTCGAAAATGCAATGTGACATAACTGTCAATGAGAATTCTTTAGTTTGCGTGTGTCGCTGCAGGGGGTGCTCCCGTTATTTAGTCTGTTTTTAAACTTTTTTATATGCAACCGTATATAAAAAAATATATATAAACATGCTTGTATACGAATGCAACCTTTTGTCAAAATTTCAAAGCAATCGGTGAAGAACTTTCGGAGATTAAAGATTTTTAATATACGAACATTTACATTTTTATTTATATAGATACAAGTCGCACGGGGCGAAGTCCAGGGAATATGGTAGAGGTTAATCAATTCGAAGTACAATTCACGCAATTTTGTCATTGTGACTTTTAAACGTCATCCAACTCGGGTTTGATCTGCGAGGCTGTTAACTTCTTCAAATAAAAATGTTTTAAGGCGGCACGGAAACCTAGTTTTTTCCATGGTTGCGATTAATGTCAAAGTTATCGATTCAGATGCCTGTCAAATGTTAACTACGCGTCGCATCTGGCCTAAATTTTGACAGAGATTGTTTGAAGAATGAAACTTGCCAGCGGTGATGTAACTTTATGAATTATTGCGCCATCTTATGGAAATTTACTAAACTTTTCAAAATACAAGAGACTGGAAACAAATATTTTCATTAAATTACTACTCTTAATTTATGGAGATGTTTTATGGAAATAAGTTAGAAAAAATTCCTTGCTAAAACATATCTTCAATTTAATGAAAAAAATATATTCAAATTTCCTCTTTGAAAAAATACTTGAATACACTCCTCGAAGACATTTCCAACTTAACTAGTTGAAAAAATATTCTGTTGAACTTTTTTTACCACAAAAGATTCCTGTTCTTAATGTATTCTGTTAATTTGTAAAGTTTTCGAGTTATCGCAGCCTGATGCGGGAAAGGAATGATACAAAAACAGAAATCGTACAACTTCGGGAGTAAAAAAACTGTTATTATTTTGACATAATTAATTTTGATGATACAAACGCAGTCTTGTCCGATATCTTGTTTCTACTCGTAGTTAAGATAACTTGTTTGAAATAAACTGGACTTGAACTTTAAAATTAACTATACTGTTATTTAAAGTTAAGGCATTACACTGTGGAGGTTTATAGACATTGTAATTTGTTGTTTATAGTTAAGGCCAATTCTTACATATCAGTAGTAACGGGAATAAATTGGACAGATTAGAGGCCTTAGAAATTTCTAAGTCAGTACATCGATCCAAACATCTGGTGAACAGTTATATCCCAAAAATCTCTCCGCTCTTGGCCGAAATCGTCCCATGCCTCCCTCACCCCTCAGCCCCCAACCGTTGAAGCGTGTATATCGGTACCAGTTCGAACAGAATTTAGTCTTGTTTGTGCTCCCCTGAAGATGAGGTGAAAGCCTTGAAACCGATAGGGTTATACCGTTACAAAAAAGAGGAATAAACAGTGTTTGATAAAAATAAATTACATTGTAATTTGTTTACTCAAACACTGTTTATACCACTTTTTAGGTTGAGGGAGACAGGAGATAACCGCTGTTTGCTGAAGTTGTATCCTACCTCTTTCCACCCACAATTATCAACCCGATTTTTACTGCTAGAAGCGTGTATGTTAGAAGCAGTTCGAACCAAATTCCACTTTTTTGTTGTTTGTGCTTTTCTGGTGATGTGGTGAATACCTTGCAACCGGTAGGGTCATACCGATTTACAAAGTGGAATAAACAGTGACTTAATAAAAAAAATCCCAAATATTTTTGTGAAAAAAAAGCATTGAATCGGGTTTCCAAAGATTACAATTCCAATTACCAATATTCATTTCTTGCATAGGTCCATCATGTCAGCAGGCCAGTGAAAAGGTTACAAGTTATAATATATATATCAGTAGTAACAGAAATAAATTGGACAGATTAGAGGCCCTAGAAATTTCTAAGTCAGTACATCAAGGCGAACATCTAGTAAACACATATACACCAAAAATATATCTCTTGCTGACCTAGATCGTCCCATGCCTTCCTCAGCCCTCAGTCCCAAACGCGAATGTCCCCAATCGTTAAAAAAAGCATTAAATCAGGCTAGGATCATTATTTTATTCAGTATATATATACACAATGAAGTGTGTACCATATATGTATGACTAATAAAACTATTGACAAGAAATAATAAAAAAACGCTGAAATATCAAAAGAGGTGGGGATAATCTCAACTTTAAAAAATAACAATCCCAGAAGGTGGCATTTATTTGTAAGAATCAACGAACGATGAAGATTTCAAAACTGTCAATTATTGTATTGTATATATAGAAAAAAAAACTTAATTTTAAGTAAGGGCAGAGGCTTATCACTTTTGCTCATCTGTGTGTTCCCTATCTTCCCTGCAAATCCTTCCAACTCTCGTCCACATTAGTATTATATATCCTTAAAACGTTTCTAGAACATTTCTGCTCCCACTTAACATCCATAAGTGCAAATTTCATCTGGAACCTAATATTACACTCCAAAATACTGTGTGTTGCTTATAACATGCACACCATTCTTATAACATCTACTGTGGTACGCAAGGCAATCGGAAACCACCGCACTATTTTTCCCTAGAAAACCACACGAATACGCTTAACAATTTGTGGGTCACGTTCGTCAGCATTGAGGTTACGTCTCATACGTAGACCAATAAGCAAATTGTTGAAAGTTGAAGCCAAATTAAGACTACTTAGTTTAGACTAGTTTATAATGTCTTTCGCAGTTAATGCAGTGTTGAGTTGGCTTAAATGATGGCCGACATTTTAAGGGTGTTGCTTCTCAACGCGACATCCAAAAAAAATACAGAATATTACTAAGCTTTAATTTCGTAATGCTGTTTTTGTTCCTTTATCAAATGTTTTTTTTTTAAATAATACATGGGGTGAAAAAGTATGACAAAATAGGGAATGAAGTGATAAGGGTTGAATGTGAACTTAAGACTGATGTGTTGAGCAAGATAATAAAGAGCGCTCTGAGATGGTTGGGCATGTAGAACGAATGAACGAAGAAAGACTAACAAAACAAATATATAATATATGTGAAAATGTGATTTGAACACGTTTTAGAGAAAGTGCTAGAAAATTATGATTGGATCAAGTGAATGAAATTTAGAAAAAAAAGGAAAATTAACAAGTCTGAGAAATTGTAAGAGTTGTATGAGAAGGCGTATGGATGTAGAAGAAGCGAAAGGATGTGTGTCGATACAGGAAAATCTGGCACTCTGTCATCTCTGCCTACTCTTACAGGGAATTGCTTGATGGTGCTTATGTATCAGCATTTTTTTAATCTAAATTATGTTCCATTAAAAACTAACTGCCGGAGATGAAGTAAGCATTTTAAGAATGCTTAAAATGCTCCAATAGAAACCCCATGAAAACTTGGAATAAATGAAAATTCTCAAGCACTCACTTCATACAAGTTGTATGCAACTTCGAGGAAATTGCTAGAGGGTATAAAAAGACAGATAAATTCCCATGAAATATGAAGGTAAAGAAACATCAGTCAGAGACGGACTTATCCAAAGTATGATAAAAATTCATCTTTAAGACATTAAAACTTTAGAAGAAAAACAGGTGCTTAAGAAAAATATGATTATCGAACTAATGTTAAGTGTCTATTATAAGGGAGATAAAATAAAATCTCTAGTTATCATCTTAACATTTTTTTATGTCTTGTTTTTTTATAAGGAGAGGCGATTGAGATGGTATGGGCACGTTGGACGCAGAGACCCAGATCATATTGTGAACCAGGCAATCTCCATGGATATTCCTCGAATAACAACCAGAGGAAGACCAAATAATTCATGGGTGGTGCAAAAAGATAACCTGATGCAGAGGCACGCCTGGGGGACGTAGTCCGGGACAGAAGAGCATACAACCTGAGGACGAGGAGAGCTGACCCCAACAGTCTTCGCAGACAGTGAGTTGGGATGGAGCCAGGGAGAAGAAAGTCTTGTTTCATAGGACATGATGGGTATGGCAGGCGTAATATCTGTCCATAGAGTATTTTATTTAAAAAAGTAATCTATAATACAAACATTTGCCAAAGGCTATACCTAATATATATACATATTTATATCTTAGAACTGATCTAATTTATAAGGTGTTGGCTGTAACAAGTAGGTGAGGAACTTTCCCACATCTGCATATGTTTTAAAAAGCATATAATAATAGCTATAAAAACCGTAGAAAACTTACTGAGATCTTCCGTAATCTGTATGAAGTCAACTTCGCCAAGTTTGGCCAAGTTGACTTCAAACAAGCCCTAATAGCTTCAAACAAGCCCTATACTCTGAAGACAAGCCCTATACTCCGAAGACAAGCTTCAAACAAGCCCTATACTCCGAAATACTTGTACAAATAGTTTATTTCAACAATATTGATTTGTGTTTTTCTAAATATTTTAAGACCTGTTCTGAAAAATATGTAACTTATTTAAAGCTAAAGATACACCTAAAGGCACCAGCGAGGTTTGCAGCCCACTGCGCCTTGTCTTATTCTTCTTCATCTTATTTTAGGTCTGTTGGCCTGTTATGGTCCTGCATCATTGTTTGCCTCTTGCGACGTCGACTGCCCGCTGACTTTCCATCTTTTGGGAGGTCGTCCTGGAGGTCTGCTTGCTTGGGGGATACTGTCCCTGGACATTCTTACGGCTCTTGGTTCCGCCATTCTGGATACATGTTCGTTCCAGAACCTTCTTCTCTGTTGTCCCTTCTGACAATATCTTCAACTTCGCACATCCTTCGGATTTCGGTGTTTCGTACTCTATCACGAAGGGTTTTGGCAGCGATACTCCTAAGTACCTTCATTTCACTGGTTCGAAGGAGATTTTTGGTTCTGACAGTGTCGGCTCTGGACTCTATGCTGTATGTCATTATGGGGCGGATGCAGGTCTTGTATATCCTCACCTTGCTTTGGATGTTCATATGCTTGTTTTTCCAGATAGTGTACTTAAAACATCCGGAAATAACTGCGGCATTTTGTGATTGTTCAAGCACTTCACCATAGAGGTCATTATTGCACATTATGCTAGCACCCAAGTATTTAAATTTTGTTACTTGTTCAATCGGTGTGTCGTCGATCGCCACACTGCATCCAACTTGCTCTCTGGCTAGAGTCATGCATTTAGTCTTGCTGATGGAGATAGACATGTTGTATTTTTTGGAATCAGTGTGGAATCGATGTAGCATTTGTTGCAGGTCTTCCTCTGATTCGGCTACGATGGTGGCATCGTCAGCATAGCATATGATGTTTAGCATATTGTCACCCATCTCGTATCCCAAGTTAAGGTCGGCAACTTCTTCTATAATTTTATCCATAACCAAGTTAAATAGAAATGGGCTTAAACTATCTCCTTGTCTTACTCCAGTTGGTGTTGGAACGTCATTAGAGAGTTCTCCGTCTACGCGAATTCTTGTGGAGCTATTTAGGTTTATGTCTCTAATGGTTTTGGCGATGGAGGGTAACACGTTCCTTTCGAGCAAAATGCTTATTACATATTCTAGTTGGATTCTATCAAAGGCCTTGGTCAGATCGATAAAAGCAAGGTAAGTAGTCTTGTTGTATTCCAAAGACTTTTCTTTAATTTGCCGCAGTATGAATATAGCATCTGTAGTAGATCTGTTTCTTGTTGTTCATCTCTATTTTCAATTTGTTGTTCTAATTTTACTCTTAGAATGTTGGTGAAGAGCTTGAGAAATGCGCTTATAAGAGATATTCCTCTGTAGTTACCAGGATCAGATTTTTGTCCTTTTTTGAAGATGGGAATCGTTATACTGGCCCTCCATTCATCTGGTATTGTTGTAGTTTCAAGGATCCAGTTGTAAAATTTATTGAGACTTTTCGCTAGTTCTTCGCCGCCATATTTTATGAGTTCGTTTGGTATATTATCACTTCCAAGACCTTTTCTATTCTTTGAGTCTTTTCATACCTTGTCTAATTTAACTCTCTTCAAATGTCGTGGGTTCGTTAATTATTATATCTGGAGTTGTTGGTCGAGATGTGTTGTTAAATAGCGCCTTGTTTGCTGATGACAATCAGAGGAAGATGGAGTTAAGAATAGGTGAATGAAATATTTGGGGGAGAATTAATCAAAAGATTAATGATTAATTAATGTGTAATTTTAATAAAATAATAAATCATTGGAGGTGTGTGAATGTAAAAGAGTTTATATGTGCGTGTCGAGATGGGAAAGTATAGTGACCTGCCTAACCCAGCAGGGAAACGGCGTATTGTATGTATCTACGTTACTGTGAATACTCGTATCTTTGAACATATCTGATATACGAGTATTACAAGTTTGTCAATCCTCTTTTCTTTATGTCAGTCTTTCTCATTTCGGTTTTCTTAATTAAACCACATTCCAGGTGAAGGGAAATTGGCAAACCCGCCTCAGAGAAATAAACTCCGGCAGAGTTGAGTGGTGCGGAGAGCAGCGTGGCAGCCAATTTAAAATGTGCAATGAGAGATCCCGGCAAATTCAGCTCAACTGGCTTCGTAGTATTTAATACTGCACGTGATAAAGGCGACCTCTTTTACTTTTGATGCGCTTTCAGTAATAAGCAAAACGGGTCTGATGAAATAAAAAAAAAAGAGTAAAACGTCTTTTTTTCTCAATAAAACTACTACTAGGAAAGTCACGATAAATTTCAGGGAAACGATGATTATTGCTTGGATAAAAAATATTATTTAAATGGGAAAGAATGATAAAAACTAGACTAAAACTTTGTAATTTATTTTATCAAACACTGTTTATTCCACTTTTTTGTTGTTTGTGGAAAGCCTTGATGAGGTGAAAAGCCTTGAAACCGGTAGTGTTATACCGTTACAAAAAAGTGGAATAAACAGTGTTTGATAAAATAAATTACAATGTCTTTAAACCTTCACAACGTTAATGCCTTAACTACAATATAAACAATAGTCCACCTACAGTATTAGCTGGGACGACCAAGGTCTGAGTGTATGTGATGGAATACAAGTAGCCTGAACGAGTGGACTTGTTTTTGTTAAATAATTAGTGTAAGAATTGTTATCTAGTTATAAGTAGTATGTAGGTGTTAATTATTTCTAAGATCTCATATATTAAGATTGAATAAATAAAATAAAATGATATGTAGGAAAATAAGATTAAGTAAGTGCATAAATTATAACATATAATTAAGATTAGTTAAGTAATAAATTTGTATATAGGTATAGCCTTGACAAATATTTGTACAATAATTTACTTTGTTTAATAAAAAAAATATAATAAAAAAACTATAAACAACATAGACAAAAACTTTTTTTAATAATGTTCTATTTAATCGCAGGTAAATAGAAGAAATAGTATAAATACTTTTTTTATCTAATAGACTTTTTAGAAGCTATCAAGAATCCATATGTCTTATAAAACCCACTGATCATCATCACGTCATGTCCCAATGGGGGTAGGCAGAGAAAACAGATCTCCGTTTCATTTTTTATTGACAAACATCTTATGCTTCTGCCACGCCCATAAACCTCGTAATGTTAACTTTTCTTTTATATAGGTAGTATAAAAAACTCCATAGCTTACTGGGCAAGACGGTTGTCTCCCGACCCCGGGGCTAGGGGCTCGGTTCCCGTTGGAAATTTATTTTGAAAAGGGTTTCAGTTTTCACTGAAGGCATTTTTGACGTATTTCTGGTTCGTTGGAAGTTATTGTTACATGGAATAAATTCGTCAGGTTGTAACTGTATACAATAACAGCGTAACACAATACAATCAAGGCTATATACTCTCCCCTATCTAGAATTCGATTCATTTGGTCACGCTACAAATTTCCATAGTAAATATGTGTAAACTTCTCGTACCTTCTAAACAACCCCTATAGATTATTTTGCGAATCTGAATGATGAATCGTTTATCGTGTGCACATGGCCAAACCATCTCCATGATCCTTTCTTCATCTTAAGTCCTGCACCTTCTTTCAATATACATTATTTTTTAACATCTTCATTTTTTATTTTGTCGTATACTATGCGTATCCAGAAAGTAAGTGTACTGAGGCTCTCACGACCGGATGGATTTTATTTTCGACATGTTGGCTACACTTCCGTGTAGCCTGACCCTTCTCCTCCACAACGAGACCGGTTCGAGGTCAGTACGTTGAAAAGTGTCGACGCGACAACACGTTTCGTGAAAAATGTCAATCCAATCACCCGCCAAGTGCGAAATACGCGGCGTCATCCGTTATCTCGTTTGGAAGGGAAAACCTCCGGTTGAGGTTTATAATGAGGTGAAAACTGCATATGGTGATAAAGCTATGAATCGTACGAGTGTGTACAAGTGGTGTCGCGAGTTTAAAAACGGTCACGTCACACCTCTTCACCCTCCGCCAAAAAGTTCAAAACCACAATTTCAGCCAAGAAAATCATGGCATCCGTGTTTTGGGACTGTCAAGGCATAATTTTAATTGAATATATGCCTCAAGGGGAGACCATCAACTCTGCAAGATACTGTGAGACCCTAAAAAAATTGCGGAGGGCGATTCAGAACAAGAGGAGAGGCATGCTGACAAAGGCAGTCTGCCTGCTGCACGACAATGCCAGACCACACACGGCCAACGCCACGAAGGAACTGCTCGCCTCGTTTAAATGGGATGTCCTGAACCATCCCGCGCATTCCCCTGACCTAGCACCTTCAGATTACTATCTCTTTATCTCCCTGAAGCTGCACATGGGTGGAAAAAGGTTTTCAACCGACGAGGAGGTAAAGGAGGAGGTGGAGAAGTGGACGGAGGGGTTGGCGGGAAACTACTTCGAGGAAGGCATCAAAAAGTTGATACCCCGCTTCACCACCTGCATTGAGAGGAATGGCGACTATGTCCAAAAATAGCTTACATATGTACTACGGTAACCACGTAATATTTTGTTTAAATAAAAAAAATTGTAACCTACAAAAATTCAGTACACTTACTTTCTGGATATGCCTCGTATTACGATATATTGAAGGTGTATATATTACACTGGAACTTGAAAGATCTCTGCAAGTGTTTAAAATCAAATGCTTCGGAATTCGTGTGATTCTCGAACCTATGAAGGAGAACGAAATATGGTATATATTTTTAAGCGCTGAACAAAGCCAGGAAGATTGCGGTGGGCTACTCTTCTATAGAATGATGACTACTGAACAATAAGGGTGCGCAGTGGAACTGCAACAGCCGTCACTTCGTTGCCCACGAATTGGATTTGCTGACAACATAGGCAGATATGTAGGAAGTTCTGAAGTAATAGTACCATAGGGAAGATCTGTAGAATGCTCTGCGTAGGATCTTCAAGATCTCTCAGCCAAGAGAGAGGGAGAAATAGAGAAAAAAATTGTAACAGAAAGATATGATACATAAAAAAAATCTTGACATTGAAATAATAAATAATGGAAAAATTGTACAGCACCGTTTTGAGAACAGGCACTCTTCAAGGATGGTTTAACTAAGGAATTGAACCCACTGTCATTGAAAATAATAATTTTATTTTAACAATTTTATGTTGACATACATTTGACAGATTCTTTGCTTTAAAGCAATTTCTTCCAATTGAGAAAGTTTGCTGCTAACTTTCAATTGAAAAAAAAAACTGTCAGGTAATATTGTCAACAATGAAAGTAAGATAAAAAATATCATAAAAAATTAAATAAGTTATGTTTAAGGACAGAAAGATGACTGCGGCTATTAACATTACGTATTTCCCCGCGTTTGTTATACTCGTATATAGGATAATATACGAGTACATACCATAAATATCTTTAGGAAAAGATTTTCATAAGAAACCCATAGAAAACTTATCAATGACAGACAAACTCCAAAGAAACCTTTATAGATCTTCCGATATGTTATAATATCATATTAGCCTTTCTTATTCTTCCTAGTGTCATATCAGGTTCCCCAACGTTGAATATCACCTGAGAGTAGGCATCTTTGCCCCCGGCACCCCGAAAAAGATCCCCAACGCTCCTTATGCCAGTCCTATCACGTATATTGCGGAGCCAGGAGATTTGCCCCCTGCCAATACCTCTTCGACCCTCTATATTGCCTTGGATGATCAGGTGCAGTAATTTTGCAATATTAGGCTTAAGGTGGAGTGTAATATAAGAGGTTTGATAATAAAATGAGATTTTTTAATTTCGGAAGCTGTTTGTTTTTTATTGAGCCTTTTTACCCACGTTGGCGACACTGTCAGTGATTTACATTTCAATTTTCAGCCATACTTGATGGGCAGTTTGTGTTTGACAGGAAAGTATTTACAACGAATATTAGCACGTTTGCGATTTTATTATTTAAAAAATGACTGGACAAAGAATTAGTGTAATTTTATTTGTTTAAAATGGAATAAAGTGCAGTGAAGTTATGCAAATTAAATGTCGAATATGTGTGTTTTAATATATAATTACAAAAATTTTGTAAAGAAACATTATCTTAAAGAAAAATATCATTGATAATAACACGAAAAGTTATCATTCTAAACAAAGTTTTATTAAAGAATTTTGATAAAAGATACATCAAAAAACTTTTCTATATTAAAAAAAAATAAAACGAATCGCAGCGGCGCCACTGCTTCGAATAATTAATAAAATAGTCTTAAACTAAAAATAAATAAAAATTACACAGAAAAATTCAGACTATTTTTTACGGTTATATTTTGAAATTGCTTCTCGGGATTCAGGCATTTCAGAACATGCAAATGTGCTTGCCAGTGTTGAAAAGGTTAAATGCCGCAATTCGTAAGACTAATCATTACAAATATATTTTAGGGAAAAAATGGAACGATTTTCTGGCAACCCACTTAAAAGTTTGAATAAACTGGGGAAGGAAAAATTCTTAAACAATTGTGGAGCACCTGGCCCGCAGCCCGCACTCAACATAAATCACAGACTCGACGAGGAATTTTAATGGAACTGTCAAAATTGGCCGCATTTTCCGCGCAAATTTCCCGAGGAAAAAAACTACCAATTCGAATATCGAATGTTCAAATTTGAATTTGGAAAATAATGGCGTTAATGGTATTCTGGTAGGTTTTTTTTTATGTGCACTGTGTTTCGAAAGTTCCCCTTTTATCAGCAAAAAATATGTTATACTCGTATTATTGCAAAAAAAAGTAATATTATTATCAGACACATTTCTATGTGAAAATTACGAGGGCGGTTCAATAATTACCCGTGTTTGACGACATATGGCATTGCTAAGGCAAGTTGCTGTTACCATCGTGTGATGCCATCTGTTAAACGACTCCAAAAACAAATGTACTCATATAGAACACTATTTTAAAGCGATATAAGATTTTTTACGGTTTTCGCACCATACACGGAAAGGGTCTTTCAAATTGAGCGGTTTTTTAATTAATTTTTTTTTAATTCTTGAATAAAACACACATTTTGCTTTGATTACAAAAAACTTTTTATTGGTCATTAAAGTTTAATATATGACATTTAAACACAAAAATACAATATCCGCCAAATGTTCACTTCTTGCAGCTCCACAGATGTCCACTCTTTTGTCAAAATTTTCGATGACATTTTGGTATAATTGCGGTTCTAACTCACCAATAACGCGAATAATTTCGTCCTTCAACTCAGGAATTGATTGGGGGTTATTCTTATAGACCTGGCTTTTCACGAAACCCCAGAGAAAATAGTCCAACGGTGTCAGATCACATGATCTTGGTGGCCGATTTAGTTTCCGGAGATTACAATACATAAAATAATTCAACAATTTGAACGCCTTGTTGTATTGTATACGAATCCATTTTTATAAATGTCATACATTACACTTCTCAAATGTCACAAGACCCAGGCAAGTCAACGACGCCATCTGTGTTTTATCCAAGAATTTTAAAAACCCTTTATAAGCTAGATAAAAATATAGATATAAATAAATTCAAATGTAAAACAGTCTAATAGTAAACCCGTCAGAATTGAACCTTGAGCGTCCGCTTGCTTAACGTGAATGCTAACCGTTAGACCATGACCACTGATTTTGTTTTTATATTTGTTGTTACTACTTTATTACGAAATTAATTATTTTGCCGAGTGGGCCTACAAGGTACGTGCAACGTAATACGCTAAACTCGTTCCGGACTAAACGAAATAATATTCAGTAGGTTCATTCCATATTATAAAGATTCGGTAGGATATTTAACGGAATGAATATAACTCGGTATGCGGGAGCACAGTCGGGTGGCCTTGCAAGGACTAGTGGCTCGAGACAGTTAGGATAGAACCGGACGTATTCCGGTTCAGGAGTAGGGGCACAGCGGAGCATATCCTTGAACAAGGCGATTAGATCCGATCCGCCCGGTCGTTATCCCCAGTGCCGAGCCGTTACACAGGAAAATCTTTTCAATAAATGTTAGATTCATGTAACAGTGCAATAACGTAGAAAAAAAACATATTTATAGTTTAAACCATCAGTTCTCAAACTTTTTTACTGGCGGACCCCTTGACATAGGAGGGAAATGTGAATGTGGTAAAAGACGAATAAATTATATAGAAATGCTAACGGAAACATTTCATTATACATACGCCGTAAATTCAGAGTTTTCTAGTCATGATTGAAGAAAATAATTGAAATTTTCAGAAAAAGTCGACATGAAATCCTCTGCACTATGTATTATTTCTATCAAAACCTACCTTAACTTGTACACCGCGTTAAAAATCAAATTCCACGAACCCTGTGCGCGGCACAATTTCGGCGTTTTTTAATTTCTAAGTTTAAACGCGTATTTTGTTTAGAACCACTGATATTTGATTACAACACCAAGTAAACATGACATTCAAGTAATTTTCTGATAATAAATAATAGTCATTACTCTAAAGGAGACTCATTAAATAAAGGAGATAAACTAAAAATTACGTAAAATACACAAAGGAATGCTACAGATCAGATCACAGGCGTTTGTGCTTCCCGCAAGGAACACGTTTAAACGACATAATACATAAAACATCTTGAACATATTTCAATGGACACGCTTATATGCTTCTGCATATATACTTGCTCTAAAAACTTGCTAAGATTTTAAATCCACAACAGTAGTTTAGTACCAGTTATAATATATAAGAGCGAAACGTTGTTTGCGCTCCCCTGAAGATGAGGTGCCTTGAAACCGGTAGGGTTATACCGTCACAAAAAAGTGGAATAAACAGTGTTTGTTAAAAATAACTTACAATGGATATAATTATTTTGATCAAAATAGTATATTTCCACAAATAAAATGTGAGATTTTTCATTCATAAAATATATGAATCAACCGTTTCACAGGTTGACACTCAAGATGAATCGCAGATTTGATTTAACCCTTTCGTGGCTGGTGGGAATACGGTTTCCCACTTTCGAAAATTACGAATTACGAATTACGTTTCCCAAGTTTATTCACTCCTGCCATCTAGCGTCATTATTGGGTATTACGATAAAACATTTACCTACTTTATCGGTTGATATTGTAACTGGCAGTTGAATTCTAAATAACACGTGTTGTTCTGTTTGGAGTGTCGTGCGTCAGATACGTTGATTTTGTGACAAAACTTGAAAATTTTCAAGTAAATAATGATTTTGACGATTGATTTGAGTTATATAGACATTTTTTTCACTGTACGATATAAACATAGCTGGTGGTTTGATCTGAATTTCAAGGTAAGTCATATTTCATAAGTGGGAAGCGGTCTTCCCATGAAGCTAAATAAAGGGTTTTTTTATAAGTTCCAATCGATTTAAAAAAAAAATCCATATTTCTTTATAAATATTAATAACTAATAAATGCGAAAAAAAAATTATCTAAAGAAAAATAAAATTTGAGCACGAAAGGGTTAAGTAAATTTTATGAGGTATGCGAAAGGAAAGATTTCTGAGAGTGAATGTGCCGAAATCCGAGAGTCGTTGTGAAAGAAAAGTGTGAAAGGAAAAGTAAATGCGATATATGAGTGAACAATGAAAAATTGGTGCAAAAAGAATAATAATGCTATTTGGGTAGTATTTTTTACTTGTAGTAGTAGTATTTTGGTAGAAGTAATATTTGGGTAGTAGAATAATAATGCTATTTGGTTAGTATTTTCTACTTGTAGTAGTAGTATTTGAGTAATAGAAGAATAATGCTATTTGGGTAGTATTTATGTAGTATTTGGGTAGTATTTTCTCAGATAATGAAATAATTAAGAGGGATATCTAACGACGTGTACCATAGCAATAGGAAACGAAATTTACTAAGATGATAGTCCACAATATTATTTTAGTGCCAACTTTGATGTGTGGGGGTTTAACTTGGACGTGAAAAAAATCGAATAAATGCTGTAGAAATGCTTGCACTAAGAATAATACATGGTGTGTCAATGTATGACAGTATGCGGAATAAGTGATTAAAGATGAATGTGAACTTAAGGCTGATTTATTAAATAAGACGAAGAACACTCTAAAATGGTTTGGGCGCGTGGAACGCATGAACGAAACAAGACTAACAAAACAAACATACCATGTACATTTCAACTTTTTTAATTGAGTTAATTTAATTTTTTTGATTGATTTAGTTGATTTTTGATTGTTTAAGTTGATTTATTAATTGAGTTAAGTTGATTTTAATTGATTTTTTTTATTGAGAAACAAAATTAAAAGTACATAAATTTTTATTCGATATATTATAAAAACTATTATTTCTGCAATAAATATATTTCGTCTTAATGCGAAGAATGATATTGCTTTATCTTTATAGTATTATTGATGTCAGGGTTAATATTTGAAAGTTTATTCCTTTGATCAAACTCAACATCAACGTCGTAGCATACGTCGTAGCATACAACGTCGTAGCATACCACCAGTAGAAAAATGTACTAATGCAAGCCTATTGCGTACGTAAATAATACATTTAGTAGTATAACGTAGTAATACCCATAAGCGTTCGCGGACCCTAGTTTGGAAACCGCTGGATCAAAGTAATTCGCCTTGAGCTACAAACTTTCTTCTTATTGTAGGAAAGTAAATAGAAAATAATCATGAAATATGTGCATAACATACACTTATAATCAAATTTACATTGTCAATTCCAATAATATGTTACGATGTTATTCTTACGACTCGAGTTTCGAACGCATTTTCCAATCTCTTCGTCAGGAAAGCTATATGCGATAATGGAATTCTGACTGTTTGTGTCATCGTGATACGAGTACCTGTCGAAATGCTAGTCTTAAAGGATCAAGACCTGTTATCAACCATCTAGTTTATGATTTTAATCTCAATTTTAGACTTGAATCTATCTGAATTAATTTATTTTAGACTTGAATCTATCTGAATTAATTTATTTTAGACTTGAATCTATCTGAATTAATTTATTAGAGCTTTAAAGTTTCGTTTCATGATTCTTAAATACCGCGTTATTGTGGTGAGTGTTTTACATAGTAGCGCTATACGAGTTATATTTATCATCAACACCATAACGCCACCCCTCCTATTGAGGTAGGCAGAAAGAACAGATATCCACTTTTTTTTCTGTCCTAACACATATCTTTCATGACGAGGTATAAACCATTCAGCCAGAAGACTCATTTTGCAATAGTGTGAGTAACAGTGCGTTTACCAAAAACGTGTCACTTTGTTTTTTTTATGAAATGAAAAAGTAAAAAAATATAAAAATTATATTTTATATTCAAACATTGAAATGAACACATACCTTTTGCTAATTAAAAATGCTTAAATTGTAATAATCATAAAAATAAAATGAAAGTAAGTTTATTTCACATATTAATTGTTTAGACATTGCCGATTCTAGGAAACATTAAATGACAATAATGGAATTTTTCAAGATTAAAAATAAATATATGTACAAGTATTATAAAGTACAAATGTTCGTCAGCTTTTATTAGATTGCACATAAAAATAAAATTAATGTAAGATTATTTAACATATTAATGTATCATAATTACAATGTCAAATAATAGTGGATGGAGTGATACTAAATTCTAGGAAACTTTAAGTTATAACAAAGTACATTCTGAGCTTTCGAAAAATGTTGAATTATGCATTACATTAGACAAAAATCGCACTCCTAATTTCGACATGGTAGTGTTTTTCTAATCACCGAGTATTTTAACAACAATACAAACGTGCGCTTTGCGCGGACCAATCGTGTGGCATTCTAAAACAAATACCACTACACAAGTTGCGTGATGCAGAGAGTGTTACTCACACTATTGCAAAATGAGTATTCTGGCTGAATGATCTATAATATGGACGTGATAGACGAATATTTAAATTAATATAAATTTGATTAAGGAACGAAAGTGTCGAATTAATTGATTTAAAAGTATAGAAAAAAGGGATACATTGAATTTATAAAAGAGTATTTTAATTTCAGTATTTTTGTTGCCAATTAAAAGCAGTGTTTAAACCACGCAGTGATTAAAATCGGATATAAAGGAAAACCAAAAACTTTCATACATAGTATACTCGTATTTCATCTTCTAAAAGCAAAGAAACGGACAATTAAAAGCAAATGAATGCATTGAATAAATGGCTACTTGGTCCAAAGCGCGAAGCAAACGAACCACAGCCTTTAAAAACCAAACGCTTTAAAACCGCAGTTGCATTTGCAAGAGACTTACGGAACACGGTGCCCGCTGATGCGATGAAAGACGTCCATTAACAGGCTCAGGTCATTAGCAAGGGCTTGCCATTGTGGCTCGACCCACTCCTGAAGGCGATAATTCAAAGGAAACTTCCGTGGTTGGCGCCAATTTATCGCGCAGGCGGGAAAAATGCGCTCCACAACACTTCGTTTCCCCTAGCTAGGTACGTAGCTGTTATTTGGAAATGAATGGGCGTTGCGCTGAAAAGAAATATGGCGATGCAACGAGAGAATTTTATTGAAGAAAAAAGTTATATTCAACGTAAATCTTTAATCGCTTGAAGTTCGTAGACGTACTTTTGATCTTTATTAAGTCGTAAATGGTCCTCTGGACTAACCTGTGACTTTAGAACGTATCGATTTAAGTATTTTCTTAGAACATCTGCTTTGTTCAGCGTATCTACATTTAGAAGTAAGATCGGCTGCTAAAACCCAGTAGTAAGAATGTGCCAAAAGTACAATGCGTTACATTATGACTGTGTGCGGTATATTGTGGGATGAATATTTTTGATCTTTCTGGAGAGATGATGTGTGAGGATTTGAATTTTGCAAGATGTTTCCAGTTGTAGTTGAGTGTCACTGTTTGTCAGGTTGATGAGAGCGTGCAACGGGGTTTTGTTTTTGTGTAATAAAAAATCGGAAAGAAGTATCGATTTATTTTTTCATGCTAAATATCCTCAGTGAGATACAGGCAAAAGCCTAGTTTACTGGGGATACGACAAATGAAAGGCGACAAACCCAGATACATTAAAATTGT
Source organism: Odontocerum albicorne (assembly GCA_949825065.1). NCBI lineage: Eukaryota > Metazoa > Arthropoda > Insecta > Trichoptera > Odontoceridae > Odontocerum > Odontocerum albicorne. Next base: position 6,028,510 of record OX463840.1, on the reverse strand, counting down.
ATGTACAAATCAAATTACCTGTTGTTTTTTTCGCAAATTGTGTATATTTCTTGTCATGTGTAATAATAATAATAATAATAATAATAATAATAATTACTCGGATATGGACACATTTAGTTCACTGTCAGAATTTAAGAGGATGGTGGCTGAATTAACTGAAGAATGAGTGATTTTTTTATTTACTGTATATTTTAATTTTTGTTTTGTAATTTGTTTTATCAAACACTGTTTATTTCACTTTTTGTAACCTTATAAAACCCTACCGGTTTCAAGGCTTTCACCTCATCTTCAGGGGAGCGCAAACCATACTGAATTCTGTTCGAACTGGTACCGATATACACGCTTCTAACGCTTGGGGACATTCGGGTTGGGGACTGAAGGCTGAGGGAGGCATGGGACGATCTCGGCCAGCAGGGGAGAGATTTTTGGGATATATGTGTTTACCAGATGTTCGCTTCGATGTACTGACTTAGAAATTTCTAATCTGTCCAATTTATTTCCGTTACTACTGATATGTATATTATAACTTGTAACCTTTTCACTGACCCGCTGACATGATGGAACTATGCAAAAGATGAACACTGATAATTGGAATTTTAATCTATGGAATCGTGACCATTTTTTAACAGCACAACTTTGCTTTCCGTCATTTAATTAAATCGACGGAACAGCTTTGCCTTCCAACTGGCTTGACTTTGGAATAGCGAAGGGATCCTCAAATACGAGTCAACGACAACTTGTAGTGGTAGTATTTGTGTAGTAGAAGAATAATGCTTTTTGGGTAGAATTTTCTAATTGTAGTGGTAGTAGAAGAATAAGTCTATTTGGGTAGTATTTTCTACTTGTAGTGATAATATTTGGGTAGAAGAAGAATAATGCTTTTTGGGTAGTATTTATGTAGTATTTGGGTAGTATTTTCTCAGATAATGAAATAATTAAGAGGGATACCTAACGATGTGTACCATAGCGATAGAAAACGAAATCTGTTAAGATGATAGTCCACAATATTATTTTAGTGCCAACTTTGATGTGTAACTTGGACGTGAAAAAAATCGAATAAATGCTGTAGAAACGCTTGCACTAAGAATAATACATGGTGTGTCAATGTATGACAGTATACGGAATGAAGTGATTAAAGATGAATGTGAACTTAAGGCTGATTTATTAAATAAGATAAAGAAGACCACTCTAAAATGGTTTGGGCGCGTGGAACGCATGAACGAGACAAGACTAACAAACCAAACATACCATGTACATTTCAACTTTTTTAATTGAGTTAATTTATTTTTTTTAACCTCAACTACGAGTCAACGACAACAATTATTGATAAAGTATATATTTTGTGTGAAAATATTGATACATAATTCTGTAAATTATCTTAAAATAAAAAAAAATCACGATTTTAATCGTGTATGAATTCACTCAGGAAATACTAAACTATTTAAATGGGGAAATCTAAAGTTATGTGTCTGCATCAAAGATATGGAAGAAAGGAGTTAAAAACAGAATTGATATCCATCTAGGAGAACTAGTTACCGTTTGTACAGGAAAGTTATGTGTCTGCATCAAAGATATGGAAGAAAGGAGTTAAAAACAGAATTGATATCCATCTAGGAGAACTAGTTACCATTTGTACAGGAAAGAGAAAATGACACATAAAGCTTACACAGAACAACAAATTTGAAAGACTGATAGAGACCGTATAAATGCTTGAATTAAGAAGAATACATGAGGTGTAAAAGTATGACAGAATAGAATGAAGTTATAAAGGAGGAATGCAACCTTAAGGCTGATGTGTTAAGTAAGATGAAGAGCACTGTGAGATAGTTTGAACATGTGGAACAAATGGCTAAAGAAAAATTAACAAAATAAATATATGGTCTAAATATGAGTGTATCGTGTTAGAGAGGACGACCAAGGAAAGTATGATTGGATCAAGTGAGTAGGAAAGGCACAATCGATCTCCTCCAGTCTTCACGGGAACGAATATATTGGATAGTCCATGATACAAACAGGACAGTACAACAGGTTTACAAAAACTGGATGTCATGGCAGAGTTGATATCAAAGTATCATTTAGATTTCAGAGTACCAATTAAAGTGTACAATACGCATAGTCTTATTGAGCTGGATATTAATATTTTTTTTGTAGATAAAGCAAAATAAAGTTATAATAGTATTGCGTTAAATGTGAATTATAATTTATGATAAATAAAATGGCTGTTGAAATTTCGGGGCACTACAGAATACTACCGAGGACTTAACACAAAATTTCGATGCATGGCTTTAATCGTATAATTTGTATATACTTGGATAGCAAAGAATATGTGGAATTACAATTTTTAAGAGAAAAAGCAATGACCTAATTAAGAATAACTGTTTATAAGTGTGAGATGGTTTCAGTAGAATCAAGAAAATAAATGGTTTGGATATATTTGAGACGGTTTGGATATATTTGAGACGGTTTGGATACATTTGAGACGGTTTGGATATATTTGAGACGGTTTGGATATATTTGAGACGGTTTGGATATATTTAAGATGGTTCGGACATATCGAGAAAATAAGTATCGAAAAACTTACGAAACAAATATACTCGTATAGTCTGTAATAAACAACGGTTAGTCAAATGCTACGTTTGGTCAGAGTTATTGCATGGAGTGGAATCATGGACCCTCAAAGTTGGTAGTATGAACCGACTGGAAGCATTCGAAATGTGGATATACCGGAGAATGCTACGGATACACTGGACGGATATGGTCAGCAACACAAGGGTTCTTCAAAGAGCCAAAGTTGATAGAGAATTGCTGACTAATATTAAAATCTGAAAGGTGTCCTATTTGGGTCGTGTACTTCGACGAGCAAAGTACAAATTACTGCACCTGCTCATCCAAAGCAAAATAGATATATCACACGGAACAAACTACTTAAGAAAGACAGACAAATATACTGTGCAAATATGAGAGAAAGGTGTAGGAGAGGAAGACTAAAAATAAGGTGCACAACATTTAAGGGAAGGAAAAGTTGAGAGTCAGAGTAATCATAAGAGTTGTATGAATATACATAGATGAGTCGAAGAGTGTGTACCGTGCTAGGAAAGTCTGACATCCTGTCCTCTCTGTCTACCCCGACTGGGAAAAACGTGATGGTTTGTTTGTGTGTGTTGACATAGTTTTATTGACTGTACAAGTATCTCTAGACTCCCTTATTTTGAGTACTTCATATATATTTTTCAGATTTAAAAAAAATAAATAAAAGTTCCGTTCTGGTAAAAGAGTTCATATGGCAAAAATACGCGTCGAGGGTAGAAGAAGTGTTGGCTAGAGACAAATCTCCTGGTTCCGCAATATACGTAATGGGACAGGTATAAAGAGCGTTGGGGATCTTTTTCGGGCTACCGGGGACAAATATGCATACGCTAAGGTGATATTCAATGTTGAAGGGACCTGACATGACACTAGGAAGAAGAATTCTGTAATAAATGGTATTCCAAGAAGAGGTAGGCCAAGGAACGAATGAAAAGATTTAGTTGGAGTAATTTTGATTGATCCATATGTATGATAAGAAGTACGACAGAAACGCAAAAGAATATATGACAAGATGCATGAGTGTGGATGAGGTTAAGGCAGTGTGAACGGATAGGGAAGTACAAAGATCTCTCTTCTCTGTCAACATCAAAAAGGTTATGACCTGATGGTATGCACGTAATACTAAAATAACTTTCTGAAAAAGTTGAAACTTTCTTGGTTCATAATGGACATACTTTCGATTAACTTTGATACGAAGAATGTCAGAGAATTCATTATAAATTTAGATTGAAAACTTTCTACCACATAAGATTGTTAGCGAACCCTTTGTTAGGAAAGGCTTGAAATGTTCAATTTTAAGTGTAGGGTGACAAGGAACTATAATGAGAGTGAATATATGAATAATATGCGTAATAATGGCGGCTTGTGCCAGGGGCTATGTTATTAAATTTCTAAAACACCCATTCACTTTCCAATAAGTGTCCTGGACCCCATCCCTTATGCCCAACCCTACAGCCTCGTGTAAGAGGCGAGCAATTTCCGTTTCCATTGAAATTTTAGTAAGTTTGTATCTTGAAATCATCGTCTTATATTATATAGGAAGGGTTTAAAACAAACATTAAAATATTACAAAGTAGAAATAGATTTAATCAAAAAAGTTTCACGGTATTTGTGAAATAACATTATTTCAAATTATTGTACAAAAAGTGCACATACATACATATCATCACGCATTGCTCCTTGTGGAGTAGGCAGAGATAACTGATGTCTTAACTTATCTATCCATGCACACAACCTTCACCTTTTCTACATTCACTCATCACGTCATGCACAATCTTCTATTATTGATGTTTCTCACATTCCCATATTTTGTCCTCAGTGGGGCAGTTAAAATCCTAGTTTACTGGGGACACGACAAATGAAAGGCAACAAACCCAGATCCATTAAAATTGTGTGTCCAAATTAAATTACCTGTTGTTTTTATCGCAAATTTTGTACATTTCTTGTCATGTGTGTAACATAAAATATTAAAAAATCAGGTTCATTTTGTCCAGCCAAGTTTTTCTCGGTCTACCTGTTCCATGAACACCTTGCACTTCTGATTTGTTTATTCGCTTTGTCATTCTTCCATCATTCATTTTGTTCACATGGCCAAACCATATAAAAACTAATTTCTTCATTTTACTTAAAACAACCATTTTATCCATGCAATTATTTCAGACGTCCTTATTCCGCCTTCTTTCAAACATTGACACTCCACGATTTTTGCTTAGTGCACGCATCTCCACAGCATTAATCTTACCCCTTTATCTTTCTTTTGTTAAGTTCAAGTATCACAAATACACTATTATGTATTGAAAGTGTTATAATAAAAAAATATTTGAATGTTGAAAAAAATACAGTTCACTTTTTCACTGAATTCTTATTGATCTAAGATTGCCATCACTATAACAGTACTCTTACTGAAAACTTTCGAAATAATACTTTAAGCGATTTAATCAAATTCAAATTGAAACTTACCGTTTAAAGCTTCAGTAAACCATTAACATATTCCAGTTTGCTTACCTGAAAATAAAAAAATATATATTCATTAAACACACCATCAAAATAAATTTTTCAAGGAATAATATTTAAACATTCGACAAATGTCATGACCCTGGCCATGTACGGTTTTTAAGTTTTTATACAACGTGCTTTTTTTAAACTGTTAAGTTAAAGAACGATGCTTGCAAAGGGTCTTTCAAATTAAGCGGTTTTTTAAATTCTTGGATAAAACACAGATGGCGTCGCGAACTTGCCTGGGTCTTGTGACATTTGAGAAGTGTAATGTATGACATTTATAAAAATGGAGTCGTATACAATACAACAACGCGTTCAAATCGTTGAATTATTTTATGTATCTCCGGAAACGGTGATGTTAATTGGCCACCAAGCTCATGTGATCTGACACCGTTGGACTATTTTCTCTGAGGTTACGTGACCAGCCAGGTCTATAAGAATGGCCCCCGATCAGTTCCAGAGTTGAAGGACGAAATTATTCGCGTTATTCGTGAGTTAGAACCGCAATTATGCCAAAATATAATCGAAAATTTTGAAAAAAGAGTGGACATCTGTGGAGCTGCAAGAGGTGGACATTTGGCGGATATTGTTCTTTTGTGTTTAAATGTCATACATTATACTTCAATGACAAATAAAAAGTTTTTTGAAATCAAAGGAAATTGTGTGTTTTATTCAAGAATTAAAAAAAAAATAATTAAAAAAAGCCGCTCAATTTGAAAGACCCTTTACAATATAAAAAGCTTCTCACTTCGCCATTTGTTTGTAGGGTAGATAAAGAGGATCAACCGCAAACTTTAGTCGTAACATACTTTTATCGGTCGCCTTCTACTACGGCTCTCACTTATGTTTGTACTCGTACTATAATTATTTCAACTTAATCATTCGTCACTCACCCATTCAACATGTTTAAACCATAACAATGTGCTTTTATTAATTTTGTACGATAGAAATACATTTGGTCTACTTTGTAACAAAAATACTTCCAAATTCTAAAAAAAGGATTGAGTTTGCAATAATATTTTTGAAAATATTTCTACTCTATGAAGGGTACTGTTTTTACGAGTACGTGTGTTACCTTCAAAGAATATCGAATGATATTTTTGATTTGCATATAACTAATATATATCAGCGTCGATAAAATTAAATGTTTTTTTATTTATGTGACAATTAAATAGCCATATTGTATTTAATACTCTAGTAATAAAAGTGACAGCTCTTCTAGGACAATATATTTCATTTTTCGTACCAATTCAACATTGACGTATGAATATGTTTTTGAAACTTTACCTGTTTTCTGTTGTACTTGTGTTTCCAGTAAAAAATACGTTATTTTCCGAATAGTTCAGTAAATTTGATAATCTGTCAAAGGTGAACCCGAGAAGTCCGAGTCCTTCGAAGGCTTCTAGAAGAATTCCTAGACCGACGACCTTCAAGATGAAAAGGAACATCTCTAGAATTCTTAAGACATTGTTCCTGCTAGTTTTCACTTGTATGATGACGATTTTCTTTTTGAAACTTATGAGGACTTATTTTCTTGAACAAAAAGTTTCATACGAACAGTTTCAGATGTACAGGAGAACTGTAAGTATTGAATTACTAAATAATTTATAAAAGTTTGAATCATCAATAACAATTTGATTTGTCTTCAAGGTCCATTTACTATGATGATAACTGTTAGTATTCAAGAAATTCATTTGATATACCTAATATTTTTGGATTATATAATACGTGTACATATGAACACAGAATTCATAATAAAGAAAACCTGCTAAACTTTGGATAGACTAAGAATTTGTTTTTCGTATAGTACCCTTTAGCATATCCAAATTAGTGACATCGGATATATTGAATAGCGTGGCCGGGAGACAAATTGCCACCGGCCTCAATATTCAAGCCTTCCTTGTTATTGAACGCACGGCAACATTATTAAGCAACAAGAGCGTACTCGACGCGTATCGTTGCCAGATGAACTCTTTTACCAGAACGGAACTTTTTTTTTTTTTTTTTAAATTGAAAAATATATATGAAGTACTCGAAATAAGGGAGTCTAGAGATACTCGTACAGTCAATAAAACTATGTCAACACACACAAACAAACCACGTTTTTTCCCAGTCGGGGTAGACAGAGAGGACAGGATGTCAGACTTTCCTAGCACGGTACACACTCTTCGACTCATCTATGTATATTCATACAACTCTTATGATTTCTCTGACTCTCAACTTTTCCTTCCCTTAAATGTTGTGCACCTTCTTTTTAGTCTTCCTCTCCTACACCTTTCTCTCATATTTGCACAGTATATTTGTCTGTCTTTCTTAAGTAGTTTGTTCCGTGTGATATATCTATCTCAGAGTTTACTTCTTCAACACATCAGGCTCAACGTTTTTACGTACCCAAAATTAGCTCGTTAGTTGGAAGAACTTGCTTTGTAGCAATAAACACGGATCAAACCCGACACAAAAATTAAGCATTATCTGTTGCCTGACTAGTCCCTTTTTCTAGGAAATATTGACATTATTTTTATTTCATGTTATGTACTCTTCCAACAAAAGGGTTTGAGTGAAAGACAAAATAAAATACATCTATCATAAGTATGTATAATAAATTTTCTATGACATCTCTTTCACAATATTTCTATGACATCCCCTTCACAATATTTTATTTTCTACGTCCGAAAATAACAATGATCAACGTATAATAAACATGTTTCAGAACAAAATAGGCGAGACTGGAAGGAAAATAGATTGGCACGATTATGATAAAATTCTCAAAGAAAAAGAAAGAACAGGTAAGAAGCTTATTGAATAATGTATGAAAAGAAAGATTAAAATATGTCCCAAAGGAATAACTTTTACAAACGAAATATCTAACATAACTTAAAAATTCAGCCTTTCTTTGATTTCCTCTGCTGAATTATTATTTCAAGTAGAATTTGTTTAGAATTTTTATTCAAATAACATAATACTTAAGTGATAAAAATACGTGGGACATCCAGAAAGTAAAGAACGTGTTTGCATAACTAAATAAAAACGAAAGATATCAACACAAAACTTTATTTACAAAGTCACAGAAATTTTAATCCCGGCAGCATTTAAACGTCGTTTAGTTTTCTATGGATATAGTTAACATAAAAGTGAGGGCAGAGGCATCAAATGTTAACTATAATATCGCCTGACCATGCAATGGACATGGGCGGCGTGAATCTGTTCATAACATACTCGTACATGTTTTAACTTGTTCATGCCAGAATATTTAGGGCCTTAGTGGTATATAATTTAACAATTACTGTTATTTGTAGTTCTTTAATTTCTCTTCCTGAATGGAAATCTGTATAAAGAATGAATTTAAATGGTATAAAGAATGAATTATTATTAAAAGTTGTTAAAATTATACAGATATAATTTGATAAAAATAAATTACAAGATATATTTTTTTTGTGAAATCATTTTTTTTTTACATTGAATCATCTAATTTAATCTTATCTGATTATCTGCTTTATCTGGCAATCATCCGATCGACAGACCAGATAAAAAAGGTGACAAAGTATTCATTTCAACAGGTCTTACATTGGGGAAGATATGGCTTTTGCAGAAGAGGAATGATAAATGCTAATGTTGATCACGACGCTCGGGATCGAAGGAACGTAGAAAGAATATAAAATTATACAGAAAGACGCGTTATTGCATTAAATAAACAATTTATTAGAATAAAATGTGTTATTAAGTGTACATATATACTGTGTTCATGTCTGAATTAAATTTGTTCGTGACGCTTAAAACATTGAAAGTATAAAATTTAGTTCACGACAGTATCGCGTGTTTTTCATTTTATTTATGCTATTAGGTGTTAACATAAGTAAGCCTTCAAAATGGAATGTCAAGTAGACGAAAGTGAGCATTTTCGACACCTCGCTTAAACCATATTATTCATAAAGATCCCATTCAAACCACCGTAGAATTGGCTGAGCAGATGAATTGTAGTCACATGACTGTATACCGCCATCTTAAATCAATGGGAAAAGTTCAGAAGTTCGGCGCTTGGGTTCCACATGTTTTGAGTGAAAACATCAAAAAATCAATTGTCGAACGTTGATTATTGTTATTTTCACTCAAAACATGTGGAGCCCAAGCGTCGAACTTCTGGACTTTTCCCATTGATTTAAGATGGCGATATACAGTCATGTGACTACAATTCATCTGCTCAGCCAATTCTACGGTGGTTTGAAGGGGATTTTCATGAATAATATAGTTTAAGCGGTCCTCATCGAACTCCACTGGTCGTCCGAAACGCTCCATGTCTTTCAGGTCGAAATTACCGTCTTTGAAACGCAAAAACCATCGACAAGCTGTCCTTTCATTCAAAACATCTTCACCGTACATTTCGCAAATATCGCGAGCAGCTTAGGCAGCTTTATTCCTTCGATTGAACGCGAACAGAAGGAGGTGTCGAAAATGCTTACTTTCGTCTACTTGACATTCCATTTCGAAGGCTTGTAATCAAATAAAATAATATATGTAACGTAGAGCAGAACATTTTCTTTCGAATGACGTATAACCTTTACCATTTTATTTTACTTTTGGTGCTCCTTTTTTAATTTGAAAAAAAAAACGGACACGACTTATGTTAACACCTAATATTAGATAAGAAGAATAAAAATCGAGTATGATGCACATGATCTCGATGAATCAAAAATACAATACTGTTCTATGCAAAATTCACACATTCACCATAGTCGCCTAAAAAGCTTTCGGAATATCGTCAAGTTAAAAACTTTTCGTATTTAAAGCTACCAAAAGCCGACCAAATTAAACACCGATGAAATAATGACACGATCTGAAAATAATCAGAAAAAGGAAGCTACATAATTTAATAATATTATATATTTTTATTTGATTATATTGATACTGTTCTTCGCTCTTATTCCATCCATTGATACTGTTCTTCGCTCTTATTCTATCCATTAATACTGTTCTTCGCTCTTGTTCCATCCATCAATACTGTTCTTCGCTTTTATTCCATCCATTGATACTGTTATTCGCTCTTCCAGTTGTAAAAAAACAAGAAACAAAATAATACGATGTTGCCAGTATCAAAAAAAATCATATCGATTAACAAGTCAAATTATTACATTACCGATATGGAGCGTTTCCCATGTATACGTCTAACGTCTTGCCATAGATGCAAAGCCCTTGTTCACATCTGCTCATCTTATGTTAATTTTAAAATGGTTAAAACCTACTTGAGTGTTAAAAATGGTTTTAAAAAATCACTGTTGTCTTTGCCTACAGGGTTATCTATTTTTTTCCGTATTAATATGCTCTAAAAATAATGGATAAGGTAAATCTAAAATTTATTCATTTTATATAAGGATAGATACATAAATAAAAAAGCAGGAGTTTAAAGATACAAATTTCAATGGACATATTCCCCTTCATGCTTCCCCCATCATGCTTAATTACTATGTTCAGATACCTAAGACCTGCTGACTGATTAACTAGGAATTCTTGTTTTAAGTCAACCAGCTTATCACATGTGTCAATTGAAGGCTCTCATAATTGAAAAGAACATTTAAAAAGTTATATCTAGATATAGGTGAGATTTGCCCTTTCACAATTCAAAGATCAACATTTAAAAATATCAACAACAGCAAGATACCACAACCAACAAACACACTCAAATTGATATATAATGTACGTTAATTCATTAATAGATGTCACTATTGTGCGTTTAACATTTTACAATGAATGAATCGCATTAAAATAAATGGACACCACGTAATTGGAGGGATTACTGTATAACATTTAACTTACAACCCCGACTACCTTCACGTCACAACTCAATATTTAACAATACATCTGAATTAATAAAAATTGAAATATATTTTCATTTATTAGGACCTGGAGAACAAGGAAAACCAGCTACCCTTCCAGAATCGATGAAGGAGAAAATGCAAGATATATACAAAGTGAACGGATACAACGGCGCCCTAAGCGATATCATTTCCCTTGACAGATCTCTACCGGACATCCGACATCCAGAATGTGCCAAGAAGCTGTATAGAAGCGAGCTCCCTTATGTCAGTGTGGTGATTCCCTTCCACGATGAGCATCTGTCATCGCTGCAGAGGACTGTTCACAGCATCATCAACAGATCTCCAGAACACTTGATCAAGGAAATCATTCTTGTTGATGACTCCAGTTCCAAAGGTTCAACATCATTATTTTGAAAAATAATTTAATACAACCTTTATAGTTAAGGCATTAACACTGTGGAGATTTAAAGACATTGTAATTTGTTTTATTAAACACTGTTTATTCCATTTTATATAATATAACGGTATAACCCTACCGGTTTCAAGGTTCACATTTCATCATCATTCTTGTTTGTGCTCCCCTGATTATAATATTTACATGTTTTTGTTTCACTTTTATGATTTCCAAACATTTCTATCGATTTTCGTTACATTCATACATACCATCACGTCATTTTTCTGTCAAGTCAGGCAGAGAGGAGAGAGCACCAGCGACGATTATCGCGACACACTTATTTCGTCTCTTCTACATCCATACACTTCATACAACACCTACGATTTCTGATTTTTACATTCCCTTCTCTCAAAGTATCATTTACTTTATCCATCCACACTTTCCTTGGTCTTTCTTTACCACGCCTTCCCCTCACATTTGCACTGTATATTTGTTTAGTTACTCTTTCTTAATTTATTCGTTCTACATGCCCAAACCATCTCAGAGTGCTCTTCTTTATCATACTATAAATCACAATCATTACACTTTCATCACATCACATCACACTACATTTCAGGTAACTTAAAAAACAAACATCCCGCACACATTTCCAGACAGACACACACGCACATGAAACATGAAACACGGAACAGCGAAAACAGGGAAAACAAAAAAAGGGGAAAAATCCTTGGCGACACAGTTCGCTAAGGATTAAAAGCCAATACGATCCCGTAACCTTGTACGTGATAAGCAAGGTAGCTCCCATCACAACTCCACTCCAACAAAAAAAAAACTTAAAAAACAAGAACTTAGCCTAGCTGCAAACAAAGAGAAAAACCTATTCCAATACATAAAAATTAGTCTTTTTTAATTCAGACATGTCCGAAAATTTTCACAATAGTTTCCTACTAATTTAAAATGTTTTTAAAATTTATTGCCGTGTTGAGTTGACTTAAATGATAGCCGATGTTTCTAAAGAGTTGCAGCGTCATCATCAAGGCGATGTCAAAAAATATTACAAAATATCAACATTATGCTACTATTTCAATGTATTATGGTTCCATTACTTGATTACGGTGACGTATGATTTTAAGATGCCTATGAAAAGTATGCTCGATAAGTTGGAGATTCTTCAAAACGTTTACATCCGATTCTTATTCCACCTGTGGCGACTATATGCGCGGCAGCTGCCTGGATGAGTGGTCAACTTCTCACTGGACCGCCTTAAGCCCGCATACATCGCTACCACTGAAGACGCAACGGAAACGACAGACAGAATCCATCAACCAGCCACTACACCCTGCTATACTACACGTGGGGGTAGAAAAGTAGAGGGACCTGTACGTTTCGTGTAGAGACGCACCATACGCTACGCTAGGAGGGGAGCACTGTGGCGACTATATGCGCGGTCACTGAACCCACGAGACGACCTTTGCCCATCTTAACAATGCGAGACAAACAATGCCAAAGTCCACGCGGTCGGTCATTCAACTCACTCCCAGCGGAAACCGCATTCCATGAGGAAAGGAGAGAGCAACACATCTTTCGAGCTGTCTCTCAAAACAAAAGGATACCTACGCATCGACAATAAACATATTGTAAGCGCAAAGACGAGACAGCGACATATCTCGTGCGCATTCCCGCACACCTCCAAAATATTATAAATACAGACATCTGTCAATAAAATTCCTCTTTGCATATTGCGATTTCGACAAATTTTTATTTATCAACAATCATCCTCATCATCTCTCTTTTAAGGAACAAAGCGTTTCTTAACACCGAAGGAAGTATGACCGCGTGTCAGAGTTTCGGACCTAACGTCAATGGCTTAAAATCAGGCAGCGAAAAATATTTCACAACCTGTCGTCGTTATTTTGCGCACTCTCAATTCTTCTTCATATTTCAGCGAAAAAAATCATTAACTTTCAGAACACGGATGTTCTCTTCGATCAGTCGATGGAAGATTTCTTTGCATACCAGCACAACAAACCACATTTAACATATTTTCATTAGCAGGTCATTTTTCGCGACTGTGGAAGGAACTTCCAAGAGTTATCACACGTGCACCACCCTTATACACGTTTAAAAGAGAAAATCGAAGAAATATTAAATCACTCCACATATCCTTTCATGCTTATCTTTGAACAAATTCCAATCGTCCACTTCTATCACAATTGTTGAGAGATTGGTCATAATTATTTTAATTTAATTCAAATGATTTTTTAGTAGAATCTATCATGGATTAAAATTAATGTATCTAGGATGAGGTAGTTGGTTTAAAGATATTGCTGTATTGCAATAAGCTCGATATATGTACCATATCTAAGTTGTACACCACAAAAAAATGTTAATGTTTTTTGACAATGTAATCTCAGTTGTACCGCTTTCGAAACATCGACGGCAATCATTCAAGTCAACTCAACAACTTCTCGATGAAATGGTAGGGGTAATTCAAATTTATTGATATGGCAGTAGAAATTTCAATTGATCGATATGGTCGAGAATATTTAATTCTTGTAAAGATGATTTTAAACATGAACATTTGGTTATTATATCATTTTTTTATAACTTATTCTTATAATTCCTCTTCCTGTAGATCATGATCTGTTTGTTCCGCTTGTTCCTCTTCCTTTAGATCATGATCTGTTTGTTCCGCTTGTTCCCCTTCTTGTGACGTGGACTGCCAACTGTCAAGCCATCTCTTCGGAGGTCTTCCTGGAAATCTTCATCCGGCTGGGTTCCCTTAAAGGGCGACACGTAGAAGTATGTCGTCTAGCATTCTGTTTACAGTTCGTTCCAGTATCGCCTTCGTTGTCTTCCCCACCTAACGATATCTTCCGTACCATACTTTCTCCTTATTTCGGTGTTTCTGATTCTATCTCTTAGTGTGTTTCCAGTTATGCATCTCAGTGTTTTCATTTCCGAGGTTCTCGGGAGATATTTTGTTCTAGATATGTCTGCTCTGGTCTCTATTCTCTATCGGTCTCACACATGTCTTGTAAATGATAAATTATAACTTATTAAAAGATTAAATTTATTTTCAAGCTTCTTAGTTGCGTGTCAGCATATTTTTACTAATTTATACTATCTAATATTCCAGAAAACTTGAAAGAAACATTGGCTGAGTGGCTTAGCGAAATTCCAAAAACTCATATCATTCGTTTGCCAGAAAGAAAAGGCCTCATCGTAGCTCGGCAGGAGGGCGCCAAGATGGCTTCAGGGGAGGTGATCATATTCCTTGATGCTCACACTGAACCCACGGTCAACTGGCTACCACCTTTACTAGGTAATTACTTACTAGTAAAATACAAGTTTATGACTGAAAAATAATACCAGATCTTATAAAGATGCTTATTTTAGACGATGTATCATAGTAACGTTTATTCATTCATCCATTCATTTATGCGGTACCTTTCAACATGTCGCAATTATGTCGGGAGACAATATTTTCTTCGGCACTGGTAAATGAGACTTCGGGTCCAGAATCAATGGAGTAGGCAAGTTTTATATTTAAGAATAAATAATTATATTTAACAATAAATAACCGATAGCCACTTACGAAATAGAGACCAGAGCAGACACATCTAGAACAAAATCTCTCCTGAGAGCCTCGGAAATGAAAACACAGAGATGCATAACTGCAAACACACTAAGAGATAGAATTAGAAACACCGAAATAAGAAGAAAGTGTAGTACGGAAGACATCGTCAGGTGGGGAAGACAACGAAGGCAATACTGGAACGAACATGTAAACAGAATGCAAGACGACAGACTTCCACGTGTCGCCCTTCAAGGGAATCCAGCCGGAAGAAGATTACCGGGAAGACCTCTGAAGAGATGGCGTGACAGCTGGTAATCCACGTCACAAGAAGGGGAGCAAGCGGAACAAACAGATTATGATCTATAGGAAGAGGAAGAAGAAGAAGAATAATAATAAATTACTTTGTTGTTCCACTAATTACATTAATTCTCGCTATACGTGTTTCTACTTCTTAACCTGAGGCTCTCTTTAGGCGGAATGATCACAGTTTGTTAAAAAAATAGTACTTTGGTCACACTTGTTTCTTGTCTCTACATCATATTGACTTCACAATATAGGAACTCGGAATCGCATCCCTGCTACTCTACATACGTAGTGCAATCTCAGTTGAACTAGCTGGGTCATGTTCTTCACCAGTACCAAATAGATTGCCAAAAAATCATTTTGACTGAACAACGTAAAATAAGTCCAGGAAATCTGTAGGGACAGACCACTTTGGACTACCAGATAAACCAATCAATAGATTATTGAAGAGCTCGAGGTTGCGATGCGTCACTATGCGCATGAAGCACCTTACAGTACCCGACGGTCAGTAATACACATCGGGCTTAAGAAAAAGACTGCTGGCCATAATCGGCTAACTTTGGCTTTGTCATTCATACACGTGATCAATCGCATCGTGTGACAGAGACGACGCTCTACAAAGCCGAAGTTAGCCGATTATGACCGACAGTCTCTATCTTAAGCCCGATGTGTATTACTTACCGCCGGATACTGTACAATACTTTGAACACATAGCACGGGGAAAGTACGATAATCAATAGATTCTGGCGGGAAGTGCATACGGCAAAAATAACAGAGGCCGAGTATCCATCCGATGATGTGACCAGGTGAACTGGAAAAAAGGGGCGCTATTCAGGAGATACAAGATAAGGCAACAAATCTGTTGTGCTGGAGATGCCATGACCACGGTGATCACGATTCTTATAATTGAAGGCACGACGATGAAGAGAAATAAAATTATATTTTCTTGAGGCAGCGATTTATTTGTATGCTATCTATTCCAGATCCCATCGCAAAGGACTACAAGACCTGTGTGTGCCCCTTCATCGACATAATCGACCACACTACCTTCGAGTACTACTCCCAAGATGACGGCCGCCGAGGAGCCTTCAACTGGAAATTGTTGTACAGACGGTTACCGAGGCTGAGAAGTAGTAAAATGCGACCCTCGGAACCATTCGAGTAAGTTTTCATCTCCAGCTACCTTATGACTGAAGATTGTAACTAGCACATGGTATTCTGGTACAAGCTTCTTTTAAAAAAAACCCTTTCAGAGGGGTTGTTTCTTTGGTCATTCGCTTTTCGAGTAGCCAATATGATGCTAGAGGAAGAATTTGAAAACTTATCGTGAAAAAAATTGGGTACATGAGATAATTAGTGACGGGAAGGCTTAAAACATTTTTTTAATAAATAAATAAAATACTTATTTTTTTTTGTTTTGTATTTACTACTGTTTTATTTGAGCTCACTGCCGTTTTCATGTTTTATAAAAAAATATAAACATGACAAAGTGAAACAAACGTCTTTTTAACTCTTTCCCCGCGGGGAGCACAAACGCCTGTGATCTGACGACAATCCAAGTTTCAAATTAAAAATACTTAAAAAAAATGATACAAAACCGGAATAAAAATTGAACTAAAATTCAAAATAATCTTTATTCTAGCGACATCTCTGAAAACCTTGTCAAATAATATATTAGTTTATGAGATATTGTTGAATAAACAGAGCGCTGAATTTTTTTGGTTTCTCAATATTTCCAGCATTAACGACCTGTCGCGCGGATCGAGTCCTGCGATGAGTCTCTCTTACGTAAATAAACATTACTAAGTCTATCTTACGTAAATAAACATTACTAGTGCTATATGCATTTGATTGGGTGAGTGTCATGAAGCATTGATTTGATCGTAGCATTCCTTTGTTTATTTTACGTAATGTTAAGTTTATCTCCTTTATTTAATGAGTCTCCTTAAGAGTAATGACTATTATTTATTATCAGAAAATTACTTAAGTGTCATGTTTACTTGGTGTTGTAATCAAATATCAGTGGTTCTAAACAAAATATGTGTTTAAACTTAGAAATTAAAAAACGCTGAAATTGTGCCGCGCACAGGATTCGTGGAATTTGATTTTTAACGCGGTGAACAGGTTAAAGATTCAAGAAATAAAAAACAAATCACAGAAATCAATAGAGAGCAAGGCAAATGAAGCCAAGAATGTAAGGGAAGAACATTATAAGAAACGAATCGAGTAAACTATGGAATGTATGAAACACAAAACGAGGATGTACGAGTATGCGTGGATAGGAAATTGTTAAGATGTGTCGTTACTGCCAACTAGTGAAAAGGTGCGATGAGCAATATGTGTACCAGGCGTCTCAGCAGGATCCATACGTCTGTGACATCCGTGGGAGGCAGTGCATATCACGGATCGACAAGGAAGAACAGATCAAGATTAACGTTGTAGTGACGAGGGGATTGTCGACAACGAGGCCCAAAAATGACGAAGACGATTCAACCCAACATTTTATTTGAACATAGAAAAAACCTAAATTTAAGTTAATCGCCATTAAAAAAAGGCTTATGTTTGCGTAATTCAAAAAGGTGTACAGTTAACAATCAGAGAATTATCGTTATTTGATAAAAAATCTGATTTTCCAGGAGTCCTGTTATGGCCGGTGGCCTGTTCGCGATATCTTCTCGCTTCTTTTGGGAGTTGGGTGGATACGACGAAGGTCTGGATATCTGGGGAGGCGAGCAGTTTGAGCTCAGTTTCAAGATCTGGCAGTGTGGGGGCAGGATGCTGGACGCACCGTGCTCTCGGATCGGACACGTCTACAGGGAATTTGCGCCTTTCCCTAATCCAAGGAATAGGTCCTTCCTATGTATAGTAAGTAACGTAAATGCAAACATACCATCTGTTATTTATCTACTGGAATATGCAAAGAGGGCAGAGGGCAGAACTTTCCTATCCGTTGCTTCAATAACATCAAAAAATATTTTCTTAGAGTTCTTTTTTTAAACTTTGATATAACGCTGTTTACTGACCATTAAGATCACCTCAAAAGCACTTTCAAACTGGCTCAAAGTATTATTCTAAAATTAACTTACAGAAGATTTACAGAAAACATGTGACTTTTCAAGTCTATCGAGAACTTGGCCGATTTGGACTTTCAACGTTTCCTTATTTAAGAATATCATTCACTTGATTCAGTCATATATTAAGACAGTCGATCGGAGCGTGGTTGTTATTGCGACAGGATTTTGAGTACTTGGGCTTTCAGGATGAATGACGAGTGGAAGGGATTTATGTAAGCTCGTGAGTGTGGGTTTCTTCTTGTTGTTTTAATTTTGGTTGTTTTTGTATTTGTGTTTCTGTGTATTTTTTTTTTTGTTTTAATTTTTTGATTTTAATTTTTATTCTTATGATTATGTGCGGTATAGTGTGGGATGAATATTTTTGGTCTTTCTGGAGTGACGACGTGTGAGGAGTTGAATTTCGCAAGATGTTTCCAGTTGTAGTTGAGTGTCACTGTTTGTCAGGTTGATGAGAGCGTGCAACGGGGTTTTGTTTTTGTGTAATCAAAAATCGGAAAGAAGTATCGATTTATTTTTCTCATGCTAAATATCCTCAGTGAGATACAGGCAAAAGCCTAGTTTACTGGGGATACGACAAATGAAAGGCAACAAACCCAGATCCATTAAAAGTGTATGTCCAAATCAAATTATCTGTATGTTTTTCTCAAATTGTGTATATTTCTTGTCATGTGTAATAACAAATAAATAAATAAATACTTTCCTTGGTCTCCTTCTCACACGCCTTCCACTCATATTTGCACTATGCGAGTATGCGTATATCTGTTTTGTTAGACTTTCTTCATTTATTCGTTCCGCATTCCTAAACCATTCAGCTTGATCTTCTTCATCTTCCTCAACACATCAGCCTTAAGTTTACAGTCATCCCTAATCACTTCATTTAGTTGGGTCTTCTCAGTAAAGATATACATACCATCAAAACCATAGATAATCTCCGGACTCAAATAACTAAGAAGGAAACTAATCAGAATATATGCTTATTTATTTACCCGAAACCCATCGAAGGACTTATGTCAAATACTCCCACTCAAAAACGCTCCAAGAAGTTATTATAGAAAGCGATCTGGAAGTCAGGAAGTGATATTATAAATTTGAAGAGTTTTTGCCGGATTTGGGGTTATTTCTACATTTCACATTATTCTTTTTAATTTATTTTTAACAAACACTGTTTATTCCACTTTTTTATGACGGTATAACCCTACCGGTTTCAAGGCTTTCACCTCATCTTCAGGGGAGCGCAAACAAGACTAAATGCTGTTCGAACTGGCACCGATATAGACACTTCAACGGCTGGAGGCGGGGGGATGAGGAAGGCTAGGTATAATTTCGGCCAGGAGCGGGGAGATTTTGGGGAAATAACTATTCAACAGATGCTCCGATCGGTATACTGACTTAGAAATTTCTAGGGCCTCTAATCTGTCCAATTTATTTCCGTTGCCGCTAATATGTAAGAATTTGGCATCATCGATAGAAAAAGTATGATTCTCACGGTGACAATGATTAGCCATTTCAGAATAAATTAGAGGATTTGTTAAGGCAGATTGGTGTTCACGAAATCTCTTTTCAAAAGATCTTCCTGTCTTTCCTATATAGAAATTATCACAGTCAGCACATAAAAGTTTATACACACCACTGTTGCTAAGTATTCCATTTTTGCCTTTCCCATTAAATAAGAGTTTCCGGAGATTAAAGTTAGTGTATATTATTCTCTTGAAATCGCATTGAAGGTGGTGCAACTTCTTAGAAAAATCAAATCATTATTTAAACCAAACAAAAACCAAAATAACTCCGGAATATCTTTTAAACCAAATTTGGAAATAATTCTTCCAGGAATCGAACCACTTCACACTATTGTACACCGTATAAATAAAAAAAAATTATATTGATATTTTACTTTTTATTTTTAACAGAACTTTAAGCGTGTTGCCGAAGTATGGATGGACGAATTTAAGGAGTTATACTATCTGAGAGAGCCTCATTGCAAAGCCGTGGATGCCGGTGACTTGTCCAAGCAGCTCGCCATACGAAGAAAACTCAAGTGCAAGCCTTTCAAGTGGTTTATGGAGAAAGTGGCGTTTGATTTGCCTAAAAAGTTCCCTTATCAAGACCCACCCAATATCGCCTACGGGCAAGTAAGTACAATATATAATACATACACATAGCGTAGTATCAATATTACTAGACGTTGCGCCAGCAAGGTTCGCAACCCACTGCACCATGTCTCTGGTAGTTGCGGTCAGAGGAGGATGGAGTTTAAAGTGTAAAGAATATTTGGGAAGGAATGAATTAAAATATGAATGAACGGATGATATAATGAAAGATAAAAGTTGAGACATAGTGTGCTTGAGTGATGCAAAGAGAAAAGAATATAGGTTTGAAGAGGGATGAGGAATGAATAGGAAAGTTTGGCACACTATCCTCTCTGCTTACCCCGACACGTAAATGGCGCTATGGTATGTTTTTATGTATATATTTATCCGTGCTATGAACGCTTCCAGAGTTTTTTCTAATGTTTCTGCACCGTTATAAAACTGACATGTAATAAAACGGTGCTTGTATACAAAATATTCACGGGATCAACTACTTACTACCCATATAAACACATGTTATATGAATTACCCAAATAAAACTCTGCGTTAAACACAATAATACCGCCCCGATACATCACCTGACAGCTTAATATCAAAACTATAAAATCTTCACTCGCAACACTAAATCAGGCCGTGAATAAAAAGAAAAAAAATTCAATTATGTTCAATTATGTTAAAATTCAATTTAAACAGCACGTGCATCATTTTATTTAGAATAGTAAAAACGTGCGACATACGAGTATTGTTGTTACAAATCTAAACTATTATGCACAATAGTGTGCTATTTGGACGACAAATGTAATGAGATTTCACATTTTTTTTCCGGATAGACCTGAATAATTAAAAATTAATAATATTAGGATTCGGAGTGTCAAAGATAACATATCAATTTTAACATACTATATTCTTTCTCGCACAAACCACTTGTTTGAGGATGTTGATCTTGATGGGAAAATATGTTTTGCAAAAACCCACCATCCACATCTGGAGGATACATTCATGTTAAGTGGTATATTGTAGGTTTAAAATCAAACAAATCTAAAGACATTAAAAAACTGCATCTTATGCCTTTTAACTCATAGTTCAATCTTTATTTAACCTTTTTTAATTCAAATCACCACCATTTAACGCCAGTCCCAGCAATAATATTAGCTACATTTTTTTTTAATCCACTTTGCACGGATTTCTCCTGTTACACAAAGAGGGTCTGCTTCTAGGCGTTAGCTTATTCGTTAGGAAGAATATCAGCCAGGATTCTTCTCATACTGCTAGGCGGTACCGAGAATATATCCACAGTGTCATACAGTTGGTTCAATATCTCTATACCTCGCGTGACTGAGTGTTTAGCCATGATATTCGTCCTGTAAGTTGGTATGTAGAGAGGGTGATTCCCTGCACTGCTATATTTATTGGGTACGTATAAACTAAGTGCTTCTAGAATCGCGGGACAGTTAAAACAACCTTGAAAAACGTTTATTAGGAATAACGCAATAGATTCTTGCCTTCTTGTTTCGAGGCTTCTATAGTTACACACCGTGAGAAGTTCGGCATGGTGAGCATATTTTGGGTAATCGCCCTTTGTTCTGTACCATAGATATCCGAGGATTTTTTTAGTATAGGTTCTATATTATTTTTATATTTGAGCTGATGAGGAGCCCAAACCGTAGATGCATATTCTAATTTAATTCTAATTAGATAATTATAAAAGTTTCGGAGGATATCGGTGCTGTTTAATTCTCTTGATATTCTCATTACAAAACCGAGTAGTTTGTAACAGTCCGATATCAAACGTAGACATGGTTAACGAACGTGAGTCCAACATCAAAGGTTACGCCCAAATCTTTGAATTCAGAAACTCTGTTTAATGCTACCCCTGTTTAGTATACTGATAGTGGATTGGTGAAAACGATCGACTGTAAGATACACAGACACATTTATTAATGTTGAACAGAAGATGATTTTGCCCACTCCAGGAAACTAGGGAGTGTAGGTCCTATTATAACTGTGCACAGTCGTGAGGTGAATTGATATTTTGAAAATTTTCAAGTCGTCAGTGAACAATAAACATGTCGAGTGACTTATGGAATTTTGAATGTCGTCAATTAATATGAGGCATAGCAGGGGACCGAAATTAGATCCTTGTGGTATACCAGATCTTGCGATAAATTCCACCGAAGACTTGTTATAGATTGTTACGTTAGATGTAACATGATAACATAATCGATATATTATATATTTGACTTCCATTAGCACTGTCAGCCTTATACTACCTAAAACTGAATAGAAGCCTCAGTTTTACAGTTCTCTCCTGTGTACAAGGGTGTGTGAGAAGAGTGCCCAGATAGTTTTTTCGTTGAAAGTGTTGGCGTCTCTAAATGTGAGCTTTCATCCACGACAGCAGATATAACTGTGTATTTAATATTACTAAAATATCGTTCATCGATTAAATAAATTTGTTGTAATTTGTTTTATAAACGTTTGATAAAACAAATAACAATATCTTTAAGCCTCCACAATATTAATGCCTTCAATATAAATAAATTTATACTAAATCATATGACGTATTTTATCAATTGGGAAAAAATAGCTTATAAGCTTGGATGCTTTAGCAAACTTATAGTGGATTGTCAAATCAATGGATTTTTTTGTTTGACTGTTTTTTTTAAGTGTATTTATTTTATTTCAATTTTAAGATAATCAATGTCGGCGTCCGTGACCTGTGCATCGACATGAGTTCTGGAGCAATTAAAGTGGCTAAATGCAAAGACCCTGGAGAATATGGGCAGCATCTTGTGTATTCTTGGAGGGGGAACATCCAGTACGTATTTTCCAAACATTTTTTTTGTGTGCTGAATATGTCTATGCATCTTCATTTATATGAAGAAAAAAAATACACATTTTCTTAAATAGTCAGACACTCTGAAACCGACTCCCTTTAGCATGGCTGTCGAGTCTTGAGAACTTGCAGTCTCTTAATCTACGACGTAGACATGATCTAGCGAGGGAATACCAGAAGATATGCCTTATCAACAAGCTAACAATTTTACAAACTTTGTACTGCATTAGCACCAAAACTATAATAGACGGGGATGGTTGCCGCTAAATTCTCTTAGCTTGGGTATTTGATGTCAGTTGGGTGAAGAGATTTCCTTTTCCCTTTTTATGGACACACCTTTTGTGAAATAAAACACGGTAAGAAGGTTCAAACGAGAATATATTTTGGTCGATTTGACCTCCTTATATGATAAATATGGTCCTATACGCACTTCAAGCGTACTGGCCTAACCGCTTAAATCGTACACGTAAAGCGTCGTAAATATAGCTGAGGCCCCCATTTCCTTGGAAAGCAGTGGTCACGTACTAATAACAATTGACACTTGTTAATCGGCCGGTTTAAACTTATTTATTTTTATCTAAGGCGTCCGATCCACTATGATATGTAATAATGCGAGGATCTTATACATACAAGGGCGTTTTATTTCAAATATAATGTAGACCATATAAAAACGCTTAAATTTATTGATGCATACGTCCGACATATGTGTAGTATTAAATATTGAAAAAATGCCTCAACGAAAGGGAATTTTAGTAATTAACGTCCTATTTTATTTTTGTGCAATATTTTTTTTTTAAATTCAGATAATTTTTGTTTATTATTATGCTAACGAGTAGCGGGGTGTCTAAGGGACAGGATGACGTTTTCATTGGAGCTTTGAAGATCCTTTTTCCGAATTGGATGCTTGATATTTTATTTTACAGATGTCCCGACTGTGTCTCCTCACTAGACGATGTTATTGCTAAAGCATGAAGAAATTATCTGGTGTGATTGACAAGGATTTTTTTTAAATTGTCGTCATGGACACGTTGTTTTTCCAGCCGAGAGGGCTCGTCGCCATTCCACAGATAGAAGTAAACTCTCCGTATTGGGAAAAAAATATCACCCTTCCAATAAGGATAATATTTCAATGCCATAAGTTGTCATTGAAAAAAAAAATGTAAACAGTATGGTTTAGAAAAATTCAATAATAATTTCAGAACAATTTCAATTTACAACAAATACAACATTATACGAATATAATCGAATAAAACAGTTTTCTGTTCAATTTTGGTTCAGTTCCTCAATAACTGTCATACATAAAAAAGCTCAGAACGTCATAGATAGATGTCGTAAACATTAACGAAGATACTATTTTTTGCAGAATGGAAGGGGGTTGGCAATGCTGGGATATCCCAGATCACAATGGCGATAAGATTAAAGTACAAATGCTAGAGTGTCATGAAGGTGGAGGAAATCAGATGTGGAATTACAACATGGTAAAACATTATTTTTCCTTGATCCGTTTTCTTCCCTTTGCTCTTCAAAAAGGGGCAAAAAATGCACCATCGAAGCAACACTCATCATCAAGTCATTCCTGGCACAGGTTCTCCATTAGCTTACCTTCATCAACTTTAATTTGTTAATCTTCTTACAGTTAAGTTATTAATCAATGATATATTAACTAATTCACCTACCTACCTGGGATCCATAGTGACAAGTGTTAATGATGCATCTATCGAGATTAAACGTCGAATATTCATGGCAAATAGATGCTTCTTTGGTCTGAGAAAACACCTTATATCTCGGTTGTTGTCCAGAAGGACAAAACTTACCATTTATAAGACACTGCTACGACCTGTCCTCACATATGGGTCTGAATGCTGGGTATTGAGTAAGAAGAACGAATCTTCCCTTCTAATATTTGAAAGAAAAATACTCAGAAAAATATTCGGACCCATACAGGAAAATGGATCTTGGAGAGTGAGATATAATGAGGAGTTATACAGTATATACAAAGAGCCCAACATTATAAAATACATCAAAATTGGGAGGCTACGTTGGGCGGGGCATGTAGCAAGAATGGGAGAAGAGGAAATGCCTAACAAAGTACTCTTTTCCAAGCCCCAAGGAAGACGTAGCGTGGGCAGACCAAAGCTTAGGTGGATGGATGGGGTGCAGAATGATGCAAACGTGATTGGCATCAGGGGCTGGAGGAGTGCATCCCAGGATAGGGGGGAATGGCAACGACTGCTGGAGGAGGCCGGGGCCCACAATGGGCTGTAGTGCCATTGATGATGATGATGATGATGATATTAACTAATTACCATGATATATGGGAGTAAAACGTAGATGCAGAAAAACTAACAGGAACCGAATCAAGTTTGTAGAGATACGTGCACCGAGAAGAATCCATGGGGGGATAATGTATCGGAATATGGAATGAAGTGATGACGGATGAATGTGTCTTAAATAAGATGTTTCTTTAAATAACCTTAGTGTCATATTGTGGAACTCGCCAATTAATATCATAAAATTAAAACACCGTCATTTTGATTAATTCCACTTAATTTTTTTGCATATCACAATGCATTTGCTGTGTCGTCATCAGTTCTTGTCAACGCACCTGATGATGACACAGCAAATGTCGAAATGCGTTGTGATATACAAAAAATAAAGTGGAATAAAACAAAGCGACTGCGTTTTATTTTAATATTAAACAAATTTGTTTCATAAGTTGAACAAGATGGTAACGGCTTGCAAAACGAATGAATGAAGAAAAATTAATAAAACAAATATAGTGCAAATGTGAATAGAAGATGTATGAGAGGATGACCGAGGAAAGCATGATTGGATCAAGTAAATATTTTTTTAAGCAGGAAACGAAGAAAATCAGATAAATCATAGTATTTGTTATTCGTTTTATTAAACACTGTTTATTTCACTTTTTGTAACAGCAGATAAGAAACGTACATTAAATGTTAAGATAATAAAAAAATAAAATTAAGGATCTCGAATAGTAGTGGAATATTTAAATCAATATTAACACTTGCCTTACTGTGCTAAAAAAATCCGCCAGTCACGGTGCTGGACGCTAAGCGTCCAGTAAAAAATGTATGTTTTAAATTAAAATTATGCAAAATCTGCTAGGTTATTTTTTGTAATAAGCCATAAAAATAATTTTATTACGTATTAAAACATCAAATAATCAAATAAAATATAAGTCCTGGTCACTCGCTATCCATCACAGGGTGGCAAGTGTTAAAAAATTGAATTAAAGCATGACTAAGCAAATCAGTGATTGCTTTATATTGTGTACATAATTAATGTTTTATACGCTTCAACCTGGCGGGCATTATTCAGTATAGTTCCAATAAAAAAGAAACACGTTTTAAATGATTTAAGTACAATATAAATATCAGACGGAAATATATTTTTTTTTGTACCCATAGAAAATCGATCCCAAAACTTGCGACAGCAAGACAAACGTTTTACCTATTCAGCTCCGGATATCGCCATTACACTATTTAATGTTAAACCTCAAATTGCGGTAAATTTGGTGAAATAAATCAGCACAAATTATATTATATATTATTATACAGTGTATTTAATTATCATACAAATAATTGTACTTTAAATTATGATTTGTGATTATTTAAAACATTACTACCTTGATCAAAAAGTTTTAAAACCGGCCACCCTGTGGCGCTGTCAGTCACCCGATTAGAATTCTTTTTTTTTTTGTTAGGTTACCACATCTATCATTGACACTTCCCTCCAAATTTCAGCGTCATAGCTTGACATTTGTAAAAGTTACTCTGTACTGAGTACATCTACCTTTGTGCGTGTTTTCGATTTTTTAACAAGTTTGAAAATGGCATCAACTGTGCATCAACGAGTTTGCATTCAATTTTGTGTGAAAAACGGATTTAACGGTCCGCAGACCTTGGAAATGTTGGAGAAGTGTTTTTCGGTGGCACGAACGCTTCAGAAGTGGTCGTGAGTCGGTCGAGGATGACGAACGCAGTGGCAGTCGAAAACCGATGAAAACATCGATAAAATCAAAGAAATGTTGGCCGAAAACCACAGCAGCAGCCTTTAAATTCACCTGATCTGGCTCCCTGTGACTTTTTCCTGTTCAACCGACTTCAAAAACCGCTTCGCGGAACGCGTTACAGCAGGGGAGTACTTTGACAGAAACCATATCGATTTTGATGAATAAACTTGTATTTCCGATTTTATGAATTAAGTCCTAAAACTTTTTGGTCAAGGTAGTATATTGTTCTGTTTCAGGAAACAAACTGGATTTTTCAAATAACAACTTCAACAAAATGTCTGGATTATGATATAACCACAAAAGATGTCTTCCTACAAATGTGCGACAAAAATTCCCAATCGCAAAAGTGGATATTGTCTGAAATGAACTCAACTCAGTTACTTTTTATGCAGAAGTTAGTTCAAGACAATTTAAGTGACCAATAAATAATATTAGTAATGTAAATTTTTTTTAACTTGATAAATAACTTAGTTACGAAACAGCCGTAAATATAAGGAAATAAATACTGAGAAGGAAAATAATCGAATATTTTGTAGTTTGAAATAAATTTTACATCTAAAGTATCATCGTTGGCTGTACAACCCAGGTTAGTTTAACCTTTCCTTCCCTGTGTTGGGTATCTACTACACGTTGCTTCTAATAACCATCAATATCTCTATAAATATAATAAATACAAGGTTAAGATTTTAGGTATTCCTCCATAATATATTTACGCATTGATTTAAAAAATAATATTAATAATAATCAGAATTTATCAACTACATCGAGGTGTTTTGTAAAGATCGAAAACAAATTCGCATTTAAACGCTGCGAGTGCCTCGTCTTGACGATAGGTGAATAGTATGCGGGAAGCGCGACACTATATTCGCATCTCATTCTTGCATACTAGACTGAATTGCGAGGAGTTGAATTGTCTCAACGTCGCAAGCAAAGGCGTAAGCGCCGGGGTATGCGACTGACGTTCCGCGGCACTAGTAGCCTCTAGGCTTGCAAATAGGTTAGACGTACGCCCGTTCCGTGAGCGTTTTTTAATGTTTTCAGATGGTTTTTTAATGTTTTCAGCAAATAAATCTCAATTATTATAATTTTTAACTTCAATTGTAATTAATTAAGGGGATTATCTATGAATGTTCTTATTTTTCCGATTTGAAATCGCTAATTTTTTATTGCGTACTCACTACCCAACACCGGAGCACGCGTATTATTTTTATCACCGTAAGGGAAGGGTTAAAGGCCTTGTTCAAGAATATAATGTACGTGTATGTTACATACATGGTTTGAGACACGGCATCACACAGTTATGTTGGAAGAATTGAGTTAGCATAAAGAGCAGTTCTAAAATAGATATCAACGAAGCCGAAGGATCTTCTTGAGCCTTCATTCCCTTAAAGTGTTGCAAAGATTCCTTCCAACTAAAACCAAAATTTAACTCGTACAATCTCTGCTCTTTCCGATTCTGGACTATGCGGACGTATGTTACTTGGATGTTACAGAGGAACAGCTGGATAAATTACAGCGTCTTCAAAATGTGTGCTTAAGATTCATTTTCAACCTACGTAAGTACGACCATATAACTTCATACCAGAAGGCATTGAACTGGTTGAATGTTAGAAAAAAAACGCCAAATTCACATACTGTCTCTATTGTATACTATCCTTAACTTTCCCGCCGCCCCCTCTTATCTCGCCAAAATTTTTCAGCGTCTTTTCAATCATGGATTAGCGATACGCTTAAACAGAGATTGTCTATTGGCCTTTCCAGTTCACCGCTCCTCTTTTTTTACGTCGTCCTTTACTGTACATGCAGTGAGACTCTGGAATCAGTTATAAACCAATATAAGAGACTCGCTCCGTCCTTGGCATGATTTAAGAAGCGACTGATAAAACTCTTAATTTCTAGTCAGTGAAATAACGTCTTTCATTCCTGATTTTTCTTTTCCTTTCCTCTCCACCATCCCTTCCTTTCCTTTTGATTGATGATATCTCACTTTATATGAAAAATAATGTTCGGGTGATTGTCCGTCTTTGTGGGGTTCGTGGGCATGTGCTCACGTATATGTTTATGGATTTCGTGGGGATGGATAGTCATTCAAATGATTTATGCGACCACGTAACTTGCTACATTTACTTTTGTCTGTTTGGTTGGAAGAGATTGCCGCCTGGCAATAAGCCCGCCAGATTGTATTTGCAATAAAAGTTATAAATAAATAAATAAAATAAATAAACTTGGAAAACGAAAAAAAAGAAACGAAGAACGAAAACTGATTTGTTCTTCCATTAGGCTACCGTGATGTCTTGTCAATAAATATTTAAAAATCTTCCTCTGTATACATTATGAAAATACTGTAATACTAGTTCTACCAAAATACTACTACTACTACAAGTAGAAAATATTACCTAAATAATAACATACTATAAGTAGAAAATACTACCCACATAGCATTATTCTTCTACTTGCACCAATTTTTTTTTATTCCTCACGTATATATCGGATTTAGTTTTCCTTTCACACTTTTCTTTCTTCACTCTCAGAAATCTTTCCTTTCGCATCCCTCATAAGATTTACTTAAATCACATCTGCTATTCATCTTGAGTGTCAACCTGTGAGACGGTTGATTCAAATATTTTATGAATGAAAAATCTCACATTTTATTTGTGGAAATATAATCAAAAGAATTATATATCTTTGGGTATTTTTCACGTTCACTTTTCGCTCCTATATATTATATATTTCTATATATTTCTGGAGTGATGATGTGTGAAGAGGTTGATTCCACATGATGTTTCCAGTTATAATTGAGTGTCACTATTTGTCAGGTTGATGAGAACGTGCAACGGGGTTTTGTTTTTGTGTAATCAAAAATCGGAAAGAAGTATCGATTTATTTTTTCATGCTAAATATCCTCAGTGAGATACAGGCAAAAGCCTAGTTTACTGGGGATACGACAAATGCAAGGCGACAAACCCAGATCCATTAAAATAATGTATGTCTAAATTAAATTACCTGTTGTTTTTTCGCAAATTATGTATATTTCTTGTCATGTGTAATAACAAATAAAATAAATAAATATTTGGTACTAAACTATATATTATTCTATAAGACTGACCCCCAATCAATTCCTTAGCTGAACCTGACGGGCTTTTCCAATCAACCAGAAAGATATTAAACAGGCCTTAAGTGAACACCAGACTGGAATCTTTATTAAAAAAATATCAGTTCCAAAAAATCTTGAAAATCGAACCCGCAACCTCCGGGTAGAGAGACAAGCGTCTTACCAACTAGACCACGGCGGTCATCGATTCCTCATTATTCTTTCGACACGTCCAAACGTCTTACTACTTCTTTTTTCAACCTACTTAAAATATCAGTACATTAAGTTCTGTTGTATTTATTCCGCATTTTTCGAACAATAACATTCAATTTTTTTTTTCTTAGTACACGCATTTCCATAGCATTAATCTTACTTTTATCCTTCTTCTGTCACGTCCAAGCTTCATTTCCACAAGTTAACTGAATCATATCTCCGGTGAATTTTCTTAGTACACGCATTTCCATAGCATTAATCTTAATTTTATCCTTCTTCTGTCACGTTCAAGCTTCATTTCCACAAGTTAACTGAATCATATATCCGATGAATTTTCTTAGTACACGCATTTCCATAGCATTAATCTTACTTTTATCCTTCTTCTGTCACTTCCAAGCTTCATTTCCACAAGTTAACTGAATCATATCTCCGGTGAATTTTCTTAGTACACGCATTTCCATAGCATTAATCTTACTTTTATCCTTCTTCTGTCACGTCCAAGCTTCATTTTCACAAGTTAACTGAATAATATCTCCGGTGAATTTTCTTAGTACACGCATTTCCACAGCATTAATCTTACTTTTATCCTTCTTCTGTCACGTCCAAGCTTCATTTCCACAAGTTAACTGAATCATATCTCCGGTGAATTTTTTGTCCGGATATAAATTAATATACGGGAACTTAAAAAAATCAGACGCCCCTTAAATAAATAGATAGGATTACACTCCAAGAATTATTTTATCTTGAAATGTTACACATTAGAAGAATATCGATTGTTATTATTTATTCACATTTTTTTATATTTACGATCAGACATAAAAAAAACAAACAAAAATCTTAATGACTTAAAAGAAAAAAACAATTTTAAAATCTTATTTAAATGATAGGTGATTTATTTTTCTGGATTCAAATTAAATCCCCTTGATACAAATGAAAATTTGTTGATATTCTCCCAAAGGATACAGGATTTTCTATAACATTATTGAACGCAATTCTATTCCAAGAAATCCAAACAAGTTGTTCCGCTAGAGAGCATAACATCTCAGTAATTTGTGCCTATAGGCAGTTATAGAAATTGGATTTTTGTTTGAAAGTTTAATAAAACTTTTTTTTTCCATTTACAAAGGTGTAATTTATATCGAGGGCGAAATAACATACCCTTAGAGCGGCTGAAAAAGCTTTATTACTTAGAGGGAATAAAGAAAATGACATCTGCAAACTGCCTTAGGGATATTTGATGTACAGAATCCCCTCATGTGAAACACTTATTATTAATATCCACCCTGCACAAAAAAAAATATACGCACTTCAGAAAGAAGATATAATTTAATGTAATTTGTTTAGTCAAATACTGTTTATTACACTTTATCCCTTACAGGCTTAGTGGTACACGTTATGTACCACCTTTTTTGACGCTGTACTGCACAGTGGTATACGCAATGTACCACTTATTAAACCTCTCTCTATTGCTGCACGAACGCTCAGATTATGTGCCACTTCGTATAATATAATACTTATGAATCATGTCCGCACAGCTGCAGGTCTGGTCCTGTTCAAATTCATTTAGCTTCTAATATTATTGACAGTTAGTTGTTCTTGGTGTGCCGACTTGTGTATTAAATTTTAATAAAAAATTGTTGTGTTGTGATAAAATTGACTTCAGTAATTGTGGTAAATTTATATTTAGGTTAAAAATTTATTTTACTTGGATGTATTTCGGCATTATTTGGTGGTACGTTAGAAGTACCAGTGGAAATATGGAATAGTGGCACATAAGTTGTACCACCTCACCAGGAGTTCCTTGACCTACCGAGGAAGTGGAAATATGTTAATTTAGCATTTGTATGTATCATTTTTCAAACACATTAAAAAAAATAATGCGAAACTTGACTTTTTATTTTTTGTACAGCCTGAGTAATAATAAGTGAAGTTTACCTGTGCCTGTAAGGGTTAAATAACGGTATAATCCTTCCGGTGTCAAGGTTCTCACCTCATCACCAGGGGATGATTGAACATTATTATGTAATTAAAGACGTTATGATGTTTGTGATCCCCTGATGACAAGGTGAAAACCTAGAAACCGGTAGGAGTATGCCGTTAAATAAAGTTGAATCAACGGTGTTTGACTAAACGAATTACAATGTCTTTAAACCTGCACAGTGTTAATAATATATATAATTTAGTACTGTTCCCAAAAAGGCTGATTTTAGACGTGAAATCCTCCAATTGAGATCTTCGAAGACAAATTTACTTTTACTATTTTTTATCATTTACTTTAGTGATTTTCACCCTTCTCTTTTCACGATACCCTTAGTGAATACATATTTTTTACAACTACCTTCGCTGCAGGTATTTTCAATAAAAAATTTAATACCCTTGAATGTTCCGTCAGAGTTCAGTAACAAATAATTCCTTTTAACATACATATATACCATCACACCATCTACCTGTCGGGCAAGGCAGAGAGAATAGAGCGCTAGACTTTCCCATGGCGTCACACATACTATATTTCATATAATCTACATCTATATACCTTCTCATATAGCTCCTACGATTTCACTGACTTTTTAATTTCCTTCTTTCAAAATATCATTTGTATGATCCAACCATTGTAATTTGTTTGATAAAACACTGTTTATTCAAATTTATGTAATGGTATCACCCTACCGGTTTCAAGGTTTTCACTTCATCATCAGGCGAGCACAAACAAGATAAAATAAATAACAATATTTTAAACCCCTGCAATGTTAAGGTCTTAACTATAAATAATACATGATCCAAGCATATTTTCCTTGGTCTTCTACCACAGTACCTCATGTATTCTACTCAGTGAACGCATTTCTACAACATTTATTCGACTCCTTTCAATATTTTTCTACGTCCACGTTTCACTTTCATATATTTAAATTGGTAATATAATACTGTTGTGGGCTATGATCACCTTAGCAGATTTTGATACGGTTGAGTACATATATTTGAATGCCCCACGGACCTTGTTTCCTATCGCTATACGCCAATATGTATATTTACTTTTCCATAACCTGATAAAATACTACCTAAATAACTGAATTCCTTAACTTGCTTTAGTATTTCATCCCAAGCTGTTTTCTCAAAACGGCGCTATATAAATTGTCCCTTTATTATTATTATTTATTTATTTATTTAACACTTTTATTGCAATACAATCTGGCGGGCTCATTGCCAGGTGGCAATCTCTTCCAACCAACCAGACAAAAGTTAATGAACAAGTTACGTGGTCGCATAAATCATTCAAATAACTATACATCCCCACGAAATTCATAAACATATACATGAGAACATGCCCACGAACCCCACAAAGACGGACAATCACCCGAACATTATTTTTCATATAAAGTGAGATATCATCAATCAAAATGAAAGGAAAGGATGGTGGAGAGGAAAGGAAAAGAAAAATCAGGAATGAAACACGTTATTTTACTGACTAGAAATTAAGAGGATTTTCAGTCGCTTCTTAAAGCATGTCAAGGACGGAGCGAGTCTTATATTGGTTTGTAACTGATTCCAGAGTCTCACTGCATGGACAGTAAAGGACGACGTAAAGAAAGAGGAGCGGTGAACTGGAAAAGCCAATAAACAATTATAATAATTGCTCACCCGTACATCACATTCACTTTTCCATACATCAATTCCTTTTTAAGATTCTTGTAATGCAATTTAATTTATAAAAGAGATTGCCACATGTTAATAAGCCCCCCAGGTGGTATTGTACAATGAAGAAATTATATAACAGGTAAAATGAAGGTTGGCTCTTTCTTACATAGTGACTTCCAATTATTGTTAGGTTATTAAGTAACCTATACATGAGTGAAAAAAAAGTTGTTTTCTTTGGAAACCTTGGACACATTTCTCATGTTACCAAGCCACCTATTTCCGTCTAATGATATCTAAAGCTCGAGCTATACTCGTATAATATTTCATGGAAGGGAATATGTAAACATGCTCTTCCTCACATAACATCACGAGGACGTGAAGATCCTCCTGTCAGATAAGATGAAAGTAAATACTTTTATTTACTTTGGAAATCAGTGTATCAAAGCGTAATAAAATACAAATAATAAAATTGAGGCGAACCAGAAGCAGTGTATATCAAACTGTTGCGGCGCACGATAGAATTCATATTTGTTCTTTTTTAAGAAACGTAAGTTACAGTCTGGTTATTTTAAAGTTCAAAACATCTCGTTTTTGCTATTTAAATTTGTATATTTTTTTTATTCTTTTTAACACAAGATTCGAAGATCTTCTCTCGTCTAAAACAATCCTGTAGATATCAATAAACCTGACTGTTCATCGCCTTGAACACCATAGCTCGAACCTTTTGTTGAACTAATTTCTTGTAACAAGACCAGCTACGCCAAAAAATCCATCAAAGTAACTGACTACTTGACCTGCAATTTATTCGTCTACTGACCTCATTATGAATCGAATTGTAGTGTTGTTGAAAGACGTTGAAAAAAATACGAGCCCTCTTTTGAGAAAATTTTGTTTGCCAAAATAATACATCAAATTAACGATAAAACTCAGTCTAACCTTTCGAGAACCAGTCACACGTGTCCTTTTTATTACTTGCTACAAATCGAAAACAAATATTATCTTTTCAATGCCTATTTTGGTTGAGTTTTCACAAATATGGTATAAACATTTCTTGTCACGATTTAATGATTATTTATAAGATGGGTAACATAATATTGGATGTTTATATACTTATGTTCAATATACAAAAAAATACCCATCCCACATTTCTACCATTTTGAGATATTTGAGCAAAAGTAAGATACATTGAGCGTAATCGATCAAAAATATTGTTATACTGTAGTTAATTGTGCCATCCCTCGTAATCGATGTTAGGTAACCTAGATTGTTTAATGTTTACATAAATTGAGGTGCGAAAAAACTAGAGGTTAATGGGTGGGTAATATGTCGAATGGGAATATGTGCGGATTGTTACGGATATATGCTGTGACATGGTAGTAGTAGTAGTAGCGAAAAATGAAGATAAATGACTGAGTTTGATTAGTTCATTGTATAAAAGATGCAAAGAGAATGATTTGAGAATGGGTTTTGCAATATTCAAAGTCGTGGTGATAGAAAAGTGTGGAAGCAAAGAAAATTTGATATACTCGTATGGGTGAAGAGTAAAATATTAGAGCTAGTTCAATTATTCTAATATTTGGTGAGTATTTTCCTAAATGATGAAAGAGTTACTCGGGATTTCAAATGGCATGTAGTAATAAAGAACAAAATCAAAGGAGCCCTTAAACGTTTATACTCGAATCGGACAGCATCAAAGTCTGTCAAGACGTTAGACCACAACAGTATTTTAGTTGATGAGTAAATCGTGGACGTAGAAAAATAGTGAAAGGTGTCGAAGTAAAACGTGGACGTAGAAAAATAGTGAAAGGTGTCCGAGTAAAACGTGGACGTAAAAAAATAGTGAAAGGTGTCGAAGTAAAATGTGGCAGGCATCGTGTATCATAGATGGAAGAAGCATGTGCTATTATTTGCTACAAATCAAAAACCAATATTATCATATTATTTATAGTTAAGGCATTAACGTTGTGAAGGTTTCAAGACATTGTAATTTGTTTTATCAAACACTGTTTATTCCACTTTTTGTAACGGTATAACCCTACCGGTTTCAAGGCTTTCGCCTCATCTTCAGGGGAGCACAAACAAGACTCAATTCTGTTCGAACTGGTACCGATACCGGAAAGACAGGAAGATCCTTTGAAAATTTTGAAAGATTTCGTGAACACAAATCCGCCTTAACAAATCCTCTAATTTATTCTGAAATGGCTTATCATTGTCACCGTGAAAACCATACTTTTTCTATCGACGATGCCAAATTCTTACATATCAGTAGTAACGAAAATAAATTGGACACATTAGAGGTCCTAGAAAATTCTATGTCAGTACACCGGGGCGAACATCTGGTAAACACATACATCCCAAAAATCTCCGCTGCTGGCCGAGATCGTCTCATGCCTCCTTCAGCTCTCAGCCCCCAACCCAAATGTCCCCAACCGTTAAAAGTGTGTATATCGCTACCAGTTCGAACAGAATTCAGTCTTGTTTGTGCTCCCCTGAAGATGAGGTGAAAGCCTTGAAACCGGTAGGGGTATACCGTTACAAAAAGTAGAATAAACAGTGTTTGATAAAAGAAATTACAATACAAATATTATCTTTACAATGTTTGTCTTGGTTGAGTTTTCAAAAATATAAACATTTCTTGTCACGATTTAATGATTATTTATTAGATGGGCAACACAATCAATTAATAGTTATATATTTATTTGCAATATACAAAAAAAATGCCCATTTCATATTTCTACAGTTTTGAGATATAATATTTGAGCAAAAGTAAAAGATAAATTGAGCGTAATCGATCAAAAATATTATTTTATTGTGGTTAATTGTGCCATCCCTCGTAATAATCGAGCATGATCGGCAGACATCGTGTAGATGGAAGAAGCATGTGCTTGTATTAGTTTTATGTCTAAAAACTGTGGTGTATGGCCCTGAGTAACGCGCTGGACTTCCGTGCGGAAGGTCATCGGTTCGAACCCCTGTAGGTTCAAAACGGTTCGAAACGCTGTGCTACTCCTCTCGAATGACACAGGCATTTTTTTCACCTAGTATTTGAGGGTATAATGATACCTATGACTTCGATCATATCTATTCTTTCAAAAGGGAGGGGTGAAATTGCCGGTATGCTCCGATCGTCTCACTTCAGTGTACCGATGTAGCCGGTGAGTTTGCTGACGTGCAACGGCATAATTACTAAAAAAAAACTACACGGCACAGCTTCGATTTCCAATTGAATTGGCGTTGGAATGGCGAGGTGATTCTCAACTACGGAGACCAGCTACAAATGATCGACAAACTGTTGGACTTCAACAAACAGTATTGAGAGATCAAATCCAAAGTTACAATGTTAATGATCTATCTGACAGAACAATTAATATAACGTGTTAGTGATCTTTTATTCAGAAAGAACATCCAATTAGACGTGATGGTCCAATAAATAAAGAACTTACGACGTTGTTAATGGTCTGTGATATATGAGATTAACGATTAAGTTAAAACCAGAGTAAACCCCTTTTTTATGTGGATACCAGAGATAATCGAATCCACAACCCCTAGGTCGAAAGACAGGTGTTTTACCAACTATATCGCGGAAAGAACAATCAACAAGAAGTGATGCCGATGACCTACTACAATCTACATAGCGTAATAGTGATAACGATGGTAACGTTTTATCGATCAGAAAGAACAAACAAACAAGACGCTGATAATATAATTTATCTGTCAGAGAGACCAATCAACGTTGATAGTGAAAATGATGGAAATTGTCTATCCATATAAACAAGGAACATGACATAATACTAATGATGTCGGAGAAAATTATCAACATGACACGATGTTAACAATAACGGCAATGATTAAATAAATGAACATCAAAATTGTCCATTCGACATTCATTTGATTGAGTGC
This sequence comes from Odontocerum albicorne, assembly GCA_949825065.1. Classification (NCBI taxonomy): domain Eukaryota; kingdom Metazoa; phylum Arthropoda; class Insecta; order Trichoptera; family Odontoceridae; genus Odontocerum; species Odontocerum albicorne. The sequence continues at coordinate 5,990,468 of OX463840.1, read as the reverse complement.
ACTTTCGATTCTGAATAATTCACCTCTGTTATCACAGTCCCACTGGGTTACTACTACAGTAAAGCTTTTGAAATAGAAATCGCAAAACGAATTTATGGAAATGGAAAACACAGGAGAGTTTCCATTAATTGACTTCAACAGTGTCACAACAGATAGATGGAAATGTTAAAATTGAAAATAAAAGAACCATTTTTAAATGCGTTTGTACTTTTAGATTGAAACTTTGTGAAAAATAAAAAACGCATATAAATTAGTTCGAGACAAAGCTTTTTTTTTTAGTTTAGGCAATTCATTCTGTTAAGAGTGTTTTGTGAACAGTATTATTAATCTAGTTTAGGCAATTCATTCTGTTGAGAGTGCTTTGTGAATACTATTATTAATCTAGTTTAAAATGTTTATCTAAACTGTTGCTGTATTTATTTATTTAAACACTACAATATACAATTTGGGATGTATATTGCGAATAACCATTGTTATCCAACCGATTAGAACTTTTTAATAATTTTGTTTTCATTGTTGGGTGAAAGATTCACATTTAAGCGTCATAAACACAATGAAAATCAAATTAAAGAGCATTCAAAGCTGGGAAGCGATGGGGAATAAGGTAAACGAAGCATTTAATGTAATATATGACAGCCACGCTGTATCGAAAATAACAAAAATGACATTACATAAGTGTGATGGTGTCCACCTTAATGTGTAAAAATGAAACTTAGAGCAAAATGTAAAATAAAAATAAATGTTGTGAAGATGCGTGTACTAAGATAAAATATGGGATATCATTGTATGAAATAAGGCATAGTGAAGACATCAGAAATGAGTGCATGGATAAAATTGATGTGTTAAGTTAGATGACGAAAGCTTTAAGATGATTTAAACATGTGGATCGAATGAATGACAAAAGAGTGACTATGCGAGTATGCAAATCAGAAGTGCAAGATGCGCGTAGAAGAGGTAGACCGATGAAAGCATGGCTGGATCAAACTGACCAGATTAAAAAAAACGTATAATGAGATGTATAAATACTAGAATATTGTGCACGACAAGATATATAAATGTGGAGGAAAGAAATTTGTGTACGTAGGTAGACAATTTTGGAGATCTGTTCTCTCTGCCTGCCCCGCAAAGTAAAATTCCATGATTATATGTATGTAAAATAATAAGTTTTGAGTTGTCCTATAAGATGGCAGACAAAGGAGCTGTAGCCTTCATCTTCAGGGTAATTTCAAAAAATATTATTGAATATAGTAAAGAAGCGAAAAAGCACTCACCTAACCACCAAAACTCGCTACCGCAACGTGAATTCGCCATTGACACGCTGAGCGACCCGTATTCACGACTTACACGTTAAGATGCTCGATGCGATCAGTTTTTATTGATCTATTGAAATAAGGCGAAGAAAAACGATTAGATATATCAATATAAAGATTGCTTAGTTAACCTTTCCCTTCCAGTGCTAAAAAAATCCACGCGTTCTGGTGCTGTGTATCCAATACACATGTAAAAATGAGCGATTTAAAATCGGAAAAATAAGAATATTCATAGCCAATCGCTTTAATTAATGAAATTTGAAGTCAAAAGTGATAATAATTGAAATTTAATTGCTGAAAACATGAAAAAAATATCGGCCGACGTTCACAAAACGGGCGAAGAGACCACCTCAAATAGATGCCCAAGAGCTACTGAAGCGAGTGAACTGAGATTCTATTTCTTGCGTTTCCATATACCGAAGTAGAGTGAGATGTGAATAACGTCGTTTCTTCACCCATAGCGGGTTTTAGAATGAATATACCTACGTCACACACTGGCACACGTTTGATTGTGTTGGTGAATTTATTCCCGATTTTCACAAAATATCTCTAATGGGGCCGATAAGTGCTAATTATTATTAATATTATTTTTTTATTCAATGCGTAAATGTATTACGGAGAAATACCTAAAATCTGAACCCATTATTTATTATATTTATAGAGATATTTAAGTTTTTAGAAGCAATGTGTACTAGTTACACATCACAGGGAAGGAAGGGTTAAAGTGAAATTCGACGGGGCACTTAGATAAAATCATCCATTTTGGCAGAACTATCAAATGGAAAAAAGTTTGTCTTCAACTACACAACTGCGAATTCACAGGTGATTCAGCAATATTATCAGACAGGAAGATACGAGTACAATGGAGAGAATGGTCATCCAAGGGAAAATAGAACGATTCCGATACGAAGCAGATTACCAACAAGGCGGACAAACCTGGTAAGCAATGCATCTAACAACTTACTCCAATAGTAAAGCAAACGCTACTTATTGTTAGAAATGAAGATATTTTATTATTATTGCAGTGCGCTCAATGCACTCCCAATTATCAAGAACCTCGACCCAGAAACCGAAGTCAAGTGCAGAATTGACTCATCTTGTGCGGCTTTAATAAAATGATAAGCGTATTCTGCGATGATAATCTAAACTTGAAACTTCGACAACGGTTAGTCAAATGCTACGTTTGGTCAGTGTTATTACATGGACAGGAATCATGGACCCTCAAAGTTGGTAGTATTAACCGACTGGAAGCGTTCGAAATGTGGATGCACTGGAGAATGCTACGGATACCCTGGACGGATATGGTCAGCAACACAAGGATTCTTCAAAGAGTCAACATTGATAGAGAGTTGCTGATTAATATTAAAATCCAAAAGGTGTCCTACTTGGGTCATGTACTTAATATTTGTGAAAACTCAACCAAAATAAGCATTGAAAATAGAAGGCCGAAGAGGTGTTGGCAGGAGGCAAATCTCCTGGTTCCGCAATATACGTGATTAAGGGGCGCTGGAGATCTTTTTCGGGCTGTCTACTTTCAGGTGATATTCAACGTTGGGGGGACCTGACATGATACTGGGAAGAAGAAGAAGATCACGACTGTTCTGTAAAGAACATAAAAAAAAGAAGGAGACGCGTTTTCTTTTCAAATCGTATTTCTCATGAATTTATTGTCGTACAATATAAATTCGAAAAGCTCACCTGATGTGACATTGGATACTCAAAAACGATATAGAATTTATGGTTTTCAATAAAAATGTAAATTTGCGTAATATTAAAGAGGAAAATCGAAACTTAATTGTGGTTTCAGTATGACATAATTGGTAATTGAATTTGATGAAAGTATGGATTGAAACACAATTAAACTCCGCAAGCAAACAAACATGTTGACTAACAAGAGCCAGACACAAATGGGGTGAAATGTGAATTCAAATTATCTCATTAGCCGTAAAGACCAAACTTAAACGATAACAATTCTGTATTTGATGGTTTTATATTCAATAAAGCCCAGCAGCCACTTTGCTTATTTGATTTTTTTTAAATCTTTTACTTATGGAAGACATAAAAATTGACTTTTATTTTGAAAATTGTCTTCAAGACGACGGTTGCTAGGGGACTATCCAATACAATATAATATGAGGAATTCTTGAAGTTTCTATACTTTCTTTCTTAGCATGTCAGTGTTTTTTTTTACTTATGTCACCTTTTAGCCAACATGTTATATTTATACTATATAAACGATCTCCATTGCCTAGTTGCCAAGACGCATATTTTTCAACCCGCTAGAATGGGTAAGATTCCTGTTGGTGCCCAGTTAATTTTATTTCTAATAAATCTCGACGAACTCCGTGGCCTGGTGGTAAGACACTTGTCTGCCGATCCAGAGGTTGCGGGTTCGATCCCCGCTGGAACCCAGATTTTTTTAAATAAGATTCCAATCTGGTTAACACTTAGAGCCTATAAAAAAACATCATTCTGGTTGGTTGGAAGAGATTGCCACAAGGCAATAAACTCGCCAGGTTAAAAAAAACTGATATTGATTAAAAATATTTAATACATACATATAATCACGCCGTTTCTTTGATAGTGTAGGCACAGAGGACAGAGCTCCAGGCTTTCCTAAATCATCACACATATTTCGCTTCTTCCACATCTAAACACTTTTCCATCCAGCTCCATAGGAGCTTCCATATGGATTGTCTTACTTTTTACTTTTCCTTCTATCAAAATACCATTAACTAGACCCAACCATACTTTCCTCGGTCTTCTTTTACCACGCCCTCCATCAAATTTTCCCTGTATATTTCGTTTCGTTAGTATTTATTTGAGGTTCTAATGGGTAATAGGGCTACGATGGAGTATACTTTGCTGGAAAGTGTACCTCTACAAAATATCGTAATGCGCCATGTTGCAATACCACCAGCAACACTACTACCAAGTCCAATTCATTAGCGTCCTCGAGTGGTCTTTTGGCTCCGCGAACCCTGGGCAATGTGGCCACTGACATTAACATCAGTGTCATAGCAGATAATGAATGGGCGAATGGCGAGTCTCCGGCGCCACAAAACCGGATCCCCCCAGCTAAGGGAAGGTGACCCCTACAGAAAAACCCATCAGAGAAAGCAACGGGAAACCACTCTGATTATCTTTTCCCAGGCAATTCACTATGGCGAGGAACAAGACAGATGTCCTGGCTGCGGAATGTGAGGGAGTGGACCGGCATCCGGAGTGCAGAGGAACTGTTCCGGGCGGCTCAGGACCGAGACGGATTCGCCGAAGTGATCGCCAACGTTGGGGGGACCCGACAGGGCACTTAGAAGAAGAAGAAGTATTTATTTATTCATTCGTTCCACGTGTCTAAACTATCTAACACATTAGCCTTAACATTTTCACGTCTTCGAAATAAGCTGGTTAGTCGGAAGAACCTACTGTATATTAATAACCCGTCATTTACACCACGTACACAAAAATATTAAAATATGCCTCACACATTCATGCATCATCTTCTATGTAAAAAGAAAACCCTCTATTGGCCATAGGCGCATATAAACAAAAAAAACAATCACAAAAAAATAACTGTCCTTCGAAAAGTACTAACATAGAAAAAGCATTTTAGACTTTTAGTTTTTATTGAGCTTTATTTTTAATGCAACGTAATGAACACTTAAAAAGTTTTTAGGACTTCCTAGTGTCACTAGGTCTTTATCAGTGGAATTATTTGCTTCTAAAGCTTCAAGGAAGAATTAAGAGGTTATATTTTTTTTCTTTTATTTTATTTATTTATTTTACACATGACAAAAACTATACATCATTTGTGAAAAAAACAACAGATAATTTAATTCGGACACACAATTTTAATGTATCTGTGTTCGTTGCCTTTCATTTGTCGTATCCCCAGTAAACTTGACTTTTGTCTGTATCTCACTGAGGACATATAGCATAAAAAATAAATCGATACTTTTTTCCGATTTTTGAATTTATAAAACCCCGTTGCACAGTCTCATTAACCAGACAAACAGTGACACTCAATAACATATGCATACATCACGCGAAATCAAACTCCTCACACTTCATCACTCCAGACACACCAAAAACATTCACCCCACAATGCACCGCACATAATCATAAAAGCAAAAAAAAAACAAAAAGTATAAAACAATAAAAAACACCACCCACAAAAGCTCACACAAACCTTTTCTACAAGTTTTATAGCACTTTCGTTGTGCACAGTACAACGGGTTAATTGTCATGTGGTGATCTTGACCAAGCAACCAGAAATATGTAATAGACTGGTCAATGTGGATTAAGGCTTTCAAGATAATTTGTATAAGTTGTATAAAGTCTTTGACAATATTATCGCGTGGTTTGGCATATAATGCCAACGTTTCGAAAACGTTGTAGTTTTCTGAATGATAGCGAAGTTTATTACAAACAAGTCCTGAAGTTGAAATCTGGAATATTTTCGAACGTCGACATCAACGCTACGCGGTACAATACTCTGGAAGATTTATTTATTTAACACTTTTATTGCAATACAATCTGGCGGGCTTATTGCCAGGCGGCAATCTCTTCCAACCAACCAGACAAAAGTAAATTAAGCAAGTTACATGGTCGCATAAATCATTCAAATGACTATCCATCCCCACGAAATCCATAAACACATACGTGAGCACATGCCCACGAACCCCACAAAGACGGACAATCATCCGAACATTATTTTTCATATAAAGTGAGATATCATCAATCAAAAGGAAAGGAGTGGATGGTGGAGAGGAAACGAAAAGAAAAATCAGGAATGAAACACGTTATTTTACTAACTAGAAATTAAGAGTTTTTTCAGTCGCTTCTTAAAGCATGCCAAGGACGGAGCGAGTCTTATATTGGTTTGTAACTGATTCCAGAGTCTCACTGCATGGACAGTAAAGGACGACGTAAAGAAAGAGGAGCGGTGAACTGGAAAGGCCAATAAACAATCTCTGTTTGAGCGTAGCGCTAATCCATGATTGAAAAGACGCTGAAATTTTGCGGCGAGATAAGAGGGTGCGGCGGGACAGTAAAGGATGTTATACAATAGATACAGTATGTGAATTTCAATAAAAACGTTTTATTTTGTTGTAAAGATCTTTTACAACAAAATAAAACGTTTTTATTGAAAATAAATCGCGTACCAACAGTAATTACAATAAATCGGACACCCCTGAGTTTATTCTATTTAGAATATTAATTATGTTTATGTCTTCATATAACCGAATATTGACGACCTCCGTATTTGTTTTCCTAACAGAAGTTTTGGGTCCAATTAAAAAAGGATCACGGTATAGTTTAATATAAAATATTTTTAAAGAAAATAGTATTGGGTGTTAACATAAGTTACGTCCGTTTTTTCGTAAAACATCAACGTTCGGCAATTGATATTTGTTGTTTTCACTCAAAACATGTGGAACCCAAGCGCCGAACTTCTGGACTTTTCCCATTGATTTAAGATAGCGATATACAGTCATGTGACTATAATTCATCTGCTCAACCAATTCTACGGTGGTTTGAAGGGGATCTTAATGAATAATATGGTTTAAGCGGTCCTCGTCCAAGTCCACTGGTCGTCCGGAACGCACCATGTCTTTCAGGTAGAAATTACCGTCATTGAAACGCAAAAACCATCGACGAGCTGTCATTTAATTCATAGCATCTTCACTGTACACTTCGCATATATCGCGAGGAGCTTTGGCAGTTTTATGCCCTCGATTGAACTTGATTGAAATATCTTTCAGGTATAAATTACTATGCCCTCAACTGATTGAAATATCTTTCAGGTAGAAATTACCGTCATTGTAACGCAAAAATTATCAACGAGCTGTCATTTAATTCGTAGCATCTTCACCGTACACTTCGCAAATATCGCGAGCAGCTTTGGCAACTTTATGCCCTCGATTGAACGCGAACAGAAGGAGGTGTCGAAAATGGTCACTTTCGTCTACTTGACATTCCATTTTGAAGGCTTGTAAGCAAAAAAAAGAGCAGAAAATTTTCTTTCGAATGACGTATAACCTTTACCATTTTGTTTTAGTTTTGGTGCTCATTTTTAAATTTGGAAAAAAACGGACACAGTTTATGTTAACACCTAATATAAACGGGAAACGTAACCTTCGAGTAAGAAGACGTTATACAAAGTAGGACTAAAATTCACTATCCTGCAGACATGATAGAACTGTACTTGGGATTTTAATCGTTGGTATTATTTATGAATTATAGGTTTTTTCGTGAAAATCTTGAAGTAAGTGTTCTTTTAAATAAAAAATAAAAAAAGGACACGAAGGGTTTTGTTGATAATCGTATTTTTTTTTCAAGGAATAACTTTCTTTACGAAATTCAAGCACGTTTTCTTTACACACGTACTCGTAATTTGAAGAATAAATTTTATTTAAAAACACGTTTCCCTATCCTATAAAATAAGTACGAGACTGAGCTCTATTCGATATTCTACGCTAAGTTTGTTAAATTCCCAAAATATTTACCGAATTTAAATTACTACTTTGGTTATTCGATATTTTATCGTTTAAAAGTTTCTACGCATACCACATTGGACCAACAATGGTAATTTAATTCTAGTTCATGGTTTTGAAAAAAACTAGCATTCTTATGAAATTCTAACTTCATTTTTTATTCCCGATGCACTGGCTTAGAAATTTCTAAGGTCTCTAATCTTTCTAATACGTTACTACTGTGTATTATTTATTTATTTATTTAACACTTTTATTGCAATACAATCTGGCGGGCTTATTGTCAGGTGGCAATCTCTTCCAGCCAACCAGTATTAATATTGTGTGTTACTACTGTGTAATATCAGTAGTAACGGAGTTACTACTGGATAATATCAATAGAAAAGGAGTTACTACTGTGTGTTACTACTGGGTAATATCAGTAGTAACAGAGTTACTACTGTGTGTTACTACTGGGTAATATCAGTAGAAACGGAGTTACTACTGTGTGTTACTACTGGGCAATAGCAGTAGTAACGGAGTTACTACTGTGTATTACTACTGTGTAATATCAGTAGTAATGGAGTTAATACTGAGTCTTACTACTGTATACTATCAGTAGTAACGAAAATAAATTGGACAGAATAGAGGATCTAGGAATATCTAAGTCAGTGCATCGGGTGAACATCTGGCAAACACATATATTCCAAGAATCTCGCCACTGTTTGCTGAGGTTGTCTCCTCCCTCCCTTCACCCACAGTCCCCAACCCGAATGTTTAAAGTTAGAAGCGTGTATGTCGATACTTGTTCGAACAGAATTCAGTCTTGTTTGCACTCTCCTGATGATGAGGTGAAAGCCTTGAAACCGGTAGGGTTTAACCGTTATAAAAAGTGGAATAAACAGTGTTTGATATAAACAAATTACAATGTCTTTAAACCTCCACAATGTTGATGCCTTAACTATAAAGAAAATATAAGATAAACTATTTTATTGATCTCTAGGTTTAATGTAGTATGTAATAGTTCGTCCTAAGTATAATAGTCAATTGAGAAGATACCTGTTATTATATTAAGATTATTTTATTGAAAATAGGACAGTTAAAAATATAATGAATATTAATAACTGCGTTCCTAAAGTGAAGGGTTTAAAATAGATAAGAATAATTGGCTCTGCGTGTACCCCTGAAAAGCTAAATTGAATATTACAGATAAATCAAACCGTTTCTTGAATCTTAATTGCATCTTGAAACCTGAGAACAGACGCTTCGGGAGTGAGCGAGGAACGACTCAAGAGTTATTCGTGAAGATTAAAAGAAAAATAAAAAAAATAGTTAAAACAAAATAATAATATGTTTTTTGACATATTAATTAAAAAATATTATAGGAAAAAAATAACTCTCTTCAACAATCTCCGTCTTCTCATTTCTAAGTCTCTATGATTAAAAAAACAGAGGGTCGACATGGTAGTGTTTTTTTGCTAATCACCAAGTATTTTAACAATACAAACGTGCGCTCTGCACGAACCAATCGTGTGGCATTCTAAAACCCATACCACTACATAAGTTATGTAATACAGCGTGTTACTCACACTATAGCAAAATGCATCTTCTGGCTGAATGATCTATACGAGTAATTTTGCATCTTCCGTGATGTCGAAACTTAAGTTCGCCTTCTCTACTATTATTTTCCCACTCAAATATGTCGCAATTACGTGAACAATACATGAAGTTGTCGCACTAATAAAGAAATAAAGAATTCGATCTTTTAGTGTAGATCGCACTGGATGGAGACTTATTTTATCCCACATTACAACGTGGGTGATGGTGGGATCGAACTGAACTAAGCTGTATTAAACAGGGTGCGTTTTATGTTCTAGGCCGATTTTGTTTGGCCGCCATTTTGATTTGGCTGTCATTTGACAGTCGTAGAGAGTGGTCGATAACAATTTATTATGAAGCACCTAACTCCGCAACAACGTGTTGAAGTTATTACAACATTTTATTTAAACAATTGTTCAATTGTGAATACGCGAAGAAAATTGCGTGTTTTGTTTTTTATTAAATCATGTGCCAAGCAAGTCAACCATTCAGCGCATAATGAATAATTTTGAAAATTTGCATGCACTGCGAGATAAAGCAAAGTCTGGGCGACAACGTAGCCAACGTACGCCGCAAAAGATTGATACAATGAGGCAGAGTATTGGTGAACGTCCGTGCACCTCTCATCGATGTCGTGCATAAGAATCGGGAATGTCTCCATAATGTTTGTTAAAAATTATCAAAAAAGATTTGCAGTCAGAGGCGGCCACTTGACCGACATTATATCAGATATATAATGGTAAAGACCAAATAATCAAACAATTAAATATAAATTATAAAATTGTGTTTCATTTAAAAGTTATTCAAAAAAAACATCGGCCTCGAACATAAAACGCACCCTGTATTTGTTGGTAATTATTTGTGTTTCGAAGTCACCTTAGTAATGTGGGAAGAATTCCTCTCCTTATAAATTTCACGCTAATCGTATCATTTGTGAAATAGTCTTACAAACTGACACATACAAATATTTTATTTACAAAACCTTTTTTCAGTTCATTTTATCAGTATCTTTTAACTTCTCGGAGTCTCCTGCTGTTCCATAAAGAAGTGCTACTGTGTGAAGCGCAGCGGGAGATGGAAAGATCGTAATAGATATTTCTAGTCGATATGTTACCTTTTTATACTTCTCACCCTCCATTCCCCCTCGTTTCTTCGCTTCTAGTTTTATGGGCGGTATTTTCTCTCCTTACTGCTCGTTAACTGAGAGCAAAAATGTGAGAAGGACTTGGAATACGAGAGACGAGAGGACCCAAATATATCATTTCGAAGAGGTCAAAATATTTTATGGGTGACAAAAATAGAAGTCTAGATGCACACTCTTGTTATATGAAAAATATAATTTATTAATAAAAACGACGTGTTATAAAAGTTTGATTTGATATATAAATCGTGTAAGAACTAGCAAAATTAACATTTCCCTTCCTGTGCTAAAAAAATCTACGCGTTCCGGTGCTGTGTATTCAAAACACATGTAAAAATGAGCGATTTAAAATCGAAAAAAAAAATATTCATAGCCAATCGCTTAAATTAATGAAATTCGAAGTCAAAAGTGATAATAATTGAAATTTAATTGCTGAAAACATGAAAAAAACCATCGGCCGACGTTCACAAAACGGGTGAAGCGACCACCTCGAACGAAAGCCACCGACCTACTGAAGCGAGCGAACTGAGATTCTATTTCTTGTGCTCCCATATACCGAAGTAGAGTGAGAGTGAGACGTGAATAGCGTCACTTCTCACCAATAGCTGTTTTTTTAGAATGAATATACCTACGTCAAACACTGGCACACGTTTGATTGTATTGGTGAATTTATTCCCGATTTTCACAAAATATCTCTGAAGTGGCCGATAAGTGCTAATTATTATTAATATTATTTTTTTCATTCAATGCGTAAATGTATTATGGAGGAATACCTAAAATCTGAACCCAGTATTTATTATATTTATAAAGATATTAAAGATTTTAGAAGCAATGTGTACTATAGTTCGGAAATTCTAGGATGAGTCCTGTGACAGCTCACAAATTTTCCCCAATACAACCTTGTGTAATGTATTTACCTAAATAACTTGCTATTTATTAGAATTGAGGCTTATATTAAAGTTGATAAAATAATTAATATTACTGAACATCGTTACAAAGTTGTATTGGGGCCAATTTGTGAGCTGCCACAGGACTTATCCTAGAATTTCCGAACTATAGTTACACATCACAGGGAAGGAAGGTTTAAGATAAAAGCAGTATTTTGTAAAAAAAAAATTCAATTATAAGCGCTTTTTGCATTTTTTTAATTAAGTTTTTTTTCTGTTTTGATTCTACAATAAATTTAAAGCGCTTCAATGATAAAGAACTGTCTTAAAAACGAAGGTTAAGTGAAAGTATTCGTACATATGAACAAATCATGAAGCCTGTATTCTTGTGGAATGAACACACCAGAAATTAATGCATGGATGAAATGAATATTTTAAGTAAGTACGATAAAGAAAGGGGTTTTAAGATGGTTTGATTTTTCCTTTCCTCTCCACCATCCCTTTCTTTCCCTTTGATTGATGATGTCACTTTATATGAAAAGGAATGTTCGGGTGATTGTCCGTCATTGTGGAGTTTGTGGACGTTTGCTCACGTATGTGTTCATGATTTTCATGGGGATGGACAGTCATTTGAATGTTTTTGCGGCCATGTAACTTGCTTCATTTACTTTAGTCTGGTTGGCTGAAGGAGATTACCGCCTGGCAATAAACTAACCAGATTATATTTGCAAGAAAAGTGTTAAATAAAAATTACAAATAAGGTCACATCGTTTTAAACAAAAAGTTCGCTTTTTTTCAAACTAATTTACATACAATACGAGGGTGGATCAAATAAAAACGAGACTTTTCGTTTAATTTTTTTAATTGCAGAATGAAAAAGACCAAGTACACATAATTTTTCTACATAATCTCCTGCTCTAGAAATGTATTTTCTCAGCCGATCGGTAGTTTTTTTTATCCCGTCATCGTAAAAAAAAAGTGGGTGGTGTCAGCAGCCAATTGCGCACAAACACCTCTACTCCATCGTCGTCGTTGAATTGCTGGCGTCCTAGAACTTATTTCAGAGAAGAATCACTTCTCGTATCGGTCGGTCACGTCTTTTGCATTGATAAGCAAACTTAACTTCACGCAAAAGCTCGCAGTAGTATGCCGAATTGATGGTGCGACAATCGTGCAAAAAATCGATGTGCAAAATGCTATGCCGGTAGTAAACACCTTACCAGCTGACAGCCGAGTCTTGGCTTTCACAGGGGCTGCCTTATCCTTCTTTCTCTACTCCATGCTGGCTTGTTTCGACTCGGGCGTGTACTGGTGTACCCAAGTTTCATCGCAGGTAACGATGCGATTCAAAAAATGCATTCCCTTCTTGTGCAAATCGCGCCAAGAGTCACTCACAGACGTGCAAACGTGCCGACTTTTGTTCTGCAGTCAAAAGACGTGGGACCCATCGAGCAGACACTACAGAAGCTTGGGTTCTTTGTGATTATGGATTCAGTGCTCTCATAACTTATTCCTATCTCAGAACAAATTTCGGAAACCGTTGGTCACTTTCCAGATCACGAATGGCGTTAATGTTCTGTTCGTTAATACTCGTCCGTGGACGAGATCACGGCTCTCGTTTTCGACCCCTTCACGGCCTTTCATGAACTCCTTATGCTAGATAAACACACGGGGCAGTGTTTAACCCCCGAACTGTGTCGTTAGTTTCCGTAGAATTTTGGCCGGTTTTACGTCCTCACAAGCGAGAAACTGGATAATTATGCGTTGCGCAATCGACGGGTGCACCTCTTTCTCAGACATCGTGTGCCATATTAATGACTGAAACTGCTGGGGCCGGCCGACAGCTCTCCCCCCTCCTGATATTTACACCCAGAACTCCTCGACGCGGCCACGCGCTCCGTTTAAAATTACGCGCTCTAAACCAAAAGTCTCGTTTATATTTGATCCATCCTCGTACAATTATCTTACAAATTCAGGCCTATATATAAAAATGTTAAGCAAAAGCAATAAAACTTATATTCAACACGTTTTTTCGGTTAAATTTACTTCAAAACCGAAATAAATGTTGAAGTATTATTATATAATAGGCCACGATTGTGTTAACGTAACATCATGTATGTAAGGTACTCGTATGTGCAGTTTTATTTCAGAATTGCCCATCAGCGCCGATAAAATTTAATGTTTTTTTTTATTTAAGTGGCAATTAAATAACTATGTTGTATTAATACTCTAGTAACAAATGTGACGGCTCTTCTAGGACACGACATTTCATTTTTCGTATCAATTCAACATTGACATATGAATATGTTTTTGAAACTTTACCTGTTGTACTTGTGTTTCCAGTTAAATAAAATGTGATCGTGGCTTGATACGTTATTTTCGTAATAGTTCAGTAAATTCGATAATCTGTCAAGATGAACCCGAGAAGTCCGAGTCCTTCGAAGGCTTCTAGAAGAATTCCTAGACCGACGTCTTTCAAGATGAAACGGAACATCTCTAGAAATCTTAAGACATTGTTTCTGCTAGTTTTCACTTGTATGATGACGATTTTCTTTTTTAAACTTATGAGGACTTATTTTCCTGAACATAAAGTTTCATATGAACAGTTTCAGATGTACAGGAGAACTGTAAGTATTGAATTACTAAATAATTTATAAAAGTTTGTAACATCAATAACAATTTCATTCATCTTCAAGATCCATTTACTTAAATGACAACTGCATTTACTTAAATGACAACTGCATTTACTTAAATGACAACTGCATTTACTTAAATGACAACTGCATTTACTTAAATGACAACTGCATTTACTTAAATGACAACTGCTAGTATTTAAGAAATTCATTTCATATACCTAATATTTTTGGATTATACGTGTACATACATATGTATATTTTTTATCCACTTTGCACGGATTTCTCCTGTTACACGAAGAGGCTTCTAGCGTTAGCTTATTCGTTAGGAATAATATCAGCCAGGATTCTTCTCATACTGCTAGACGGTACCGAGAATATATCAACCGTGTCATTCAGTTGGTTCAATATCTCTATACCACGCGTGACTGAGTGTTTAGCCATGATATTTGTCCTGTAAGTTGGTATATAACATAGAACAGAGGGTGATTCCTTGCACGGCTATATTTATTGGGTACATATAAACTTAGTGCTTCTAGAATCGCGGGACAGTTAAAGCAACCTTGAAAAACTTTAAGTAGGAATATCGCAATGGATTCTTGCCTTCTTGTTTCGAGGCTTCTATAGTTGCACACCGTGAGAAGTTCGACATGGTGAGCATATTTTGGGTAATCGCCCTTTGTTCTGTACCATAGATATCTGAGGATATTTTTTTTGCATTTGTTCTATATTGTTTTTATATTTGAGCTGATGAGGAGCCCAAACCGTAGATGCATATTCTAATTTGGTTCTAATTAGATAATTATATAAGTTTCGAAGGATATTGGTACTGTTAAATTATCTATACAGAGTTCATAATAAAACAAAACCTACTAAACGTTGGATAGGCAAAGGATTTGTTTTTCGTATCGTACCCTTCAGCATATCCAAATAAGTGACATCGTATATATAGAAGAGCGTGGCCGGGAGACAATATTGGCATCGGCCTCAACATACAAGCATTCATTGTCATTGAACGCACGGCAATACTATAAATTCACAAGAGGCAACAAAACTAACACACGTACTCGACGCGTATCGTTATCAGATGGAATCTTTTCCCAGAATGGAACTTTTTTTTCAAAAAAAATCTAAAAAATATCTATGAACTTTTCAAAAAAGAGGGTTCCAGTTCAAGTTTACATGTTTTAGTATCCCATTGACTTTGTTTCCTATCAAGTTATCGGTGCCTATAAAAGGATCTCATAAGAAATGCATGAAAAGAAACTAGTATTAAAATATATCCAATAAAATTATGTTTTCGTTTTCATATCTAAGGGTATAATAGTTTATTAATGAAGATCAAACTGCTTGGAGGGTTTTTCTACCCTATTTTTTATCATATTTAAGATCAGTGGTGCGCAACCTGTGGGCCACAACCTCCGTGAGGGTTGCGCGACGCGATGTGTTCTCCATAATAGATTAGGTAACGAATACTACATTTTATCCAGAAAAACTGTTCGAACATTACTTTCATTCGTCTCTACTTATGTTATTTGTGCAAAACTGCATTTCTGGCCCGAACTGTAATAAAAAGTATCCTTCCAAGTTGAATATAGAAGCAATTATTATGGTAGTCACTTCAACAATTGAACATCGAACCAAATAAAATGGTAGTTAGTCACTTCAACAATTGAACATAGTAGCAAATATAATGGTAGTCACTTCAACGATTGAACATAGAAGAGAATATAATGGTAGTCACTTCAACGATTAAACATAGAGGCAAATATAATGGTAGCCACTTCAACGATTGGATATAGAAGCAAATATAATGGTAGTCACTTCAACGATTAAACATAGAGGCAAATATAATGGTAGTCACTTCTACGATTGAACATAGAAACAAATATAATGGTAATCACTTCAACGATTGGACATAGAAACAATTATAAATGTAGTCACTTCAACGATAGAACATAGTAGCAAACATAATTATAGTCACTTCAACGATTGAACAAAGAAGCAAATATAATGGTAGTCACTTCAACGATTGGACATATAAACAATTATAATGGTAGTCACTTTAACGATAGAACATAGAAGCAAATATAATGATAGTCACTTCAACGACTGAACAAAGAAGCAAATATAATGGTAGTCACTTTAACGATTGAACCAAATATGAAATTGGTTATTTCGATTCAGACTCTAATTTCATACGAATAGTAATACACGGTATCATATTACACTAATCTGAATTAATAAACTGAAAAAAAATAACACTGGGGTCGCAGAAGGCTTATAATGCAAATAGGGGGTCGAAGGTGAAAAAAGGTTTCACTCCACTATTTGAGATAAAAACAAAGCACAAAAAACATCATCTACAAGGTTGAAAAAATATAACAAAGAAAGGTCGAATTTATTGATTTTTTTTATGTTTTACTTTTGATATGATTTATTGATATTTTTTTATGATCAAATATTTTATTGTTCTTCGATTATATTCTAAGAAAACATTGTAATGTGTCTATATTCCTTTTTCTAGGAAATATTGACATTATTTCCATTTAAAATTCTCTTCAAACAAAAGGGTTTGAGTGAAAGAAAAAAAATACAATACATATAAGTGTGTATAATACATTTTCTATGACATCCCCTTCACAATATTTTATTTTCTATGTCCGAAAATAACAATGATCAACGTATAATAAACATGTTTCAGAACAAAATTGGCGAGACTGGAAGGAAAATAGATTGGCACGATTATGATAAAATTCTCAAAGAAAAAGAAAGAACAGGTAAGAAGCTTATTGAATAATGTATGAAAAGAAAGAATAAAATATGTCCCAAAGGAATAACTTTTACAAACGAAATATCTAACATAACTTTAAAATTCTGCCTTTCTTTGATTTCCTCTGCTGAATTTTTATTTCAAGTAGAATTTGTTTAGAATTTTTATTCAAATAATACTTAAATGATAGAAATACTAAAAAAAAAACAGTTTGAATAATTAACTTCATACTAGTTGCCACCCCTGAAATATTCACGAAAGTAAAACAAATTCTACATTTATGAAAATACATATTCATAAATATAGAATTTGTTTATATACTCGTATATCATTTATACATCGTCCCCTTTTACACCAGTTCAAAAATTGTTATGGTATTTAAAATTCGTTCAGTTATCACGGACCCACCGAGATTCAAATTTCGAATTACTTTCAGAGATAATCCAAGTATTCCTCTCTCGCTCTCTTGTACTCAAAATTCAATTCTCGTATTCTTTCTTTGGCGACAACCATCGTATGGGTTTTGGCCTATTTATACTATGATATCGTCGTTGTCGGACCTCGTAGTCACCATTCCAACGTTAATTATGTTGGAAAGCGAAACTGTGCCGTGGAGTTTTGTTTTTCTCTGATTTTTCCCCCGTTTAAGTGAGTGGTCTGCTGTACACCAGCAACCCACAGGCCAAACCAGTGTACTGAATATGATAGCATAACTATAGTGAGAACTTTTTAGCACACCGGCATCTCTTTTCCCCATTTTTTGAAATAATATATATGATCGAATTCATAAGTACCCCCACGAATACTAGGTAGAAAAAATCTTGTGTTATTCGTGGTGAGTAGCAAAGCGCGAGGTTCGAACCGGCAACCTTCCTCTCGGGAGTCCAGTGCGTTACCGCGTGGTCATACACCTCTAACTTCATAAACAGATTTCATATGCCACGATAGTCAGTAGGTTGGATGAGATTTGAAATGAACGAATTTAGGGAACAATTCAAGTGGCCAAAGCTATAGTAGATAAAGGTTGAGAAGCACGATAATGCTGGTATGGGCACGTGCAACGACGGGATGAAGGGTAAACCTTAAAGACACCCACTAATTGGGAACTCCCAAATAGACGCAGAGGAAGAATAAAGAAGAGTCTATATAAAAAAGTGGAGGACATGACGAGACTCGGACTGTTCCCGAGTGATTGGCGAGAACGAGAGAGAAATGGAAGAAAAAGGTCCAAACAGTCGACCCCAAATAGAAATTATATAACAAAAGAAAATAAGATATATAAACACAATGATTTAACACTTAATTATGAAAAAATCCACACAATAAACTAAAATTATATTAACATACCTGTTTCACTTTACAAAAGCATTGTCAAACTATGAAGCGAAATAGGCATGTTACTTTCGTTTAAGTTTATGTAGAAGATTTTTTTAACTTTTAAGTCTTCATATATGTTTTGAGGCTTTATATGTTTTAACTTACTTCATCTACGTTTTAAGGCTTTCGCGGTTCTTCGTTTCAGTTATATAAGTTCTTTCGGAGATTCGTAGCGCGTAGTTTGGTTTATGATGACTGGATGATAAACCAAACCGCAGTAGAATACTTCGTATGTATAATATATACAAGTTGTTTTTCTGTTTCTACTCTTAACTTTTTCATATATTTTGGTGACAATAGGAGACAAGCTAGTTTAAAGCCACTTTTGTAAAATCCCTTTCAAAGAGACAGGAGAGGAAACCCTGAATCACATTTTCTTTGTGTCCTGTACGCGTCGCATAATATGTTTTATAGTCTAGCACAAATGTCCCACGTACTCGCACTTAATTCTCCACTAATTTATAGTCACATATCTAAATGTATTGTCAAAAACATTTTTAAATATTTAAAACTACAGTTGTTTTACAAATATTTTTCCTCTTTTTTCTTTCCTTTAAATTATCATTGTCTCAAATCATCCTCTTTATAGGACGGAATGCCAAATTAACTAATAATGATATATTTATTTACTTAATTATTGTATTATTTTTTTCCGAATAACATGTTATATGTTACACTCGTCTGCCTAACTGAGAAAATGTTTGTCCTTCATAATAATATAGTAAATGTTGTAATGCATGTCCTAGATTATAAATGTAATACAGTTATGAACCGCAAAGGTCCAAAAGTTACCGGCATGACCAAATTAGATAGTGAATGACTGATACTACGTCAGCCTCGTACATCGCAGTCTCGTACAGTTTGATATATCGATCAATCATTGCTTGTCAACTAAAGCCAATAAAAACGTGTTGTTTCGTTATATTTTTAAATGTTAAAAAATAATATCGCTCGGCAATCAAGTTTATTACAAAAGAAGAGAAAATATAGAAAATTTAATCCCGATATCCCATTTCTATAGCTCTAGTCGACATACTACTGAGGGTAGAGATATTAAATTTCAGCTATTACATAGTCTGACCATGTGGTGGACGTGGGCACCGTGGATCT
This sequence comes from Odontocerum albicorne, assembly GCA_949825065.1. Taxonomy (NCBI): domain Eukaryota; kingdom Metazoa; phylum Arthropoda; class Insecta; order Trichoptera; family Odontoceridae; genus Odontocerum; species Odontocerum albicorne. The sequence goes on along the minus strand of OX463840.1, from coordinate 5,971,165 downwards.
GTTTAGGCTGGAATGAATGATTATTAACAGTTGTTTAAATTATAAAGATTTATTTTTTACAGTTATACAAAGAGATATCTAGAATTGTATTTTTTTTTAAATTGTTTTATTATAATGACTTTAATTTGGTTGCACAAATCATCCTAGTTTGGGTGGATTGCCTATGAAAAAAAAGAGAGAGAAATTATTTCATTTTTATATTGAATAATCTACATTAAGTTTTTGTAACACAACTTGCAATAATTTGCTTAATCTGGCAACCATACGATAGATAGACCAGGTTAAAAAAAGGTGGCAAAGTGTTCATTTCAGCAGAACCTGCATAGGGCGAAATATAGCTTTTGCTGAAGAGGGATAATAAATGCCCGGAGTAATCACAATCCTCAGGATCAAGGGAACGTAAAAAGAATAGAAAATGATACAGAAAGACGCGTTATTGCATTGGACAAAAATTTTATAAGAATAAAATGTATTACGAAAACATGATATTAAGTGTACATATATACTGTGTTCATGTCTGAATTAAATTTGTTCGTGACGCTAAAGACATTGAAAGTATAAAATTTAGTTCACGACAGTATCGCGTGTTTTTCATTTTACTTATACAAGTAGATAATAAGAATAAACATTGAGTATGATACACATGTTCTAGGTGAATCGAATATATTGGGTTGATGCAAAAGTTATGCCCCTTTTTTATGATCCCAGGTAAAAAATTCCCAGGTAAGAAATGATGAATAGTATCTTCTTTTAAATGATTCCATTGTATAAAGGATGCTTTCCCTCTACTTTCTATTCAGTTTTGGCCTGGCCAGAGTACAGTGAAGAGCCCTTGTATTTTTTCAAAATGTCGGTCGATAAAGTGCATTTACGTCATTGTTTACTTAATGAATTCCGTAAAGACAATACCGCGAGTGTGGCAACCAAAAACATTTGATAAGTGTATGGAGCAGATGTCATCAAAGTTCGACAGGTACGAAGAATACAATACAGTTCTATGCGAAATTCACCACATTCATCATATTCACCTCGAACGCTTTCGGAATATCGTCAAGTTAAATGTTTCCAGTCATTTAAAGCTACCAAGTCATCTTGAAGTATTTCACAAGGGAATCCCGACCAAATTAAACACCGATGAAATAATCAAACGCTCTGAAAATAATCAGAAAAAATAGCTACATAATTTAATAATATTCAATATATTTATTTTATTATACTCGTAAATAGTCATTCCTCCATTTATATAGACTATTGCTTTGAAGGAAACAGTTCGCAAATGAAAACCATGTAAATGGAATTTTATGTAAAAAAGGTGATATTTTACATAATTCCAGATATTATATTCTTACTTAAAACGCTTTAGTTTTTTTTGACTTCATATAATTGGTTTCTGTTTAAATAATAAAACTAATTTTAGTGAGAGCTGCACAAAGAAAAAAAACTATACAACTTACAATTTACTGTACCTATTTAAAATCACTTTCGATGGATACATCATCCATTGATACTGTTCTTCTATCATATTTATTAAACACTTTTATTGCAAATACAATCTGGCGGGATCATTGCAAGGCGGCAATCTCTTCCGACCAACCAGACAAAAGTAAATGAAGCAAGTTACGTGGTCGCACAAATCATTCAAATGACTATCCATCTCCATGAAATCCATAAACACATACGTGAGCATATGCCCACGAACCCCACAAAGACTGACAATCACCCGAACATTATTTTTTATATAAAGTGAGATATCATCAATCAAAAGGAAAGGAAGGGATGGTGGAGAGGAAAGTAAAAGAAAAATCAGGAATGAAACATGTTATTTTACTGACTAGAAAATAAGAGTTTTTTCTGTCGTTTCTTAAAGCATTCCAAGGACGCAGCGAGTCTTATATTGGTTTGTAACTGATTCCTGAGTCTCACTGCATGGACAGTAAAGGACGACGTAAAAAAAGAGGAGCGTTGAACTGGAAAGGCCAATAGGCAATCTCTGTTGTAACAAAACAAGAAACATAATAATACGATGTTGCCAGTATCAAAAATAAAAATATCAATTAAAAAGTCAAATTATTACTTAACCGATATGAAGGGTTTCCCATGCATACGTCAATGTATTGCCATAGATACGAAGTCCTTGTTTACATCTGCTTCTCTTATGTAAATTTAAAAATCGTTAAAATAAACACAGCCCACTTAAGTGATAAAAATGGTTTAAAAAATCACTGTATCCTATTCCTACAGGGTTGTCTATTTTTTCTACAATAAGATGCTCTAAAATAATGGATACTCGTAAATATTAAATTTATTCATTTTATATGAGGATAGATACATAACAAAATAGCAGGAATTTAAAGATACAAATTTCAATAAACATTAAAAAAACATGATCTCCTTCCACCATCATGTTTAATTACTATGTTCAGATACCGTAGACCTGCTGACTGATTAGCTAGGAATTCTTGTTTTACGTCAACCAGCTTATCACATGTGTCAATTTAAGGCTCTCATAATTGAAAAGAACATTTAAAAATTAATATCTAGATACATGTGAGATTTGCACTTTCATGGTTCAAAGAACAAAATTTAAAAAAAAACAACATTAGCAAGATACCACAACCAATAAACACACTCAAATTGATACATGATGTACGTTAATTCATAAATAGATGTCACTATTGGCAATAAGCCTATTTAGCTTCCATGACATGCAATGGGGTACCGAATTCAATAAAGGTAAAGGGAGGAAAACCATTGAGACAGTCGATCGGAGCGTGGTTGTTATTGCGACAGGAGTTTGAGTACTTGGGCTTGCAAGATGAATGACGTGTGGAAAGGGTTTGTGTGGGCTCTTGAGTGTGGTGTTTCTTCGTTGTTTTATATTTGTGTATTTTTGTTTTTATTTTTATGATTGTGTGCGGTATATTGTGGCATGAACGTTTTTGGTCTTTCTGGAGTGATGACGTGTGAGGAGTTTGATTTCGCATGATGTTTTCAGTTGTAATTGAGTGTCACTGTTTGTCAGGTTGATGAGAATGTGCAACGGGATTTTGTTTTTGTGTATTCGAAAATCGGAAAGAAGTATCGATATATTTTTTTATGCTAAATATCCTCAGCGAGATACAGGCGAAAGCCTAGTTTACTGGGGATACGACAAATGAAAGGCAATAAACCCAGATCCATTAAAATTGTGTGTCCAAATTAAATTACCTGTTGATTTTTCACAAAGTATGTATATTTCTTGACATGTGTAAATAAAATAAAAAACTATTACGCATTGAACATTTTAAAATGAATGAATCGCTTTAAAATAAATGGACACCACGTAATTAAAGTGATTACTGCATTAACATTCAACTTACAACCCCGACTACCTTTACGTCACAACTTAATATTTGACAATCTCAACATCTAAATTTATTAAAATCGAAATACATTTTCATTTATTAGGACCTGGAGAACAAGGAAAACCAGCCACCCTTCCAGAATCGATGAAGGAGAAAATGCAAGATCTGTACAAAGTGAACGGATACAACGGCGCCCTAAGCGATATAATTTCCCTTGACAGATCTCTACCGGACATCCGACATCCAGAATGTACCAAGAAGCTGTATAGAAACGAACTCCCTTACGTCAGTGTGGTGATTCCCTTCCACAATGAGCATCTGTCCACGCTGCTGAGGACTGTTCACGCCATCATCAACAGATCCCCAGAACATTTGATTAAGGAAATCATTCTTGTTGATGACTTCAGTTCCAAAGGTTCAACATCTTCATTTTGAAAAACAATTTAATACAACATTTATAGTTAAGGCATTAACACACTGTGGAGATTTAAAGACATTGTTATTTGTTTAATCAAAAACTGTTTATTCCACTTTATATAACGGTATAACCCAACCGATTTCAAGGTTCACATTTCATCATCATTCTTGTTTGTGCTCCCCTGATGACAATATTAACATGTTTTTGTTTAACTTTTATGATTTCTAAACATTTCTATCGATTTTCATTACATTCATACATACCATCACGTAATTTCCCTGTCAGGTCAGGCAGAGAGGAGAGAGCACCAGCGACGACTATCGGGACACACTTGTTTCGTATCTTCTACATCCATACACCTCACACAGCACCCACAATTTCTGATTTTTATATTCCCTCATTTCAAAGTATCATTTACTTTATTCATCCACACTACTTGGTCTTCCTTTACCACGCCTTCCACTCACATCTGTACTGTTTGTTTGTTTAGTTAGTCTTTCTTAATTTATTCGTTATACATGCCCAAACCATCTCAGGGTGCTCTTTTTACCATACTTTAATCACAATCATCTCTACGTTTCCGTTAACTTAAAAAAAAAACAAGATATTCGCCTTGCTGCAAACAAACAGAAAAAACTTATTCAATTACATATAAAAATACTTCTTTAAATTCAGATATAACCGAAAATTTTCCCTATAGTTTTCTACTAATTTAAAATGTCTTAAAAATTTATTGCCGTGTTGAGTTGGCGGCTTAAATGATAGCCGATGTTTCTGAAGAGTTGCAGCCATCATCATCTAGGCGATGTCAAAAAATATTGCCAAATATTAACGTGCTACTACTATTTCAATGTATTATGTTTCCATTACTTGATTACGGTGACGTATGTTTTTTAGATGCCTAAGAAAAGTATGCTCGATAAGTTGGAGATTCTTCAAAACGTTTGCATCCGATTCTTATTTCAACTAAGGAAGTATGACCGCGTGTCAGAGTTTCGGAACATACTTCAATGGCTTAAAATCAGGCAGCGAAAAATACTTCACGATCTTTCAGAACACGGATGTTCTTCTTCATATTTCAGCAAAAAATCACTATCTTTCAGAACACGGATGTTCTTCTTCATATTTCAGCAAAAAAAAAGACTATCTTTCAGAACACGGGTGTTCTCTTTGATCAGGCGATGGAAGATTCCTTTTTATACCAACACAACCCCATATGACATATCTTCATTTGCGGTTCATTCAGCGCGACTGTGGAAAGATCTTCCAAGACTTATCACACGTGCATCACCCTTATTCACGTTTAAAAGAGAAAATCGAAAAAATATTCAATTATTCCCCATATCATTTCACCCTAATGTTTCTTCCTTATCCTTGAACAAACTCCTATCGTCTGTTACAATCACAATTGTTGAGAGATTGGTCATAATTATTTTTATTTAATTTTAATGATTTCTTAGTAGAATCTGTCATGGATTAAAATTGATATATCCAGGGTGAGTAGTTGGTATAAAGATATTACTATATTGCAATAAGCTTGACAGATGTACCATATCTAAGTATGTACACACAAAAAATGTTAATGTTTTTTGAGAATGTACCGAATACCAACGCTTTCGAAACATCAGCAATCATTCAAGTCAACTCAACAACTTCTCGATAAAAAGGTAGTGGAAATTTCAATTGATTGATATGGTAGTGAATATTTAATTATTGTAAAGATACTTTTAAACATGAACATCTGGTTATTATATCCAATTTTTCATAACTTATTCTTCTTCTTCCCAGTGTTATGTCTGGTCCCCCCAACATTGAATATCACCTGAGAGTAGGCATCTTTGTCCCCGGCAGCCCGAAAAAGATCTCCAACGCCCATTATGTCAGTCCAATCACGTATATTGCGGAGCCAGGAGATTTTCCTCCTGCCAAAACCTCTTTGACCCTATGTTTTGCCTTGGATGATCAGGTGCAGTAATTTGTACTTCGCTCCTCTAAGTACATGACCCAAATAGGACACCTTTCGGATTTTAATATTAGTCAGCAACTCTCTATCAACTTTGACTTTTTGAAGAACCCTTGTGTTGCTGACCATATCCGTCCAGGGCATCCGGAACATTCTGCGGTGCATCCACATTTCGAATGCTTCCAGTCGGTTCATACTACTTACTTTGAGGGTCTATGATTCCACTCCATGCAATAACACTGACCAAACGTAGAATTTGACTAACCGTTGTCGAAGTTTCAAGTTTAGATTATCATCGCAGAATACGCTTCTCATTTTATTAAAAGCCGCACGAGATGATTCAATTCTGCACTTAATTTCGGTTTCTGGGTCGAGGTCTTCCACTAGGATACTTCCAAGGTATTTAAATGTTTTCGCTCTCTCTATATCAGCACCGTTCAATATAAGACGTGGTCATAACTTATAAATGTACTAAATTTATTTTCAAGCTTTTTAGTTGATTGTCAGCATATTTTTACTAATTTATATTATCAAATATTCCAGAAAGCTTGAAAGAAACATTGGCTGAGTGGCTTCGCAAAATTCCGAAAACTCATATCGTTCGTTTGCCAGAAAGAAAAGGCCTCATCGTTGCTCGGGTGGAAGGCGCCAAGAAGGCTTCAGGGCAGGTGATCATATTCCTTGACGCTCATACTGAACCAACGGTCAACTGGCTACCACCTTTACTAGGTAATTACTTACTAGTAAAATACGAATTTGTGACTGAAAAATTATACGAGGTCTTATGAACATGCTTATTTTAGACGATGTTTCATAAATAAATTTATTCATTTATGTGGTACCTCTCAATATATCGCAATTACATCGGAAGACAATCTTTTCTTCGATACTGGCGAATGAGCCTTCAGGTCAAGAATCACTGGAGTAGGCAAGTAACTTATAATTAATCGAAGGTTTCGGCTTTTTTTTTAACAATAAACTACTTTGTTGTTCCACTAGTTACATTATTTCTCGCTATACGTGTTTCTACTTCGTAGAACGCGGGACCTCATTCCTGGTATTCTACATAGTAAAATATCAGTTGAACTTGCTGGGTTATGTTCATCGGCACCACATAACATAGATTGCCTAAAAATCTTATTGGCTAAACAAGATGAAAGAAGTCCAGGAATTCTACAAGGACAGGATGCAACTGGTATAGGCACAGGAGGAAGGTTTCATAAATCTTAGTCAAAATCAAGGCTCAATTGGTCTTAAACCTCATTTTAATATGGTGGGAGACCTATAGAATCAAGACGTGCTATACACGAAGAATCAAATCTTTGAGATGTGGTGATCAAAGAGTAGGTGGCTCTTGCCATTCCATGAACCACCAGATGAACCAATCAATAGATTATTGAAGAGTTCGAGGTTGCGATGCGTCTCTCTGTGCAGCATCTAACAATACTTTGAACATATAGCAAAGGGGAAGTACGATAGTCCACTGACTGTGGCGACAGTGCATACAAGGAAAAAGAACAGAGGCCGAGTACCCATCCGATGATGTGACCAGGTGAACTGAAAAAAGGGGCACTCTTTTTAGGAGGTACAACATATGGCAAGAAATCGGTTGTGCTGGAGGTGCCATGACCATGGTGATCACAATCCTCACATTTGAAGACACGACCAAGAAGAGAAATAAAATTATATTTTCTTGAGACAGCGTGTACAACATTTTATAGAGAATGACTTATTTATATGTTCTCTGTTCCAGATCCCATTGCAGAGGACTACAAGACCTGTGTGTGCCCCTTCATCGACATAATCGACCATACAACTTTCGAGTATCGCTCCCAAGACGAGGGCGGCAGAGGAGCCTTCAACTGGAACTTGTTGTACAAACGGTTACCGAGGCTGAAAAGTAGTAAAATGCGACCCTCGGAGCCATTCGAGTAAGTTTTCAGCTACCTTATGACTGAAGATTGTAACTTACAAATTGTATTCTGGTACAAGTTTCTTTGAAAAAGAAAATCCCTTTCAGAGGGTTCGTTTTTTTTGGTCATTCGCTTTTCAAGTAGCCAATATGATGTAAAAGGAAGAATTTAAAAACGAATCGTGAAAAAATTTGGGCACATGAGAGAATTGGTGACGAAAAGACTTGAAACATTTTTTAAATAAAACACTTATTAATTGTTTTGTATTCACCACTGTTTTATTTGAGCTCACTACCGCTTTCAAAGACCTCGAGGAAGGTTTTATTTAATTTATAAAAAAATATAAACATGACAAAATGAAACAAACGGATTTTTAAAGATTCAAGAAATAAAATAAAACAAATCACAGGAATCAATAGAGAGCAAGAAAAATGAATGTCAAGTATGTAAGGTAAGAACATTGTAGGAAATGAATCGAGTAAATTATGGAATGTATGAAACACAAAACGAGGCTGTATGCGGAGATAGGAAATTGTGAAGACATGTCGTTTCTGCCAACTAGTGAAAATGCGTGATGGGTGATATGTGTACCAGGCGACTCAGCAGGATCCATATGTCTGTGACATCTGTGGGAGGTAGTGCGTATCAAGGATCGACAAGGAAGAGCAGATCAAGATTAACGTTGTAGTGGCGAGGGGGTTCTCAACTACGAGGCCCAAAAATGATGAAGACGATTCAACTCAACATTTTATTTTAACATAGAAAAAAAAAACAAGTAAATCACCATAAAAAAGGATTAAGTACGCGTAAATCAAAAAGGTATATGGATTAAATATCAGAGAATTATCGTAATTTGAAGAAAATATCTGAATTTTCCAGGAGTCCCGTTATGGCCGGTGGTCTGTTCGCGATATCTTCTCGCTTCTTTTGGGAGTTGGGTGGATACGACGAAGGTCTGGATATCTGGGGAGGCGAGCAGTATGAGCTCAGTTTCAAGATCTGGCAGTGTGGGGGCAGGATGCTGGACGCCCCGTGCTCTCGGATCGGGCACGTCTACAGGGAATTTGCGCCTTTCCCGAATCCAAGGAATACGTCCTTCATATGTGTAGTAAGTTACAGAAATACAAACATACCATATCGTAATTTCTCTACTGGAATATGCAAAGAGGGCAGAGTAACAAACTTTCCTATCCGTTGATTCAATAACATCAAAAAATATTTCCTTAGAGTTACTTTTTTTTATACTTTGATATAGCGTTCTTTACCGACCATTAAGATCATTTCAAAAGCGTTTTCAAACTAGCTTCAACATATAACACTAAAATTAACTTACAGAAGATGTACAGAAAACAAGTGACTTTTCAATTCTATCGAAAACTTGGCCGATTTGGACTTTTTACGTTTCCTTCTTTAAGAATATCATTCACTTGATCCAGTCATACTTTACTTGGTCTTCTTCTAACACGCCTTCCACTCACATTTGCACTATGCGAGTATGCGTATATCTGTTTTGTAAGTCTTTCTTCATTTATTCGTTCCGCATTCTTAGGAATGCGGAACGAATAAATTAAGAAAGACTAACAAAACAGATATACGCATGCTCGCATAGTGCAAATATCATTACTGAGAAGTCCCAAATAAATGCTGTAGAAATGCGTGCTTTACGACAAATACATTAAGTGGCAATGACGAATACATGTTTGACATAATACAGAATGAAGTGATTAGGCATGAATGTGAACTCAATGCTGGTGTGTTGATTAAGATGAAGAAGATCAAGTTGAATGGTTTAGACCATTCACCTTGATCTTCATCTTAATCAACACACCAGCATTGAGTTCACATTCATCCCTAATCACTTCATTCTGTACTATATTATGTCAAACATGTATTCGTCATTGCCCTTAATGTATTCGTCGTAAAACACGCATTTCTACAGCATTTATTTGGCACTTCTCAGTAATGATAAACATACCATCAAAATCATAGATAATCTACGGCCTCAAATAACTAAGAGGGAAACTAATCAGAATATACATGATTTAAACCCAAAAAACACGCAATTTTCTAAGTATATTCACAATCGAACAATTATTTAAATAAAATGTTTTAATAACTTCAACGCGTTGTTGCGCAGTTAGATGCTCCATAATAAATTGTTAACGACCACTCTCCACGACTGTCAAATATGAACTGACGAATTACAGCCTATTTAAAATGGTTGTCAAACAAAATCGGCCTGAAACATAAAACGCACAGTGTATTCTATTTATTTATCCAAAAGCAAAGGAATAATGGCAAATACTCCCACTGAAAAACTAAATCAGGAAGTGATCTACGATATTATAAATTTGAAGAGTTTTTTCCGTGTTTGGGGTTATTTCTACATTTCACATTATTCTCTTAAAATGACATCGCATTCTCTTGACATCGCTTAAAAAAATCAAATCATTATTTGAACCAAACAAAAACCGAAATAACTCCGAAATATATTTTAAACCAAATTTAGAAATAATTCTTCCGGGAATCGAACCACTTGACACTATTGTACACCGTCTAAATTTACAAAAAAAAATTGAATTTTACTTCTTAATTTTCGCAGAACTTTAAGCGTGTTGCTGAAGTATGGATGGACGAATTTAAGGAGTTATACTATCTGAGAGAGCCTCAATGCAAAGCTGTGGATGCCGGTGACTTATCCAAGCAGCTCGCCATACGAAGAAACCTCAAGTGCAAGCCTTTCAAGTGGTTTATGGAGAAAGTGGCGTTTGATTTGCCCAATAAATTCCCTTATAAAGACCCACCTAATATTGCTTACGGGCAAGTAAGTACAATATATAATACATACACATAGCTTAGTATTAAAATAACTAGACGTTGCACCAGCAAGGTTCGCAACCCACTGCGCCATGTTTCTGGTAGTTGCGGTCAGAGGAGGATGGAGTTAAGAGTAGGCGTATAGAATATTTGGGAAGGAATTAATTAAAACATGAATGGACGGATTATATAATGAAATATAAAAGTTGAGATATATAGTGTGCTTGAGTGATGCAAAGAGAAAAGAATATAAGTTTCAAGAGGTATGAGGAATGGATTTGAAAGAGGCGAAGGATGTGTGTGTCGAGAAAGGAAAGTTTAAATGAATCTTACGGGCAGGCCAGGGTCTGGATATCCAAGGGGTTGATTTAAAAAATAGGAAACATACTCGTATTTGATTGTTTTCTTTGTATTTATTTTATTTCAATTTTAAGATAATCAATGCCGGCGTCCGTGACCTGTGCATCGACATGAGTTCTGGAGCAATAAAAGTGGCTAAATGCAAAGATCCTGGAGAATATGGACAACATCTTGTGTATTCTTGGAGGGGGGACATCAAGTACGTATTCGGCAAAAAAAAATTTTTGAGTTCTAAATACATATCTGCATCTTTATTTATACGAAAAAAAAACCACATTTACTTAACCCTTATCATGACATTGTAACACATGTATTACACTAATTTAGGGATTTAAAAAGAATCCAGAAACTGTAACGTAATTTCTAATATGGCAACACATTCAAATGCTATACATGCACTATTGTGTGCAGTGGTATCATCTGGTGATAAATATTGACAACGCAACATCCTTTCAAACGATATCGGGTCAACATGTCTGGACAGCGTGGGTGCGTTTTTGAAAATTGAGGTAAATAATCTAAATATCTTATTAATCACCACATGTAGAGAAAATTTTATTCAAACCATTTTATTTGTTGATAATTAAGCTATGTAAATGTTGTTCATGTTTTAGATTATTTAATCATTTTATAGCCCTTTTTGTGTTTTATAAAAATTGATATTTTGGCAATGTAACTTGGGTGTTACATATAAAAAAAACTATAAGGAAAAGTTGTGATTTATTTTCCTCAATTTTCCTTCATTACATACCATATAACAAGGAATCACCAAAGAAAAACGTTAATATTTGGATAAATTGAACTTTGCCAAGATAAGGGTTAAACAGTCAGACGCTCTGAAACCGACTCCCTTTAGCATGGGAGTCTTGAGAATCTGCAGCCTCTTAATCTACAACGTAAAGATACTCTAACGAGGGATTACCAGAAGATGTATCTTATTAACAAGCTACCAATTTTAAAAACTCTGTATTGCATTAGCACAAAATCTATAATATACGGGGATGGTTGCCACTAAATCCTAATGGCTTGGGTTTTTGATGTCAGCTGGGCGAAGAGATTTCCTTTTCCCTTTTGATGGACAGAACTTTAGTAAGAAGGTTCAAACTAGAATATATGTTGGTCGATTTGACCTTAAAACACAGTAAGAAGGTTCAAACTAGAATATATTTTGGTCGATTTGACTTCCTATATATGATACATATACATATATGATCCAAGCGTACTGCCCTAACAGCTTAAATCGTACACGTAAGACGTCGTTAATCCAGTTGAGGGCACCATTTCTTTGGAAAGCAGTGGTCGCGCGTTTTATTTACAATATAATGAAGAGCATGTAAAACCGCATAAATTTATTGATGCATACGTCCGATATATGTTAGTATTAAATATTGAAAAAAAAATGCCTCAACGAAAGAAAATTTGAGTAATTAACGTCCTATTTTACTTTTGTGCAATATATATTTTTTTAAATTTTTATAATTTTTGTTTTCTATTATGCAAACGAGTGGCGGGGTGTCTATCAAAAGGACAGGGTGACGTTTTAATTGGAAATTCTTTTTTTTTCCGTATTGGCTGGTTGATTTTTTTTATTTTATAGAGGCCCCGACTATATCTCCACAATACACGATGTTATTGCTGAAGCAGGAAGAAGTTATCTGTGACTGGCAAAGGACTTTTGAAGTTGTCGTCATGGACAGGTTGTTTCTCCCACCGAGAGGGCTCGTCGCTATTTAACAGATAAAAATAAACTATCCGTATCGGGAGAAAAGTATCACCCTGTCAATAAGGATAATATTTCCATGCCATGAGTTGTCATTGAAAAAAAAATATATGTTGACAGTATGGTTAAGAATAATTAAATGATAATGACAGAAAACATTCAATTTCCAGCAAACGATATTATACGAGTATAATCGGATAAAACAGTTTTCCGTTCAATATTGGTTCAGTTCTTCAATAATGTCATACATAAAAAACTTCAGAACGTCATAGATAGATGTCGTACACATTAACGAAGATATTGTTTTTTGCAGAATGGAAGGGGGTTGGCAATGCTGGGATATCCCAGAGCACAATGGCGATAAGATAAAAATACAAATGCTCGAGTGCCATGAAGGTGGAGGAAATCAGATGTGGAATTACAGCTTGGTAAAACATTATTTTTCCTTGATTCGTTTTCTCCTCTTTGCTCTTCAAGAAGGGGCAAAAAATGTACCACCGAAGCCACACTCTCCCCATCAAGTCATTCCTGGCACAGGTTCTCCATTAGCTTCAAGTTTAATTTGTTAATCTTCTTCCAGTTAAGTTATTAATTTATGATGTATTAACTAATTACCTTGATATATGGGAGTGAAACGTAGACGCTGAAAAATACTAATATGAGCCGAACAAAGTCTGTTGAAATACGTGCACTGAGAATAATACATAGGGTGATAACGTATTTATTTAACACTTTTATTGCAAATACAATCTAGTGGGTTTATTGCCAGGTGGCAAAATCTTTCAACCAACCAGACAAAAGTAAATGACGCAAGTTACATGGTTGCATAAATCATTCCAATGAGTATCCAAGCCCACGAAATCCATAAACACATACATAAGTGAGCCCACAAACCCCACAAAGACGGACAACTGATGATGAGGTGAAAGTCTTGAAACCGGTAGGGTTATACCGTTATAAAAAGTGGAATAAATAGTGTTTGATAAAACAAATTACAATGTATTTAAACCTCCAAAATGTAAATGCCTTAACTATAAACAATATATCAATCATAGTAGTTGTATGAAAAGGTGTATGGATATATTGTAGATGAAGCCAACTATGTATATCACGATAGATAAATCTGGCGCACTATCCTCTCTGCCTACCTCGCCAAGGAAATGTGAGATGGTGTATCAGTATGTATTCATTGCATTCTGCGCGCTGCGAACATGCGTCAATATGGCCAGGTGGCTCAGTAGGGTCCATATGTCTGTGACATTTGCGGGAGGGAGTGCGCGTCCAGGATCGGGCTGTTCTCTCACAGAAGATCACATGATCGACGTGGGAGAACGGCTCAAGACTGACGGTTGAGTGGCGAGGGGATCCTCGACTGCGAGGCCCGGCAACGAGGGCGACGAATTGCATAATGTATCCTATGTTTAATTAATTAATTTATATACTCATATCTCCCATTGCTTAAAGCAGAGGTTAACTTGTGTTCCGCAGAACACTAGGGTTACGCAGATAAAAATAGTTTTTAAGCTGTAATGAATAGTTTAAGAATAATATATTCTATAATTTCGTGTTCTGTCTTATATTATATTACCCCATTTATTCTTTTCATTGCATCCATTTCTACTGCATTTATTCGGCTTCTTTCAGTCTTTTCCCATGTCCACATTTTACTTCCATAGATCAAAGTTGGTACTAGAATACTGTTGTCTATTATCACCTTAGCAGATGTAGATACTCTCCGCTTCGAGTATATGTTATATGTTTTAGTGCTCTATTGACTTTGTTTTATATCGCTACACATCTCAGTAGATAAGAAATGTACATTAAATGTTAAGCTAATAAAAACCTTTAAATTAAGGATCTTGAAAAGTAATGGAATATTTAAATATATATTTAATTTTTTTATTGAATGAAATCATTATTAGCAATAAGCTTATTGCATTACATATTTTGTATATAACTTATATTGTATAGAGTTCAACCTGTCGGGGCATTATTAATTTTAGTTCCAATAAAAAAAGAAATATGTTTAAATCCCTTAAGTACAATATAAATATCAGACAGAAATATCATTTTTTTTGTACGATAGAAAATCGACCCTGAAACTTCCGGCAGCAAGACAAACGTTTTACCTATTCAGCCCCGGATATCGCCATTAATACTATTTACCGTAAAACCTCTAATTGCGGTAAATTTGGTGAAATAAATCAGCACAAATTATTATACAGTGTATTTCATTATTATACAAATTATTGTACTTTCAAATATGATTTGTGATTATTTAAAACATTATATTGTTCTGTTTCAGGAAACAAACTGGATTTTCCAAATAGCAACCACAACAAAATGTCTAGATTATGATATAACCACCAAAGATGTCTTCCTACAAAAGTGCGACAAAAATTCCCAATCGCAAAAGTGGATATTGTCTGAAATGAACTCAACTCAGTTACTTTTAATGGAGAAGTTAGTTCAGGACAGTTTAAATGACCAATAAATAATATTAGTTATGTAAACTATTTTTGAACTTAATAAATATCTAAGTTACGAAAAAACTGTAAAAAAAATTAGGAAATAAATACTGAGAAGAAAATTAATCGACTAATATTTTATTTATTTAGCACTTTCATTGCAAATACAATCTGGCGGGTTTATTGCCAGGCGGCAACCTCTTCCAACTAACCAGACAAAAGTAAATGAAGCAAGTTACGTGGTCGCATAAATCATTCAAATGACTATCCATTCCCATTCTGCGCTATTTTTATATTTTCTTATATGTGTATTTTTTATACTTTATATAGCAATTTAGATTTGTGTAGAATATGTAATAAATTTTATTTTTGTGTATTTAATACTACGGGAGAACGTGACTATGGTGTGGCTCTTCATATATATGAAAATCCAGAATGTGGTTCTCTTTGACCTCAAGTATGCCACCATTGCTATATACTATGTATTTTCGGTTGTCGTTTGCGAGACCGATTTGATTTAATAAAAACGTTTCCCATGAATGTTGCGTTTTTTCTTTCTTCCTTAGGAACTTTTCCACTTAAAGATCGATTTTTTAAAGGTTTTATGCTTAATCAGTTGAAACTTTAAATTATCTAGAATTGTCATTAATACAATTGCATAATGACTTTAATTTGGTGGCACAATTTACTATGGTTGAATTCCAAGTTTCACAGAAATACAAAAAAAATGTATTTATTGAATAATTATTATAACAACAGAATTCAAAAAATATATTTCAAAACCAAAAAGGGTTAAGATTTTTTATAAATTTACTTCTTATGTTCCGTGCCACAAAATAATTCGGAGTTCAAACCATTTCGCAGTTGAGTCTGGTTTTACACATCTGAATATGGAGGATAGTTGAATCATTGAGAGGGTGTGAGCTGGCATTTAGCGCGGAATTTCAGGCTTTTACGGTGGTCGAGCATATAAATGAATGAGTAGGCAACGTGGCAGGATAATATAATTTTAAAAGCTATCCTGGCCTGTGGTAAACACTGTAAAATAAAGTAGAAACGAAATAATAAAGATTTTTCTTTATAACACATAAAACTTAACATATTAGGACTTAAACAATATTAACCTGTTCACCGCGTTAAAAATCAAATTCCACGAATCCTGTGCGCGGCACAATTTCAGCGTTTTTTAATTTCTAAGTTTAAACACATATTTTGTTTAGAACCACTGATATTTGATTAAAACACCAAGTAAACATGACACTTAAGTAATTTTCTGATAATAAATAATAGTCATTACTCTTAAGGAGACTCATTAAATAAAGGAGATAAACTTAACATTACGTAAAATAAACAAAGGAATGCTACGATCAAATCAATGCTTCATGACACTCACCCAATCAAATGCATATAGCACTAGTAATGTTTATTTACGTAAGAGACTTAGTAATGTTTATTTACGTAAGAGAGACTCATCGCAGGACTTGATCCGCGCGACAGGTCGTTAATGCTGGAAATATTGAGAAACCAAAAAAAATCGGCGCTCTGTTTATTCAACAATATCTCATAAACTAATATATTATTTGACAAGGTTTTCAGAGATGTCGCTAGAATAAAGATTATTTTAAATTTTAGTTCAATTTTTATTCCGGTTTTGTGTCATTTTTTTTAAGTATTTGTGATTTGAAACTTGGATTGTCGTCAGATCACAGGCGTTTGTGCTCCCCGCGGGGAAAGAGTTAATATCATAATAAATTTCGCCACAATTATCTTAGATACAAATAATAATCTATTGTAATTTATTTTTATCAAACACTGTTTATTCCACTTTTTTGTGACGGTTTAACCCTACCGGTTTCAAGGCTTTCACCTCATCTTTAGGGGAGCGCAAACAGGACTGAAGATGAGGCGAAAGCCTTGAAACCGGTAGGGTTATACCGTCACCAAAAAAGTGGAAAAAACAGTGTTTGATAAAAATGAATTACAATGTCTTTAAACCTCCACAACGTTAATGCCTTAACTATAAACAACATAATAATAATCTATTTGATAACTGTAAAAAAATATTGAGTTAATGATGTAATGTCTTATTAACCTTTCCCTTCCTGCGCAAAAAAAATCCGAGAGTTCCGGTGCAGTGTATTCAATACACATGTAAAAATGAGCGATTGTAATTTATTTTTATCAAACACTGTTTATGCCACTTTTTTATAACGGTTTAACCCTACCGGTTTCAAGGCTTTCACATCATCTTCAGGGGAACACAAACAAGATTTAAAAAAACAGAAAAATGAGCGATTTAAAATCGAAAAAATAGGAATGTTCATAGCCAACCGCTTAACTTGATTAAATTTGAAGTCAAGAGTGATAATAATTGAAATTTAATTGCTGAAAACATGAAAAAACCATTGGCCGACGTTCACAAAACGTGCGAAAAGCCCACTTCCCATGAAAGCCTACTGACGGTAAGCTACTGACGGGACGGAAAGACTAACACTGTGTTTGTTATACCTTGAAGGAAGAAACTAAACGATTCTATTTACTTGCGTTCCCATATACCGAAGGAGAGTGAGAGTGAGACGTGAATAGCGTCGCTTCCTCACTCATAGCAGTTTCTTAGAATGAATATACATACGTCACACACTGGCACACGTTTGATTGTATTGGTTAATGTATTCCCGATTTTCACAAAATATCTCTGATGTGGCCGATAAGTGCTAATTATTATTAATATTATTTTTTCATTCAATGCGTAAATGTATTACGGAGGAATACCTTAAATCTGAACCCTGTATTTATTATATTTATACAGATATTAATTTTTTTAGAAACAATGTGTGTTAGTTACACATCACCGGGAAATAAGGGTTAACAACAATACCCTAGAAATCTTCTGTATGCATTTAGTAAATATTATAAGGTAGAAATAAGCATTTATGAAAGAATAGGAAGTAACTTTATTTAAATAAAAACAACATATACTCGTATGTGAACAGTCTTTGGACAGGAAAGTTTCGTTTACGTGGCTCTCAAGCTATTCAATATATTTACCTATAACAATAAGAGGAATCAAAATATAAGGAAAACACAAGTCTAAAATTATAAAACGCCGATAAAAAATTAACCATATTTTTTTTAAAGACAGTTTGTAAACGCAAATTGATAACTTAAATTGAATCAAAATTATGTATGGAAAAGAATTCCGTTTTGCTTAATTTCTGAATATTTTAAAGATCTTTTTCTGAGTCAATAAATCAGTGAATGTATTTTTTATAAATTGAACGTTTCTGATTTAAATTCCCTTTCCTTGTTGTAATAATGGATTTAAATTTGTATTTTGTTTAAATGTGTTTATTATTTTTATGACTTCTCTCTAAGTTTACTTGATTTTTTACATTATTTTGGTGTGTGAAATCTACTTGCATCAGCACGACTAAACAGCTAGTAAGACAGGGAAGTGATGTGTTTATTTCATTGTAAAAATTTAAATAAACATGTATTCTAAAAAAATTCACACAACTATTTAAACACTAGAAATAACTTTTCCCAACACGTTCTCATTTTAAGATCAAGACACCCAAGTGTTGTATAAACTTGCCGGGAATCACAAATTGTCAAATGAAAATCTCTTAATTGGGACAAAGTCAATTGGAAGCAATAGCATGTATTCTCAAATTAGACAAAAACAAAACCCTCTGTGATATGATCATTCATAACAGTATTTAAGAATGAACTTTGATGTATGGGAGTGAAATATGGGCATGAAAAAAGGTTAAAAAAAGAGACGAAAAATAACGTAGAAATGCGTGCACTTAGAGAGACAATATAAAGGGTCTTTTAAATTGAGCGGTTTTTTTTTTAATTGAAACACTCAATTTGCTTTGATGTCAAAAAACGTTTTATTGGTCTTTGAAGTATAATGTATGACATTTAAACACAAAAAACAAAATACGCCAAATGTCCACCTTTGGCAGCTCCACAGATGTCCATTCTTTTGTCAAAAATTTCGATGACACTTTGGCATAATTGCGATTCTAACTCACCAATAACGCAAATAATTTCGTCCTTCAGCTCAAGAATTGATCGGGGTTCATTCTTAAAGACCTGGCTTTTCACGTTACCCCAGAGAAAATAGTCCAACGGTGTCAGATCACATGATCTTAGAGGCCAATTAACATCACCGTTTCCGGAGATTACAATACATAAAATAATTCGACAATTTGAACGCGTTGTTGTATTGAATGCGACTCCATTTTTATAAATGTCATACATTACACTTCACGTAACCCCAGAGAAAATAGTCTAACAATGTCAGATCACATGATCTTAGAGGCCAATTAACATCACCGTTTCCGGAGATTACAATACATAAAATAATTCGACAATTTGAACGCGTTGTTGTATTGTATGCGACTCCATTTTTATAAATGTCATACATTACACTTCTCAAATGTCACAAGACTCAGGCAAGTTCGCGACTCCATCTGTGTTTTATCCAACAATTTAAAAAACGCTCAATTTAAAAGACCCTTTACGAGTGTGATAGAATACGAATGAAGTGAGCATTCTGAGATAGTGTGGGCACGTGGGATGAATGGATGAAGAAAGACTAAAATAAAAACAAATATATGGTGCAAATGTGAGTCAAAAGCATGGTACATACGACCAAGGAAAGTATGGGTCAAGTAACTATTATTCTAACAGAACGAAAAATTAAAAGTTAAATAATATAAGGCGCTAAATAAATTGTTATTTTTTATTGTTATGAGTGAAAGTTGGATCAAGTTAATTATATTTTAAAATAAATAACAGTAAGAATTAATATAGGACAGACAGAGACATCATAGGAAATGTATGAAAGTTGTATAAATGTGGAAGAGACGAAATATTTGTATCAAGAGATACATTTTTGTCCTCTGTGCATACCCCAGTAGGAAAACGGCGTGATGGGTATGTTAATAATTGATAAAACTCTTATTTAAAGATTAAAATACAACTATTTATTTAAGTGGATTTTGGGAAATAGACAGGAAGAGTACAGGAATAGAAATATTTCAATTTTTCAACGAATTTCTAACCATATTTTTTATGAGAAGAAAGAAGATTTGACTTTCTCAAGAGATCGTTATGGAAAAATAAAAATTTAATGAAGAATTTCTTAGCTTATTGGATTAAATTTTAATAACACTTCAAAAATAAGATGTTTAAACAAATAACCGAGTTGTAAAACGTTGAAGTGAATTAAGTAAGCATTACACTTCCCTTATTTTAGGGCGGATAAAAAATCGATTGGTAAAACTCTTCTTGGAAATTTAAACAAAAATTAAAGCTGAAAATAAATCTTAAACCGGCTTAAACTTCAAAACAAAATAAATAAGACAAGTATTATGTTTAATATTCTGAGGCTTATTTTAAAATCTCTGGTGTTATATTTGAAATCCCTTAACAAAATAAAATCAATACCTCGTAACTCGATTTTTTTTATATACATATCAAGCCGTCTCCCTTACGGGGTAAGCCGAGAGGATCGATCCGCAAACTTTTCAATCCTAGCACACAATTTTCGTCCGGGACATATATCCCGTTATGCAAAATCTTCCATCATTCAAACATTCTATTTTACGATCTTTCAAACTCTTAAACCACTTGATCCAGCGACGTTTTATTTGGTCTGCCTCTTCCGTGGTGGACTTCCGATTTATATGCTCACTTAGTCGTTTATTCTCTCCACATGTCCAAACCATCTCAAAGCTTCTTACTGCATCTTACTGGGAACTTCCATTTATTCCACGCATTAATTTCTGATGACTTAATTTGGCCTTCTTTCATGTAATTACATTCCACTTTTTTTTTTCAGTACACGTATCTCCACACCATTAATCTTACAACTATCTTCCTTTAACCTTTCCCTTCCTGTGCTAAAAAAATCCGCCCGTTCCGGTGCTGTGTATTCATTACACATCAATACACATGTAAAAATGAGCGATTTAAAATCGGAAAACTAAGAATATTCATAGCCAATCGCTTAAATTAATTAAATTTGAAGTAAATGGGATAATAATTTAAATGTAATTGCTGAAAACATGAAAAAAACCATCGGTCGACGTTCACAAAACGTGCGAAAAGACCACTTCGCATGAAAACCCGTAAGCTACTGACGGGGCGGAAAGACTAACACTGTGTATATTATACCTTGAAGAAAGAAACTAAACGATTCTATTTCTTGCGTTCCCATATACCGAAGGAGAGAGAGAGTGAGACGTGAATAGCGTCGCTTCGCTGAAGTAAATGGGATAATAATTGAAATTCAATTGCTGAAAACATGAAAAAACCCATCGGCCGACGTTCACAAAACGGGCGAAGCAAGCACCTCAAACGAAAGCCCGCGAGCAGCTGAAGCGAGCGAACTGAGATTCTATTTCTTGCGTTCCCGTATACCGAAGTAGAGTGAGACGCGAATAGCGTCGCTTCCTCACCCATAGCGATTTTTTTAGAATGAATATACCTACGTCACACACTGGCACACGTTTGATTGTATCGGTGAATTTATTCCCAATTTTCACAAAATATCTCTGATGTGGCCGATAAGTGCTAATTATTATTAATATTATTTTTTTTTTCATTCAACGCGTAAATGTATTACGGAGGAATACCTAAAATCTGAACCCAGTATTTATTATATTTATAGAGATATTTCAATTTTTAGAAGCAATGTGTACTAGTTACACATCACAGGGAAGGAAGGGTTAACCAAGTCCAAGTTTCACTTTTTTTATACGTGAAGGTGGGCACCAACATACTAAAATACATTTTCATTTTTTTGCTTATTTTGATAACAAATACATAGATAAAAGCTGAATACAATTTTTTACTATCAAAACTGAATACATAATTTTATCATCAAAACTGAATACATGTTTTTATTGCCATAACTGAATACATGTTTTTACTATCAATATTGTAAACATATTTTTATTATCAAAACTGAAAACATATTTTTATTTTCATAACTAAATCCTTTATTGTTATTAAGAATGCTGAACACATATTTTTCCCCCAAAGATAACGAGTGCGGTTGAATTGCCAGCCCCACGCCCGCTTCAATTTCCGCTCCGCTATCCACTATCGGATTAAAGCGGAACGCAAAATTGCAAGGGAAAATGACCTCACTGATTTTTCTTCATTTTCACTATCCGATTCAAAACACGTAACGCAAGGTAAGAGAAAATTTTCGTGCCTTCAAAATTAAGTTTTTCTTTGAATTCTTTGATGCATCGTTTCCCAAACTTGATAAAACGATGATGTTTCTCTAGTTCAGAAATGATTTAATATAATTTTCTTTACTATTGATGAATATTATTGAACTAAAGAACATTGCAACCATTATTGGTAAGACGCTTCTTTTTCAGCGAGGGTTCTCGGTTGGATTCCTGTCGGCCTCCCAAAAAAAGAAATAAAACACACAAGTCTGATTAAATAGTTGGTCTGATGACAATAATTTTTCCCTCTACAAGAGTTGCGAATATTTTTTTCCTCTCCACGTGTGAATATATTTCCAAAATTTATGAAGACGAAGATATGTGCTTAATCCAGTAATTAGTTACCGATTTGTAATAATGGTGTGTGCTGACTTAAGGTGTAACAAACAACTCTACACCCTGTATGGCAAAACCAACGTATACTGATCGGGATTATATCGCACGCAGAACTCTAACCCTGCAAAGAAGGTTTTATTTATGGACCAGGCGCAGGAGAGTAGGGACACCAAAGCTGAGATGGCTGAAAAGTATGAAAGAGAACTGCCACAAACAGGGTTTTACCAATTGAAAGAAGGATGCTTCTAATAGAGAGATGATTTCACAGAGCATTGACTCATCTGGCCGCCCTTCCAACAAAGCAGCCGAAACAACATTCTTCACAAATCAGCTAGAATTCAAATCCCTTAATGGAATGTTTCCATCATAGTTTTCAAATCTGTATCTGCGAGATATTTCTTTGGAGAAGGGAAGAACTTTGAAGTCGATTTCATCTTCATCGAATAAACGCATCGTTCAAAGTCGACCCAATAGGACGGGGTATTATGACAAATCTTTTGTCATTACTGATCCTGTAGAGTGGAATGGACTACCTCTTAATGTTAGAGATATAGGCAGCGTGTGCAGCTTTAGGAAGAACTTGAAGATAAGCCTTTTTGGGAGATCTTATCAAAATGCATGATAATATATTCACACTGCACACATATACTTCACTACACCTAAAGCCGAATGTACTTCTATCGCATATCGGAAAATCTACAGAGGTTTCTTTGTAGTTCGTCTTCCCTTGGTAAGTTTTCTGCATATTTTTTTAAGTGAATTCAAATTATGAGTAAGAGCACCTTTGAGGAGAGTTTGCTCCTTAAACGGCGCTATATAAATTGTTTTTATTATTATTATTATTTGCTGGATTAGCTTATAGTGTAACATGCACACTTTACTCATGACAGTATCCTCTAAAGTAGGGTATTGTGCGCCATTTGGCTTGGAAACTCCCCAGACAAAGCTTATTGATATCTAGCCCAATGAGGCAAAGTGACATTTTGAAATCAACTTCCTTGGCATGGCTTCCGGTTTTTTCAAATCTGCTGTACCAATATACACTTAACTCATGACAGTATCCTCTAAAGTAGGGTGCTGTGCCCCATTTGGCTTGACAACTCCCCACACTAAGTTTAATGTTAATCTAGCCCAATGAGGCAAAGTGATATTCTGAAATCAACTTCCTTGGCATGGCTTCCGGTTTTTGCAAATCTGCTGTACCAATATACACCCATCTAACGGTATTAATTGGGCTGGGAATTGTGGATGGAGGGATGCAGAAGACAATTTCAACAAGTAGCGGTAAGATTCTGTTGAAGATGTTCATCCCAAAGCACTTGACTGACTCTAGGGCCTCGAAACTATTCAATTTATTTCCGTTACTACTGGCATGCAAAAATTTAGCATCATTGAAAGAAAACATGTCATTTCACATTGACAATGATAAGCCATTTCAGTGTATGTCGGTACCAATTCGAACATAATTCAGCCTTGTTTGTGCTCCCCTGATGATGAGGTACAAACATTGAAACCGGTAGAGTTATACCGTTATATAAAGTGAAATAAACAGTGTTTGATTAAACAAATTACAATGTCTTTAAGCCTCCACAGTGTTGATGCCTTAACTTAATATAAATAGTAAAGACCATAACATAATATCTTAAGGAACATAAATTCTTAATTTTTATAGGGGACCACCCGCAACACAACCTGAAACCTCAAAACCTCGGTAGTACTGTAACTCACAGTTCGCTATTTTATATATTTAAATACTAGCGAACTTTGATAGGTAACAACACTCGCACCCGCCTATCGCGCGATTATTGTTACCAGACAAACTATTTAACCAGACTGGGATCCTTTTTTTCCCAATTATTATGGGTACCGTAGAAAATCGAACCCAAAACTCGTAGGTGGAAGACTAGCGTCTTATAACTTGGCCACGGAGATCCTCAAAATCAAACTGTGAGACAGAAAATTTACAACCATGACCCATCCTTAACACAACGCAAACCACAGTTTGATAGTATTTGTCAATATATAACGGATCTTGCTTTACAGGTAGACCATTACATCATTATGGCATTCAATGAAAAGTGGCTTTTCAATTCAGCTGAAATGATTGGTCATCTGAAATAGCGAGCTAAAAGCGTTTCAGCAAATGGGTTTCATGAATTATTCAGCCAATTACGTTTAACGTCATATTCCAGTTTGATTACTCGTTAAAATGTCAACAGGGAAAATTTTCAAACAACTGTTTAAAAACAACTTCAGTAATTAGTTGAGAGTTCTTACATTTTTTCTTTCATCCTGATCATTTATTTATTTATTTTCTCAATACAGGCTTAGCCCAATTACATTGAAAAATACAAAAATATTTACGTTTAAATAAAAAAAAATTATATATACATATATACATATCATCATCATCATTGTCAACCAGGGTCGATCCACTGCTGGGTGAAAGTCTCCCTAAGTTGACTCCAAATAGTTCGGTTTTTTGCGCGTTGATCCCATGTGATGCTGCCATGCTTCCTGGTTTCATATATCCAGCGTACTTTCGGTCTCCTTCTGGGCCTCTTTATACCTCTTGGGTACCATGTCTTGGGTATGGGGTGTCTTTTAGTATATCCCAACATGCATCTCTCTATGCCCCTTTGTGCGGTCTGGAGCTTTTGTGTGTTCTTTACTGTGAACGTCCATGTCTCGCAGCCATACGTAATACTGGAAGGATGCACTGGTTGTAGACCCTTCGCTTCAAGGATATTGGGAGATTACTTTTGAAAATGTTGTTCAAGCGTCCAAACGAGATCCATGCTAGTTTTGTCCTGCGTGCTATTTCCTCCGATATGCCCCCTACAAAGGAAATAAGTTGCCCTAAATACACATATTCCTGGACAAGTTCTAGCGGCTTTCCATCTACGTTTATTGGTTTTGGGGTA
Organism: Odontocerum albicorne; assembly: GCA_949825065.1. NCBI lineage: Eukaryota > Metazoa > Arthropoda > Insecta > Trichoptera > Odontoceridae > Odontocerum > Odontocerum albicorne. The sequence goes on along the minus strand of OX463840.1, from coordinate 5,945,646 downwards.
GCAAAGCTGCTCATCATATATTTGGTTTTTGATATTTTCATTTTTAAACCAACTTCTTTGCTGACCTCAGCCAATTCTTGCAGTTGGTGCTGAAGATCATTCGGGTTTTGTGAGAATATAACGATATCGTCTGCAAATCTCAAATGACTCAGGTACTTTCGATCAATCACCAGGCCTTTATTATGCCATTCTAGTTTATTAAAGACGTATTCAAGTGTGGCTGTGAATAATTTCGGGGAAATAGTATCTCCTTGGCGAACTCTCTTACCAATTTGGAAGGTTTCCGAGGATGTGTGGAGGTGTATTTTTGCTATTGCATCCTTATATATGTTATTGAACAACTGAATGTATGCTCTATCAATGCCTTGTGTCTTTAGACTTTCTAGTATGGCAACTTTCTTGACTGAGTCAAATGCCTTTTCGTAGTCCACAAAGACTAGGTACAGAGGGAGTTCGTATTCCTCACATCGTTCTATTATTTCCCGCAGCACTTGAATATGATTCATGGTACTGAAAGCCTTCCTGAATCCAGCTTGTTCTCGTGGTTAGTTCATGTCAAAAATACACATATACGTATATATGTTACATATATTACATACATATATATACACACTCATAACATTAAAGTTACTTCAATACGTTGATGAGTGCTTTCTAAAGCTCCTAATCTAAGAACAAAATTATATCCGTCTCACAATTTCTTTCTTTTTACAGTCATACTCTTTCTCTAAATCTACAAATACACAAAATACATTCTTGATAAATTATTCTTGTTTTTTTATTTATGTGTAAATATATATTGAGCGCACGTGTTTGTTTTATTCTCTTTGAAAATACTTTAAAAGAAAAATAAACAGTCCGATTTAAAAAAAAAAACATTTTTCCCCATAATTCCTACCTTTTGCCTTAGTTACAGAGAACACGTTATTTTTCCGAAACTTTGGAAAAACAAATGTATAACTTGAACAAAAGCTTCTCAATAGATGAAATAACAAAAGAAAACATTGAATACAGACCCTCTCTTAACATCTAGAGCGTGAAGGAGTTCCCAATATGAAACATCGAACTTACCTGAAAAGACAAAAATAAGTATTAGCGATACAAAATACGGAAAAGAATATTTTATTTACGTCACAAAATAAAAAATACCCTTTACATCCCTTAAAAAAAACAAACATTTTTTAAGTAAAAATAGAATGATTGACCTTTTAAAATTGATTCGTATCCTTTCAATGAGGATGAGATAACAGGAAACCCACGTTTAAAATATATTCGAAGATGATTAATTTTTATTCATTATCATCCCCATCGACGACTTTCATGACTGAGATGGTAAGAAACCTGTCTGGAGTTGCGACTTTGATTCCCGTTTGAACCCAGATTTTGTTTAACCTGTACACCGCGTTAAAAATCAAATTCCACGAATCCTGTGCGCGGCACAATTTCGTCGTTTTTTTAATTTCTAAGTTTACACGCGTATTTTGTTTAGAACTATTGATATTTGATTACAACACCAAGTAAACATGACATTCAAGTAATTTTCTGATACTAAATAATAGTCATTACTCTTAAGGAGATTTGAAACTTGGATTGTCGTCAGATCACAGGCGTTTGTGCTTCCCGCAAGGACCACGTTAAAGATTCGTTTGGTTTTCAAGTACGGCCTCTTTAACATATTTCTGGTAGTTTGAAAGATATTACCACATGGTTAGTGTATTGTATACAACACCAGGTTGTATTTTAAAGAACAAAAATATAAAACAATACAATACCATCACGCCATGTCCCTATTGGGGTACGCAGAGAGAACAGATAACCACATCATTCTATCATGGCACACATTTCTCGCTTCCGGCACGTCCATAAACTCCGTCTTTCAGAATTTGATTTGTTTGGTTGTGTCACGTTTTTTTTTAGTTCGTTGTATAATTCTCGTACCTTTTATATTAGATTTATATATTATTTTTTGTAAATATTCAACATTTTTTCTTTCCACGTGACTGAATTATCACCATGTTCATTTCTTCCTCTTAAGCAGTGTATCTTCTTCAATCCAATTTCTTTCCTAATGTTCTTATTGCTTATTCCATCATATACTACCTTGATCAAAAAGTTTTAGAACCGGCCACCGTGTGGCGGTGTCAGTCACCCGATTGGAATTCTTTTTTTTTTGTTAGGTTACCACATCTATCATTGAAACTTCCCTCCAAATTTCAGCGTCATAGCTTGACATTTGTAAAAGTTACGCTGTACTGAGTACATCTACCATTGTGCGTGTTTTCGATTTTTTACAAGTTTCAAAATGGCATCAACTGTGCATCAACGAGTTTGCATTAAATTTTGTGTGAAAAACGGATTTAACGGTCCGCAGACCTTGGAAATGTTGGAGAAGTGTTGTTGGAGAAGTGTTGAGGATGACGAACGCAGTGGCAGTCGAAAACCGATGAAAACATCGATAAAATCAAAGAAATGTTGGCCGAAAATCGCAAATTGACCATCAGGGAGCTGGCAGAGGACTTTAACGTCGCTTATGGATCCGCACAAGACCTTTTGGTTAGTGATTTGGGCCTCAGGCGTGTCGCTGCAAAACTGGTGCTGAAAGACCTCAATTTCATGCAAAAAAAGGACCGCGTTGAAATCGCGAAAGACATGATTTTCATGAGTTTTTGATCAAAAACAACACGATTACTATACAGCAGCCTTTGAATTCACCTGATCTGGCTCCTTGCGACTTTTTCCTGTTCAACCGACTTAAAAAATCGCTTCGCAGAACGCGTTACAGCACTCGAGAGGATGTCATGAAAAAATCGAAGACGGCTCTGATGAACATACCGAAAATTGAGTACCAGCGATGTTTCGAGGATTGGATCAAGCGCTGGTGTAAGTGCGTTGCAGTCGATGGGGAGTACTTTGAAGGGGACCATATCGATTTTGATTAATAAACTTGTATTTTCAATTTTATGAATAAAGTCCTAAAACTTTTTGATCAAGGTAGTAATATATTATTTTCCCGCACATTCAACGCAAAGCTCTCTTTTCTACCACAATTATCTTAATATCATCACTTTTTGCCACGTCCAAGCTTCATTTGCATATCCTAATGTTCAGGTCATAATTCCATTAGTAGTTATCAACCAGCTTCATTTCTCTTGAAATGCTCCGGTTGGTAAACATATTGTGTAACCCACCATTTCCTCGATCGATTATTGCTACTTTTCTTTTGACCTCACACTTCGCTCCGTCATTTGATATTAAATGTATTTTTGTTCTCAATCTTTCGAGAAAAAAAAACATTATCAAGTAACTCGTCATTAAATAGTAAAGCAAAACTACATGACCCACGACGAAAAAACCTCGTAAGTTAAGCAAGCTTACTTTCCTCATACGGAACCTTTCCTTTACTCCCACGTAACGGCGAACGTATGTGTTTCGACAGACGCGCATCAGTCAGAAACACCGTATTTACAATCATCATTACTAGGCCACGGTTAACTGTCTTTCTAAGATTGGTTGTATCCCGCACGACATATAAATTAGTCCCAGAAAAAGAAATAGTTGGAGAGCATGAAGTAAATGACTCCTCAACAGTACGCCGCAGGTTTTTTTGCGGGACGAAGTGGACCTGTTCCTCGATCCTCAATCAATCAAGCAGACAACTGAATGGCTCTCGATAGAGGCTCTGGTGTTCACTGTGATCAGAAACAGACTGTCATCATCTGCGTTAGCCTGGAACTGGGCTAAACTTCTCTTTTACCACTAACCATTAGCAAATGTACTTAAAACATTCAATTTAGTTCATCACCTGACAAAGAAGACAGATATTATTGAAACCAGTATTGATCTCATTGAATAAAAAATTGGTGAATAAAAAGAAAAATGGTGTTTAATTTATTTTATTAAAAACATTGGGTAACTTCATATATGGTTTGGTGGATATTTTTTATGTAGATGTTGTTCAGTTTCGGAGGGTCCTTTTCCAGCATTTTCTCAATCTATAATAATATCTTGACTTTTATTTTTTAATTTGTAATTTGTCCAACAATATCCCCTTGAGGCAGATTTTATTAAATTATATTTTGTAAGTCTTGTATTAACTGTCCCGCCGCCCCCTCTTATCTCGCCGAGAATTTTCAACGTCTTTCCAATCATGGATTAGCGCTACGCTCAAATGGAGATTGTTTATTGGCCTTTCCAGTTCACCGCTCCTCTTTCTTTACGTCATCCTTTACTATCCATGCGGTGAGACTCTGGAATCAGTTACAAACCAATATAAGACTCGCTCCGTCCTTGGCATGCTTTAAGAAGCGACTGCAAACCTCTTAATTTCTAGTCACTAAAATAACGTGTTTCATTCCTGATTTTTCTTTTCCTTTCCTCTCCACCATCCCTTCCTTTCCTTTTGATTGATGATATCTCACTTTATATGAAAAATAATGTTCAGGTGATTGTCCGTCTTTGTGGGGTTCGTGGGCATGTGCTCACGTATATGTTTATGGATTTCGTGGGGATGGATAGTCATTTGAATGATTTATGCGACCACGTAACTTGCTTCATTTACTTTTGTCTGGCTGGTTGAAAGAGATTGCCGCCTGGCAATAAGCCCGCCAGATTGTATTTGCAATAAAAGTGTTAAATAAATAAATATTGTTGATTACTTTTATTGTGCATTTATATGTTTAAGTATCATTTCTTGAAAGATATATCATATATATAGCATTTATATGTTTAAGTATCATTTCTTGAAAGATATATCATATATATAGCATTTATATGTTTAAGTATCATTTCTTGAAAGATATATCATATGTATAGCATTTATATGTTTAAGTATCATTTCTTGAAAGATATATCATATGTATAATAAATAATTTGAAGATTTTTTTTGAAAAATATCGTTGATATACATTATCTTTCGACTTTAAAATTTAGTGCGTTATATCATGGACACTTCAGCATCGTTTACTATATTAATAAATAAACAAACACAACTTTTATTTTATTGTAAATTAAATTAACAAATTCCTAAAAGTTTACATTTATAACTGTCTTCACAGGAAATTACCCCCGGGAGAAAAAGCAGTATAAAAAATCATGGAAAAGCATTAAATAACAAGCTGACGTGAATCAACAAGTGGAAATATTAATCTCTACATCTCAGGACATAATCATTTCTGCTATTGAGAGATGTAGTGTTCCTCCCGACAGGAAAAGCCTAATAAATTGCGCAAGACGCAATTAAAAGAAGTCGTGGGGTCATACGTCAATGTGGCGGCTCTAAGGACCGTAGGGCCTTCCGGCAAATTAAGTTGGGCAGACATCGGGAATTACAGTGGTTGATTAAGGGAGTTCCCGCCAGACACAGACCCATATTCCTTTATTGAGACCTCAGAGCAATAAATTCTGCGGGACCATGTAATGGTCTACTGTACACGCCGATCCCTGACCTTATTTTCAAGGAGTATTATTGTTTTTTGGACTATAGGGTGTTTTTATAAAAGATAAATAAATGAAATTGGTCAAATATTTTTAATTCATTATTTAAAAAAAAATTCAGTCATACTTTTAAATTTTCAGATCGATATTTTAAGCATAATTCAATAAGTTCTAAAATACGTTTTTTGGCTTCGTTTGTAGAAAGTGTAGATTATATCCTTTAAAATCACGAATTGGAATTTTGATAACTATTTTAGTGTATTTCGTCATATGGATAATATATTTTGATAACTATTTTAATGTCTTTCGTCATATGGATAATACATTTTGATAACTATTTTAATGTCTTTCGTCATATGGATAATACATTTTGATATATAGTTTAATGTTTTTCGTCATATGGATAATACATTTTGATATATAGTTTAATGTTTTTCGTCATATGGATAATACATTTTGATAACTATTTTAATGTCTTTCGTCATATGGATTATACATTTTGATATCTATTTTAATGTCTTTCGTCATATGGATAATACATTTTGATAACTATTTTAATGTCTTTCGTCATATGGATAATACATTTTGATAACTATTTTAATGTCTTTCGTCATATGGATAATACATTTTGATAATTATTTAAATGTCTTTCGTCATATGGATAATACATTTTGATATATAGTTTAATGTTTTTCGTCATATGGATAATACATTTTGATAACTATTTTAATGTCTTTCGTCATATGGATATTACATTTTGATAACTATTTTAATGTCTTCGCCATATGGATAATACATTTTGATACATATTTTAATGTCTTTCGTAATATGGATAATACATTTTGATACATATTTTAATGTCTTTAGTCATATGGATAATACATTTTGATACATATTTTAATGTATTTCGTCACATGGATAGTACTTATATATTTCTTCATGATACATTTATTAAATTTAATACAAAAAGTACTAATGAATATTAATCCAATCTTTTTTTTATGGTTTTTTGTCGTTTATTGAGAATAATTCTTATATGTTACGATGAAAATATATTTTAATAAAAACAGTTATTAATTTACTCGACAAAGTTAAGGATTAAATCATTTAACTAAATTGCAATTAAATTAACAATTGTAGAATCGGATATTAATACCCCGAAGCGAAATTACTTTTGAATCGAAATTTAACTTCATGATTTATGGCCAAGGACACTTTACCTTATAATTCAAATAAATTTTAGTTCAAAATGAATTCTTACGAAAGATCATGAGATCTTATTACAATAAAGACGAATAAAATTAAAGTTTCTAGATACAAGTTACTTTTTTTTAATCAATTTTAAAAAAGCTTCCTCAGAACACCGTATGCCGGTAAGGCCGCCTTAAAATGGAGACACAGCTGGTGTTCTGCACCCCATGAATGTTTTTCGCAACAACAGATCCAAGATCTATATCAATTTTGTTTAAACCTTTCGTTAACTGTACTCGTAATGAATATACCGAAATTGACGAATAATAACTTGGGTATTAACCATAGAAACGGAAACCTGGATCATCTCACATTTACTGACTGTTATGTTAGAAAAACTTAGTATGAATTAGTCTTCTTCACCCTGGCTCCATCCCAACTCACTGTCTGCGAAGACTGTTGGGGTCAGCTTTCCTCGTCCTCAGGTTGTATGCTCTTCTGTCCCGGACTACGTCGCCCAGGCCGTGCCTCTGCATCAGGTTATCTTTTTGCACCACCCATGAATTCTTTGGCCTTCCTCTGGTTGCCAATCGAGGAAGATCCATGGAGATTGCCTGGTTCACAATGTGATCGGGTGATCTGCGTCCAACGTGCCCATTCCATCTCAATCGTATCTCCTCCATCTTGCTGTTGATGTCTGTAACACCTAGGTTTCCACGAATGCGTGAGCTTTTTATTTTGTCTCTTGGGGACACTCCTGCTGACCATCTAAGCATGCGCATTTCAGCAGTTTCTAATTGCCTAGAGTAAGAGTTATACATCGTCCAGCATCCGGAGCCATAGAGGAGTGCGGGTCTGACAATCGTTTGGTATACTTTTCCTTTTAACTTTACTGGCATTTTCAGATCACATAGAACTCTCGTCATTGATCTATACTTCCGACTTAGTATGAATTAGTATTTTACTGTTTTAACCTGTTTGATTCTCTGCAATCGTAAGTCGGACATTTGAGATCAAAATATTAGTATTTTACAGTTAAAACCTGTTTAATTCTCTGCAATCGTAAGTCGGACATTTGAAATCAAAATATTCGTATTTTACAGTTAAAACCTGTTTGATTCTCTGCAATCGTAAGTCGGACATTTGAGATCAAAATATTCGTATTTTACAGTTAAAACCTGTTTAATTCTCTGCAATCGTAAGTCGGACATTTGAAATCAAAATATTCGTATTTTACAGTTAAAACCTGTTTGATTCTCTGCAATCGTAAGTCGGACATTTGAGATCAAAATATTAGTATTTTGCAGTTATAACCTGTTTGATTCTCTGCAATCGTAAGTCGAACATTTAAGACCAAAATATGACAGCTTTTTTCTGCATTGTTGTATTTACACTTGCTATATACATTAAAAGCTAGCTGGTGTATAGCTTTGTGGCAATCTCTTCTAACCAACCAAAAATATATCAAAGGAGCCTTAAGTGAAAAACAGATTGTAACTCTTTAAAAAATAGGTACCGACAGATAATTAACCCACAACCCCAGTGTTGAAAGACGAGCGTCTTGCAGATTTGACCACGGAAATTATTGATATGATAAATAAAATAAAGGAATACTTAACTACCGACAACAATGGTTGGTTCTTGAATTTTTAAACGCACTATTGAGGTAAACCGAATATCTGTATATATGCTGATCCTACCAGATGTAATTTATGTCCTCTAAAGAATCAAAAAGTTAATTCTAAAGGATTTTTCAAAGAACTTATCGACATATATTTTAGCACGTTTCAAATAACTTTCACCACAACAGAGGACTGAAAAATAAAGTCTTGTATCTTTCAAGCATTAGTTCTTCTAAAACATAAAATTTATTTGTTTCTCGTTAAACGTTTTTCAGGAAAAACTTCATCGTTAGTATTTCTGAATGTTGTTTGAACTCATTTTTTTTTTACTTTTTAGTGAGTTAAATTTTCAATTAAAAAATGTAAACATATAACTTTGCGTTAAAACGCTGAGTCAAATGAATTAATGTTGATCTGAGAATCTTTATCTTAAAAAATACAGACCTTTTTTGTATTTTCAATAAATAAAAGTTTACTTCCTTTAAAATATTAAATTAACACGAATACTTCAAATTAAATATCTTTCAGCGATGAAATAGAAATTAAATTGAATTCTCCCATCTTAAAGCTTTCAAATATTTCATAATTTACGAAAATCCTCATCAAATCCTTTAGAAATAAGATTATCTAATCGAAAACTACTGTAAATTACTCGATTTATTTCGCAAATCCATCTTCTGCAATTAATCAAGCTTTCTCTCGGCTCAAGCACCGAAACAAACTGATGCCCGTAAAGCACAATACATAGTGAAATAAATAATATAATTACTTATCTCGGGAATTCGGTAAACGAACATCGCAAAACCGTTTGATTAATTGGGAGGTTTTGCGCGGTGGAAATTTAATAAACAAATTTAATTAAACTTATCTAATCCCCGAGCTACCCCTATTCGCAGGAGACAAGAGGAGCAAACACGAACAACTCCCCCATTAATCCACTTTTCCAACGAGATATTTTTATCAATGTCGATCAGTTTTCTTCCTCCGTCACTCAAGACAGTTCACTTATCTGTTATCTTTATTTTTGTAATAGCAAAGCGGAAGAAAAGTATTATTAAGGTTGCTTTTTTGCCAAATCTGTTCCGAAAACATCTGATAGTTCTGACAAAGAAAATAACCACAACTTACGTGGTCCAGATGGTACCCAATGTTTAAAGGCTTTTTTCTAGTTTTCACTTAAGGGCACATTTTTTTAACTACACTTTTGTTGTATACAGTAAAACCTGGTGGGTTTATGACACGTGGCAATGTCTTCCGATAAACTAGAAATATTTTAAAGAAGCATTTAGTGAAAACCAAACTGGAGAGTTTAAAAAAAAAATCTAAATTCCAAGGAGAACGTCATCTTTTCGGTAGTTGCGAGAAATTGTCACGTTACAATAAACCCAACCCACCAGGTTGTAATTTATACAACGACGAGATACATTTCAATGCTCATAGTCCGATATTTTACAACAAGTTACCTGACTATCTTAAAAGAGACGGTGATGATCTCATAAGAGAAGACTTCGATGTGTGATTGGATCAATTGAGGTAAAATAAATCTTCTCATAGCTAATCTTTCATTGCATAAATGATTATGAATTGATATAAGAAAAAATAATTGATAATACAATATATTAATCGATAACAGAAAAATACGCGAGTTTACAATAACCTGCATGATGCTTTCAAAAGAGAAGACTTGGATGTGCGATTGGGTCAATAGAAGTAAAATAAATCTTCTCATAGCTAACCTTTCATTGCATAAATGATTATGAATTGATATAAGAAAAAATCATTGATAATATAATATATTAATCGATAACAGAACAATACGCGAGTTTACAACAACCTGCATGATGCTCTCAAAAGAGATAACTTGGATGTACGATTGGGTCAATAGAGGTAAAATAAATCTTCTCATAGCTAATCTTTCATTGCATAAATGATTATGAATTGATATAAGAAAAAATAATTGATATTATATTAATCGATAACAGAAAAATACGCGAGTTTACAACAACCTGCATGATGCTCTCAAAAGAGAATACTTGGATATGCGATTGGGCCAATAGGGGTAAAATAATTTTTTTCATAGCTAATCTTTCATTGCATAAATGATAATGAATTGATATAAGAAAAAATGATTGATAATATATCAATGGATAACAGAAAAATACGCGAGTTTACAACAATCTGCCCGATGCTCTCAAAAAAGAAGACTTGGTTGTGTGACTCGGTCAATTGGGGTAAAACACATGTTCTCATAGCGTCTCTTATATCGCTTCAATTATAAATTGAAAATAGAAAACTTTAAATAAACTTTATAAAACTATTACGTGATTATATGACGGCTTAAAAAGGACAACATGCTTAAGATTATGAATTCGAGGCTTAGATACCAAATACAGTCTTTTTGGCATTCGTCAATGGGTTGTTACGTAAAAAAATAACAATGTATCATTATATTAGACTTACCAATACAACATTTCGAAAATACTATAACTTAAGCTATTTCAATCAAATTTATATATGAGGATTAGAACTTTGTTCTTAAATTGGATAAATTAAATTGTAAATTAAACCTTGAATGTAAAAAAAACTACACATGTTAAAAAAAAACATTTAAACCAATTTCTGATTATTGAAACGTGAATATTTGATACTTATGCCCATGTACACACCGATAAATGAATTAAAATGAAGAATACATTTATCATTCACAGTTTTGTGCTTTAGTGAGTCAATATCCTGAAGTGCAAATCATTGTATCGTATCGTACAATAAGAATGACATCAAAGTGGATGTCACCTTTAATAAATTGCTCATTTACAAGTCTTTAAATTTACTAGATAACAACTGAGATAGCTCATTTACTAGATAACAACTGAGATAGCTCATTTACTAGATAACAACTGAGATAGCTCATTTACTAGATAACAACAACTGAGATAGCTCATTAACTAGATAACAAATGAGATAGCTAATTTACTAGATAACAACTGAGATAGCTCATTTACTAAATAACAAATGAGATAGCTCATTTACTAGATAATAACTGAGGTAGCTCATTCACTAGATAAAAACTGAGATAGCTAATTTACTAGATAACAACTGGTTTTATAAAACATTAATAAAACAAGTTGTTATCTAGTCATGGCGATAGAAAAGTTTGAAAGGTAAAGTAAATGCGTGAACAAGTTGAGAAATTCTGCTCTTCGAGTAATATTTTCACAGTTGACGAAAAAGTTAAGATAAGAAATCCGAATTCCGACTTTCGAAGAGTTTTTCAAAGAAGTTTGGGACCGAGACAAGGAGGGACTGGCGACAAATGGAGTGAGTGGAGGGCTGGCGATAAATTTGTGTAGAAAAAAATGAATTTGGTAAAACAAAAACCCGCCGAAAACTTACCAAGGGAAGACTAACTACAAAGAAACCTTTATAGATACTTTGATTTGTGATAGTTACACATTCGGCTTTAGGTATAGTGTATGTGTGTAGTATTACTATATAAAAATAAACTTTAATAAGACATCCTAAAAGTGGTTGTCTTCAAGTGTTTTCCAAAGCTGCACGCCTCACCTACATATCTAACCATAAGAGGCACCACCACTCCACGCCATAAGACCAGCGACGAGAAAAGCTTTCCCATAATACCCCCCGCCCTATTGGATCGATTTGGGCAAGGGTGTGGGCTGAAAAACATCTGGTGTCCCCGTGGCTGGGCTCGCCTTATATTGGTGGGGTGTATCTTGGCCGGGGGGATGTTATTAGATGAGCCCAAACCTTTTGATAGCCTCTGTCTTTAATGTAGTATCTGCAATTTATGTGTTCTTGAAGTATATTAAAATGTATTATGTACATACTATGTTGCTATGAATAAACCTGTATTTATTTATTTAATTTGGAACAATAAATTTACTGAATGCAGACGAAATCGACCCCACCATCAAAGCATTAATTAACATGTTTAGTAATACAGAATTTCAAAATTATTTCGATAAGTCAAAGAGCTAGTGCTCTTGACATGAAAGAAACAGGAATAAGAAAAAAAATCCAGCAAATTGATTTCTCGATTGAAGGAGTAATTTCGGAGTACGAGTATTTAGATGACAGTCACGTTGTTAATATTTTTCTGAGATAAAATATCAAAAGTAAAACATTGAAAGAAGAAAATAAATTGATTCATTAAAACATCAGTCAGGAACAGATGTTATCAACGAGAAAGGACATTTTCAATCAATAAATATTCACAGGAAAAGAAATAAAAAAAAAGGTAACAGGGGTGAATGAATATTTGATGGGCTAGAAATAAAATTTCTCCCTATCTGTTTTCTTCCAAACTTTGTGAAATTGTCAGACAGCGTAGTTTACCTGACGAGATAGGCTGAGAGTATATATTTATATCTTCTTCATTATTGTTTCGACATTCCTTGAATCGAGTGTCGATGGCCAGGAGTCAGGAATCCCAGGCCAGGGAGTTAACAGGAGTCCCAGGTTTAATTCCTAGCACATTATATTTTAACCTTCCTGTTCTGTGATGTTTTACTAGTACACATTGCTTCTAAAAACTTTAATATCTCTATAAATATATTATAATAAATACTGAGTTCAGATTTTAGGTATTCCTCCGTAACACATTTACGCATTGAATGAAAATTAAATAATATTAATAATAATCACTTATCGACCACATTAGAGATATTTTGTGAAAATCGGGAATAAATTCAACATTACAATCAAACGTGTGCCAGTGGGTGATGTAGGTATTAGGTCCTTACATATGAAATTGGCGTTTTGTTTGGGAGGAACATAAAGTTGATTTTTTTTTAATATAATATATTTATTTAATCAAAGTATGTACCATTGCTATCTATGCACTTTTGCCATCTCATAGGTAGTTCATCGATCCCTTTACTAAAAGAACCATTCGGACGGGAATCAATAAAATCTTTGAAGTCGGTTTGGACTGCCCCATCGGAGTTGAATTTTTTCCCTTGCAAGAAGTTATCCAAATTTCGAAAAAAATAGTAATCTGTTGGGGCAAGGTCCGGAGAGTACGGTGGATGTCTTAGACATTCCAATTGAAGCTCTTCTAATTTGGTAGCCGTCTGTTGTGCAGTGTGTGGTCTAGCGTTATCATGAAGCAGCAGTGGCCTAGAGCGATTAACCAGCCTCGGTTGTTTAGCAGCTAGCTTTTCCATCATGGTTTGCAGTTGCTGACAATAGACATCTGCCGTAATCGTCTGGCCAGATTTAAGAAAGCTGTAGTGAACGACACCAGCACTAGTCCACCAAACGCTCACAAGTAACTTTTTTGGAGTCAATTTTCGCTTGGGGCATGGTTTGGCTGGTTTGGCAGGGTTCAGCCATTGCGATGAGCGCTTCCGATTATCATACAGGATCCACTTTTCATCACAGGTAATGATTCGATTCAAAATCCCTTCATTATTGTGCCGGTTGAGTAATGCAACGCAGCAGTCAACGCGCGTTTGTTGATTTGCTTCACTCAATTCGTGAGGTACCCACCTTTCAAGCTTTTTCACCTTCCCAATTTGCTTCAAGTGGATTAAAACAGTTTTATCACTAACACCGCAGCCTGCAGCTAACTCGGACGTGGTTTGCGATGGATCCGCTTCCACAATAGCCTTCAATTCTTCATTATCAACTTTGGTCTCCGGCCGTCTACGGGGCTTGTTCTGCAGGTCGAAATTTCCAGAACGAAAACGTTGGAACCAAAAACGCACTGTGTTTTCTTTTGCGGCACCGTCGCCATACACATCATTAATCCTTCGAGCCGTTTCTGCAGCACTGGTGCCACGGTGGAACTCGTACTCGTAAATAACGCGATATTTCAAGTTTTCCATTTTGTAAACTGATTTTTTTAAACTGATTTGTAAACTGATTTGTAAACTGTTTTGTAAACTTTTCAAAACACAAATACTTGAGTAAATAGCTGTATAAATTTGAATTTGGAATTCCTAACCGAAAAGAAGATATTTGAGATCAAAGTTGCCAGTACGGCAAAACGCCAATTTCATATGTAAGGACCTAATATATTCATTCTAAAAATCCGTATGGATGAGGAAGCGACGCTATTCACGTCTCACTTTCACTCTACTTCGGTATATGGGAACGCAAAAAATAGAATCTCAGTTCAGACGCTTCTCTCGTTTAGTAGCCAGCTGGCTTTCGTTCGAGGTGGTCGTTTCGCCCGTTTTGTGAACGTCGTCCGAACTTGAAAGAACAAAAGACAACCGATAAAAGAAAGGTTTGAACAGGTGAATGATTAAATTTTGAAAGAACAAAAGACAATCGAGAAAAGTATGGTTTGATCAGGTGAATTATTAAATTTTGAAAGAACAAAATAAAAGGATTCAGAGAAGCAGAATATTGTTTAATCTGAGCAATCCTTATTTATACATAGCATTACAATATCAGAAGTGGGATAGTGGCATACTCCTCTTAAAAAATTGGATCAATGGACCACACACACTTCCGATGTACGTGGTACATAGTAACATAACACTAGTCGAACTCAACAACTCCCTTCGAACAACACAGGCAGTTTTTTTCCGCCTAGTGTTCGAGCGTATAAGAATACCGACTACTTCGGTCATATCTATTATTTAAAAAAACCCGCCTGATATCTCAGAATAGAAGGGAGAAACACATGTAGGAGGATAGTGGCTTCAAGTCTCAAGCTCGAGCGCCTTTGAAGAGAGTTTGCTCACTAAATGGCGCTATATAAACTGTAATTGTATTATTATTTTTATCATGACAAACATCGACATTTTCATAAACTCTTATAAACAGTTTAGCTCGACTCGTTCTTCAAGTGTAATGTGAGATTTGCTACGGTATTTGTAGACAAATACGGTATTTGCAGATATTTGATATCGCTCATTTAGATTTTTCGCCTGTCAGATTTTTGTAATTGAATATTTCGCGACCCATTCAGCCGACCCCACGCGACGCCTGTTTTCTGTCATTTGATATTCTGCACTACTTAAGGCTGAATGCGTCATCATTTACAGCCACGTTCATCGTCGTAAAGTACAAGACGACATCCGTGGCCTCGTTGGTAAAACATCTCTCTTTGAACTAGAAGGTTGTGAGTTCGATTCCAGTTGGAACATTTTTTATTTTAAATTAATTTTGTATATAATTGTTTGCGCAATAAATGCTGTAGAAATGCGTACATAGCGAAAAATGCATGGAGTGACAATGTATGACAGAATACGGAATGAAGTGATAAGCGATGAATGTCCTTAAAGCTGATGTGTTAAATAAGACGAATACGAGTACGTTGAGATAGTTTGGACATGAAGAACGAATGAATGAAGATGAATTAAGAAAACAGATATACAATGCAGATGTGAGTGGAAGGCGTACGAGAGGAAGACCAAAGAAAGTAAGGTTTGATCAAGTGAATGATATTCTGAAAGAAGGAAAAGTAAGAAGTCAAAGAAATGCGTAGGTTTGTATAACATCGTTTCCCTACTGAAGAAGGCAGATGGGATACAGTACCAGACTATATTTTCTCGACGCACATATTTCGTTCCTTCCACATCCACACACCTTTTCATATTCAGTTCCTAAGATTTATCTGACTATCCTCACGCTATTTCCCTGTCGTAGTAGGCAGAGAGGACAGATCGCCAGACTTTTTTATCTAGACACACACACATCCTTAGCCTATTCTACATTCATACATCTTCTCATACAACTCCGACGATATATCTGACTTCTTAATTATCCTTCTTTGAAGATATCACTCACTTGGTCCAACTACTATTTCCTTGTTCTTCCTCTACTACGCCTTCCTATCACATTTGCACTATATATTTGTTAAGTTAGTATTTCTTCCTTCATCCGTTCCACTTACCCAAACCATCTCAGGATGCTCGTCATTTTATTGAACGCATCAGCCTTAAATTAACAATTATTGCTAATCAATTCAATCCGCATTCTGCCATACATTGTCTACTCATGTATTCTTCTAAATGCACGCATTTTACAGCAATTATTCAGCTCTTTGGTATTTTTCCACGTCCACTTTTCTCCCCCATACATCAATAACGGTATTAAAATTCTGTTATGAACTACCATCTTAGCAAAGTACTCTTGAATATATTTTAAGTTGACTGGTAGAGAATTCCACATGGCAATAAGCTCACCAGTTTACTTCAATAGAAACAAGATCAACGGTGCACTAGTGTAATGTATTTGCTCATTAAACTATTTGCAAATAAAACTATTGCAAAAATCTTTAAAAATTAAAGTGCACAGTGGTGTGTAAGTCTTCTTTTTCTTCCTGGCACTGTCCCAACTCATTGCTTAGGAAAGCCGTTGAGGTCGGCTCTTCTCGTTCTCAGGCTGTATATTCTTCGGTTCTGGGTGTCGCTTTCATCTATGTTAGGTCGCTTTCATCTATGTTTTCTCTGCAAGATTTTGGAGCACTGAGTCATCCAGGAGTTCTTTGGCCTTCCTCTGGACGGCTGTCGAGGACTTTTGCTGGACGGCAGTAGTGTGTAAGTGCCCACTTTGATTTATTTATTATTTATTTATTATTACACATGACAAGAAATATACACAATTTGCGAAAAAACAACAGCTAATTTGATTTGGACATACAATTTTAATGGATATGGGTTTGTTGCCTTTCATTTGTCGTATCCCCAGTAAACTAGGCTTTTGCCTGTATCTCACTGAGGATATTTAGCATGAAAAAAATAAATCGATACTTCTTTCCGATTTTAGATTACACAAAAACAAAACCCTGTTGCACGCTCTCATCAACCTGACAAACAGTGACACTCAACTACAACTGGAAACATCTTGCAAAATTCAACTTCTCACACATCATCACTCCAGAAAGACCAAAAATATTCATCCCACACCATACCGCACACAATCATAAGAATAAAAATTAAAACAAAAAATATGCATAAACACAAATACAAAAACAACCAAAATTAAAACAACAAGAAGAAACCCACACTCAAGAACTCACACAAATCCTATGGATGTAAGACTCGGAAATTAACGAGTAAAAAGAGCAAAACCAATGCGGTTAATATGCGTGATTTACGAATTATATCTGGTAATACAATGAAAAATGAAGTAAGCAATGTCATGATAAAGGATAACTGATTCCTCGAGTTAGATATTACGATAAGAATTAACAAAGGGGTCTTGAGGTAGTTTGGACATATCGATAGACTGAGTTCTGAAATACATACAAAATAGATTTAATACGTCTGAAATGAAAGCATGTAAGAAAAACGTAAGCCGAGGAAACAACAGAAAGATAAAGTTAGAGAAATCATACTAATGGAAAAGTAAAAACCATGCGAAACCGAAGAGCATGTATGACGAGATATATGAGCGTGGATGAGGCATAAGGCAGAGGCTATTTTGATAGATAGGTTGTGAATTTTAATTTCACTATGGATATTGCTTTGAAACATAGCTCATAAAATATTAAGGACTATCAAATTTGTTCGAAGGCTTTATGATTATGGTATGAATTAAGGCTTCAGCATTGAAGGCTTAGTACTAATAAAATGTTGAAAGTTTAGTATGTTCATCCAAAAATAAAATGCCAGTAAAACAAAGTAAAAAATTCATGGTGAAATTAATTTATTTCAGGAGCATGTTTTCGAGGTTTCGTAATATAAAATAAATAAGGCTTACGCTTACTAATTACTGCCTTTGGGAATAAATAAACAAATTACATTTTATAAATAAACTGTACACAATGGAGTAATAATACCAACCTTGATTTACAGAAGCAAAGTCTGGATACTGAAAAGGGATGATAAAAGCATAATACATGCAGTAAGACAAACGTTTAGATGTCACTGAAGTATGCCCACTTGATTTTCAATATGATTCAGATAGTCAAATATTGGAACATTTTCTAAAATGACCACATACAGGTTTGAGAGTCACTGAATGACGTTTTAATTATTTTTCCGACTTAGGCATCAAGATAAGCCCAATGTTATTTTTTCACGTGAAAAAATCTTACCTTTTTGTATAACCAGAGGACCTAAAAAGGCTTCAAATAAGAAAAGAAGCAGGTAATTGTTTTTTTTTTCCTCTAAGGCGATTAAAACATCACAAAATACTGAAAAAATAGAGGTTTTGTCAAAGAAAAATAGCTTTTCCTTTCGTGGTAAATGTATTTAATGGAAACCCCAAAAGAAACGAGAGAATTAAATTCAATTATAGCGAACATTTTTTTCTAAACTTGCTTTCTTTTCTCGAGGATCTCAAAAAGGCACATTGAGTAAGAAACTTATCTGAAAACTAGAAAGCACATTGATTAAGAAACCTATCTAAAAATTAGAAAGAAAATATAATTGAAATTTAACCTTAATGAGACTATGGTATATCTCCACAAATAGTAAATATATTAAACAATGAGGAAATTGTGGACGAATATAAAGAAGATATCGTGCTAAAAATTAACGATCATTAAGACGATTTAGCACGGAGAAACTATGAATAATGATTTGCGAAGAAAATAGGTAAGAAATTTTTGAAAAGGAATAGAAAAATGTGATACATCGGAGTGATTCACAACCACGTAGCAGTGGCAGGGATTAAATTATCATCAACAAAACGAATGAATGATGAATTAATTGATGAATGGATGGATAAATGAATGGATGGATAGATAAATGAATGGATGGATAAATGAATGGATAAATAAATATTGCCCATTACCTGTGGCACGTATAAAAGAAAGCACAGTACAAAGTAGACAAAGTGATCAGAGTACGTTAGTGCCACCGGAGACAACTATGTTAATATATTTGTGATAGACATATCTTGTTTGTATAGTACAAGGAGCATCCCATTACCCGTGACGAGTATAATCGAAGACACAATGCAATATACAAAGTGGGTGATAAGGGTACGTGTCGTTGATGCCACTAGAGATGCCATAAAACCAATTTGTTATAGACGTATTATGTTGCATATAGGACAAGGAGTTTCTCATTACCCGTGACAAGTATAAAAGAAAGTACAATGCAATATACAAAGTGGGGGATCAGGGTATGTTTCGTTGATGCCACTAGAGATGCCATAAAACCAATTTGTTATAGACGCATTATGTTGCATATAGGACAAGGAGCTTCTCATTACCCGTGACAAGTATAAAAGAAAGCACAATGCAATATACAAAGTGGGGGATCAGGGTATGTTTCGTTGATGCCACTAGAGATGCCATAAAACCAATTTGTTATAGACGCATTATATTACATATAGGACAAGGAGCTTCTCATTACCCGTGACAAGTATAAAAGAAAGCACAATACAATATACAAAGTGGGGGATCAGGGTATGTTTCGTTGATGCCACTAGAGATGTCATAAAACCAATTTGTTATAGACGCATTATGTTGCATATAGGACAAGGGGCTTCCAATTACCCGTGACAAGTATAAAATAAGGTATAATGCAATATTCACAGTGGGGGATCAGAGTACGTGTCGTAGATACTAAAGATGCTATAAAACCAATTGTTGATAGACATATCCTGTTGCATATAGGACAAGGAGCTTCCCATTACCCGTGGCAAGTATAAAAGAAAACACAATGCAATATACAAAGTGGGGGATCAGATTTAGTGACGTTGATGTCACTAAAGATGCTATAAAACAAATATGTGATATACATATCCTGTTGCATATAGTACAAGGAGCTTCCCATTACGTAAGTGGGGGATCTGGGGAACGTGACGTTGATGTCACAAGAGATGACTATGCAAACCAATTTGTGATAGACATACCTTGTTGCATATAGGACAAGGAGCTTCCCATTACCTGTGGAAAGTATAAAATAAGGCACAATGCAATATACAAAGTGGGGGATCAGGTTTACTGTCGTTGATGTCACTAGAGATGCTATAAAACAAATTTGTGATAGACATATCCTGTTGCATATGGGTCAAAGAGTACTTGCAACTTGTCTACATCATCTTTTTGTATTAGATCTTGATAACTAATTTAATTTGGTTTGCTCTGCTGCTGTTTGCTCCCAGTTGTGCTGAACATGAATGTATTTTAACATTTCATGTAGTACATTCATATATGAATCATCAACATACTAGAATGAAGTGGAGATTCATTATTTCATTGGTTTTGGTTATGATGACAGTGTATTATAAAACAAACAAAAAATATATAAAAAGATAGCATAAATGTATTTTAATGTAGTACATTCATATACGAATCATCAACATACTAGAATGAAGTGGAGACTCATTATTTCATTGGTTATGGTGATGGTGATAATGTAGTATAAAACAAACAAAAAAGATGGTATAAATGTATTTTCATGTAGTACATTCATATATGAATCATCAACATACTAGAATGAAGTGGAGAATCATTATTACGTTGGTTATGGTGATGATGACAGTGTATTATAAAACAAACAAAAAATATATAAAAAGATAGCATAAACGTATTTTCAAAACTGTTTCAAAAACGCTAATTGAGAAACGCTGCCCTTAAAACAAAGTTTACGCAACGAGACAAAATTACAACGGACGTTTCTAAGCTCCAGAAACTTGTTTTGGGGAAAGCTTTCAAACGTTGAAGCGTGGTAATAAAGCATTAGCAACGAAACCACGCATTATGCAAATTTACCAGCAATACGATTTCACAAAAGATTTTCCACGTAAAATTCCCTGCTTTTGCCTGAAAGCGCTTTCCAAGCACCTAAATACACACGACAAATAATACAGAAAGGTTGTTGCGGTAAGTGGGAGCATTTAGAAAAGCTCATTAAAATTACGAAACAAAATCTAGAATAGAAACACATTTTTTACACTTTTATAATTGTTTTACAGCCGGTTTATTTTTAACGTGTTTGCTTTGAAAGTAAAATGAAATTTAAGTTATATTTTTAGGCATTATTTCCTCACACCGTAATTGTTAACCATATTTATAGGCAGGATAAAACCTTAAAAGTCCAATTACTTACTGACAAAATAATGAGTACTGGTGATATGTTTCGTTATCTGTTATAAGACAGTTGACTTACACCAACAAAATTCACATATGGACGCACATAAATACGAGTAGTTTAACAGATCAAAGCTGCAGCCTCTTGTGTGATATGAGAACTCTCAGCAAAATAATAAATTGTATTCTTGTATATTTTTCTACTTTGTTAAAATTTGGGCTCTTAATTTATTTTTTCTCTTTACGCTGGCAGTGAACCTAACGTTGTGTATGCGTGTGTGTGAATTATTTTTTTAATATTTTCATACCATTGTATTACCTGTTTATCTTTAGGCATATTATCACTTCCTTTAATTATTGACGTGTACAAAGGTGTGAGCTGAAAAATATCTGATTTCCTCGCGGCCGGGTTCGCCTTCTATTAATGGAGGTGTTTCTCGATTTAGGGGATGTTATGATGTAAGCCCAGACTTTTTGATAGTTTCTCTCTGAAATGGGTTTGTTTTTTTTCTTTTTGCCTTGAAATATATTTTTAGTCTCAGGATATATAATATATGTGCTACTATTTTGCTATAAATAACCTATATTTATTTATTTATATTAGATTTAATTCATTGTTATTGGCGGACCTGGAATCCAGCGACATATGCTGCAGGATAACTCGAAACTTTTTGAAGAATGACCTAAACATGTGGCAATGAGGATCGGTACGTCGATAACAGAAATGTTAACAATCGGATGTATACCAACGATCCCAATGTAACATTGGATTAATGGAGGCATAACCAAAAAAAATGATAAACTTACATTTTTTAGGGATTAGTTCATACAGGATGGGAGTAAAAAAAGTTAACTCGAGAGCAGAATTTCCACTGTGCGGTCTACAGCTAGTAGCTAGTAACAGCTAGTAGCTTATATAACGTTATTTCAACTGTACGATCTACAGCTAGTAGCTTATATAGCGTTATTTCCACTATGCGGTCTACAGCTAGTAGCTTATATAGCGTTATTTGCAGTACGACAATGAGGAAAACTCAATTACCATATAAAATTCTTTGTTTTGGAAGGTTTATCGGCTACTGAGATCCATGCAAAGATGGTGAAAGTATTAAAGGAGTCTTCTCCTTCATTTCCAACCGTTCACCGATGGGTTTTGGAGTTTAAGCGTGGCCGTACAAGCGTTGAAGACGATCCACGCTCAGGACGTCCAAAAAGTGCATCAACACCAGAAATCATAGCGAAAATACAGGATATGGTTTTGGAAGATCATCGATCGACTGTGGATGTGATAGCTGACACCATAGGCATCTCACACGGAACAACATGGCATATTTTGGCTGAAGTTTTGGGTTTCAAAAAACTGTGTGCACAATGGGTGCCGCATTTGCTAACAATGCAACAAAAACACGTTCGAATGCGACTTTCTGGACAACATTTGGAGCAATTTCGAAAGGATAAAAAGGATTTTCTGCGTAGATTCATCACTATGGATGAGACTTGGGTCTACCACCATGATCCTGAATCAAAACAAGAGGCTAAGGAGTGGTGTGAACCAGGCACTTTGGTTCCGAAGCGAGTTCGTGTCCAGAAATCGGCCAAGAAGGTGTTAGCGTCAGTTTTTTGGGATGCAAAAGGAATTTTATTGATAGATTATCTCCAAACTGGTTAGACAATCAACTCTGATTATTACTGTGACCTTTTGGACCAGTTGGATGAAAAAAATTGTGAAAAAAGACCCGGTTTGCAGAAGAAAAAAATCATTTTTCATCAAGACAATGCACCTGCTCACACAGCTCAAAAAACCATCGCGAAAATCAGTGAATTGGGGTACGAATTGTTGCAGCATCCACCCTATTCGCCAGATTTAGCTCCCTCTGACTTCTGGCTGTTCTCACACCTCAAAAAATTCCTTCATGGAAAGCATTTTTCATCAAACGAAGAGGTTATAGCCGTCGTAGAGGAGTATTTTGCAGGCCTTCCAGAAAGTCACTTCCGTGATGGGACAACAAAGTTGGAAGATCGTTGGACCAAGTGTATTGATCTTATGGGAGACTATACTGAGCAATAAAAGTAATTTCCCCAAAAAAAAAAAAATGTATTTTCATTTCCGCTTTCAAAACTTTTTGACTAACCTAGTCTGAGTATACTGAAAATGGAACGGTCAAGATAAAACAGCTAAAAATTTCAAATAAAAATTATAACCATGAGATGTAACAACTTTGCATTTTCACAATTTCTGCCACTAGACGCTTTATGGAAATATTCAATTCACAAACTTTCAAATGCACTTTTGCATAATAAAACTTGCAGAAAGTTTGACGTGAAATATTCAAACTGCATAATATTTGGACGCTGAAGATGAGAAAGCATGTTAAATTCGTTGATGCGCGAATACAAGCTCTACAATATTCTGCAGCTTTTTAAAACTTTTTACAAATGATTTAACGTTCACGGGAGAATTCAAGAAGCCTTTAAAATAAATGTGGAAAATAAATTATTTGAAGAGGGTTCTCAAATGTACAGGTTAAATGCATTGCAAACGAAACCTTGGAGGACACAATAAAAATACATTTTGCATACATAAGTACATAACATCACGCCATTTTCCTGTTGTGTTAAACAGAAAGGACAGAAAGCCAAACTTTCCTATCTCGTCATATATATTTCGCGACTTCCTCATCTATACGTTCTCATACAACTCCTACGATTTCTCTGACTTCTTACATTTCTTTCTCACAAAACATCTTGATCCAACCATACTTTCATTGGTTTTCTTCTACCGCAACTTTGACAAGCATTTGCATTGAACATCTGGTTTGTTAGTTTTTTTTTCCTTCATTCGTTCTACACATCCAAACCATATCAAAGTAATCTTTATATTACTCAATACAATCAGCCTTAACTTCAAATTCATCCCTAATAACTTCATTCCGTTTTTTATACATTGTTCCCCAATTAAATCGTCGTCTTCTTCTTCCCAGTGTCATGTCAGGTCCCCCCAACGTTGAATATCACCTGAGAGCAGACATACGAGTATTTGTCCCCGGCAGCCCAAAAAAGATCTCCAACGCCCTTTATGCCAGTCCAATCACGTATATTGCGGAGCCAGGAGATTTGCCTCCTGCCAGCACCTCTTCAGCCTTCTATTTTGCCTTGGATGATCAGGTGCAGTAATTTGTTCTTTGCTCCTCTAAGTACATGACCCAAGTAGGACACCTTTCGGATTTTAATATTAGTCAGCAACTCTCTATCAACTATGGCTCTTTGAAGAACCCTTGTGTTGCTGACCATATCCGTCCAGGGTATCCGTAGGATTTTCCGGTGCATCCACATTTCGAATGCTTCCACTCGGTTCATACTACTTACTTTGAGGGTCCATGATTCTACTCCATGCAATAACATTGACCAAACGTAGCATTTGACTAACCGTTGTCGAAGTTTCAAGTTTGGGTTATTATTGCAGAATACGCTTCTCATTTTATTAAAAGCCGCACTAATGAAATTAATGAAATCACCTGAGTGAATATATTTCAACAGCATTTATTCGGCTCCTTGTTAGCCGAATAAATGTCAGCATGTTAACTTGTAGAAACACTCAACTTGAACAAGTTTTTCGAGTTAACTGTTTTTATATGCAATCAATTGACGAAATTGATACAATGTCAATTGAAGAAATTGATACTATATACTACTGGCACTTATGGTTCTAACCTGAAACCGTTCAGCCTATCAAATTTACTAAAGTAAAGCCCTTTTATACGTAACCTGGTTCTATTGTCAAAAATATATTAACAAATATCTTTGAAAAAAACGTTAATAAAATATGCGTCGACATTCAGAATTATACAATAATAACAAAACATTCAGTTGAAAAAACCAAATAAAAAATTTTTGATACAATATTTTCTTTATTCATCCGTATTAAAAATCGCGCTCTTCATTCCATGACTGAATAGGCAGGCATAAACTGAAAACCAGACTGGAATCTTTTAAACAAATATTCTGGGTTCCAATATGAATCGAATATGTAACAACGTATTGGAAGACAGACGTCTTACGAACTAGGTCGCGGAGGTCGCATATATATTAGTTTTATATAGACGCTTAATCCCTCCACTTGTTGTACTCGTAATTATACTTTTTTACATATTTATTAGTAACTGTAACCCCTAGGATTGTGCGAAATTGGTTCAATTCGCATTTTATCATAACACTTTAAATATTTAAACAATTTAAAAAAAGTTAATTATAAACAAGTGTTTATTTGATGTTTAACAAATGTTACATTTACGTTTCAACCCTCCCAAATAAAAAAAAATGCTATAACCACAAATGAAAAAATATTATTGTTTAAAAAGACATTCAGATTACTGAAAGAAAGATTGAATGGTTGTTCGATATTAAATCTTGTAGAAATAAGTCATAATTAGTTTTTTTTTCAATACAAAATAAGCTTTTATACCTTCAAGATATTAGCTGTGAATGTCCTGCCATAGCAATATTGGGTCAATTTTGTCCAACAAAGAGCTTGTACGGTCCGGTGTGTGTATGTGTACAGTATAAAAGGATTAAATTACTTTCCACCCTACACTAAAGCGAAGTTCGTAACAAAAGCTGATGTTTTTTTCAGCCTCAAAATACCAATATTGTATGGGGTTATTTCCACATTCAAAGGAACTGCCCCCTGTGAACGGAACTGGTAAAAGAATGGAGAGGATTTGTCACAAAGGTATAAAAACGTTTTAAGGATATACGAGTATTGTAACTCTGTAACTCGAATATGATCCGAGTTTTTAATATTCTTTGATTTTCACCTAAGAGTTCACCTATCCTAATATATTTGTAACTGGATTAAATCTGGGATAAAATATTGCTGTTTCGCTTAAGATCGAAAGAATTAAATCCTGTGAAATGTGAAAGCTACACTGCATTAAATCAACAGTCCTCTCTCGATTATTTACTTATTTATTTAACACTTTCATAGCAATACAATCTGGCGGGCTTATTGCCAGGCGTTAATCTCTTCCAACCAACCAGACCAGTGTGAAACAATAATGATCCGATTGCATACCGAAGTGAGACGATCGGAGCACACCTGCATGTTTGTTTTTCCTTTTTTCTGAAATAGATATGACCGAAGTCATAGATTACACCCCTAGGCGGAAAAATATATGTATCATTTGAGAAGCACAGCACGAGGTTCGAACCGGCAACCTTCCGCACGGAAACCCAGTGCGTTACTTCAAAGCACGCCGCGATCGACTGGTTGGGCAGTCCTGATATAATATTAGGTGTTAACATAAGTTGTGTCCGTTTTTTTTTCAAATTTAAAAATGAGCACCAAAAGTAAAACAAAATGGTAAAGGTTATATATACGTCATTCGAAAGAAAATTTTCTGCTCTACAAGATGTTTTGTTTGCTTTTACGTTACATATGTTATTTTATTTGATTACAAGCCTTCAAAATGGAATGTCAAGTAGACGAAAGTGAGCATATTCGACACCTCCTTCTGTTCGCGTTCAATCGAGGGAATAAAGCTGCCAAAGCTGCTCGCGATATTTGCGAAGTGTACGGTGAAGAAGCTATTAATAAAGGACAGCTCGTCGATGGTTTTTGCGTTTAAAATATGGTAATTTCGACCTGAAAGACATGGAGCGATCCAAACGACCAGTGGACTTCGATGAGGACCACTTAAACCATATTATTCATGAAGATCCCCTTCAAACATTTTTCATCACCATTTTCAAACCATTTTTCATCACCAGTAATGATGCAGTAAAGGAACCTTTGCTTGTGGCCATGCATAGCTCGATGACGCGCGAGCAAACCAGCAGAAATTGTCGAACGTTAATTTTTGTTGTTTTCACTCAAAACATGTGGAACCCATTGATTTAAGATGACGTTATACAGTCATGTGACTACAATTCATGTGCTCATCCAATTCTACGGTGTTTTGAAGGGGATCTTCATGAATAATATGGTTTAAGCGGTCCTCATCGAAGCACTGGTCGTCCGGAACGCTACATATCTTTCAGGTCGAAATGATCATATTTGAAACGCAAAAACCATTGACGAGCTGTCCTTTCATTCATAACATCTTCACCGTACACTTCGCAAATATCGCGAGCAGCTTTATTCCCTCGATTGAACGCGAACAGAAGAAGGTGTCGAAAATGCTCACTTTCGTCTACTTGACATTCCATTTTGAAGACTTGTAATCAAATAAAATAATATATGTAACGTAAAAGCAAACAAAACATCTTGTAGAGCAGGAAATTTTCTTTCGAATGACGTATAACCTTTACCATTTTGTTTTACTTTTGGTGTTCATTTTTAAATTGGAAAAAAAAACGGACACAACTTATGTTAACACTCAATACAATTCCAGTATATGCACGACCCTTTAAATTCCATTAGAAAAAGCCCAAACAGAGGTTTTAGCACAAAATCAATTTTAAACTTGGTCTTAATAGGAATTACATCAATTACAATTTATTGTTATCCTACCTTAACATGAAAAGCTTCTACGATCGGGGAATAATAACAGACCTAATCAAACTTTTAAAATGTTGAATAGAATGATGGATTGCCCGAAAGTCCTAGAATTTATTAATATTCGACTTTCAACAAAACAACCAAACACTTTTCTATACAAGGATTACAAAACAATTACATTTAAAAAAAAGTTCAGCATTGTTTTTAATTTTGACAATTAATGCAAATATTTTTTTACTATATTGTTTAAACTGGTAGCAACCCTGATTGTTGGTTGCCGTGTTTATTCTTTCCTTCCCTGTGTTGGGTATCTTCTACACGTTGCTTCTAATAACCATCAATATCTCTATAAATATAATAAATACAAGGTTAAGATTTTAGGTATTCCTCCATAAGACATTTACGCATTGATTTAAAAAATAATATTAATAATAATCAGAATTTATCGACTACATCGAGGTGTTTTGTAAAGATCGAAAACAAATTCGCATTTAAACGCGGCGAGTGCCTCGCTTGACGATAGGTGAATAGTATGCGGGAAGCGCGACACTATATTCGCATCTCACTCTTGCATACTAGATTGAATTGCGAGAACCTGAATTGTCTCAACGTCGCAAGCAAAGACGTAAGCGCCGGGGTATGCGACTGACGTTCCGCGCCACTAGTAGCCTCTAGGCTTGCAAATAGGTTAGACATACGCCCGTTCCGTGAGCGTTTTTTAATGTTTTCAGATGGTTTTTTAATGTTTTCAGCAAATAAATCTCAATTATTATAATTTTGAACACTTGCCTTACTGTAAAAAAAATCCTCCAGCCACGGTGCTGGACGCTAAGCGTCCAGTGAAAAATGTAAATTTTAAATTAAAATTATGCAAAATCTGCTAGGTTATTTTTTGTAATTAGTTATAAAAATCATTTTATTATGTATTAAAACGTCGAATAATCAAATAAAATATAGGTCTTGGCCACTCGCTATCCATCACAGGGTGGCAAGTGTTAACTTCAATTATAATTAATTAAGGGGATTATCTATGAATGTTCTTATTTTTCCGATTTAAAATCGCTAATTTTTTATTGCGTACTCACTACCCAACACCGGAGCACGCGTATTATTTTTATCACCGTAAGGGAAGGGTTATGAATAAATGCTACAAGTGTTCTACTGCACACTGTCAATTGCACTCGTAATTACATGCATACACAAATAGAACGACAATTTTTTTATTATAATTTATTTATATTTTTGTTAAAGGTCTAAAACGATCGTAGGTAAAAAAATAGTTTTCTATACATTTGATGCCATATCCTCCGTGTTCTTTTCTCATTTGAACGAAAGCAATCGGAGCAGTGGGTTGGTTCAGGTACATATTATAGTATATCCGCAGAAAGAAATAGCGGATATTGCTTCTGAATCCAAATGACGCAATTACGATTCAATTTCATGTTTTTTATTCGGTGAGAATATCTGCTTCAAATTAACTCTCAAATAAAAATGACAAACATAATTTCATAACTCGATATTATAAATGTTAAGGTTTGATAATTGTAAGAGTCATGACGTTTACTAGATCAACACATTATAGATATTAAGGTTTGATAATTGTAAGAGTCATGAAGTTTACTAGATCAAAGACATTATAGATATTAAGGTTTGATAATTGTAAGAGTCGAAATATACTTGATCAACGACATTATAGATATTAAAGTTTGATAATTGTAAGTCATGAAGTTTACTAGATCAACGACATTATATATATTAAGGTTTGATAATTGCAAGAGTCATGAAATTTACTAGATCAACGACATTATAGATATTAAGGTTTGATAATTGTAAGAGTCATTATTGATATTAATGTAAGAGTCATGAAATTTACAAGATCAACGACATTATAGATATTAAGGTTTGATAATTGTAAGAGTCATGTAGTTTACTAGATCAAAAGTATAAATATGACTCAGGCAATTCGCTTCCACCACCACCTGCATACGTTGTTATGGGGGACAAAATAAGTCCCCATCCAGTGCGATCTACACTAGAAGACTCTTCTTTACTTTTAATGAGTGCGACGTAATGTAGTGATGAAAAAGGGACATATCTACCAGTGGCAATATAACCGAGTGAAAAGAATAGGCATGGTACGGAAAGGACAGGGAAAGTGTTGTATTAAATTAATGATATTTTGAAAGAAGCAAACGTATAAAGCCAGAAAAATCTTAGGAGACTTATTTATGAGAAAGAGGCGAATCTGTATGTCGATATAGGTAAATCTGAGGCTCTGTCCTCTCTGCCTACCCTGTCAGGAAAATTACGTGATGGTATGTATGTATGTTATATCAAACTTTGTTTCTGTAAGTTATTTTGCTGGTGTTTCGTGCATTAAAATATAAAAATACATTATTTAACCTTTCCCTTCCTGTGCTAAAAAAAATCGTGCGTTCCGGTGCTGTGTATTCAATACACATGTAAAAATGAGCGATTTAAATTTGGAAAAATAAGAAAAGTCATAGCCAATCGCTTAAATTAATTAAATTTGAAGTCAAAAGTTAAATTTTATTGCTGAAAACATGAAAAAAACATCGGCCGACGTTCACAAAACGGGCGAAGCGACACGTCAACGAATACCCGCGAGAGAAGCGAGCGAACTGAGATTCTATTATTTCAGTTCCCATATACCATGCCGAAGTAGAGTGAGACGTGAATAGCGTCGCTTCCTCACCCATGGCGGTTTTTTAGAATGAATATACTTACGTCACACACTGGTACACGTTTGATTGTATTGTTGAATTTATTCCCGATTTTCACATAATATCTCTGATATGGCCGATAAGTGCTAATTAATATTAATATTATTTTTTTCATTCAATGCGTAAATGTATTACAGAGGAATACCTCAAATCTGAACCCAGTATTTATTATATTTATAGAGATATTAAAGTTTTTAGAAGCAATGTGTACTATTTACACAGCACAGGGAAGGAAGGGTTAAATAAGGTTTCCAAGTTCCTTTTGATTTGTGTATTCTTAGAAATATTTCCTCGCAGTGGGAAAACATTGAAGTAGTAGGAAAACAAAACATGACTTAACTATCACAAAGTCACTTTGTTTACCTATAACTCCATTTCCACCTTATGTCTTACTCAAGTATCCCAGAGAGAGCAACAGACTTGTTTGCTAAGAGTTCGGCAGCGCAAACAAATAGAGAAGCAAGAATGAGGGCGGACAGGAAAGTTTTGCTACGGGTACTATGAAGTTGGCTACAGAAAGCGGACCATTATTCGTTTTAAAATAATATTTAAATGTTTCTCTGGTCTCTGTAATTTATTAAGTATTCGTTTTAAAATACTATTTTAATGTTCCAAAAAGAGAAAACGATTTGCTCGTCCCATGGCGTTTATTTAGTATTCGTTTTTAATTCATCTTTTAATATTCCAAAACAGGAAAGACGATTTTCTCGTCCCACGGCGTTTATTTAGTATTAATTTATAATTAATCTTTTAATGTTCCAACACAGGAAAGACGATTTTCTCGTCCCATGGCGTTTATTTAGTATTCGTTTCTCATTAATCTTTTGATGTTTCAAAACAGGGAAGACGATTATCTGATCCAATGGAGTTTATTTAGTACTCATTTTAAAATACTCGTAATGATCCAAAACAGGGAAGACGATTCTCTGATCCGATGGAGTTTATTAAGTATTCGTTTTTAATTCATCTTTTAATATTCCAAAACAGGAAAGACGATTTTCTCGTCCCATGGCGTTTATTTAGTATTAATTTATAATTAATCTTTTAATGTTCCAACACAGGAAAGACGATTTTCTCATCCCATGGCGTTTATTTAGTATTCGTTTCTCATTAATCTTTTGATGTTTCAAAACAGGGAAGACGATTGTCTGATCCAATGGAGTTTATTGAGTACTCATTTTAAAATACTCTTAATGATCCAAAACAGGGAAGACGATTCTCTGATCCGATGGAGTTTATTAAGTATTCGTTTTAAAATACTCTTAATAATCCAAAACAGGGAAGACCATTTTCTGATCCGATGGAGTTTATTTAGTACTCATTTTAAAATACTCTTAATGATCCAAAACAGGGAAGACGATTGTCTGATCCGATGGAGTTTATTTAGTACTCATTTTAAAATACTCTTAATGATCCAAAACAGGGAAGACGATTCTCTGATCCGATGGAGTTTATTAAGTATTCGTTTTAAAATACTCTTAATGATCCAAAACAGGGAAGACGATTGTCTGATCCGATGGAGTTTATTTAGTACTCATTTTAAAATACTCTTAATGATCCAAAACAGGGAAGACGATTCTCTGATCCGATGGAGTTTATTAAGTATTCGTTTTAAAATACTCTTAATGATCCAAAACAGGGAAGACGATTCTCTGATCCGATGGAGTTTATTAAGTATTCGTTTTAAAATACTCTTAATGATCCAAAACAGGGAAGACGATTGTCTGATCCGATGGAGTTTATTTAGTACTCATTTTAAAATACTCTTAATGATCCAAAACAGGGAAGACGATTCTCTGATCCGATGGAGTTTATTAAGTATTCGTTTTAAAATACTCTTAATGATCCAAAACAGGGAAGACGATTCTCTGATCCGATGGAGTTTATTAAGTATTCGTTTTAAAATACTCTTAATGATCCAAAACAGGGAAGACGATTGTCTGATCCGATGGAGTTTATTTAGTACTCATTTTAAAATACTCTTAATGATCCAAAACAGGGGAGACGATTCTCTGATCCGATGGAGTTTATTAAGTATTCGTTTTAAAATACTCTTAATGATCCAAAACAGGGAAGACGATTCTCTGATCCGATGGAGTTTATTAAGTATTCGTTTTAAAATACTCTTAATGATCCAAAACAGGGAAGACGATTGTCTGATCCGATGGAGTTTATTTAGTACTCATTTTAAAATACTCTTAATAATCCAAAACAGGGGAGACGATTCTCTGATCCGATGGAGTTTATTAAGTATTCGTTTTAAAATACTCTTAATGATCCAAAACAGGGAAGACGATTCTCTGATCCGATGGAGTTTATTAAGTATTCGTTTTAAAATACTCTTAATGATCCAAAACAGGGAAGACGATTGTCTGATCCGATGGAGTTTATTTAGTACTCATTTTAAAATACTCTTAATGATCCAAAACAGGGGAGACGATTCTCTGATCCGATGGAGTTTATTAAGTATTCGTTTTAAAATACTCTTAATGATCCAAAACAGGGAAGACGATTCTCTGATCCGATGGAGTTTATTAAGTATTCGTTTTAAAATACTCTTAATGATCCAAAACAGGGAAGACGATTGTCTGATCCGATGGAGTTTATTTAGTACTCATTTTAAAATACTCTTAATGATCCAAAACAGGAAAGACGATTCTCTGGTTCCATGAAGTTTGGTTAATCATTTAACACACTAAAAGTCTACAAAAACTAATCTCATGTTATTTTTAAGACTTCTTCAATTACCATCATCATCACCTTCACAACATATTCGTATTGGGGTAGGCAAATATAATATATCCCTACTTCATTATATCCTCGCACATCTTTCGTTTTCGGCACGTCCACTCTACCCTCTTACAGAATTTCATTGATTTATTCATACCACGTTTTTTATAGGTATCCCAGACGTTACGACCTTTCTTTGCTACTTGTAAATTGTTATTGTAAATTTTTCATCACTCATTCTTTCTACGAGACCGCACAATCCCAATGGTATCTTTTTCATTTTAAATAATGCGTCTTCTTTCAATTCTCATTCTTTCTTAATGTCATCTTTCCTTACAAGAATGAGAATATGAAGAATGCAGATAAGAATTAATCATATTTTATCAAACATTCTACGAAACGCTCAAATTTTTATCGCACTTGTCTTATTTTTATAAAAATTTCCCCTCGATTATTTCTTTTGTCTTCGTCATCGTGCGTCGTGTGAAAACAAAAAGACATTCTGATAAATATTTTACTTTATAACTCTTAAACTAAACAACCTGATACAGCAACCCGGTTCAACAAATAAAACGAAAAAAGTAAACATAATGTCTTGATACAAAATAAGCATTTTGAAAAAAAAAACGATCAGTGTTAAGAAAGGACAATCGAAAAGCGTATCCTTTTTCAGCGAATAAAAGAATTTACATTACAAATAAAAATAATACAAAGTTATATCATTCAGCGAAATCGACACACATAGTCGTTTCAAAAAGCCTTTTCTTCGTATCGATAACAGAAATACCACAATAAAATGTTTTCTTGCAAGACAGTCCAATATATATTCCGGAGGGTCTTGCGTATCGCAAAAGGTCATCAGACGACGGGACCATGTGAATATTAGTCTTTCTTGTTTTAATGATCGGTCGGGGAATATCGAGAAGTGACAAAGAATTGGCTGTATTTATACTAACAAGCCAATCACGCCCACAGGTTCAAGAACGAATCCTTTGAAAGATGGATGGCGTACAAGTGGAAGAAACGAAAGATGGAAACAAGAAAACACATGTTGCTCAGTCGTTGGACTCGTGTAAGCATAAGATTTATGAGACCAAAACGTGAGTCGATGACAAATGGGAATTGAGGTATTATTAAAAAAATCTTTATTCATCCTATAAAACAGCTGCATAAATTTCTTTGTGAGATAATTTTAATTTGATTTGTAAAATTCAATTCGAGTTTCTCATATAATTTATGTACGAGTATTATAATAAAATGGCATAAATTTTTAATAAAATAAATTAAACACTTTTTAAATAAATAAATACAGGTTTGTTGATAGCAACATAATATGTTATGTACTCGTACATACACATATTATGTTAAAATATGTATATAAAAATATTACAAAATCGCACATATATCTAGCAGAAAATTGCAAGAGAAGCTATCAAAAAGTCTGGGCTTATTTAATAGCATCCCCCGGCCGAGAGATAATCCCCCCCCCCTCAATAAAGAGGGATTCCAGCTGCGAGGACATCAGACGTTTTCAGCCCACACCATTGTACACAAAAAATTAAGAAAAAAAAAAGAAAAATAATAAATGGAAGAAAAGAAATGAAAAAATTAAACCCACAAAGTTTTAAGTTTTTGTTATTTTGTAGTCTTCTTCTTCTTCCCAGTGTCATGTCAGGTCCCCCAACGTTGAATATCACCTGAGAGTAGACATCTTTATCCCCGGCAGCCCGAAAAAGATCTCCAACATCCCTTATGCCAGTCCAATCACGTATATTGCGGAGCCAGAAGATTTGCCTCCTGCCAAAAGCTCTTCGGCCTTCTATTTTGCCTTGGATGATCAGGTGCAGTAATTTGTACTTTGCTCCTTTGAGTACATGACCCAAATAGGACACCTTTCGGATTTAATTATTAGTCAGCAACTCTCTATCAACTGAGTTTATCAACTAATTTTGTAGTCACCATTGCTTTATTTGATTTCACTACCGGTTTCAAAGACTTCTGCCTTTCTCGTCAGGTAAAGATGAACTAAATTTTGTCTAATTTTTTTATTGTAATATAATAGGTACAGGAAAGGGTGAGGGGAGTAGTGGTTAATAAGGGGAGGTAAGTAGGTAGGCGTCAAAAGGGTGGGTTTTGATCGGGAAACATTTAGCAGAGGACTATTATTGAAATTTACTTAATAGTTTATAATATTGAGACTGAATTTAACGCTTTTTTAATCTCGAGAATTTCTAAGATGTTCAGCTTTTGACGCCTACTTACTATCCTCCGCTTATTAGCCAATATTCATCTCTTATACAGACTTATATCTAGATATGCGGGGATGTGGGATGGAAGCCCCCCGATGCCCTTGCGGTCAGGCTCGCCCTACATTGGTGGGGTGTATCTCGGCCGGGAGAATGTTTGTGGGGTGAGCCCGGACCTTTTTAATGTCTTCTCTCTTGAATGTATTTTTTTTGTCATCTATTTATTTTTCTTTGTTTTTTTTTATCTTCTTGTTCTACGTGTCCAAGGGTGTGGGCTGAAAAACATCTGGTGTCCCCGTGGCTGGGTTCGCCCTTTATTGGTGGGGTGTATCTTGGCCGAGGGGATATTATTAGATGAGCCCAGACTTATTGATAGCTTCTGTATTTAATGTATTATCTGCAATTTATGTGTTTTAGAAGTGTTATTTAAATATATTTTGTACATACTATGTTGCTGTCAATAAACCTATATTTATTTATTTATACCAATTACACTTAGAACAAATGTATTTTTGACATAATTTAGTTCATTTTCACCTGACGAGGAAGACGGAGGTATTTGAAACCGGTAGTATACTCAAATAAAACAGTGGTGAATAAAAAAAAAGTGTTTAATTTATTTTATTGAAAATTTATAAACATGACACCACAAAGTGTAACAAACGTATTTTCTAAGATTCAAGAAATGAAAGACAAATTATAAAGCGCTTTTTAGAGAAAAGTATCTCTCTCAAGAGCTTTGTAACTGTATTAAATTAATATTTAGTTTAGTTAATTATTATATAACGAATGAATATAATAACACTTGTTGCATATGAGAGCAGGTCGTATTTATTTATTTGTTTTTACTATACAATGAAATCTCTTTCAGCGATCGCTTCAGCCTAAAATTAAGTCAACTTCCATTATTAAGATATTTATGCTTAATTTAAGATAAACCTACACAACCTTCAGCGAGATAAAGGTTTTAATTTGAGCCTTAAAAGTTATTATCGAGTCACTTAAAACTCACGAAATACGAGATCTTATAAAGTTTCGTAAATTTGAAATACAACAATAAACTATATTTTATCTATATTTTGTAATAACAGTGGGTTTGAATCCTGAGTTAGAGCGCCCTTAAGGTCGACTGCTTTCTAAATGGTACTATATAAAATTTTCTTTAATTATTATGAACACATAATCGGAAAATTATATTTTGACCATCATATCGAACGCAGAATCGAATAATCGAATCGAAGTATTTTGTGAAAGAATGTTTACCATCCCTTTAGATATTTTGGGTTCAGTCCTCTATTTAACAACCGCCGCGGTCTCGTTGGTAAAACGCTTGTCTTTCTAACCTGGGGGTTTCGAATTGGATTGTCGTTGGTACCAATTTATTTAAAAGACTTGATTTATACTTAAGGCCTCTTTAATAAAATTTTGGGTGATTGGACGATATTGCAACATGGAAAAATATCCGTCGGGTTGTACTGTCGACAACGAAAATGTAATACATCCTAGGATATTTTCTTATCGCAAATACAATGTGGGGGGCTTATTGCCAGGCGGCAAGCTCTTCCAACCAACCGGACAAAAGTAAATGAAGAAAGTTACGTGGTCGCATAAATCATTCAAATGACTATCCATCCCCACGAAATCCATAAACACATACATGAGCATATGCTCACGAACCCCACAAAGACGGGCAATAACCCGAACATTATTTTTCATGTAAAGTGAGATATCATCAATCAAAAGGAAAGCAAGGAGAATGGAGAGGAAAGGAAAAGAAAATTCAGGAATGAAACACGTTATTTTACTGACTAGAAATTAAGCGTTTTTTGAGTCGCTTCTTAAAGCATATGCCAAGGACGGAGAGAGTCTAATATTAGTTTGTAACTGATTCCAGAGTCTCACTGCATGAACAGTAAAGGACGACGTAAAAAAAGAGGAGCAGTGAACTGGAAAGGCTAATAGACAATCTCTGTTTCAGCGTAGCGCTAATCCATGATTGGAAAGACGCTGACATTTTTCGAAGAGATAAGAGTGGGCGGCGGGACAGTTAAGGTTATTATACAATAGAGACTGTATATGAATTTGGCGTGTATTTATATCATTCAACCAGTTCAATGCCTTCTGGTATGAAGTTATATGATCGTACTTTCGTAGGTTGAAAATAAATCTTTGACACACATTTTGAAGACGCTGTAATTTGTCCAGCTGTTCCTCTGTAACTGTAAGCTTTATATCAGAATGATTTCTTAACAAAATATTGTATAATAAATTGAAACATTGATAGTTTACCCTACAAGGAAAAAAAATTAGGCCTCGGCCACACATGTAGGAGCCTTGCTTGATGCTTAGAGCTATGTTGCGAGTTAGGAGACATATCCTAGCGAACCAACGTACCGAATACGAGTACTATCGCAGTGGCCACACTGCACGCTTCGCCCCACGTTACATGACGATTAGTCATCGATTAAATCTCTTAGCGAACAGACGCGTTGGTTATTTTACAAGATGGCGAAAGTTTTAATGACAGCGTTGTATAAAAGGGAGCCTTTGTGGAACCCATCGAGCAAATTATACCTGTAATAAAATCACTTTGAAATGAAGTTGCACAGAAAGTAAATAAATATGGTAAGTTGTAATGAAATTGGTTAGTTTTGAGAGTGACATCGTGTGTTGACTCAACCGCTCCCAACTATCAAATGTATTTGTGCGTAGCACTTTGGTGTGGCCAAGCATGAAGTCACCTAGTATGTGAGTCACGTAAAACCTAGCTTAGCACTTAACGAAGCACTTTGGTGTGGCATTGACCTTAGATAAAAATCACACAAGGATTTGAATAAACTGACAGTTTCGCGGCCTAAGAACCCGTGAATTTGGAGTACTTAAAATATAACTGAATAACGAGGGAAAAGGCTGCCGAGGCCGAACAGTAATTTAGCAAATTTAAAAGCCTTAACGCTTTATAATCAACCTAATTTACTTGCTCGTAAATGTGATACGATCTGTCCGTCCTCTCAACTACAAGATGCAAATGGAAATATTTAATTTACTCCTTAATTTATCATCATTAATAAATAATGATATGTATCCTTAAAGTCAAAAGTCACATTACTACGACTAAATTATATAATTTGATGTAAAAACGATTTTTATTTAAAAAAAACGGAAATTTATTACACTTGACTGCGAAACAAAAAAGGTTTTGAAGGAATTTTCTATTAATATACAAAATATAATTTTTTTCGTACAGAAAATCTAAACATATAATCAATCATAGTATTGGGTGTTAACATAAGTTGTATCCGTTTTTTTTCCAAATGAAGATAACAAGAGTACACAACAAAAAAAATTACAACAAATTAGTCAATAATGTATTCTCCTTCATTATTTACAACTTCTTGCCAACGTTCTACAAGTTTTTCAATGCCTGTGCGATAAAAACCATCCGGTCTTGACTCGAGGAATTCGTCCAACCATGTCCGCAATTCGACGTCATTATTGAAGGAAACGCCGTGCAAATTGTTCGAAAGCGACCGGAAAAGGTGGAATCTCCGACGGCGCGAGGTCTTGAGAATATGGAGGGTGCGGCAGGACTTCCCAACCGAGCGTTTGAATGACATTTTTCGTAATGTTGGCGATATGAGGGCGGGGGTTATCGTGTTGTAGAATAATGTCATATTGCCAATCCGGCCCTTTTTTTTAATTGTCCTTTCATTCATAGCATCTTCACCGTACACTTCACAAATATCGCGAGCAGCTTTATTCCCTATATTTAACACTAAAAAAATCCTATTAGTGGTCCGCGGGATTTAAAGTTATGTATTTAATGGTCCGTGAGGTCCTAAAGTTTGGCGACCGCTGGCTTGTATGACTGGTTGTGTAATTAACTTTTGTGATTCTTCATAAATGGGAATAACAAACTTGGACTTATAACAGTTACAAATATATTTTTTAATATTTTCCAAGATCGCTTCTTAGCGATTTGATATTTTCCAAGTTCCCAACTGAATCTTACAAAAATATAATTAAGTCTTGAGTGTCGATAATGCACTTCTTAATACGAGAGTTGCCGCTGGCTGGAGAGATAAATAATCTAATGATGCTACACGTTAATCCTTGTTAAATCCCCTTGCAGGACTCATTTATCCTTCCTTGTTAAATCCCCTTGCAGGACTCACTTCTCCTTCTGGTGAAGCTCTTAGTTTTTAATTAATTTACAAGACAGCTTATTTAGCGACTGCTAAAAATAATTGAGATAAAAAGAAGATATTGAATCAACATCTTAAAAGATGTAATGGGATGATTAATTTCATTTTGACTTACTTTTGATGTAACCTTTAAATGGGGAGTAACTACCCGCGCTAATGGAAGTATATTTTAAGAAATTTCTTTATTTAAGATATTTATTTTATGTAAGCTCCGAGATTTTTCGAAATATCTAAAGAAATATCATCATCACCAGCACGCCATATCCCTATTAATTACTTCATATAATTATGTATTAGTATTTCATTGCAAAAAACACGGTCTGGTAGGTTTATTACCAGGTGGTAGTATCTTCTTACCAACCAGACAAAAGTAAATAAAGAAAGTTACATGGTCGCAAAAAACATTCAAATGACTACACATACCCCCGAAAATCATAAACATATATGTGAGCACACAATCATAAACCCCACAAAGACGAACAATCACTCGAACATTATTTTTCACATAGAGTGAGATATCCACCGATCGAAGGAAAAGGAAAGGATGGTGGAGAGGAAAGAAAAAGAAAATTCAGGAATGAAACACGTTATTTTACTGACTAGAAATTAAGCGTTTTTTGAGTCGCTTCTTAAAGCATATGCCAAGGACGGAGAGAGTCTTATATTAGTTTGTAACTGATTCCAGAGTCTCACTGCATGAACAGTAAAGGACTACGTAAAAAAAGAGAAGCAGTGAACTGGAAAAGCCAATAGACAATATCGGTTTCAGCGTAGCGCTAATCCATGATTGGAAAAACGCTGACAATTTTCGGAGAGATAAGAGTGGGCGGCGGGACAGTTAAGGTTATTATACAATAGAGACTATATGTGAATTTGGCGTGTATTTATATCATTCAACCAGTTCAATGCCTTCTGGTATGAAGTTATATGATCGTACTTTCGTAGGTTGAAAATAAATCTTTGATACACATTTTGAAGACGTTGTAATTTGCCCAGCTGTTCCTCTGTAACTGTAAGCTTTATATCAGAATGATTTCTTAACAAAATATTGTATAACAAATTGAAACATTGATGGTTTACCCTACAAGGAAAAAAAATATTAGGCCTCGGCCACACAGGTAGGAGCCTAGCTCGATGCTTAGAGCTATGTTGCGAGTTCAAATCAGGAATGAAACACGTTATATGAAACAAGTTACGTGGTCGCAAAATCATTCAAATGACTATCCATCCCCACGAAATCCATAAACACATACGTGAGCATATACCCACGAACCCCACAAAGACGGACAGTCACCCGAACATTCCCTTTCATATAAAAACAGATATCATCAATCAAAAGAAAAGGAAGGGATGGTGGAGAGGAAAGGAAAAGAAAAATCAGGAATGAAGCACGTTATTTTACTGACTAGAAATTAAGAGTTTTTTCAGTCCCTTCTTAAAGCATGCCAAGGACGGAACGAGTCTAACATTGGTTTGTTACTGGTTCCAGAGTCTCACTGCATGGACAGTAAATGACTATAATAGTAGAAAAAGAAAACAGATCTATATCCTAGCACACATATTTCGCTTATGCTACGTTCACACACCTCGTTATGCATACTTTTTTTTTAAAGAAGCAGACAGATCACTTATCTTTTTTTCACGATTAGATTTATTTTGATCTATAGATTATTTATATATTTCTTTAAATTATTTTTCTAAATCATTCATTCTTTCTATTGGCCTGACCATATCAATGATCCTTACTTCATATTTTTATAATCCACATTTTTTCCAAATGTTCTCGGTCTTCCTTAATGTTCCTCTGCCACTATTCTCTCTCCGTGGTTGCAGTCCTAAGACTGGTTTGCAGCAATTTCAACTCTTCTCCTCCATTCCCCCCTGTCCTGTGCGGCTCTTTTTAAATCTGTATATGTTGAGCAGCGCACGTCCACCAACAGGTCCTCCAGGTACTCTCGGCGTGGGCGTCCCCTAGAGTTTGTCCCCTCGGTCATACCCTCCATTATGGCATGCAAGAGGCCCTCTTGTCGTATTATATGACCGATCCATGTTGCACGCCTTTCGGACAGGATCCTGAGCAGGTGCCTTCCTCCTTCGACTCGTTGGAGAACTTCTTCATTTGTGATGCGGTCTCTCCAGGAAATTCCTAATAGTCTTCTATAGGACCACATCTCAAAAGCCCCTAGTCTTCGTCTATCTCTTTCGGATAGGCACCATGTCTCGCAGCCGTACATCAAGATACTCCATACATAGGTCTTGATGAGGAGTATTCTCAGTTTTAGGTCTATATTATTTGATTCTATTATTTTCGACCTTTTATTAAATGCAAGTCTAGCCTGATGTATACGGCTGTCGACCTCGCTCTTGGACCGACCGTCCCATGTTATTTTGCTCCCGAGGTAGACAAACTCCTTGGTGTTCTTTAGTGGTTTACCCGACATCACTATTCTCATCTGGTGTTGCGCTCGGCCTACAGTCAGCAGCTTTGTTTTGTCTTTATTTATCTTCATACTGTAGTTATTTTGAAGAATGCTTTCCATAGTTGTTAAGGCCTCTTGTAGTTCCTCTTCACTTTCAGCAACCATAGCAATATCGTCCTAATCATATCCACCTTTTGCCCGTGTATCTTTACACCTTCTCTGTGACTCATTCTCTCTCTCAAGTCGTCAATCGCGCTCTGTATATAGGCGTTAAAACTATTGCACTTTATATATTTGCTTTATTAGTATTTCTGCAATCATTCGTTTTACATGTCCAAACCATCTCCGAGTGCGCTTCTTCATCTTACTCAACATATCAATCTTAAGTTCAAATTCATTTCTAATAACTTCATTCTGAATTCTGTTATACTTTGTCACACCGTGTATTCTTCTCAGTGTATGCATTTCGACAGCATTTATTCGGCTCCTTTTAGTATTTTTCAACGTCCACGTTTCACTTCCATACTATATATCAAAGTTGGTTCTAAAATACGGTTATGGCTATCATCTTAGTTAATTTTGATACTGTCCAGTTCGAGTGTACATGTTTTAGTGGCACGTTTAATTTGTTTACTATCGCTACACACAGTTCGATATCCCTTCTTAACTCTCCCATCATCTAAGATAATACCACTCAAGCAATTTCTCAGCTTGGTCCATTCTTTAAAGAAACAATATCGTTCCAAATCGTTTGTTATCTAGAGAAACAAAATCTACCACTCGTACTCTTTCAACTAAATATTCGCAACCCCATCCGCAGCAATTGCTTACATCCGCCGCCCCAATGCCGACGTTACCGCCGCTTTGAGCTGTTCGA
The DNA here is from genome assembly GCA_949825065.1 of Odontocerum albicorne. Taxonomy (NCBI): domain Eukaryota; kingdom Metazoa; phylum Arthropoda; class Insecta; order Trichoptera; family Odontoceridae; genus Odontocerum; species Odontocerum albicorne. The sequence continues at coordinate 5,902,715 of OX463840.1, read as the reverse complement.
CACGTTTTTCACAAGTTTCCGCTCACTTTATCAAACCGGTGGCGGAACAGGTCGCCACAAACACACCCTTACAGAGTGGCTTAGTTTGCCCTTTTAACGTTAAAAATACTCGTTAAAAATATCATATGTTGAGTCTGTGAAGAGGCTATTTATCTTGTTGTAAATGCTCTTTTTTAAGACCCTACCCACACTGACGAACCACATAGTCTCTCAGCCTGGAGGTGTCAGGTTCGATTTCCGTTAGAACCCTCATTTTTTAAAAAGAATTTCAGTCCGTTTTTCACTTTAGGCTTCTTTTACGTTTTCTAGTTGGTTGAAAGATCAGTATAGATATGTCAAATCTGACATCAGCATCGTAAAGTTTGGCGTTTTTAATTGTATACGTGCTCAGAAAATTATTTTGTCATACGAGTGATATTTGTGTTGTTTACAGTGCCTTGAAAAATTCATCTCGGCCAAAAATGGAATTAAATCGTGAACATTTTCGTGCGATGATTTTTTTATGATTTTCGACGTGGACTAACACAACAACAGTGTGCCGATCAACTCGCTTCGACTTTTGGTGATGAAGCACCATCCCGGGCCACTGTGTTTCACTGGTTTTCCGAATTCAATCGTGGTCGTAATTCGCTCCAGGACGAATTTCGTGAAGGTCGTCCAAAATCGATTGTTGTGCCAGAAAACATCGATGCTGTGCGTGAACTGATATTGCAAGATCGTCATGTGACTTATCGTGAGATTGAGGCATGTTTGGGTATTAGATCCATTCGCATACATTCAATATTGCATGAACATTTGGCCGTCAAAAAAATTTGTTCGCGTTGGATACCGCATAATTTGACAATCGCTCAAAAAAAAAGACTCGTGTCGATTGGTCCAAAGAAATGTTGAAAAAATTCGATCGTATATAACAAAACTGGGGGGGGTGGTATTGCTCACGGAAAGATGAAGGAATTTAATTGTATGCTTAAAATTTTGTAAACTATAGCTCTATAGTTAGCTTGTTAACAACCTCCGTGGCCTAGTTGGTAAGGCACCTGTTTTTTAACACGGAGGTTGCAGGTTCGATTCCCGCTGGAAGCCATAAAAAAAGGTTTTTCAGCCTGGCTTTCACTTAAGGTCTCATAAACAATTTTTGGTTGAAACTGACACAAGGCAATAAGCCCACACGGTTGTATACAAAGAAAGCGTTATACATGATTCGCTCGGGCGCTGTTATAGCTGCCAGACGTGATTGGTTGAATAATTGTGGGTTCGAAACCCGAGTTAGAGCGCCCTTGAGGAGAGTTCGCTCTCTTAACAGCGCTTTATGATGAATTGAATCAAAATGTCTAATAAATTATGTGACTTAAATTTTTATTGCATATTTGCATATGAATGTATATTTTCAAGATGCGAGAAAAATGAACAACAGAAATGTTCGTTTCCATAAATAATGAGCTGAGTGATAAATCGTACCAATTTTTTGAGGTGTATAGATATAGAAGAGGCTAAGGGCGTGTGTCGAAGTAGGAAAGTTTGGCGCTCTGTCCTCTCTGCCTACCTAGGCAAGGAAAAGGCGTGATGTTTTGTATGTATTCGATATTTAAATAAAACCAATAAAGGTGTTTTTATGGGATGGATTCTTTTTGCATATATACGTCCATATCATGACCCTCATCCCGCTAACCGCAAACGCCTCGTGTCAACTGCGGCCCGTAGCGGTTAATCCGGCTAATTAGCCGCACGGAATCAATTCACTGCGAGGCTGTCACTTACACAGCCGCTACATGACGGTTAATCAACGGCGAAAGTTTATACGTCGAGACAATGGCATTGGTAAACCTCTGGATTAATAGGCGTTATCAACTAGCTCTTGGAAAGGTGTTGTTTAGGATAAAAAAGAGATTTATAAAAGACATACCGGGGAATTTGACACCAGCAATTAACATTGTATTGCAAAACATTTCCATTGTAAATGTTATACAAATAATCGGTTTATTGGTACGAGGCATTTTTTCTAACAATATTTCCCAATCATCAAGACCACCTAAAAGGCGCTTCCTAACTATCAACCTATCAACTTACGAAAGATGTAACACATCGATCAATAAGTCCCGGGACTAACTACTAAAACTACATTTGTTTGCCAAAATTCTTCTTTATTCATCAGCATAGTCTCTTTCAAGAGCGATACATTCATTCCAACGCTTTCCTAACTTTTCTATGCCAGCCGTGTAGAACGATTTATCTTTGGTTTCAAAATAGGCGTTAGTTTCGGCCATCATTTCTTCATTGGAGCCAAATATCTTTCCCTGGAGCATCTTTTTGAGGTTTACGAACAGCCAATAGTCGCTGGGGACCAAATCTGGAGAATACTTCAGGATGTCAGCTATCTCACGCAACTTTATTTTGCGATTTTCCATCACGATTTTGAGTTTTTTTTAATGTTTTCTGGTGTAACAGCCTCATTTGGACGACCAGAGCGTTCAGCATCATTTGTGTCTGTACGACCGCGTTTGAAATCAGCATACCACCGACAAATGGTTGTTTTCGACGGAGCAGAGCCCGGATAACACTTTTCAAGCCATCGCTGAGGTTGAAATGTATTTTTTCCCATTAAAAAGCAATGTTTTATCAACACGCGAAATTCGTTTTTTTTTTTTTTTTTTTTTCCATTGTTTTGAAAAAAGCAAAAGTAGCGTCACTGTAACTCAGTGACACAATGTCGGAATGTCATGAAAGTTTGACATGTAACTTCTAAAGGTTGGTACTAACTGAGAATGATATGGATTTGTTATTAGGCGCCATCTGTTGGTTAGTCCCGGAACTTATTGATCCATGTATTATGTTACAGAGGCTAAATGACTTTTCAAGACTGCCGAGAACTTGATTAATTTGGAAATTTGCTTTCTATTGAATTGTGCCATAGGTTTGCCTTCTATCCAATCAACTTGAAATATATAGTCTATCAGTCCTCAAGTTGCTGATGAGAGCAACACCCAATCCAGCTATGTTGGAAAATATATTGTTTTATGTTCCTGACAATAATTCGAGATACATAAATATTGATCTGTTTCAAATGACAATAAGTAGAATTTACTTGCCAAGTGCTACAATATTTTAATATATCAATGTTTCCCATTTATTAAGACCACCTCAAAGGAATATCTTAACTATCTCAATCTATCAACTTACGAAAGACATACAGAGGCTAAGTGACTTTTCAAGTCTGCCGAGAACTTGTATAATTTGAAAATTTGCCTCAGGTAGGAAGGAAGACTGTTCCACAAGAGATCCCGCTAATTGAAATATTCTGTCAAAATATTTGGATTTGCCGACTCCACTGAGTACCTGAGGAGTCCAAGTATTCGCGTAACGCTCGACCTCTTAACCTGAGACGAGATTCGGAGATCTTCTTCTATCTAAAATAATTCTGAAAACATCGAGAAACCTGATTGATGATCGCCTTGAACACCATAACTCCAACCTTATGTGAAAACCTTATCGTTTATATTAAACCACCTAAGTTTTTTAAGTAGTGTAGTTATGTGACACTTCTTCATATCTCCAAAAATGAGACATGCAGCAGAATTTAGAACTGATTGCAGTCTGTTGAGTTGTGCCATAGGCTTGCCTTCTATCCAATCATTCAGTCCTCAAGTTGATGACGAGAGCAACACCCAACCCAGCAATGTTGGAAAATGTATGGTTCTATTTTCCTGACTGTATCGGACGTGTGCTGTCACTCTTGTGTGTGTGTGTGGACCAATTGATATTGCTTGTATGGTGGATTGATATTTGTATGTGAATCCTATATGATATGTGGTATAATTAATGTATATGTAAATGATCTGTATTTATTGATGTAAACCTTATATTTGTATTTGAAATGTTGTGAAATTTACGAGTACTATGATTGTTATATGTTCTTGATGTATGTAAAATGTTGACCCCGATCGTGTTCGCGACCGCAAAGAAAATAAAGGACTTGCGGCCGGGCCGTCGGGTGTAGGTCTCGGGCCGGTCAGCTTAAGCAGCGCTCAGAACCCCGAAAGTTGTTGTTTTTCGCGGGTAATGGGCGCTTGTGATGGCCGACTGGACATTAATATAGAGGGTCCCCTGTTGGCAAAATTATATTCTCAGTACTACCGACTATACTGTGTTTTACTTTGAGACCCGCTACTTCGAATTGCCTGAGAGGAATCTCTCCACCCCGCTACCTTCTTCTTTTTCTAGATCTTCGCTTCGGAATTCGCTACCTCGATTCTACGAGCGCGGCGCAGCAACCAACGTGCCTACGATACAGTCTATTTGTATCCTGTGCGGTACACTGGCAATTACTCGAGATACATAAATATTGATCTGTTTCAAATGGCAATAAGCCGAACTTACTTGTCAAGTGCTTTTTCTTTACATCGTAGGTTACATCACATCTTCATATAGAATAGGGCCTCGGATATTGATATCTTCAACATTTCAGAAAATGTTTTCATAAAAAGCATATTATACTCGTACTTTCTCAGTAATGCGAGTTAGTTGTTTCGCCTTCAAAATTATTTCTTATCACTGTGTATTATTTTCAAGTTTTGTACGTAATTGAGTTTAACCTGTATGTGTCAATTTAAAAAAATAAATAAATTCTATTAAAAATAAGCATATATTTAAAGAAAATGAAATAGCAGCTCCGAGAATTCTGCCTTATTAAGGCAAATGCCTGTTCACTCTATTCCAAAGGCAAGACGCCGTCTGAAGCCTGGAATCTGGAGTCCGGAGTGCTGAACGGGGACGCACGTATACTCCAGAGATCATATTATCTCCGCAGCAACGGTCACGTAGCAAGTAATCATACAAATAAATGTATCTGAGTATGGGCTAAAGCTTCAGAAAATAGATAAATTAAAATATTTTTCATATTTTGAGAGGACATATAATTTGTTTCTTGAATTTGTGAATTTGCTTACATTGTATATTTTGAAGAAAAAACATTAGTTCAAATAGTAGAAAATTACAATTTTCATTAGAGAGAATAAATAAATCGTGTTATTTTTAGTTAATATATAGAAAAATACAATTTTCATCACAAAGAATTTGTAGGGACTACGGTCGTCCCTGAATATTGTCAACACGCACGGTCAACGACCGACGAAACGACCTTCGGACATGCCCAAAGGTCGCATACCAGAACATTTATATTGTTTACCCGCAAATACTATTTACGATACATTCCACAGTAGAAAGAGAACGCATCGCGCCGTCTCACCGTTTTCCCCAATAAATTATCTACCCACAATATTATTCGCAACGTCTGCGACCACCTCTGCGCGCACAGGAGTGAGATAAAAATATATTGCGGGCGCACTCACGCGCCCCGTTCTGAAATGTATATATACCTACTTATCGATTAATAAAGAGGCACTTATTATTAATCATTTGACCATTCATCACTGTTTACTATTCATTGATTATTCACTCTCACTTTCCGACGTATTTTATTTGAAAATACCAAACAATCAAAATCATCAGCACGTCCAACAAGGACATTCGCTAAAAATTAATCGTGTAATTTGCAATTAATATATAGAAAATTACACTTTTCATCACAAAGAATTAATCGTGTAATTTGCAATTAATATACAGAAAATTATAATTTTCATCATAAAGTATTAATCGTGTAATTTGCAATTAATAGATAGAAAATTACAATTTTCATCACAAAGAATTAATCGAGTAATTTGCAGTTAATACGTTATATAGAAAATTATAACTCAATTTTAATAAAAAAGAATTTCCTTTCCGTGGTTGCAGTCCTAAGACTGGTTTGCAGCAATTTGAACTCTTCTCCTCCATTCCCCCCTGTCCTGTGCGGCTCTTTTTAAGTCTGTGTATGTTGAGCAGCGCACGTCCACCAACAGGTCCTCCAGGTACTCTCGGCGTGGGCGTCCCCTAGAGTTTGTCCCCTCGGTCATACCCTCCATTATTGCATGCAAGAGGCCCTCTTGTCGTATTATATGACCGATCCATCTTGCACGCCTTTCGGACAGGATCCTGAGCAGGTGCCTTCCTCCTTCGATTCGTTGGAGAACCTCTTCATTTGTGATGCGGTCTCTCCAGGAAATTCCTAATAGTCTTCTATAGGACCACATCTCTAAAGCCTCTAGTCTTCGTCTATCTCTTTCGGATAGGCACCATGTCTCGCAGCCGTACATCAAGATACTCCATACATAGGTCTTGATGAGGAGTATTCTCAGTTTAAGGTCTATATTATTTGATTCTATTATTTTCGACCTTTTATTAAATGCAAGTCTAGCCTGATGTATATGGCTGTCGACCTCGAATTATTCGTATAATTTGCAGTAAATATATAACATAGACACGTAAACTTGATTATTTTATAATGGATATGCTTTCATAAGACTAAATATTATCTCTCAACCGGTTGTTTGATATAGTAGTACAGCTCAGCCACGTTTGCAAACTATTTAAATACGAGTTTATCTTCCATTTGTAAAGTCATCAAAAATAAATATTTATCACGACCAATAAAAGGAATGGCATCAAGCATCAAGTCATCGGTCACCTGCTCCTGGTAATGATATATGGGTGTGAAAGATGGTCGCTAATTAAAGCTCTGTTAGAAGCATCATGAAACGCAAAGCATGCTAGGGTGACGAAACGTAAACGAATGTGAAACATCTGTGAGGAAACAAGACATAAAGCGAAGATAAGGGAGGTATGAGAAATTTGAGAAGACCTAGAAAAACGTGGCACAACCAAATTAATCGAATTATGAAACGAGAAAAGTGAAAAACTTTTATAATAGAAGAATATGCATAACGAGGTGTATGGACGTGGAAGAAGTGAAATATGTACACCAGGATAGAAAGAAGTGAAGATTTGTTATATCTGCCTATCTCAGTGTTAATTTAAATATCACAACTGTATGGATATATAACAAGCGGGCCACCCCCATTGCATCGTCAGAAAAATTTACAGTTAAAATTTGATAACTTTACCTCAGTAATACATCAACTAGAGTCGATAGAAGATGTGTTGTTTCGTTATATTCTAAAATGTTCAAAATATAATATCCCACGGTTATCAAGTTTCTTTTAAATAGAGAGAAAAGTTCGACAAGTATTAAACAACGTTTGGATGCTGACTAGTCAATACACTTCGTTTTGTTGGTTTGAAACTTTTGTCCCTTAATTCAGGTCGGAAACTTGGGAGGTATGATATATTTATTTATTAAAACTTTATTCCAAAAAAAAATTGCTGGCTTATTACCAGGTGGCAATCTCTGCCAACCAAACAGACAAAAGTACAATACATAAAACAAATTACATGGTCGAAAAAAAGTACTCAAATGATTATTCATTTTTATAAAATTTATGAACAATAACTCGTACATGCTCGTAGTAAAAGTACGAATGAGATACAATCAATCAAAGGAAAAGGAAGGAATGGTGGAAAGGAATGAAAAATCAGGAATGAAACACGTTACGGTAATAATCACTAAAGTAAAAAAAAACTTGTATCACTATAGTAAAAAAAATCTTATTTTCTGAAAACAAACACATCAAAAAAAAAACTAACCCTAGTTTAGAAGTTAACAAAGCTTGTCTGGAAATAAAAATAATTTACAAAGCATATGTTCAGAATTCGTTTCGTGATAAAATGTTAATTGTCAGAATCTCGCCAGAGATGCACCCAGTGACATCGTGAATAATGCGAACGAGCGATGCGATGCATTCGGGAAGGGAATAAAAAGAGTTGGGATAGGCGACTGTTTATCCCGGGACAAAGGCATATTACATAAATTTCATCCCGAAACTATGCAAACGATTTACCTAGGATTGTTTTGCTGAACTTGGATCTATAACTTAAGCTTAAACGTGAGTCTAAAGTAATTTGTGCTTAATTAAAGTTTTTTTTTAATTTATATTATACGATGAAAATGCTACGGATACCCTGGACGGATATGGTCAGCAACACAAGGGTTCTTCAAAGAATTAAAGTTGATAGAGAGTTGCTGACTAATATTAAAATCCGAAAGGTGTCCTACTTAGGTCATGTACTTAAAGGAGCAAAGTACAAATCACTGCACCTGATCATCCAAACCAAAATAGAAGGTCGAAGAGGTGTTGGCAGGAGGCAAATCTCCTGGTTTCGCAATATACGTGATTGGACTGGCATAAGGGGCGTTGGAGATCTTTTTCGGGCTGCCAGAGACAAACTCTCAGGTGATATTCAACGTTAGGGTTACCTGACATGATACTGGTAAGAAGAAGCCGAAACTAACGCCTATTTTGAAACCAAAGATAAATCGTTCTACACGGCTGGCATAGAAAAGTTAGGAAAGCGTTGGAATAAATGTATCGTTCTTGAAGAAAACTATGTTGATGAATAAAGAAGAATTTTGGCAAACAAATGTTGTTTTAGTAGTTAGTCCCTCGACTTATTGATCGATATGTTACATGATTTCTTTGATGTTCATATTCACTCGGTAAATTTTCAAAATAAATATATTTTTTTAAATATTATATAAACAGACACGGAAAAATACCTAATCTAATGGCCGCAGTTGCCACCTTCGTGTACTTATACTCACCTTGCTTTATTTTTCTAATTTAACTCTTAATTACAATTGAGTAATGTGACGTTTTTCATTCCTGATTTTTCTTCCCTCTCCACCATCCTTTCTTTTTCCCTTTGATTGGTGATATAAAACTTTAATTTTTATTATGTACGAATATATTGTTAATGAATTTTTGTACAGGTGAATAATGCTTTTAATATGTTTTGCGACCATGTAACTTCCTTTATTTACTTTTATCTGATTGGTTTGAAGAGATTGCCGTCTGGCAATAAGCCCACCAGATTATTTTACAATTAAGTAATAAATAAATATATTTGGTTCATTACCCGAGTTAGAGCGCTCTTGAGGAGTCTGCTCTCTACACAGGGATATATAAATATTTGGTTCAGTACCCGAGTTAGAGCGCTCATTGGGAGAGTCTGCTCTCTATACAGGGATATATAAATATTTGGTTCAGTACCCGAGTTAGAGCGCTCTTGAGGAGAGTCTGCTCTCTACACAGGGATATATAAATATTAGGTTCAATACCCGAGTTAGAGCACTCTTGAGGAGAGTCTGCTCTCTACACAGAGATGTTTAAATATTTGGTTCAGTACCCGAGTTAAAGCGCTCTTAAAAATAGCGCTATCAACACAGGGATATATAAATATTTGGTTCAATACCCGAGTTAGAGCGCTCTTGGGTAGAGTCTGCTCACTATACAGGGGTATATAAATATTTGGTTCAGTACCCGAGTTAGAGCGCTCCTGGGGAGAGTCTGCTCTCTATACAGGGATATATAAATATTTGGTTCAGTACCCGAGTTAGAGCGCTCCTGGGGAGAGTCTGCTCTCTATACAGGGATATATAAATATATGGTTCAGTACCCGAGTTAGAGCGCTCTTGAGGAGAGTCTGTTCTCTATACAGGACTATATTAATATTTGGTTCAGTACCCGAGTTAGAGCGCTCTTGAGGAGAGTCTGTTCTCTATACAGGACTATATTAATATTTGGTTCAGTACCCGAGTTAGAGCGCTCTTGAGGAGAGTCTGTTCTCTATACAGGACTATATTAATATTTGGTTCAGTACCCGAGTTAGAGCGCTCTTGAGGAGAGTCTGTTCTCTATACAGGACTATATTAATATTTGGTTCAGTACCCGAGTTAGAGCGCTCTTGAGGATAGTCTGATCTCTACACAGGTATATAATATATAACATAAATCGTTCTTTTTTTTATTATTGCTGTCAGAAAAAAATAATTAAGGTTGCAAACCTAACACCGACAATTTGTCGAAGTTGCCAGTAGCAAATATTGAATAATGAACTGAACGAAAACTTAACAAAGGAAGCAGGAACGGGTGTAAATAACGATAATATTCAAGAAAAAGCAACGTTCACGAACACGCCATTACCGGAATACGATCCTCCGTGCGCTGTGCGAGGATTTACCTTCCAGAGTATTGTCACGTAATCATGCGGTTCGCTGCACTGCAGAGGATACGGATACTACAGGAGTACCGGGGGTGGAGAAAGCCCAAGTATTACTCTAGATATCTAAGGAAGAATATGAATATGGAAAACGGTATTACTAATCGAGTGGAAACCTGATAAGAAAAAGTTTATGATAAATCACCGAGAAGAATTTATTCATACAAAACATCACATATTCCTGTTTGGGTAGGGAGAAAGGACAGAGCGAGAGACTTTGATATACATTCTTCGCCTCTTCTACAATACACTCATAAACATTATCGTACAACTCTGGAAACTGAATAAGAAAGAGTTTGTGATATATCATCGAAAAGAATTTATTTAACAGTATACATACAAAACATAACATTTCCCTGTCGCGGTAGACAGAAAGGATAGAGCGTCAGACTTTCCAATCTCGATACACATTCTTCGCTTCTTCTACAATACACCCATAAACATTTTATTTTCCTTCTTTCAAAACTTCATTCGCTCGAACCAACCACACTTTCTTTGATATTTCTCTTACACGCCATCCACCCAAACATATTTTTTTTTGTAAGTCTTAGATTTGCGAGGTTTCTAAAGAACCAGCAGAAGAGAGCGTGAGAAATAAACCTAGAGGTCTGCAGGACCTCGATTGAAAACTGCATCAAATGAAATTTCATAAATCCAGATTAGAAAAATATTCTGTATTTATATGTACATATCAGCACGACATGTCCCTTTTGTAGTAGAAAGAGAAGACAGATCTCCCGTCATTTAATTCATGCACACAGTTTTAGCTTCATCTACGTCAATACATCTCGTTACAGATGCTCTCCTGTTCCTAATACTTCCTGCCTTTCCCTCAGTTAAAATGTCTCCAACTATCTTCTGTTACACTCTCCTCAGTCTACCCTTTTCTAGTTCGTCATTCATTCTATACAAATACACATATTAAGTTTTTTTGCCACTCATTCTTTCAAATTATTTAAAGCCAAACCAAGCTTAATAAAGAATGTAAAAAAAACTGACTAAAATATCTTTATTTCATCAAAATATAGTAGAGAAATAAAACGTATGGTAGGAAAGTTGAGTTATTAGAACATTTATTCGACGAATGATTTAAACATCACCAAAATATTAACAAAACCCAAACATAAAAACAATAAAAAAAATTGTTCAAATTTCACAAATTTTATTCTTTACCTTTTATTTAAAACATTGTTATGTTAGAACTATAAAATCTCGCCATAAGTCAAAATAAATATGTATATAAAAAACACAAATTTACAAGCGTGTATTGTATATATCACAAACAAAATGAAAACAACAGTACAGATACTTAAATAAATGACAGCTTTAAATTTAGATTTCCTTTGGATGATATATTTTTTAAATTAAAACATGCCTGGCATACACCGACGCTACCCAACACATACACAGGGACGTTATCCAATACACGCACATGCCGGTTCTCGATTTAATACAAAATAATTATTTCTGTTGATATTGATCAATGTTTTCATTTTGTAATGACATCATTCAAATCATAGAGGTTTTGACGAGGAATACATAAAGTATGAAGACCCTGCAATCAGTATATTTGGAGAAATTAATTTAAATATAAGTCCTGGTCACTCACTATCCATCACAGGGTGGCAAGTGTTAAAAATCATTTATAACCCTGTAAGTTTTTTTTAAATCATCCTTACAAATTCAGAACAATAAGGTGTAACAAAAACTTTAATAAAAACTTCTTAAAAGGTCTCCTTTTGTTCTGTAAAAGTTGTACATTACCAAAAAAAAAACACTGACTATCAGACCAGTCTTTAATAAATAATCAGATGACAAAATAATTAAAGCTAAAATCGTCAGTGAATTTACGATTTTTAGACAAGATTATGGATTCCAATTGTGACTAAAAAAGGATTTTTTTTTATCAGTCTTAAAAAGAAAATGTCGTATCCAAATCCGGTACAACCAGTTAAATGCCAGGCTTTAAATTGGACACAAAATTTAAAAGTTTTTTAAATTTAAAATAAAAAAGTAGTTAATTAAACTAAACTTATCTTTGGTGAAAACAGACCTTATTAAAAAAAAACAGTAATTAATAGGTTGAAACGATCTTACTCACCATTCATACATTCCATCACATCTTATCCCATCTCCCTATCGCGCCATACTTTCCTATCTCGACACACATCTATAGCGTCTTCTACATCTATTCACCTTCTTATATAGCTTTTACGATTTTAACTTTTTACGTTTTCTTCTTAAAAAATATCATTCACTTGATCCAACCATACTTTCCTTGGTCTTCCTTTCACACGCCTTCCATTCACAAATGCAAAATATATATAGTGCTCTTCTTCATCTTCGTTAACAAATAAGTCTTAAGTTCACATTCATCCCTTATCACTTCATCCAGTATTCTGTCATACATTGTCACTCCGTGTATTCTTCTCAATCCACTAATTTCTACATATATTCGGTTGTCTTTTTCTACATCCACATCAAAGTTGGCACCAATATATATTGTTGTGGACTATCATCTTAGCAGATTGTGCTGCTGTCCGGTTGGAATGTATATATTTAAGTGTTCTGCTGACTTTGTTTATTATCGCTACACGTCATTCGATAAACCTCTTAACTCTTCCATCATCTGTGAAAATACTACCCAAATAGCACATTTGCTCAACTTACGCCAATCTTTCATGTTTCCCCAAATAGCACATTTGCTCAACTTACTCCAATCTTTCATGTTTTACCCAATTATCACATTTGCATAACTTACTCCAATCTTTCATGTTTTCCCCAAATAGCATATTTGCACAACTTACTCCAATCTTTCATGTTTTCTCCAAATAGCACATTTGCTCAACTTACTCCAACCTTCCATGTTTTCCCCAAATAGCACATTTGCTCAACTTACTCCAATCTTTCATATTTTACCCAAATAGCACATTTGCTCAACTTACTCCAATCTTTCATGTTATACCCAAATATCACATTCACTTTCCCTTCCATTTTTTTTTTGTATTATATTGTACTTATTTTGATTTTTGCAACATTCGTTCTCAGATCTTTATCTTTGCATTTCTCATGCAATTTACATATCAAACTCTAAAAATTATCTTCACTTTCCGACAACACTACCATGTCATCTGCAAACATCATTATTCGACATTTGAATGCCACCAATTGAACTCTAATTCCTTCACACATGAATCTATATAAATATTGAACATTCAGGGGGACATAGCGCATCCTTACTTTACGCCTTGAGTAATATTAAATCATTCAGTCACGAAACCTTTCACACTAATAAATAGGCTACTTTCGGCACATAATGACGCAATACGTTCAATACCATATTCATTCATATTTTCTGAAACCCATATTATACGTCTTATCACGCGGTCTTATGCTTTTCCCAAGTTCACAAACTTATAAAACGCTATTTTCTTTTTTGCCATACATTTTCATTTATTTGTATTCATCTTTTATCACTCTATTCAGTATTATGTCATACATACATTGTCAACACATTTATTATTCTCAGTGCACGTATTTCTACAGCATTTGTGACTACAGTAACAATATGTTTAACTCAAGAGATATTACTAAAATATCAATTTATTTTAAAAGCTGATTCTCCTCAAAGGCGTCGTCTAACTAAGAAATCAAACGCACTATTATTGAAACCGTAAAAATGTAACATAAAAATAAAATATGTTGAGTGTAACGATAGGAAGGTGGCAGCTGGGGCCATTTAATTGGATACTTCCCTGCATCTTCATACGGTGCTAATAATGAATAAAATGTATCATTTTCACCAGATTATGTAAATGATGTATGTAATGGTTAACTCTATGGTAGATTATAATGATATTTTAGCAGAATGGTTCTTATTGGAAGAGATGATGATGATTTGTTGATAAATAATAAAATACGTTAGATCGCAATGCGGAAAGAGAGTATGTCCAATTAGTAACGTAGGTATTTATATCTTTTTAGAATGCGCGCGAGAATGCGCTCGCGATATGCCTGCGTCTCGTTTGTGTAAATGAAAAAACGATTAATTGTTGTATGTAGGTAACAATCTATTTACGGAACCGGCGAGACAGCGTGGTGCGTTCTCTCTCTAGTATGGAGTGCGGTCCGCTCGGCTATGGATGAATGTCCAGCGGGTGACCTTCGGACTTGTTTACTTAGATTTATCGAGGAATCTGAAGGTCATTTCATCGGTCATTGACCGTATGTATGAACGCCGAGTGGGCGACTGTCACAATATAATAATAACGTGGAATGATAAATTCAATGGGGGTGATTGAAAAACCGCGAGGCAATAAAGACCGCTGCTTTCAATTAGCGGCGTAAACACTGGGTAGGACTGGAATATAAATGAGAAATTCCACCCACAAATGAACTTGAATTAGTAATCCGCTTAAATCAATAGAAAAAACCTTTTAGTAAACAATAAAGACATTAACACTGTACAAGTTTAAAGACATTATAATTTGTTTAGTTAAACACTGTGTATTCCGCTTTATATAACTGAATTGGTTTCAAAGTGTTCATCTCATTATCAGGAGAGCACAAACAAGAATTGTATAAACAGTGTTTGGCTACATAAATTTGTAAAAAAAAAAGATATCGTAATTTGTTTTATCAAACACTGTTTATTCCACTTTTTGTAAAAGTATTAGGAGTACAAATTAGATTGGTCCGTTTCCAAAAGATGGCTCTGGCTGTTATGAATGGTTCATAGTGCTGTGTACTCGTTAGCCGTTCCGGTGCTGTGTATTCATTACACATGTAAAAATGAGCGATTTAAAATCGGAAAAATAATAGCCAATCGCTTAAATTAATTAAATTTGAAGTAAATGGGATAATATTGTATAACCCTACAGATTTCAAGGCTTTCACCCCGTATTCAGGGGAGCACACACGAGACTGAATTCTGTTCGAACTGGCACCACCATACACACTTCTAACGGTAAACATTCGGGTTGGAGACTGGGGGCTGGGGGAGGCATGGGACGACCTCGACGAGATTCTTGGTATATTATGTGTTTGCCAGATGTTCACCTCGATGCACTGACTTAGAAATTTCTAGGACTTCTAATCTCTCCGCTGCTCGCCGAGGTCGTCCCATGCCTCTCCCAGCCGCCAGTCCCCAACCCGAACGTTAACCATTAGAAGTGTGTATGTCGGTGCCAGTCGAACAGAATTCAGTATTCTTTGTGCTCCCCTGAAGATGAGGCGAAAGCCGGTTGAAACTGGTAGGGTTATACCGTTACAAAAAGTGGAATAAACAGTGCTGGATAAAACAAATTACAATGTCTATAAACCTCCACAATGTTAATGCCTTTACTATAAATAACATAAAAATACCCATAAACTTATCCAAATTAGTGATTCAGGCATATTGAAGAGTGTAATCGGGAGACAATATTGCCTTCAACTCCATTAATTGAGCATTAGGGTTTGGAACTAGTGGAAAACCCGCGCCTTTTAACAAAACTACCCTGTGTGAATAAGTCATAGGTAAGGGCGTGTTAATATTATTACTAAACAAACTCGTTTAAGCTCCTTTTTTGGGATGAAGCGATAATATATGAATGTGAACTAAAAGCTGATGTGTTGAGTAAGATGAAGGAAGGATGAGCCTTTGAGATGGTTTGGGTATATGGAACATATTAATGAACAAAAACTCATAAAACAAATATCGAGTGCAAATGGGAGTTGAAGGTGTGTGAGAGGAAGAGCAATGAAATTATGGTTGGATGTGTGGCGGTCGTCGCACACTCAGTCACCCACTCGGAACACTGTGGTCGTTCATACATACGGTCAATGACCGATGAAGTGACCTTTGCATTCCTCGACAAATCTAAATAAACAAGTCCGAAGTTCACACGCCGGCCATTCAACCCATAGCCCGGAACGGACCGCATTCCACACTAGAACGAGAACCCACCACGCTTGTCTCGCCAGTTCCGTATTTGAATTATACCTACATACAACATTAATCGTTTCTGCGTCCGCAGGAACGAGACGTAGGCATATCGCGAGCGTATTCCCGCGCACATTCTAAAATGATATAAATACCTACGTTTACCAAATAAATCACTCTCTCTTTCCGCATTGCGATCTAACGAGTTTTATTTATCAACAAATCATCATCATCTCTTCCCTTAAGGACTAGCTCCTAAAGATGAAATAAATGACATTTTGAATTAAGTAAACGAAGAAAGTCAGATAAACCGTAGAAGTTGTATGATAAGGTGTATGGATGCAATAGGAGCCAAGCTTGTGTATCGAGATACCGCAAATAGTGTAATGGTATATATGTATGTAACTCGTTTTACTAGATCAAGACATTTATTTTTCATTTCCAATGGGAATCGATCCTGAAATCCATAGGCGAAAGTCAAGCTTTTTACAAAACTATGTAACTGAAGTCATCAAATAATATCGATATGTAAATAGGAACAAAGTTCCCGGAAGGAGTCAACAGTGATACTCAAAGTGCACTTTAGTGAGGAATTAACTATAAAGTTCCAGCATTAGTCTATATACGAGTACATAAGATGTAAACTTAGCTTTGGTAAGCTGAGCTTAAATCCACTTGCGAAGTAATTAATGCGTCTGGCCCTGAAGTGTCGTTAACCCATTTGGTGCGAGCGATTCATTTTAATAGGAATATTTCCTCAACGATTCCAAGATATTTATTGGAATACTCGGGGGTCGCGTGAACGCAGGCTATCAATAAGGGTTAACTATTATTATTTTATGCGGTGATTAAATAAAATTAAAGTCAGTTGAAAGTGTTATCAGGTAAACAAATAAATGATTTAGAACAATATGCCGATCCCCTTATAAAAAGTTGAATATATTAATTAAAGTAAGGAAACCAAATACTACCCTCCCTACTCGAGGGTAAAACAGACCGTTGATGATTGTTATCCGTGCCAATGGGTGGAAAATATTTTCTCCTTCATTGATTATTCTGTCAATTCGGATTTGTTACATTTCTCGCTATTTTAACACTTGCCTTACTGTGCTAAACAATCCCGCCAGCCACTATGCTGGACGCCCAGCATCCAGTGAAAAATGTATGTTTTAAATTAAAATTATGCAAAATCTGCTAGGTTATTTTTTGTAATTAGCTATAAAATTATTTTATAATGTAAGCCCTGGTCACTCACTATCCATCATAGGGTGGCAAGTGTTAAGAAGCAATATTTCGATTAATATTTAATAAAGGAGAAAATACTGACTGAATATCGTATCACGCGAAAAAACGTAAAAAAATTGCAATATTTGTATCAGTGGTTATCATCCGACCCGGAAGTTGAGGGATCAATTCCCGTTGGTACCCAACTATTGTAAAAATTGATCCAGTCTGATTTTCACATATGATCTCTTGGACACCTTTCTGGTTGGTGGGAACAAATTACTATTGTACAAATCAAAAAATTTAGAGCGATACATTCATTCCAACGCTTTCCTAACTTTTCTATGCCAGCCGTGTAGAACGATTTATCTTTCTAAACTTCTATTTGACATGGAATGCTTCGAAAGTATTATAACCCTAGTGTTTTAGTATTTTGTGCAAATTTATGAAATTCGTGAAAGTTTTAGGTCAAATTTATAAAAGACACTTCTTCGCAGGTCTTGCCTAGTGAAGAGGTTCCCAATATCCACAAAATGGAAGGGTTTTTGCATTGTTGTTTACTTGTAATCAACAGTTCGCCTTTTCTTTAAAACGATGCAAATTTTAAATATAATAATGTGAATAATACGTACATACCATTGCGCCATTTCCCTGTCGGGATAAACAGAGAAAATATAGCGCCAGATATAGCGTTTCTATCTCGACACCCATTATTAGTTTTTTTTAGATACATACACCTTCTAATACCACTTTTATGATTTCTCCAACTTTCTAAGTTTCATTCCTTCAGAATGTCAATCACTAGATCCAACCACACTTTCCTTGGTCTTCCTATCACACGTCTTTCACTCACATTTTCACTATTTATCTGTTTTGTTATTCTTTCTTCATATATTCGTTCCACATGCCCAAACCATCTCGGCTTGCTCTTCTTCATCTTACTTAACACATCAGCTTTAAGTTCACATTCATCTCTTATCACTTCATTCTTCATTGTCACTTCATGTATTTTTCTCAATGCAAGCATTTTTACAACGTTTATTCGGGTAACATCAGCCTTTTTCCACATCCACGTTTCACTCCCACACATCAAAGTCAGCCCCAAAATACTTTTGTGGACTCTCATCTTAGCAGTTTTTGACACGGTTCGGTTCGAGTATATGTTTAAGTACCTCATTGACTTTGTTTCCTATCGTTATGCCATGTTTACACGAGCTTAGTACTTGTCATTAGTGCTTCTCACTCGCACTTGTATCCACGTGTAAACAAGCATATTAGTTCATGAATCTTCGAAAAGACTATAGTTTCACTTTGTGGTGCCAGTTTTTATATAAAAGGAAAAAATAAGTAAAATAAAAAACTTATTTTATAATAGAAAAGAAATTTTGAAAAACGAGTTAAGGAACATTTAAGATGCCTGAACAACAATAATTTTTCAGAGTTCACTAACCACCTAATTGAAAACAACCATTCGTTCGATATTAATCGTGGTTTGAGGATTCTACATGTAAACCGAGGGGGATTGCATCTTGACAATTTGGAAATTCTCGAAATAAAAAAATCTATAAAATGTAGTCTTAATATCATCAATAACCAAACCAATTTTCATAATAGCCCTCTGCTTAATATGTTCCCAATTTAAAATCCTCCCCTGTCTTCAAGATTCACATTCACTTTCACATATTTTTCCCCGCCCCATTCACCATTGTATTACATCTCTCCCCACTTTACTCCCCTACCTCACCTCTTTTATATTAGGTTATTTACACGTGTACAGAATATATTTTAGCAACTTAGTTTTATATTCACCTAACGAAGAAGACGGTGGTCTTCGATACTAGTTGTGAACCTAAATTAAACCTGTGGTGAACACAAAAATATAATACAAGTTTTTTATTTTACTTATTTTTTCCTTTTATGTAAGCATATTAGTACTAAGCATTAGTAAATCTGGCAAGTGCAAGTGAATAGGAGGCCGACTTATTTACTAAGCGACAAGCAGCTACCCCCACCACAATTCAACTAAGCACTTGTCACTTGCAGAGTCGTCTAAACAGCCGCGGCAAGTGTTTAGTGACAAATTGAAACGACAAGTGAGCGCACGTGTGCGTTCGACCTTTTTTTGGTATTTTAACACATATCTCAAAACGAGGCGGCTGCGGCGGTTGTCCATTCCGGACAGATGTCGTGCTACTAATACCTCTTCCTAACACCAACGTGTAAACGGTTTCTTCTCACTTGTCACTAAGCAGCTTAGTACAAACGATAAGTACTAATGATAAGTACTAAGCTCGTGTAAACATGGCATTACACGTCTTGTGGCCAGTATAAAATCGTATTTCAATATACGTACATAAATATACAGAATACTGTCAATATTAACTGGATAAAATTTAATATTTCCTGCCTACAAACAGTTACTTATGTAAATAAAGCAATATTTGTACCACATTAATTAGCGCCTCATCACTGCAGGCAAATGACGCGCGAGACCAATGTCCATGATGCAGTTAAACTCCAATAACTGTTCTGCAATGTTCACAGCACTTAACCGTTCTAAAGTTCAAAGCAATACGCTCTGGAGTGGCAACTAATCCGGCTATTTATTGTTCCACGCCTCAAGACAAATTCACGAGCCGACAGATGTTCAAAACTTGATTATCATAAGAGTAGTGTTATGGTCGCGCTTTAACTTAACAAGGTATTTTATTGAAGTTAGTAAACTAAAAAAAGGTTTTTTACAAACTACTTCCAAGAGGAGGCAAACCAGTTTGGAATTTCAAACGAAATACTTGTGGAATTGCTAATAATCGTAGGCGTCGTTGTATCATCTACCACCTGTAACTATCCATAAATACCACCTTCAAGGTATTATTTTTTTCCAATCTAAGATACATCTTTGGCATTTATATAGTGTGT
Source organism: Odontocerum albicorne (assembly GCA_949825065.1). Classification (NCBI taxonomy): domain Eukaryota; kingdom Metazoa; phylum Arthropoda; class Insecta; order Trichoptera; family Odontoceridae; genus Odontocerum; species Odontocerum albicorne. The sequence continues at coordinate 5,882,603 of OX463840.1, read as the reverse complement.
GTGTGTGTGTGTGTTTGTGTGTGTGTGTGTGTGTGTATGTGTGTATGTGTATGTATGTGTGTGTGTATGTATGTATGTATGTATGTGTGTATGTATGTATGTATGTATGTATGTATGTATGCATGCATGCATGCATATGTAGGGAATACCGTCGTCGTCGTAAATATTGTCAACATGCACGGTCAACGACCGATGAATCAACCTTTGAATATGTACAAAGATCACATACCAGAACGTCAATACTGTTTACACGCAAATAATATTTACATCGCATTCCACGGTAGAAAGAGAACGCATCGCGTGTCTCACCGTTTCGGCAATAAATACTCTACCCACTATATCATTGGCAACGTCTGCGACCACCTCGAAACGCACAGGAGTGAGATCAAGATATACCGCGGACGCATTCACGCGCCCCGTTCTGAAATTGTATATATACCTACTTCTCGACAAATAAAGAGCACTTGTTATTATTCGCTTGACCATTCATTGCTGTTTACTATTTATTGATTATTCACTCTCACTTTTTCGCATTCCTGAATCGACGTATTTTATTTTAAATACAAAACAAATCAAAATCATCACGACGTATCAATCAAGCACCCCGCTAAATTGATGACCCCGAACGAAAAGGAACACAGAATTCGACTAAAGCGAATACAGAGATGTCAACAACATCATCATCAGCACGTCCTACTAGGACACACGCTAAACATACATACATAAGCTTTTGGACCTCAGTTGATTTTTTTTCATAGCCTTCGACATGTACGCACTTCTATGAAAAACACTCGTCAGTGTGAAACCCTCGTTACGTTATACGTTCAGGCTATCACAGGATTTTTTTGCGCTATTCTGTCCATGAATTTTCATGTATTATGTATCAAATCAAAATAATAAAAAAACTAAACCCAATATGTATTATGTATCAAATCAAAATGTAAACCCAATATGTTTTATGTATCAAATCAAAATAATGAAAAACTAAACCCAATATGTATTATGTGTCAAATCAAAATGTAAACCCAATATTTTTTATGTATCAAATTAAAATATTAAAAAACTAAACCCAATATGTATTATGTATCAAATCAAAATGTAAACCAAATATGTTTTATGTATCAAATCAAAATCATAAAAAACTAAAAAAACTAATGCAATAAAAAAAATGAATTTATCAGTGAAATAAAAAATGTACAAATTGTATTTCAGAACCTTATGGAAAAATAACTGCCATTTCATAGATAATGATGACAAATAATAAAAAAAATGCGGGTCTCGAAGCGCAAATAAAAAGAAAAGAGGAAAAGGAATAAAGACGTAAGAAAACAGGGCTGTTGTCACTCAAACTGGATGCGTGGGTTGAAACAGAAGGAGAGGCCAAATCAAAAAAAAGTGCTTGAGAGAGACAATTTGTTTCCTCGGCATTCTGAAAAGAGACGAGTCTTGGTGTCATAATCATGGGTATACGCGTATAAATAAACACAATAAGAACTCGTGTTCTCCGCATTGAAATGGCAGATAGATCTCATTTTCTTTAAAAATTCATATATTTGGGCTGCGTGTCTTCCACTGAAATATGTAGGTCATAAAGTCAGACAAAGATAAGTCGGCTGCTCTCGGCGTCTTCCGTCAGCATCACAGAATGCCGCGCCGTCTCGACTGTGACTATATCATTGATTCGAGGGGAAGTCGTAATGATTCCAGAAAATGTATTGTTTTTCAGATTTTATGAAGTATTTATTTTATTTATTTAACACTTTTATTGCAAATACAATCTTGCGGGTTTATTGCCAGGCGGCAATCTCTTCCAACCAACCAGATAAAATAAAATGAAGCAATTGTAATTTATTTTTATCAAACACTGTTTATTCCACTTTTTTGTGACGGTATAACCCTACCGGTTTCAAGGCTTTCACCTCATCTTCAGGGGAGCGCAAACAAGACTAAATGCAGGGGAGCGCAAACAAAACTAAAAGTTGAGGTGAAAGCCTTGAAACCGGTAGGGTTATACCTTCACAAAAAAGTGGAATAAACAGTGTTTGATAAAAATAAATTACAATGTCTTTAAGCCTCCACAACGTTAATGCCTAAAATATAAACAACATAGAAAAGTAAATAATTTCTTCAAAATAAAATAATTAAACGGTATTTATAATATTAACTTTTTCTGTGAATAAAGTCGTATCAAATAGTTAAAATATTTATTCACAGTAAATAATAATACTTTTGAATAAAGATAGTATAAAAGCCTCAAAACTTTTTCCTGAGTTATATCCAATTTATTTGAATTACCTTTCAACAAAAATAAATAAATGATTAGTTGCACGCATGTTGCTCGGTAAAGTTAAAATTAACTTCACCAGTTTGACTTGAAATACACTATAATCGGGTTTGGCCCAGTTTGAAAACTGCTAGTAAAATATTTCTCAGTATTCGATTTGTAAAACACTAAATCAAACACAATTTTTCTTTAATATTGCTCTTTTATTAATTGAGTTTACTTCTGTTTTCAAAGAACTCTGTTTTCTTAGTTGGATAATGAAGAATTCAATCAAATTAAGAATATATGAGGACTTACATACATAAATACCATCGAGCTATTCCCTCGTCAGGGTAGACAGAGAAGACAGAGCGCCAGGCTCTCTTATCGCGAGATACATATTTCACCTTTTCCACTTCCATACAAATTCTACGATTCCTCTGACTTTATCTTTCATTTTTTCAAAATATCATTTACTTAATCAAACCATACTTTCTTTGGTCTTTCTCTACCACGCTTTCCACTATCATTTGCGCAGTATATTTGATTTGTTAGTATTTTTAGTAATTTATTTTTATCAAACACTGTTTATTCCACTTTTTTGTAACGGTATAACCCAACCGGTTTCAAGGCTTTCACCTCATCTTCAGGGGAGCACAAACAAGACTAAATTATGTTCGAACTGGTACCGAGATACACGTTTTTAACGGTAAACATTCGAACATCCAGTTCGAACAGCATTTAGTCTTGTTTGTGCTCCCCTGAAGATGAGGTGAAAGCCTTGAAATCGGTAGGGTTATACCGTTACAAAAAAGTGGAATAAACAGTGTTTGATAAAAATAAATTACAAAGTGCTTTCTTTAAAAAAACATTTTTTTAAATGTTGAAGTTGTCAATATCCGAAGCCCTATTCAAAAGGTACAGTCCGAGAAACAAAATGAGGGTAGTTGGGAACGAAGTTCCGATCTAAATAGATTAATATTTATATACCTTAAATAGTTGTCAGGAACATAAAACCATATATTTACGAACATAGTTGGATTACACATTGATTCCGTCAGTAATTTAAAGATATAAAGAGTCCCTCACATCCCTCCTCGCACTTAGAAAGTATAACAGTCTCCCAACACACCTAGAAAAAACCTGTAGGATAGAGCAAGGGTAGAACCTGCACTCACGCAAGTACAGATATTTAAAAAAAATCTTTTGGACTTTTTCCACCATTTAATAGTAACGAATCCCTTGATCTACGAGGCGTATCCAGAAAGTAAGTGTACTGAGGCTCTCACGACCGGGTGGATTTTATTTTCGACATGTTGGTTACACTTTCGTGTAGCCTGACCCTTCCCCTCCGCAACGAGACCGGTTCGAGGTCAGTACGTTGAGAAATGTCGACGCGACAACACGTTTTGTGAAAAATGTCAATCCCATCTCCCGCCAAGTTGAATCGAGTGGAGGCCGGGCAAGAGTTTTTGAGGCGCTGCAAACTCCATGGAGATGAATTTCTCCGCTCCATCGTTACTGGAGATGAAACTTGGGTTGCATACTACACGCCTGAAACCAAAAGGCAGTCTCAACAGTGGCGTCACACCTCTTCACCCTCGGCCAAAAAGTTCAAAACCACAATTTCAGCCAAGAAAATCATGGCATCCGTGTTTTGGGACTGTCAAGGCATAATTTTAATTGAATATATGCCTCAAGGGGAGACCATCAACTCTGCAAGATACTGTGAGACCCTAAAAAAGTTGCGGAGGGCGATTCAGAACAAGAGGAGAGGCATGCTGACAAAGGGAGTCTGCCTGTTGCACGACAATGCCAGACGGAACTGCTCACCTCGTTTAAATGGGGTGTCCTGAACTATCCCGCGCATTCCCCTGACCTAGCGCCTTCAGATTACTATCTCTTTACCTCCCTGAAGCTGCACATGGGTGTAAAAAGGTTTTCAACCGACGAGGAGGTAAAGGAGGAGGTGGAGAAGTGGACGGAGGGGTTGGCGGGAAACTACTTCGAGGAAGGCATCAAAAAGTTGATACCCCGCTTCACCACCTGCATTGAGAGGAATGGCGACTATGTCGAAAAATAGCTTACATATGTACTACGGTAACCACGTAATTTTTTTGTTTAAATAAAAAAAATTGTAACCTACAAAAATTCAGTACACTTACTTTCTGGATATGCCTCGTACACCAATTCTCCACATTCTAACTTGCTACGTACCAGCGTACTGGAGAAATATCTGAGAACATCTCCCCCCCCCCCCCCATAAATTACTGATGATGTGATGTTGATGATACCCATAAAGAAGATGATATCAAAACATAAATGTTTAAAAAATAATGTACTCGGCTATTATAAATTTTCAAAACAGATTGGATCATTTTGCAAGAACATTAGTTGATGTGAAAAAGTCGCATTAAAAACACATTTAAGAGCTGCTGGAAAATTATGCGGACTTTATCAAAATGACGAAAAATGTCCGTTATATTTTGTTTTTTTTATTTTTTTATTCTTTCTCGTGATTTATGAAAAGGGTTTGACTTTAAGGGAGAGGAAGGGAAAAATATATTTTTAATGGCGAAAATTTTAAACGAGTTAAAATTTTATCAAAAATCAGCTACTATATCTTGATGGATATATAAAATGTTTATTTTATTTATTTTTACTTTTTGTATATTCCTTGATAAATAAATGAGCTGCAGTTTTATTACTCTTCTCCCTGGCTCTATCCCAACTCACTGTCTGCGAAGACTGTTGAGGTCAGCTCTCCTCGTCCTCAGGTTGTATGCTCTTCTGTCCCGGACTACGTCCCCCAGGCCGTGCCTCTGCATCAGGTTATCTTTTTGCACCACCCATGAATTATTTGGTCTTCCTCTGGTTGTTATTCGAGGAACATCCATGGAGATTGCCTGGTTCACAATGTGATCGGGTGCTCTGTGTCCAACGTGCCCATACCATCTCAATCGCCTCTCCTCCATCTTGCTGTTGATGTCTGTAACACCTAGGCTTCCAAGAATGCGTGAGCTTTTTATTTTGTCTCTTAGGGACACACCAGCTGACCATCTTAGCATGCGCATTTCAGCAGTTTCTAGTTGCCTTGAGTAAGAGTTATACATCGTCCAGCATTCGGAGCCATAAAGGAGTGCGGGTCTGACAATCGTTTGGTATACTTTTCCTTTTAACTTTACTGGCATTTACGGATCACATAGAACTCCTGTCATTGATCTAAACTTCATCCATCCCACACTAATTCTATGTATTACATCTGCTGCACATCCTCCATCGCTATGGATGAGTGAACCAAGATACTTAAAGGAGTCACAATTTGGTAATGTTTATTAATATAAACTTCAAACACAGTTACTATGTTGTATTCAACTTTATTAATTGCAAATAACAATTTATTTCCGCACTTGCTGTGTCATCATCAGGTGAGTTGTCACGAACTGAAGTATACATACATTAATTACACGACGATGTGTGTTATTCATGATAAAATAGATTAAAAGTGTCTATACTATTTGTTATTTATGGTACTAAGGGGGAATAGGGCTAGAAACGGAGAAGATGATAAATTCAATTGATTATTTATGATATTTTTATTAGTTTGAATTATTTAAACGACTATGCAGTTTTATATATTGTTGACTGATAGATACTAATAAAAAATCTTATATTATTTCAAACATAATGTGTGTCACGGTCGATCCACCTCAAAATAAAATCCTCATTTTTGTTAAATCAACCAATACAATTGAATCTTTCAATAAAACAAATTGTATGGAATATAGCATAAAACAAATTGTATGGAATATAGCATCATGTCAGCAAACGTTTCTTAGCTTGGTGTCGTTATATTCTTTTATACGAGCATGGAACGTAATTTGTTTTTATCAAACACTGTTTATTCCACTTTTTATAACGATATAACCCTACCGGTTAAAAGGTTTTTCCCTCGTCATTGGGGGAGCACAAACAAGACGTCTTGTTTGTGCTTGGACAGGACCTGGTTGATGCGAATGATAGGGCAATATCTGTTGCTTTCTATGGAAAACACATAGCATTGTTGCTAGTTGATGGTCCGGACACAGAAATGAATCACATGCTTAGAACTTAACAATATAAAATATCAATTTAAGTGTGAAACTAAAATGTATTAAAAAAAAAGAAAGAGCTAACAACTTTGCAAGCCGTATTTAAGTTCGCAAGACCTTACTTTCTCGCAGAATGCGGACTTGTTCTGGCTGAGAGAACTGAGCAACCAAGAATAACTAGTAAAAACAATGACAAATGTTTATTCAGATACATTTATCCGTCAGACGAGGTAAGGGGTACGTAACTTTCCAAGCAGTCGTAAAGCTCTCGAAGCATGACTCTCTCCCGGGGTGCGGTGGGGCTGGGATGAGGCAGCCGGGATGGGGCAGCCGGGACGGGACAACGCCGGGATAACCAGTTGGAACCATGACAAATGGCGCGCTGTCACCCCGCGCGTCCAGTTGGCCATGGGGTGGGAAATTATCTGACTGGGTGATTTTCAAACTTTCCAGACGAGATAGAAGAATGGAACTAATTTTAACTAAATAATTTTATTACTAATTTTAGGTTTTTAAATGTGATGACTTAACTTTTTGTTCATTTTATTAATTTATTTGTTTTTCTTTTACTTACATACAAACGTACTCCCTAATGCCAGAGAACTCTCGAGCATACAAACATACTCCCACATGCTAGAGAACTCTCTTTCATACAAACGTACTACCATATGCTAGAAAACTCTCGTTCATACAAACTTACTTCGTTCATACAAACCACATGCTAGAGAATTCTCGTTCATACAAACGTATTCCCACATGCTAGAGAATTCTCGTTCATACAAATGTACTCCCACTTGCTAGAGAACTCTCGTTCATACAAACGTACTCCCACATGCCAGAGAACTCTCGTTCATACAAACGTACTCCCACATGCTAGATAACTCTCATTCATACAAACGTACTACCATATGCTAGAAAACTCTCGTTCATACAAACTTACTTCGTTCATACAAACCACATGCTAGAGAATTCTCGTTCATACAAACGTATTCCCACATGCTAGAGAATTCTAGTTCATACAAATGTACTCCCACTTGCTAGAGAACTCTCGTTCATACAAACGTACTCCCACATGCCAGAGAACTCTCGTTCATACAAACGTACTCCCACATGCTAGATAACTCTCGTTCATACAAACGTACTCCCACGTGCTAGAGAACTCTCGTTCAGAAAAGATTTCTATGTCATTTCTACACGAAAGAGAAGAGTTACTGTATCCCTGGCTCTATGCAAGTTTATTGAGAATGCTATCTTATAGAACAGTAGAGAGTGAAAGATTCTTGGGATTGTGTATTCACTCTTTTGCCTGCTCTGGGGTTATCTGACGAATACAGCTATCCTGGATAGTCTTGGTTTGTATGTTCCGGATAATTATCTAAGGCAACACACTCAAAGATTGTTTTATCAACCTCTATGCAGAACCTGTACGGCTGTGACTCTTGGCATCTCACCAAGGCTCAGGAGCGCAAGATACTTAGTTTTGAAAACAGGTGTCTCAGGAGGATATTGGGAATCAGGTGGTATGACCACATAACAAACGACGCAGTACGCCGGCGCACCCAGCAGGGGTCTGTCATCTCTGTAATTCGGGAAAGGCGATGGTCCTGGCTGGGACATGCTCTGAGAATGCCCGATGATAGTTGGCCGAGGAGAGCGTTGTTTTTCTGACCATTGGGGTCCCGACGGCCTGGAAGACCCTTTCTCACGATGTACCGTTCCTATGACAAGGAAGTCAGAGCGTTAGGAATGTCATCGAAGGGGATTACCAAAACCGCTCTGAATGGAGAAGACTGGTGGCCTCCCTTGTGGAGCTTTAAAAGGGTGAATAATAATAATAATAAATGCAGAACCTATTTCCTAATCTGACACACATAAACTTTATCAAACCACTCCTCCAATTTATCTAATTTTTTACGTTTCCTTCAATCAAAATATCTTTCATTTGATCCTAACATACTTTCCATGATTATCTCTACCACATCTTCTACTTATTTTCTCATTTCAAACTGACTGTCAACTTAACTGAGTTCACCGTATTTTGAAATGAAAATTTATATACAAATTTAAGAAGAAAAGAACAATAATATTAATGTTAACTGTATATGTCTCACACTTACACTCACGCGCATACACATACATAATCAAATATGAGCAGTAATGCATGTGTGCGTGTACATGCACAAATGCATCAGTATGGTAAAGTGTCCAAAGTTGTACAATACCATTTTTTTTCTCTATGATATTTGAAAGTTGTACGTACGACTATAATCGATTTACTATTTCAATGTTAAGGTCAGATAGTTCCTAAAAGAAGTAAAGTGAAAATACAGAAAAGGAACTAAATTTTCAATCATAGTGACCGCCTCGACCTTGTTAACGATTACTCAGAACAGGGATGCGGTTGATTCCTCGTAACATTGTCTCAGGATTTAATCATGGTGACCGCCTCGACCTTGTTAACGATTACTCGGAACATGGATGCGGTTGATTCCTCGTAACATTGTCTCAGGATTTAATCATGGTGACCGCCTCGACCTTGTTAACGATTACTTGGAACAGGGACGCGGTTTATTCCTCGAAACATTGTCTCAGGATTTAATAATTGTCTCAGGATTTAATCATGGTGACCGCCTCGACCTTGTTAACGTTTACTCGGAACATGGATGCGGTTGATTCCTCGTAACATTGTCTCAGGATTTAATCATGGTGAATGCCTCGACCTTGTTAACGTTTACTCGGAACATGGATGCGGTTGATTCCTCGAAACATTGTCTCAGGATTTAATCATTGTCTCAGGATTTAATCATGGTGACCGCCTCGACCTTGTTAACGATTACTCGGAACAGAGATGCGGTTTATTCCTCGTAACATTGTCTCAGGATTTAATCATGGTGACCGCCTCGACCTTGTTAACGATTACTCGGAACATGGATGCGGTTTATTCCTCGTAACATTGTCTCAAGATTTAATCATGGTGACCGCCTCGACCTTGTTAACGATTACTCGGAACAGAGATGCGGTTGATTCCTCGTAACATTGTCTCAGGATTTAATCAAGGTGACTGCCTCGACCTTGTTAACAATTACTCGGAACATGGATGCGGTTGATTCCTCGTAACATTGTCTCAGGATTTAATCATGGTGAATGCCTCGACCTTGTTAACGTTTACTCGGAACATGGATGCGGTTGATTCCTCGTAACATTGTCTCAGGATTTAAACATAGTGACCGCCTCGACCTTGTTAACGATTACTCGGAACATGGATGCGGTTGATCCCTCGTAACATTGTCTCAGGATTTAATCATGGTGACCGCCTCAACCTTGTTAACGATTACTCGGAACAGAGATGCGGTTTATTCCTCGTAACATTGTCTCAGGATTTTTGGCGACCATTTATCTCTTTTTATTTATTTATAATAGTATATTGTTTTATAATATCTTTCGAATAATATCTCTGTCCGATACTAGGCAGCACTTTATTCTGTCAACCAGCTATAATTCTGTTTATTATTTTTAATTTATGACAAATACATATAATGTCAAATTAATTTACCAATATTCAAAAGTCCAAACAGTATTTATAATAGAATTTATTAATAAAAGGATTCTTGTTAGGTAAATTTTGAAGAAATTTGTGGCCTAGTTGGAATGACGTCTGTTTTCCAAACCGGATGTTGTGAGTTACCGTTAGAATCCAGATTCTTAAAATGATTCAAGTTTGGTTTTTTTAAATGTCTCTTTGACATTTTTCTGATTGATTGGAAGAGAGTGCCACATGGCAATAAGTAAACCAGGTTGTAATATATACAACGAAAGTGTAATACAATTATGCAAAAGATTCATAATCAGATTAACAGAGATGAGAGATCTCAACTTATTTTATCAAGGTATCTTTAGAAATCATCCATTTGTTGCAGGTTCTTCGAGTTCACCCATACATCGCAAACCATTTTTGACCATACTTTTTTCTATAATAGTTGACGTAAAATTTAATGAGTTTAATATTTCGTGAACGGCAGAATTAAAACTGCAATAAAAGATAATATAAGAAAAACAAACTTCAAAAGTGACCCACAAATTCGTTGGTTCAATTAGCTGAAACGATTTCCAAAGAGTCAAGTGTCACAAGTAAAAAAAGTTTACAACACCAATCCAAGTTTACTATAAAAGAAAAATCCAACAACCCCTAAATCCATTCATATAATAAAAACTACCTTGGCGGCTGTTTTCAAAACTAAGTCTCCTCTTCTCGTAAATATTTTACGAGTCTGTGTGTTCTTTACATTCGTTACTTTAAGATGAACTGAAGGCAAAAATAATGGAAGATTTTTTTTCATTCTTTTCATAAAACTACGCATTTTCTTGAGATATCGTTGATATTTATTATACAGTCATTTACCATAACTAAACTAAAAGGGTTTTCATTTTTTTTCCAACAAATTGGATCTTCATATCCAAATGGTAAAAAGAAATTATGGTGAGAAATACCTTTTTTTTTTACAGGAAAATTTCAATGGTTTTTATGGGTGGCTCGGGATTTACCAGCTAACAGTTACCTAATGCGGTTTATGATATATCAAGCAAATTTTAAATGACAAATTGAGAGTTAAGAAAACTGATGAGTTTTCAACAAGGGTATATTTATACCCGTATACCTATAAATGGAGCAAAGTCCTATTTATAAAAAACATATATGAAATAACCAAAAATATTCCAAGTCACATAAAGCCAGCTTTTTACACTAATTTTAATCTCCGAAAACTCTTATTTAATGGGAAAGGCAAAAATGGAATACTTAGCAACAGTGGTGTGTATAAACTTTTATGTGCTGACTGTGATAATTTCTATATAGAAGAGACAGGAAAATCTTTTGAAAAGAGATTTCGTGAACACAAATCCGCCTTAACAAATCCTCTAATTTATTCTGAAATGGCTAATCATTGTCACCTTCGTGAAAACCATACTTTTTCTATCGATGATTCCAAATTCTAACATATCAGTAGTAACGGAAATAAATTGGACAGATTAGAGGCCCTAAAAATTTCTAAGTCAGTACACCGATCCGAACATCTATTGAACAGTTATTTCCCAAAAATCTCACCGTTCTTGGCCGAAATTGTCCCATGCCTCCCTCATACCGCAGCCCAGTGTTTGATAAAAATAAATTGCAATGTATATTTATCGTCTGTAGTGAAGATACAAGTGTTAAACAAATATATATTAATATTAAAAAGAAATGTTTAAGAAACAAGCCTATATTTTAGGTGAATGCGTAGGAGATGCAAAGTGAATGTTCATATGAGAGATGCAAAGTGAATGTTCATATGAGAGATGCAAAGTTAATGTTCATATGAGAGATGCAAAGTTAATGTTCATATGAGAGATGCAAAGTTAATGTTCATATGAGAGATGCAAAGTTAATGTTCATATGAGAGATGCAAAGTGAAAGTTCATATGAGAGATGCAAAGTGAATGCTCTGAGAATGAATGTTGCAAAATTCCAATTCGTGAAGATAGAAACGTGTAACAGGGAAAGTCAATGTGATATACAGGTAAACAATGAAATATAAGTGAAAATTGAGCAATTTTGCTATTTAGGTAGTATTTTCTCAGATGATGGAAGAGCTACAAGAGATATTACGAGTACAAGGCGTGTAGCGATAGGATATGTAAATCAATGAAGAACTAAAACATATATTGCGACAGGAGTTTGAGTACTTGGACTTGCAAGAGTTATGACTTGGAGCAAAGGTTTGTCAGAGCTCTTAAGTGTAGCATTTTTTGTGATTATGTGCGGTATATTGTGGGATGAACATTTTGGCTTGTATGGAGTGACGAAGTGTGAGGAGTTTGATTTCGCGTGGTGTAAACATATGTAATTGAGTGCCACTGTTTGTCAGGTTGATTAGAATGTGCAACGGGGTTTTATATAATCAATACTGTACTGCTCTTACGGTACTGCTCTTTTGATACGGTAAGGTGAATCTTGACACAATTTTTTAAATTATTTTTTTATTTAACTTTTATTGCAAATACAATCTGGCGGACTTATTGCCAGGCGGCAATCTCTTCCAACCAACCAGACAAAAGTAAATGAAGCAAGTTACGTGGTCACATAAATCATTCAAATGACTATCTATCCCCACGAAATCCATAAACACATACGTGAGCACATGCCCACGAACCCCACAAAGACGGCCAATCACCCGAACATTATTTTTTATATAAAGTGAGATATCATCAATCAAAAGGTAAGGATGGTGGAGAGGAAAGGAAAAGAAAAATCAGGAATGAAACACGTTATTTTACTGACTAGTAGTATGTCAAAATATAGAATTAAGTGATTAGGTATGAATGTAAAGTTAAGGTTGATGTATTGTATTAAGAACCAGAAGAGCACTCTGAGATGTTTTGGGCATGTAGAAAGAATTAATGGAGAGAGTCCAACAAAACAAACATACAAATGTGAGTGGAAGGCGTGGTAAAGGAAAACCAAAGAAAGTGTGGTTGGATCGAATGAATATTTTGAAAAAAAAAAGAATTATGAAAGGTAAAAAATCATAGGAGTTGTATAAGAAGGTGTATGGGTGTAGAAGAGGCGAACGATGTGTGTTGCGATAGGTAATTCTGGCATTATTTCCTCTCTGCTTACCCCGATAGGAAAACGGGGTGTAGTAAATATGAATAGAATTTGTGGAAAAACAATCTATAATGTAATAAGATTATTATTACGGCCATTAGGAAATGATCGTCGATTGAAAAAATATTTTTCAATCACATAATAGAAGGTACAATAAGTTTGAGGGAAACGTGGTATGACCAAATTAATCAAAAATTGAAAGAGGGAAGAGCGAAACACCTTTATAATAGGAAATTATGTATGACGAGATACATGGACGTAGCAGAATCGAAAGATGTGATAGAATAACATAAATTGGAGATATGTTATATCTGCCTACCCTAATAGAGGCATGGCGTGATGGTGATAATAATGATGATAAAGCGAAAATTCCGTCGACGTCGTATAGTAACATAGATCGCTAAATGATCACATTTCTCAACGTTCATTTAAAAAGTATGAAAGATTCAATTAAAAAAATTATCCCAGTTCGATATGACTTAAAAAATATTAAGTCAGCTGAGATTAAGAAAAGAAATATGAATTATTTTAAAGGAATGAGACCACTTCGTCTTCGAAGAGAAATGGTTGTCTATATCCATAAAATGGTGAGTTTATATTATATATTTATAATGTTTTTGTCTTTTCAAGACCTTCTTCCCATTCAAACCAAATTTTATTTAACATATTAAATGGTGGATAGTCAAATATATACGAGTATATATAAAATAGATAAAGCGCACGCTTTTAGAAACTCTTAACAAAGAAGACACTTGCTTCGGATTGCTTTTGTAGTAAAGATTGATCGAGTGGACCACAATTTTCAGGATTTATGAAACTCCTGAAAAGAAAGAAAAGGGTCTGATTCGTATTTCATAAAGAAGCCAAGTTAAAATTAAATCCACAGAAGTTAGAAAATATAATTCGTTCTTTTTTAGTCCCTTGTTCAATTGTTAGGTTATATTGAATTTAAAACGGCGGTTTTAGGGTTTATTTACAGCTGCGAGAAATACAATAGCTGAGCAATAAAGATTTTTATTCGAACCATTGTTGCAGGTTTTTTAACCATAATAGCCTACTTCCAGAACCTCGATTTCCCTCAACTTGATCTTGAATTTTGAGACGCATGAGTTGTTTTTTTCAAGATAGCGTATAATATATTTGAAATTTTGTAGCTTAAGCTACTTTTATAATTTAATTATCAACAATAAAACATTAAAAACTATTCATGGTTTTAATGGAAAGTCGAAAAATAGAGGAAAGGTTCATAACACTCTATTTTTTCGATTTAGAGAAGCACTTCACTAGGCAAGACTTGTCACGAAGTGATCTCATTCCTTAATCACAATATAAATAATAAAATGACAATTTATATAGTGCCCCTTAGAGAACAGACGCTCTTCTAGGGCGCTCTCACGCAGGATTCAAATCTACTATTATTCACAGAATAATAATATTAGAAAATAAGTCAATATAAGTTGAGTATAAGAAAAAGTAGGTATTAGTCACGGTCATTAGATTTTGTATTTCTCCACATCTGTGTTTGTCTTAGAAAAACACATTTGGAGTAAAAATCGCAGAAAACAAAAAAAGACGAACTACAAAGAAAACTTATCTTCCGATATGTGATAATAACACATTCGGCTTTAGGAGTAAAGTAAAGGCGTGTAGTTCCCATATAATCATTATTATTGTAATATTGATAAGACTTCCCAAAAAAGGTTAACTTAAAGTGCTACCTAAAGCTCCACACGCCACTTATACATCTAAAACTTAAAGGCAGACTAAGATCGATCCAATGGAAATACACCCAGAGAAAACGAACGACAACGAAAAACAATGATCAACGATTCATTAAACATTACGTAATAATATTATGATAAATAAAAATTGTGTTGTAATAAAAAATAAAAACGCTAAAATAACAAAATAAACACTTAAAAAAAGACCAAGAATATAATTGAATATTGCATCGTTTCAGGAAAACTCAAATAATAAAAAAAACAATATCCTATTTCTTAAATACTAAAACATTCATACTCTGCGTTAACAACCTTTTTAAATTCATAGCTACCAATTCACCTTTCTCATCTCAAGAACTACATCACAATCCTGTCTAACAACTCTTTCCACACACTCCACATTCGTATTCATTAACTTGTATAATTCCAATGTGATCTTTATTTTTTTACAACCTATTCCAAAAATAATTACATATTAGTTGCAACCCGTGAAATATTCACGGAAGTAAAACAAATTATACATTTCTGAAATACTGGATGGAGAAAGATCAGCTTAAAGTTTTTTGGGTTCATTAATGTTTAAAGTTTAAAATAAAAAAGGTACATCGTGATTGATGAATTATTTAATTCTCAAAAATCTCTTTATACACGATGTTTTGTGTATACATATAAACATTACTGTTGTTCAATTTAAATCGTTGATAAAGTTTTCCTTGAAGACTTGTTTCAGATATATTGACTTTAATGTGTTCGCGTTTCCGACATCTTGAAAAAGCCACATATAATTGTCTGCATTCAAAAAAAAGAGCATAAGATAAATAAACAAAAGTAATTATAAGGTTCAATATAATAGGAAATAAATTAATTATTTAATGAATAACAATTCAAAATAAATTGACATCGTCCCCTTTTACACCGATTCGTTCAGTATAATTTCAATCTGTTTCGAAGTAGTAAACACAAGTAATTATAAGGTTCAATATAATAGGAAATAAATGAATTATTTAATGAATTACAATTCAAAATAAATTGCCATCGTCCCCTTTTACACCGGTTCTTTCAGTATAATTTCAATCTGTTTCGAAGTATTCCTCTCTCGGTCTCTTGTATTCAAAATTCAATTCTCGTATTCTTTCTTTGGCGACAACCGTACGGGTTTTGACCTATTTATATTATGATTTAATTTGAACTCTTTTGATTTGTTTGAAATTATAAAGTATACCATGAAATGACTTGCGTAGTACATATGTTAAATATCATTTAGTATCACAACTCATCAATTTGATGAAAGTTTGTATTAAATAATCAACAATATGTAAAAAGTATCAACTTATTGTTTATATGCCTCAATAAGACACAGGCAAAAGCCTAGTTTTCAGGGGGCACGACAAATAAAATGCAACAAACAGACCCATGTAAATTGAGTCCATTTTAAATTATCTGTTATTGCTTGTTGACTTTTTTTTTTTTTTTTAATAAACGGTGTATTCAGATAATTATTTGTCATCTGGTTCTCCCTGGCTCCATCCCAACTCACTGTCTGCGAAGACTGTTGGGGTCAGCTCTCCTCGTCCTCAGGTTGTATGCTCTTCTGTCCCGGACTACGTCCCCCAGGCCGTGCCTCTGCATCAGGTTATCTTTTTGCACCACCCATGAATTCTTTGGTCTTCCTCTGGTTGTTATTCGAGGAAGATCCATGGAGATTGCCTGGTTCACAATGTGATCAGATGCTCTGCGTCCAACGTGCCCATAAGATCTCAATCGCCTCTCCTCCATCTTGCTGTTGATGTCTGTAACATCTAGGCTTCCACGAATGCGTGAGCTTTTTATTTTGTCTCTTAAGGACACACCAGCTGACGATCTTAGCATGCGCATTTCAGCAGTTTCTAGTTGCCTAGAGTAAGAGTTATACATCGTCCAGCATTCGGAGCCATAGAGGAGTTCGACTCTGACAATCTTTTGGTATACTTTTTCTTTAAACTTTACTGGCATTTTCGGATTACATAGAACTCCTGTCATTGATCTATACTTCATCCATCCCACACTAATTCTATGTGTTACATCTGCTGCACATTCTCCATCGCTATGGATAATTATTTGTCATGTAAATAAATAATTAATAATAGTAAAAAAAAACAAACGTCATTAAAATAAAACCCAGAAATAGGGTTGGGAATTGTGTATCTGAATATCAGTAACAATTCCAAAACCTTTGGGAGCCATTTGAATAAGATAAATGATACCGTGACGACATAGTTACGTCATATTGTCTGTCCGTGTCTCTCTGCGGAGACAGGCCGTGTCAGAAGTTACATCATCAGCATTAGGCCCGGACTAAATTGAGTTTTAGCATAATCGTCGGGATTAGAGCGAAGGGGGAATGGAATGGAGCGAGGCCCGGCGGAATGATTCGGCAGAAAAACCTGATCAAAGTGCTGATCAGGGTAAATAAAAACACGGGGCGGAGGAGGGCTGACGAATGGCGCGTGACGGATTAGAGGATCAATGGAAGAAAGGAAAATAGGTTATATTGCCTATATATTTAGTAAACCGGTCCTAATATAAATGGTGGGGGCGGAAAAATATCTAAGGCGTGGGATTAATCGATTGGGTAAAATCGACCGCTAAAGCTAAAATTAGATATTCATTAAATTACGCAGAAATGGTTAATAAAGAGTGATGAAAAGTAATAAAAAACCGACAAATTTGTGTGTCATACTATATAATAGTCATAATAATTAAAAGACAATTTATATAGCACCGTTGAAAGAGCACACTCTTCAAGGGCGCTTTAACTTGGGATTCGGTCCCACTATTGACATATATATTACAAAATATATAAATAGACGTTAAGTGTAAAGATAGGAAGGTGGTGGCTGCAGCAATTAGATTAAGTTCTTTTCCACATCTATATACCTACGTTTAGAAAAATGGTTAAGATATTAGAACCATGGGAAGACGAACTACAAAGAAGCCTTTGTAAATTTTTCGATATCTGAACGTAACACATTGGATTTTAGGTGTAGTGTAGTGTATGTGTTGTTTATAGTTAAGGCATTAACGTTGTGGAGGTTTAAAGACATTGTTATTTATTTTTATCAAACACTGTTTATTCCACTTTTTTGTATATCGGTACCAGTTCGAACAGAATTTAGTCTTGTTTGTGCTCCCCTGAAGATGATGTGAAAGCCTTGAAACCGGTAGGGTTATACCGTTACAAAAAAGTGGAATAAACAGTCTTCTTCTTCATCTTATTTTAGACCTGTTGGCCTGTTGTGGTCCTGCTTCATTGTTTGCCTCTTACGACGTCGACGGCCAGCTGTCTTTCCATCTTTTGGGAGGTCGTCCTGGAGGTCTGCTTGCTTGAGGGATACTGTCCCTGACCATTCTTACGGCTCTTAGTTCCCCCATTCTGGAAACGTGTTCGTTCCAGAACCTTCTTCTCTGTCGTCCCCATCTGAAAATATCTTCAACTTCGCACGTCTTTCGGATTTCTGTGTTACGTACTCTATCTCGAAGAGTTTTGCCAGCGATACTTCTGAGTAAGTTCATTTCGCTGGTTCGAAGAAGATTTTTGAAATAAACAGTGTTTGATAAAAATAAATTAAAATAGTGTATGTGTGTATTGTTTATGTATAATCATAAATTTTGATTAAACTTCCCAAAAAATGGTTTGAATTTAAGTGCTTTCTAAAGATGGACAAGCCACGCGTATCTCTAATCCTTAAAGGCAGACCACTCCACGCCAAAAGACTAGCAACACGGTAAAAGCTACAACATAATACTTCACGCCATCGTATCGATTCAGATCAATTTATACAATGAAGACGAAATCAATCTCTAAGTTCAAGTCATTTTATTATGGTGAATCAATACGAATATAAACCATAAACAGCGTTAAATATTCTTAAAGTTTAGGGGAATTATTTGCAAAACATCATGAGACATCAATACTCTAGATGTATATAAAGAAAGTTGTTTTAATGATCTTCGTAGGCAAATCGAGTCGCTTTGCAAATTTCAAATCTTTGATTAAGTCTATGCGTTACTACCACAAAGCCAAAATGAAGGAATATACGGTTTCCATAGTATGGATACGATCTGAAAACCTCATTATCAGACAATTTATGAACCTAACATAAACTCCCCCATTAACTACTAAATCAATCAACAGTGGATGTTAAAACAATTACAAGTTATTAAACAGGATGTCAGAACGATGTACAAAGCAGAAAAAACTACAGCTTATTGGAGAACACGAAGAACTTTTCACAGTAGAGTATAACTTGAGATTTGGAATAAGGCTAGGGGGAAAAGAACAACGCTGAAAAGAAGAAGAAAATAACACCAAACAAATCGAACAGGCGACTTCCGTGGCCTAGTTTGTAAAAACAAGTGTGTGCATGCTTGAGGTGCATGGCCGCGCGGTAACACACTGGACTTCCATGCGGAAGGTCGTCGGTTCGAACCCCGCGCTGTGCGCTACTCCCTTCGAACACAGGCATTTTTTCAGCTTAGTATTCGGGGGAATAATTATACATTACGGTCATATAGCACATCGATCAATAATCCGCAGAAAAGTATAAATATCCAAACGTCAAGGTGGACACCAACATACTTTTATGTATTTACATGGTACTTAAGTTTTATAGATCCATAACGCGAAATCGGATAATAAATATTGTTAAAATTTTCATGCTTTTGCGCAATGTATGTTATATTATTTAAAAAAAAACATGCCAGTGTGCTTCGATCGTCTAATTTCGGTGTGCCATTGGATATGGTACAGCGGTGTGGTCGGTGAGTTTGCTGGTGTGTAACAGCTCACCCGGTTAAATAGGAGAAAGAAACATAAATTCCAAGGCACAGCTTCACTTTCCAATTGCGTTGACGTCGGAATAGGTAGGGGATCCTCGACTACGAGGCCCAGCAACGATGACGCAGAACTCTGTGGATGAACAAAGCCCTCCGTGACCATATTCCAGCAAGGGGGTAACGCATTCTATTACAACTGATACATTTTTTTCCAAAAAAAATCTAATCTAGTTTTAATTTAAATATATTTAACAACTTTCTTGTTGGTTTGGAGAGATCGCTCAATGGCTGAAAATCTGCTAGGTTATACTGTAAACCAGTGGTCCCCAACCTTTTTGTCGCCGCGGACCGGTCAACGTTTCATAATTTTACCGCGGCCCACTGGGGGGGGGGGGAGGGAGGACACACCTAACAAAATTCAGTAAAGTTAACAATTTCTAATATTTAAGAAATTAAAAATATAACAAAAAATGAAGTTTTTATTTTGGCTCTGCCAGACCAGACTCCCGGTACATTATTATTTAGATACATATTGAAATGGAAGAGCCACGTCCCGTACAGCTCGTACCTACCTATACGGAAGCTTCCAACAGTTAAGTATATATCCCGATTTTCACTTTTTTAAGTATTGATAAGATCTCAAATCTCGATCGATAGACGTCTCGACTCGATCTTCGATCGACAGAGGACGACTTTTGACATCTTATGTATATATTAAGTATATAAAATATATAGTATTTGCCTTGTTTAAGTTACCGCAAGACCGCCTTCGGAATCAAGGACGACTCCGCATGCAGCATGCATATGGTAGTGTGGTGTTGTTTTATTTCGAAGGTATTGTCGGAAGGTCAAGACCGCCTTCGGAATCAAGGACGACTCCGCATGCAGCATGCATATGGTAGTGTGGTGTTGTTTTATTTCGAAGGTATTGTCGGAAGGTCGGTGGTAACTTAGCGTGAAGGGGTTTTCAACGGAATAATTATTTTAAGCTATAATTAAGTTTTATTGGGTATGTTCGATTTTTCAAAAGTAATTTTGATTTTTAAGCAGGCCCTTGCGCGGCCCAGTACCATTTGGTCCACGGCCCGGTACCGGGCCGCGGCCCGGGGGTTGGGGACCACTGCTGTAAACAACGAATATGTATAATACAATATAACTTAACAAAATGATTCGACAAATAAGGAAAATTTATTGAATTACTAATAGAAAAATTCCCAATAAATCGATCATTTTGAAATACAACTGCAATAAAAAACTTGTTAAATATTATACGGCATGAAACATATATCAATAACATTCCTGATATTTACAGAAAATAAATAACGAACATGTGAGGTGAAAAATGAACAGCATGAAGTACTTTAAAGGGTTGTACATAATTTATAGTAACTTACCCCTCACGAATTCCCACCCTGAGCTGTCAATCCAAATGCCTTCGATTAAGGAAAGGAACTCACCTGGAAAATAGTAGAAAAAAAACATTTAAATAGTGTTTCATGAGAAAGAAAAATAAATTACACAAAAATGGGCGAGTTAAACGGTTTCACTTACTCATGTCAAAGGCTTCTCAACTGTAGCATAATAATAATGTTAACTTAACTGTTTAAGTGCCATTGATTTTTACTCATATGTACTTAAAAATGCCAAAGAAATCTTTTGTTTTTTATGTCATTTACCCTTGTCTCGGAAAAAAAGTATCTCTTCCAAAAATTATCCAATTTTAATAATTTTTTCGGTGTTTTATTAATAAAAACTTGTACAAGGATAATAAAATACAAAGAACATTATGGAAATATAATTGTGAACAAAAATTATAACAAAAACTGGAATCTAAAAGTTAACATGTGTGCTTTTCACAGCGTTGTAATCCTTGCTGCTGCACACTACGCAGCGCCGTAAATTACGCCCGGGTAACTTTTCTAATCCAAAACTTTGAGGGGAAGATGTAGTCGGAGTAGCCGTTTCTGGTCTATTTTTGTGGAGCAACCATGTCTCTTCTAAATCTTCAATTATACTCGTTGTAAATTTCAATCTCGTCATTTTTTTGCCAATATTTTTCTCACTATACAATATATATGCATTCAGCACCATCCTTCTAAATACAGCAAATACAACCTTTTGGGTCAAGTTCACATCGATATTTTCGCAGTCCTCCTCCGTATTAGAAAAATAATTGTTTTCGTCATTATCATCACTATCACTGAAAATTTCGCAGTCGTCCTCCGTTTCAGAAAAATAATTTTTTTCGTCATTATCATCACTATCACTCAAAATTTGCATTACGCGGTGTGAGCGCACTACAATGTCACTCCCACTATCACTTTCTTCACAACTTGAAGAACGATCATTTTCATTCGAATTATTTTCGTATTCCGACATAATGGGTTAAAAAAGTATAATAATATTATAATTTGAACTTTATGTAACACGTAGAAAAATAAAAAAAATAGCGATGCGTGTGAGCAACCTCCCCTTCAGCGAGCTAAACAGCAACTGATTTCACGAGCGCTATCGCGCTCGTGGCACTTTTAGTTACAATGCGCACGGGCGCGATGGCGCTCGTCGGCACTCTAACGGAGGTGTAAAAATAAAGTATCTCAAGGATGGAGAAAATATGTACATACATACATACTATCACACCATCTCCCTGCCTGGATACAGAAAGAGGGTAGAGCGCCAGGCTTTCCTATCTCCACATATGTCATTTGCATCTACTACATCCATACATCTTCTCAATACAACTCTTACGGTTTGTCTAACTTTTAACGTTCCCTTATTTCAATATAAAATTCATCTGATCCAAGCCTACTTTCCTAAGCCATCCTCTAGCACGCCTTCCACTCATGTTTGCATTATCTTTTTGTTTTGTTAGTCGTCCTTCATTCATTCATTCTACATGCCCATACCATATCAAATTGCTCTTCATTTTACTCAACACATCAGCATTCAGTTCATTTTCATCTCTTATCACTAAAATCCATATTTTGTCATACACTGTCATCCCATGTATTCTTCTTAATGCACGCATTTCCACAACTTTTATTCGGCTCCTTTCAGTATTTCAAAACATGTAAGTTAGATAAAGAAAATATAAATAAAGTACTTTGATGATATATAAATCAATTTCTTAATGATCGTTTGAATATTTGTTGGCCTTTTTTTGTTAAATTTATTTAATAAAGTAATTTATAATAAAAACATTTGCAAATGCTAAATAAAAGGTCTTTAAACAAATTTATGTCTAAAAAATTAATCTAATTCATACTTGTATATTATAACTATGAACTAACTTCATTTTTATTTCCTAAATGTCATTTTTATTTTTAAGAATAATTTTGTTTGTCTTACAAATAGTTTACATATACATATTAACTTATAACTAGAAAACAATTCTTAAAACTAATTATTTTATTTATTTCTTTTTATGTACGTACACGTCTTCTCGTTCAGGCTACTAACATTTTATCATATTCACTCAGACCTTGGTCCTCTCTAGTAATACTGTGTCAGGTAACAGATGATGCTTCGGAAGCCTGTGCTTATAACGGAAAGGTAGGTTGGACTTACTTTCGTAAGCCCACAGGGCAGCGATAAGAAGATTGCTGTGGTCCTGTTGGCTTTATATAACTTCACGGTCCAAGCGAGAATATTGTGTTGGAAGAATATTTATTTATATATTTTTTAAGTATACATATTAATTTCAATTGATTTTTTTCGTATAAAATATAACGTTCTCACGTGAGTTTTTTTATGGAATTCCATGCCACAATATGTATCGCATTTTTATAACATATATTTTATATAATATTTGTTTTCTCTTGGTTTTGTACTAATAAGATTCATATTGAATGGAATTTAAGAAAAAATATTAAAAATTATAATTTCAAATTAGTAAAAAATATAATTTAACAAACTATTTAATTAACGACCTTAACCCTTACAGAGAATAGAATTTTTACACAAAAATTTTCACAAAACAAAAAACCATTCAATTGAGATTAAAACAGCAATAAACAGGTAATATCGTGGATTTGTAGAAAGTTACCTGTATTCCGATTCGGGAGTTGAGGGTTCGATTACAATTGGTACCCAGATATCCTAAAAAAAAAAGGTTCGAGTCTCTTTTCACTTTGGGCTTGTTTGGCCCCTTTCTCCTTAGTCGGGAGATCCCCACGTGTAAATAAACCCACCAGGTTGTGCTGTATACAACGAAAGTGTAATATCAAATATATGGAAGGAGATATCCGAATCTTGTCTCAGGTTAAGGTCAAGCACTGCGAAAACATTGACAGTTTAAATTCCCAGTAGAGTTGGCAAACCCAAATATTTCTACAGAACGTTTCAGGTAGCGGAATCTCTTCTATTGAATAGTCCGAGTATTGTATCATTTCTAAGACAAAATTCCAAATAAGCGAATTTCTTGATAGGTTTGAAAAGTCACTTATCTTATGTAAGTAAATAAGTCGAGCTGAGCTAACTAAGAAGCGCTCTTCAAGTGATCTTAATAAAATTAAGTAATGAAATTATTTAAATAAAAATGCTGGACGATGTATAACTCTTACTCTAGGCAACTAGAAACTGCTGAGATGCGCATGCTTAGATGGTCAGCTGGTGTGTCCCTAAGATACAAAATAAAAAGTTCACGCATTCGTGGAAGCCTAGGTGTTATAGACATCAACAGTAAGATGGAGGAGAGCCGGATGGATTGAGATAGTGTGGGCACGTTGGACGCAGAGCATCTGATCACATTGTGAACCAGGCAATCTCCATGGATCTTCCTTGACCTTGAATTTATATCCTATCTTGACCTATGCTGCACCCGTTTGGGGTAGTGTGAGCAATACGGATCACCTGAAACTCCAGAGAGTGCAGAACAAGGCATTCAAGATATCTTTTAACACCCATCCCAGAACAAATCTTACCCGACTTCACGCTGAACAGCGAGAAGAAACCCTACAACACCACATCTTCGCTTGGACCGTGAAGTTCTATAAAAGCCAACAAAATCACAGAAATCCCTTAGTCGCTGCCCTGGGGACTTACGAGAGTAAATCCGACCTACCCTTCCGTTATACGCACAAGCTCCCGAAGCATTATCTGTTGCCTGACTAGTCCACCTACAGTATTAGCTGGGACGACCAAGGTCTGAGTGAATGTGATGGAATACAAGTAGCCTGAACGAGTGGACTTGTTTTTGCTGAATAATTAGTGTAAGAATTGTTATCTAGTTATAAGTAGTATGTAGGTGTTAATTATTTCTAAGATCTCATATATTAAGATTGAATAAATAAAATAAAATGATATGTAGGAAAATAAGATTAAATAAGTTCATAAATTATAACATATAATTAAGATTAGTTAAGTAATAAATTTGTATATAGGTATAGCCTTGACAAATGTTTGTATAGTAATTTACTTGTTTAATAAAAAAAAAAAAAAAACAAAAGAATTTATGTAAACTCTAAGTTGTTGTTGTATGCATTCACGGTTCGGTGTCTGTCAAAGTATTCACAATGTCCACTTAACGTACGGTACACTGGAGTTACCATATTAAAAAAAAATGTAACAATTTATACTGTAACTAAAACTCATAGTTAGTGCATACATTGGCCAGTTCATGTATACATTATCGAAATTTAACACTTTGTCTTTAACATATACATTAAACGTGTAAATATGTTATAATACAATAATATTACAGTTAACATACTCGTATATGAAACTCACAGCAAAATCTCTAAAATTAAACATAGCATCAAAACAGAATTACACCTGTGTCTAAGGGGAAAAAATAAAGAAATTACACAAATACACGTGAGAAAAATATTAGGAACAAAATAACTGTTCATTTTGTTTTATTATTTCAGTTTTATTTTTTTTTTAAATTAAACTGTAAAACAAGTAACACAGCAAAGTATTTGTGTTAAGTAAACACCTCGTATTTTCTATCCAAAACTTTAATATAACCAAAAAAACCCTCGACACAGAATCAATCTCAGTAAATAAGTGCTGAAATAGTTGAGACTTATAAAATATTCAATCCTGAAAACTGTTTTCTTTTCATTTTTCGCACAAGAGGGTGAAACTAGAAGAAAAAATAATAAGGTATAAAGAGGTTAAATATAAGCAGGGAAACAAAGAACTAGGCGGGAAGAAATCAGAAACGATATCGAGTTTCTCTTGTGAGAGGAAAAACTTTATGCGCCATCTTGGCTGGAACTCATAAATTTCATCTTAGACTTTCGGCTTTGCGTTTCCCATATCGATACAAATATTAAATAACAGTTTGCCGCCCCTGACTCCCCGGGGGGACTTAACGCTGCCGACTTCGTAAAAAAATTGAATATTTTTTTACTTAAAGGAAATAGATATTACTGAAATTTCAGTGAAATTTTATAAAGTTTGTTTTTTCATAGTTGTAGCAATATTTCAAAATAAACACCTTTATTTTTCATGAAAAAAGTACTTGGGTTCGTACCGCTTTTAACATATTACAATACACAATTTTAAGATTAAAACACTTGATTCAACTTCATCAAGACTATTTTCTTTATTTAATTTGAATGGTGTGGAAATTCATAAAAGTATGACATGGTGAAATGTAAAAAAAAACAGTAAAATAAATAGAAACAGGTCGTATAAAAAGGTGTTTGAATTAAGAGAAGGCGAATCATATAAAAGAGTATCAAAATTGAAAAAAATATAATATATACGTTCATACATACAAACCATCACGATGTTTCCCTGTCGGAGAAAGCGGAAAGGAAAGAGCGCCAAATTTTCCTATCATGACACAAATCATACAGTTACGATTAATCAGACTGTTAACAATTCCTTCTTTCGAAATACGAGTATCATACACTTAATCCAACCAAACTTTCATTCATCTTCCTCAACCACGCTTTCCACTCTCATTTGCACTGTATATTTGTTTTGTTAGTCTTGCTTTATTCATTGTACGTGTCCAAACCATCTCAGAAATAATAAACATAATATTATGAATTTCGTATTACCTAATAGTTTTATAAATTAATTAACTTTTTTATAAATTAATTAAATATAACATACGAACTGTAAATTAATTAAAAATAACAAACGTTTCTTCCTTATTCGATGAACTTTTCCATTTATAGATCGATTGTTAAATTTTTGAGGTTTGATCAGGTGAAACTTTAAATGATCTAAAATTGAAATTTTTCAAAATTAGTTTCATTATATTGACTCATATAATTTAATAACGTATTTAATTTGGTGGCACAAATCATCCTAGTTTAGGTGAATTGGCTATTAAAAAAAACATACGAACTAACGAAATATTTCCAATTCACACAAAGCCAGCCTTTTAAACTTATTTCAATCTCCGGAAAATTTTATTTGATGGAAAAGACAGAAATTGAGTACTTACGCCACAGTGGTGTATATAAACTTATATGTACTGTCATGATAGGAAAAATTTGGCGCTCTATCACCTTTATATATCCCAACAGTAAAATAACACGATGGTTTGTATGACCTCCGTGGCGTGGATTATAAGACACATGTTTTCCAACTCGGAAGTTACGGGTTCAACCCAGGCTGGTATCGAGAACTTTTGAAAAAGGTTTTCAGTTTGGTTTAAATAAGTTGGAAGCGATTGTCTGAGGACAATAAATAATCTAGGTAGCACTGTATACAACAAAAATGTAATATAAATACAATGTGCAGTTTATCACTATACCAACTAAATAAATGTAATGATTTTTTTGTTATTTATGTAACATAAATGAAAAGATGCCATACGAATCCATTAACTCCATTAAACTCATTTCAAAACACATTTCAGAGAAATAAGTCGCACGAGAACCTGATAATGAACACAATGAAAAGGTTTGTCACAATAAATCCATTTCACAGAAGGTTGAATAATTTCGAAGATGTCGCCCTTAAAAAGTCCAAAAGCAGTCCCATTGAATAATAAAAAACATCCGGCTGCTTCCCTACTCCCGAACCCTTCTCTCATCTCCGTTACTTCGCTTTCCCCGTCCCACTCCGAGGGTGCCGGGCACAATCCAGGAACAGCCCCTTTCACGTACAACTAAAAGCTTATCAAAAGATGATAAATATATACATAAGCTCTTTCAACCCTTATATTCCAAACACTCGTCATTATTCAAATAATGTTGACCTTATAAAAATCCAATACTTCGGATATTATACGGCAATAACCCGATTTATCAAGTTTTATTTATTGTTCGTGTAACGCATTACAATAGACGACTTACTCGTACTTGGCCTAGTTAGTAGACGCTGGACTTCCACTCGCTGGATTTAGGTTTGTATTTCCGATGGGTCACAAGAAAAAAAGAAAAACACGGGGTATCAGTCTGGGTATCAGTCTGGTTCAAGAGATCATATGGGATCAAAACAATAGTTTTTGCAACTCCACGTGCGGTATTATTTCACCTACATTTGATGGTGAACTACGAGATACTTGTATTCTCCAGTGGTTCTTAAAAAGAAGGCTCGAGTACTAGGATCGAATAGGATATTGCCTTCCGATCCCGCTCCACAAAATGTCCACGTCACCAATTTTGTTATATCGAGGGGTATCATTTGAATGAATTAACATATCATTTGAATGAATTAACATATCATTTGAATGAATTAACAATGTCGATTAAATTTCGACGTAATTATAATACTGCCGTCATAAACAAAAACGCAGCTGACGGGAAAAAAGCAGAAATTTAACTAAGTATGAGGCAATATTCCATATCAAATTCTGAACCATAATCCATAAAAAAATACAGAAAACCATTTATCTCAACACAAAAATCGACATAATGTATTTTTTAATTTTACAAAATACTAGGTTTTTCTAAGCAAAAAACAATAAAATGTGATTCATAAATAAGCAAAAAGACAGCAAGTGCCTATGCGTTTGCTGCGTTTTTGCTTATGAATCACATTTTACTGCTTTTTTGTTTATGAATCACGACATTTTTAAGCAGCAATGAAAAACATAAAAGTGCAGTTTTCTCAAAACTTGACTTTTGCCATTAGCTGCGTTTTTGTTTATGAGGGCAGAATACGTTGGCAACCATAAACCTCGCCCATGTTTTGTTTATACGAAATAATTTATATATTTTTAGCGGGATGCTTTACTGGTACGTCGTGATGATTTTGATTGTTTGGTATTTAAAATAAAATACGTGGATTAGGAATGCGGAAAGTGAGAGTGAACAATCAATGAATAGTAAACAGCAATGAATGGTCAAGTGAATAATAATCTTTATTTGTCGATAAGTAGGTATTTATAGATGTGCGTGAATGCGCCCGCAATATATACTTTATCTCACTCCTGCGCGTGCAGAGGTGTTTGCGGACGTTGCGAATAATATAGTGGGTAGGTAATTTGTTGACGAAAACGGTGAGGCAGCGCGATGCGTTCTCTTTCTACTGTGGAATGTAACGTAAATAGAATTTGCGGGTAAACAATATTTATGTTCTGGTATGCGACCTTTGGACATGTGCGAAGGTTGGTTCGTCGGTCGTTGACCGTGCGTGTTGACAATATTCAGGGACGACGGTATTCCCTACATATTATTTAAAGTGAAGGTATTAACATTGTGGAAGTTTAAAGACATTGTAATTTGTTTTATCAAACACTGTTTATTCCCCTTTTTGTAACGGTATAATCCTGCCGGTTTCAAGGCTTTCACCTCATCATCAGGGGAGGACCAACAAGACTCTTTAACTAGATTTCGATACAAATAATACCTATTGAAGAGGGTCTTAATGTCGCAATATCAGGAAAAAAATCATGTGCTTTCTTCGATCATGACCAGGAGATTCTGAAACTACCCTCTGATAAATATATTGCCAGCGTACTTGTATAATGAAATATTTGCTATAGAATTTAGACACAAATGGTCAAGTATCTACAAAGTACTATAAAAGGGAAAATATTATTTCCTTTCACACACATACGAAATTTGACTGATTCTGCGGTCAGTGCCGAAAGGGATTTTTCTATACTAAGATAGTTATTATTTTATGTTTTAAATTTGAACTGTTAACAATGACATGATGCGTCATACAACTTACAAGGAGTAGTCAAACTAATACTATATATTACTTTCATTACGTTTCATATCATATCACATTTTCAATACAATATATATAGACAATCGACCTATACGAGGGTTGCTAATTAAGTTTTGAGATATGGCAACACCAGTGTAGATACATCAAATCTGGCATCAGCATCGTAAAGTTTGACGTTTTTAATGGTATACGTGCTCAGAAAATTTTGTCATACGAGTGCTACGAGTATTTGTGTTGTTTACAGTGACTTTAAAAATTCATCTCGGCCAAAAATGGAATTATATCGTGAACATTTGCGATGGTGCGATGATTTTTTATGATTTTAGACGTGGACTAACTCAACAACAGTGTGCCAATCAACTCGCTTCGACTTTTGGTGATGAAGCACCATCCCGGGTCACTGTGTTTCGCTGGTTTTCCGAATTCAATCGTGGTCGTAGTTCGCTCCAGGACGAATTTTGTGAAGGTCGTCCAAAATCGGTTGTTGTGCCAGAAAACATCGAGGCTGTGCGTGAACTGATATTGCAAGATCGTCATGTGACTTATCGTGAGATTGAGGCATGTTTGGGCATTAGTTCCAATCGCATACATTCAATATTGCATGAACATTTGGCCGTCAAAAATATTTGTTTGCGTTGGATACCGCATAATTTGACAATCGCTCAAAAAAGTCACGTGTCGATTGGTCCAAAGAAATGTTGAAAAAATTCGATCGCGGTGCTTCAAAAAACGTCAATAATAAGATCGTGACAGGTGACGAATCATGGATCTATGCATATGAGCCAGAAACTAAACAGCAGTCGACTGTATGGGTCATTCAAGACGAGCCAAATCCAACAAAAGTTGTTCGCGCACGAAGCAAATGGTGGCTTCTTTCTTCGGTATAAATGGTCATGTCACAACAGTGCCTTTAGTGGAACGTCGTACGGTCAACTTGAATGGTACACCACCATTTGTTTGCCAGAAGTGTCCACACAAATATTTTCCACACGTCATTCATCCTGAAAGCCCAAGTACTCAAAATCCTGTCGCAATAACAACCACGCTCCGATCGACTATCTAAATGGTTTTCCTCCCTTTACCTTTATTGAATTCGGCACGCCATTGTATGTCATGGGAGCCAAATAAGCATATTGCCTTTGGGCAAAAGAGGTTTTAACTCTAGGGATGGTGAACATTTCATTAGTTGCCATGCGTGTCATGTGTCTCTGCTGAGTCTGCATCTTCCCTTCCTCTCGGTGGTAGTGCCAGAGAATGGATTTGATATGCAAATTGCTATGTTCAGGACCCGATACTCTCTGAAAAGCTCCGCCGTGGGATACCGGGCAGGAAGTTTACTAATTATTTTCACAATAAATTTTTGAAACACCTGCAATATGTGTTTTTGGGTTAAGGTGCATGCCCCCCCAACTGATATACCGTAGGAAAGTGCTGACTGACAATGCATCGTAATGTTACACGAACACATGATAACGAATGCAGACTCAGCAGAGACACATGACACGTATGGCAACTGATCAAATGTTCACCATCCCTAGAGTTAAAACAACTTTTGACAGAAGGCAATATGCCTATTTAGCTCCCATGACATACAATGGGGAGCCGAATTTAGTAAAGGCAAAGGGAGGCAAATAATTTAGGCAGTCGATCGGAGAGTTGTTGTTATTGCGACAGGAGTTTGAGTGCTTAGGCTTGCAAGAGGAATGACTTGTAGCAAAGGTTTGTGTGAGCGCTTGAGTGTGGTGTTTTTTGTTATTTTTTATGATTATGTGCAGTATATTGTGGGATGAATATTTTGGTCTGTCTGGAGTGATGAAGTGTGAGAAGTTTGATTTCACATGATGTATACATGTGTAATTGAGTGTCAGGTTGGTTAGAATGTGCAACGGGGTTTTATATAATCAAAAATCGATTTATTTTTTCATGCTATATGTCCTCAGTGAGATACAGGCAAAAGCCTAGTTTTCTGCGGACATGACAAATGAAAGGCAACAAACCCAGATCCATTAAAATTGTATGTCCAAATTAAATTACCTGTTGTTTTTTCGCAAATTATGTACATTTCTTGTCATGTGTAAAATAAATAAATAAATAAAAATTTGCGATTTTATATTCATGTAACATCGCATCCAATGAAAATATCAAATAAAACAATTTATCAATAGTTTAAAAGACTGACTGACGAAAAGACGCCACTTTAAACCCTTATCTTGGCAAAGTTCAATTTATCCTAATATTAACGTTTTTCTTTAGTGATTCCTTGTTATATGGTAAGTTATGAAGGAAAATTGTGGGAAATATCACAACTTTTACTTATAGGTTTTTTTTGTATGCAACACCCACGTTACATTGCCAAAATATCAATTTTTATAAAACACAAAAAGGGCTATAAAATGATTCCATAATCTAACACAAGAACAATA
The DNA here is from genome assembly GCA_949825065.1 of Odontocerum albicorne. NCBI lineage: Eukaryota > Metazoa > Arthropoda > Insecta > Trichoptera > Odontoceridae > Odontocerum > Odontocerum albicorne. The sequence goes on along the minus strand of OX463840.1, from coordinate 5,850,564 downwards.
TTTATATAGCTGAATTATCAACACAGAAATGGTTTGAATAATTTTTCTCTACATGTAGTGATTAATAAGATATTTAAAGATTATTTACCCCAATTTTCAAAACGCACCCACGCTGTCCAGACATGTTGACCCGATGTCGTTTGAAAGCTTGTAGTGTTGTCAATATTTATCAGCAGATGACATCACTGCACACAATAGTGCATGTATAGTATTTGAATGTGTTGCCATATTTGAAATTACGTTAGGGTTTCTGTTTTTTTTTTAAATCCCTAAATTAGTGTAACACCTGCGTTACAAAGCTATGATAAGGGTTAATGGATAATTAAGACGCTTAGTATAATGCCAACAAGTACGTTGAACCCAAATTGTGAACAAAAAGATAAAGATAAATTCGAGATGAGAACATCAATAAAAAATACTTTTAAAAAGGGTATACAAGTATTCGTTCGACATTAACAGTACTATACAAGTATTCGTTCGACATTAACAGTACTATACAAGTATTCGTTCGACATTAACAGTACTTTAGTATTCGTTCGTCATAAACAGTACTATCTACATTATTTATAACAGGGTATACAAGTATTCGTTCGACATTAACAGTACGATCTACATTTTTGATATACTTGAAATCTATCGAGTTAAAAAAATCTTTAGTAAAAAGTCGAAATTAGGCGTTCAATACTGTGCTTGCTGATGTTCAAAAGTTTAAATACAATAAACTTATGTACGCACAGGCGCGATTCATCCACAAAAGGGATGATAGCCTATCGTATCACCAGAACGAAAATCAGAAGAATTAATTACGTAATTTCACATCAATTTCAATACGTAATTTCATATCATTTAACCCGAATCAATAGATTTATATATATATATATATATATATATATATATATATATATATATATATATATATATATATATATATATATATATATATATATATATATATATATATATATATATATATATATATATATATATATATATATATATATATATATATATATATATATATATATATATATATATATATATATATATATATATATATATATATATATATATATATATATATATATATATATATATATATATATATATATATATATATATATATATATATATATATATATATATATATATATATATATATATATATATATATATATATATATATATATATATATATATATATATATATATATATATATATATATATATATATATATATATATATATATATATATATATATATATATATATATATATATATATATATATATATATATATATATATATATATATATATATATATATATATATATATATATATATATATATATATATATATATATATATATATATATATATATATATATATATATTTTAAATTATATTCATACATCGACCTTCATGTAGGAGAAATGTTTTCATGTATCATTTTGTCGCTAGGATCCACAAGGGAAGAGCGAAGAAAAAACACAAAAAAATCACGACAAATGTTTATATTCCAAACACAGAGGCTTGATTTACATTTTTTCGAGTTAACCTAAGGGGTGTTATTACCATACGAAGAAAATGTAGGTAGGGGAGGCACGCCCTAATGGAGAGAACATTTGGGATAAATTCTTTAATTTCGCAAACGAAACTACGCACATACACAAAGTTATTAATCGCAAACATTAAATACATTAACTTTCCTATTATCTCAGAGGTATATTGGGAAACTATTCCTGGTATTGTGCGACATTAACAAGAATAATATCTTATTATTGTTGGCTAAAATAGATCACATAAAAGTCAACATTTAAATGAACGCCCACAACATGCCAAGACATTATTTATTATCAGGAAATTACTTACGTGTCATGTTTACTTGGTTTTGTAATCAAATATCAGTGGTTCTAAACAAAATACGCGTTTAAACTTAGAAATTAAAAAAACGCCGAAATTGTGCCGCGCACAGGATTCGTGGAATTTGATTTTTAACGCGGTGAACAGATTAAATATTGAGCGGCAATCGCTTCCAACTAACTATACATTTGTTTTACAAAGTAGGTTTAAGTGAAGTGTGAAGGATTCAATATAATTATGCAGAAAAAAATATATAAAATGAAACTAATACTGGGAACTTGTGGTAACTAAGCGGATCCAATATGAGAATATTGTTCATACTGATGAGAAATATAATGGAGTTACCAAAAGAGATTGAACCAAAAAATAATATTCAGTTAAATAGTTTTATGTGTGGCAATATAAGGCCGTTAATTGGCAACATTTGTGATTTTCGCAGTGTAAACTTTCTTCTCATCACTCTTTTCTGCACATCAATATGCTCCTCGCAGATATTTATTTGCCTTTACTTACGGATAAATATTATTAATTACTTGACTAAATATAGCAATTAAAGTTACGTTAAAAGTAAATGCCAGTAAAGTTAAAAGGAAAAGTATACCAAACGATTGTCAGACCCGTACTCCTTTATGGCTCCGAATGCTGAACGATGTATAACTCTTACTCTAGGCAACTAGAAAATGCTGAAATGCGCATGCTAAGATGGTCAGCTGGTGTGTCCCTAAGGGACAAAATAAAAAGCTCACGCATTCGTGGAAGCCTAGGTGTAACAGACATCAACAGCAAGATGGAGGAGAGGCGATTGAGATGGTATGGGCACGTTGGACGCAGAGCACCCGATCACATTGTGAACCAGGCAATCTCCATGGATCTTCCTCGAATAACAACCAGAGGAAGACTAAAGAATTCATGGGTGGTGCAAAAAGATAACCTGATGCAGAAGCACGGCCTGGGGGACGTAGTCCGGGACAGAAGAGCATACAACCTGAGGACGAGGAGAGCTGACCTCAACAGTCTTTGCAAACAGTGAGTTGGATTGGAGCCAGGGAGAAGACTTGACTAAATATAGCAATTCACCGATATCACATCGCCCCTAGAGGAAGTGCTTGAACTTTGAGAGAATATTTTGCCAGACCTGATTTTGAACATGTGATTTTATTTATTGATCTATTATATATGTTATTTGTCCTATTGTAATAAAACTAAAACTGTAAATAAATACCAGTTTATTTAGACACTTGATTGGGAGAAAAATGGTACAGAATTAAAAATCGTACAGAGTTATGCAGATTAGTGTAAATTACTGAGAAAAAGATAACAGCTTATGTGATAAAATCAATTCTTAAACCATTTATAGCTTCAACAAAACGTTTAAACTATATTAAACCACATTTTTTTTTATTCCAAGCATCTTATGTATCAGTAATACATGTGTTTCGACCTCTTATTCCAAGGTGGAGTTCCGCCCGAAGAGAGCCTCGGGACAAAAGGTAGAAACCCGCGTAACGGGGATTAATGTTTATGGTGAAAAAACAAAATTGTTAAATATTCTAACGTGAAGTACATAACGTTTAATCCGAAACTTTTAATAAAATTTTGTGACAATCGATCCTATAAGTTGAAAAGTTAAACAAAGAAAGAAGAAAACCCAACGTTATTTGAAGGTGGCATATAAATGGCATTAAGTCCATTGAATATCACGTCAAGGACAACTGAAAAACATGTGATCATTCAGACCAAATTCACAGCTTATTCTTTTACAACTACAAGTGATGGATAGCTTGTTCGGAGTTTCGGTCCGATGGTAGGACACCTTACTCCTTCATCGGATATCTTTTACAATACCCGTTATGAAAGATGGCTAGCAACCACCCATCCTGTCGTGTAGCTTATGACTGAGCATCATGACTCCCATAACAGGCTCTGACGACTCTTCTTTGCACTCCCCTGCTCAAAAAACAGTTGGTAAGGGTAGTCCAGTTGCATCTCTCACTGGACTACCCTAACAACTGTGTACAGTCCAACGAATTGGGATTCTTCCTCTTGTGCGTCGACCTTCCACGTCTCCAATATCCAAAGCGATACCAAAACTAGCAGCACTTGTAATAAATTTAACAAAAATAAATTTGAAATAAATCATTACACTTGACTACTGTATATAAGCTATATTAAATATTTCAATTACTGTTTCAGTTCAGAGATATTGAAATAAATTTCAATCTTAGCCGACAGTAGTTAATGCACGTGAAAAATAAAGTGGACAAATAAATCAGCGCATCATTCAGCCTATTGGCAACATAAATTGGATCGTAAATTATGATTTATTTGCAGTGATCGTTATTTACTACTTAACGCAATTAGAACTTTTGATAGTAATAAAAATATTAATAAGACAATTTTTAAAACGCCGTTTAGAGGAGACTCTCTTCGAATCCATTATTGACAGATTAAAAATATTATTATACAATATTATTAATAAATAAAAGTTGATTATAAGGAAAAGGATGATAATAGCATCGGTGAACAGATAAGGTACTTACTTCCCCGCATCTGCATAGGTTTAAACTAACATATTTTTCTAAATAAACTGCAGAAAACTATAAAGATAGTCTTTCAAATTGAGCGGGTTTTTTTAATTCTTGAATAAAACACACAATTTGCTTTGATTTCAAAAAACCTTTTATTGAAGTATAATGTATGACATTTAAGCACAAAAAAAAACAATATCCGCCAAATGTCCACCTCTTGCAGCTCCACAGATGTCCACTCTTTTGTCAAAATCTTCGATGACATTTTGGCATAATTGCGGTTCTTACTCACCAATAACACGAATAATTTCGTCCTTCAGTCCAGGAATAGATCGGAAGTCATTTTTATAGACCTGGCTTTTCACGTAACCTCAGAGAAAATAGTCCAACGGTGTCAGATCATATGATTTTGGTGGACAATTGACATCACCGTTTCCGGAGATTATGATACATAAAATAATTCAACAATTTAAACGTGTTGTTGTATTGTATACGACTCCATTTTTATAAATGTCATTCATTAATTAAACTTCTCAAATGTCATAAGACCCAGGCAAGTTCGCGACGCCATCTGTGTTTTATCAAAGAATTTTAAAAAAACCGCTCAATTTGAAAGACTATTTAGATATGAGTATCTGTGTAAATCTTCTGATATGTGATAGTGACAGATTCAGCTTTGGGTGTAGTGTATGTTAAATATTAATTAGTTAAAAATATATATTAATAAATTTTCAAATAATTACTCAAGATAACGCGACGAACGGATGGACTAACAAACTATGTTTGGGGCTTTCGCGGTTCTTCGTATCAATTAGATAAGGCTTTTCGGAATGTTTTACCGTGTGGTTTGGTTTATGATGCTGAAGTTCAAAAACATTGCAGTTTTAGGGACTTGTATTTCGCATAGAAGGATGAAGTTGTTTGAATAAAAGTCGTCGAGATTGAAATAAGTAAAGAGAAAGTTTATTGTAAGCGTCTGTATTTATAATGTATAGAACGGCGCAGAACATGTCGCTGTCTCGCTTCCGCTGGACACATGTTATTGTTGCACGTTCTATATACATTTCATACTACGTTATGCAGTAGAGGCAAGAGATAACTCGGTGTCTCGCTCTTCGCTACTAGTGAGTTCAATGACCGCGCGGGCGACCTTCGCCCGGCGCCGTCTCGCACTGGTCACTGGCGAGTTCAATGACCGCGCGGACAAGGGTCGCCTTGGTGGGTTCAGTGACCGCACGCACGGTCGCTACACAGTTTTTATCTTATGAGCTCTTGGTGAAGTTACCCTTTACCTTCCTGTGCGTTCCGGTGCTGTGTATTCATTACAAATGTAAAAAGGAGCGATCATAGCCAATCGCTTAAATTAATTAAATTTGAAGTCAAAAATGAAATTTAATTGCTAAAAACATAAAAAAAAAATATCATCCGACGTTCACAAAACGGGCGAAAAGACCACTCAAATGGATGCCCGCGAGCTACTGAAGCGAGAGAAGCGAGCGAACTGAGATTCTATTACTTGCGTTCCCATATACCGAAGTAGAGTGAGAGTGAGACGTGAATAGCGTCGCTTCCTCGCCCATTGCGGTTTTTTAGAATGAATATACCTACGTCATATACTAGCACACGTTTGATTGTATTGGTAAATTTATTCCCGATTTTCACAAAATATGTGGCCGGTAAGTGCTAATTATTATTAATATTAGGTCCTTACATATGAAATTGGCGTTTTGCCGTACTGGCAACTTTGATCTCAAATATCTTCTCTTTGGTTAGGAATTCCAAATTCAAATTTATACAGCTATTTACTCAAGAATTTGTGTTTCGAAAATTATAATTCATTTGTTTTTTCCTCAATTGTTCTTTTTCTTTGCGTCACTCAGTTTACAAAATGGAAAACTTGAAATATCGCGTTATTTACGAGTACGAGTTCCACCGTGGCACCAGTGCTGCAGAAACGGCTCGAAGGATTAATGATGTGTATGGCGACGGTGCCGCAAAAGAAAACACAGTGCGTTTTTGGTTCCAACGTTTTCGTTCTGGAAATTTCGACCTGCAGAAAAAGCCCCGTGGACGGCCGGAGACCAAAGTTGATAATGAAGAATTGAAGGCTATTGTGGAAGCGGATCCATCGCAAACCACGTCCGAGTTAGCTGCAGGCTGCGGTGTTAGTGATAAAACTGTTTTAATCCACTTGAAGCAAATTGGGAAGGTGAAAAAGCTTGAAAGGTGGGTACCTCACGAATTGAGTGAAGCAAATCAACAAACGCGCGTTGACTGCTGCGTTGCATTACTCAACCGGCACAATAATGAAGGGATTTTGAATCGAATCATTACCTGTGATGAAAAGTGGATCCTGTATGATAATCGGAAGCGCTCATCGCAATGGCTGAACCCTGCCGAACCAGCCAAACCATGCCCCAAGCGAAAATTGACTCCAAAAAAGTTACTTGTGAGCGTTTGGTGGACTAGTGCTGGTGTCGTTCACTACAGCTTTCTTAAATCTGGCCAGACGATTACGGCAGATGTCTATTCTCAGCAACTGCAAACCATGATGGAAAAGCTAGCTGCTAAACAACCGAGGCTGGTTAATCGCTCTAGGCCACTGCTGCTTCATGATAACGCTAGACCACACACTGCACAACAGACGGCTACCAAATTAGAAGAGCTTCAATTGGAATGTCTAAGACATCCACCGTACTCTCCGGACCTTGCCCCAACAGATTACTATTTTTTTCGAAATTTGGATAACTTCTTGCAAGGGAAAAAATTCAACTCCGATGGGGCAGTCCAAACCGACTTCAAAGATTTTATTGATTCCCGTCCGAATGGTTTTTTTAGTAAAGGGATCGATGAACTACCTATGAGATGGCAAAAGTGCATAGATAGCAATGGTACATACTTTGATTAAATAAATATATTATATTAAAAAAAAATCAACTTTATGTTCCTCCCAAACAAAACGCCAATTTCATATGTAAGGACCTAATATATTAAACAATGAGGAAATTGTGGACGAATGCGGATATAAAGAAGATATCGTGCTAAAAATTAACGATCATTGAGACGATTTAGCACAGAGAAACTATGAACAATGATTTGCGAAGAAAAGCTATTCGATAAAAATAGGTGAGAAATGTTTGAAAAGGAATAGAAAAATGTGATACATCGGAGTGATTCACAGCCACGTAACAGTGGCAAGGATTAAATTATCATCAACAAAACGAATTAATGATGAATTAATTGATGAATGGATGGATAAATGAACGGATGGATAGATAAATGAATGAATGGATAATGAATGGATAAATAAATATTGCCCATTACCTGTGGCACGTATAAAATAAATCACAGTATAAAGTAGACAAAGTGATCAGAGTACGTTAGTGCCACCGAAGACAACTATGTTAATATATTTGTGATAGACATTTCCTGTTTGTATAGGACATAGCTTCCCATTACCCGTGACGAGTATAATAGAAGGCACAATGCAATATACAAAGTGGGGGATCAGGGTATGTGTCGTTGATGCCACTAGAGATGCCATAAAACCAATTTGTTATAGACGTATTATGTTGCATATAGAACAAGGGGCTTCCAATTACCCGTAAATAGTATAAAATAAGGTATAATGCAATATTCACTGTGGGGGATCAGAGTACGTGTCGTAGATGTCACTAAAGATGCTATAAAATCAATTGTTGCATAATATAGTACAAGGAGCTTCCCATTACGTAAGTGGGGGATCCGGGGAACGTGACGTTGATGTCACTAGAGATGACTATGCAAGCCAATATGTGATAGTCATACCCTGATGCATATATGACAAGGAGCTTCACATTAAGTAAGTAAGTGGGGGATCCGGGGAACGTGACGTTGATGTCACTAGAGATGACTATGCAAGCCAATTTGTGAAAGATATATCCTGTTGCATATAAGACAAGGAGCTTCCCATCACCCGTGACGAATATAAAATAAGGCACAATGCAATATACAAAGTGGGGGATCAGGTTTAGTGTCGTTGATGTCACTAGAGATGCTATAAAACAAATTTGTGATAGACATATCCTGTTGCATATAGTACAAGGAGCTTCCCATTACGTAAGTGTGGGATCCGGGGAACGTGACGTTGATGTCACTAGAGATGACTATGCAAACCTATTTGTGATAGACATACCCTGTTGTATATAGGACAAGGAGCTTCCCATCACCCGTGACGAATATAAAATAAGGCACAATGCAATATACAAAGTGGGGGATCAGGTTTACTGTCGTTGATGTCACTAGAGATGCTATAAAACAAATTTGTGATAGACATATCCTGTTGCATATGGGTCAAAGAGTACTTGCAACTTGTCTACATCACCTTTCTGTATTAGATTTTTGATAACTAATTTAATTTGGTTTGCTCTGCTGCTGTTTGCTCCCAATTGTGCTGAACATGAATGTTTTTGAACATTTCATGTAGTACATTCATATATGAATCATCAACATACCATAATGAAATGGAGAATAATTATTTCATTGGTTATGGTGATGATGACATTGTATTATAAAACAAACAAAAAATATATAAAAAGATGGCATAAATGTATTTTCATGTAGTACATTCATATATGAATCATCAACATACTAGAATGAAGTGGAGACTCATTATTTCATTGGTTATGATGATGATGACAATGTATTATAAAACAAAAAAAAAATATAAAAAGATGGCATAAATGTATTTTTATGTAGTACATTCATATATGAATCATCAACATATGAGTACTAGAATGAAGTGGAGAATCATTATTTCATTGGTTATGGTGATGATACAATGTTTTATAAAATAAACAATATAAAAAGATGGCATAAATGTATTTTCATGTAGTACATTCATATATGAATCGTCAACATACTAGAATGAAGTGGAGACTCATTATTTCATTGGTTATGATGATGATGACAATGTATTATAAAACAAAAAAAAATTAAAAAAGGTGGCATAAATGTATTTTCATGAAGTACATTCATATATGAATCATCAACATACTAGAATGAAGTGGAGACTCATTATTTCATTGGTTATGGTGATGATGATAATGTATTATAAAACAAACAAAAAAGATGGCATAACTGTATTTTCATGTACGAGTAGTACATTCATATATGAATCATCAACATACTAGAATGAAGTGGAGATTCATTATTTAATTGGTGTTGGTTATGATGACAGTGTATTATAAAACAAACAAAAAATATATAAAAAGATGGCATAAATGTATTATTACGTAGTACATTCATATATGAATCATCAACATACTAGAATGAAGTGGAGAATCATTATTCATTGGTTATGGTGATGATGATAATGTATTATAAAACAAACAAAAAATATATAAAAAGATGGCATAAATGTATTTTTACGTAGTACATTCATATATGAATCATCAACATACTAGAATGAAGTGGAGAATCATTATTTCATTGGTTATGGTGATGATGATAATGTATTATAAAACAAACAAAAAATATATAAAAATATGGCATAAATGTATTTTTACGTAGTACATTCATATATGAATCATCAACATATGAGTACTAGAATGAAGTGGAGAATCATTATTTCATTGGTTATGGTGATGATGACAATGTATTATAAAACAAACAAAAAATATATAAAAAGATGGCATAAATGTATTTTCATGTAGTACATTCATATATGAATCATCAACATACTAGAATGAAGTGGAGACTCATTATTTCATTGGTTATGATGATGATGACAATGTATTATAAAACAAACAAAAAATATATAAAAAGATGGCATAAATGTATTTTTATGTAGTACATTCATATATGAATCATCAACATATGAGTACTAGAATGAAGTGGAGAATCATTATTTCATTGGTTATGGTGATGATGACAATGTATTATATTATAAAACAAACAAAAAATATATAAAAAGATGGCATAAATGTATTTTTATGTAGTACATTCATATATGAATCATCAACATATGAGTACTAGAATGAAGTGGAGTATCATTATTTCATTGGTTATGGTGATGATGACAATGTATTATAAAACAAACAAAAAATATATAAAAAGGTGGCATAAATGTATTTTCATGAAGTACATTCATATATGAATCATCAACATACTAGAATGAAGTGGAGACTCATTATTTCATTGGTTATGGTGATGATGATAATGTATTATAAAACAAACAAAAAAGATGGCTTAACTGTATTTTCATGTACGAGTAGTACATTCATATATGAATCATCAACATACTAGAATGAAGTGGAGATTCATTATTTAATTGGTGTTGGTTATGATGACAGTGTATTATAAAACAAACAAAAAATATATAAAAAGATGGCAAAAATGTATTTTCATGTAGTACATTCATATATGAATCATCAACATACTAGAATGAAGTGGATACTCATTATTTCATTGGTTATGGTGATGATGACAATGTATTATAAAACAAACAAAAAATATATAAAAAGGTAGCATAAATGTATTTTCATGTAGTACATTCATATATGAATCATCAACGTACGAGTACTATAGTAGAATGAAGTGGAGACTCATTATTTCATTGGTTATGGTGATGATGACATTGTATTATAAAACAAACAAAAAATATATAAAAAGATGGCATAAATGTATTTTCATGTAGTACATTCATATATGAATCATCAACATACTAGAATGAAGTGGATACTCATTATTTCATTGGTTATGGTGATGATGACAATGTATTATAAAACAAACAAAAAATATATAAAAAGATGGCATAAATGTATTTTCAAAACTGTTTCAAAAACGCTAATTGAGAAACGCTGCCCTTAAAACAAAGTTTACGCAACGAGACAAAATTACAACGGACGTATCTAAGCTCCAGAAACTTGTTTTGGGGAAAGCTTTCAAACGTTGAAGCGTGGTAATAAAGCATTAGCAACGAAACCACGCATTATGCAAATTTACCAGCAATACGATTTCACAAAAGATATTCCACGTAAAATTCCCTGCTTTTGCCTGAAAGCGCTTTCCAAGCACCTAAATACACACGACAAATAATACAGAAAGGTTGTTGCGGTAAGTGGGAGCATTTAGAAAAGCTCATTAAAATTACGAAACAAAATCCAGAATAGAAACACATTTTTTACACTTTAATAATTGTTTTACAGCCGGTTTATTTTTAACGTGTTTGCTTTGAAAGCAAAATGAAATTTTAGTTATATTTTTTAGGTATTATTTATGTAATGCATTATTTACTCGTACCGCAATTGTTAACCATATTTATAGGCTGGATAAAACTGTAAAAGTCGAATTACTTACTGACAAAACAGTAAGTACTGGTGATACTACCTTGATCAAAAAGTTTTAAGACAGGCCACCGTGTGGCGCTGTCAGTCACCCGATTGGAATTCTTTTTTTTTTGTTAGGTTACCACATCTATCATTGACACTTCCCTCCAAATTTCAGCGACATAGCTTGAGATTTGTAGTAAAAGTTACGCTGTACTGAGTACATCTACCTTTGTGCGTGTATTCAATTTTTTACAAGTTTGAAGATTGTATCAACTGTGCATCAACAAGTTTGCATTAAATTTTGTGTGAAAAACGGATTTAATGGTCCGCAGACCTTGGAAATGTCGGAGAAGTGTTTTTTGGTGGCACGAACGCTTCAAAAGTGGTCGTGAGTCGGTCGAGGATGACGAACGCAGTGGCAGTCGAAAACCGATGAAAACATGAATAAAATCAAATAAATGTTGGTCGAAAACCGCAAATTGACCATCAGAGAGCTGGCAGAGGACTTGAACATCGCTTATGGATCCGCTCAAGACAGTTTGGTTAGTGATTTGGGCCTCAGACGTGTCGCTGCAAAACTGGTGCCGAAAGACTTCAATTTCATGCAAAAAAAGGACCGCGTTGAAATCGCGAAAGACATGATTTCCATGAGTTTTTTTACCAAAAACAACACGATTACTATCCAGCAGCCTTCGAATTTACCTGATCTGGCTCCCTGCGACTTTTTCCTGTTCAACCGACTAAAAAAAACCGCTTCGCAGAACGCGTCACAGCACCCGAGAGGATGTCATGAGAAAATCGAAGACGGCTCTGATGGACATACCGAAAATTGAGTACCAGCGGTGTTTCCAGAATCAGATCAAGCGCTGGCGTAAGTGCGTTACAGTCGATGGGGAGTACTTTGAAGGGGACCATTTCGATTTTGATGAAAAAAACTTGTATTTTCGATTTTATGAATAAAGTCCTAAAATTTTTTGATCGAGGCAGTATGTTTCGTTACCTGTTATGAGACAGTTGACATACACCAACGAAATTCACACATGGACGCACATAAATACGAGTAGTTTAACAGATCAAAGCTACAGCCTCTTGTGTGATATGTGAACTCTCAGCAAAATAATAAATTGTATTCTTGTATATTTTTCTACTTTGTTAAAATTTAGGCTATTAATTTATTTTCTCTCTTTACGCTGGCAGTGAACCTAAGGTTGTGTATGCGTGTGTGTGAATGTGTGTGAATTATTTTTTTAACATTTTCATACCATTGTATTACCTGCTTATCTATAGGCATATTATCACTTCCTTGAATTATTTACGTGTACAAAGGTGTGGGCTGAAAACCATCTGATTTCCTCTCGGCTGGGTTCACCTTCTATTAATGGAGGTGTTTCTCGATTTAGGGGATGTTATGATGTAAGCCCAGATTTTTTGATAGTTTCTCTCTGAAATGTATTTGTTTTTTTCTTTTTGCCTTGAAATATATTCTTAGTATCAGGATATATAATATATGTGCTACTATCTTGCTATAAATAACCTATATTTATTTATTTATATTAGATTTAATTCATTGTTATTGGCGGATTTGGAATCCAGCGACATATGCTGCAGGATAACTCGTAACTTTTTGTAGAATGACCTAAGCATGTGGCAATGAGGATCGGTACGTCGATAACAGAAATGTTAACAATCGGATGTATACCAACAATCCCAATGTAACATTGGATTAATGGAGGCATAACCAAAAAAAAATGATAAACTTACATTTTTAACATTGGATTAATGGAGGCATAACCAAAAAAAAATGATAAACTTACATTTTTTAGGGATTAGTTCACGTCTTAGGGATTAGATCCATTGAATATCACGTCAAGGACAACTGAAAAACATGTGATCATTCAGACCAAATTCACAGCTTATTCTTTTACAACTACAAGTGATGGATAGCTTGTTCGGAGTTTCGGTCCGATGGTAGGACACCTTACTCCTTCATCGGATATCTTTTACAATACCCGTTATGAAAGATGGCTAGCAACCACCCATCCTGTCGTGTAGCTTATGACTGAGCATCATGACTCCCATAACAGGCTCTGACGACTCTTCTTTGCACTCCCCTGCTCAAAAAACAGTTGGTAAGGGTAGTCCAGTTGCATCTCTCACTGGACTACCCTAACAACTGTGTACAGTCCAACGAATTGGGATTCTTCCTCTTGTGCGTCGACCTTCCACGTCTCCAATATCCAAAGCGATACCAAAACTAGCAGCACTTGTAATAAATTTAACAAAAATAAATTTGAAATAAATCATTACACTTGACTACTGTATATAAGCTATATTAAATATTTCAATTACTGTTTCAGTTCAGAGATATTGAAATAAATTTCAATCTTAGCCGACAGTAGTTAATGCACGTGAAAAATAAAGTGGACAAATAAATCAGCGCATCATTCAGCCTATTGGCAACATAAATTGGATCGTAAATTATGATTTATTTGCAGTGATCGTTATTTACTACTTAACGCAATTAGAACTTTTGATAGTAATAAAAATATTAATAAGACAATTTTTAAAACGCCGTTTAGAGGAGACTCTCTTCGAATCCATTATTGACAGATTAAAAATATTATTATACAATATTATTAATAAATAAAAGTTGATTATAAGGAAAAGGATGATAATAGCATCGGTGAACAGATAAGGTACTTACTTCCCCGCATCTGCATAGGTTTAAACTAACATATTTTTCTAAATAAACTGCAGAAAACTATAAAGATAGTCTTTCAAATTGAGCGGGTTTTTTTAATTCTTGAATAAAACACACAATTTGCTTTGATTTCAAAAAACCTTTTATTGAAGTATAATGTATGACATTTAAGCACAAAAAAAAACAATATCCGCCAAATGTCCACCTCTTGCAGCTCCACAGATGTCCACTCTTTTGTCAAAATCTTCGATGACATTTTGGCATAATTGCGGTTCTTACTCACCAATAACGCGAATAATTTCGTCCTTCAGTCCAGGAATAGATCGGAAGTCATTTTTATAGACCTGGCTTTTCACGTAACCTCAGAGAAAATAGTCCAACGGTGTCAGATCACATGATTTTGGTGGACAATTGACATCACCGTTTCCGGAGATTATGATACATAAAATAATTCAACAATTTAAACGTGTTGTTGTATTGTATACGACTCCATTTTTATAAATGTCATTCATTAATTAAACTTCTCAAATGTCATAAGACCCAGGCAAGTTCGCGACGCCATCTGTGTTTTATCAAAGAATTTTAAAAAAACCGCTCAATTCGAAAGACTATTTAGATATGAGTATCTGTGTAAATCTTCTGATATGTGATAGTGACAGATTCAGCTTTGGGTGTAGTGTATGTTAAATATTAATTAGTTAAAAATATATATTAATAAATTTTCAAATAATTACTCAAGATAACGCAACGAACGGATGGACTAACAAACTATGTTTGGGGCTTTCGCGGTTCTTCGTATCAATTAGATAAGGCTTTTCGGAATGTTTTACCGTGTGGTTTGGTTTATGATGCTGAAGTTCAAAAACATTGCAGTTTTAGGGACTTGTATTTCGCATAGAAGGATGAAGTTGTTTGAATAAAAGTCGTCGAGATTGAAATAAGTAAAGAGAAAGTTTATTGTAAGCGTCTGTATTTATAATGTATAGAACGGCGCAGAACATGTCGCTGTCTCGCTTCCGCTGGACACATGTTATTGTTGCACGTTCTATATACATTTCATACTACGTTATGCAGTAGAGGCAAGAGATAACTCGGTGTCTCGCTCTTCGCTACTAGTGAGTTCAATGACCGCGCGGGCGACCTTCGCCCGGCGCCGTCTCGCACTGGTCACTGGCGAGTTCAATGACCGCGCGGACAAGGGTCGCCTTGGTGGGTTCAGTGACCGCACGCACGGTCGCTACACAGTTTTTATCTTATGAGCTCTTGGTGAAGTTACCCTTTACCTTCCTGTGCGTTCCGGTGCTGTGTATTCATTACAAATGTAAAAAGGAGCGATCATAGCCAATCGCTTAAATTAATTAAATTTGAAGTCAAAAATGAAATTTAATTGCTAAAAACATAAAAAAAAAATATCATCCGACGTTCACAAAACGGGCGAAAAGACCACTCAAATGGATGCCCGCGAGCTACTGAAGCGAGAGAAGCGAGCGAACTGAGATTCTATTACTTGCGTTCCCATATACCGAAGTAGAGTGAGAGTGAGACGTGAATAGCGTCGCTTCCTCGCCCATTGCGGTTTTTTAGAATGAATATACCTACGTCATATACTAGCACACGTTTGATTGTATTGGTAAATTTATTCCCGATTTTCACAAAATATGTGGCCGGTAAGTGCTAATTATTATTAATATTAGGTCCTTACATATGAAATTGGCGTTTTGCCGTACTGGCAACTTTGATCTCAAATATCTTCTCTTTGGTTAGGAATTCCAAATTCAAATTTATACAGCTATTTACTCAAGAATTTGTGTTTCGAAAATTATAATTCATTTGTTTTTTCCTCAATTGTTCTTTTTCTTTGCGTCACTCAGTTTACAAAATGGAAAACTTGAAATATCGCGTTATTTACGAGTACGAGTTCCACCGTGGCACCAGTGCTGCAGAAACGGCTCGAAGGATTAATGATGTGTATGGCGACGGTGCCGCAAAAGAAAACACAGTGCGTTTTTGGTTCCAACGTTTTCGTTCTGGAAATTTCGACCTGCAGAAAAAGCCCCGTGGACGGCCGGAGACCAAAGTTGATAATGAAGAATTGAAGGCTATTGTGGAAGCGGATCCATCGCAAACCACGTCCGAGTTAGCTGCAGGCTGCGGTGTTAGTGATAAAACTGTTTTAATCCACTTGAAGCAAATTGGGAAGGTGAAAAAGCTTGAAAGGTGGGTACCTCACGAATTGAGTGAAGCAAATCAACAAACGCGCGTTGACTGCTGCGTTGCATTACTCAACCGGCACAATAATGAAGGGATTTTGAATCGAATCATTACCTGTGATGAAAAGTGGATCCTGTATGATAATCGGAAGCGCTCATCGCAATGGCTGAACCCTGCCGAACCAGCCAAACCATGCCCCAAGCGAAAATTGACTCCAAAAAAGTTACTTGTGAGCGTTTGGTGGACTAGTGCTGGTGTCGTTCACTACAGCTTTCTTAAATCTGGCCAGACGATTACGGCAGATGTCTATTGTCAGCAACTGCAAACCATGATGGAAAAGCTAGCTGCTAAACAACCGAGGCTGGTTAATCGCTCTAGGCCACTGCTGCTTCATGATAACGCTAGACCACACACTGCACAACAGACGGCTACCAAATTAGAAGAGCTTCAATTGGAATGTCTAAGACATCCACCGTACTCTCCGGACCTTGCCCCAACAGATTACTATTTTTTTCGAAATTTGGATAACTTCTTGCAAGGGAAAAAATTCAACTCCGATGGGGCAGTCCAAACCGACTTCAAAGATTTTATTGATTCCCGTCCGAATGGTTTTTTTAGTAAAGGGATCGATGAACTACCTATGAGATGGCAAAAGTGCATAGACAGCAATGGTACATACTTTGATTAAATAAATATATTATATTAAAAAAAATCAACTTTATGTTCCTCCCAAACAAAACGCCAATTTCATATGTAAGGACCTAATATATATATTTTTTAATTCAATGCGTAAATGCATTACGGAGGAATACCTAAAATCTGAACCCAGTATTTATTATATTTATAGAGATATTAAAGTTTTTAGAAGCAATGTGTATTAGTTACACATCACAGGCAAGGAAGGGTTAACTACGAACAAGCACTGAAGCTGAAAACTGCAAGATTTTCGAAACGTATGATTCATAAGTAAAACGTTTTTACATTCCGTAAAAAGTTCCGAAAAATTTGATTCAACGGACTTACAGTACCCGGCGGTAAGTAATACACATCGGGCTTAAGAAAGAGACTGTCGGACATAATCAGCTAACTTCGGCTTTGTAGAATGTCGTCTCTGTCATTCATACACGTGTTCCGTCGCGATTTGTCAGTCATTATGGTCGTCATCGTGTGAAAGAGATGACGCTGAAGCTAGCCGATTATGGCCGACAGTCTCATTCTTAAGCCCGGTGTGTATTACTTACCGCCGTGTGCTGTAACATATTACCTATTTTCCGTTTTTATATTTTTTTTGGTCCGATCAGAAATCGAACCCAAAGACCAGGTCGGAAGACAGACCGCGGAGGCTGTAAAGTAGGCCGTGAAAGTCGTAAACGTAAACTGTATGAAAGTCGTAAAATGTATTTATCCAGAAAAGTAACATTCTTTCATGAAACACATGTCCGCAAATCCTGTTGGAATGTGTTTTTGGTTATTGTGAATATTACAAAAGAGAGAGAATACACAAGACAATTGAAACGACAACGGATTACGCCAAATGTGAAATAATAAGGGTTTTCCATTTGGCGATATTACAATTCAGATTAAATTTCCTCAGAAGCGTGAAATATAAGGAATAATGATATTTGGGATTCGTGATGTTAATAAAGGAACTGAAATTTGTGAGAATAATAAAGGAACAATATATACCTACAACGTGATGTTTTTAACTAAAATTACAACACGAACTATTGTACATGTTTTACAAAAAGTAAAAAATAGTCTCAATGAAACTATTGTGTATTGTTAAATTAGAGGAAGTTATCAAAAATAATTCGAATTAAAATTAAAAAATTGTTGTGTATAAATATGACAACGTGAAATATCATTGGTTGAAGTGTTTTGAATTATTTATAAAAATCTCATTGCATTGTATAATTAAAACTAAGTTCATGGTGTTTGGTCGGCAGGATCACGCAGGAGCACGTCTTACATTGAACGGTGCTGATATAGAGAGAGTGGAAACATTGAAATGCCTCGGAAGTATCCTAGTGGAAGATCTCGACCCAGAATCCGAAGTCAAGTGTAGAATTGAATCATCTCGTGCGACTTTTAATAAAATGAGAAGCGTATTCTGCGATGATAATCTAAACTTGAAACTTCGACAACGGTTAGTCAAATGCTACGTTTGGTCAGTGTTATTGCTTGGAGTGGAATCATGGACCCTCAAAGTTGGTAGTATGAACCGACTTGAAGCATTCGAAATGTGGATGCACCGGAGAATTATACGGATACCTTGGACGGATATGGTCAGCAACACAAGGGTTCTTCAAAGAGCCAAAGTTGATACGAGAGTTGCTGACTAATATTAAAATCCGAAAGGTGTCCTACTTGGATCATGTACTTAGAAGAGCAAAGTACAAATTACAGCACCTGATCATCCAAGGCAAAATAGAAGGCCGAAGAGGGGTTGGCAGGAGCCAAATCTCCTGGCTCCACAATATACGTGATTGGACTGGCATAAGGGGCGTTGGAGATCTTTTTCGGGCTGCCAGGGTCAAATATATCTACTCTCAAGTTATATTCAACGTTGGGGGGATCTGACATGACACTGAGAAGAAGAAGATTGTATAATTGTAAAGTCATTGTTAAGAATCGTGATTCTCACAAAAGCCCTAGAATATTTCTTGTTTTGTTCCACTGCAAGTTAATTTACTATTTGACCGACTTCGGGATTTCACTGATTTTCGATACAATTGCAAATCGAAAGGAATGTGAGGAATCTCGAAACTGTTTCGATAGAAAAATTAATATCCAACATAAAAAATGGTATGAAATTCCCTCAGATCTCATTTTGATCATATTATATCATTACATTTTACTATTATTTCAATGTGGCAATCTCTTCCAAACCACCAGAAAGATTTTAAGGAAGCCTGAAGAGAAAATCAGACTGAAACTCTTTATAAAATAAATTTGGTTCCAACGGGAATCGAAAGAGTAACCCTGTGCTGGGAAACAGGCACCTTACCAACTAGAAGGTAACAATTAGTTGAACTAGACCACGGAATTTGAGTTATACATTCCCATAATTTGATAATGAATTATGTATACTAGTTGCAACCCGTGAAATATTCACGGAAGTAAAACAAATTCTACATTTATGAAAATATACCAGTATATTCATAAATGTAGAATTTGTTTATATACATAATTTATACATCGTCCCCTTTTACACAGGTTCAAAAATTGTTAGCTCGGTATTTAAAATTCGTTCAGTATAGTTTCCATCTTTTCATTTATCACGGATCCACCGAGATTCAAATTTCGAATTACTTTTGGAGAGAATCCAAGTATTCCTCTCTCGCTTTCTTGTATTCAAAATTCAATTATCGTATTATTTATTTGGCGACAACCGTCGTGTGGGTTTTGGCCTATTTATACTATGATATGTCTTTTTTAAATAAGCATAAAATGGCGTATGATTAAGAAAAATTAACCCATAGCACATGCCAAATGCTTTTGGTATACGAAAACTATGGGCATCTTTCAAATCATGTTGGATTTATTAAAGGTTTTGGTTTTAACGTTGTGGAACGCCATATTATAATATTTAACGATAAATTACTTTGTTTAGTGGAATAACATAGACTAAAGTTGCTACTAAAATATTATCGTGGACTATCTATTTTACAGTTTTTAATACTGTCTGGTTCAAGTTTATATGTTTTAGTGTCCCATTAACTTTGTTTTTTTATCAACTCATCGGGGTCTATGAAACAATATCATAATAAATGTATAAAAAAAACTATTATGAAAATATACCCAATAAAACTATGGTTTCGTTTCATCCTCACTACACGCCGTTCTGTCTCTAGTATCATAGAAAATGCTACCCAACTAGCAGATTCCTTAACTTGGTATTGTCTGTATTCGTTTATCCATATATTGACGACCTCCGTGGCCTAGTTGGTAAGACGCCTGTATCCTAATCCGAAGGTTGCGGGTTCAAATCCCGCTGGGTTGGTGGGTTGAAATCCCGCAAAACCAGACTGGAATCATTTTTTTAAAGGATTCCAGTCTGGTTTTCACACAGGGCCTCTTAAACATATTTCTGATTGGTTGGAAGATATTGCCACATGGCAACTAGCTCGCCAAATTGTACTGTATTGAATGAAAGTTAAATATAATATTGCATTCATACTTCCTTTCACATTTATCTATCACAATGACTTGGGATGAATAAACCTCAGTTAAATAGTTTAAATAAAAAGGTTAAAGGCTATTATAATGAAAAATAAGTTTCAAATGAGGTTGTCAGTTTGCTATGGGGAAGAAAACATATTACGAGTTTCACAATTTACAAAAAAAACACTTCCGCAAAGTGCATAAACTGTAATGAGTTAGTTAACGATTTGCACAATACGGGTATAAGTATAGATGCACAAAATTATAACAGAAATTGCAATTATAAAGGACACTAAGTTTTGATCGCATGTTTGTTTCAGCAGCCTGGTGTTGGTCTTAAAGAGAGATTAGTTCCTTAATAATACAACACATGGGAGATTAGGAGTCGCTTTAGTCCTTACAGCAACATGCTTCTTACTGCAGGCACAATACCACTGGAAAGGAAATCAAGGACACAGAATATTATATTAAAAAGGACCCCGTAGACAGAATATTAGAAGCAGGGAAAAAATACGCAGATAGCCTCCACAAAAAAAATCGGAAAAAATTAAAACAATAACTTAGAGTTATCCTTCATATCAACCCTCGATACCGATTTATCTAAAAAAATAAAAATAAACAAATCAATTCTTGTTACTCCAAATAACTGAGTAAGTTTTCAACGTTAACAAATTATACACATAAATAAGACAACAAAACATACTCGTATATGGCATTTAAACTATTTTCATTAAGCTGTTATATTGCCAACACACCCGAAAACATATATGGTATATAAACTATTTTCAATAAGCTGTTATATTGCCAACACACCCGAAAACACATATGGTATATAAACTATTTTCATTAAGCTGTTATATTGCCAACACACCCGAAAACATACATGGTATATAAACTATTTTCATTAAGCTGTTATATTGCCAACACACCCCAAAACACATATGGCAAATAAACTATTTTCATTAAGCTGTTATATTACCAACACACCCGAAAACACATATGGCAAATAAACTATAATATTTTCATTAAGCTGTTATATTGCCAATACACCCGAAAAACACATGATCGCAATCGCGGTTTTCTACATTTTTTTTTTAACCTGGCGAGTTTATTGCCATGTGGCAATCTCTTCCAATCAACCAGAAAGATGTGTTTATAGGCCCTAAGTGTTAACCAGACTGGAATCCTATTTAAAAAAATCTGGGTTCCAGCGGGGATCGAACCCGCAACCTCCGGATCGGCAGACAAGTGTCTTACCACCAGGCCACGGAGGTCGTCACGGAGGCCATTACCTATTTTGTAAATGTGACGAACCACCACGCAGTTTCTTATCTACAAGTGATAAGACAATGCACTATACTATATTTGACAATATAAAATCTTATATCCCATGTTTTTGTGCCTTAGTTTTCCTTTTGAAATGTCACATTATATTCATCGTTATCATCATTATTGTCAACCTGGGTCGATTAACTGCTGGATGGAGGTCTCTCCAAGTCGATTTTATGCTCGTTGGTGGCATGTGATACTGCCATACTTCATTATTTCATCCATACAGCGTACTTTGTGCCTCTTGGGTACTACAATAGGATTATTTTGGATGTCCATCGAGAATGTGACATTCTGACTACGTATCCCGCCCATTGCCAGTTCAGCTAAATGTACACCTTTATTAAATCTTCCAGCTTTGTTTTATTGCATATATCTATACATAAATACCATGCCAGACTTTCAGACATATTTCTCATCTTCTACACCCATACACTTTCTTGTCGGTCAACTAATACTATTTCTCTAAATTTTCACACTTAATTCTTTCAAAATATCATACTCTAGATACAATCACACTTTTCTTAGTCTTTTTCTAGCACATCTTTCACACACATTTGAACTGTTTATTGTTTTTTTTTTCTATTTTCACCGTACATTATATTTATTCAAGACAAATTTCTACGAAATATTCAACCCTCAAAAAAAAAATAAAGACATGAATTTTATTTTCAATTTCTTATCAAATTATACTGAAAAAACATATTCAAATCAAACAGAAACAACGATGTTGAAGAAGTCATTACGGTTTTGTGTTTATTGCTGACAATTCAAAGGATTTTCTTAGAGTCGTTGAATGAATTCGGAGTCTCGTTGGGAAGGTCTAAGAATAATATGGGCCACTTTGTATGCTGATCTTCCCAGGCGGTGCAGGGTGGGGCTTTAGCTCATCACCTCCAGGAGATAGAAGGGATTAAGGGATTAGCTCCCCGGAGATGTCCTGACATCGGTATTTCGATCTGAAATTGCATGCTGAAAAAAGGATAACATCATGCCTTCACCAAGGGGATATTATTGGTACTAACAAAACTGGGTCAATGGATTTTGGGGGTTTGTCCTCAGTCGGGATTAGGTTATTATAATATTTAAGAATTCGTTAAAGATAAAGTTTGAATTTAAAATATATCGTACATATTAATTAATTCAATTTACATATTTTTAAAAATTTAACACGCTTTCGATTACATTCATTTTCTTTACTCAAAAGTTATGACATATATGTTATTGGGAATGACATTTTTTCTTCGCATGGTGTACCCGTTATATATCGGAATTTGTAATGCCGGTAACATTTAAGAGTGTGGCTGGGAGATATCATTATTTTCCGCCCCAATAATTAGGCCTTCGGATTTAAACAAAAACTTCACGAACAGAACGTCGCAGTTCATCGTTGTTTTTGTCGTATTTTTTTGACATCACTGCAGTACATGAAGAGGTAAAACCTGAACATGTCTAGCACGTGCGAATATTACTACCAGTCAAACTACTTTGCGAAACTGGAACCATTTTTATTTACACACATACTACTTTCTTTACAGAGAGAAAGTCAGACAACCCTATCGTGACAAACACGTTTCGCATCTTCCGCATTTATAAACCTTCTCATATAGTTCCTAATTCTACTTTTTATTCTTTCAAAATACCATTCACTTATTCCAACCATACTTCCAAATGACATAGCAACACCAAACACAAGTGACAGTTGTCACAGATATTTTTTGAAATCACCAGTCTTGTGGAAGCATATGCCCCATAATTATAGCACTTAATTGACGCGTCGAAACTAGAAAACCATATAAAAGACTTCTTCTCCCTGGCTCCATCCAAACTCACTGTCTGCGAAGACTGTTGGGGTCAGCTCTCCTCGTCCTCAGGTTGTATGCTCTTCTGTCCCGGACTACGTCCTCCAGGCCGTGCCTCTGCATCAGGTTATCTTTTTGCACCACCCATGAATTCATTGGTCTTCCTCTGGTTGTTATTCGAGGAAGATCCATGGAGATTGCCTGGTTCACAATGTGATCGGGTGCTCTGCATCCAACGTGCCCATACCATCTCAATCGCCTCTCCTCCATCTTGCTGTTGATTTCTGTAACACCTAGGCTTCCACGAATGCGTGAGCTTTTTATTTTGTCTCTTAGGGACACACCAGCTGACCATCTTAGCATCCGCATTTCAGCAGTTTCTAATTGCCTAGAGTAAGAGTTATACATCGAGCATATAAAAGACTAATGCGCGATAAAAACCGTATGCCTTCAATACATTTTACGATAGCTTCTCACTAGAAATTAGTAAAAAAATCAATGTCATTTATTTCTCGATCCTTCCAAAAGAATCGCATTATTGCAATAATAAGGCATCAAAGAGTAAAATTAATAAATTAACATCATCATCGGCATCACACCATGTCCCTATCGATATAAGAAGATAAAATAGATCTTCAATTATTTCTATCCTGACATATTAATTTTTAATTATTTAACACTTTTATTGCAAATACAATCTGACGGGATTATTGCCAGGCGGCTATCTCTTCCAGCCAACCCGTGACATACTGATGCATGCATAACTCTTTTAGAATTTAATTAATTTGATGACGTCATGTTAAAACAACATAAAATATAATGACATTAATCCACGTTACGCGTGTTTATATTATATCTAGGGTCTCTTTTCAGGCCGCCTAAAGAGAGCCTCGGGATAGGAGGTAGAAACACGTGTTACGGGGATTAATTAATTTGGTGGAATAAAAAAGGAATTTATTGATATCATAGTATAAATAGGCCAAAACCCTTACGGCTGTCGCCAAAGAAAGAATACGAGAATTGAATTTTGAATACAAGAGAGCGAGAGAGGAAAACTTGGATTTTCTCCGAAAGTAATTCTAAATTTGAATCTCGGTGGATCCGTGATACTGAACGAATTTTAAATACCTAGCTAACAATTTTTTAACCTAAGTAAAAGGGGACGATGTATAAATGATATATATACGAGTATAAACAAATTTTACATTTATGAATATATATTTTCATAAACGTAGAATTTGTTTTACTTCCATGAATATTTCACGGGTTGCAACTAGTATATTATAATATCCTCAATGAGATACAGGCAAAAGCCTAGTTTACTGGGGATACGACAAATGAAAGGCTACTACAAACCCAGATGCATTAAAATTGTATGTCCAAATTAAATAACCATTTGTTTTTCGCAAATTATGTATAATATATTTCTCGTCATGTATAAAATAAATAAATAAAATAAAAATACATGCTGTTCCACATAGATAAAGCTGAAATATTTGATAAAATATAAAAACATTCAACATATCTAAATAAAATTTGGTTATTTAGTTTAAAAATCAAGGAAATAAAATCAAATAAACAATTCAAACAGACAATTGAACTTATTTTCATGATTTTGTATAAAACACAGAAAAAAGTTTTCATTTGATAAAAGGTTTAAGAATTTACTGCGCAATGAGATACTGGAAGATGGAAGATATCGAAAATAAAGATTTATACGCGTTTTTTTTTTAATTCCAGATAAGAAATAAATGTTCCTCGTAAAAATATCAACGCAGACCATTATACAGGCAATATGGAAAAAAATTAAATGAAAAAAGTTATATGATCGCATTAAATTATTGTATGAGCAAACGAATAGAAAATTCCGAGTATTTTTTTTTTTTGGAATGTCGTTTTGATATTCAGCTGGGAATTTAGCATATTTGCCAAAATACATTCACGAATTTGGCATACATAATCAACTTAATCTCGGAGGCATCTTCGCTGAAATATTATAAACATACTTGGAACGTAATACAATTATTTATCTACAAAACAAGCTCTCAATCTTTCAGATAAATGTTTCAGAAATAAGGTTCTTTCAGCCATGTTTTAATTTCTGCTAACCGCTATCTGTTTTTTTCTAGTAGTGCATGAAATATTTTTACAAACTTCTGAAAAATCACAACAGTAGAAAAGAAGCAAATTTTGAAAAAAAGCATTCTTAAAAAAGGCTCCATTTATTTTAAATTATTTTATATTTGATACAGGTTTCATTAATACCCGATTACATGAAACTGAATGCAAAGTATTTAAGGAATTATGCTATCTATGTTGTATTTTCTCAGACGCTGGAAAAGTTCAATGGGATATCGAATGGCGTGTAGTATTCGACAACACAGTTAAAGGAGCACTTAAACATATATACTCAAACCCGACAGTATTAAAATCGGTTAAGATGATAGTCCACCACAGTACTTCAATTAAATGAGCAGGTTAAATATTGTAGAAATGTGTGCATCGAGAAGAACACATGGGGTGACAATGTTTCACAGAATATGGAATGAAGTAATAAGGGATTTATTTATTTTATTTTATTTTATTTTACAAATGACAAGAAATATACATAATTTGCGAAAAAACAACAGGTAACTTAATTTGGACACAATTTTAATGGATCTGGGTTTGTTGCCTTTCATTTGCCGTGTCCCCAGTAAACTAGGCTTTTGCCTGTATCTCACTGAGGACATAAAACATGAAAAAATAAATCGATACTTCTTTATATAAAACCCCGTTGCACATTCTCATCAACCTGAAAAACAGTGACACTCAATTACATATTTATACATCACGCGAAATCAAACTCCTCACACTTCATCACTCCAGACAGACCGAAACATTCATCCCATAATATACCGCACATAATCATAAAAAAACACCACACTCTGTCGGCAAAACTTTATTTAACATACAAATGGATGAATATTAACTTGAGACGGAAGTGTTACGTAGAGTAAAATAAGAGCTTTTAAGATAGTTTGGGTATGTAGAACGAATGAATTAAGAAATACTAACAAAAAAATTTTTTAATGCAAATATAAGTTTAAGGCACGGTAGAGTAAGACCATGGAGAGTATGGTTAGATCTAGTGAATGATATGTTATTTTGAAAGTAAATACGTACAAAGACGGAGAAATTGTAATTACATGAGAAGGTGAATGGATATGGAAGAAGCGAAAGATAAAGGTAAAATTTGACACTCTGTCCTTTCACCTACTTTAAAAGGGAAATACCGTGATGGTGCATGTATGTAAATGCATAATATAAGATAAAAATAAATAAATGAAGGTCTAAAAATACTTACAAAGGAATAATGGTTACTCATGCTTCTATGTTAACTGCTTTGGTTAACTCGAAAAAGTTAATTAAGCAACTTAATCCTCAATTTATCCACCGAAAATTCAGTCAATTAGGTTATTCAGTGTGTCGCTCTAAATAGACAGTGGTGTAAATAATTACCAGTTACACTAAACAAAAAATTGTCAATCAACAAAGGGTTTGCTATTTTATCAGGTGCATACCCAACGATGTTCTATCACCGATCATGTATAACTAATTTTTGCTTTTAACTCTGTAAAAAAAGAATTCAATACGAAAAAATAATTAACAATATAACATACATAAAGTCTTCTTCAGCGCTGAAAATTTGTTAAGATGTTTGGCAATATTAAATTTTGAAACAGTATATACAAAACTGCAATATAAAGGATCTTTCAAATTGAGCGGTTTTTTTTAATTCTTGGATAAAACACAGATGGTCGCGAACTTGCCTGGGTCTTATGTCATTTGAGAAGTGTAATTAATGAATGATATTTATAAAAATGGAGTCGTCTACAATACAATAACGCGTTCAAATTGTTGAATTATTTTATACATTGTAATCTCCGGAAACGGTGATATTAATTGGCCATCAAGATCATGTGAGCTGACACCGTTGGACTACTTTCTCTAGGGTTACGTGAAAAGCCAGGTCTATAAGTATGACCCCCAATCAACTCCTGAGCTGAAGGACGAAATTATTCGCATTATTGGTGAGTTAGAACCGCAATTAAGTCAAAATGTCATCGAAATTTTTGACAAAAGAGTGGACATCTGTGGAACTGCAAGAGGTGAGAGTGGTATAACCTTATCCAATTGACACGAAGAACCGCGAAAGTCTCAAAACATTAAATATGCATCACTGCATTACTAGGTGCTGTATAAATTGTCTTAAATTTTTATTCCTCGTCGGAAACGAATATAAAAACAAGTAAATTCCTTAGCCCTGCTAAGCAAACAATAATTATATTCTAGAAGAGATCCAAATAAGATATCGACTCACGACCATCTGTCTAAGGCATATTCTCCGATTCTTCTGCTATGTGACTCGAAAAGGGAATGACAGCCTCCAGAGACATGGATTGGCAGTGTCGATTTCCAAAGAGGAAGGAAGAGATCATAAGACTGCGGCAGGGTCGATGGTGTTCAGCGTTCCTGTCAGCACTCCTATCAGCCGTGTCCCAGGATACCCGGAGAATTGGTAAGAACCGGAAGAATTTGTTAGAAAAGAGGTGATGTAGTTCATGGAGGACACTTTATTTGTGATAAGTCAACGAGGAAAAAGAAAATTAAGACTTCAAACAGTTTGAGAACGTATTTCCTCAAACTGTCGTTAAATAAATATCTCAAATCTTACTCCACATTCATAAATATGTGCCTCATTTGTGACAAAACATAGATTCAACCGAGAGAGTACTCCGTCATAAACATATCCACCATAATTCTTAAGGTTTGAATGTAACGTAACAGTCACGAGTCACAACAAATAAAGCTGAAATCTCTTGCGAATGTTGCGCAATTAAGTGACAAAGAAAGAAGCAAGCAGGCGGATCTGAATTATTTACTACCATCATACAATTTCGGTTCAATCTTTCAGGAAGTAAGGCAACGCTTCCGGGTAGAATATTCAGGGATGGAGTGAGTTAATAAGAAAAATATATTATATATATTTCTTCTTTTATTTTAACCATTCACCCATCGAGAGTCTTTTCTTAAATAAATATACAATAACAAAAAATAATATGAGAAATTTTAACAATTTGGGGTGCGTTGGTTCGCTAGGATATGTCACTTAGCTCGACGCGTAGCTCTAAGCACCAAGTGAGGCTCCTACCTGTGTGGCCGAGGCCTTAATGTTTCGGATCTATTGCGGGAGTATCGGGTTCTTAACGTAGCAAATTTACACTTAAAATCTATTCTCTGACAATATTATCAAAGAATAAATAAAATACAACCTTAGCAAAGACACATGGCAACTGATCAAATATTCACCTTCCCTAGAGTTAAAACATATTTTGTCCATAGACAATATGCCTATCTGGTCTCCTTGACATAAAATGAGATACCAAATTCAATAAAGGCAAAAAAGTGCGAAAAATGCAGACAGTGGATCGGAGCGTGGTTATTATTGCGACAGGAGTTTGAGAACTTGAGCTAGCAGGAGGGGTAAATTGTAGTAAACCTTTGTGTAAATTCTTAAATGTCGTGTGTTTTTGTCTATTGAAGCCAAGACATTGTGAGATGGACGTTTGATTTGTCTGAAATAATTAAGTACACCAGGGGTTACCTCACGTGATACTTATTTATACATAGGTCTTCTAACTTATCAAGTTGGTGAGAGTTTGTGACAGAGGTACGAAATAAGTAATCCACAATCGGTCATAATTATTTGTCCTTGTTTATATGTCCTTAATAAGATACAGACCAAAACTTAGTTAACTGGGGGCACAACAAATCAATGGCAAAAAATCCAGATCTATATAAATAAGTGTTCACTTTAAATTACCTGTTTTTATTTTGTTTTTCATAAACTAAGTATTTATTCATACTATTGTTTGCCATGTAATAAAATAAATAAATAAAAATACTTAAGAACAAATTACATTGTGTTTCTACACATTGCATTAATCCTCGCTACACGTGTTTCTACCTCCAGTCCCGGGACTATCTTCAGGTGCAATGGTCCCTGGTTTGTTACAAAAGCAGTTGTTTAAGGTCAGACTGGTGTCATGTTACATCGTAAGTATGTGTGATCTATTGACCCAAAGGAAAATGTTTGAGAGATCAAAACCTAGCATTTTCAACTTTCCTCTCGAAAATTTGTATTCTTCTAATAATTTTTATTTGTTTTTCTCATGGTTTTGTGCATCTGTAAGGCCGAGGCCACACCAAAATGATTCGTTAGTTGCTAAGCTAGATTTTACGTGACTCATATACTAGGTGACTTCATGCCTGGCCACACCTACGTGCTACGCACAAATTCATTTGACAGTTGGGAGCGGTTGAGTCAACACACGATGTCACTATCAAAACTAACCAATTTCATTACAACTTACCTTATCTTTATTTACTTCCTGTGCAACTTCATTCCAAAGTGATTTTATTACAGGTACATTTTTGTATAATTTGCTCGATGGGTTCCATAAAGGCTCCCTTTTATACACAGCTGTCATTAAAACTTCCGCCATCTTGTAAATTTACCAACGCGTCTGTTCGTTAGGAGATTCACTGAATGACTAATCGTCATGCAACGTGGCGCGAAACGTGCAGTGTGGCCACTGCAGCGATAGTATGCGGTATGTTGGTTCGCTAGGATATGTCTCCTAACTCGCAACATAGCTCTAAGCATCAAGCGAGGCTCCTTTCTGTGAGGCCGAGACCTAATGGTTCTTAGTTTTTTTTGTTTTATATAATTTTTGGACTTATGTAAAACTTTAACTTCAATACATTTCAAATTATGATTTATCTATATAATATATATGGCTTGCAAATTCAGATAAATTATTATTATGTAAGCATTGTCTATCTAAAAAGTAAAGCCTGAAATGTTTTTTTATGAAAAAGATTTGTTTTAAATCCCTTTCGTTTTGGTATTTAATTGTATGTGCCAAAATATAAATCATAACAAAAACGGAACTTTGGAATAAAATAAACAAGGTTGACCGAATCAACCCCTGTATGATATGAGGCAAATAAAATGATTGAATGTGTGAAAATATCACGTCCCCGCACGCCGGAATTCCGGTCCTGGATATGAACAGGATTCCTCATGAAACATATTGATTTAGTTGAATTTCCGTCATCGTAAACATGAAATATGCCACGCATATAAAGTCCATATAGACAGAAATATACCACACATATAAAGCCCCTATCGACAGAAATATTATAAGAATGGGAAAATAATTTCTCAATAAGGGTAAAATGTATCATTTTGAAAATCGCTAATTGCATCAGGATCTAAATATACTTGTCACTTAATATTATTTTGCTTATTTCATTTCAAACTGAATTAAGAAATTTCATAAGGAATAAACATTTATGTCAAGATACCCATAAAAATACTTCCCAGATTCCCGCATTGTTCCCAGACATCATCACCGTCCTACTAAATGTCCAGCTCAGCGAGTTATTCAAGTGCGTTAAATAATTGTCGGTCACATCAAAAAAAGTCCGTCGGCGCCATTGTCGAGACAGACACCACACCGCCAGCGCCCAACACCCAACGTCTTGAGAGCAAAGCAAACACGTCTGTGGGCATTATTATTTGCTTCCCCCCAGCCCGCGCGCTTTCCCTTGCTGGCTTGAAGACAGCGCGTGACATACATTATTGTGACATATCTCTTTTTGGCACTTTTACGACCGAAATTTCTACGTCAACGTGTTTCAAATAAACACAAAGAGAAGACAATTGTTTTTCGTTGATAAAAAGATCACGTAATCCATCTGGCATAAGTGTTATTTCTCATTGTAATATAAGTATGAAAAAATTGAGGAGATGATAGATGCTATTGTTGCTTTTCGAAAGAAACAAGTATAGTTCGGATTGATCCAACTACAACCCACGCTGATTATAGGGGACAAAATAAGTCTCCATTCAACGAGATCTAAAGTACTCGTAGATCGAAAACTAACTTTTTATGAGCGCAACGTTACGTAATGCTGAAATAAGAACTGCCCAAAGGGACTCCGGTGGCGACACATATAGCGCCGTTTAAAGAGCAAACTCAAAGGCGTTCTAACTCGGGACTCGAGCCCCCTATATTATTAACCTTTCCCTTCTTTCGCTAAAAAAATCCGCGCGTTCCGGTGCTATGAATTCAATACACATGTAAAAATTGGCGATTTAAAATCGAAAAAATAAGAATATTCATAGCAAATCGCTTAAATTAATTAAATTTGAAGTCAAAACTGATGATTTAAATTAACAGTCGGTATAAGAACAGTCAGATCTCAACAACGTTTGTGAGTGGAGCCACAATAATAAATTATATTTCAATGCATCAAAGTGCAAAATTATGTCGTATCATCGCTCACACGTCTTGAAATTCCATAGATATACACTAGAATCTACAGCTATACGCCGCACAGATAATATTAAAAGATCTGGGTGTCTTTTTCCACAGCAATCTCGCGTTTGGTCCTCACATAGAAGTTATGTGCAACTCAGCTTATAAAACTCTAGGATTTGTTATGAGAATCTCTAAGTCGTTTGAAAACCAATTGGTGCTCAAAACGTTGTTTAATTCATTGATCCGTAGCAAACTAGAAAGCAATGCTTGCATTTGGAGCCCGGTGGGGGCGCAGAACTCGCTCATGGTGGAGAAAGTACAAAAAAATATCTACGATATCTCTATATGAGAGAGTTCGGTGTCTATCCATGGCTTTATCCTACTCAGTTCCTGCTGGGCATGCTCGGGTATAACTCCTTGAGCGTAAGAAGAGATGTGCGTCTCCTGGTATACGTTGTCAAACTCGTTCGAGGAGTTGTGAGCTGTCCAACATTACTACAAAGATTAGCGTTAAATGTTCCTAACAATTACACTAGACTGCGCCGGCAAGAACTGTTCTCAATAACATACGCAAGAACGGGTCTTCCAGCCGCTATGCCTGTTGGAAGGACCTTAACTCTTTTGAACGGGACTGCTTCGGATATTGACATATTTCATATCACATTACCAAAAGCAAAAGTAAATTTTCTTCTTAGATTGAGCGCGTTAGAAAGCACTCATCAACATACCTAAATGACTGTGAATATATGTGTATAATATGTTTGTGTGTATATACTCGTTTGTATGCATATGCATTATTTTTTTTTATTTTATATAATTTTTTTACTTATTTTTTTTTTTCTCTATATAATTTTTCTTCTTTTTTAATGTCTTGTATTTTTCAAAGTAATTGGGCTAAGCCTGTTTTGAAAAAATAAATAAATAAATAAAACTGAGTGGAGATCCATTCGGAAATTATTGACTCGATTATCATCGCAGTACCACAAAAGTGATCCGCGGATTATTGATCAAGTCGGCCGCAAAAACAAGTACAGAAAAATGTTGTAGTTTTGAGCAGTTCAAAAAATCTATATTTTATATCTCATTAGAAATCAATACAACTAAAACATGAAATCGCCGTGGCCTATATTATTTGATTGACACAAACATTGTTTTTTTTTATCAATCAAATTAACTAAAGGGTCACCTTTATTAATCGGATAAATAAAAATATGTTGTTTAAAGTTAAGGCATTAACGTTGTGAATGTTTAAAGATATTGTAATTCATTTTTATCAAACACTGTCTATTCCACTTTTTTGTAACGGTATAACCCTACCGGTTTTAAGGCTTTCACCTCATCTTCAGGGAAGCACAAACAAGACTTGTTTGTGCTCCCCTGAAGATGAGATGAAAGCCTTGAAACCGGTAGGGTTATACCGTTACAAAAAAGTGGAATAGACAGTGTTTGATAAAAATAAATTACAATAAATAAAAATACAATAGTTATATAGAAATTCAGAAATGTCACGCTGCATAAGTTATAGTATGTTTGGATCAAGTGAATATTTAATTTGAAGAAACGTAGAAAGAAATAGTAAAATTGTATGGATGTTTAGTAGCCTATGGATGTTGAGTAACCTATGGATATTGAGTAGCCTATGGATGTTGATAAGCCTATGGATGTTGAGTAGCCTATGGATGTTGAGTAACCTATGGATATTGAGTAGCCTATGGATGTTGAGTAGTTTATGAATATTGAGTAGCCTAAGGATGTGTATCGTGACAGAGAAATGGCATAATGATATATATATATTATATATGCAATACAGGAAAGATCATCCTCATATTGGTTACCCGTTTAAAATCGCCTTTATCCTCGTTTTAATAATCAACAAAGTACTAACATTATTTCCCGTATCTAGTAGTTTAGAAATGTCACGCTGCATAAGTGAAAGTATGGTTGGATCAAATAAATTATAAAAGGAAAAATAAGTAAATAAAAACTTATTTTGTATTTTTGTGTTCACCACAGGTTTAATTTAGGTTCACAAGTAGTTTCGAAGACCAGCGTCTTCATCGTCAGGTGAAGATAAACTTATTATTTTCACCTGACGATGAAGACGGTGGTCTTCGAAATTAGTCGTGAACCAAAAATAAACCTGTGGTGAACACAAAAATATAAAATAAGTTTTTTATTTTACTTATCTTTTTTCTTTGTGTAAAAAATGGCACCACAAAGTGAAACTATAGTCTTTTCGAAGATTCAAGAAACAAGTAAATTATATTTGGTTTGAAGAAACAGAGAGAAATCGTAAAAGTTGTATGGGTGTTGAGTAGCCTATGGATGTTGAGTAACCTATGGATATTGAGTAGCCTATGGATGTTGAGTAGCCTATGGATGTTAAGTAGCCTATCGATGTTGAGTAACCTATGGATGTTGAGTAGCCTATGAATGTTGAGTAGCCTAAGGATGTGTATCGTGACAGAGAAATGGCATGATGTTATGTATATACCATATGTGTAATACAGAAAAGATCACCCTCACATTGGTTACCCGTTACCAATCGCCTTTATCTTTATTTAAATAATCACCAAAATACCAACATTATTTCCCGAGTAAAGACTGATGAAGCACTAAATTTTTAATGAATACTGCACAAATGAATTATGTCGAGTGAGTGTAGAAGGCAAGAGACAACACAACACACGCGTTCCATCCCTAACGAATATAATTGAGGGGCCTTTCAACCCTTAGTCGTTTGTAAGCGCAAAGGGGTGGAATGTACAGGGTGAGGGGTGCCCACTTACGAGACGGATTTTTATTTACATCGTTTCTCATAAAATCATCATCACACGGAGACTTCCAAGACAATTTTTCATCGGTCTCAAGATTTTTTTTTCTTCTAAGGAATTAGATGTCTTTAACAGATTTTTTTGCCGGTATTAAACTAGGTTTCTTGAGTTCTATTCAGTTAGATCATACTACCACCCATGCTGTTATGGAGGTCAAAATAAGACTACAACATTGTGATCCATACTAGAAGATCGAAATATTATTTATTTATTAGGACCACGTCACGTAGAAGGAACTTTCTAAAAGGACCCACAATCTAACAGCGACACACCAGAGTATGAAAACGATAACTTAAAGTACGACATCACTGGAGAAGGAAAATAACTCGCTGGATGTACTGATAAGGCGGTTCAAAGCCAGGATTTTAAGCCGCTCAGCAAGTTGCCAGAAGATTCGCAAAAAACTTCGAATTCAGCAAAACCGTCATTTGATGATACTAATATACATCGCAGTAGTCAATCAACACGATCAGATATCACAATATATATTCTTCCTTGTTCTTTACAGATAAACAATAGCTTTTTACATTAATAAAACACCTAAAAGCATTTATAAGACCTGTGTGCGACCTATCCTCACATATGGCATCGAAGCGAGGGTGGACACTGTCAAGACCAAAAGTATGCTAAGGACAACAGAAATGAGAACTCTACGTGCATTGCTGGGAAGATTTTGCGTGATCGTATAAGGAACACCACAATCCGAGAGGTCTGTGAGGTCCAAGATGTGGCCAGATAGGGACGACAGCGTCGACGATACTGGTACCAACACGTACAGAGAATGAATTCCACACGAATTCCATACATAGCTCTGCATGGGGTACCGGATGGACGGCGTCCACCAGGGAGACCCCAGAAATGATGGAGAGATAGCTGGAGCTCAGCGTCACAAGAGGATAATCCTGTAATAACAGACTCTTGAGTCTACAGAAAGTTGAAGAAGAAGAAGAAGATAAATAATTCAGTGCAATGAAAGGATACAACTTTATACACACATTAATAAATACTAACACGTTAAGATTTAAAAATCTTTTTTTTTTATTTATAAAAAATCCTTTAAAGGAATACATAAAAAAACCATTTATTTTCAATATATGTTTCACGTATGATAAAAAAATAGACACAATAAATATAAATTAATAGGCAATCCACCGAAACTAGGATAATTTGTGCCAAGAAAATAAATAAATATAGGTTTATTGACAGCAACATAGTATGTACATAATATATTTAAATACACTTCAAAAACACATAAATTGCAGACAATTCATTAAAGGCAGAAGCTATCAAAAAGTCTGGACTCATCTAATAACTCTCCTCGGCCAAGATACACTCCACCAATATAGGACGAGCCCAGTCACGGGGACACCACATGTTTTTCAGCCCACACCCTTATTAAAGTTACCAAATTAAAGTCACCATGCAATTATATCAAAAGTCAATACAACAAAAACATTTTTTTAAAAATACAATTCCAGACAATTTAAAGTTTCAACTAATTAAACATTAAAAATTTAACAATCGATCTATGAGTGGAAAGTTCCACAAAAGAAATAATGAACGCAACATTCATTGGAGGCATTAAATTAATTTAAATATCGTAGAAACATGCATGGCGCTTTAGTTGACCCGACGCCGCAGTATTCCGACACAGAGCAAGTTGAACAAAAAATATCACTCAACAAAACATATCACTTCGAGAAAAAATATCACTTCAATAAAAAATATAATTTCGATAAAAAAATATCACTTCGATAAAAAATATCACTTCGATAAAAAAATATCACTTCGATAAAAAATATCACTTCGATAAAAAATATCAATTCAATAAAAAATATCCCTTCGATAAAAAATATCACTTCGATAAAAAATATCACTTCGATAAAAAATATCACTTCGAGAAAAAATATCACTTCAATAAAAAATATAACTTCGATAAAAAAATATCACTTCGATAAAAAATATCACTTCAATAAAAAATATAACTTCGATAAAAAAATATCACTTCGATAAAAAACTGAAGAACGCTGACTAAAGAGATTTTTCTAGCATTATATTTTAACGAGAAACAAACTCTAATTTCGCAGAAGACGATAATTAGAAGGAGAGATTCATCGTGAAATGGAAAAGGAACTCCCTGGAAATATGAATGGCGTATTCCGGAAAATTATTTTATTCTCAACAACAATAAGAAAGTAAATTTCCTTTCACATTCATTCACCGAAAGTCCTTAAATTCCTTGAATTCGTTACCGCCAGTCAATTTGAATACATAATAAAGTGATTTATAGTCCTACAAACAAAAATATTTCCAATATCAAATGGAATATTTATAACTACCGCAGTGGCGTAACTAATATCTAAACAATATAAAACAAAATTTATATTATTAATCATTAACAAATTAGACACGCTGAGAAATAATTGTGGAGTGTGTTGAAATGACAACAGAAATTAATTCAAATTTCTAGAGTAGGGGGTATTCTACTCTGGAAATTTGAAAAAATCTTTTTTTTTTGCATGTTCTTAAAGTTTAGATCTTCAAGAATATGTTCTTAAAAATAAATTTTAAAATTCTTAATATTTACGAAGTTATAGCTATAAATGAGGCAGCAATTACGCCGCACCGGAATGACTCGGACAATAATCTCAAAATTTTAAATGCGTTTTTCTCGAAACTACTTTTTTCGACCTGGTCGACATAAAATCTCAAGTTCTATCAAACCGATTGCCTTCAAATTTGGTATGAAACTTTGACAAATGTTTCTATATCGTCCCTACCTCGGAAAGTTCATAACTATTGTTTGTACAAGACTTTTTTTTTTTAAATAAAAAAAAGGATAAAAAAATTACGCATTTTACGGTTAAGTTGCGTTGTCTATACAAAATACAGGAAGAACATTTGTGTATGTTATATATTCAGTTAAAACTATTTATACACTTACAATATTATATGGTTATACCTTTATTACGAGGGGCGTCCAGAAAGTAAGGTTACAACATTTATGTAGGATCGAAAAATGCTTGTATTTAATTGAAATTCACAGGATACTTCACAAATATATTAAAATATTTTTCAACGTAATCGCCGTCGAGATCGAGACATTTCTGTATTCGGAGCACCAGCTTTTTGTATGTCAGTGTCATAGACCTCCGCCGCCAACTCTTTAAGCCACTTCTTCACAGCTTCCTCGACTTCTTGATCGTTGAAAAATTGTTGGGGTGTAGTAACACACCCACGTCTCATCCCCCGTCACGATAGAGTCCAGAAAAGCTTCTCCCTTGGCCGACAAACACGCGGACAACAAAATGGCCGACAAACACGCGGGATCAAACAAACTGACCATTAGGATCCCCCCTACACACCAGGTGCACAAACTTTGAAACAAAAAATTTCCCCCGGCCTCAGGAACCCTTGTAACCTAAGTTTCTGGATGACCCTCGTACTAAGAAAGTCCAAATTATTTAAACATTTGTGAAATTTTATGCTTTTTCATTGCGGATATTTGTTAGAAAATAGACATATTTGTCTTTAAAAAAATACAAAAGATTTATAAAAGTATGTTATTAAGTTCACAATATTGCATTGAATAGAAGCAAAAACTGCGGGAAGAGATTTAAAACAAACACAAAGGGTTAATTCTTTGTTTTCAAAATCCTTTATCAGTAGGACCAATGTAAAATTAGGAAAAAAAATTAAATCAGGTTTGATACTAAAAACATTTTTATCACAAACATGTCTCCGTTTAATCGAATAACACTAGAAAATGTCATGAACAATATTTGATACTGCCAAAATAAAGGATAGAAACCTTAAACAGAAAATAAAAATTTATGGATGAGATTATTTTTCGATTTTAAAATCAAACGAACGAATAATTTGATTTTTCTGACAGCTTTTTATTATGTCAAGTTTTTATGTTAAGCATATCGTGGGCTCAATACATAATAAGGCAACTCAAAATTCTCTTTCATGAGAAAATGGCGTTCTTAGTTTCGACGTCCTTTTGTCTGGTAACTCCTCTTTAATTGTTAGGTATCTCGCTAATATTTTTTATGAAACTAATAAAGGAGGTTTCAATAGATCGGAAGATGTAATTTATATGAACTTCAGATATCTACTTGAAGCATTCTTCTGTTTCCACGTTTACGACTTACCTAATTATGAAAATGCTAAATAACTCAATTGAGAAATAATATTTTAAGATACCTATTTATAGCAATAGAAAGCCCCTTCGATGAGCAATCCGTTGATGTAAATAACTCAAAATCGCTAAATTTCGAGTTACCAAATTTTAGTACTGAACCCACGATATGTTGAAAACCATTTAATTATTTTTAGTACATCAAGTTTTACCTATTGAATTTAAAAAAGATACGAGTGTAAACATAATATTTTTCTAAATCGAGAAAATTCGTTTGGCTTATGAATTGTAAAAACACAATCAATTTTTTTCCATACTCCGCCAATGGCATTATCTACCCCCTTCAAAATCAAAACGGTAGTAAATGTTTTGTGAAAAAAAATAATAATATCGACAAATTCCTTCGGTCGTAAATTGTATTTTTCTCCGGTGAAAAATGTCATTGTCGCCTGTCAATTTACGATTTCAAATTTACGACCAAAATATTTCAACGATTTTAGACAAATAATTCTCAAAACATGAATAAGAATAGACGGAAAAATTATTTTTAAATCTTCAAAATTGAATAATAAATTGATGTATTTTTTTATAAATGTCACTTATTAAAAAATGTTATTTACTCATTTAAATTATAATGAACAAACGTTGAATATAATTTCATAAAAATCAGTACTAATCAAACTTTCTTAAGAGACCGGCTTAATTATTTTATAATGAGGTAGGTACTGAAAAAGATTTTGTTAACATAATTATATTAAATTGAAAGAAATACAACACGTTAATTGGATCTTACTAAGGTTATGCCTACACCGGCCTGTGAACCATCATTTGAGTAGCACTGACGTAGTTGACTCCTTTATAAGTTTTTAATTAAAATTAAAATATACAGAGGC
Source organism: Odontocerum albicorne (assembly GCA_949825065.1). NCBI lineage: Eukaryota > Metazoa > Arthropoda > Insecta > Trichoptera > Odontoceridae > Odontocerum > Odontocerum albicorne. The sequence continues at coordinate 5,810,416 of OX463840.1, read as the reverse complement.
GCGGTCTACTTAAAACTTCTAAATTAACGTTTAGTTATTCGATGACTCAAAAAATCTTTGTAATGTATCCCTACCAATGTTAATATGTTATCTTATTGTATACTCTTATTCACTTCCAATAAATATTATAAGTTATCTTGCAAACCAATGTTAAGGTTATCGATGTCAACCATATATCTGTACTATGTAATCTAGAACCTATAAATATTAGTGTTATCACATGTATGGCAAACTTAACTCAATGTATTATGTTTAAATTTATTATATGCTGGTGGTTATCTATCCAAATTCAATAAAGATTTGGTATCACTAAATTGAAGAAAACTGCGAACGAGATAAATCGCCTGATATCGATTTGACCTTAAGGGCAAAGATAACATACCCGAAACATTCCTTTTTAATCTATCAAGGAGTCGTGCGTATGGTTATCTTTGCTTTAAATAGGACGTCATATCTGAGGCAGTAATCATTATTCTTAAAGCCACTACCATGTTAACATCATCGTTATTATTACTTCTATAAATACTGTTAATATTATACTTCAATGTAATTCAACCATGACACAAATAAAATTACACAGTTGAAATTCTAAAAGTGTTTTCGTTGCAAAATGCCATAACATCTTGATGAATTTTACGCAGCACCAAAGGCGTAGTCAAATTATATTAAACCTCTAATATTCGCACATTTATTTTTTCTATATGATTTCTAGGATGTGGGCTGCCAACTATCTCTTCATCTCTTTGAAGATATATATATATGGGATAGCCATGAAAAACTACACTGAGAATTCGAGTCCCATCCATTTATTACACATGATTCCGCTAATATCGTATTATCTGCCTTCCCCGCATTACGATGTATCCGGTTTCACTCATGTTTTTGTATCCTCAAAGAGATATAAGCAAAAGTCTAGTTTACTGGGGGGGGGCATGACAAATAAAAGGCCACAAACTCAGATTCATATAAATCGAGCGTCCAATTTCAACTACCCTTTTTTATTTTATAGTTTGTCTTGTTTTTCATTAATTATATATTCGTACAATTACTTGTCATGTAAATAAATTGCTAATTTCGTTTTAAAAAAATGACATATACGAGTATAACAGAAAAATAAAGCACACGCTATAATCAACAATAGTGACGGTTACTTAATATAAAAAAATAAACCAACGATTTCTCTATCTGTCTTGAAGTTTTTGGACCATACTAAAGAAAAATCTGAACACGAAAAGAAGTTCAATAAATTCGGAGGCAATTTTATTCCAAAACCAAATCCTAAAGCGTAATTGAAAAGCCTGTATTCACACTTGTAACATTTTCAGACAAGGGAAGAGAGGAAAAAAGGGGCTTTACATTGGAAATGAAGAAAAACTTGTGAGAGGCGGGGGAAAGGAGAAAAGGCTTTCCTAAATTATAAATTGGAGGATTCAGGGAAGGTGAGAAAAGTTACCCCTGTAATTGCGTTGGGGTAGCTCTCAAAAGGAAAATCTACATTAATTTGATTTGATGTCTTGATTATTGCACGATTACAAAATTACAAGCAAACAAATAAAATTTTATGAGTTGGAATAATGGATAGAAAAAAATGTTAATTTATTTAATCTCATCGCCATTATATCGTGAAGCTCAAGACTGAGCATCGTGTCTCCCATGATAACCCTTGACAACTCGTCTCCATCCATCCCTGCACCCGCGCTTCGAAGGGCAGGTGTTAAGGGTAGTCCTGTTGCGTTTCTCACTTGGTCAGTCAAACACATTGTGATTATTCTCCTCCCACGCTTCCAGTAACTACAAGCCTCACCAAAATGTCTCCTTGGCCACGAGCAAAGTGCCTAAATATTTAGAGAACTCGTTGAAAGCATACTGTCGACAATCTGTCGGTGATTCTCAGTTAGTCAAGAACGGAAGTGTTAGTCCTTGCCGTCCATAGAATTCGTAACATTCTTCTCGAAAACTACAATTCAAACTCATCTCTTCTTATTATCTCACTTGCTCTCAATGTCCAAACTTTCAGAGTCCAAATATTTGATTGTAAACTTTTTATTTAAAAAAAAATAACATTAAAATTGAAATAAATAAATCATCTCATAGAGTTGGACGAAAACAAGTGTTTGGTTCGATGGATATTTTTAATGTAGATGTTTTTAATGTAGATCTTTTTAATGTAGATGTTTTTAATGTAGATGTTTTTAATGTAGATGTTTTCAGAACCTTTTACAATTCATAATTTGGCTGGATGTTGTTATTCACAAATCGCAAAAATGTAATCGGGTAAACCCATGTCTGGTTTGAGGCATATTTTAAATGAGGATGTTGTTCACATTGTTTGGTTGCTTTACAAGCAGCTTCCCAGTTATAAGTGATCACAAGATTGTAAGAAGTATTGAAATGCAAGATTTTATTTGTAAAATCTGTCACGGATTAAAACAACTTTACGTTTCTAAGATAAGCTGGTAGGTTAGAAGTGGTTTAATAGTGATAAGTACACTAGACGTGCAGTACCCGGCTCTAAGTAATACACATCGGGCTTAAGAAAGAGACTGTAGGCCATAATCGACTAACTTCGGCTTTGTAAAGCGTCATCTCTGTTAGCGCATCGTGCGACAGAGACGATGCACTACAAAGCCGAAGTTAGCCGATTATGGCCGAGAGTCTCTTTCTTAAGCCCGATGTGTATTACTTACCGCCGGGTACTGTACCATGTATTCCCATAAACACCAAAGAACAAATAAAGAAATACCAATGTTATATGACGCAATCATGGCAAGTGGTTTGAATGTTTTTTGAATGAACATTTAAAAGTGATGTGCTCTGTTGAACATTGATTTATTATAGAATTAGGAATAAAAATATGAAACAATATATAAAATATATACACAATAAAATTTTATAAATAATTTACGAATTTTTACACGTGACAAGTATTTTTATTATATCACGTATTTATGGTAATGGAAAACGTGTGGGATTTTTACACCACTTGATCGTACATTACTCTTCAGACAGACGAGGAGTATGGGAACAGGAACAGGAATGGAGTGCGGAACAAACATGGAACCGTTAATGATAGTTCTTGGAACAATTGGAGATGTACTCAGATCCTCCTAGCCCTGCAGGGTGCTCGTTCATCTAGACTCTAGACAGATGCAGGTTCTTCCTGGCGGTATGCCGCCCAGATTAACTATTTCACAATCAGAATTATAAAATAAAAATGTGAATTTTTAACCGGTTTTAATGAAAGCAATTTTTAAGTAATACATAAAATAGAAAGACATTTTTTTGGAAAATAAGGGAAAATTACCTATGAAAAAAGGAATACCTACCATACGAATGCATACTGAAGACATGAAAATTGGGGTATTAACGATTTATGAAAAAAGGAATACCTACCATACGATTGCAAACTGAAGACAAGAAAATTGGGATATTAACGATTTATGAAAAAAAGGAATACCTACCATACGAATGCATACTGGAGACATGAAAATTGGGATATTAACGATTTATAAAAAAAAGGAATACCTACCATACGAATGCATACTGAAGACATGAAAATTGGGATATTAACGATTTATGAAAAAAAGGAATACCTACCATACGAATGCATACTGGAGACATGAAAATTGGGATATTAACGATTTATGAAAAAAGGAATACCTACCATACGAATGCATACTGAAGACATGAAAATTGGGATATTAACGATTTATGAAAAAAAGGAATACCTACCATACGAATGCATACTGGAGACATGAAAATTGGGATATTAACGATTTATGAAAAAAGGAATACCTACCATACGAATGCATACTGAAGACATGAAAATTGGGATATTAACGATTTATGAAAAAAAGGAATACCTACCATACGAATGCATACTGGAGACATGAAAATTGGGATATTAACGATTTATGAAAAAAGGAATACCTACCATACGAATGCATACTGAAGACATGAAAATTGGGATATTAACGATTTATGAAAAAAAGGAATACCTACCATACGAATGCATACTGGAGACATGAAAATTGGGATATTAACGATTTATGAAAAAAGGAATACCTATCATACGAATGCATACTGAAGACATGAAAATTGGGATATTAACGAGTTATGAAAAAAAGGAATACCTACCATACGAATGCATACTGGAGACATGAAAATTGGGATATTAACGATTTATGAAAAAAGGAATACCTACCATACGAATGCATACTGAAGACATGAAAATTGGGATATTAACGATTTATGAAAAAAAGGAATACCTACCATACGAATGCATACTGGAGACATGAAAATTGGGATATTAACGATTTATGAAAAAAGGAATACCTACCATACGAATGCATACTGAAGACATGAAAATTGGGATATTAACGATTTATGAAAAAAAGGAATATCTACCATACGAATGCATACTGGAGACATGAAAATTGGGATATTAACGATTTATGAAAAAAGGAATACCTACCATACGAATGCATACTGAAGACATGAAAATTGGGATATTAACGATTTATGAAAAAAAGGAATACCTACCATACGAATGCATACTGGAGACATGAAAATTGGGATATTAACGATTTATGAAAAAAGGAATACCTACCATACGAATGCATACTGAAGACATGAAAATTGGGATATTAACGATTTATGAAAAAAAGGAATACCTACCATACGAATGCATACTGGAGACATGAAAATTGGGATATTAACGATTTATGAAAAAAGGAATACCTACCATACGAATGCATACTGAAGACATGAAAATTGGGATATTAACGATTTATGAAAAAAAGGAATACCTACCATACGAATGCATACTGGAGACATGAAAATTGGGATATTAACGATTTATGAAAAAAGGAATACCTACCATACGAATTCATACTGAAGACATGAAAATTGGGATATTAACGATTTATGAAAAAAAGGAATACCTAACATACGAATGCATACTGGAGACATGAAAATTGGGATATTAACGATTTATGAAAAAAGGAATACCTACCATACGAATGCATACTGAAGACATGAAAATTGGGATATTAATGATTTATGAAAAAAGGAATACCTACCATACGAATGCATACTGGAAACATGAAAATTGGGATACTAACGATTTATGAAAAAAAGGAATACCTACCATACGAATGCATACTTAAGACATAAAAAATGAGATATTATCCATTATACTTAAGGAAGACAAAAATAATTTAGGCAAATTTTTTTAAATAAATTTATATTACATACATACATACCATCAAGCAGTTTCCCTGCTGGAGAAGACAGAGAGGGCAGAGCGCCAGACTTTCCTATTTCGACACACATCATTCGCCTCTTCTACAAACATACAACTTCTCATACAACTCCTCAATATATCTGACTTAACGTTTCCCTCTTTCAAAATATAACTAACTTAATCCAACCTTAATTTTCTTGGTCTTTTCCTGTTTCAACCTACAACTCATGTCCTTGGTATGCTTTAAGAAGCAACTGAAAATACTCTTAATTTCTAGTCAGTACAATAACGTGTTTCATTCCTGATTTTTCTTTTCCTTTCCTCTCCACCATCTTTTACTTTCCTTTTGATTGATGACATCTCACTTTATATGAAAAATAATGTTCGGGTGATTGTCCGTCTTTGTGGGGTTCGTGGGCATGTTCTCACGTATATGTTTATGGATTTCGTGGGGATGGATAGACATTCGAATGATTTATGCGACCACGTAACTTGCTTCATTTACTTTTGTCTGGTTGGTTGGAAGAGATTGCCGCCTGGCAATAAGCCCACCAGATTGTATTGCAATAAAAGTGTTAAACAAATAAAGTCACGTTTGTACTGTATATTTGTTTTGTTAGTCTTTTTTCATTCATTCGTTCTACGTGTCCAAACCATCTCAAAGTGTCTTCTTCATCTCATTCAACACATCAGCCTTAAATTACCTTTCATCCCTAATCACTTTATACCGTATTCTACAATACATTGTAACCCCGTTCATTCTTCTAAGTATACGCACTCGTGGAAAATTTACCATGTTCTTCAACGATATACGCGAAGAGGAGTATGATACCTACAATACTAATGTATATCAGGTGGAGAACATAATGTTTAAGTCAAACTATTGATATACGCGAAGAGGAGTATGATACCTACAATACTAATGTATATCAGGTGGAGAACATAATGTTTAAGTCAAACTATTGATATACGCGAAGAGGAGTATGATACCTACAATACTAATGTATATCAGGTGGAGAACATAATGTTTAAGTCAAACTATTGATATACGCGAAGAGGAGTATGATACCTACAATACTAATGTATATCAGGTGGAGAACATAATGTTTAAGTCAAACTACTGATATGAATTATTCTTTATATAAATAATTTATTATTCATTTGTGATAAACTTCAATTCAAATTGGTAAGAAATAGACGGGAGACATAATTCAAACTATTTATGTACAAATTGCGAGGAGAAGTCAGCTATCTCAGAACAGGCAATGAGCCAAATTAGATGGATAGTAAGCACATTAGTTGTAAATATTGTTATCTAGTTATAAGTTTACAAAAATAATACCTCACAGAATTTACAGTGAAAAAAACGTTGAAACAAATATAATATTATATATAAGTATTAAAATAATTAGCTGTAAAAATTATCTAGTTATAAGTTAGTATGAAGGTGTTAACTATTTATAAAAAAATAAAAATGATATGTCATAAATTTAAATTAAATTAATTTTAAGTCAAAATATAGAAACTAGATTAGTTCTCTAATTTTTAAATAATAATTTGTGTGTATGGTATATTTAACTTGCCTGACTAGTCCACCTACAGTATTAGCTGGGATGACTAAGGTCTGAGTGAATGTGATGGAATACAAGTAGCCTGAACGAGTGGACTTGTTTTGGCTTAATAATTAGTTGTAAGAATTGTTATCTAGTTATAAGTAGTATGCAGGTGTTAATTATTTCTAAGAAATCATATATTAAGATTGTAAAAAAGTAAAAAATAAAATGACATGTAGGAAAATAAGATTAAGTTCATAAATTATAATATATAAATAAGATTAGTTAAGTAATAAATGTGTATATAGGTAAGCTAGCCTTGACAAATGTTTGTACAATATTTTACTTTGTTTAATAAAAAAAAACTATTGCTAATAAGGGAGGTATATATAACTTTTGGCTAGTGTGTATATCATAGATAACTTTCTCAAATAAATAAAAAATATTTCATACATATACAATAATTCGTAAAAAAGCTTCGCGCAGTATAAAAACAGAGATCTCTTTAAGTAAGCTTACATAATACCAAAATAGAACCGTTCAATAAAATTTTGTAAAACCTTCAAATACAAAACTTCCAAAGAGAAAACAAATGGCTTTGTTAAAACAACAACACTCCGTCCGCCTTTACCATTTTGTACATGTTCTAGCTCTAGACACAACACTTTGTGTACATATAAAATAAAACTAAACATGATATAAACTTGTCTTGTATGTTACTTGTAACATGTCGTATGTCTTAGACTTTTGATAAATTATTCAACTGCTTAAAAATAAAGAGAGAATTTGACAAGTTTGTTATAAAATAAAACATGCCCAGCTTAATAAAATAAAGTCTTCCTATACTTGATTTATGAATAGATAATAAAAACATAAAGTATTACTACCTTGAGGTAAAAAAATTAATATAATAATGAACTATCAGATTTTGCTCATTGAATTCTATTCCGATTGGATAAAATTAAGACAATTTGTGAAAAAAAAATCAGACAAAGACAAATTTAAAAACAAATCAAACAAAGGCAAATTTCAAAATAAAATCAAAGATAAATTGTAAAGAAAAGCAGACAAGGACAAATTTTAAAAAAATTACGAACAATTCACAATTTAAATAAAAAAATCATAGATACACACATACATACCATCACCCCATTTCTCTGTCCGGATAGGCAGAGAGGACCCATTTTTTGTATCTTGACACACCATCCATCATCCATTCTACATCCATACAACTTTTCTATGACAATTTTACTTATAAACGTGCCCAAATCATCTCACTCATATCGGCCTTAAGATCACATACCTTGCAGAAGGCATTACAGCGATGTACCTTGCAGAAGGCATTACATCGATGTATCTTGCAGAAGGCATTACATCGATGTACCTTGCAGAAGGCATTACAGCGATGTACCTTGCAGAAGGCATTACATCGATGTACCTTGCAGAAGGCATTACATCGATGTACCTTGCAGAAGGCATTACATCGATGTACTTTTCAGAAGGCATTAAAGCGATATACCTTGCAGAAAGCATTACATCGATGTACCTTGCAGAAGGCATTACAACGATGTACCTTGCAGAAGGCATTACATCGATGTACCTTGCAGACGGCATTACAACGATGTACCTTGCAGAAAGCATTACATCGATGTACCTTGCAGAAGGCATTACAACGATGTACCTTGCAGAAGGCATTACATCGATGTACCTTGCAGAAGGCATTACATCGATGTACCTTGCAGAAGGCATTACATCGATGTACTTTGCAGAAGGCATTAAAGCGATGTACCTTGCAGAAAGCATTACATCGATGTACCTTGCAGAAGGCATTAATCAATTATCGAAATCTACAATTTAACACACATACCATCGATTATATCGATATGATATCCCTTGTGATCGAATATGATTGTCAACCATTTGAAGGATGAAAAATGCTTATACGTGAATTAATTTATTATGTGCATGCTATTGCACTTCAGCAAGCACACACTCTTGACATATTAAACCAAAAGTTCCGATGGCAAGGAGATTAATCCGGTACAGCCTTTCGTTAGGTTGTTTTATACAACGCTTTTTTTGTGTTGCTGAATACAATAAAAAAATATATAATTAGCAGCCTAACATATAAGCTACAGAAAAACATAAATTCAGATGCAAAATAGTTTAAAAGTAACACCACTATCTGGAAATGAATACACCATGATTTTAACCTGGCATGCCCGCTTGCTTAGCATGAATGCTAATCGTTAGAACACGGACGCCATACCATAATTTTAAACTCCTTTAGGGGTAGGCAAAGAGGAAATATCTCTAAACTGTATCCCTAGAATAAATAAATCAATAATAAATAAGTTTTTGGTGCCTGAGATGTTAAAGAATGAAACAATGTGGATGTGGGGCAAGATTTAAAGTATTATAATAAATGCTGTAAAAATACATGAGGTGAAGATAGAATAGAATGGTAAAATACATGAGGTAAAGATAGAATAGAACGATAAAATACATGAGGTGAAGATAGAATAGAATGATAAAATATATGAGGTGAAGATAGAATAGAATGATAAAATACATGAGGTGAAGATAGAATAGAATGGTAAAATACATGAGGTGAAGATAGAATAGAATGATAAAATACATGAGGTGAAGATAGAATAGAATGATAAAATACATGAGGTGAAGATAGAATAGAATGGTAAAATACATGAGGTGAAGATAGAATAGAATGATAAAATACATGAGGTGAAGATAGAATAGAATGATAAAATACATGAGGTGAAGACAGAATAGAATGATAAAATATGAATGTAAAGTAACTGCTGTAATCAGCAGAATAAAACAAACACTTGGAGATGGTTTTTGGCACGTGGAAAGAATTTATGATGGAAGACTGATAAAACAAATTCACGATAAGTTAGTCAATAAACGGCGCGGCATGGAAAGTATTGCTGGACCAAAAGAATTAAATTTTTATTCAGAGATAAATTCTCAGATACAACGCATTAAAAAAAAAGAGATCAATATTAAACGTATTTCTGGTCGGTCGGAATATATTGGAAGATTCATTTTTCGGATTATCAATTCATTTGGTGAAACTTACACGTGTAACTTAATGTCCCAAGTCCCTCTCATTATTATCGCATTATCTATGGGCTGATTCCATATAGTACAGACAATTGTTGGGTACAGGTTTCGTTTAAAAAAACATCAAGCAAAGACCCTCGTAGTCCCCTCCACCCCGCCTACATTCATCTGCAGGCGGTGTGTGGGAGTAGACAGGGATATTACGAGTACTTTGTAATATACGAGTATGTGGCCCTTTACATTAAACATTATAACGGTCGTTAGGAAAAAAAGACAAAAATATGGGACGGTTTTTTTGAGAGGGCCAACACGTCATCGTCAAGAACTATGTGTCAAATACAAACTAGGGCAGGAAAGAAAAATCGATGTGTAATATTTTTTCTACCTCTTGGTTTATAATTGTTTGAAATACTAGCAAATGTTTTTTTCTGCAGCCTAAAATAAACATGGGTTTGCTTACTTATTTTTAATTTGATACTGGTTTAACCCAATTACATCAAATAAAAACAAATATTCCATATATAGTATAGAGCACAATAACAACAGGAACAATGTTACTCATGCTTTCCTGTGAAGTGACTCGGTTTTACCTACAAAATGTATTAAGAAGTTCAATCCTCATTTTATATTGGGTGTTAACATAAGTTGTGTCCGTTTTTTTTCCAAATAAAAAATGAGCACCAAAAGAAAAACAAAATGGTAAAGGTTATACGTCATTCGAAAACATAATTCTATTCTACAAGATATAGTGTTTGCTTTTACGTTACATATATTATTTTATTTGATAACAAGCCTTTAAAATGGAAAGTCAAGTAGACGAAAGTTAGCATATTCGACACCTCCTTCTGTTCGCATTCAATCGAGGGAATAAAGCTGCCAAAGCTGCTCGCGATATTTGTGAAGTGTACGGTGAAGATGCTATGAATGAAAGATCAATGAAGATCAATTGTCGAACGTTGATTTTTTTTTTTTTTTTCACTCAAAACATGTGTAACCCAAGTGCCAAACTTTTGGACTTTTCCCATTGATTTAAGATGGCTGTTTGCTATTTTTCCCCTTACCAATTTGTATGTGTATAAACAGGTATGAAGACTCTTTTTACGCTTAAGGAAACTATCCAAGCAATACCCATTAGATAAATTGTGGAATAGAGACATGGGTAAAATCACTGTTTGTAATAAATGTTTTAAATTCGTACACTTTCAGTATAGACAACACAGCTTGGCGAATTTATAGCCATGATACAATATACGAGTATTCCAACTAAGCAGAAAGGTGATAAACAATCCTAAAGTGAAAACCATACTGGGACCATTTTTTTTTTAATTTTGAATACCAACGGGAATCAAACCCGTCAACCCAGAATCGTCTCTTAACAACTAAGCCTCCAAGATTGCTTTGGATACTGTAAAAATATACACGAGTACAAGCCTTAAACACATCGAAATGCCCCCATGTGTGAAGACATAAACTTTAACAAACGTAGTGCAACAATAAATTATTTAGCTTGTGCACTCTGTTAGAGTTTCTTCAACATATGCGAACACAAACTACCCAAGAAGTTTCCTCTCCTGCTTTTGTTGGTAACATAACTGTTGTGGCCTAGTTGGTAACATGCCTTTCTTCCGATTTCAGGGCTATGAATTATATTCCCGTTGGAACTCAGAATGTTTTAAAAACGGTCCCAATCTGGTTTTTCCTTAACACTTTATAGATCACATACTAACACACACAGTTATAGTAAATTATTTTATAGTCAAATATTATATACAGACACTAATGCCTGGATATAATTAAACCATTTATTTTTAATTCTACCTATTTCTTAAGTATGTATAATGATGTATTTTTAAGTATGTTGGGTCACTCATCCATAGCGATGGAGGATGTGCAGCAGATGTAACACATAGAATTAGTGTGAGATGGATGAAGTTTAGATCAATGACGGGAGTTCTATGTGATCCGAAAATGCCAGTAAAGTTAAAAGGAAAAGTATACCAAACGATTGTCAGACCCGCACTCCTCTATGGCTCCGAATGCTGGACGATGTATAACTCTTACTCTAGGCAACTAAAAACTGCTGAAATGCACATGCTAAGATGGTCAGCTGGTGTGTACCTAAGAGACAAAATAAAAAGCTCACGCATTCGTGGAAGCCTAGGTGTAACAGACATCAACAGCAAGATGGAGGAGAGGCGATTGAGATGGTATGGGCACGTTGGACGCAGAGCACCCGATGACATTGTGAACCAGGCAATCTCCATGGATCTTCCTCGAATAACAACCAGAGGAAGACCAAAGAATTCGTGGGTGGTGCAAAAAGATAACCTGATGCAGAGGCACAGTCAGGGGGACGTAGTCTGGGACAGAAGGGCATACAACCTGAGGACGAGGAGAGCTGACCCCAACAGTCTTCGCAGACAATGAGTTGGGATGAAGCCAGGGAGAAGTACAATTATGTATCTGAACTACTCTGCATGGTTTTTATCATAATATTGGACACATGTCACATTTGAGCACAGACAAAAATAATATGGCAAAAAAGCCAACAAACTATCACGTTTTTTATAACCTTTAAGCATACCTTTAAATGGAGCGAAGTCCTATTTATAAAAAACATATATGAAATAACCAAAAAAAATCCAAGTCACATAAAGCTGGTTTTTACACGAATTTTAATTTCCGGAAACTCTTATTTAACAATAAAGGCAAAAATGGAATACTTAGCAACAGTGGTATGTATAAACTTTTATGTGCTGACTGTGATAATTTCTATATAGGAAAGACAGGAAAATCTTTTGAAAAGAGATTTCGTGAACACAGATCCGCCTTAACAAATCCTCTAATTTATTCTAAAATGGCTAATCATTGTCACCGTGAAAACCATACTTTTTCTATCGATGATGCCAAATCTTACATATCAGTAGTAACGGAAATAAATTGGACAGATTAGAGACCCTACAAATTTCTAAGTCAGTGCATCGAGGTGAACATCTGGCAAACACATATATCCCAAGAATATCTCCGCTGCTCGCCGAGGTTGTCCCATCCCTCCCTCAACCTTCAGTCCCCAGCCCGAATGTTTGCCGTTAGAAGCGTGTATCTCGATACCAGTTCGAACATAATTCAGTATTGTTTGTGCTCTCCTGATGATGAGGTGAAAGTCTTGAAACAGGTAGGGTTATATCGTTACAAACAGTGGAATAAACAGTATTTGATAAAACAAATTACAAAAACTATTACGGGCTTAGGCTGGTCTTTAACATCGCTCTGGTTAGTTGGAAGAAGTGCCACATAGTAAAAATCCCACCAGGTTGTACTGTATATGGCACAATTAAAGTGTAATTCAATACAAAACTCCCTTATAACTTCTTAAGCCGATACGAACCACAGACTACCTAAGAACTTTGATAAAAAGATTATAAATTTCCTACAAGAAAACCATTCCATGAATAAAATAATAATTTCGAAATTGTATTTTCACTTTGAATTGCCAAACAAGCCAAGCAATCGCAAATAAATATAAATATTGAATAAATTTACGCCCAATTTCCATTTGAAAGCAAAAGAAGAATTTAATTTGGAATATTAATTTATATTTCAAAACTGGGAATTGCTTTTTGCTACGGAAGTTTTAATTACATTCTGGGAGAAATGCCTCAATATTTCGACCAATTAATAAACGTTTTATGACTCGGCACGTGAAAGTAATTTTAATTTCTTCAATGAGTCAACTTTATATTAACGCTTGTAATAACCTTCGTCAATAATGAATCTCGCGTTTGGTCCTCACATAAAAATGTGCAACTCAGCTTATAAAACTCTAGGATTTGTAATGAGAATCTCTAAATCGTTTGAAAACCAAATGGTGCTCAAAACGTTGTTTAATTCATTGATCCGTAGCAAACTAAAAAGCAATGCTTGCATTTGGAGCCCGGTGGGGGCGCAGAACTCACTCATGGTGAAGAAAGTACAAAAAAAATATCTACGATATCTCTATATGAGTGAGTTCAGTGTCTATACATGGTTTTATCCTACTCAGTTTCTGCTGGACATGCTCTGGTATACCTCCTTGAGCGTAAGAAGAAATCTGCGTCTCCTGGTATACGTTGTCAAACTCGTTCGAAGAGTTGTGAGCTGCCCAGCATTACTACAAAGATTAACGTTAAATGTTCCTAACAATTACACTATGAGACAGCGCCGACAAGAACTGTTCTCAATAACATACGCAAGAACGGGTCTTCCAGCCGCTATGCCTGTTGGAAGGGCCTTAACTCTTCTGAACAGGACTGCTTCGGATATTGACATATTCGTATTTCATATCACATTACCAAAAGCAAAAGTAAATTTTCTTCTAAGATTAAGCGCGTTAGAAAGCACTCATCAACGTACGTAAGTGATTATGAATATATGCGTATCATAAGTTTGTATGTATGCATATACATTTTTTTTTTATTCATATATATATTTTTTATTATATGTAATTTTTCTTTATTTTTAATGTCTTGTATTTTTAAGTAATTGGGCTAAGCCTGTTTTGAGAAAATAAATAAATAAATAAAAATAAATAAATGATGGAAAAGACTTTTTTTTCAATATGACGTTGTGCTTGACTTTATGCTGCTTCGTGTTGTCGGCGTGTTGCTGGTTTTCTAGAGTCTCGTTTGCTTGTTACGATTGACGCGATCGTCTCTTCCTTTCAGCGCATCCACAGCTCTTTTTGCAGCTATGTTATCATTTTGATCCACAATCATGAACATTAAAAATGTATAATACATTACAAGGTTATTTTTTAATTGATTAGCATTCGAGTTTTGACAAGAATTACCAGGCTGCAAGACGCATATGAAATGAAAATTATATAACAAATATAAGTTATGTTATGAAAATTACATGACAAATTATTTTGCGAATTCTCACATACCTAGACTACACATGATCAAAATTGAGTAAGCCGCAGTCTCGGGTATTTATGGAGTTAGTTTGCTGACCTATAAGGAGTGCCTGAAAAGACACTTCCGAATATCCGAGTCTTGAAATGGGATCCCGCGTGTATTTCGAGGACTTTTTAAACTGCTTTTTAATTGATTATTGTGTTGTTTTATTTGTTTTTGCCACGTGCTGAAGAGGATTTGTGAAGTTACACTTGTGTGATTCCGTATTTTATATTTTGTTTTCAATTTGTTTTTTGTTTCTAATTTGTTTCCAATGATTT
Source organism: Odontocerum albicorne (assembly GCA_949825065.1). NCBI lineage: Eukaryota > Metazoa > Arthropoda > Insecta > Trichoptera > Odontoceridae > Odontocerum > Odontocerum albicorne. The sequence continues at coordinate 5,795,319 of OX463840.1, read as the reverse complement.
GTATTTTGTGTTTGTATTTTTTGCGCAGTGCGGGCTATGCATCTGTGGACGTCCCTGTATTATGTTGGTAACATGTAATTTTGTACAGTTTTATACCTATTTCTTTCGTTTTAATGCGTTCAGTATTCACTACAGCCTCTTCCATTTTTTATTATTTTTGTTATAAGGTATATTGTACCGTTTACTTATATGATATAAATAAATAAATATTTAACAAAATGGTGAGTTAAATTCATTTCCAGAATGAAATTGGAAATCTTAAGTAATATTACATTTTAAAAACTAATGAACAGAGTATATGTCTTATTGCTGGAAAACTTTATATAATAACTTAATTAATTAATTTACATAATAATATAATAGTATAAAGTGAATGAGAGTGATAATGTAAATCTAATAATTAATATTATAAATTTTAGAAAAATCAAGCGTTATTACTTATTATAAACTGCTTTCCTGTTTTTACTTATTACACACTGCTTTCTCGTTTTTACTTATTATAAACTGCTTTCTCGTTTTCACTTATTACAAACTGCTTTCTCGTTTTTACTTATTATAAACGGTTTTCTCGTTTCTGCTTATTATAAACTGTTTTCTCGTTTTTACTTATTATAAACTGCTTTTTGGTTTAATATTGTGTTTTTCTTTTCAACGGTAAAGCCATATATTCTTAATAAATACAAATAAATTATTCAACATCGATATTTTGTCTAATAATCATATCTAGGAGTGACAGCTGTCAAATAATATTAGAAAAATTAAAAATGTTGTATATATGACATAATTAAATAACAACAATTAAACGATAACTATGACAACACTTAATGTTACATACGGACGTAAGTACAACAGACTTCATCGTTTGAATGAATGATTGTAATGATTTAAAATATTCTGAATGTCATTTTTTTTATTATACACGTCACAACGGCAGCAAGGGAGGAACGGGATTGTCCGAGGAATATTAACTGAGTGAACGGTAAGAAGTGTGAGAATGTGAAGCATGTATGACAAAATGCAATTATGTGAACGAGACAAGAGCTGTATGCGTAGATAAAAAAACTTGAAGATCTGTCCTCTCTGCTAAACCCAAAAGTGACAACGCATGATGGTACGTATACATGACAAATAAATAAAACTTTAATTTAAAGTCAAAAATCAAAATATTAATTATGGTTACATATTGTAGATTATTTTTCAAAAAAGAGATTTGAATTGTTTACAGTTTGTTCAAGTTCTAATAATATCATCAATAATTTTTCCCTCTCATAATGATAAAAGATACGTCTTTAAAAAAATTGTTGGTGGTCCGTTTTATTTTTCTTTTAATTTTCAAGGATTAAATTCTCATCGAATTTATGTTTTTCAGGCCTAATCTCTAGGGATTGTTAATCTAGCAATTCGGATAACCAATACAAAATCTTCTCAAAATCGAAACAGTTACGTAAAAAAACTGCTGAAAATTTTCCAAGGATGCTGAGATAATTGAGAACAACAACGCCCTCCCTGGCAATTCCGTCCTTTATTGAAGATTCACGTTCTTCCTAATTATCCTTACACAACACGCGTTAATAGTTAATTGGTCTTTCGACCTTTCTGCTTTCACAATATGCCTGCAATCTCAAAACCTTTTCTTCACACGAACAAACTTCAGGAGGAATTTTATGAACCCAATTCGGGGTTGGTTCAAGCGACACGTTAATCCAACACAGAGATTGTAAACATTTTATACACCAATAAACTTCTTTTTTTGGTTTAGGTGATTCACCCTGCTGAAAATACTTTGTATCCTTTGAATAATAAATTTCAAGAATATATTTCTTTAATAATACAATCAACGACAATTAAATGTCCTTTATATAACACAGTAAAACTTAAAAACAAATATATTTATACAAACATATATGGTATATATACCACATTTCACAATATGAAGCTTAAACATTCTTTTACATAATAAAAGTAATCAATTATATACAACTTAAAAATAGAGTAACTCTTAAGGGGATATTAAAGGAAAAATAGAAAATCCCTTAAGAGGATATTAACCTCCGTACGGCGAGCGAATTTTTACCTCAAGAGAGTATGTACGTACACGGTACGTCCAATGTTTTTATTCCTGAATACGTGCATTGCTCCATAAAACGGACATGGCTCAAATGTTTTTATCTATTCAATTATTTTGTATATGGCGGCCGCAATTACTTTATTTATATTACTTACAAAGTCAATTTTTTATTTACAAATATCCAAACAATACAGGATTCTGTTGTTATGTTAAATTTAAATATTAATATCGTAATCGTAAATTAATTTTAATAAGACGGCTAAAACGTTTGGATTCTAAGAGACAAAAGGTATGCAATTTAGAAGCCGGACCAGTGAGTAATTTTAACAAGGGAAGTGTACATGTTGCTTGTTGGTTGATGTTACGAACGATTAATCGAACGGTTAATCAAAAAACTTTCTTAACATTTGACTTACTGTGCTAAAAAATTCCACCAGCCACGGTGCTGGACGCTAAGCGTCTAGTGAAAAATGTATGTTTTAATTTAAAATTATGCAAAATCTGCTAGGTTATTTTTCGTAATTAGCTATAAAAATAATGATATTATGTATTAAAACGTCAAATAATCAAATAAATTATAAGTCTTGGTCACTCGCTATCCATCACAGGGTGGCAAGAGTTAAGGTGATACTTGTCATTATCAACCTAATCACACTATTTCCTGATTGGGGTTGGCAGAGAGAGAATAGATATTCAGTTCATTCGGTCGTACATCGGTACATATACAATATTATTTCACGTTGCCACATTAAAACACCTCGTCATTCAAACTTTCCTGTTACAAAATTTTTGTACGAACACTATTCCCTCTATCAAATATTGATTCATTTGGTCGCGATACGTCTTTCTAGATCTTCTCAAACTTCTCATACCGTTTATTATACTCGTATAGATTATTGTTGTAAATCTTACATAATAATTCCTACATGGCCGAACTATATTATTGCTCTTTTCTACAACTTGAGCATTGCATCTTCTTTTAAATCACATTCTTTCTTAAATGCCCTTATACTATATGTCTTATTCCATATTCTGTAGGAAATTATTTTTCGACATAATCTACGCAATGCTTTTACGTAAACTTGTCTGTCATTAAATAATAAGAATCCAACCATGTCGGCAACACCAGATTTGTATCATATCAATCTAGAAAGTTGCAACTATTATAGCATTGAGGCTACCCTTTTCCAGGTCATAGTCTGACCAGCTTTACGAGCAGCTATCCGAACATAATGGGCAAACCAGCAGCATTGATTGAATGTCACCCTACGTGGATCGTCTGCAAAAATATCTCATCTGAGGAGATTCTTTTTTTATCTATCGACGTGAGTGCATAGACGATTAAGAGACCTCTATACGGTACGTAGTAGATAGTTTCCTAACTATAGGCACTCCAACAGATGTGTATGATATAAATATGTCTGTAAGCTTTCAGTTCAAAGACACTCACATTTAATTATTAATGAACTCGGAATTTTCAGCTTAAATTTATGAAATTTATAAAATCTAAAAGTTCTCTCTCTCATCGAACGAGGAAGTGCAGATTTGCAAAATACCGAGCATTACTTTAATGCAAGCTAACAAAGTTCAACGAAGTTACGGGAATGGTTTTAATACCGGATCGTAAACTTTAAAAAAAATCACTCTCAAATATTTCAAGATACAATTTTCCACAAATTCTACCTGACCTATTTTAATAACTAGAATAATCGTGATAAAAATATACTCAAAACGCTTTTAAATTTTGCTTTTACTATAAATATTTAGCGTTTTTGCTATAATAAACTTGATCCACGCTCAAACAGATATTGTTTATTGACTTGAGAGTTTACCACCTTTCTGTTGTTATAGTTTACTGTACATAGTTGAGACTCTGGGACCAGTTACTAAATAATGTAGACATAAATTACAAAAGCGATTGCATAACACTTTTAAGTTCAAGTCAATAATGCTACGTGTTTTATATGTGTTACGTGGGTCAATAATGTTACGTGTTTTACATGTGCTACGTGGGTCAATAATGTTACGTGTTTTATATGTGCTACGTGGGTCAATAATGCTACGTGTTTTATATGTGTTACGTGGGTCAATAATGCTACGTGTTTTATATGTGTTACGTGGTGCAATAATATTACGTATTTTATATGTGTTATGTGGGTCAATAATGCTACGTGTTTTATATGTGTTACGTGGGTCAATAATGCTACGTGTTTTATATGTGTTACGTGGGTCAATAATGTTACGTGTTTTTTTATATGTGTTACGTGGGTTAATAAGGTTACGTGTTTTATCAGTTACGTGGGTCAATAATGTTACGTGCTTTATATGTGATACGTGGGTCAATAATGTTACGTGTTTTATATGTGTTACGTGGGTCAATAATGTTACGTGTTTTATATGTGTTACGTGGGTCAATAATTGATATCATGTGACTTCCTTCATTTACTTTCGTCTCTTAGTTAGAAAAGATTGACACTGGCAACAAGCCCGTCAGATTTTTTTCAAGCGAATCCGAAATTAATAACAACAGATATTTTTTTGAAATACTTTTGCCTTCAAACACGTAAAAAATTTGTATTAATGAATACACACACGAGGCTAAAAAAATATTTAAAATTTGACCGTATTATTTATTTCATACATAAAACGCTATGGAATAATGATAAACGAGAAAAAATAACCATAGACAAAGGAATATAAGATAAATATACAAAGAATAGGCGTGAATTTATCTTTGTAATATTATAAAACGACAATTTATATACCATCCTTTAGAGAGCAGACAATATTCAAAGGCGCTTTATATGAGTAATGGAACGCAGTATTATTTGAAAGATTAAAAATACTCGTATTATGGGGAACGGAATGGACGCTTTATATGGGGAATGGAACGCAGTAGTATTTGAAAGATTAAAAATACTCGTATTATGGGGAACGGAATGGACGCTTTATATGGGGAATGGAACGCAGTAGTATTTGAAAGATTAAAAATACTAGTATTATGGGGAACGGAATGGACGCTTTATATGGGGAATGGAACGCAGTAGTATTTGAAAGATTAAAAATACTCGTACATAAAAGAAGTTGGAAGTGAGGATAGGGATGTGGTTGGCTTCGGTTGTTAAATTGGGTACTTTCCCGCATGTGCAAATACTTTGCATTTGGTAAGAAAACTGCAGATAAAAAGGGAAGACATACTAAAATGAAACCTTTGTAGATCTTCCGATATGTAATAGTAACATAACGGTAAATTTTAAGTTAATAATGAAACATATACATTGTAATTTATTTTTAACAAACACTGTTTATTCCACTTTTTTATGACGGTATAACCCTACCGGTTTCAAGGCTTTCACCTCATCTTCAGGGGAGCGTAAACAAGAAACATATACAATTTTAGACGCAAATAAGAAAACATCTATTATCAATAATATATCAAGAAGGCTCTTTTTTTTAAATGACAAAATAGTATTGTCTTCATATGTTTTCAGTTGTATAAGGTATTTCAGTCATAGAGAAGTCGACTACAAACAAGCCCTGAAGAGAAAAACTGTTAACTTATCGAAACGTCAGTATAACAAGCCAAACCACGCGGTACAAAACTCCGAAAGACTTACTTCAACTACTATTGTCGAGTTTCTATTATAACATACAGCTATTTTGAGCTTTCTTCGAGTTTATATCCAACGCAAAATCAACAGTTTACAAAGTTTGCTTAGGAAAGCTTATTTGTATGTATTTATAAAATGCTGAAAATAAAATCATCACGAAAATTTGAAATATTTCCTAGGACATGACCCTTGAAGTTATCCAAATTTTCGTAAAATCAACAAACCGTATTTTCCATGCGTTGAGAGTTGGTGAGCTTACAAAAGACTGTCGGAAACTTCTGCTATACTTCAACCTGTCGTTCGAAAAAAAGATACTTGACACATTAAAAAGCTCTCAACTTTTATTAATAATTTAATTAAGAGGTTACAAAATATGATAGCAATCCATTATTGATTAAATGATTCACAACAAAATATTTTTAAAAACATTCTTCTTCTTCCAAGTGTCATGTCAGGTCCCTCCAACGTTGAATATCACCTGAGAGTAGACAGCTTTGTCCCCGGCAGCCCGAAAAAGATATCCAACGCCCCTTATGCCAGTCCAATCACGTATATTGCGGAGCCAGGAGATTTGCCTCCTGCCAACCCCTCTTCGGCCTTTTATTTTGCCTTGGATGATCAGGTGCAGTAATTTGTACTTTGTCCTTCTAAGTAAATGACCCAAGTAGGACACCTTTCGGATTTTAATATTAGTCAGCAGCTCTTTATCAACTTTGGCTCTTTGAAGAACCCTTGTGTTGCTGACCATATCCGTCCAGGGTATCCGTAACATTCTCCGGTGTATCCACATTTCGAATGCTTCCAGTCGGTTCATACTACCAACTTTAAAGGTCCATGATTCCACTCCATGCAATAATACTGACCAAACGTAGCATTTGACTAACAGTTGTCGAAGTTTCAAGTTTAGATTATCATCGCAGAATACGCTTCTCATTTTATTAAAAGCCGCACGAGATGATTCAATTCTGCACTTGATTTCGCTTTCTGGGTCGAGGTCTTCCACTAGGATACTTCCGAGGTATTTAATTTTTTTCACTCTCTATATCAGCACCGTTCAATGTAAGACGTGCTCCTGCGACCAAACACCATGAACTTAAAAACATACGATAAACTTAAATAAAGTGATAAGCCTATTTTATGTTAAAAATATTATTTTACACGTATTTCATAAAACGATATAGGTGTATCGATAGTTAACGGTGTAAATTTTTTCACCTTTCAGTTGTAATGTACGAGTATGCTGTAGTGCAAATTCAAGGTGGGTACTTACTTCTAAATAGTGACTAATTATATTTATAACAGTATAAATAACTGGTATTGCAGTGCCAGCGCCTCAGATTTGTGGCGAAACCAACAGTCGCGCGCGCGCGCACTGGACCGCCAGCGCGCGCTCATCATATGCATACGACACAGGTTGAAAATCAAAATCAACTTTTCTTCTGAAAGACTTAACTGTGGGCCTATTTTTTCTCACGTTCCTTTATAATTGTCTTAACGTTTAATTTTTAAATTGTTTCAATTTAAAATTTACTTTCTTTATGACCATATGGACACCGAATAAAACGACTTCGGGTTGTGCGTTCGATTTCCGTTCGTATTTCAGTCTGGTTTTCACTTAAGGCCTACTTAAAAGCCTTTTGATTAGATTAGAAAGAGATTGCCACAAGACAACAGATCCGCATAATTTGTACTGTATTGAACAAAGTGTAATGCAATACAATACAAATCAAAATAATAATGCTTCATTATAAAGATTTAATCATTCGAAAGGAAAGAAAAAGAACTTTATGGGAATTTACGAATGACAAGTTTAGAATTCTATGGCGTTTTGGTAAAGAGGTACACGTCATCAATTACTTATTTGTCGGTTTGAAGTTTTGCAACACTTGTATTCCTGAAATACAGACCTCAGGTAAATTTTAAAGGTAAACTTTGAATTCATAAATTATTTATGTATTCAAAGTTTACCTTTAAAACTTACCTGAGGTCTGTATTTCAGGAATACAAGTGTTGCAAAACTTCAAACTGACAAATAAGTAATTGATGACTTGTAACTCTTTACCGAAACGCCATAGAATTGCTGAATTCAAAAGGTATAAAACAAGGATCGCGTCACCCAGGTTGGGAACCATTCACCTTACAGATATAGATAGATAGGTTAAAGATGTGTCTCCAGGACAGAACAAATCTAAGATAAAAACGGGTGGAGGCGTATTAGACCTGGGGCCAGGCACCAAGGTCCATTATTGATTATCCGAAGCGTTCAAGACCCGAGATTTATTGATTCCGAGCTGTTAGAAAGAACGGCGCTTTACGAGCGTGGCAATGTGGCGCGCCTTAATTGAAAATGATAACCTCATTCCGTTTGCCCACTACGGGATATAAATATCAACAAATAGGAGATATTGTCACGGATCAATGGGACTTCATCCCATAAGCCGTGGTTTATTTACCACCATAGATAAAAGATAATTCGGTCGTTGTGAAAAAAGACAGTAACAAGGCTGTTATGTTGAGTAAATCCGGTAATTCGATACTAAAATGCCTTGTTATAATAAAGATATGGGGAATTTAAAGTGAATTATTGAAATTAAACTTAATAATGTTATAAGGGTCTTCCTATCTTGGATGTTAACTAACATAGATGGTCAGTTCAATAAGCGTGTCAACACCATCTTGTTGAAAGACCTTGTTATGTTCAACCATAAATTTGCATATTATTTATAGTTAAGGCATTAACATTGTGGAGGTCTTCCGGAGTCTTGTCTGTGCTACCCTGATGATGAGGTGAAAGCCTTAAAACCGGTTGGGTTATACCATTACAAAAAAAGTGGAATAAACAGTCTTTGATAGAACAAATTACAAAGTAAATTTGCGTTTGGTTCCTTTGTTGAGAGTAAGTGTTAGTCTGTAAATTAAGTTCTGTAATTTGTAATTTTGATAGTGACGTTTATATACATATCATCACGCCATGTTTCTTGCGAGCTAGGCAGAGAGAACAGATCTCCAAACGTTTCTATTCAAGCATACAAAATTCGCCTCATCCACATTCATACATCTCGTCAATCTTCTATTATTCATTTTACCTTTTTTTCAAAATCTGGTTCATTTGATCCAGTCACGTTCTCCTCAGTCTACGTCTTCTATGCACATCTTTCAGTTCTGATTTTTATACTCACTTAGTCATTGTTTCATAATTCATTCTCTCCACATGTCCAAACCATCTTAAAGCTCATTTCTTCATCTTAAAACATCAATGTTATCCATGCATTAATTTCTGATATCTTCATTCCACCATCTTTCATACATTGGCACTCCACATGTTTTCCTTAGTGAACGCATCTCCACAGCAATCGTACAATTCCCTTTTTTAAGTTAAAGTATCTTTATATAATTCATTGGTTTGTAGTAGATTTGAGTGCGACTAAATCAAATGGAACCAGAGAAATCAATAATTCCCTGATGCTTGAACGAATCCAAAATAGATTTCTGCGACACGTCCATTGCAAAGAGTATTTTGGTATTGAGTATTTTCAAAAGGATTTTGTACATGGGTTTATCCAACAATAATGTGATTATCCTACATTTAATGGTTTTATCCCACATTTCAATGGGTATACTTGGATATTACTCATTAAGCGTAAGAAGAGCTCTACGCACCTTTTAATACATATGTAAATTACTTCCCTCTGATGTTGACTAGTTTTTGTTTAATATATCGAATAGTTATTTACGCCATTGTGAATTATGTTAAGATCATTTTCGATGCCGTATTCACGAATTGAGTTATTAAGCACGTCACCACTCGCACACAGAATGATCTTGTTGAATGAATTTTCCTTTATCGATATCTTCCATATTTCGGTGAATCAATTAAAGATTGGGCTCATCAATAAACTTTGTAGGCATAATTCAACTACTTAGCAGGGAAGCATGAGTATAATTGGTCATGGTATCCTTATATTATTATAATTGAGCCACTTCGCAGGGAAGCACGAGTATCATTGGCCATGGTATCATTACATTATTATAATTGAGCCACTTCGCAGGGAAGAACGAGTATCATTGATCATGGTGTCATTATATTATTATAATTGAACCACTTCGCAGGGAAGCATGAGTATCATTGGTCATGGTGTCATTATATTATTATAATTGAGCCACTTCGCAAGGAAGCACGAGTATCATTTGTCATGGTGTCATTATATTATTATAATTGAACCACTTCGCAGGGAAGCATGAGTATCATTGGTCATTATATTATTATAATTGAGCACTTCGCAGGGAAGCATGAGTATCATTGGGCATGGTGTCATTATATTATTATAATTGAGCCTCTTTGCAGGGAAGCACGAGTATCATTGGTCATGATGTCATTATATTATTATAATTGAGCCACTTCGCAGGGAAGCACGAGTATCATTGGCCATGGTATCATTACATTATTATAATTGAGCCACTTCGCAGGGAAGCACGAGTATCATTGATCATGGTGTCATTATATTATTATAATTGAACCACTTCGCAGGGAAGCATGAGTATCATTGGTCATGGTGTCATTATATTATTATAATTGAGCTACTTCGCAAGGAAGCACGAGTATCATTTGTCATGGTGTCATTATATTAATATAGTTGAGCCACTTCGCAAGGAAGCACGAGTATCATTGGTCATGGTGTCATTATATTATTATAATTGAACCACTTCGCAGGGAAGCATGAGTATCATTGGGCATTATATTATTATAATTGAGCACTTCGCAGGGAAGCATGAGTATCATTGGGCATGGTGTCATTATATTATTATAATTGAGCCTCTTTGCAGGGAAGCACGAGTATCATTGGTCATGATGTCATTATATTATTATAATTGAGCCACTTCGCAGGGAAGAACGAGTATCATTGGTCATGGTATCATTACATTATTATAATTGAGCCTTTTCGCAGGGAAGCACGAGTATCATTGATCATGGTGTCATTATATTATTATAATTGAACCACCTCGCAGGGAAGCATGAGTATCATTGGTCATGGTGTCATTATATTATTATAATTAGCCACTTCGCAGGGAAGCACGAGTATCATTGGTCATGGTATCCTTATATTATTTTAAATGAGCCACTTCGCAGGGAAGCACGAGTATCATTGGTCATGGTGTCATTATATTATTATAATTGAGCCACTTCGCAGGGAACCACGAGTATCATTGGTCATGGTGTCATTATATTATTATAATTGAGCCACTTCGCAGGGAACCACGAGTATAATTGGTCATGGTGTCATAATATTATTATAATTGAGCCACTTCGCAGGGAAGCACGAGTATCATTGGTCATGGTGTCCTTATATTATTATAATTCCACTTCTTCGCTTTCGATGAGTATCCTTATATTATTATAAGTCATGGTGTCCTTATATTATTATAAGACATTTATTAATTAAATGTATTTCTTATTATCTCATGTAATTAGTATTGTAAATGCAATCCACCAAAACTAGAATAATTTGTGCCATCAAATAAAAGTTTCTAAGTTATATGAGTCGATATAATAGAACTAATTTAAAAAACTGCCAATTCTAGACAATTTAAAGTTTCAACAGATTAAGCTTAAAAATGCAACAACTCGATCTACATATAAGTGAAAAAGTTTCACGAAGAAAGAAGAAACGCCACATTCATTGAACGCAAGTAAATATAATGCGTTTAGTAAATCAAATCTGTCTCGCAAAGTACAAACCGAAAAAAACATGATGTATAGAAACCTTTTATCAAATTTAAAATAAATAAATAAAATAAATTATCAGGACTAAAGTGCTGCTATACTAAGCTACATTAAACTACACTAACTTTAATCTCCGGAAACTCTTATTTAATGGGAAAGGCAAAAATGGAATACTTAGCAACAGTGGTGTGTATAAACTTTTATGTGCTGACTGTGATAATTTCTATACAGGAAATACAGGAAGATCTTTTGAAAAGAGATTTCGTGAACACCAATCTGCCTTAACAAATACTCTAATTTGTTCAGAAATGGCTAATCATTGTCACCGTGAGAATCATACTTTTTCTATCGATGATGCCAAATTCTTACATATTAGCGGCAACGGAAATAAATTGGACAGGTTAGAGGCCCTAGAAATTTCTAAGTCAGTATACCGATCGGAGCATCTGTTGAACAGTTATTTTCCCAAAATCTCCCCGCTCCTGGCCGAAATTATCCCTAGCCTTCCTCACCCCCCAGCCTCCAACCGTTGAAGTGTCTATATCGGTACCAGTTCGAACAGCATTTAGGCTTGTTTGCGCTCCCCTGAAGATGAGGTGAAAGCCTTGAAACCGGTAGGGTTATACCGTCACAAAAAAGTGGAATAAACAGTGTTTGTTAAAAATAAATTACAATAAATATTTCTGTCATCAAAGTGTAGCCCATATGTGGAAATATGTCGTTAATAATCTCAGAAATGGCGTTTCATCAGATAAAATTTATGCTCAGCCTATAATATACCACAATACTCGTACATCGGCAGTTCTTCAAATTGAGCAATTACCAGAATAACGTGAAAAAGGCAATCAAATAATTATGGGCCCATAAAATTTACATTAAAATGTAATTATATTCAAGTTGTGACTGAAAATGAACCGATCGCGTCTTGATGCGAGAGTTTTTATTAACTAGGGAGGGAACATGTGAAGTTTTTATCGCCATTCTAAATTATATTGACTTTTTACGCGGTAACTAATCGACACTTTTATATCATGTGCCGTCGTATCCCATCCCTAATAAATCGTAGAAAAGGAAATGTACGCTGACATAAAATAAAACCATTTTATTCTCAGTTCTCGATCAATATTATACATGTTCTGTTATACTCATACAACATACATTTTAAATAAGCTTACAAATCATCTTCCTCACCATCTTCCTTCCTTAACACTTGCTTTACTGTGCTAAAAAATTCCGCCAACCACGGTGCTGGACGCTAAGCGTCCAGTGAAAAATGTATATTTTAAATTAAAATTATGCAAAATCTGCTAGGTTGTTTTTTTTTTGTAATTAGCTATAAAAATAATTTTATTATGTATTAAAACGTCGAATAATCAAATATAATATAAGTCCTGGTCACTCGCTAACCATCACAGGGTGGCAAGTGTTAAGCAATTCCTTGCAAAACGAGAATGATTGCCACTACCGTGTTCTCGGGAGTGGCTCAAAAATCCAATCCATGATTCGCAAACCCTCCCGCAATATGGGCATAATATTCCGAACGGACTTTATGCACTTTTCATTTTCACAATGAGATTTTTTCCAATGGTAATGCTGGATGGTGATACCTACGTGGGTCCGAGGTACTCCTATAGGCAGAGAGAAAAGATCGCCACTTCATTCTATCATCGCACGTATTTCGCTTCTGCCATGTTTGAACACCTCACCATGCGTAACATCATTTTACACAGGTTACTTAATCTTCCTTCTTTTAGAATTTAATTAATTTAGACGTGCCACGGTTTTCCTAAACCTCTTGTAACTTATATACAACTGTTATGTAATCTCCAAATGTCCTCATTCCTTATTAGAATAAGATCAACTATTTGTAATTTGTTTTATCAAACACTGTTTATTCCACTTTTTGTAACGGTATAACCCTACCGGTTTCAAGGCTTTCACCTCATCTTCAGGGGAGCACAAACAATACTGAATTCTGTTGGAACTGGTACCGATATCCACGGTTTTAACGGTTGGGGACATTCGGGTTGGGGACTGAGGGCTGAGGGAGACACGGAACTATCTCGGCCAGCAGCGGTGAGATTTTTGGGGTATATGTGTTTACCAGATGTTCGCCTCGATGTACAATAGATAGAATAGATCAACTATTGTTTTACCACACATTCCACCCAATGCTCTGATTTCTACATTATTTTTTGTTGTTTCGTCACTCTTTTGCTATGTCTACATTTCATTTGCTATTCCTAAGGTTAGGACTAGTAATCTATTATGGGCAGACAGTTTAGAAAAAGCTTTTTTTATAATTTTATCAACTATAGATATATTCAATACATAATTTAAATTTTCCAGCATTCATTATATTCCTGATTTTGAAGATAACGAAAACGTTTCCAATATTTGTTTTATGAAATTTCGGACTCAAAAAGGTTTTGTTAATTAAAATTACGTAATATATTGAAAAATTAAATGTTGTCTTTGACGTCAACTTCAAATGAACCGAACAGAAATGGTTTTAATTTGTTTTCGTGACAGAAAAATAAACAAAATCAAAAATAAAATTAAAACAGGAGTTACGTAAATGTAAAAAGAAAAGCACTTGATATTTAATGATGAAACTCTGGAATATTGCCGGGGAAATAGACTTGAAGATGGAAATACTTTCTCGTGTTGTGATATTTAATTATGAAACTCTGGAATGTTGCTGGAGAAACAGTCTTGAAGATGGAAATACTTTCTCATATTGTGATATTTAATTATGAAACTCTGGAATACTGCCGGGGAAACAGCCTTGAAGATGGAAATACTTTCTCGAGTTGTGATATTTAATGATGAAACTCTGGAATATTGCTGGGGAAACAGTCTTGAAGATGGAAATACTTTCTCATATTGTGATATTTAATTATGAAACTCTGGAATACTGCCGGGGAAACAGCCTTGAAGATGGAAATACTTTCTCGAGTTGTGATATTTAATGATGAAACTCTGGAATATTGCTGGGGAAACAGTCTTGAAGATGGAAATACTTTCTCATATTGTGATATTTAATTATGAAACTCTGGAATACTGCCGGGGAAACAGCCTTGAAGATGGAAATACTTTCTCGAGTTGTGATATTTAATGATGATTCTGGAATATTGCTGGGGAAACAGTCTTGAAGATGGAAATACTTTCTCATATTGTGATATTTAATTATGAAACTCTGGAATACAGACTTGAAGATGAAAATACTTTCTCGTATTGTGATATTTAATTATGAAACTCTGGAATATTGCCGGGCAAACAGACTAACGCGTATGCGAGTGTTGTTACCAGACGGTTATCGTTTTTTTTTTCGGTTACCAATGGGAATAGAACCCTAAGTCCCCAGGTGGAAGTCAAGCGTCTTACCAAATAGGGCATAAAGGTCATCAAATGTTGATAAAACATAGTGGACTTGCAAACACCGAACTAAAATCTTGATATCTATATTCAATGAGATGACATGTTTTTCCTTATTCTAACTCTTTTTTTTTTTCGTTACCCATATCCTCTTCTCTTTTCTTAAAACGGTGGGTTTTTTTTTAAAGTTCATTTTTCTCACTCTTTTTTTTGTGTCTTAATTTTGTTTAATGGTTTAAGAAAACATTAACACTTTCCCAAATTACACAAACTGTGTAAATATTGTCTGGCTGGTTGAACAACTTGTGGCATTGTCCTTCCCGTACTTGTCTATGGGTCTGAAGCCTGAGTTCCTTATAGGAGGCACATTCGGAACCTGCAAATGTTCCTACAGCATTTCTTTCGCCACATCCTTTGAATACACAGGAGTGATCATGTTGTAATGTATCCCTACCAATGTTATCTTATCGTTTACTCTTATCCACTTCCAATAAATATTATAACTTATCATGCAAACCAATGTTAAGCTTATCGATGTCAACCATATCTGTACTATGTAATCTAGAACCTATAAATATTAGTGTTATCACATGTATGTCAAACTTAACTCAATGTATTATGTTTAAATTTATCATACGTCTGAATTATCACGAGCTGCGATAAATCCAAATTCAATAAATATTTCATATCACTAAATGGAACTAAGCAGCGAACGATACATTCAGATAAATCGCCTGATATCGATTTAACCTTAAGGGCAAAGATAACATACCCGAAACATTCCTTTTTAATCTATCGAAGGGTCGCGCATATGGTTATCTTTGCTTTAAATAGGACGTCATATCTGAGGCAGCAAGCAATATTCTTAAAGCTACTACGATGTTAACATCATCGTTATTATTACTTCTATAAATACTGTTAATATTACTATATATTTCAATGTAATTCAACGATTATACAAATAAAATTACACAGTTGAAATTCTAAAAGTGTTTTCGTTGCAAAAGGCCATAACAATGTCATAAATGTCTCGGTTCTGTAATAACTGTAAACCTGTTCAGGATTTGGTTGGAGAAGCAAAATTAAAGTAGACCGAACATATGATACGCATGAGTGACCAGACTCCCGAAATGCATCGTATACAGGGAAGAAATGGGCAAGTGAAGAGTTGATGGGTACAACTACGAGGACTGTCTGCGATAGTCACTGAATTTATGCGGGACGCCTGAAGACTCGAAACAGGTAGCTCAAGATTGTGGAAAACTTTCTACTCTCGAGCTGATAGCGCCTCGATGACTAGACGTGTAAGCTTGCTGCAACTCTAAGTAAGCATAACCAGGTGTCTCAGCAGGATCCACATGTCTGTGATGTCTGCAAAAGAGCGCGCGTCTACGATCAGACTATTCTCTCGCAGAAGATCACATGATCGACGTGGAGGAGTTAAAATGGTGAGAGGATCCTTGACTGCGAGACCCAGCAACGCTGAAGACGATACCTTGTGCAATAAAAGGACAAATCAAGAAAGAGAAAAATAAGCACATTTTTTCAAAGTAAAGGGTCTTTCAAATTAAGCGGTTTTTTCAATTCAATTTTTTAAAATTCTTGAATAAAATACACAATTTGTTTTGATTTCAAAAAACTTATGATTGGTCATCGAAGTATAATAACATTTAAACACAAAAACCAATATCCGCCAAATGTCCACCTCTTGCAGCTCCACAGATGTCCACTCTTTTGTCGAAATTTTCGATGACATTTTGGTATAATTGCGATTCTAACTCACCAATAACGCGAATAATTTCGTCCTTCAGCTCAGGAATTGATCGGGGGTCATTCTTATAGATCTGGCTTTTCACGTAACCCCAGAGAAAATAGTCCAACGGTGTCAGATCACATGATCTTGGTGGCCAATTAACATCACCGTTTCCGGAGATTACAATACATAAAATAATTGAACAATTTGAACGCGTTGTTTTATTGTATACGACTCCATTTTTATAAATGTCATACATTGCACTTCTCAAATGTCACAAGACCCAGGCAAGTTCGCGACGCCATCTGTGTTATATCCAAGAATTTAAAAAACTGCTCAATTTGAAAGACACTTTAGAAAGACTCTTTTCCATCAAATTGAATACCACTTGAATGGTAAGCTATAACGATGTTGTGAATATATTTTCTATTTTAAACTCAAAATAACATTTTCGACAAACTAAACAAAAAGGTTTGAGGTTCTTAGAAGTTTTTGAATCTTCAAAAAACCTACTTCCGAATATCATAAGAAACTCGATAGTCAAGTCATTAAAACAAAAATGTGACAACATTATTGGGAGTCATTGAATATCTTCTACAAATAAACATTATCATAAATTAAGAAACATCTAAATGCAATCGACAGAATATTAAAATTCAAAAACGTTTTGAAATTCAAGCTTAACGTGAGATCTGTGCACAGTCACCATAAATTAAGTGTGCTGCTTAATTTTCCAATAAGAAAGTAATAAACCGACATCTTATTTTCTAAATAGACCCATATAAGATTATTTTAAGAAATAGTAACAATGTTCCCCCCACCAAAATAAGATGATTTTAAGAAATAGTAACAATGTTCCCCACACCAAAATAAGATTATTTCAAGAAATAGTAACAATGTTCCCCACACCAAAATAAGATTATTTTAAGAAATAGTAACAATGTTCCCCACACCGAAATAAGATTATTTTAAGAAATAGTAACAATGTTCCCCACACCAAAATAAGATTATTTTAAGAAATAGTAACAATGTTCCTCACACCAAAATAAGATTATTTTAAGAAATAGTAACAATGTTCCCCACACTAAAATAAGATTATTTTAAGAAATAGTAGCAATGTTCCCCACACCAAAATAAGATTATTTTAAGAAATAGTAACAATGTTCCCCACACCAAAATAAGATTATTTTAAGAAATAGTAACAATGTTCCCCACACTAAAATAAGATTATTTTAAGAAATAGTAGCAATGTTCCCCACACCAAAATAAGATTATTTTAAGAAATAGTAACAATGTTCCCCACACTAAAATAAGATTATTTTAAGAAATAGTAACAATGTTCCCCACACCAAAATAAGATTATTTTAAGAAATAGTAACAATGTTCCCCACACTAAAATAAGATTATTTTAAGAAATAGTAACAATGTTCCCCACACCAAAATAAGATTATTTTAAGAAATAGTAACAATGTTCCCCACACTAAAATAAGATTATTTTAAGAAATAGTAGCAATGTTCCCCACACCAAAATAAGATTATTTTAAGAAATAGTAACAATGTTCCCCACACCAAAATAAGAGAGCAAGTAAATTAAGCCGCTGCTGCCTGGTAAACCCCATAAGATGAAGCCTGGATTAATAAATACAAGACAATATACAGTAAGGTTAAAATGTACAAAGAGTGAAATAAAATAGTCTAGAACAGGTATAAAAAATAAACTGAAAACCCTCAGAGCTATTCCAGGCTGAACATTTAGAGATAGAGTTGGACACTCGTATCCAAAAAATATGTGTACTAGAAGATATTGATTGTTAGATGGTGTAAAAAGTAGGGTTGTAGAGTCGAAGTCGGAGTCAGGAGTCAGAGTCAAAGTCAGAGTCAAAGTCGGAGTCAGAGTCAAAGTCGGAGTCAGGAGTCAGAGTCGTGGAGTCAGTTGGTGTTTTGTGGAGCTAGAACCAGAGTCGTAGTCGGGAGATGTTATTCTAAAATTACCAACGACTTAAATTTTTTACATTTTTTTTAATTCATCGGCTAGATAAATTACATTATGTACTTTGTAACATCTAGTACAAATAGTGTGTCCCTATGATGAGGAATCTCCGTCGACATTACTTCCAAAAGAACTAGGTTTAAGTGATTACGCCACGTAATTAAGTATAACACATAGTTAGCAATATATGTACTTTAACATGAGTGGAAGTCGAAGTCAAAAATTTCAAATTTCTAGTCGAAGTTGGATTTTTTATTGCCGACTCCACAACACTGGTAAAAACCGTAGAAGAGACTGGAGAGGTCATGAGCAAAGGATATAAAACACACAACTTCCCTACTTGGCAATGCATGAAATACCCCCTAGCCGAAAAAATCAGAGTAGAAGAAAAACAGAAAGGGAGAAGTTTTACTTTGGTACCATACCTATGTACAGAGCTGCTGTCTCGAAGGTCCAAAAAGCTATGGTGATCGCCAATCTCCAAACAGGTGAAAAACTTGAGAGACTCCAAAAAAAGAAAAAAAACAACCTTCAGAAAACGTCACGTCTCATGGGTGTTGAAAAAATTAGAAAATAAATAAAATTGACGATAAATTTTTTTGTCTAATTTGTTTTGTTCAAAGGTAAATAAACAATTTATATATTTGTGTGGAAATAGTTTAGAATGTCTTTCATAACAATTCAGATTTTTTTAAATCTTTTTCTAGGTACATTTCTATAAATACACTATTTATTGAAAAAATAGTAAATTCTCAAATATGGTGTTTAAGGAACAAAGTTTCAATATTACGTTAGAGCTTTTCTGACCATGTTTGTTATTTTAAAACCTCCAAAAAAAAACGTAATGTCTCATAGACATAACTGTTGTTAAAATTATATAAGAAAGAAAATTAATTACGATAAATATTTTGTCTGTTATTGGTTCAAAGGTTAATTAATAAATTATATATTTGTTTAGAAACAGTTTACAATGTCTTTCATTACAATTAATATGTTTTACTTATTATTCTACATATTCCTATAAATACACTACCAAGAAGTTATTTTATCAAAAAAAATAGTTTCCTCTCGAATATGTTATTTAAGGAGCAAAGTATAAAAAATATTTCATTATTACGGAAGAGCTTTCTTGACCACGTTATTTAAAGGCAGTTGAAAGCCTCGAGATAAAAAGCTCTTTCGGAGAATAAAAGACTAAAAACCCCAGACAATCTCCGCAGCAGACACTTAACAAGATTTGAGCACATTTGTGAGCAAAGTTAACTACGCGGTATTCATTAACAAAACGGCAAACTATCATTTGGATCCTTTCCAAATCCTTAACTCCTCCTTTTTGTCTCCGAAGATTTAAGGATTGTCTCTAGAGCTTTTGAAATCATAACTTTTTTTAGATAATATGCTATTATTAAGTGACTTTAAAAAAAACTTGGTTTACAATGAAAATATACGGTTTTAATAACTGAAAATCGAATTGATGGTTTATTTTGTAAAGAATAAACAAATATTTTAAGAATATTAGAAAATATAGCAAAATGATGGATTTTAATATAATAACGATTCCAAAAACCATACAAAAAATCGCAAAAAATATAAGATTTGATATAAAACTTAAGCAATAATATGCACTAAAATATTTTTTTAAATCCGTTACAATAGATCTATGTTATCAAAATATATTGTATTTGTATTGAAAACCCTCAGAGCTATTCTGCCCTCATAAGCAAAATATATTGTATTTGTATTGAAAACTCTCAGAGCTATTCTGCCTTCATAAGCAAAATATACTCTATTTGTATTGAAAACCCTCAGAGGTATTCTGCCCTCATAAGCAAAAACACAGCTAATGGCAAAAGTAAAGTTTTGAGAAAACTGCACTTTTATGTTTTTAAAATGTCGTGATTCATAAACAAAAAAGCTGTAAAATATGATTCATAAGCAAAAACGCAGCAAACGCATAGGCACCTGCTGTGTTTTTGCTTATGAATCACATTTTATTGCTTTTTTTGCTTAGAAAAACTTTGTAAAAAATGGGATCATCGGAAATATAACCTACAACCTCCTAATATGATAGACAGGATAAGGGCACAGAGGTTGTCATATATAATAATATTCCTATTATAGAAAAATGTAGTTAACCATTGACTGTCAGATGGTTCATTTAATGGCGCTGTATAAACGACCGCTTAAAATAATGCTCGTGATATCCTTTTACAAAGCAAATCAAAGAGCTCTATGAAAATTGTTCAGAAGACATTTTAATGCATTTGAAACTCAAGTAGCTAGACGAGCGTCTCGGTTGGTAAGAACTGGATGATGCATAACTTCAAGACTTTGAGTTACATTTACTCAACCTGCTGGTACTGGAGGTAGAAGATATTATATAAAATAAATATACTTAGCACTTGAAATAAACCAAAAGTTTCTTCATCATCATTACTTTTGAAGTAAACAGATCTTCGTTTTATTACATCCTTACACATATATTTCATGCGACACATGAAAGTTGGTGTCATTCATGTGTCGTGTGAAAGATCCATAAAAATTAAGTGCCCACTTTTAAATTACAAGTTTTCTATTTACTATGTATACATAAAATTACTTGTTATGTAAACACATAAATAAAAATTACAATAAATCCATCGATTTTGTCATGTATACTCTTTTTTAGGTAATTTAATAAAGCGCTGTTTCAAGCTCATAGCGATCATCTCAAAAACGCTTACTAATTGCTCAACAGAAAATAAGGAAGGTTGAGGGACACAAATATCGCTAACAAGAACGCCATCTGGTCATTTAGCATATGGTATAAGCTATTGAAAAATATAAAGTAAATCCATTCTGAAGTGAATCCACCAGGAATCAAACCTTAGGTACCTAATTGCTTAGCATTTATGCTAATCGTTAAAAAATTATAAGATTTTTCAATCTTCCTTATTTCAGAATCGATTAATTTAGCCTTCGTATCAGCGAAATGAAGGTACTGAGGAGTATCGCTGGCAAACCCCTTCGTGATAGAATACGCAACACAGAAATCCGAAGGATGTGCGAAATTGAAGATATTCGCAGATGGGGACGACAGAGAAGAAGATTCTGGAACGAACACGTATCCAGAATGGCGGAAACAAGAGCCGTAAGAATGGCCAGGGACAGTATCCCCCAAGCAAGCAGACCTACAGGACGACCTCTTAAAAGATGGAAAGACAGTTGGCAGTCGACGTCACAAGAGGGAAACGATGATGTAGGGCCATAACAGGCCAACAGGCCTAAAAGAAGAGGAAGAAGAAGATTAATTTAGTTATGACACGTTTTATATACGACTTACGAAACTTATTCAACCTTCTATATTTTTTAGAAATATTTCTTTATTAATTATTTTATTTAATGTATATTTTTTCAAACAGATTCTTTCAGTTTATCCTCATCCCTTATTACGTGTAACATTGTTTTATCACGCGTAGCTGTTTCCCTTGTTAGAAAATTTTAATAAATAATTTCTATAGATAAATTCCAATTTATAAAATTACTTTTCCCGTATCGAAAACCAACAAATTTAAAGAGAAAACAATGAAAAACGAGCTACCACGATTTCCTTTATGATAACATTTTAATTTAATGGTAAGCCGTAAATTCTGATGAAACAGAAATCCCAATTCTAGGATCGACAAAGATTTCTTTTATAAGACAAACTTTATAATTATAGTTAAAATTTATCTGATATTTAACCACCGTTACTCATCTTATCATGTTTTTAAGCCGATTTCTTCGTATAAAGAAATAAAAAGAATGTGATTTTAACCCTTCCCTTACGGTGATAAAAATAATACGCGTGTTACGGTGTTGGTTAGTGAGTACGCAATAAAAAATTAGCGATTTTAAATCGGAAAAATAAGAACATTCATAGATAATCCCCTTAATTAATTATAATTGAAGTTAAAAATTATAATAATTGAGATTTATTTGCTGAAAACATTAAAAAACCATCTGGCACCGCTCACGGAATGGGCGTACGTCCAACCTATTTGCAAGCTTAGAAGCTACTAGCGGCGCGGAATGTCAGTCGCATACCCCGGCGCTTACGCATATGCTTGCGGCGTTGAGGCAATTCAGGTTCTCGCAATTCAGTCTAGTATGCAAGAGTGAGATGCGAATATAGTGTCGCGCTTCCCGCATACTATTCACCTATCGTCAAGACGAGGCACTCGCAGCGTTTAAATGCGAATTTGTTTTCGATCTTTACAAAACACCTCGATGTAGTCGATAAATTCTGATTATTAATAATATTATTTTTTAAATCAATGCGTAAATATATTATGGAGGAATACCTAAAATCTTAACCTTGTATTTATTATATTTATAGAGATATTGATGGTTATTAGAAGCAACGTGTAGAAGATGCCCAACACAGGGAGGAAAGGTTAAAGAAATGGTAGGACGGGAAAGGCTGAGAAGTCGTCATTAGTGGGATCGTTTACGTTCAAAGAATGGATGAGACTCAAATTTCGCGCACAGTTTCTCGTGGTTATTCCCAAATCCAAAGCCGACTATCAGACATAACTCCAAAGAAGTAGATGGAAAGCTGGTATACTAATTCCCAGGAATTATTGTAAATAGAAAGAAAACCCAGAACGAGAATATACTGATAGAAGTTTTTGTATTTTCTGTAGTTTTCGTCTTGACGGCTACGAACCTTTCTCTGGAATGTACTACATAAACATTAACGACCACGTTATTTCCCTGTCGGAGAAGACAGACCGTCAGACTCTCCTACCTCGATATACATATTTCGTCTCTTTCACAACCATGCATTTTCTTATACAATTCCTAAGATTTATATGACGTTCTACGTTTCCATCTATCAAAATATCACTCGCTTTATCCAATACCTTTTTTTTTGTTATTTCTACCGCGCCTTCCAACCACATTTACAATATACTATGCGTATCCAGAAAGTAAGTGTACTGAGGCTCTCACGACCGGATGGATTTTATTTTCGACATGTTGGCTACACTTCCGTGTAGCCTGACCCTTCCCCTCCGCAACGAGGCATGTTCGAGGTCAGTACGTTGAGAAGTGTCGACGCGACAACACGTTTCGTGAAAGATGTCAATCAAATCTCCCGCCAAGTGCGAAATACGAGGCGTCATCCGTTATCTCGTTTGGAAGGGAAACCTCCGGTTGAGGTTTATAATGAGGTGAAAACTGCATATGGTGATAAAGCTATGAATCGTACGAGTGTGTACAAGTGGTGTCGCGAGTTTAAAAACGGTCACGTCACACCTCTTCACCCTCCGCCAAAAAGTTCAAAACCACAATGTCAGCCAAGAAAATCATGGCATCCGTGTTTTGGGACTGTCAAGGCATCATTTTAATTGAATATATGCCTCAAGGGGAGACCATCAACTCTGCAAGATACTGTGAGACCCTAAAAAAATTGCGGAGGGCGATTCAGAACAAGAGAGGCATGCGGACAAAGGGAGTCTGCCTGCTGCACGACAATGCCAGACCACACACGGCCAACGCCACGAAGGAACTGCTCGCCTCGTTTAAATGGGATGTCCTGAACCATCCCGCGCATTCCCCTGACCTAGCACCTTCAGATTACTATCTCTTTACCTCCCTGAAGCTGCACATGGGTGGAAAAAGGTTTTCAACCGACGAGGAGGTAAAGGAGGAGGTGGAGAAGTGGACGGAGGGGTTGGCGGGAAACTACTTCGAAGAAGGCATCAAAAAGTTGATACCCCGCTTCATCACCTGCATTGAGAGGAATGGCGACTATGTCGAAAAATAGCTTACATATGTACTACGGTAACCACGTAATTTTTTTGTTTAAATAAAAAAAATTGTAGCCTACAAAAATTCAGTACACTTACTTTCTGGATATGCCTCGTATATATTATATAACTTTTCTTAGCATTTCTTCATTCGTCTGTTCTCCATGGCCTATCGCCTTAATTTTCATTCATCCCTAATCACTTCATTCCATATTTTGTCATAAATTGCATATTCTTCTCAGTGAGAAGTTGCAAATTGCATTTCAACTACATTTATTCGAGTGCTTTCAGTGTTTTTCCACGTCCACGTTTTACTCCCATACATAAAAGTTAGTACTAAAAAACCCGGTGTGCTAATTTTTAAACAGCATAGTATAAAAATCTACTAAAATCTCAGTAAATTTTGTTACTATCCGGTTCAAGTATATGTACATGTTTAAGTACCCCATTCACTTTCTTACCTATCGCTACACGACCTATCCTTCTTAAATCTTCCAGCATCTGGGAAAATACTAACCAAATAACAGAGTTCTTCAGCTTGCTCCAATATTGCTTCATTGTTCATCCATTGATCGCATTTATTTTTCCTTTCTCGCTTTTCTATCACCATGATTGGATTTCGTAACATTCATTGGCAGATCTCTTATAATGCACTGATATATTGAAATTCTGTTTTTTTTTTGTACAGGGTTATACAAAGGTATTTTTGTCCAACAATCCTCCAATATTTCATTGTTCATCCATTTATCACGTTTACTTTTCGTTTCTCGCTTTTCTATCATCATAACTTTAGATTTCGCAACATTCATTGGCAAATCTCCTATAAAGTACTGATATATTGAAATTCTGTTTTTTTTGTACTGGGTATACAAAGGTATTTCTGTCCAACAATGGCTTAAGAAATATAATAAAATATAATACAACATAATGCAATTGTACATCCACATACATAGCGATTGTGCTCCGCCGTTTCGAAAACTTGGCAAGTATTTTATTCATAGCCCAAAGAGCCAACAAGCTAGACGGCTAATACAAACTGCCTCGGAAGATGCCAAGTATAATATTAATCATTACGCTTTTACGATACGGTTATTCCGACATATTTAGGGCAACGACATCATAAAACAAAATAAAAGCACGCTAATGAAACAATCAAATAATACTTACAATACAAGGCAAATGGAAGCTCTATCGAGCTGACCCCGATGTTCATTAAACGAGTGGAACACTTACCTGAAACAAGCAAGGAAATTGGAAATGATTAATGTTTCGCATTGTTTCGAAACAAAGAGAAAAAATCAATAAATAAATAAAAATACAATGATAATCCTTAATTAAATTACGTTTAACGAAATAAGTAGTGGTGTACACTCTCTGTATTGCCAGCAAGAAAAAACGCCAAAGTAGAGATTTTATCGAATCTAATGAAATCGTATAGCTTATATGTAGACTATTTTACCAAATGTAGCAAAACATTATAGCTTTATATATCTCTTTATTGACATTCTCCAATAGCCATTTCAATTAATGATTTTTAATGAGAAAAAACTCTACATCTACAGTTTCCTTAATTATATTTTTAAATCTTCCTACTGGCAAGTGTCTGCCATGTTAGCAAACATCTCGTATATGTCAGATAAATACTAGGATAAGATTTTATAATTTACTATCTTTATTATATAATATATGTAGTATAAATGTATTTCTAAATGTTACATATTGTTAATACGAGACAACTTCATAAATTAAATAAATCAACAACCACTTTACAAGGCATTCAAAGACCGAAAACACTTAGTTACTGGAAATTATTATTTTTAATTGGTTGACTTAATTCGCCACGATGTGTGACTGTGAAACTACAACAGGTATAAAGTAACCGCCAGGAGCGCTAATTATCATAATTGAACGTTTAAATTCATAAAACAGTAAAGCAACTGACTGATACTTCATATTTAAGTTATAGAAAAGATCATAATCATTCCTATCGTTTCCCATTACTGAGGGTAGTGATCTAGGGGATGTTGATTATACAAATTGTAATGACCTCTCGATCACTTGCCGTTTGCATGGCAGTGAACAAGCTTCCTCATTCCATAACTTCACCTGGTCATCTTTCACCTAGTTGACGCTAAACCATTATATCTTCTTACTGACACACTTCATATAACCATATTTTTTTCCAAGTATCTGGATCACATCCAAAAATGTACCCGAAGAACTGCAGGATATGCTGGAAACAAATTGAAGACAGTCGTACCGTCACATTTAACTACTATACTACGAAGACTTTCAATATTTTGGTGGTCTTCGAGATTCTCAGCATTCGAAACTATCGCGGCATCTCAAAGGAACCATTTTGTAACGTTCACAGGCTTTCATAAAGAGAGAAGAGATATAAACTAATAAAAAAGTCCAAAAGAACACGGTGTTAGTTTCTAATTGAATGAGATAATAAAGGGAAAGCTTTCGCAGTGGGAAGTAAGGCGTCCGTCAACTGTGGTAAACAAGCTAACGTTTAGCTTTCGATTACATTCCGTCACATTTAACTCCAGGAGGGTGGAAACATTCGTTCTTCTAGCGATCAACGAGATTGTCTATTATTATTGTACGACAATCACGTCGTTTCCCTGTCTGATCAATCAGAAAGGAGAAAACTCCAGACCTTCCTGTCACGACACAAATCTTTGGCCTCTTCTCCTCATACATCTATTCACCTTCTCATAAATCTCCTACGATTTCACTAACATTTTACAATTTTTTCTTTCAAAATATCATCTAACATATCCAATCACACTTTTCTTGGTCTTCCTCTACCACGCCTTCCTTTTAAATTGCACTGTAAATCTATTTTCTTCTTCATCGAACTTAATACCATACATCACCCACAAGTTTATATTAATCTCTAATAATTTAATTCTGTAATGTCATAAAACAGCGCTCTTAACGTGATATTTTATGATTAAACTGCACTGCACAGGTCATATGTACATAAATTTTCTATGGTGGGATTGATTCAGAAAACCTCATTATATTTTTTAAAAATCATTGCTTTCAGTTGAATCGTTTTTGCATAATAAAAGGCAAATTTACATTATTGTAGATTGATTAATATTATTTTTTTGTTTTAAACGGTGATGGGGCAATTGTTTATAAGAAATGGCCAAATTGTCGTCGGTCGACTGCCGTGTATTTTAGAGATTATGCCTGAACAATAAAGATAAAAATACGTCAACACTTAATTAACACGAATACAAAACCCCACAATCTCATTCAGGGCTTTACAATGTTTTATTGCCTTTAAAAATTAACACTTCAAGAAGTTTACCTTTGATGTTTATTCTCAAGATGTAATGTTTTTTTTTAAGTATTTTTAATTATTTGAAAGATTAAATTTTATTAATTTATTTAAACATACTTAATTTTATTCATTTATTTAAAAACATACTTAATTGTATTCATTTATTTAAAAACATACTTAATTCCTACAAGTAATTTAACAACAAAAGCAGCTTTGAAGTACGTTGTCGGGATACAAAATAGGAAGACAGTATTGTTCTCAATATTTATTTTTTGTTCAAAGCTGGGAATGGAATTTTTTTATTTATTAGAAAAAATATGTTTCTGTTGTTCCATTAGTTCAATTAAATCAAATGAACTCTTCTATAAACGCAAGGTTTTGTCGGGAGATAAAATATGAAGACATTACTGTTCTCAATATTTGTTTTATTGTTCAAAGCTATGAATGGAATTCTTCGATTAATTTATAAAAAAATATGTTTCTGTTGTTCCGTTAGTTTAATTTAACGAAATAAACTTTTTTATAAGCTCAAGGTGTTGTCGGGAGATAAAATAGAAAGACATTACTGTTCTCAATATTTGTTTTTTTTTTCAAAGCTATGAATGGAATTCTTCGATTAATGTATAAAAAATATCTATGGCGTTTTGGTAAAGAGGTACAAGTCATCAATTACTTATTTGTCAGTTTGAAGTTTTGCAACACTTGTATTCCTGAAATACAGACCTCAGGTAAATTTTAAAGGTAAACTTTGTATACATAAACTTCAAACTGACAAATAAGTAATTGATGTCTTGTACCTCTTTACCTAAACGCCATAGATATGTTTATTTTGTTCCGTTAGTTGAATTTAACCAAATGAAATCTTTTATAAGCGCAAGGTGTTGTCGGGAGATAAAATATGAAGACATTACTGTTCTCAATATTTGTTTATTTTTTCAAAGCTATGAATGGAATTCTTCGATTAATGTATAAAAAATATGTTTCTGTTGTTTCGTTAGTTTAATTTAACTAAATGAACTATTTTATAAGCGCAAGGGGTGTTGTCGGGAGATAAAATAGAAAGGCATTACTGTTCTCAATGTTTTTTTTTTAAAGCTATGAATGAAATTCTTCGATTAATGTATAAAAAACATGTTTCTTTTGTTCCGTTAGTTCAATTTAACTAAATGAACTATTTTATAAGCGCAAGGTGTTGTCGGGAGATAAAATATGAAGACATTACTGTTCTCAATATTTATTTTTTTGTTCAAAGCTATGAATGGAATTCTTCGATTAATTTATAAAAAATATGTTTATGTTGTTCCGTTAGTTTAATTTAACTAAATGAACTATTTTATAAGCGCGAGGTGTTGTCGGGAGATAAAATAGGAAGACATCAGTGTTCTAAATATTTGTTTTTTTTTTTGTTTAAAGCTGTGAATGGAATTCTTCGATCAGTTTGAAAAAAATATGTTTCCGTTGTCCTATTAGTTCAACTTAACTAAACGAGTTATACGCAAGGTGAATAATAATGATTCAATCAATTCATCTATCAATAATAGTATTTGCTATACGTTCAATAATGGATTCTTTGAGTTGGACATGTTTTGGATTTCAATTACTGTATATATAGAAATATTGAATTACTTAAATTAAATTTACCTTATGATAAGTGACACAGTGTTTTCTCTTAAATACTTCATTTTATTTTAAATATGAGTTTTGTTTTCTCTCTTTCCATTCTCGATTCTTCTCCGTATATTTTAAACTCATTTTTATAAGTGTTTTTTATTACTTTTCATCCAAATGTATGTTATTTAATTTATTTTCTAAAGTATTGTATAATTCATATTATACTTTGTTGTATACACTACGACCTAGCGGAATTATCACCATGTTGCTATCCCTTCCAACCAACCAGAAATATGTCAAAGAGGCCTTTAGTACAAAAAAGACTGATATACATTTTTGTCCAGTTTCCCACGGGAATCCGATCCGCAGGTCCAAAGTTGGAAAATAAGCATACTACCAACTAGGCCACGGAGGTCGTGTTTTTTATATCTTAGGTTTTAACGTACATTTGTCCCGCTTTCTTCACGGGGTAGGCAAAAAAACAGATATCCAAACTTTTTTAGTCAAGCCTAAATCTTCCGCCTCCTCAATATTCATACGTTTCGTCATGCACAATTTATACTTCTGCCTTAACCTTCTTTCGAAACCTGGTCCACTCGATCAAGCCACGTTTTTTTCGGTATACCTCTTCCACACCCACCTTGCATACGAGTACTTCTGTTTTGTATACTCGCTTAGTCATTATTTTGTCATTCATATTCCCCATATGTCCAAACCATCTTAAAGCTCCTTCATCTTGCTTAAAACATCAATTTTATCCTTTCATTAATTTCTCATATCTTATTTCATACATTGACATTACACTTTAATTCTTAGCGCCCACATCTCTACAGCAATAATTTTAGAGTTATTTTTCTTTTTATATTTTATAGCGCTGTTTCCTGACCATTATAATCACCTCAAGAGCAGTTCCTAACTAATTCAATTTATTCAAGAAATAAGGTACGTTAAAAGGCTTCAATATCGCTGCGCCCTCTGAATAATTAAATTCGGATGCTAAATAGTCCAAGAGTAAAACCAGTCTTGAAGCGAATTCACCAAGAATCGAACCTGCGACAACTTCTTACAAAGCATGAATGCTAACATGACAAGTATAAATATCTATACGTTAAGGTGGGCACCAACACACTTTTATGTAAGTACATGGTACTTCAGTTTTATATATCCATAACGCGAAATCGGGTAATAAATATTGTTCAAATTTTCATGCTTTTGCGCAATGTATGATAAATTTCGGAACGTCAGCGCTGATATTACATAAAATAAATTGTAAAATAATGGACGGAATCCCGCTCGAATAATTATTAAAATCACGCCATCAATATGCAAGGCTACACCTGTTCCATACTACTGGTAAATTGCGCCATAATTCAGAATAATCGGTTAAATAAATTAATAGTAAACAAAATTTGTGCGAAAATAAGCAGTACACCAAATTCAGAAAATCCATTATGGGTTAAGTAACTAGGTTCGCCAATCTTTCTCGCATCATTAACCATTATTTTG
Source organism: Odontocerum albicorne (assembly GCA_949825065.1). Lineage (NCBI taxonomy): Eukaryota > Metazoa > Arthropoda > Insecta > Trichoptera > Odontoceridae > Odontocerum > Odontocerum albicorne. The sequence goes on along the minus strand of OX463840.1, from coordinate 5,764,608 downwards.
ACATAACAAACTTTTTATACATACCATCGGGTCATTTCCCTGCTGGAATAGGCAGAGATGATAGAGCGTCAGACTTATGTATTTAATTATTTACTAACACTTCATTGTTAAAACAGTCTGGAGGGGTTACTGCCAAGCGGCAATATCTTCCAGCCAACCAGTAACACCTAGGCTTCCACGAATGCGTGAGCTTTTTATTTTGTCTCTTAGGGACACACCAGCTGACCATCTTAGCATGCGCATTTCAGCAGTTTCTAGTTGCCTAGAGTAAGAGTTATACATCGTCCAGCATTCGGAGCCATAGAAGAGTGTATTCAAATGACTACCCATCCTCACTTAATTCATAAACATATACGTGAGCACACACTCATAAACCCCACAAAGAAGAACAATCATTACTTTTCATATAAAGTGTGGAATTCATTATACACGTTTCATCAAGAACGTAAGACGTTGATAAGATACCTTTCTTCTAACCAGGAGGTTGCGCGTTTGATCCCCATTGGTATCCAGACTTTTAACCTTTCTCTTCCTGTGCTAAAAAAATCCGCCCGTTCCGGTGCTGTGTATTCAATATGATACACATCAATACACATGTAAAAATGAGCAATTTAAAATCGCAAAAATAAGAATATTCATAGCCAATCGCTTAAATTAATTAAATTTGAAGTCAAAAGTGATAATAATTGAAATTTAATTATTGAAAACATTAAAAAAACCATCGGCCGACGTTCACAAAACGGGCGAAACGGCCACCTCGAACGAAAGCCCGCGAGCTTCTGAAGCGAGAGAAGCGAGCGAACTGAGACTCTATTTCTTGCGTTCCCATATATCGAAGTAGAGGGAGAGTGAGACGTGAATAGCGTCGCTTCCTCACCCATTGCGGTTTTTAGAATGAATATACCTACGTCTCACACACTGGCACACGTTTGACTGTATTGGAGAATTTATTCCCGATTTTCACAAAATATCCCTGATGTGCCCGATAAGTGCTAATTATTATTAATATTATTTTTTTCATTCAATGCGTAAATGTATTACGGAGGAATACCTAAAATCTGAACCCAGTATTTATTATATTTATAGATATATTAAAGTGTTTAGAAGCAATGTGTACTAGTTTCACATCACAGGGAAGATAGGGTTAAAAATAAAGGGTTGCAGTCTGGTTTTCACTTAAGGTTTATTTAAAACGTTTCTGATTTGTTGAAAGATATTGCCACATGGTAACATATCTGACAGTTTGTAGTGTATACAACGAACGAGTAATACAGTATGTATAATACCGAAAAGGCCTCCACCCGAAGATCTTTTAATAGAACCGAAGCCTTGACCGAACCAACTATGAGGCGATCTATAACTATTATTGTAATATATTCTTAGGTCAAAAGGAATTAACTAATACGCCCTGATACCGGGGAGAATCTTATTTTTTTATTTATTATGATACCCTTAAACATATCTGAATTGTTGATTCAAACATATTAAAGAGCATGACTGAAAGACAATATTGTCCTCAGCCCCAATAATCGAGCTTTCGGGTTTAGAGCCACATCAGTAATCACGAAACTTGCATTTCGTATATGCACGTGTTAGTTAAACTATCTAACGTGATTATACAACACTTGCACATGCACTCGGCGAGTGCGAGTTTGATACCTGACGAACTTATCAGACAGGAACCCTTTTTAGAGTACTATCGAATCCGAAACTTCCGGACGAAAGTCAAGCGCTTCACTTACTATAGTTCGGAAATTCTAGGATGAGTCCTGTGACTGCTCACAAATTTGCCCCAATACAACCTTATTTACCTAAATAACTTGCTTTTTATTAGAATTGAGGCTTATATTAAAGTCGATAAAATAATTAAAATTACTGAACATCGTTACAAGGTTGTATTGGGGCAAATTTGTGAACTGTCACAGGACTCATCCTAGAATTTCCGAACTTTAGATCATGGAGGTTATCGGGGAAACCCTTACACCAACATATCCTGAAGTCTCATTTACGAATGAATACGTTTCTATTACGTTATATCGAAAAAGGCTAACCTAAAAAATATACAAGTCGTTTTCTTTATTTATCAGGTAGTTTTTTCTTTCAATTGAAATGAAAGCGTATATCTTCCATGACCTTCATCCTCGTGCTGTTACTGTGTCACTGCATCTTTTTCCTGTCACTATTGCTACGACGATGAACTTTCCAGCATATCTAGCTCATGTCTGGAAATAAGCTCGAAGAACCGCAGGATATGCTGGAATCATAATGAGAATAGTCATGTCATCACATTTAACTTCTGCGGAATTCAGACGTTCTTTTGGCGTTACACGGGATTTTTAGCATCCGACGAAAAACTACATCTTAAACAAATTTATTCTTACACGTTCTCGCGCGCTCCATAACCTCCCGAAGCTAAAATCCAGTTATATTTAGAATATATATATCTATATTTGGAGACGGGATTTTGGAGATTCGGAGGCTGTATTTTGGAGGTGGAACAAAGGAAAATTGTGAAATCTACTAAGCATTTTGACCGTACTATTTACGGTGATTAGGAACTTCAATGGAGCAACAGTTTTCTCACAATCTCCAATCCAAGTAGGTATTCTTATAAAATTCTTAAAATAGAGTATGAAATTATTTATATTTGTCTGGTAATAGATTTGGTCTAATAAGAGTACTAGACTGCGAGTTTCGTGGCTACTACAGTGACTATAAACCCGAAAGTTCAATTACTGCAACCGAAAAACAATGTCGTCTCCAAGACACACTCTTCAATATGCCCGAATAACAAACTCGAAAATGTTGATAGTTTATTATACAAATAAATAAAAAATTGAAACACCCAAATACTGGATATATCTATATCAAGCCAAATTTTTCGACATGTTAATGTGTTCGTAAAATAAGAATACCAATTTGTGTAAAAAGGTAGAAAGAAAGACAGGTTAAATATTATGTTTATAATTTGGTGCATGGTGGCGCGGCAACGCATTGGACTTCCGTGCGGAAGGTCGTCGGTTCGATCCCCGCGTTGTGCTACTCCCCTCGAATGACACAGGCATTTTTTTCCACCTAGTGTTCGAGGGTATAAGGATACCTATGACTTCGGTCATATCTATTCTTAAAAAAAATAAAAAAAATACTTTCATTTTTTTAAATATGAAAAACCAACTTAATAATAAAATACTGTGCATAACGAGATATACGAATATGGAGGAAGCGAAAGTTGTGCACTTGGATATAGAAGTTTGGAGATTTTTCATTCTGTCGATCCCGCAAGGGACACGGCAAGATGGGATATATGTAAAAATCAAGTGTATATAGTAAACGCTGAATTAAGGAATAAACTACTTTATATTAGGCCTGGTGATAATCGACAACCATGACCCACGGATTATGAAACACAGTAAAGGACAATCCACACAAAAAGCAGGTTGAAAAAAGGACAGCGCATTAACAAGGCAAACAGTCTTTGTGTAAACTTGTTTTAGTCTCTAGAAGGTGGCCTTTTTTTAGAGTAGCCGTGAGAGACACTGAGAAATTAATAGCGTAGAAATGTCTGAAAATGGTTGTAAGATAGTGAAAAAAACTGGTTCATAAATTTCACCCAAGACAAAAATAAAACTCAAAAGGGTGGTATGGGGAAAATGCACGATGTCACTCAGAATTAAATGATAAAAAATAGTTTTCAAGATTTCAAAATAAATATTTTAATAGATATAACCTCCGTGATCCTGTTGGTAAGATGCTTGATATCCACCCGGGAGTTTCGGGTTCGATTCTCGATGATACCCAGGAAAAAACAAAGAAAATGGTACAAGTATCGTTAAAAGTTCGTGCAGTAACAATAGTAGTAACAATAACAATAGTTAGTGCAGTAACAATAGTTCGTGCAGTAACAATAATAACAACGTGCAGTAGTAATAGCCCCCAAAATATCCCACGTCCGTTTCACAATATTCGATGTAGGAGAAAGGTGTCCAAAAGTCGGAGTGATACTTCAAGCACAAATCATCAACAGTCAGTGCAATAATCGCACGCGCTTGATTGAGCTTTTTGGTTTGAGCGTTGTTGCCTCTCAACGAGCAGTAGTATTTACAACACGTAAGATGACGAACTGTGAGCTATTTGTCTACTCGTGTGGTTCTCAATTCAACGGTTTGATTACTGGGGCCACAGACAATATTGTCTCTCGGCCATATTCTTTGACATATTCTCACTATCAATCTGGATATGTTAACGGATAACATACGAATGCATGCAGGATCTTAACTGATGTTCAGGATTTTTACTTACATCACGCCATTTCCCCGTCGAGGTAGATAGATACATACGACAAAGCACCAGATTGTTTTATCTCGACACACATTTTTCGCTTCTTCTACATTTGTATATCTTCCCTTACAACTTCTACGATTTCACTAACTTTTCCATTTCCTTCTTTCAAAATATGATTCACTAGATCCAACAATACTTTCTTTAGTCTTCATCTACGACAACTTACACTCAAATTAGCACTATATATTTGTTTTGTATGTCTTTCTTCATTCATTCGTTATACATGCCCAAATCATCCCAGAAAGCTTACTCAAAATATCCGCCTTAAGTTCACATTTATCCTTAATCACTTAATTTCCTATTCTGAATACATTGTCATCCCATGTATTTTTTCAGAGTGCACGTATTTCAACAGCATTTATTCAGCTATTTTCAGATTTTTTTCACGTTCACACTTCGCTTGCGCAGGTCCATTAAATGAAAATATTCGCAGTAACACGGATCCACTCAGTTCAGGACGCACAGTTCATTTGAACACATCAGCCTTAAGTTCACATTCACCCCTTATCACTTATTCCTTATTGTATCATACATTTCCACCCCGTGTATTCTTCTCAACGCATGCATAAATTCATTTATACAGCATAAATTCCACTTCTTTCAATCAAGCTGGCGTCTTCTTTTATTTTATATCTCAAATATATTATGAAGTGCTCACATACTCGTATTACCGTAGACTATTGAAATATATCGATTATTTAAAAAAATAATTATAATTAATTTTATTTAAATTTAACCCCTGGAATATACGTATGTTATGTCGTTCTGCTTCTAACACAATGCCTATAATCACATTCGTCACGCCCTATGATTAAAGCAAAGCGCATTCACAAGGCACTCGCCAACAAGGCATCACTTGGAATGTGTTCATTATGAATTGACAACAATTGAATTTACGCCGTTATGTAAATTAACATGTGACATACAAACAAATCAAAACGCCGAATGGGTTTTAAACATGTGTTTATAAAAATGAAACCTGTCACCTCTTGTTAGACTATCCACATATATTGTTTATAGTTAAAGCATTAACCTTGTGGAAGTTTAAAGACATTGTAATTTATTTTTATCAAACACTGTTTATTCCACTTTTTTGAAAGCCTCATTGATTCACTTTTAAAAAACAAAACTAAAAAGAAACTTATAAAAGGTTACATATTTAACGACACATATAAGCATACATATATTATAAATGGAGCAAAGTCCTATTTATAAAAGAACATATCATACGAAATAACCAAAAATATTCCAAGTCACATAAAGCCAGCTTTTTACACTAATTTTAATCTCCGGAAACTCTTATTTAATAGGAAAGGCAAAAATGGAATACTTAGCAACAGTGGTGTGTACGAGTATAAACTTTTATGTGCTGACTGATAATTTCTATATAGGAAAGACAGGAAGATCCTTTGAAAAGAGATTTCGTGAACACAAATCCGCCTTAACAAATCCTCTAATTTATTCTGAAATGGCTAATCATTGTCACCGTGAAAACCATAGTTTTTCTATCGATGATGCCAAATTCTTACATATCAGTAGTAACGAAAATAAATTGGACAGATTAGAGGCCCTAGAAACTTCTAAGTCAGTATTTCGATCCGAACATCTGGTAAATACATATATTCCAAAAAAAAATCCGCTCCTGGCCGGAATCGTTCCATGCCTCCCTTACCCCTCAGTCCCCAACCGTTGAACCGTGTATATCGGTGCCAGTTCGAACAGAGTTTAGTCTTGTTTGTGCTCCCCTGAAGATGAGGTGAAAGCCTTGAAACCGGTAGGGTTATACCGTTACAAAAAAGTGGAAAAAATTGTGTTTGATAAAATAAATTACGCTATCCACATACTATTACGCCATTTCTTTGTCGGGTAGGCAGAGAGGATGGTGCGCCAAATGTTCATTTCTCGCCACACATATTTCGCCTTGTCCACATACAAAACCTCACACAACTCCTAGATATTCTTTTTTTCAAAATATAATTCACTTGATACAACATTACTTTCCTTGGCATTTCTCTACCACGTTTTCCACTTACATATGCACGGTGTATTTGTTTTGTAAGTCTTTCATCATTAATTAGGTAAAAGTGGTCAAATTATAGATGAAAGACTTACAAAACATCTTCATCTTAAGAACAAACGCTTCAATTCACATTCATACCAAATCACTTCACTCCGTATTCAGGCATACATTATCACCCTATGTCTTATTCTCAGTGCACGCATTTATCTACAGCATTTATCCGGCTTCTTTCACTATTTTTTCACGTCCACGTTTCACTCCCATGCGTTGGTAATTAAATACTAAAATACAACTAGATGTTCTCTTTACGTGTTTTCTTTTACTACTTATATTACTTTCATACATACTCGTATATATCACAATACTTATTATCCAGATTCCCTCAAATTCCCGGAACCAACATCCAAGCTAGCGAGCTTAATACTAAAATACTCTTGTGGACTATCATCTTAGCAAACAGTTATACTGTCCGATTCGATTAAATATGTTAAAGAGCCTCATTGCCTTTGTTTCGAATCGCTACACGTCGTTCGATATTTTTCGGAAAGCTTTCATAATCTGAGAAAATACTAATTAGCAAAATTTCTCAACTTGCTCCAATCGTTCACTGTTCGCCCATATATAGAATTTACTTCTGCACTTCTCCATCACCATGATTTTGAATTTCGCAACATTCAATCTTAGATCTGTTTTCTCGCATCTCTCATACATTTTACTGTATCTTTAGAGATAATACTATACATTATTGAAGTGAGTACAGTCACTTTAAAGAGTCATAAAAATCCAATGATTGAAACAACTTAGCGTTAGACAATTACGTAAATTAATATGAAATCCTTGACCATTATAAAGCGTCGGTTGTCTTATAACGAGTAATGCAACCTGCAACATTCTGAAGTATCGTGTTCGATTCTTAGCGCATCTAGAACTACTCGTATTTTTCATTACTTTACATAAGTTAGAAGTGTGCTTTTGAAGAGACACTTATTAAAAAAGCGTTTTGTTTTGCGTTGGATTTAAATATCGTTATACGAGTATATGATACATTAAAATCGTGGCGGTTTTATTACCACACCGCATTCAATTCTAACCAATCTTCTCCCTGGCTCCATCCCAACTCATTGTCTGCGAAGACTGTTGGGGTCAGCTCTCCTCGTCCTCAGGTTATATGCTCTTCTGTCCCAGACTACGTCCCCCTGACCGTGCCTCTGCATCAGGTTATCTTTTTGCACCACCCATGAATTCTTTGGCCTTCCTCTGGTTGTTATACGAGGAAGATCCATGGAGATTGCCTGGTTCACAATGTGATCGGGTGCTCTGCGTCCAACGTGCCCATACCATCTCAATCGCCTCTCCTCCATCTTGCTGTTGATGTATGTAACACCTAGGCTTCCACGAATGCGTGAGCTTTTTATTTTGTCTCTTAGGGACACACCAGCTGACCATCTTAGCATGCGCATTTCAGCATTTTCTGGTTGCCTAGAGTGAGAGTTATACATCGTCCAGCATTCGGAGCCATAGAGCAGTACGGTTCTGACAATCGTTTGGTATGCTTTTCCTTTTAACTTTACTGGCATTTTCGGATCACATAGAACTCCTGTCATTGGTCTAAACTTCATCCATCTCACACTAATTCTATGTGTTACATCTGCTGCACATCCTCCATCGCTATGGATGAGTGACCCAAGATACTTAAAGGAGTCACAATTTGGTTATGTTTCTCCATCCGTTCGCATTACGGGAGTGACAGCATTTGTGTTCTCGAATGGTAGGTACAGATACTCTGTTTTCTTTCTGCTCAGTCTCAATCCATTGTCCTCCAAGATTCTTATCCACCTTTCCAGACTATTTTGCAGGTCTTCATGTTTTTCACTTATTAATACGAATTCTAACCAATCTGAAAGATGTCAAATAAATCTGAAGTAAAAACTTCAAGGGAATCCTTTAAAAAAAAATCCGCGACAGACCGGGAATCAATCCTGCAACTCCCGAGTTGGTATACACATTTTTAATCGCCTATGAATTTGTCTATAATTCTCTTATTTAATATAATAGCACGAAAACATTTGAGTTCAAAATTATATAAAATTGTATAACATAAAATTTCTCATCTGTTTTTCAAACAAATTAATACATGTTTAATCAACTTATTTATAAGTAAAATGGACGTTCAAAGCCATTTTAACGAGATTAAATCAGGTTTATCTAAAACAATTAAAACATTTTAATTGGGCATATCACAGCCGGATAATAACAAAGTTATCATTAAAATCACTTAACCATCACAAACTTTGTGAAAAAATGTAAAAATTCCGACATAATCGGAATACTTTCAGTATGAAAATGCTCACTTCAAAACATATTAAATATGGCGTCGAAAACCTTTTGTTTTTGAACCATATGCAGATTCTATCCCAAAAAAATAGACTCTCCATAGGTGTATTCATCGGTCTCTCGTTGTAGAGCTCATGAAAAAAAATTGCGTTGCGAGTCGTTTCCCTTTTCCCTTGATGTCGGACCATAAGTCCATCGTCACCACTATTCTTTTCAGACTAAGGTATGTCGCCACCGGGGAAGAAGTCCGTTTGAGCAGTTCTTTCTTTGTCACTATGTGACGTCGCGGTCATAAACAAATAAAGAAGATTTCGATCTTCTAGCGTACATTATTTTGTCCCCCATAACAGCGTGGATGTATGTGGGATCGAACTAAACTGTGAAGCTCATGACTGACTATCGTGACTCCTACGATAGCTACTGACGACACCTATCCACCCATCCCTCAGCTCCGCGGCTTAAAGGGCAGTTGTTAAAGGTAACCCAGTTGTGTGTCGCATTTGAACTCTTCCTCTTATGCGTCGTTCTTCTACGCCTCCAGTAACCACAAACTTCAACAAACTGTATCCTTAGCCACGAGCAATGTGCCCAAAGAATCGGAGAACTTGTCGAAGGCATAATATTGACAATCTGTCTGTGGTTCTCAGTTCTTCGAGAATGGAGGCGTTACTTCGCTTTGCTGTCCATGGAATCCGTAACATCTTTCTCCAGCACCACATTTCTATCGCATCTATTTTACGTCTCTCGATTGCTCTCAGAGTCCAAGTCTCCACGCCATACATGAGTATTGCGAAGACGAGAGACTTAACTTGGCGCATTTTTGTCGTGATGGTGATAGTTCTGCTCTTCCATATCTTTTCCAGCTTTGACATCGCATATTTTGTCATAAATTTAATACATACAGGGAAAACAAAGAATATATGGGGTAACAGTGTATGACACTGTAGGGTACCCACGTCCCTAAATATTGTCAATATGCAGGGTCAACGACCGATGAATCAACCTCTGGATATGTACAATTGTCACATACCAGAAACGTCAACACTGTTTACACGCAAATAATATTTACATCGCATTCCAAGGTAGAAAGAGAACATATCACGCCGTCTCGCCGTTTCGACAATAAATATCCTACCCACTGTAGTATCCGCAGCGCTTGCGACCACCTCAGCACGCGCAGGAGTGAGATCGAGATATACCGCGGACGCAGATCGAGATATAACGCGTCCCGTTCTGAAAGTCTATATATACCTACTTATCGATGAATAAAGGCACTTGTTATTATTAACTTGACCATTCATCGCTGTTTACTATTTATCGATTATTCACTCTCACTTTTATCGTATTCCTGAATTGACGTATTTTATTTTAAATACAAACAAATCAAAATCATCACGACGTATCAAATTAAGCATCCCGCTAAATTGGTGACCCCGACACAAATTCAAGGCCCGCTACATGCATACTTACACAAAGCAAAAAAAAGAGACAAAACGGAAATTAAGTGGACCGAGGAATCAACAACGGCATTTGAAAATTGCAAAAAATCAATACGCGACGCAGTTCTGCTGAACCACCCTCAGAACGACGCCGCACTATCCCTTCTAACCGACGCATCGGACACAGGGATGGGGGCCGTCCTACAACAAAGAGTGAGCAATATTTGGCGACCACTGGGATATTTCTCGAAAAAATTCAGCGCCGCTCAAAAAAAATACAGTACATACGACAGAGAGCTAACGGCTATATACATGGTGGTGAAGTATTTCCGGAACTTCCACGAGGGAAGACAAATGATCATCTACACGGATCACAAACCACTCGTGTACGCATTCGCAAAAAAAGTACAGTACATACGACAGAGAGCTAACGGCTATATACATGGCGGTGAAGTATTTCCGGAACTTCCACGAGGGAAGACAAATGATCATCTACACGGATCACAAACCACTCGTGTACGCATTCGCAAAAAAACCATCTGACAGCGAATCAGCCCGAAAACCTCGCTACATAACGTTCATAAGCGAATTCACCACCGATATTCGACACATCGACGGAGCAGAGAATATTCCCGCAGATACTCTGTCTCGAATCGAGACGCTCGTAGCGGCCGCCATATTGGATTACGAAAGTCTCGCCGACGCTCACCAGACAGACACAGACATTCCAATATTATTAAATCGGCCAAATTTGAAATTCAAAAAAATCGCACTACCCACCTCTAGTAAAAAAATATACTGCGAGGTATCAACAGGGAATATGCGACCTTATCTACCGGCAGAATTCCGACTACATGCATACCGCGCCTTGCACGAATTGAGCCACCCCGGGATACGAACCACGAGAAAAATGATGAGAAAGCGATACTTCTGGCCATCGATGAACGTGGACGTCGGAAGGTGGGCGAAACAATGCGTGCAATGCCAGAAAGCGAAGATTCACTGCCATACAAATAGCGTCGTATCTCCGTATCCGCCCGCACAACGATTCGAGAGCGTGCATAAAGACATCGTCGGACCCCTGCCCACATCTCGGAGTGGCGAAAAATATCTGCTCACAATGATCGATAGAGCCACACGATGGCCCGAGGCCATCCCGCTCGTGGACATCACGGCGGAATCCGTCGCCCGCGCCGTATTGGAAGGCTGGATATCCCGCTTCGGATGCCCTACGACTCTCACCAGCGACCAAGGAAGGCAATTCGAGAGCAACCTATTCGACAACCTGATGAAACTGCTCGGAGTCGAGAAGTGAAGGACAACCCCATACCATCCACAAAGCAACGGCATCATAGAGCGATGGCACAGGTCAATGAAGACCGCACTCACAGCCCGCCTAGCGAATAATGGAAAATGGATAGACGAGCTGCCTGTCATTCTCCTCGGACTCCGCGCCGCAGTCAGATCCGACACGGATGTCAGCGCCGCCGAACTGACATACGGAAGGAACCTGCGACTCCCTGGTGACTTCTTCGCAGAAGCAACGTCAAATGAAGGAGTCATGGACAGTACATATGTCGAGCAGCTGCGTGACACTCTACGCAGCCTCCGCCCAGCACCCGTAGAAGCCCACGGCAGCGGAAGGAAAACCTTCGTCCACAAGGACCTCCAGACCTGCAGCCATGTGTTCCTGCGCAACGACGCCGTAAGGAAGCCGCTCCAACCGCCTTACGACGGACCATATGCCGTGCTTGGAAGGAGAAACAAGGTGTTCACGCTGCAGCTGCCTGGACGAGTGGTCAACGTCTCAATGGACCGCCTAAGCCCGCATACATCTCCACCACTGAGGACACAACAGAGACAACGGAGAGAATCCATCAACCAACCACTACACGTAGCGGGAGAATAGTGAAGGGTCCCGTACGTTTCGCGTAGGGCGCGCTCCCTACGCTCCACTAGAAGGAGAGCCATGTAGGGTACCCACGTCCCTAAATATTGTCAATATGCAGGGTCAACGACCGATGAATCAACCTCTGGATATGTACAATTGTCACATACCAGAAACGTCAACACTGTTTACACGCAAATAATATTTACATCGCATTCCAAGGTAGAAAGAGGACATATCACGCCGTCTCGCCGTTTCGACAATAAATATCCTACCCACTGTAGTATCCGCAGCGCTTGCGACCACCTCAGCACGCGCAGGAGTGAGATCGAAATATACCGCAGACGCAGTCACGCGTCCCGTTCTGAAAGTCTATATATACCTACTTATCGATGAATAAAGGCACTTGTTATTATTCACTTGACCATTCATCGCTGTTTACTATTTATCGATTATTCACTCTCACTTTTATCGCATTCCTGAATTGACGTATTTTATTTTAAATACAAACAAATCAAAATCATCACGACGTATCAAATTAAGCATCCCGCTAAAACACAATACTGAATGAAGTGATAAGGGATAAATGTGAACAAAAAGATCAATTCACCTCCCGACTATGTACAGTTACAACAGGACCTAGACTCCCTAGTCTCCAGGACTGAATTCAACATTAATACATGTGTCTGTGTATCTTATAGTCGATCGTTTTCACCAATCCACCGTCAGTATACTATACTATAGAGGAAGAGGCATTATACAGAGTTTCTGAATTCAAAGATTTATGCGTAACCTTTGATGTCGGACTCACGTTCGTTAACTATGTATCACGTTTGATATCGGACTGTTACAAACTACTCCGTTTTATAGTGAGAATATCAAGAGGATTTAACAGTACCGATATCCTTCGAAACTTGTATAATTATCTAATTAGAACCAAATTAGAATATGCATCTACGGTTTGGGCTCCACATCAGCTCAAATATAAAAACAATATAGAACAAATACAAAAAAAATCCTCAGATATTTATGGTACAGAACAAAGGGAGATTACCCAAAATATGCTCACCATGTCAAACTTCTCACGGTGTGTAACTATAGAAGCCTCGAAACAAGAAGGCAAGAATTCATTGCGATATTCCTACTTAAGGTTTTTCAAGGTGGCTTTAACTGTCTCGCGATTCTAGAAGCACTAAGTTTATATGTACCTAATAAATATAGGGGCTCAAAGTTTGGTAGGGTCGCGGTGGTGCATGTTTTGCCGGAAAATGTGTGCCTATAAAATACCGCGTAACGCCATAGTTGCATTCCATCAGCAACACTACCAATAGTCCTACTCCTAGCGTCCACGAGTAGCCTCTTAAGCCCCGCGAGCCCTGGGCAATGTGGTCACTGGCATATTACCATCAGTGCCATAGCAGATAGGAGAGGATGAATGTGCGAGTGTCCGGCGCCATAAAACCGGACCCCCCCGGCTAAGGGAGGGTGACCCCTACAGAAACACCTATCAGGGAAGGCAACGGGAAACCACCCTGATTATCATTCCCAGGATATCACTATGGAGGAAGGCAGACGTCTTGGCTGCGAAATATAAGAGACTGGACCGGAATGAGACGTGAGGAAGAGCTGTTCCGGATCGCGCAAGACAGAGAAGCCTTCGCCAGAGTGATTGCCAACGTCGGGGGGACCTGACAGGACACATCAAGAAGAAGAATAAATATAGCCGTGCAAGGTATCGCCCTCTGTTACGAATAAGCTAATGCTAGAAGCAGACCCTCTTTGTGTAACATGAGAAATCCGTGCAAAGTGGATAAAAAAAAGATGTGTTGAATTGACTGGGTAGACCAATGTTACAGCGGGCATTTCATTTCCAGAAAACATTTCAAAGAAAATCTAACAAAGGTCTGAGCTCCTCTCATAACATGCCTTAAACCGAAATACACCCTCACCATAAGAAAGTACATGTTCGGCCGCGACGTCAGAACAGTGCATATTAATGAAAAAAAAAAACGATAAAAATATTTGAAGAATAGAAAAAGATTCCTGATCCATGTTTAATATATTCTACAATGGGCTTCTTAATTGTAAATCTAATTAACATCGTTGTGTTTAGACTGGTACTAAAATAACCATACTAACATAACAATACATTGCAGGATTTACACCTGTAAATTATGGAGGTAAAGCGTCAAACAATGGATGGAAGAAGCCCACGGGCAAAACGAAATATGATGATACCATCTCATAAATCCGGGACCTCGGATTGTATCTCCATAATTCATGTTGGCAAAGTGATTACACGGAATTAAGCGCAGGACAAGATTGTGGGTGAGTTTGAGATAACAATAACATATCTATTACACAATCAAGTAGTTCTGTGTATTCTTAAAACAGATATAATAAATTTTATAGCATAAACATTTTCTTAAACTTTTTATTGCGATTCCGTGTCTGGACCATTAATAATGCCACGTGTTTCCAGTAGAAATTCAGCGTCTTTCCAATCATGGATTAGCGCTACGCTCAAACAGATTGTTTATTGGTCTTTCCAGTTCACCGCTCCTCTTTTTTTACGTCGTCCTTTACTGTCCATGCAGTGAGACTCTGGAATCAGTTACAAACCAATATAAGACTCGCTACGTCCTTGGCATGCATTAAGAAGCAACTGAAAAAATCTCAATTTCTAGTCAGTAAAATAACGTGTTTCATTCCTGATTTTTCTTTTCCTTTCCTCTCCACCATCCCTTCCTTTCTTTTTGATTGATGATATCTCACTTTATATGAAAACGAATGTTCGGGTGATTGTCCGTCTTGGTGGGGTTCGTGGGCATGGCTCACGTATATGTTTATGGATTTCGTGGGGATGGATAGTCATTTGAATGATTTATGCGACAACGTAACTTATTTAATTTAATTTTGTCTGGTTGGTTGGAAGAGATTGGCGCCTGGCAATAAGCCCGCCAAATTGTATTTGCAATAAAAGTAAATAAATAAATAGCGTATTTTTTTCTCTTTCTATTTCAGAAAATGCGCTTCATCCAGAGAATTCATCAGTTCTTGGGCTCTCTTCGTAAAACTATGAATTAACAGTTAACATAGGTG
Source organism: Odontocerum albicorne (assembly GCA_949825065.1). Lineage (NCBI taxonomy): Eukaryota > Metazoa > Arthropoda > Insecta > Trichoptera > Odontoceridae > Odontocerum > Odontocerum albicorne. Next base: position 5,749,484 of record OX463840.1, on the reverse strand, counting down.
TTGGGATGTTTTTTTTTATATGAATGTGTTTAATAACTAGCAGCAAGCGTGTACAAAGTATGACTCAATACAAATACTCAGGAACGTGGATACATGAAGATGGGATCCCTATCAGGAAATATAGACGAGGATAGAGAGAGCGAGAGCTTCTTTCTCTAAAATGAATATCTCTTTTTACAAATGAAGACCTTAGATTGGAAATGAGAATGCGTCTAGTTTGCTGCAATTCTCCTCTAAATGAAAGCGACGTGGACCGAGAAAAGTCACGCAGAATAGAAGCTTTAAAGATAGAGATCTATAGACGTATCTTCAATATTCCCTGGACAGATCGCGCCACATTTGTGGAAGTGCTTGCTCGTATGTATAAGGACCAAGAACTGCTTAGAGCTGTGAAGATTCACAAATTGCTGTATTTCGGTTAAATATAAAAATATATTGAACAATTTTGTTAATTATTGGATTCTAATAATGTTATATAGTATAACACTTGCGAGTACCACATTTTTCCTTCGGATCGTATCAAGAGAAGCAAAGCTGGTGGCTCATGATGGCATCTTGGTTACAACATTGGAATACGCAAAGCAAAAGTTATATAAGATAAATACGGTACAAATGGGAGCGTTGCATAAAATGTGTGGAAAATATTTTTTAACAGAATGAGGACAGTAGACAAAAATGTGGATTGAAGGAAGACAAAGTGTTTCAGTTGAAGAAAATAACATTGAGATGGTCACGTAGAAAGAACAAATAATAAAAGAAATAACAAAAACGACCTATGCAAGAAGTAAGTAGGTACGAGATGTTTAAGAACAGATAGAAAAAGATTTCACAATCAAATTTTAACAAAGGTTGAATAAAAAGCGTTTATCATAGTATAAATAGGCCAAAGCCCGTACGACGGTTGTCGCCAAAGAAAGAATACGAGAATTGAATTTTGAATACAAGAGAACGAGAGAGGTATACTTGGATTCTCTCCGAAAGTAATTTGAAATTTGAATCTCGGTGGGTCCGTGATACTGAACGAATTTTAAATACCTAGCTAACAATTTTTGAACTGGTGTAAAAGGGGACGATGTATAAATGATATATATAAACAAATTCTACATTTATGAATATATATTTTCATAAATGTAGAATTTGTTTTACTTCCGTGAATATTTCACGGGTTGCAACTAGTTTATTTATATATGACAAAATAAATTATAAAAAATTACAGATAATTTAATGTGGACACACATTTTTTATGCGTCTAGGTGTGATGCCTTTCATTTGTTGTGTCTCCAGTAAACTAGGATTTTGCCTGTATCTTACCGAGGATATATAACATGAAAAAATAAGTTGATATTTGTTTCCGATTGTTGACTTTATAATTCCCCGTATAATAAGAGAGTATGAGTGACAAAATGTATGAACGTAACAAAAGCAAAAGATATGTGTCAGAACAGATTGACATGGACATCTATTATCTCTGCTTACTCTAGTAGAGACGGCGTAATAATTATGAGATTTCATATAGCATAAATAAATCAATATAGGTTTATTGACAGCATAATAGTATGGGCATACATATCCTGTTAAGGCAATGGAACAGAAAATAAATTTACGAGAGAAGCTATCAAATATCTAGGCTTATCCCACAACATTCTCCCAGGCTTGATACACCCCCACCATTTGGAGGGCGAGGACACCAAATGTTATTCAGCCAACATCTTTTTACACATAAATTATGATAAAAAAAAAGTAAGCAATTAATAGAATTATGTTTTAACTCAATGAGTATACACAAAAAATGCCATCATGAGTACCGACTTTTACATTGTGCCTTGACAATTATGAATAGCATAAACTTCTTTGAATAATAAATTATTCGAATATTTTTAAAAGCGCCGACGGAAAAAATGTATGCCATAAAGCAGACTGGAATTGTATTTATTAAACGACCAGAAGACCCACAGGAATAAGAATTGACAAGTACCCAGAACTGGAAATGTGGCGGTGAGATCTGTGTCCGTTGACTGCACATTTGTTAATTACCCTTTCTCACATCAATTAGCAGAAACGGATGTAATAAATAAATTCAGGAAATATAAATACCTTGGAGAGGATGTTAATAGTCACAATGACTTGTATAATTATACACATTGGTTATATTACGTCTAGATTGTAGTAATTATATTCATTCTGGTCTAGTTGATTCGCAAATTTCTAGACTCCAGTCTGTATTCAGTACAGCTGATAGGTTGTTGCTAAATTGCAAAAAAATCTATATTGGCTCAAGTATCGCAAACGGATTAATTTCAAACTTTGTGTCTTTGTATTTTAAGTCCCATAATGAGATGTATTTTAAGTCCCTTAATGAGATGTGTCTGAGAAGTGTCCCAACTTTGAGATCGATTTATTCTTCATCGAATAAATTGGTTGTTCCGAATTGATCCAATAGAGCTGGGTATTATGATAGCTGCTGGCCCTGTGGCGATAAATAATGCAACTGCGGTGACTAAAAGGACCTGTAAAACCGAGACATGGACTTGGCATGCAATTAGAATAAAATGCGTGCAATTAGAATAAAAATTGGGGGTGACATTTTATGACCAAATATGGAATTAAGTGATCACAGATGAATGTGAACTTAAGTAAGACCAAAAAGAGTGCTCTGGGATGGTTTAGGCATGTGGAATGAATGAATGAAGAAAGATTAACAAACCATATACAGTGCAAATGTGAGTGGATTGCGTGGTATAGGAAGACCAAATATAGTATAGTTGAATCAAAGTGAAAGGTATTTTAAAAGCAGGAAAAGTAAAACAAAATAAATCGTAGGAGCTGTACAAGAAGATGTATAGATGTGGAATAGGTGAAATATGTGTGTCGAGATAAGGAAGTCTGACACTCATATATCTGCCTTCTTCAACAGGGAAACGGCGTGATCAAAGCGTTGATCATTAAATGGTATCGAAAGAGATACTTCTATAATTGGTTTCTAGGAAAAAAACAAGTTTTATACGAGTATAACTCGTAAAGAAAACGATTTTTAGTAACCACCTTTGACAACATTTTTTTTACTGAATTTCGAAGGTAAAAAAGCCTTCTGAAACACAGCCTACCGACCACTATATCCGAACACAAAATAAAGTGAATAAAAACAAAATTCAATGACAAACGCTAAGATACACACCGCTATCAGAACAATTAATTTGAAACGAAAACGGATCACCGGAAACCGTTCAACCGCAAAACTGCATTTTATACCAATCTTAGTGTCGCAAATACAAGTTTTCCAAAACTCGATATTACCGATACAGCAAATTGGCCGCGAATTTACAAATCTGAAAGAATGGCAGGGTGCCCAACTTTTGAAATGTTTTATCTGAAACACACCAAATATTTATAATAATGTCTCAATTTCGATAATTGTCACAAATACACAAAAAATGATCAGTTGAATGCGTATCAATTCAGAACCCAGCTGAAGTTTCCAACCTTTCATAACCATTCAGATTTTGGTCATGCAGTCGAGCAGAATTATGTCTTCTGCGTACAGGTCAGCAGGTTATCCATATTCCAGATCAATGATTTTTATAGCACTGGATATATTGGGTGTTAACATAAGTTGTGTCCATTTTTTTATTTATTTAAAAATGAGCACCAAAAGTAAAACAAAGAGGTAAAGGTTATACGTCATTCGAAAGACAATTTTTTGCTCTACAAGATATTTGGTTTGCTTTTACGTTACATGTATTATTTTATATGATTACAAGCTTTCAAAATGGAATGTCAAGTAAACGAAAGTGAGCATTTTCGACACCTTTTGTTCGCGTTCAATCAAGGGAATAAAGCTGCCAAAACTGCTCGCAAAATCTTCATGAATAATATGGTTTAAGCGGTCCTCATCGAAGTCCACTAGTCGTCCGCAACGCTCCATGTTTGTCAGGTCGAAATTACCGTCTTTGAAACGCAAAAACCATCGACCACCTGTCATTTCATTCTTAGCATCTTCACCGTACACTTCGCAAATATCGCGAGTAGTTTTGGCAGCTTTTTTTCCCTCGATTGAACGCGAACAGAGGGTGTCTAAAATGCTCAATTTCGTCTACTTGACATTCCATTTTTAAGGCTTGTAATCAAATAAAATAATATATGTAACGTAAAAGCAAACACAATATCTTGTAGAACAGAAAATTTTCTTTCGAATGACGTATAACATTTACCATTTTGTTTTATTTTTGGTGCTCATTTTTAAATTGAAAAAAAAAACGGACACAACCTATGTTAACACCTAATACAATTCTATGTGTGAAAAGCTTAGCCAAAAAAAGTTTAAAATCAATGGAGAAGGTATGTAACTTACGGTTGGTAATAATACCGCACGTGCAGAACAAACAACACTCGTACGCGTACAGCGAAAATATCGTAACCAGACGGACTCGACCAGACTGAGACCATTTTTTTATTTTTTGTGGAAGTCAGTTTCATTTAAGCAAGTCAAAAGTGATACCAACTAGGCAACAGAGGCCTCCTTGTTCGTGCTAGTTCCGTTTTTTCTGATTGCTTTGACAGCGGTCCATTTTTATTCGATGTCAATAGTTAAAACTCTGGTTCCACCATTGCAGTTTACTATTTTGATAATTTAACTATCTGTTTATCAAAGTCCAAACGTGATTTTTTTAATATAAATTTGTTTGAAAATCAGGAAAGCGTAGAAAGAATCAATATTAAATATAAATATGGCCATCTTTAACGTTTTTTTTAACTTTAATAACTAACGATGGCCTTCTTTGTTCAGCGTAGTTACATTTAGAAATAATATCAGATTCAAAAACCCAGTATTAAGTATGTGCCGAAAGTAAAATGCAATAGCTTATTTAGTCCAACACTGCCTCAGTTTAGGTCCATGGTAACTTGACTAAGGAATGTAATCGCTTATTTAGTCCAACAGTGCCAAAACAGTGTGTGACGACACAAATTTATGTATATTTGTATTTAATATTATGTATATATCATCATATTTATATATGTATTTAATCGTTTATAATTTCTCATAATCATTCATAAAATCAAAACAATTACCACAAACCTATCCTTTCCCGATTCCCAAAAAGATCCTGCCAATTTCCAATAAATATCTTAACAGTCAGAACTTATCCGATGAAGGAGTAAGGTGTCCTACCATCGGACCGAAACTCCGAACAAGCTATCCATCACTTGTTCAGTTTAGGTCCATGGTAGCTTGACTGAGGAATGCAATAGCTTATTTAGTCCAACACTGCCTCAGCTTAGGTCCATGGTAACTTGACTGAGGAATGTAATCGCTTATTTAGTCCAACAGTGCCTCAGTTTAGGTCCATGGTAGCTTGACTAAGGAATGTAAAAGTTTATTTAGTCCAACACTGCCTCAGTTTAGGTCCATGGTAGCTTGACTGTGGAATGTAATAGCTTATTTAGTCCAACATTGCCTCAGTTTAGGTCCATGGTAGCTTGACTGAGGAATGCAATAGCTAATTTAGTCAAATACTGTCTCAGTTAAGGTCCATGGTAGCTTGACTGAGGAATGCAATAGCTTATTTAGTCCAAAACTGCCTCAGCTTAGGTCCATAGTAACTTGACTGAGGAATGTATTAGCTTATTTAGTCCAACAGTGCCTCAGTTTAGGTCCATGGTAGCTTGACTAAGGAATGTAACAGCTTATTTAGTCCAACACTGCCTCAGTTTAGGACTGCGGAATGTAATAGCTTATTTAGTCCAACAGTGCCTCAGTTTAGGTACATGGTAGCTTGACTAAGGAATGTAACAGCTTATTTAGTCCAACACTGCCTCAGTTTAGGTCCATGGAAGCTTGACTGTGGAATGTAATAGCTTATTTAGTCCAACATTGCCTCAGTTTAGGTCCATGATAGCTTGACTGAGGAATGCAATAGCTCATTTAGTCCAATATTGTCTCAGTTAAGGTCCATGGTAGCTTGACAGGAATGAGTGATTAATTTTTTCCATATATTGTACACAATTTGTAACATTTTTTACTGACCTACTGACATGACAGAACTGTTTATGGGAGAAAAAACACTGGTATTTTTTCTAAATGTTATGTTTTGTTTGAAAATCTTGATCAATTGTATATATTATTTTAAATAAAAATAAAATTGATATTTTACGAAATTTATTAAGAAACGCCAGCTGATATTGGATGGTTGTGACTGGCATTAATTTGGACATATAACTTATCATACGAACGAAAAAAAGCTGTTATTTTTGTAAAAAAAATCATTGATTTAACAATGTGTAAAATTATTATTATGATTTTATCTTGATTAAGGTCATTCAGAAGGTTGTTGAGAAAGATTCACATTTTCTACGAATTCATTCGATTTTTATTTATAAAAATAATAAAGTCGTCTTTTTGTAAAGTCTATCGTTGACAACTTGAACACTCTTGGTGGAGAGTTAAAGTTGTCAATGATAGAATCTTGAGATTGTTTAACCACAGTAAGAAAATAAGTTGAAAAAAACTAAATACTAAATAAATATGTCTGAAATGAATGGAGAGCAAGGAAGATTAAAACCAAGGAAATAGTTAGAGTAGTTTAAGTGAAAGCAAAATAAAGAGTTTGAAAAATAGAAGACCATATATGACGAGAAGCATAGATGTAGAAGAGACGAGAATTGTGTGCATGAATAGAAAGGCGTAGAGATCTATCCTATATTCGGTGTCTATCCATGGATTTATCCTACTTAGTTTCTGCTGGGCATGCTCGGGTATAACTCCTTGAGCGTAAGAAGACATCTGCGTCTCCTGGTATACGTTGTCAAACTCGTTCGAGGAGTTGTGAGCTGTCCAGCATTACTACAAAGATTAGCGTTAAATGTTCCTAACAATTACACTAGACTGCGCCGGCATGAACTGTTCTCAATAACATACGCAAGAACGGGTCTTCCAGCCGCTATGCCTGTTGGAAGGGCCTTAACTCTTCTGAACGGGACTGCTTCGGATATTGACATATTTCATATCACATTACCAAAAGCACAAGTATATTTTCTTCTAAGATTGAGTGCGTTAGAAAGCACTCATCAACATACTTAAGTGACTGAATATATGTGTATCATATGTTTGTGTGTATATACTCGTGTGTATGCATATGCATTATTTTTTATTTTATATAATTTTAATATTTTTTTCTATGTAAGTTTTCTTCTTTTTTAATTTCTTGTATTTTTCAAAGTAATTGGGCTAAGCCTGTTTTGAAAAAATATATAAATAAATTAAATTCCTTACCCTAAAGGAAAATAGCGTGTTGGTGTATACGAATATGTAAGAATAAAACATATTTTGGTCACCCGAAAGGAGGCAATTAAAATTCCATATACCTGTTCGCTATTAACGGCTAATGGCACTAATGAACCTTGAAATTGCATAATGCAGGGTCCGGGTAGTGCACTGAAGCGGCGCATCCATAGTGATACTCTCACCGTTAATGCACCCATTTCTCGATTGATGACAACGGTTTCGTTCAATACAGCGAACGGGTAATTTCACGTAAACATGGAAAGTTCAAAGTAAACGAGCAATTAAGATTATTTCGGAAAGTCAATTAAAATTCGAAATGATTTAAGTCAATATTGATGTGAGCGATATTAAAAGCAGCCTGATAGGAGCCGAATAAATGCTGTATCAATGCGTGCACTAAAAATAATACATGGGGTAACAATGTATGACAGAATACGGAATTAAGTCATAAGGGATGAATTTTATTTATTTTCTCAAAACAGGCTTAGCCCAATTACATTGAAAAATACAAGAAATGTTAACAACAAAAACAAAGAAATTTTTTATAGAATAAAAAAATATATATAAAATAAAAAACAATGTATATGCATACATATATACACACAAACATACACATATATTCAAAGTCACTTAAGTACGTTGATGAGTGCTTTCTAACGCGCTCAATCTTAGAAGACAATTTACTTTAGCTTTTGGTAATGTGATATGAAATATGTCAATACCCGAAGCAGTCCCGTTCAGAAGAGTTAAGGCCCTTCCAACAGGCATAGCGGCTGGAAGACCCGTTCTTGCGTATGTTATTGAGAACAGTTCTTGCCGGCGCAGTCTAGTGTAATTGTTAGGAACATTTGACGCTAATCCTTGTAGTAATGCTGGATAGCTCACAACTCCTCGAACGAATTTGACAACGTTTACCAGAAGACACAGATCTCTTCTTACGCTCAAGGAGTTATACCCGAGCATGCCCAGCAGAAACTGAGTAGGATAAAGCCATGAATAGACACCAAACTCACTCATATAGAGATATCGTAGATATATATTTTTTAAAAACCTACATAAGAAAATCAAAGAGTCATAAAGGTACCATTGGGGTGGAGCTTAGCCCCTCACTACAAATTTTACAAAGCCGTATGTAAGATCCTAAACTTTTTCATGATAATGTAAAATAATTCTACCCCACGATATGTTACTGAAACAAATTTTCAGAAAAGTATCAAACAAAAAACTTTTACTTAAGTACTTGTGAAACCCTTCCAAAACTAGGACTATATAGCGAAATTGCGGTTCATTTGAGTCGGGTCAAACAAATCGCAGGCATTAACGTTGTCAATTTCACCCCATTTATACAACCTGACAAAGGATGTAATGGGGAAAGTTAGTGCTCGATACGAAATAAAATATTATTCCCACTTTTACTAAGCCTTCTGACCTTTGACCCAGCACGACCGCCCACAGAAGAAAATTTCAGCCTAACTATTGATCCGAACGTCCAATATCTATCTGTCTTTCGCTCCAAAGAAAAAGAGAGTTTTATTGAAGTTAGTTGCCAAAATCATTCAGAATATTCAAATTTATCACATTTATTCGAATGGATCCTCATACTTGTAAGGACAGTCGTATATCTGGAAAGAAATAAAATTATATTGGAGAAAAAAGGATAATAATAAGTATATAGTTTTTATATATTGTTTATAGTTAGAACATTAATGTTGTGGAGGTTTAAATACATTGTAATTTATTTTATCAAACACTGTTTATTCCACTTTTTGTAACGGTATAACCATATCGGTTTCAAGGATTTCAAGGCCCTAGGAATTTCTTAGTCAGTACATCGAGGCGAACATCTGGTAAACACATATATCCCAAAAATATCTCCGCTGCTGGCCGAGATCGTCCCATGCCTCCCTCAACCCTCAGTCCCAAACCCGAATGTCCCCAACCGTTGAAGCATGTATATCGGTACCAGTTCGAACAGAATTTAGTCTTGTTTGTGCTCCCCTGAAGATGAAGTATAAGCCTTGAAACCGGTAGGGTTATACCGATACAAAAAGTGGAATAAACAGTGTTTGATAAAATAAATTATAATATAGTTTTTTTTTCTGCATTTAATCCACACACGCAGTGTGTCTTCTATTGTATAACCAAGTCACAGCGTCCGGTTTTAGGTTTTGTAGCAACCGCAAGCCTTCAGAAAATGTAAACAATGAGCAGCTGTTTATAATGTGGTCACGTCTGGATCTCACCACACTCACATAAAGGCGACTATTCTAGGTCCCACTTATGCATATTATATGTAGTGTGGCCAACTCCGCATCTGATCCTATTTAGAGTACACCACACCTTCCGACGTAGAGAAAACCATGATAATTCCACCGTTTGGTCACACACAAGATGCCTGTTTTTTCACGTCACATTTCGTCTAATGGGGCCACCATTTATTAGCGATCGACCGACGATGTCGTATACTTGTTCTCGAGTCATCCAGATTAGATGACGGGGTGCGAGACGGAGTGAAGGTAGTTCTCTTCCGTAATGACAGGCAATTGGTCGATTTGCGACAAATAAGTTGAAATGGGGTATAGAAGTCTTCTTCTTCTTAGACTTTCTATAGACTCAAGAGTCTGTTACTGCAAGATTGTCCTCCTGTGATGCTGAGCTCCAGCTATCTCCCTGGCGGACGCCGTCCATCCGGCACCCCATGCAGAGCTATGTATGGAATTCTTGTGGAATTCATTCTCTGTACATGTTGGTACCAGTATCGTCGACGCTGTCGTCCCCATCTGACCACATTTTGGACCTCACAGACCTCTCGGATTGTGACAAGGCCAAATAGAAGGCCGAAGAGGTGTTGGCAGGAGGGAAATCTCCTGGCTCCACCATATACGTGATTGGACTGGCATAAGGGGCGTTGGAGATCTTTTTCGGGCTGCCGGGGACAAAGATGTCTACTTTCAGGTGATATTGAACGTTGGAGGGACCTGACATGACACTGGGAGCAAGAAGAAAATATTTTACTTATTGTAAATAATATCCTTAACACATTCAATGCTATCAAATTATCAAGGTAATTCACGTGTGGCTGAAATTTAAAAAAAAAGGATGTAAAATTACGTGCGATTTAATTTGGTGTTGTCTAGTAGTAACCCCCCCCCCTCCCCCCAACCCCCGCCAATTGATACGAAACTTTGGTATGCATACGAAAATGCGTGAGATGCGTTGTTAGCACGTTGTTGGCACGACGGTTGCGAAGAAGAACGCGCTAGGCGCGTTGTTAGCATTCAACGTGTTAAAAAATACGATTTAAAAAACAAAAAATATTCGCTTATTATTTTTACCTTAAATAAACGACAAATTCAGATCCTTCTGAAAAATTGTTTTGTTTTAAACTGAAGCGAAAATTTCAGTTAATGTTTCAGTAAATGTTTGTTGTGAAATTTTCTCACAAAATATAATGAATAAAATGGTAAATGGGAAGACGCTTCGATAATAAATGATTTCGGAAACAAATTTGAAATTTCCATTAAATGCCTTCTTTCACGGGGAGAACTCTTCGTTTCATCACTTTTCTCGACGATTCTTCTTCACAAATACACATAATGCTAAAAGCTCTTCACAAATCACAAGCAATCTAAACTTTCTTCTCACCCCCCCCTCCATCAAGGGTGGACAAACCCCGTGACGAGGTGGCGTGCCGTGAGGCCAGGGTGAAATATTAAGAAAACCAGTGGAATTTGTAATTTCTTTGCAAACAAAAAAAAATAACGAAAAAACTTGAAGTGAAACATTTAAAAGGTCATATTAACATTCATTCATTCATTCACTCGTACCCTTCAAAATATCTTAATCAAAATGCGGATATATTAAATAACGTAGCCGGGAGGCAATATTGTTTTCGGTCCCACAAAACGAGCCAACGAGAGAACACTGAAGTAAGCACGGAACTAGCAGTAAATGTTGAAAATACTTACGCAGATAAAAATGCAATAATACTCGCACACATTTAGTGTGTACGAAAGATGTTGCCAGATTGTGACTTATTTTTTTTCCATATACTATCAAGAATTCAAATGAAAAAATGCGTGTGATAATCACATTCACGTTTTAACGTTGATAATTGGGAAAACAATTTACTCGTAGAAAGAAAAACTAACGTGCATTGTCGTATCATATATCATAACATCCTCAACTGTCCCGCTGCTCCTGAATATCACGCTGAAAAAATTCAGCGCCTTGATCAGGAACTTGTGGTACGCAGAAATAGAGATTTGACATTTCCAGTTCATCGCTTCTCTTACTTCTCGTATTTTATTGTCTATGCCCTGATGCTCTGGAACCAGTTATCGGCTGCTGAAAGTCCATCATAATTTTTGTTGGTTTACTTCAAATAACGACCTAAAAAATATCACATTTCTCTTCAATAACGAAGTGTGTTTCTTCACATTACTTTTTTTTTTGTCTTCTCACATATTCCATCATCTTTCCCAATATTTAGTAACATTTAAAAATATTAATACTTCCTTTCAAATTTTATTTGTTTTTTCACCCTTCCTTCCCTGTGATGTGTAACTAGTACACATTGCTTCTAAAAACTTTAATATCTCTATAAATATAATAAATACTGGGTTCAGATTTTAGGTATTCCTCCGTAAAACATTTACGCACTGAATGAAAAAATAATATTAATAATAAATAATTAGCACTTATCGGCTACATCAGAGATATTTTGTGAAAATCGGGAATAAATTCACTAATACAATCAAACGTGTGCCAGTGTATGACGTAGGTATATTCATTCTAAAAAACCGCTATGGGTGAGAAAGCGACGCTATTCATATCTCACTCTCACTGTACTTTGTTTATGGGAACGCAAGAAATAGAATCTTAGTTCGATCGCTTCTCTCGCTTCAGTAGCTCTCGGGCATCCATTTGAGGTGGTCTCTTTTCTCGTTTTGTGGACGTCGAACGATGTTTTTTTCATGTTTCAGCAATTAATTGTCAAATATTATCACTTTTGACTTAAAATTAAATTAATTTAAGCTCATTTTTACATGTGTATTGAATACATGGAACGGGCGGATTTTTTTAGCATATGAAGGGAAAGGTTAAAAAACGTGTTTTCTTTTATATACAGATGCGGGGAATTCCATAATTTAATGGCCACTGTCAATATCTTATCCTGACACTTAAATTATTTATTTTATAATATTAATTTTTCATTAATAGAGGGTTCGATTCGAGTTGGTACGAGTTTCGAGTTAGACCGCTCTCTCTAAATGACGCTATATAAATTGTCCTTTTGATATTATTACAACAAATCTTCTTAGCTCTTGACTGGTTGGTTGAAAGGTATTGCTATATAATAATAATAATATCAAGACAATTTATATAGCACCATCCAGAGAAAAAAAACTCTTCTAAAGTGCACTCCAACTCAGAATTCGATCTCACTCCTAAATTTTGATAAGACGTCCCAAAAAAGTTTTATCTTTAAGTGATTCCTAAAGCTGCACACATCACCCATGTCTCTGATCCTAGGAGGCAGACCAATCCACGCCACAGAACGAACAACGCCACAAGCTCCATCAGAATACCTAGCCTTATTGGATTGATTTGGTACAACCCAATTTATTTGATAAGAAGAAATCGGCCTCAAAATTATATTTCTCTCCAAACGAGCATCCATCAGACACGCGAAAGATACAATAAACTCCCATTTATCTAAAGTAGATAAATGGGAGTTTATTATATCACATGCGAAAGATACAATAAACTCCCAATTTTTCTACTTTATACTAAAATAAGTCAATAAATTATGCTACATTTTGTTGTTACTTTGATTTCCTGTTTGTAAAGTTAATGAATCAATGACCTCTGAAACCAAAAAGTCACTGAACGCTTCTTGAAACAATGCCAAATATACATTGTATTCCAATCCTCCACTAACAAATGGGATATCTCAAAAGAATGGCAATTCTTCTACAGTCGTTACAAGAATTTATATTTCTGAATTAATATAAACAATGAGCTTTGTAAACAAGATAAATTGAAACGTGATTGATATTCTACAGAATAAGCTACGCAAATTAAATAACTTTTTCGAACAATCAAAGTAATAAAAAACAGGGTGGTGTTGAAACAATAGTTAATATTTTCAGCAGATAAAAAAAGGTTTGTTACTCTTAAAAACGTTCTTATTATCAGTTCAACACAACAATGAATAAATGTCAGTTATTTTTATCAGAATACACTCAAAATAAAACATAATAAACTTGGCAATATACAATAATCCCTCCATTTTAGGGGATAATTTTATTAATTCCATGTAAACAAGGCGTACATGAAAACCGCGTGAATGAAGAAACTATTGAGAGCACGTAGAATAAATTAATATTAAAAAGGGTTTGACAGAAAATCCAATAAAGATGTGCATCTGAAAACTAGTAATGTTATATAAACTTTAGTCTACCTTGTTGTAGATTGCTATGTATTGGATTCGAGTCCCCGAGTTAGAGCGTCCTTAAGGAGAGTTGCTCTCTTAGCGGTACTATAGAAATTATTATTTTACTATGTTAATAAGTGATCATTTCCATATTTCCAGATACTCGATTATTTTAAGTCAAAAAATGTTTTAGTTACTTTTTTAAACAAGTATATTTAAGTTGTTATTGACGTCGCTCTTACAGTTGTAACAATACAACAAATAAAAAGACACGATGTTTCCAGTAGTAAAAAATACAAACATCGATTTTAAAGCCACGTAATTCTTTAAAAGATGTCAATATTCAAATGTCAAAAAGAATAAACCACGTTTATGTGGTTTCGCGTTAATGAACACCGGGGTACATGAAGGGATTACTGTATAACAATAATAAATAGATAGCTTATACCTGAAATAGATATTTCTTGTAATTTGTTTTATCAATCACTGTTTATTCCACTTTTTGTACCATATAATATGAAAACATTGTCCATATGGGACATATATGAGTTGGAAAAAAATACAATACCATTTCTTAAAATTAACAACGATGGGAAAAAAATAATGGTCGACGCGGATTTGGTAGAAGACGCCTTTCTTAGTTACGCAACATTCACGAATGAACAGTTGAGGAGCTGTTCCGTGCCGTCAAAGACAAAGATATTTTTACAAAAATGATCTCCAACGTCAGCGGGGACGGACACGATACATGAAGAAGAAAAAATCACGAGCGCTATAAAAATTAAGAAGCAGTATATCATCTACAAGAATACCTAAATTCACACGTAGAACGGTCTAAGAGTATAGTTCATTCAGCCAGAAGAGTCATTTTGCAATAGTGTGAGTAACAGTGAGTTTACAAAAAACTTGTCACTTTATTTTTTAATGAAGTGAAAAAGCAAAAAAATATATTTCATATTTAAAAACATTGAAATGAACACACACACGTTTTGTAAATTGAAAATGCTGTCAGATTAAATTGTAATAATCATAAAAATAAAATTAAAGTAAGTTTATTTCACATATTTATTGTTTAGGCATGGCAGATTCTAGGAAACATTAAATAACAATAATGAAATGTTTCAAGATTAAAAATAAATATATCAAGTAAGTACAAATATTATAAAGTAAAAATGTTCGTCAGCTTTAATTAGATTATAGCACATAAAAATACAATTATTATTGTATGTTAGATTATTTTATATATTAATGTATCATAATTACAATGCCAAATAATAAAGTTTTAGAAATAATAGTGGATGGAGTGATACTAAATTCTAGGAAACTTTAAGTTATAACAAAGTACATTCTAAGCTTTCGAAAATGTTTTGATTATTCATTACATTAGACAAAAATCGCATTTTAATTTCGACATGGTAGTGTTTTTTCTAATCATCAAGTATTTTAACAACAATACAAACGTGCGCTCTGCGCGAACCAATCGTGTGGCATTCTAAAACCAATACCACTAAACAAGTTGTGTAATAGAGAGAATGTTATTCACGCTATTGCAAAATGGCTCTTCTGGCTGAACGATCTATAAAATAAGCATGGAATTAAATCTGCCATGAATAGAATTTTAGGCACCCGCTTGCCAACCGTTAGACCATGGCTGCTGATGTTTATCACATAAATTTGAAGCCATTATATGTAATCAATAGAAATACTAAGGTTACATAATTTTGATGATAATAAGTTGTTTTTTTTAATAATAACGTATCAAATTTCACTCACGTCAAAAGAATTGATAATATTTGTCAACTCATTTACTTCTTCAGTAACTGACATGTTTACTTAGATAACACAAAAAATATATTTTGTCTTTCTTGAAGATAGATTGTTGACGTTCTTATAACACAGGCCTGTACAAATATTTTGGCTTAAGGGCCGCATTGATAATTTGAATACAAGAACGTGCTGTCAAAGAAAGTGCGTTTTATTGTAGACTATTTACAATATCATAGTTATAAATAGGCCAAAACCCGTACGGTTGTCGCCAAAGAAAGAATACGAGAATTGAATTTTGAATACAAGAGAGCGAGAGAGGAATACTTCGAAATAGATTGAAATTATACTGAACGAACCGGTGCAAAAGGGGACGATGCCAATTTATTTTGAATTGTAATTCATTAAATAATTCATTTATTTCTTATTATATTGAACCTTATAATCAATTACTTGTGTTTATTTATCTTATGCTCTTTTTTTGAATGCAGACAATTATATATGGCTTTTTCAAGATGTCGGAAATGCGAAAACATTTAAATCAATATATCTGAAACAAGTCTTCAAGGAAAACTTTATCAACGATTTAAATTGAACAACAGTAATGTTTATATGTATACACAAAACATCGCGTATAAAGAGATTTTTGAGAATCAAATAATTCATCAATCAAGATGTGCCTTTTTTTATTTTAAACTTTAAACATTAATGAACCCAAAAAGCTTTAAGCTGATCTTGCTCCATTCGGTATTTCAAAAATGTATAATTTGTTTTACTTTCGTGAATATTTCACGGGTTGCAACTAGTTATCATTAAAAAGCCAATTATATTCCGAGTGATAGTGTATCGGTGTGTACGGCTTATGTACTTGTAAATTCATGTGAATGTAGATAGCTGGGCGTCACACACGGCTACACAAGTCACACAAGCCATACTCACACATTCGCTCGTACAGTGCTACTGGAAGTCAACCAATATGATTCTTCGGTAGACACAGGTTAAAATAAAAATATACATAAACAACACAAAACAAATATTAAACAACTTAAAAATTTCAAATCATAGCTTTCGGGCAACATTAAAATATCAGGTGGGCCAGGCCATATGTGGCCCGCGGGCCGTAATTTGTCCAGGGCTGTTATTTGCCTCTGATAAAATAACTTTAATATTATTATGTTCTAGCTTTTTCTATCTCTTTGTCAATATCGTAACTTAATTCATGAAAAGTATTACAAACAAAAAAGTGTCCTTTTGCCTTTTAACCCTTATCGTAGCATTGTAACATAGATGATATACTAATTTAGGGATTTAAAAAAACAGAAACTCTAACGTAATTTCAAATATGGCAACACATTCAAATACTATACATGCACTATTGTGTGCAGTGGTATCATCTGGTGATAAATATTGACAACGCTACAACCTTTCAAACGACATCGGGTCAACATGTCCGGACAGCGTCATTGAAAATTGGGGTAAATAATCTTTAAATATCTTATCAATCACTACATGTAGAGAAAACTTATTCAAACCATTTTAGTTGTTGATAATTCAGCTATGTAACTATTGTTCTTGTTTTAGATTATAGAACCATTTTATAGCGCTTTTTGTGTTTTATAAAAATTAATGTTTTGGCAATGTAACAAAAATAAATATTAAAAAAACCTATAATGAAAAGCTGTGATTTTTTCCTCAATTTTCCTTCATAATATAGGTACCATATAACAAGGAATCACCAAAAAAAACGTTAATATTTGCATAAATTGAACTTTGCCAAGATAAGGGTTAAGGTGTTTTCGTAATTATTATTAGAAGGAATGTATTTGAAAGTAACATGGTGTAGGGTACCCACGTCCCTAAAATATTGTCGACATGCAGGGTCAACGACCGATGAATCAACCTCTGGATATCTACAATTGTCACATACCAGAAACGTCAACACTGTTTACACGCAAATAATATTTACATCGCATTCCAAGGTAGAAAGAGAACATATCACGCCGTCTCGCCGTTTCGACAATAAATATCCTACCCACTGTAGTATCCGCAGCGCTTGCGGCCACCTCAGCACGCGCAGGAGTGAGATCGAGATATACCGCGGACGCAGTCACGCGGCCCGTTCTGAAATTCTATATATACCTACTTATCGATGAATAAAGGCACTTGTTATTATTCACTTGACCATTCATCGCTGTTTACTATTTATCAATTATTCACTCTCACTTTTTTCGCATTCCTGAATTGACGTATTTTATTTTAACTCATTCAGACCCTGTGTGCATAATTATGCACACTTATTTCAAAGCATAATATAACGAATAAAATACTCGTAATATAACGAATAGCATAATATAACGGCAAATTTTCTTTTAAAAACCTATGCAACAAGATTGTCTTTTCAGTCGTCTGTGTACATTGAGACCTGTTGGGCATAATTATGCACATGTTCAATTTCCTAGTAAAAAAAAAAAAAAAACATTTTTCTTCTATTAAAACCCCGATGAAGCCTAATCCACTCTTAAATATTTTTTTTCTCCCTTAACAATAATTCAGGTCTGAATGAGTTAAATACAAACAAACCAAAATCATCACGACGTATCAAATTAAGCATCCCGCTAAATTGATGACCCCGAACGAAGAGGAACACAGAATTCGACTAAAACGAATATAGCGATGTCAACATCAACATCATCAGCACGTTTTACTAGGACACACGCTACAATGGTAAAGGAACGATAGTAAACAGAGACAAAGGAAAATGAAATTTAATAAAAATTACGAAGAATTAACATCATAACGCTATGTCCTTTATGGGATAGGCAGAGTCTCTAAAATGTTATATCCAAGTACACAAACCTCGCTTCCTCCACATTTATACATCTCGTCATTAAACTCATGTTATTAGCATTACCTTATTTCCAATTCTGGTCCATTTGGTCAAGCCACAATTTACTCGGTATATCTCTTCCACACATACTTGCACTTCTGACTTGTATATTCGCTTAGTCATCCTTTCTCTCCACATGTCCAAACCACATTAAAGCTCCTTTCTTTGTCTTACTTAAAACAGCCATTTTATCTATGCATTCATTTCTGATGTCTTCAATCCGCCTTCTTTTAAACATTGACACTCCACATTTTTTTCTTAGTGCACGCATCTCCACAGCGTCAATCTTAATTTTATCCTTCTTCTGTCAAGTCAAAGTTTCACTTACATATATTAAGATGAGCATCTATATACTATTACGTTTTGTCATTTTTGCTACTGTTGATTTCTAAAAGTTTTTTTATTAAATTGCCTTTTTTAAATTTAATTAATTAGATTGACTTTAAATTTCATTAAATTACAAACTATCCTAAAGTTGGTGGATTGCCTATTGAAACAATAAAGCAAATCAATAATAACTAAGTAATATTATGAAATCAGACAAACAAATTTGACTGAACGTGATAGTTTTTGATATTGAGACGAAAATGAGCAAAAAATATTCAACTCACAAAACACTTTTTTTTAGTTATTTGAGGGTTATTGATATCGCTTATCAATAATAAGTAAGTAATAATATGAAATCAGACAAAAAAAATTGACTGAACGTGATAGTTTTTGATATTGAGACAAAAATGAGCAAAAAATATTCAACTCACAAAACACTTTTTTTTAGTTATTTGAGGGTTATAAATATCGCTTATCAATAATAAGTAAGTAATAATATGAAATCAGACAAAAAAAATTGACTGAACGTGATAGTTTTTGATATTGAGACAAAAATGAGCAAAAAATATTCAACTCACAAAACACTTTTTTTTAGTTATTTGAGGGTTATTAATATCGCTTATCAATAATAAGTAAGTAATAACATGAAATCAGACAAAAAAAATATTGACTAAACTTGATAGTTTTTAGTCTCGATAGACGAAAATGCGCAAAAAATATTCAACTCACAAAACACTTTTTTTAGTTATTTGAGGGTTATTAATATCGCTTATTAATAATAAGTAAGTAATAAGATGAAATCAGACAAAAAAAATTGACTGAACGTGATAGTTTTTGATATTGAGACGAAAATGCGCAAAAAATATTTAACTCACAAAACACTTTTTTTTAGTTATTTGAGGGTTATTAATATCGCTTATCAATAATAAGTAAGTAATAATATGAAATCAGGCAAAAAAAATATTGACTAAACTTGATAGTTTTTATAGTCTCGATAGACGAAAATGCGCAAAAAATATTCAACTCATAAAACACTTTGTTTTAGTTATTTGAGGGTTATTTATATCGCTTATCAATAATAAGTATAAAATAATACGAAATCAGACAAAAAAAAATTGACTAAACTTAATAGTTTTTTATATTCAGATGAAAATGCGCAAAAAATATTCAACTCACAAAACACTTTGTTTTAGTTATTTGAGGGTTATTGATAACGCTTATCAATAATAAGTAAGTAATAATATGAAATCAGACAAAAAAAAATTTACTAAACTTGATAGTTTTTAGTCTTAATAGACGAAAATGCGCAAAAAATATTCAACTCACAAAACACTTTTTTTTAGTTATTTGAGGATTATTTGAGGGTGGATTGCCTATTGAAAAAAAAAACAGTTTGATTCTGCAAAAAAAGCATACAAAACTATTTCTATCTTAAAACACAAGCCTGTTTGCCCATTCCACAAAAGAAATGTTCTTAAGTTAATGTTTTGCAAATCACAAAGACTGGAACATCTTACTTGTATAACAAAATAACTAATCAACAGGTTTGGGTAAACTGCGATCTTCCTTGCAGTCAGAGCCAAGAACTATAAACAGCGAGAGAGAGAAACAAGGTTAGAAAAAGAAATTAAAGAAACAAAAGTGTTCCGTCAGAGATGGGAGGGAAAAGAAAAGTATTCCGTCAGAGATGGGAGAGAAAAGAAAAGTTGAGACGACAAAGAAAACAACTTTGTGGAGTCTCTTTCGGAAAAGTTGCTCCATCATTTATTCAGGGAACGTACCAGCCTGGATGATTTATGGTGCGTATCAATTTAAAATTCTAATTTTTCTGGTTCGATCTCACCCCCTCGGGGGGATGAAAAAATGTTTTGTGAAGAGTCAGGCAACTTATTAAAAAATGTGTCGAGAGATTTATCAAGAAACGTCTATGGCTTATCGAAACATGTCAAAAGCGCTAACAGTGCCGTTGATAGGCATCTATGTTAGTAATATTGCTAAATTCAAGTTATAAAAATTATTAAAGAGATTAAATTTTTTTAAAGTTTTTTATAATATATAATGTTGTACTAAAATTTGAAATTTCAGAGAAGATATGACGGATTTCTTAACGTAATTTTCGAACGGCTTATCAATCAATTTTCGACATAACGACGTGAGAAAGATATTCTATATTGTGTACATTATTTGTGGGCGCGCTTGCAGAGTAATGCGCGTGCGCGCAGCTAACGCCTTGACCCGACCTACGCATCGAGCGAAGTACTGGTGCCACAATACTAGATCTCTGACTGAGTAAACGCCATCATTTGGTTACGTTCTCATTATATGGTAAATAGTAGTATATCGTCAATTATCCCTACACCATAGAATATAACATGTTCAAAAATATTTTTGAATACATATATTATTCATTTAATTGAAAAGAGAAATAAATTAATAGCAATAGGGACAATGATTACTTGTACTTCCCTGTGAAGTGGTTCAGTTATGTCTGTACTGCTATTTGGTACGTAGCCGCCTTGACTACAACTCATTAATATGGTCTCCTCATTACGCCGCCCATGCACAAACTTTAGAACGTGTACAAAACAAATTTCTAAGATTCATAAATTTTAAACTTGGAATACCACATGAACAAAGAAATTATCCCAACTTATTAAATGCAATGAAACTCTTGAAGCTGTGTGACAGAAGAAAAACAGCCGATATAGTACTGCTATACAAAATCATTCACTCAGCGATTGATGCACCTCACTTACTCGCAAGCATTTCATTTCGTATTCCCACTAGATCCACAAGACAGCTCAATCCCTTTTATACCGAAAATTGGTATACTAATTATAAAATCAATTCCTCTATAATTCGTATGCAAAGACTTGGAAACGGGTTTTGCAACAATTTAGATATTTTTAATATACAATTAGTATATATAGTATTCGCCAGAATTTCACAATATTTAGAAATAGCTACTAACTTTGTGCTCTCCTTTATTAATATAAATAACGTAATATAAACAAAACATTAAGGACAATACTTTGCCTCTGGAGTTGAGTAACCCTGCATCAACATGTAGGAAGGTTTTAATTCTGCAAAGAAACTTGCATCTCGTTCTACTAATGAGGCCATGTGTTTTCTATACTTCAATATCTATCAATAAAATTCCCACAAAATTCTATAAAAAATCCAATATTTGTTCTATGTATGCATTATTCCACTAAAAAAAATCTAAGTTCTTTACCTCTATAAAATAAGTCTTCGACAATTACGTAAGTCTGCTTGGTGAAGTTTGTTAATATTTTGTGGTATACATACATAACATATATTGAACTTAAATATACATATAATTATTAAATAATTTTAAAACAATGACTGTAATTTATTATTACTACTTTTTTTTTGTATCTTCGTGTTAGTTTAAGATAAAGTTTTGTATTATTTGTCAATAATTTTAAGTACGTGTATAACCTGTCACGTGTTCATTTGTATATAAAGACACTATTATGTCGTTAATTAAATAAATGTCTACAGAGTGTATTAAGGAGCCCAATTGTCAATTTATCCACGGAGATTTGAAAGGTAGCAATATCGCTAAATTCGTTTAACACGGTCATCCATGTGCGAGTGCTGACGCTCTTAATAGCTCTGTTTTTAAATACGGCACCGGAAATTATCTTAATTCACCAAGTTATTCGTTATTTTCCTGTACGTAGTTTTTATGTATCCTAAACTGAGCATAGATCTCTTCTTATGCTAAAGAAGTATGAGTAAATCCGAGAATCAAAATAATAAAATGTGGGTTAGTGCACTTCATTGCTAGCCCATACATCGCATTTACGTTTCCTTTCATACTTTTACATCCCCATGACTTTGGATTTCGCAACATGCCTTCTCAGATATTTCTTTACACATCTCTTATGCAATTTACTTATCGGACTCTGTAATTTATCTCCCCTACCATAGAATCAGCATCCAGCAATTTGCAAACATTCCCAGTCGACATTTGTATGCCACCCCAATGGGTGTAGTTCCTCCTCACACGAATTTATGTAAATATTAAACAACAAAGATGACATAACGCATCCTTGCTTTACCCCTTTTGAAATATTAAACCAATCAGTCAAAATTTGACCTATTCAATAAATTTAGACATTCATAATTTCTCAACGGCAATTTAAAATGAATAATACCTTCTCAGATCTTTCTCTACACATACCTTATACAATTTACTTATCGGACTCTGCAATTTATCTCCACTGCCATAGAATCAACATACAGCAATTTGCAAACAATCCAAGTCGACATTTGTATGCCACCCATTGACCTGTGTAGTTCCTCCACACACGAATCTTAGTAAATATTAAACAACAAAGATGACATAACGCATCCTTGCTTTACCCCTTTTGAAATATTAAACCACTCAGTCAAAATTTGACATATTCAATAAATTTCGACATACATAATTTCTCAACGGCAATTTAAAATGAATAATACTATGGAATAAAAAAAGAAATATTTTATAAGAGCAGTCAGAATCCGACACACATTTGAAAAAATATGCGACCATTATCTTTATATTCAAATGGAAATCTCTCGAGAAACGGTAAGATTAAACAAAACGGATGGAAAAATATGGGCGGCCGATCCTCGCATGGACATAAAATATTTTTCAATAAAATCGGGATTTATTTCCTATAATGGCAATACAAAATAATCCTGACATCAAATAAACCCGAAAACGATATTCCTACTGTGGTCTTGAATTTATGTGATAGAAAATATGTATTTTCACAGGGGCAGACTGGCACAATGCTATTTGTTGGCTCAGGTCACCATCAAGATGACATATGTACAATACATACATACCAATCTCGTAATTTCGAAACATATATTTCACCTCTCCCACATTCATACACTATCTTAAAGAACTCAAACGATTTCCCTAACTTTCTACGTTTCCTTCTTTCAAAATACCATTCACTTGATTCAACCATACTTTCTTTGGTCTTCCTCTACCACGCCTTTCACTAATAATCGTTCCTCGTTCAGTCGTTCAACATGCTCAAGCACAAACCATCGCATTTATTCCCGTTGGCTCCTGATTGTTCAAAAAAAGTCATGTTTTCACTTCTGACCTATTAAACGTCTTCCTGGTTCGTTTTGTAAAGATTGCCAGATGACAATAAACCCATCGGGTCGTACTGTATACAAGAAATATGTAATACAACACAAAATGTAAAATGAAAAATAGAGGTTTGGAATAAGCTAAGTCCTTCTATAAATGAGGATCTCAGTTGCCTGACTGTTACAAAAAACTTGTCATGCAACCGAAGGTTTCGGGTTCGAATAAAAAACTAAACTGGATCCCAGTTTGGTTCAAGTCATCATCAAGTTTACACTTACAGGTATAAGATGTGTGTGTGAAAGATGTTATTGCATATGCACGTGTGGTAGTAATACTAACACATACGACGATAAGTCGCGATATACTATACATACACTACGACCTCCGTGGTTTAGTTGGTAAGACGCAAGTCTCCCAACCCAGAAGTTACGGGTTCAATTTCCGTCGGAACCCAGATTTATTATAAAATAGGCCTAGGCCTCTTTAACACTTGCCACCCTGTCATGGATAGCGAGTGACCAGGACTTATATTTTATTTGATTATTCGACGTTTTAATACATAATAAAAATATTTTTATAGCTAATTACAAAAAATAACCTAGGAGATTTTGCATAATTTTAATTTAAAACATACGTTTTTCACTGGACGCTCAGCGTCCAGCACCGTGGCGGAATTTTTTAGCACAGTAAGGCAAGTATTAACACATTTCTGGTTTGGTTAAAGAGATTGCCACATAGCAATAACCCCGCCAGGTTGTACTATATACAACGAAAGTGGAATACAATACACTTAAAGTCAAATGTGTCTCAATCACATATAAAATTATGATTAAAACTTATTTTTCTAGTTCATATTCCCCTTGGAAAGTTTTCTGCGGTTTTCTTACCTGAATATATGCAGGTGCCAGGAAGTACATAATCAACTGGTCTCAACAACTACTTTCCTATCTTTCTACTCAACTTCTATGAGTTTTATTTTGTAATATTTTTTATCTGTTAATAATGAGTTTGAGTCCCTAATTGAAGCGTGTTTGACTAGAATTTGAGCTTTTAACGGCACTTTATAATTTTTTAACGGCACTTTAAATTTTTTTTTAAAGAATAGATATGACCAAAGTCATAGGTATCCTTATACCCTCGAACACTAGGCGGAAGAAGTGCCTGTGTCGTTCGAGGGGAGTAACACAGCTCGGTGTTCGAACCGATGACCTTCCGCACGGAAGTCGAGCGCGTTACCGCGCGGCCATACACCTCATTGTTGTTTTGTTATTAGTACAAAACTCATTACAGTGGTTTTTAACACCAATGCACATAAAATGATGCGAAACCACTGACTTCCCGATCACGCTCTTCAAAATGTCCACATCTATAACACGAATATGCTGAAGAGTACTTGTGAAATGTGTTTTATTTATTTCCCTGCCTCTAGCACAGCCCAAAACACATTTGATCGATATACTCTTCCTGTAATTTGATCGTTGCACCATAATTCCCTCTTTCCCAATTTGAGCCATTAACGGAAACTTCCTCCACTAAACTCGTTTCGTATCTCACTTCTTGCTATGAAACCCACCATTAAATTGAGGTTCCTTATATCCAACGCAAAGTGTTTCCGTTCGTGTTTTTTTTTAATTTATTTAATAGAGTAATATATAGCACAAAAATTTGCCAAAGGCTATCCCTATGTTATATACAAATGTATATCTTAAGAACTAATCTTATTTATATATTATAACTATGAACTAACAAAAATTTAAGTTCCTTCATTTTATTTTTTATATTGTTTTTAACAAAGTAACATACTTATATAAAAAAATATTGAAAAATGGCAGCTTGTTTTATTTCCAATTAAAAATATATAGATAAAAATATATGAGAAACACAAATATTTCTTTATTTTCAACACAAACATACCATCCTACAGTTTCCCTGTCCGAAAAGGCAGAGAGGAGAGAGCGCCAGACTTTCCTATCACAGCACAAACATAATTCGCTTCATCTACATAACAATACACTTTCCTATAAATCGTACGATTTATCTGATTTTTTACATTTCTAGTTTCAAAATACCATACACTTAATCCAACCATACTTTCTTTAGTTTTCCCAGCCCAAAAGTCTCACTCACATTCGCAATGTATATTTGTTTAGTTCACATTTGTTCATTTTGTAATTTATTATTCTAACACTATTTATTGCACTTTATATAACGGTTTAACCCTACCGATTTCAAGGTTTTCACCTTAACATCAGAGAAGCACGAACAATATTTGTTCGTACTCTCATGATGATGAGGCGAAACCCTTGAAACCGGTAGGGTTATTTTTTTATATTAGTTATTTATCAAAAATATATTTGATTTATATTTATTATTTTTTTTTTAGCTTTAATTATATTTGTTTCTATATTAGCTGATACTTCATTTAAAAACTGCTTAACTATTTCAATGTATTACTGCCTAACTATTTCAATGTTATTTCAACTATTTCAATTCCCATTTGTCATTTTGTAAAATTTGGACTACTTTGAGGATTTTCTTTTTTTCATTCTTGCTGATAGTTAACCTGGGGTGGTATATGTGGGTTTACTATTTATTTTGTTTTCTGCCATGCGTTTTTGTTTTTTTATTTATTATTTAATCTAGATATGCGGGGGTGTGGGATGGAAGCCCCCCGATACCCTTGCGGTCGGGCTTGCCCTACATTGGTGGGGTGTATCTCGGTCGGGGGAGTGTTTGTGGGATCAGCCCGGACCTTTTAATGTCTTCTCTCTTGAATGTATTTTTTTGTCATCTATTTATTTTCTGTTTTTTTTATGTTCTTGTTCTACGTGTTCAAGGGTGTGGGCTGAAAAACATCTGGTGTCCCCGTGGCTGGGCTCGCCCTATATTGGTGGGGTGTATGTTGGCCGGAGGGATGTTATTAGATAAGCCCAGACCTTTTGATAGCTTCTGTTTTTTAATGTATTCTTTCTTTAATGTGTTCTTGAAATCTGTATAAATGTATTATGTACATACTATGTTGCTATCAATAAACCTGTATTTATTTATTTATTTAAAAAAATTTGGTATTTTGCACATTACAGGTTTGCCTAATTCGTACAAGGACCAAACATAACAAACACAAAAAAAATTATAAAACAGTTCAACATTTTAATACTTATTTGATAAAAACAAACATGTTATATTATATAATAAAAATTCATTATTTCAAGTACTACACTAAATTCAAGAGATTTTTCCTGAAGGAGCTGAACAACACATGAAATACAACTATATGAGGACACGCACGGTTCAACAGTTTGATCACTCTACCTACCGGCTTCTCCAAAGGCAGGTTGATTCGACTTATAGGTTGATAGAACAATCTATACAGTTATATAAGGTGGAATAAACGGTGTTTAACTAAACAAATTACACTGCCAAATTCTTACATATCAGCAGTAACGGAAATAAATTAGACAGATTAGAGGCCCTAAAAATTTCTAAATCAGTACATCGATCCGAACATCTGGTGAATAGTTATATTCCAAAAATCTCTCCGCTCTTGGCCGAAATCGTCCCATGCCTCCCTCACCCTTCAGCCCCCAACCGTTGAAGCGTGTATATCGGTACCAGTTCGAATAGAATTTAGTCTTGTTTGTGCTCCCCTGAAGATGAGGTGAAAGCCTTGAAACTGGTAGGGTTATACCGTTACAAAAAAAAAGTGGAATAAATAGTGTTTGATAAAAATAAATTACAATGTCTTTAAACCTCCACAACGTTAATGCCTTAACTATAAACAACATAACAAATTACAATGTGTTTAAGCCTTAACAGTGTAAAGTGTTAACTATAAATAATATATAAGTTAATTTTGATTTTACAGTAATATTTAAAAAAAAAAATACAATACGTTCAAAGATTTTTTTCTATATAGCGTGTTCTTAAGATTATTTTTTAAGAAATTATCCCAAATCGATTATATTTTGTGTTAACCAAACCACCTCTGTGTTTTAAGAAATTTATTCCTCGAGTGTTTCGCAGCGAAAAAAAGGAATATCTCGAATAATTTTATAGGAAAAATTCAATAAAATTGCGCAGTCAGCCAAGGAAGTCGACATTCTGCCGGAGGAATATCAACAACACTCGCAGAGAAGCCATTAGCAACCCACTGTGAGGGAAAAGGCCTATTCTTCAAGGACTGATTAGATTATTTGACAGTATTATTAGAAGTGAAAGCAGAGACAAATTAGAAGAATTACCATAAACCAGACGATGTGAGAAAAGGACGGTACAATAATAAACATTTAATAATCATTTGATCGAGCTATGTTTTCTTTAATATTCTGAAAGTTTATGTGTTTTATAATTCAGAGTAGTATTATTTCACTTATTATTTATAGTTAAGGCGATTAATTTGTGGAGGTTAAAAGACGTAGTTACTTGTTTAACCTTTCCCTTCCTGTGCTAAAATAATCATTGCGTTCCGGTGCTGTGTATTCAATACCCATGTAAAAATGAGCGATTTTAAATCGAAAAAATAATAATACCTATTCATAGCCAATCGCTTAAATTAATAAAATTTGAAGTCAAAAGTGATAATAATTTAAATTTAATTGCTGAAAACATGAAAAAAAAACATCGGCCGACGTTCACAAAACGGGCGAGATCTCGAACGAAAGTCGGATGGCTGATAAACGAGAGAAGCGACCGAACTGAGATTATATTTTTTGCGTTCCCATATACCGAAGTAGAGTGAGAGTGAGACGTGAATAGTTTCGCTTCCTCACCCATACGGATTTTTATAATTAATATACCTTCATCACACACTGGCACACGTTTGATTGTATTGGTGAATTTATTCCCGATTTTCACAAAATATCTCTGATGTGGCCGATAAGTGCTAATTATTATAAATATTATTTTTTTCATTCAATGCGTCAATGTATTACGGAGGAATATCTAAAATCTGAACCAGGTATTTATTATATTTATAGAGATATTACAGTTTTTAGAAGCAATGTGTACTAGTTACACATCACAGGACAGGAATGGTTAATAAAACACTGCTTTTTCCTCTTAAAATAATGGTATGACCCTACCGGTTACAAGGTTTTCAAACTCAACATTAGGGTACAAGTAGTCTTGTTTGTGATCCCCTAATTATGAAGTGAAAACCTTGAAACAGGTATAGACAGAGTTTTATTAAATATATTACAGTTTATTTCATGTTTTATTATTTGACCGTGGTAAAACTCGATGTTTTTTGGGCTTACGAAAAAAAAAACCGACCTACAATTCCTTTAGAAGCACATGCTTGCGAAGCATCATCTCTTCTTGCCTGACTAATCCACCTGTGATGAAATACAAGTAGCCTGGACGAGTGAACATGTACGTGCTACATAATTAGTATTAAAATAATTAGTCATAATAATTGTTATCTAGTTATAAGTTAGTATGTATCACTTCATACCAGAAGGCATTGAATTGGTTGAATGTTAGAAATAGACGCCAAATTCAAATACTGTCTCTATTGAATAATGTCCTAAACTGTCCCGCCGACTCTTATTATCTCGCCGAAAATTTTCAGCGTCTTTCCAATCATAGATTAGCGCTACGCTCAAACAGAGATTGTCTAATGGCCTTTCCAGTTCACCGCTCCTCTTTTTTTACGTCGTCCTTTACTGCCCATGCACTAAGACTCTGGAATCAGTTACAAACCAATATAAGATTCGCTACGTCCTTAGCATGCTTTAAGAAGCGACTGAAAAAACTCTTAATTTGTAGTCAGTAAAATAACGTGTTTCATTCCTGATTTTTCTTTTCCTTTCCTCTCCACCATCCCTTCGTTTCCTTTTGATTGATGATATCTCACTTTATATGAAAAAAAATGTTCGGGTGATTGTCCGTCTTTGTGAGGTTCGTGGGTATATGCTCACGTATTTGTTTATGGATTTCGTGGGGATGGATAGTCCTTTGAATGATTTATGCGACCACGTAACTTGCTTCTTTTACTTTTGTCTTGTTGGTTGGAAGAGATTGTATTTGCAATAAAAGTGTCAAATAAATAAATATGTAGGTGTTAACTATTTCTAAAGAATTAAAAATTAAGATTATTAAAAATAAAATGACATATAGGAAATCAAAATTAAATTAGATTATAGTTATAATATATGTTATAAATAAGATAATGTCTTAAGATATAAATTTGTATACAGGGATAGTCTTTGATAAATGTTTGTGTTATAAATGACTTTATTATATAAAAAAACTCGTACGACCAATTCCTGAATTCTGAACTGCCACAAATGTAACAGCATCCAATAAATAAATAAATTATCTCACTATTTAACTTAATCGATGCTGTGTATAAGCTTCAAAATCTTAATTTAATTGTTACCAACGTAACTTTAATAAGCTAGGGACTACACAAATCATTTCTTCATGTCCCTTTCGGAGATAACAAAGAAGATAGATTTCCACACTTCCCTTTCCACACAAATATCTTTTGCGTCGTTCATATCGATAAATCTCGCCATAAATTCTCTCCGGTTTCCTCATACTTATCACATTTGCCTGAGGTAGAATTCTGTAACTATCTCCGTACATTCTTTCCTCGGACTTACTTTTGCTCGCTTTCAATTCATTGAAGACATGTTATACGAATCGAAAGTAGAAGCGAGTTGATCGGCACACTGTTTTTGAGTTAGTCCACGTCGAAAATCATAAAAAAAATCAACGCACTAAAATGTTCACGATTTAAATCCATTTTTGGCCGAGATGATTTTTTTCAAGTCACTGTATACAACACAAATAGCACTCGTATAACAAAATTTTCTGAGCACGTATACCATACAAAACGTCAAACTTTACGATGCTGTCAGATTTGACGTATCTACACTGGTATTGCCATATTTCAAAACCTAAGTAGCAGCCTTCGTATACAAAAATATGACAAATTACGAGATACAAATAAATTACACTTTAAAATTCAAAAATCGACATTAACATGGATACTCTTATAAAATTTTCTAAAAAGACAAAAAATCCACTTACCGTCTTATAAATTCCAACAAAGTTAGATCGTACTCAACGAATAAGTGTGGAGAAGGATAAAAAATCTTACCTGCAAAAAACGAGAAAAATATAATCAACATTTGGTTAGATTCAAATATATAAACAATCTATAAAAATAATAAATCTGTTAGAACTTGATGAACAAAAACCTTTCAACCAAATTTACTAAATCTTAAAAAAATATCTTAAAATGTAAGTAGTAAGTGATAGAATAAAACAAAAAAAATCAATATAGTCACCCTGTAGTTCAATACATCTTGTAGACCAATGCATTATTTTTCAAAACCACATTTTATTTATTTTTTTTATAAAGAAATCGGATTTCAGTTTAGAAAATAAAAATATATTGACCACACACCCTATAGTCCCGTATTGTCGTGCAATAATCTCACGCCTCGTGACACTTTTCTTCAGTTTTGTTTTTGATGGCATACTTTAATTTATACATTGATTAATGACACATTATCTAGGCAACTAGAAACTGCTGAAATGCGCATGCTAAGATGGTCAGCTGGTGTGTCCCTAAGAGACAAAATAAAAAGCTCACGCATTCGTGGAAGCCTAGGTGTTACATACATCAACAGCAAGATGGAGGAAAGGCGATTGAGATGGTATGGACACGTTGGACGCAGAGCACCCGATCACATTGTGAACCAGGCAATCTCCATGGATCTTCCTTGAATAACAACCAGAGGAAGACCAAAGAATTCATGGGTGGTGCAAAAAGATAACCTGATGCAGAGGCACGGCCTGGGGGACGTAGTCCGGGACAGAAGAGCATACAACCTGAGGACGAGGAGAGCTGACCCCAACAGTCTTCGCAGATAGTGAGTTGGGATGGAGCCAGGGAGAAGATTAATGACACATTATTCTCGTCAATAACGGATGTATTTTCTCTCTTTGAAGTCAATTAATACAACTCCCTGACAATCCCAAAAAAGTGTAGTTATACTCTTTTTTGGGTTTGTGTCGCCTTGAAATCTTTAGAGTCGTGGTGATTCTGGACAGCACCACTCAATCGAATTATTTTTCTCAATCGACATCCCTGGCGGATTGAATAATTGGTATGCCAAAACGAGTGGATGTTGCCTGTGGGAAGCGAGTTGGGTAAAGATAGCGGGTCATGCCACTTCTTGGTTAGTTCCTTTCAAATATCTTATGCATAATATAATGTTTGATTAGTTCGCTATCGTTTTTTATTTATTCTCGCAATTCGAGAACCAATAGTCATCACAAACCCCAAGAGAATTTTAAGTCATAAATATAATATCATAAGATGTTTTAAAAGTTTGCATTACCAACGTGGAAATGCATGTTTCCTTCCGTGGTTGCAGTCCTAAGACTGGTTTGCAGCAATTTGAACTCTTCTCCTCCATTCCCCCCTGTCCTGTGCGGCTCTCTTTAAGTCTGTATATGTTGAGCAGCGCACGTCCACCAACAGGTCCTCCAGGTACTCTCGGCGTGGGCGTCCCCTAGAGTTTGTCCCCTCGGTCATACCCTCCATTATGGCATGCAAGAGGCCCTCTTGTCGTATTATATGACCGATCCATCTTGCACGCCTTTTGGACAGGATCCTGAGCAGGTGCCTTCCTCCTTCGATTCGTTGGAGAACCTCTTCATTTGTGATGCGGTCTCTCCAGGAAATTCCTAATAGTCTTCTATAGGACCACATCTCAAAAGCCTCTAGTCTTCGTCTATCTCTTTCGGATAGGCACCATGTCTCGCAGCCGTACATCAAGATACTCCATACATAGGTCTTGATGAGGAGTATTCTCAGTTTTAGGTCTATATTATTTGATTCTATTATTTTCGACCTTTTATTAAATGCAAGTCTAGCCTGATGTATACGGCTGTCGACCTCGCTCTTGGACCGACATGTTTATTCAAATATAATTAAATTTAAACGCGATTTAATTCTCCTTGAGGAGAGTATGCGCTCTAATTGGCGATTTATAAATTGTCATTTTATTATTATTATCCACTTGAAAAGAGGGGTAAAGGGAAAATAGGGTTTCAAGGGATGGTATGAAGACATTACACCTGATTAACAATTCCAGGAAATAGAACGATCTCGAAAACCTGGAAATAGTCAAATCAGAGCATTAGGGTGAACACATAATAAACAATATTGTTCCTAAAGAAAATCGTGTCTCTTTAGAATGATAAACATTATCGCAAAAATTTAATTGAATCCTATTTTGAAATGTGCCATTTTTTACTCACAAATAGATACTTTCCCGGGTTGTTGTCGGGGCCAGCCCTTAAATGTTGTCGGGGCCAGCCCTTAAAAAGTTTTTGTGATATTATTCCCCTTTTTCATATTTGTCTAGTTTAGAATACCCCTGAAGATGAGTCGGATATAATTCGAAACCTGTTGTGTTTTAGATACATGGCCGCGCGGTAACGAACTGGGCTTTCGTCCGGAAGGTCGTCGGTTCGAACCCCGCGCTGTGCTACTCCCCTCGAACGACACAGGCCCTTTTTCCGCTTAGTGTTCGAGAGTATAAGGACACACACGACTTAGGTCATATATATTATTTAAATAAAAATATTTTCAAGTGGATTTAAAAGCGTTTCAATTTAAATCGGAAACATCAGTGGCCCAGTTGGTAATATACCTGTTTTCCGACCCAGAAGTTGCGGGTTCAATTCCCGCTGAAACCCAGAATTTTTTAATTTTTTTTCATAAACATCTCTATCCTCAAGGCCTCATAAACATCTTTCTACAAGTACATGTACTGTATACAAAAAGTTATAACTGTAAGACGTGATTTGTTTAATAATAATGGGTTCGAATCCCGAGATAGAACGCCCTTGAGGAGAGTTTACTCTCTAAACGGCGTTATATAAAATTATCATTTGAATAATTATATTTGAAAACATAAGCGATTTCTATGCTTCCATATCAACCCTTAAAAAAATATTTCAGATTCCGTGAATTCAAGGAACGCGAAGATTCATGAGGCAACTAAAATAAAAAGTTTCAGAGACCCTGCATTAAAGAAACGTGAAGATTCACGAGGCGACCATAGTTTATGGAGAGTTCCATTATCCTCCCCTGTTTGCCGAGTAGAAGAAATAAACTAGAGAGATTCTGAGAAAATATTAATTTGGAGCAACCACGTAGGAAGAAAATATTATCCAGTCTTCTTTAATATTATATTGATAATAATAACAACGTATATTCTTCATCTTAACCACAAGAAACGTGACAAGATTGATCTATTAGACGAATAATAAGTTCAAGGTGTATTTCATGTTACCCTAAAATTTTATGGATAGATCTTACAATTTCACAAATACGTGGGTCGTCCAGAAAGTAAAAAACATTTCGGCATAACTAAATAAAAACGAAAGATATCAACACAAAACTTTATTTACAAAGTCACAGTAATATACCTTACTCTATTTTTAAATGTAGTCTCCATGGCTGTCAAGGCACTTATTGTAACGTGGAACCAGTTTTTTCAATTCCGATGTTATACTCTTCTACCGCCAAAGATTTGAGCCAGGATGTCACTTCTTGTTTGAGGTCTTCATCGTCTGCGAACTGTTTTCCACCCAAAAATTCCGTTAGTTTCGAGCCATCACTTTTCTGGCAACAGTTTTTTGAGACCAAAAGGGTTTGATCCACATGGAGTTTATGCCAAGAGGACACACAATAAACTCACTGGCCTACTGTGAAACTCTTCAACGACTTAGACGCGCCATCCAAAACAAGATACGTGAAATGTTGTCGGGAAAGGTGGTTTTGATTCATGACAATGCGCGGCCTCATGCATCAGCACGAACACAGCTAAAACTTCAACGTCTTAAGTGGGAAATTTTTGTACATTCTCCTTACAGCCCTGACTTGGCACCAAGTGATATTCACTTATTCCCGAAACTAAAGGAATTTTTGGGTGGAAAACAGTTCGCAAACGATGAAGACCTCAAACAATAAGTGACACCTTAGCTCAAATTTTTGGCAGTAGAAGAGTATAACATCGGAATTGAAAAATTAGTTCCACGTTACAATAAGTGCCTCGACAGCTATGACGACTACATTGAAAAATCAAGTAAGGTACTGTGACTTTGTAAATAAAGTTTTGTGTTGATATCTTTCGTTTTTATTTAGTTATGCCAAAAAAATCTTTACTTTCTGGACGACCCACCTATGTTATAAGAACATCATAAAAATATATATAAAAAAAAAACATTAAATAGATCCGAAAACATTGATAAACTATAGCGATCAATTTATTTTTCTTTCTATTAAACATATTTAACACGCAGTCCATATGAAATTCTCTATATATCAAGAAAAATAAAACTTTATTTTGATTACGTAAGAAAATATCGAGTAAAATGACACGCTATAAATAATAGTCTTATTTCACCTCAGCTGAAATTTATTCGGTGTCTTGTAAAATCATATATCATTGTCTGCATGCGTGTGCATTTCTCTTGCATTTATAATACAAAAACCACAAAGTGTCTGTCCCATCTAACTGATGATACATATTTATCAAAGTCAGATGCAAACATATGGGCAGGGAGGAATCCCATTCGAGACAACTTAGAAAAATAAAAAAAAGGCTGATATATTGCGTGCAAGATATTAGGATAAGTAACAGGGAAAAATCGAAGTCTTAAAAGAAGAAAATTACCATCTTTAATAAGTCAATCATGGCTATATTTGTATGAATAAAAATCATGGGTCTCACGAAGCATGGGCCAAATAACATACACCTTATATCTCACTTCTCGGACCCTATTCTAAAGGAATATCCCTATAGGGGATTTGAAAAAATCAATTAACTAATTCGCCTTACGTATCGATTTACGGAATATTTTAAAATTGAAATACAAAAAAAAAACATTAGAGCGAAATATCTTAGACCAAGATCCACCTTTGAGCGACGCAAAAGACAAAACAAAGGTTTCTCGAGAATTAACAACACTAACGAAATTAGTTGACACTTTTCACATTTTGTAAATGGACTTTAAATATATTGTTTATGGTTATTAAGTTAATTATTGTGTGCGGTATATTATGGTATGAACATTTTTGGTTTTATTTTTATTATTTTGGATTCATTTTGGTTTTACTTTTGTTTTTATTCTTATGATTGCGTGCGGTATATTATGGTATGAACATTTTTGGTCTTTCTTAAGTGATTATGTGTGAAGAGTTTGATTCCGCATGATGTTTCCAGTTGTGATTGAGTGTCACTGTTTGTCAAGTTGATGAGAACGTGCAACGCGGTTTTGTTTTTGTGTAATCAAAAATCGGAAAGAAGTATCGATTCATTTTGTCATGCTAAATATCCTCAGTGAGATACAGGCAAAAGCCTAGTTTACTGG
Organism: Odontocerum albicorne; assembly: GCA_949825065.1. Classification (NCBI taxonomy): domain Eukaryota; kingdom Metazoa; phylum Arthropoda; class Insecta; order Trichoptera; family Odontoceridae; genus Odontocerum; species Odontocerum albicorne. The sequence continues at coordinate 5,713,267 of OX463840.1, read as the reverse complement.
GGATACGACAACTGAAAGGCGACAAACCCAGATCCATTAAAATAATGTATGTCCAAATTAAATTACCTGTTGTTTTTTCGCAAATTATGTATATTTCTTGTCATGTGTAATAATAAAATAAAATATTAAAAAAAGTTAAGGCGTTAACGTTATGGAGGCTTAAAGACATTGTAATTTGTTTTATCAAACACTGTTTATTCCACTTTTTGTAACGGTATTACCCTACCGGTTTCAAGGTTTTCACCTCATCTTCAAGGGAGCATAAACAAGACTTAAAATCCTAATTGAAAAATAGTCTTTCTTCATTCATTTGTTATACTCGTACATGCCCAAACAACTTGAATTTTTTTTTTTTAGTTTTTGTCCTTTCATTCGTTCCACAAGCCCAAACTATCTCAGAGTGCTCATATTCATCTTAATTAACACAGCTTTAATTTAATATTTACCTCTTATCACTAATATAATCACTGCATTCAGTCGTACATTGTCATCCCATGTATTCTTCTCAGTGCACACATTTCTACAGCTTTTCTTCAGCTCTTTCCAGTCTCCTTCAACATTTTAATCCTACACATCAAAGTAGGTTCTAAAATACTGATGTGTACTACGAGTATGTAATCATATTGGCAAATTTTGATACTGTCCGGTTCGACTGTTAAAATGCCTAATTGTCTCTGTTTCCAATCACTACGCGTCGTTAAATATCCCTCATAACGCTCCATTGCCTGAGAGCTTATTATTGAAATGAAAAAAAACCTTAACTTAAAATTATTACGCTGAAAATGTTAATTTCTCGCGAAATACGAAAGTGAATAAATTTCATAAAACTGTAGACCTTGTGGAGAATAAATTTCCATACATAGAGAGAAAGAGAGCTTTTTATTACTCTACCTGCCAATAGCCATGTTAAAATAATGATTTAAAAGTGAATTAGCTGGAATATTCCTCGATCATAACTTCCAGAAATCACGTAAAACGTTGTAAAATGGAATATTAAAACGCCATCGTAAAGTTTAATTTATTTAGTGTTCCAGGCTGAATTTAAGACTGTGATCCGGTGTGCATGTGATAGGAATTAAAATACTTTAAAGATAGACGTCGTAGAATGGTTTCTGCCTATGATAATCCTACTCAGTTGTATTGCTTCAAACAGTTAATTTTTTAAGTCGCACTTTTCAATGACAAAATGTGTTTTTCCATAGTCCTTATTTGTTTGCCCTTTCTCCGTCTTCCCTCTTCTCTCCTACTCTTGATGGCATATGGAAATATCTTATTTTACTGTTTTTCATTTCGTTTGTTTTTTAATGCTGTAGATTTAATGATGACATGTCCTCGCATGTCGTTTTAATGCCGTGTATTTTTTTTGAAGCAAGGCTGTAATAACTTTTCAACCAGCGATTGGCAAGTATTCGTGTGTTTCCATATACTATATAGACGTGTTACATGTGTCGTTCAGTTGCTTCCGGAAAAATCTTAAATTTTGTGCAATACTTGAATTTTTTTTATATGATCTAACATACTACATTTTGGCATAGTTTTTTTTTTTTTTTAATCAAACAAAGTAAATTATTGTATAAACATTTGTCAAGGCTATACCTATATACAAATTTATTACTTAAGTAATCTTAATTATATGTTATAATCTATGAACTTACTTAATCTTATTTTCCTACATATTATTTTATTTTATTTATTCAATCTTAATATATGAGATCTTAGAAATAATTAACACCTACATACTACTTATAACTAGATAACAATTCTTACACTAATTATTTAGCAAAAACAAGTCCACTCGTTCAGGCTACTTGTATTCCATCACATTCACTCAGACCTTGGTCGTCCCAGCTAATACTGAAGGTGGACTAGTCATTGTTTTTATCAAATAAGTCTTAAAATGTAGAATTGTTTTATAAATGTATTTTTGGGCTTGTTATGCTTATAACGGAAACTTGGTTAAAACCTGTATCTCGTGTGAGAGGCACCGGTGGCTTCACCATCTATAGATCGGATCGCGTTTCCGGTAGAGGTGGAGGCACCGCGATCCTCATCCGAGACACTATCCATCATACCCAACTCCTCACGCCCGCCCTGACAAACTTGGAGGCTACTGCCATCAGCCTCAAGGTTGACAGGGAGACAGTCACAATTGTGGCAGCATATTGTACCGGCTATCGTTCACTTCTGGAAAAGGACATCGAGGCAGTGCTGGCCTTGGGGCCCAAGGTCATCATGGCCGGGGACCTCAATGCCAAGCACCGTTACTGGAACTGCTTGAGAGCTAACCCGAACGGAACGACGCTGTACAATTATATGGAAAACCACAACTGTCAAATACTCTATCCAAATCAACATACCTGTTTCACCAACCCCCGTAGCCCTTCTACACTGGACATTGCCGTAGTCAAAAACTACCCTAACATCTCTGGCTTGACTGCTCTAGAAGCTCTCTCGTCAGACCACCTCCCAGTCTACTTCACATTGGGAGTGAGGCCGATTGCTAGCCTCAGGGAGCAGTACGACTACGCCAATGCTGACTGGAAGGGTTACAAAGCCTACCTCCACAACCAGCTCTGCCTATCACCAGAAACTCTGGTGAGCCCACAGGACATTGATACCGCGATAGATACCATCTCCACCTTCATCCATAATGCCCGTGATGAAAATGTTCCCCTCAAAATTGTCACTCCATACAAAATAACTCTTACTCCTCATATCAAACTCCTTATATCTCTAAAAAACAAACAAAGACAGACCTACAGACGTACACTAGACAAACGTGACAAAACACTTCTAAACGTCCTCCAAGATGAAATCAAAAAAGAAATCCGCCTACTTAAAAACCAGCTATGGCAGAGAAAATTGGCAGCTCTAGAACCGGGTAACGGTACTCTCTGGCGAGTCGTCAAGGGTATCAAGTGCTCGTCTCAAAGCATACCACCTCTGCGCACAGCCTCAGGGTTGGCTGTTTCTGGCAGTGACAAGGCTAATGCCTTGGCGGACGCTTATGAGAATACGTACTCAATCACTTCCGACCTTGGAAATGTTGATGTCAATAAAGCTGTCGAGGACACTCTCACCAGCTTTGCTTACTCCCCGACCAACCAAAACGAGGTGAAACTTTGCACCCCGTCCGAAATTGGTCGTATCCTTGACAGACTTAAAACACGAAAAGCACCCGGTCCCGACAATATACACAATAGCCTTCTTAAACAGTTACCACTCAAAGCGAGGATTTTTCTTACTAAAATAATAAATGCCTCACTCCTTAATGGCTATTTTTCGAGTATTTGGAAAGTAGCCAACATTGTTCCTATCCACAAGCCAAATAAACCTACCGAAAATCCAACTAGCTACAGGCCCATCAGCCTTCTTCCAGGTCTTGGCAAGATCCTTGAGAGAGTGGTTGCCTCAAGGCTAGTGTTCCATCACGAATCCAATAATACATTCCCTCATGAGCAATTTGGATTTAGAACAAGACACAACACGGTCCAGCAACTTACCCGTGTCGTGGAAGACGTGTCGATGGGCTTCAATAGGAACAGAAGTACTGGCATGGTACTGCTGGACCTTGAGAAGGCTTTTGATACTGTCTGGCATGATGGCCTTCTTCACAAACTTCTCCTCACTGGCACTCCACTCTATCTCGTGAAACTACTTCAATCCTACCTTTCCAATAGAAGTTTCACAGTCACCACTCATCATTCTACGTCATCCGCCAGGCCCATCCCTATGGGTGTCCCCCAAGGCAGTATACTTGGACCATGTCTATTTAACATTTACACACACGACATTCCTACTCCCCCAAACTGTAAACTCGCACTCTTTGCTGACGATGCGGCATGCTACGCATCGTCACTCAAGGTGGATCGAGCTGGTCGCCGTCTTCAGATTGCTCTTGAGATCCTTGAGAAATACTACCAGGACTGGAGGCTCAAAATCAATGACGCCAAAACTGAGGCCATCATGTTCTCCCGAAAAATCAAGGAAAGAGTGCCGTCGATGCCCTTATTCATCGGTGGTTGCCTGGTTGAGTGGCAGGACGTGGTTAAATACCTCGGCCTGCACCTTGACCGGCGACTGACGTGGAAAACCCATTTGAATACCATCAGACAGAAGGGTCACAAGGGCATAGGGGCTATCAGTTCGATATTTCATCGACGCAGCTTCCTTTCACCCAAAAATAAGCTCCTCCTCTATAAAACCCTTATTCGTCCTATCTTGACCTATTCTGCACCCGTTTGGGGTAGTGTGAGCAACACGGATCACCTGAAACTCCAGAGAGTGCAGAACAAGGCATTCAAGATATCTTTTAACACCCATCCCAGAACAAATCTTACCCGACTTCACGCTGAACAGCGAGAAGAAACCCTACAACACCACATTCTCGCTTGGACCGTGAAGTTCTATAAAAGCCAACAAAATCACAGAAATCCCTTAGTCGCTGCCCTGGGGGCTTACGAGAGTAAATCCGACCTACCCTTCCGTTATAAGCACAAGCTCCCGAAGCATTATCTGTTGCCTGACTAGTCCACCTTCAGTATTAGCTGGGACGACCAAGGTCTGAGTGAATGTGATGGAATACAAGTAGCCTGAACGAGTGGACTTGTTTTTGCTGAATAATTAGTGTAAGAATTGTTATCTAGTTATAAGTAGTATGTAGGTGTTAATTACTTCTAAGATCTCATATATTAAGATTGAATAAATAAAATAAAATGATATGTAGGAAAATAAGATTAAATAAGTTCATAAATTATAACATATAATTAAGATTAGTTAAGTAATAAATTTGTACATAGGTATAGCCTCGACAAATGTTTGTATAATAATTTACTTGTTTAATAAAAAAAAAAAAAAAAAAGTTTAAAAAAAAAAAAAAAAAAAAAAAAAAAAAAAAAAAAAAAAAAAAAGCTTGGTCCTTGTACGAATTAGGAAAACCTGTAAATGTGCAAAGGACCTGAAAAAATAAACAAATAAATGGAGTTTAATAATGTAAAAAAGAAATTAAATTAATGAATAAAACACTTATTTTATATTTTTGTGTTCACCACTGGTTTATTTTGAGTTTACTGCCGGTTTCGAAGACATCCGTCTTCATCGTCAGGTTAAGATAAACCTGACGATGAAGACGGTGGTCTCGAAACCGGCAGTAAACTCAAAATAAACCAGGGATGAACACAAAAATATAAAATAAGTGTTTTATTTATTTATTTTTTACATAAAATATGGCACCACAACGTGAAACTAAAGTCTTTTCGAAGATTCAAGAAAGGAATGTACTAAATCTACGTCACTGATATATGGTTGGTTGGAAAAGATTGCCGTAAAAAAGTGTCAATACCTCGTGTTCAAGTCTTATTGTGAATCATAGTGTAGATGAAAGTGGATTGATATGTCTTGTTTTTATAATGCAAACTGTTATACTTCAGCAAGGACATTCTTGACAGATCTAAGCCAAATTTTCAGAAATCACACATACTTAGAAATTTCATTTCTTATTCTGTCACACACCAACACACCACACATTCCACACATTCTCTCGGCTCTTTTTATTTGTTTTCTACTTTCACGTTTGTGTTTATATCTGAAACTTTTTCTACTTATACGTTTGTGTTTATATCTGAAACGTTTCTACTTCCACGTTTGTGTTTATATCTGAAACTTTTTCTACTTCCACGTTTGTGTTTATATCTGAAACTTTTTCTAATTCCACGTTTGTGTTTAAATCAGGAACTTTTTCTACTTCCACGTTTGTGTTTCAATCAGCAAATTTTTCTACTTCCACGTTTGTGTTTATATCTGAAACTTTTTCTACTTACACGTTTGTGTTTATATCTGAAACTTTTTCTACTTCCACGTTTGTGTTTATATCTGAAACTTTTTCTAATTCCACGTTTGTGTTTAAATCAGGAACTTTTTCTACTTCCACGTTTGTGTTTCAATCAGGAAATTTTTCTACTTCCACGTTTGTGTTTATATCTGAAACTTTTTCTACTTTCACGTTTGTGTTTAAATCAGGAACTTTTTCTACTTCAAAGTTTGTGTTTATATGTGAAACTTTTTCTACTTCCACGTTTGTGTTTATATCTGAAACTTTTTTTATATGACATCATATTAGATTACCGTTTTTTATATGATATCAAATTAGATTGCCGTTTTTACTCGGATTCCGCCACCTATCTCGCATGTCACCTTTCGTTAAGAAAGAATAATGAAACTTAATATAAATCAAATAACACGTTTGGTAATTCAATACACGTCAAAACAGTTCTCACGTCAAAAATGTCGTGAAATTTGCTTCATTATCGGATTACAGTAACCTCCATTAATGGGGTTTTTCTTTACACAAATTCACTTTAACGCGATCTGTTTGATATTTTAAATACATATTAGTGACAAATTTGAAGTAAAAATTTGGCTTCTAAGTAAATATTTTTATTTTTTGCTAATAGCAACTTCGTGTTCCTTTGTTTTGTTACAACTGTAAGAACGACAACAGTTACAACGAAAGTATATTAATGTAACAAGAGAGTTTTTGATATGGTACAGCAAACTGTAAATATATTGTTTATATAATAGTTATGGCATTAACACTGTGGAGGTTTAAAGACACTGTCATTTGTTTTATCAAACACTGTTTATTCCACTGTGTATAACGGGATAACCCTACAGGTTTCAAGGTTTTCACCTCACCATCAGGGGAGCACAAACAAATATTGTGGGTTCCCCTGATGATTAGGGGAAGACCTTGAAACCGGTAGGGTTATCCCGTTACATAAAATGGAATAAACAGTGCTTGATAAAACAAATTAAAAACTTTAAATACACACTTACTTAATTATTTTTCTTCGTTATATCGCACACCACTTCGTTATATCCAACAGTTTTTATTGGCAATATTTGAACTACGTGAGAATTATGCAGATCACTTATTTTATTTAGAATTCGATGTCTCCATTTACGCGATTTTTATTAAAGCGCTATTTTTCTGAAACTAAATACCCGCGTAAATGAAGGGAAAACTGTACTATTATATCAAAACCTTCGAGTTTCAGATTGTGTTTTAACCTTTCACTTGAATTAATGTGATACGTATAAAAAATATTAGACAAGTCTCTTTTTACTATACCGAGGACAGAAAAAACAAAACTAGTATTGAAAAAAGATTGCCCGAAGAGCAACACCTTAACGACTCCGTATATTAGACGCATGCTTTCCTCCCTGAGGGTTACTGCATCAACCCCCATTGGCATCCAGGTTTCAGGCTGGTTTTAACTTAAACCTTATTTAGGATAAGAAATCGCCACAATTAACCCGTCAAATTGAACTATACACAACGAAAGTATAATGTTTGTCTAAGATTAATTTTCATCCTACGAAAGTACGATCATATAACTTCATACCAGAAGGCATTGAACTGGTTGAATGTTAGAAATAGACGCCAAGTTCACATACTGTCTCTATTGTATAATATCCTTAACCATCCTGCCACCCCCTCTTATCTCACCGATAATTTTCAGCGTCTTCCAATCATGGATTAGCGCTACGCTCAAACAGAGATTGTCTATTAGCCTTTTCAGTTCACCGCTCATCTTTTTTTACGTCGTCCTTGACTGCCCATGCAGTGAGACTATGGAATCAGTTACAAACCAATATAAGACTCGCTCCATCCTTGGCATATGCTTTAAGAAGCGACTGAAAAAACTCTTAATTTCTAGTCAGTAAAATAACGTGTTTCATTCCTGATTTATATTTTCCTTTCCTCTCCACCATCCCTTCCTTTCCTTTTGATTGGTAATATCTCACTTTATATAAAAAAAAAATGTTCGGGTGATTGTCCGTCTTTGTGGGGTTCGTGGGAATGTGCTCACATATGTGTTTATGTATTTCGTGGAGATGGATAGTAATTTAAATGATTTATGCAACTATGTAACTTGCTTCATTTACTTTTGTCTGATTGGTTGGAAGAGATTGCCGCCTGACAATAAGCCCGCCAGATTGTATTTACAATAAAAGTGTTCAATAAATATAACACAATACAATACTACTTTGAAAATGGTTCTATAAAAAACACACAGAGGAATAATTAATCCTTAATAATAATTCTACTTCCACGTTACACTCCGTTAAATAAAAAGTTGGTAACAAAATACCATTGTGGACTATTATTTTTTGAGATTTTGATATTAGCAGGTTAAAGTTTATACTCGTATTTGTATGTTTTAGTGCCCTATTTAACCTTAAGGTGAAAGCGCCGTTTAGAAACGAAACTTTTCTTAATCTGTTCACCGCGTTAAAAATCAAATTCCACGAATCCTGTGCGCGGCACAATTTCGGCGTTTTTTAATTTCTAAGTTTAAACGCGTATTTTGTTTATACATTTATACCACTGATATTTGATTACACCACCAAGTAAACATGACATTCAAGTAATTTTCTGATAATAAATAATAGTCATTACTCTTAAGGAGACTCATTAAATAAAGGAGATAAACTAAACATTACGTAAAATAAACAAAGGAATGCTACGATCAAAGCAATGATTGATTACACTCGACCAATCAAATGCATACAGCACTAGTAATGTTTATTTATTTAAGAGAGACTTAGTAATGTTTATTTACGTAAGAGAGACTCATCGCAGGACTCGATCCGCGCGACAGGTCGTTACATGTGACACAATAGCTGGAAATATTGAGAAACCAAAAAAATTCGGCGCTCTGTTTATTCAATAATATCTCATAAACTAATATATTATTTGACAAGGTTTTCAGAGATGTCGCTAGAATAATGATTATTTTAAATTTAAGTTCCATTTTCATTCCGGTTTTGTGTCATTCTTTTTAAGTATTTGTGATTTGAAACTTGGATTGTCGTCAGATCACAGGCGTTTGTGCTTCCCGCGAGGAACACGTTTAGGACATTCCATCTGGTTATGATCGGGAAACAGCACTTTACCATATTATTCTGCCAGCTAATAACGACGCATTATAAAGAAAAAAAGTCTGGGAATGGTCTTATGGAACAGGTTTGATTAAAAGGTTCATTACAGACGTTAATTAAAACATAATGTATCCCTTGCAGAAGAATACTGACCAAAAAGGTAATTGTGTAAGAACGACACAAAGGCCCAAGTATTAAGCGGTGGACCCGATACACAGGCGTGCCGACACGGCCCTGCGCCTCATCAGACATACAAACAATCAAAGGATACCGAATCGAAGAAGAGAGAGTCCTTTCCCACGTTCATTAATTACGCTGCAAACTGAAAGCATAAAGGCACATAAATATAAAGGATATTCATATACAAGCACTGAGATGCATTGAATCATTGGTGTCTTTCAAATTCTGCGTAACAATGCCTAAGACGTTTTTAGGACCTGGAAACTTCAGTAAAAACTACTTAAAACTATGAGACTAGAAGTTATACATCTTCGCATGGTACCTTTTCAATATATCAGAATTAGTGTTTCGCGGAAACAATATTATAGTAGTAGTCACGAAAATCGTACTTGACATTGAAGATTTGAACTCTTTTTACTAGACTTGCAGCCTTTTTTTAGGTACCATCGGGAATGTAGTCCGATGCCCCCCAAGTGGAAGTCGAGAATGTTACCACTAGGCTACGAAGGTCGTCAGTAATAATACTGTTTTTATAGAATTTCATAGCTTTAGAACTTGTGAATTTAATGCAAAATGTTTACAAGTACCTATACTCGTACCGTCACATCGTTTCAAGAAATTCAGTCTAAAAAAAAGCAATTCAGTCTAATAAAAGAGTTCGTAGGTAACAACAATACTCTTATACGGCGAATAGGTATACGGGTGTTATAGTTTTTACACGCGTAGTAATGTTGCCAACACGTACAATGAAGAACCGCGAGCTACGTGCCTATAACAGTGGTTCTAAACATGGTATTGGACCAAAGAAAATGTTATCTTCCGGCCACCTCCTTTAACATGTCCGAATAGAATATCATTCTATTTATAATGTAACGCTTTCGCCATTTATAAAAAAAGACAGTAAAAAACAAACACTAGCAAATGAAAATTGGTTTAAAAATAAAATGATGGCGCTCTCTCCGACGTTTCAAATTCGTGGAAATAACATTTACAAAATTGAAAATGAATTTCAAATATTTGAACAGAAATTGAACAAACATAAAATGAATGATATGACAGTGTAAACATTAATTTAAATACTTAATTCACAGTGTTTCAACGTTAATTTCCATTTTATCTTTAAAAACAAAAACGTATTCAGAAAAGTTTTTTTAGTTTTTTAATTAATCGAAAAAGGTGAAAATTGAAGAAAAAAAATATCGAAGACATATATGTACTTGGGAAAGTAAAGAACAACAATTTCATAAAAAGAATAAAAACTTTAAATTTTCTCTCGCCTGTCTCTTAAGGGTTCTTGTCCCCAGATAACTGGAGAGAAATAATTATTGGCAAATGGGAAAAATGACAGAAAAAAAAAACACTTTGCGAACGTGACCTCGTTATTGAAATTCAAAAGACAATATTGATAAAAAGAAGATTTATGAAGAAAACTCTCGTCAAGGGCGCTCTAAATAGGAAATCGTATCCATTATTCTTGAAAGATTAAAAATATATACATAACGCCATGTCTCATTTGGGATAGGCATAGAGAACAGATCTCGACGCTTTTCAATCTATGCACACAGCTTTCGCCTCGTGCAAAAATGAACGCTCTTCTTTATCTAAGTCTGCTAAGATAATAGTCCACAACTGTGTTTTAGTACCAACTATTATGAATGGTAGTGAAATATGAACGTCGAAAAAGACAAAAAGAAGGAGACGAATGAATGCTGCAAAAATGGGTACACTCAGAAGAATGCACGGAGTAATAATGTATGGTAGAATACGCAATGAAATTATTAGAGGTGAATGTAAACTTAAGGTTTATGTATTAAGTAAGATCTAGAAAAGCATGATCTCTGAGATGATTTGGGCATGTAGAACGAATGAATAAAGAATGAGTAACAAAACAAATTTACAGTGCAACTGTGAGCAGAAGGTGTGGAAGAGGTAGACCAAAAAAGTATGAATGAATCAAGATAATGATACGACGAGAGGTCATTAAATTCGCGGAATCAGGGGTTAAGGGAGAAGGCAGTAGTGCACATGCGCATTTTCCGATAATATGACTCATTATTAGTATATTCACCAAGTTTTAGTCTGATTTTGACAGTATTGTTTAAGATAGCGTCGGGGGAATATGTCAAACGTTAATAACATCCCAAGTATGAAAAAAATTGAGTATCGCGCCGTCGAAACAAGGGAAAACACCTCAAATAATTTTGGTAAAGATGATAGCGGTTTACGGGGACTGTTGTGTTGGAAAAACTATGGTTTACAAGTGGCAAAGTCCTTTAAAAGAAGGAAATATGCAAAGTCAGAGAAATCGTAGAAATTGAATTTATGGATGTATAATAGACGAAAGATGTGTGTCGCGATAGGAAAGTGTCATTATTTCCTATCTGCCTACTTTGATAGGGAAACGCCGTGATAATATGTATATATGTAAATCATAAATTTATTTATTATAAACAGGAGAATTTAAAACTTTAATGTGAAAAAAACTACGCAATACACTGAAATTAAAATGACAAAGCGAAAGGAATAATTAAAATGATAAAGGCAAAATAGGCCTATAACTTTAAGTTTATTGTATAGAATTTTTTTCAGACATACTACCTTGATCAAAAAGTTTTAGGACTTTATCCATAAAATCGAATATACAAGTTTATTCATCAAAATCGATATGGTCCCCTTCAAAGTACTCCCCATCGACTGCAACACACTTACGCCAGCGCTTGATCCAATCCTCGAAACACCGCTGGTACTCAATTTTCGGTATGTCCATCAGAGCCGTCTTCGATTTTTTCACGACATCCTCTCGGTGCTGTAACGCGTTCCGCGAAGCGGTTTTTTAAGTCGGTTGAACAGGAAAAAGTCGCAGGGAGGCAGATCCGGTGAATTCAAAGGCTGCTGGATAGTAGTCGTGTTGTTTTTGGTAAAAAACTCGTGGAAATCATGTCTTTCGCGATTTCAACGCGGTCCTTTTTTTGCATGAAATTGAGGTCTTTCGGCACCAGTTTTGCAGCGACATGTCTGAGGCCCAAATCACTAACCGAAATGTATTGAGCGGATCCATAAGCGATGTTCAAGTCCTCTGCCAACTCTCTGATGGTCAATTTGCGGTTTTCGGCCAACATTTCTTTGATTTTATCGATGTTTTCATCGGTTTTCGACTGCCACTGCGTTTGTCACCCTCGACCGATTCACGACCACTTCTGAAGCGTTCGTGCCACCAAAAAACACTTCTCCAGCATCTCCAAGGTCTGCGGACCGTTAAATCCGTTTTTCATACAAAATTTATTGCAAACTCTTCGATGCACAGTTGATGCAATTTTCAAACTTGTAAAAAATCGAAAACATGCACAAAGGTAGATGTACTCAGTACAGCGTAACTTTTACAAATGTTTAGCTATGACGCTGAAATTTGAAGTGAAGTGTCAATGATAGATGTGGTAACCTAACAAAAATAAAAAAGAATTCCAATCGGGTGATTGACAGCGCCACACGGTGGCCGGTCCTAAAACTTTTTGATCAAGGTAGTAGTGATAAATGATTTTACTTAAAAATGGATCACTACAATGTAAATACAAAACTAATTAATTACCTAATCGTTCGACCGCGTAATGAATTTACTGTATATGAATTAAATTATATAATATCAATTTGATAATACTTGTTGTGAATCTATTGTTTAAGCGATGATGTAATTAATCTTCATCAGCGACATTTACACCAGTATTTTCTTAAGATTTCGTATTTCCTAAAAATATGTTTGATGAATGTATGGAAGGATCTGCTAGTTGAATCAATCAAATGTATTTTCAAAAAAGTGGAAAATAAATTTTGTAATTTGTTTTATCAAACACTGTTTATTCCACTTTTTGTAACGGTATAACCCTACCGGTTTCAAGGCCTTTACCTCATCTTCAGGGGAGCACAAACAAGACTGAATTCTATTTGAACTGGTATCGATATACACGCTTCTAACGGTTGGAGACATTCGGGTTGGGGACTGAGGGCTAAGGGAGGCATGGGACGACCTCGGCGAGCAGCGGAGAGATTCTTGGTATACGAGTATATGATATGTGTTTGTCAAATATTCGCCTCGATGTACTGACTTAGAAATTTCTAGGGCCTCTAATCTGTCCAATTTATTCCCGTTACTACTGATATGTAAGAATTAGGCATCATAGATAGAAAAAGTATGGTTTTCACGGTGACAATAATTAGCCATTTCAGAATAAATTTGAGGATTTGTTAAGGCGGATTTGTGTTCACGAAATCTATTTTCAAAGGATCTTCCTGTCTTTCCTATATAGAAATTATCACAGTTAGCACATAAAAGTTTATACACGCCACTGTTGCTAATTATTCCATTTTTGCCTTTCCCATTAAATAAGAGTTTCCGAAGATTAAAATATTAAAATTAGTGTAAAAAGCTGGATTTACGTGTTTTGGATTTATTTTGGTTATTTCGTATATGTTTTTTTATAAATATGACTGCTCCATTTATAGGTAATTTATAGGTATCCATTTATAGGACTTTGCTCCATTTATAGGTATGATGTATGAAAATAAATATCTTGCGAGAGAGGGTGTTAATTTGTTTAAATTTATATAGTAAGCTAAGGGTTGACTCACGTGGTACATACTCGTTGCTAGGTCTATTGAAGTTAATGAGAATTTTTGACAAAGGGATGAAATAATAATCGACAATCGGAATAAAAGTATCAACGCATATTTTCATGATCATTTACCCCCAGTAAAATGCAGACAAAAGCCTAATTAACTGGGGTCACGACAAATGACAGGAAACAAACCCTGTTCCATATCATTTGAGCATCTTAAAATTGCATACATAATTTTTTTACCATGTACAGTGGATTTCAATAATTAAATAAATACACATTAAAATTCAAACTAAATATGATTCATACAAAAATATAATCAGAAAAAATACACACATAAAAATACTATATAGACAAGCACACAGCAGGCCGGGGCTCAGGGCTGTATGTATACTTGCGTATCTTGGTTGGTGAGACACTTGTCTTCTAGCCCGGGGGTCGTCGGTTCGTTTCACGTTGGTAGCCAAATTTTATTAAAAAGGGTCCCCGACAGATTTTCACTTAAGGATTTCAGGTTAGTTGGAACAGATTGACATATATCGCAGTAAATCTATAACGTTGTACTAGATACAACGATAGTTTAATACAAAACATATATGTACATAAAATAAAAGGTTGACATAATATATCGCAGTAAATCTATAACGTTGTACTAGATACAACGATAGTTTAATACAAAACATAAATGTACATAAAATAAAAGATTGACATATATCGCAGTAAATCTATAACGTTGTACTAGATACAACGATAGTTTAATACAAAACATATATGTACATAAAATAAAAGATTGACATATATCGCAGTAAATCTATAACGTTGTACTAGATACAACGATAGTTTAATACAAAATATATATGTACATAAAATAAAATAAAAAGTGATAACAACAGAACTTTTTCAATAATAAAATAACGAGAAGATAATATAAAATTTATGATTTATACTCGTAAAAGTCTAATCAAATGCTCATTTTAAGATGGTAAAGACGTGTTTTTTTTTCATAAAAATACATTAAAAAAGCTCTTTTCCAATCTTACAGAAATCCTGTTAAACGAGAAGAAGATATATTTTTACAAGGAAATTTTAAGAAAAGCGTGATCGAAATTGCGACCATTAGATACTAATATTTCCGCAGCGAGATATTTCCACGCCATTAGCGCTTTAGTGACAATCCAGGCCAATATTTCACGGTGATTCTACTTACTATATAGTCCAACATTATGGGGAGGAACCGTGGCACCGGAGAAAGGTCACATTATTTTCAAATATCTTCTGAAAGATTTTATTCCAATGTTTGTCAAGCTTTTAACTTCAGCTTATTGCAGCGAGCACTTAATATATACACCGAGGAGCTAGCATTATTGGCTAGGAAAGTGTTGCGAGATGAGCCGAATATATAGGAAAGAACGCAAGTTTTTTTTTTAACGTGTTCCTCGCGGGAAGCACAAACGCCTGTGATCTGATCTGTAGCATTCCTTTGTGTATTTTACGTAATGTTTAGGTTATCTCCTTTATTTAATGAGTCTGCTTAAGAGTAATGACTATTATTTATTATCAGAAAATTACTTGAATGTCATGTTTACTTGGTGTTGTAATCAAATATCAGTGGTTCTAAACAAAATACGCGTTTAAACTTAGAAATTAAAAAACGCCGAAATTGTGCCGCGCACAGGATTCGTGGAATTTGATCTTTAACGCGGTGTACAGGTTAATACTTCGACAACATAAATCCGCTTTAATGAATACTCTGAAATAGTTAATCATTGACAACGAGAAAATTTAGAGATAAAGTTGATAGAGAGTTGCTGACTAATATTAAAATCCGAAAGGTGTCCTACTTGGATCATGTACTTAGAGGAGCAAAGTACAAATTACTGCACCTGATCATCCTAGGCAAAATAGAGGGTCCAAGAGGTGTTGGCAGGAGGCAAATCTCCTGGCTCCGCAATATACGTGATTGGACTGGTATAAGGAGCGTTGGGGATCTTTTTCGGGCTGCCGCGGACAAAGATGCCTACTATCAGGTGATAGTCAACGTTGGGGGGACCTGACAAGACACTAGGAAGAAGAAAAAGAACGAGAAAGTTGCATATTTTCTATCCATGATTCAAAATTCTTGAGTATCAGTAATACGGAAATTTAATGAGTGTATTGGTATAAACCTCTAGTCAAAACATACGTTCCCAAGGTCTTACCTGCTGGTCAAATATAACTCTTCCACCCCGAATCCGCCATCCTCAATCCCAGGTCCGTATATTTACCGTTAGATGCCACTAATCTTAGAGGCCATCTCAAGCATAATTCATTATAGTTAGAGCTCCCCTGATGATTAGGTGAAAACTTTGAAACCAGTAGGTTTATACCGTTATTTCAAGTGAAAGAACAGTGTTTTATTTAACATAATTAAAACAACCTTTATTTTTTTGCATTGAATTCATGAATAATTTAGATTCGTACCAATTCTACCAGTTTTAGTTAGTCAGAAACTAAACAAAAAACACACAGTTCTTTTATATTTTCCGGTCCATTAAATAAAAAATTTACTAGTAATATATTCTCAAAAGAATTGGGTCACGTTTTTTTTTATATACACTGAGATTTACCTTTAAAAAAACGATAAGGACAGTACAATACACGTTGAAAACCATTGCTCAGATTTAGTTGAATAAAAAGTTGGCGATATCGTAAAACGTATCAAGCGTACTTCCAGGGCCTACGAATTTTTATAATCGCAGGTAGGAAAGGCTATCGCTGGATATAAAAGGGGTTTAATACCTCGGGGTACAGATCTAGATAGCATCAGTTTTCTTTAGTACCTCTCCTACACAGATAGTTTGTACAAACAGTTTTTCCGATAAAAACCTGAAGTTAAAATTTTAGCTATGCTATTTTAACATTTGATGAATGATGGTTTGCCATAATTTCTCCATTTATGGAGCAATATATTTTCAGTGTTTTTCTTAGCATGTATATTTAAAAAATATACGCAGATAATCGATACCTAAGAGGTCCTTCAAACTGTTATCATGACACAATTGTTATAAAAAAATCAACGTCAAACAAATCTTGCATTTTTATTAATTTCATATAGTGTTTATGTACTGTTTATAGTTAAGGCATTAACGTTGTGGAAGTTTAAAGACATTGTAATTTGTTTTATCAAACCCTGTTTATTCCACTTTTTGTAACGGTAGAGCCCTACTGGTTTCAAGGATTTCACCTCATCTTCAGGGGAGTCTTATTTGAATCGAACCAAATATTGATTTCCTTGGAACACTATTTCGAGAATAAAACTTCAGAATACATTTCAGTAATATTGAAAAATGAATTCATCGTTATAAAACATGTATTGAAGAAAGGGTAACTATTAGGTGTTAACATAAATTGTATCCGTTTTAACAAATTTAAAAATGAGCACCAAAAGTAAAACAAAAGGGTAAAAGTTATACGTCATTCGAAAGAAAATTTTCTCATCTACAAGATATTGTGTTTGCTTTTACGTTACATATATTATTTTATTTGATTACAAGCCTTCAAAATGGAATTTCAAGAAGACGAAAATAAGCATTTTCGACACCTCCTTCTGTTCGCGTTCAATCGAGTGAATAAAGCTGCCAAAGCTGCTCGCGATATTTGCGAAGTGTACGGTGAAGATGCTACGAATGAAAGGACAGCTCGTTGATGGTTTTTGCGTTTCAAAGACGGTAATTTCGACCTGAAATGCATGGAGCGTTCCGGACGACCAGTGGACTTCGATGAGGACCGCTTAAACCATATTATTCATGAAGATCCCCTTCAAACCACCGTAGAATTGGCTGAGCAGATGAATTGTAGTCACATGACTGTATACCGCCATCTTAAATCAATCGGAAAAGTCCAGAACCTCGGCGTTTGGATTCCACATGTTTTAAGTGAAAATAACAAAAATCAATTGTCGAACGTTGAACGCGAACAGGAGGTGTCGAAAATGCTCAATTTCGTCTACTTGACATTCCATTTTGGAGGCTTGTAATCAAATAAAATAATATATGTAACACAAAAAGCAAACACAATATCTTGTAGAGCAGAAAATTTTCTTTCGAATGACGTGTAACCATAACCATTTTGTTTTACTTTTGGAGCTCATTTTTAAATTTGAAAAAAAAAAGGACACAACTTATTTTAACACCCAATATTTTGAAAAGTATTATTTGTGTTTCATTATATCTCCATTTTTGTTACCTTGTGCCTGAAACTTGAAGACTTTACTAAGTATATGTTACAGATATGTTAGTTTAAATACTGTAATACTAACTAACGTACTTAATTAAATACCCGTAGCTTGATACAATAAATCAAAATTGGATCCACACGAGATAAAATAGGAGTATTAAAATTATATGGGTTTAGTTGGCTAAGCTTGCCACTGAGGGTAAGGGCCGAGAGGGCACAAATCAATTTATGGCTAACTTTATCAGAGGGTTATGATCCTCGGAGGAAACCCGATTTTACACTTCTACCCATCATTAGCCAATCCCACATTTAACACTATCTTTCCTTCTGCAAAACCTTCTCCGCGAAAGGGGTTCAAAATTCTGGTAATCGCTTGATAAAGGTTATAAATTATTTTCTACAAAAGAGATTCAGTTTTGCGATAATTTGAAATCTTATTCAATATATTTTCACAAAATGCTCGAGAGTATTAATTTTGGATTAAAAAAAATTAACCAACCATACGTGATTTTTTTTAAGATTGATTTTGATTAAAAAAAGTCAAATAATGAAAAATCAAGACATACCATCCCTTGTTTTTTGTGTTGTTTATAGTTAAGGCATTAACGTTGTAGAGGTTTAAAGACATTGTAATTTATTTTTATCAAACTGAACTTTTTATATATTTTCGCCTTTTTGCCGTATGTTTGATAAAAATAAATGACAATACCATCCCTTTTTGCAAGCCTTTTGACATACGAGTATATAATTTTTAAAAAAATAAGGTAACATCGTATTCTAGCCCTAAACAACTGCATTTAATCTTAATTTTAATTCAACATCGAGGTCGCAATCTTTAATTTCAATAAGAACTTAAAATTAAAATTCAAATTACGCTATTATCCCTAAGGTATTTTAAACGAATTGTATACTAATAGATAATTTATTTTTAATATTCGTAAAAAAATCTCAAACGGGATATATCATATATGGCTTAACTGGTAAGACGTCGAGCGTTTTCCAATTTGGGGGTTACGGGATCGATTCCTCTTGGTTAAGTGAAATTTTATCAAAGTTTTCTGATACAATACATGATATACTTTATCAAACACTGTTTATTCCACTTTTTATAACGGTATAACCTTACCGGTTTTTAGGCTTTCCCCTCATCATCAGGGGAGCACAAACAAGACTTGTTTGTGCTCCCCTGATGATGAGGTGAAAGCCTTAAAATCGGTAGGATATACCGTTACAAAAAGTGGAATAAACAGTGTTTGATAAAACATAATAAAATTTCTGATACATGTTTTTGTGTATCACATTTGAATTTCTTTTTAAATCAACAATATCTGCATTTTTATAATATTGGCATTCATAAAAAAAATAAAAAAATCAAGATAAAGTCGTACATAAAAAAACGAAAAGTTATTCGAATACTTTACAAAATAAATATTCGGTTACTCTTCCAACTACAGTTAATCTCCGCGATACGTGTTTCTAACTCCTAACCCTAGATTCTCCTCAAGCGGACTGATACAGGTGTGTTTTATCACAGGAGCAACGTTATCAGTGCCGGTTGCCTTAGATTATCATACTCGTTAACTTGCTTCAACCAGCGACTTAAAAAAACATTACATCTCTTTTCCAAAACAAAGTGTTTTTTTTTTTCTATACCTTCTATTTTCTTGTCATTTCCCAACTTCATTCTCCTTTCTTATTCTTTGGTTACATTTGCTTATATTGTGTTGTACTGGTTTTGTTTCTAAATGCTCTAAGTATGTTTAAGTCTCTTAATTAGTAAATAAAAATAAATGTTGTAGCCAAAAATAAATATATAACTATATACACTGAGTTATTGGTTATTTAAAACAGTTTTATTTTTGTTAACGACTTGATGTTTCAAAATCTACTAAGATGATAGACCACAACAGTATTTTAGTACAAAATTTGTTAACGACTTTATGTATCAAAATCTACTAAGATGATAGAGTCAACAGTATTTAAGTACCAAATTTGTTAAAGTCTTTATGTATCAAAATCTATTAAGATGATAGACCACAACAGTATTTTAGCACCAAATTTGTTGACGACTTTATGTATCAAAATCTACTAAGACGATAGACCACAATAGTATTTTAGTACCAAATTTGTTAACGACTTTATGTATCAAAATCTACTAGGATGATAGACACAACAGTATTTTAGTACCAAATTCGTTAACGTCTTTATGTATCAAAATTTACTAAGATGATAGACCACAACAGTATTTTAGTACCAAATTTGTTAACGACTTTATGTATCAAAATCTACTAAGACGATAGACCACAATAGTATTTTAGTACCAAATTTGTTAACGACTTTATGTATCGAAATCTACTAAGATGATAGACTCAACAGTATTTTAGTACCAAATTTGTTAACGACTTTATGTATCAAAATCTACTAAGACGATAGACCACAACAGTATTTTAGTAACAAATTTGTTAACGACTTTATGTATCAAAATCTACTAAGACGATAGACCGCAACAGTATTTTAGTAACAAATGTGTTAACGACTTTATGTATCAAAATTTACTAAGATGATAGACCACAACAGTATTTTAGTACCAAATTTGATGTATGAGAGTGAAACGTGAATGTGAAAAAATACTGAAAAGAGTCGAATAAATGTTGTAATAATGCGTGCACTTAAAAAATTACATGGGAAGACAATGTATGGCAGAATATGGAATGAAGTGATATAGGTGAATGTGCACTTAAGGCTAATGTTTTCTGTAAGACGAAGAAGAGCAATCTGAGATGGTTTGGACACGTGGAACGAATGACTGAAGAAAGATAATCAAAACAAATGTACAGTTATAATGTATTTATATATTTTATAAAACTGACATATACAAGTTAAACCCAATTATTATTAAATAAATAGAATAAAGCAAATAATAACTTTATATTGTGCACTAACAAGAAATAATAATTAATAAGTAAGAAATATTTGCTAAGCCGAAATAACTAACTTTTATTACTTAGAAAACTTAATATACTTTATTTAAAAACATTTTCTGAAACGTTGAAAATATCACTATCCGGGGCCATGTTCAAAAGGGACAGCCCGTATAAGAAATTAAGAGCATTTGACAAAGTAGTTGTGAGTGAAATGCGTGGTTAATACCATGTTTACACGAGCTTAGTACTTGTCATTAGTACTTATCGTTTGTACTAAGCTGCTCAGTGACAAGTGAGAAGAAATCGTTTACACGTTGGTGTTAGGAAGAGGTATTAGTAGCACGACATCCGTCCGGAATGGACAACCGCCGCAGCCACCTTTTTTTGAGAAATGTGTACAAATACCAAAAAAATACGAACGCGTGCGCTCACTTGCCGTTTCAATTTGTCACTAAACACTTGCCGCTGCTGTTTAGACGACTCTGCAAACGACAAGTGCTAAGTTGAATTGTGGTGGGGGTAGATGCTTGTTGCTTAGTAAATAAGTCAGCCTCCTATTCCCTTGCAGTTGCCAGAGTTTGGTAATATTTTGTGGTATACATACATAACATATATTGAACTTAAATATACATATAATTATTAAATAATTTTAAAACAATGACTGTAATTTATTATTACTACTGCTTTTTGTATCTTCATGTTAGTTTAAGATAAAGATTTGTATTATTTGTCAATAATTTTAAGTACTTGTATAACCTGTCACATGTTCATTTGTATATAAAGACACTGTTGTGTCGTTAATTAAATAAATAAATAAATTTACTAATGTTTAGTACTAATATGCTTGTTTACACGTGGATACAAGTGCGAGTGACAAGTGCGAGTGAGAAGCACTAGTAACAAGTACTAAGCTCGTGTACACATGGCATAAGGAAACACAAAGAAAGTATGGTTGGATCGAGTGTATGGTATTTTGAAATAAAGAAACATAAAAAATTAAGAAAGATCGTAGATTTTGTATGAAAATAGAAGAGGCGAAAAATGTATGTCAAGATAGGAAAGTCTACTGCTCGCGTCTCGCCTCGTGATGTTACGTATTTATAATTTGTAGGACTTTATATATTATATTTAGAAATTTAAAACATGTCTAGAATATACATTCATATATTCAATTATGCTATATATTATAATAATATCTATCAATTTTGTAAAAAAACCAACATGAAAAGGTGACTGAAATCGATTGACATTGCAGCACGTTGCTTCGTTACAGTTGAACGGGAGTGCTTCCGGTAAGCAAATATCGATATCTGGTTTCTGTCACATTCCCAAAGATGTTGTATCCACACGTCAACACTCTTTTGACACACGTGTTCACGCGGGCGCCCCCGCTCTGACGTGCGGTGCATGGTTCAACGCGCGCACTGCGAGGAGTGATGGCAGAAATAGATGTGACATGTGCTTAGTGAATGCTTTTGTCTTCTTCGCGCGAAAAATTCTTTCTAGGAAGGACTTTGGCGGAAAAAAGGAGAATTGATTCGCAAATTTAATGCTGTGTGAACATGTACGAGGTGTAAGTGAAAAGTTTCAAGATTGCATTAAAATAATAATTTTGATCGGTGTAAAACTAAAACGAGGACTCAATTAACTATTAATCTAAAATCACAGTCATAAAACGTTTTAAGGACTTTATATACATTCATTACACATACACTACACCAAAAGCCGAATGTGTTACTATCACATATCGAAAAATCTACAAAGGTTTCATTGTAGTTCGTCTTCCCTTGGTAAGTTTTCTACGGTATTTTCCACCAGATCTTATTTTTTAACAGATACAGATGCCTTATCTAATGACTGCAACCACTACCTTCCTATCCTTGCACTCTTTTAAATTAAATTGTCAATAATACTGGGTTAGAATCTTGAGTTAGAGCGCCTTTGAGGAGATTCTGCTCTGTAAACGGCGCTATATAAATATTACTCGTAATTATTAATTATCATTCTACTTTCAAGCTTTTTGATATTTACGTATAATAAATAAATGTAAGATCGCTCTCGAACCCCCGTTTTGTGATTAAACTCAAGTAAGATATCCGCGACTTAATTGATAAGACCCCAGAGAGAGCATCGGAATAGGAGGTAGAAACACGTGTAGCGAAGATTAATGTTATTAGTGGAATAAAAAAATAATGTATTGTTAACTTTAGCTTACATTAATCATTTTACATGTCATGTACTTAGAGGAGCAAAGTACAAATTACTGCACCTGATCATCCAAGGCAAAATAGAGAGTCGAAGAGGTGTTGGCAGGAGGCAAATCTCCTGGCTCCGCAATATACGTGATTGTACTGGTATAAGGAGCGTCGGCGATCTTTTTCGGGCTCTCAGGGACAAAGATGTCTACTCTCAGGTGATATTCAACGTTGAGGGGACCTGACATGACACTGGGAAGAAGAAGAATCATTTTACATCCCTTACCTTACATTTACATTTTTCGTCTTCTAAAATACTTAAAATATTGTATATCTTGAACATATAAAACAAGGATAATGAATTATTTTTTTTTAAAACCTTCATGATATAAATTATTTTAATTTTAGTCATATTTGTTTATGGAAACCGAAAGTCATCCTGTGATGAAGTGGACTTATATTATATTAAAGAACGAAGCACAGGCCTTGCCTAGTCAAGTGTTTATCAACATTTACAAAATGGTAGGTTTATTTATGCATTTAAGTTTATACTATAATATTCAGTTCGCTTTTCTATTAGAAAGATTTAGAGTTGCATATTTTGTATCGCGGATGGTAAAAAATAAAAGTACTTGATCGATCGATCAACTAAAATGTTAGACGCCTAGTTTTTAGACACATGTCAAGTCTATAAACTTTCTGAGTATGCCTTGTACTTACGAGTTTTCTTTGAACGCGGTGATCAATTTACAGGATTTTAAGAAATCGGGGAGGAGTGATCGATGACTCTAAAATACTCCGAAAGTAAGCCTTTTTGTGTATCTTATTTTCCTTAATGTTATCTCTTGTTTTGTTTCTGTTGCGAAATATACGCGTATACTATTTAAATAAAATATAAGGGTTCAAAAAAATATATAAGGGTTCTGTAAAAACACAAGTAAGATGCACATCGGGAACATTACATGAATTTCCAATTAAAGTGGGGGTGCACCAAGGATCTGTCCACAGTCCACTGCTGTTCATAATTGTCATGAATTACAATATATAACAAATCATGAAATGAACGGTATCCTTAAGACTATGCTTTTTGCAGATGATGTAGCACTGATATCAGACAACCATTGTGACTTGCAGAGCAGCCTGAATAGATGGAGAAAGATTCTGGAGGAAAACGGTTTAAAAATTAGTAAGAAAACGACAGAATATATGTACCTGCCATTTGAAGACCCAAATGCCACAGCTTCTTCAATGCAACTGGATGGAGAAATATTAGCTAGCTGTGACTCATTTAAGTATCTGGGCTCACTTATTCACAAAGACGGAGGGTGCGCAGCGGATGTTGACCATAGAATAGTTGTGGGATGGATGAAATTCAGATCGGTAACAGGAGTATTGTGTGACCCATAAATGCCTATAAAACTAAAAGGAAATGTATACCAGACTATCGTTAGACCCGCAATTATGTATGGCTCAGAATGCTGGACTATGTACAGCTCCTACTTTAGGCAACTTGAAACAGCAGAAATGCGAATGCTTAGGTGGTCGGCAGGAGTATCACTAAAATATAGAATTAAGAACTCACGCATTCGTGGTAGTCTGGGGGTCGCTGACATAAACAGTAAGCTGGAAGAGCGACAGCTGAGATGGTACGGGCACATAAGAGGGAGACCATAAGACCATACGGTAAATCAGGCAATGTCTGTGGATCTTCCTCGACAGCCGTCCAGAGGAAGACCAAAGAACTCCTGGATAACTCAATGCTTCAAAATCTTGCAGAGAAACGACCTAGATGAAAGCGACACCCAGAACCGAAGAACATACAGCCTGAGAACGAGAAGAGCCGACCCTAACAGCCTGCCTACCTAGGCAATGAGTTGGGACAGTACCAAGAAGAAGAAGATAAGGGTTCAATAAAAAATTGAGTTTTTATGAAAAAAATTATATTAACTTTGGAGTTACACAAAGTGACATCGGAGTTTTTTAAACAAATTTCTTTCTGTATTCTGTCATACATAAACAATGAATAATCAAATCTCTGCCACGAATCCTATAAAAATATAAATAATATAATAACTTAGTATGCCGTTCAAGTAAAATGTAATACGTCCCCGGGGGAGTTTACATATTTATTTTCAATCCTCTTTATCCCTTATTCTGGCAGAAAAATGACCCGGCTAGTAGACTAACCACCATTAATTCTGTAGGAATACCTCTCCCCATCCTGGGACACCATACATCACGCGGGAGCGAGACTGGGACGGAGCTGTCCCGCGGCGGTCGGCAAACTATCCCAGGATCATGCATCCTTGTCACCTGGCGCTAAGCCGCTTGACGGGAAGATATCTTAGGGGTCGTAGATCACCGGCCCGGCCCTGCCGTGGCTTACCTGGACCAAATATTCTCGCTTAAATGCTTAGGTTAAACCGTAATTTTAAACTGTGGCACCATTCCCTTTAGTATTAGTTTCTTGATAAAACAGTAAACATGCCTCAATACTGTCTTCAACGTTGTCATATTAATCCGCTTCTAAAAAGTCTCTCAATATTGTCAAATTAGTTCCCCCTTTAAAAAGTCTCTCAATATTGTCATATTAATCCGCTTCTAAAAAGTCTCTCAATATTGTCATATTAGTTCCCCCTTTAAAGTCTCTCAATATTGTCATATTAATCCGCTTCTAAAAAGTCTCTCAATATTGTCATATTAGTTCCCCCTTTAAAAAGTCTCTCAATATTGTCATATTAATCCGCTTCTAAAAAGTCTCTCAATATTGTCATATTAGTTCCCCCTTTAAAAAGTCTCTCAATATTGTCATATTAATCCGCTTCTAAAAAGTCTCTCAATATTGTCATATTAATCCGCTTCTAAAAAGTCTCTCAATATTGTCATATTAGTTCCCCCTTTAAAAAGTCTCTCAATATTGTCATATTAGTTCCCCCTTTAAAAAGTCTCTCAATATTGTCATATTAGTTACCCCTTTAAAAAGTCTCTCAATATTGTCATATTGATCCGCTTCTAAAAAGTCTCTCAATATTGTCATATTAGTTCCCCCTTTAAAAAGTCTCTCAATATTGTCATATTAATCCGCTTCTAAAAAGTCTCTCAATATTGTCATATAAGTTCCCCCTTTAAAAAGTCTCTCAATATTGTCATATTAGTTCCCCCTTTAAAAAGTCTCTCAATATTGTCATATTAGTTCCCCCTTTAAAAAGTCTCTCAATATTGTCATATTGATCCGCTTCTAAAAAGTCTCTCAATATTGTCATATTAGTTCCCCCTTTAAAAAGTCTCTCAATATTGTCATATTAATCCGCTTCTAAAAAGTCTCTCAATATTGTCATATTAATCCGCTTCTAAAAAGTCTCTCAATATTGTCATATTAGTTCCCCCTTTAAAAAGTCTCTCAATATTGTCGTATTAGTTCCCCCTTTAAAAAGGCTCTCAATATTTTCATATTAATCCGCTTCTAAAAAGTCTCTCAATATTGTCATATTAGTTCCCCCTTTAAAAAGTCTCTCAATATTGTCATATTAGTTCCCCCTTTAAAAAGTCTTTCAATATTATCATATTAATCCATTTCTAAAAAATCTCTCATTATTATCATATCAGGCCGCTTCTGAAAAGTCTCTCAATATTGTCATATTAGTCTGCCTCTAAAAAGGTTTTCAATATAGTCATGATAATCCACTTTTTAAAAGTCTTTCAATACAGTCATATTAGTCTGCGTCTAAAAAGTCTCCCAATATTGTCATAAAATCCAGTTTCTAAAAGTCGACACTGGCTTTTAGGATAGCGAATGGATTGATTTCAAACTTTGACTCTTTGTATTCAAGACCCTTAATGGGATATCTATAATGTGTTTTTCTAATGTGTCTGACAGCTGTTCCTTCGGACAGCAATAAAACTTTAACGTCGTTTTCTTCTCCATCTAATAAATGTATTGTTCCAAGTCGATCTAGCAGAGCGGGGTATTATGAGTGAAATGGTATATCTCTTAGTGCGCAGCTTTAGGAAGCAGTTAAAGACAGCAATTATCGAAAGCATTCTCAAAATGTAAGATGATCTCAAAATGTAAAATACACTTCACTCCACATAAAGCCGAATGTGTTATAATCACATATCGAAAGATCTACATAGGTTTCTTAGTAGAGTGTTTTCCCTTGGTAAGTTTTCTATGGTTTTCTTACCAAATATGTTGAAGCGTGTATATCGGTACCAGTTCGAACAGCATTTAGTCTTGTTTGTGCTCCCCTGAAGATGAGGTGAAAGCCTTGAAACCGGTAGGGTTATACCGTCACAAAAAAGTGGAATAAACAGTGTTTGATAAAAATAAATTAAAATGTCTTTAAACCTCCACAACGTTAATGCCTTAACTACGAGTATAAACAACAAAAATAAATACATTTTCACTGCGATTGTGTACCTTCTTTAGTATTTATTAACCTATATCCACATATACTGAGGGTAGGGAAACGAAATTAAAAATAAAACGTTAAAAAACCCTTTTAATTTACGTTCTCGATAAATAAAACGGACGAAGCAAAATTAATTCAGGCATTAAGTGGAAGATCCTGATTTAGAAGACCGCAAGCGAGTCCTTCATTAGTAACCTTGGAGTCTAAAGAAACCAGACATAAACAACAACCCTCGCTTCGTTATTCACGCCAAATCTCTTTGTGACCATTCAGTGTTTGTTGTGTGTTCCATTCAAATGATGGAGAGGTAAAAACAGGCTCGCAGATCCCCTTTACCTGCTATTTACACGGCGATTAGCACTTTATTACAGGGCCGAGACTGGCACTTCTTCTCTGACTGCCCCTACAGGAATAACATGAAGAGCAACTACGGACAAAGGATAACCTTGCGCCAAGAACAAACAAGCTTACTCCAAGTCAGGGGAGCAAAAACATGAAAAGCACTCTTCAGGGAAAATGTTAGACTTTTGATGACTTACATACATATCATCACGCCGTCTCCCTATCGGGAGAGAGCGCCAGACTTTCCTATCGCGATACAGGTATTTCGCCTATCATACATACATACACCTTGTCATACAGATTTCTGAGACTTTTTACATGTCCTTCTTTCAAAATATAATACGAGTACACTCATTTTAACCATACTTTTCTTAGTCATCCTCTACCATGCCTATTCCTCACATTGTATTTGTTTTGTTAGTCTTTTTTCATTCATTCTTTACACGAACCCAAACCATCTCAAAGTGTTCTGGTTCATCTTACACAACACATCAGCCTTAAGTTTACATTCATCCCTAATCAATTCATTCCATATTGTCATACATTGTCACCCCGTGTAGCTTTCTAAGTACACGTATTGATATTGTCCGGTTCGAGTGTATATGTTATAGTGCCCCATTGACTTTGTTTCTTGTCACTACACACCATTAAAAATAGTAAAGTTTCGTTACTGAAATATTGTAACTCGTAACATTATTTATGTACCAACTTTGATATATGGAGATAAAAATCGATCCATTAAATATTGGGTTGATGCAAAAGTAATGATCGTTTTTTATGATCCCAGGTAAAAAAACTCCCAGGTAAGAAATGATGAATAGTATCTTCTTTTAAATGATTCCATTGTATGAAGGATGCTTTCCCTCACTTTCTATTCAGTTTTGGCCTGGCCAGAGTACAGTGAAAAGCCCTTGTATTTTTTCAAAATGTCGGTCGATAAAGTGCATTTACGTCATTGTTTACTTTATGAATTCCGTAAAGACAATACCGCGAGTGTGGCAACCAAAAACATTTGCGACGTGTATGGAGCAGATGTCATCAAAGTTCGACAGGTACGAAGATGGTTTACAAAATTCCGATCTGAGAATTTTTCACTATTTGATAAACCACGTACCGGGCGGCCATTGAAGTCTGATGACAAGTTAAAAGTCATAATTGACACAAATCCACGTCTAACCACCAGGGAGATCGCGTCGATGATGGGAGTCAACCAAACAACCGTATTAAGACATTTGAAGCGTATGGGGATGGTTTCGCGGTACAACGTTTGGATACCTCATCAATTGTCGGCTGCCAATTTATTGGATCATGTTTCAACGTGTTTTGCTTTGAGTGCGAGACAAAAACATGAACCTTTTTTGCATCGTTTGGTAACAGGAGATGAGAAATGGGTCGTGTACAACAACGTGACAAGAAAAAGACATTGGGCTATACCTGGACAAGCCCCATTAACAACTTCGAAGGCCGAAATCCATCAAAAAAAGTAATGCTTTGTGTTTGGTGGAATTGTAAGGGTATTGTGTATTTTGAACTCGTGGAACGCAATCAGACAATTACAACAGAACGATATTGTCAGCAATTATCCAAATTGAACATCGCCCTTCAAAAGGATAGACCAGAATTGGTAAACAGAAAAGGGGTAGTGTTTCATCCCGACAACGCGTGACCACATGTGGCTTTGATGACCCAATACAAGCTAAATGAGTTGAATTGGGATGTTATCAAGCATCCACCGTATTGTCCAGATCTTGCTCCTTCCGATTTTCATTTATTACGATCACTGCAAAAAATTTTAAATGATAAAAAATTTGATACAATAGAGCAGGTAAAAAACATCCCTTACTACATTTTTCGCATCAAAATCCACGGAATTTTACACTAATGGTATTAATAAGTTGATAGAAAGATGGGAGAAGGTTATAAGAACTGATGGAAATTATATAATTGATTAAATAAATATTACAAATCTAAAAAAAAAATGTTTAATTGTATATGTAAAAAACGATCATTACTTTTGCATCAACCCAATATTACGAATTAATAATATGACTTTTGCAATACGCAAATAAACATGTTAAAATGATGAAAATTACACTGTTAAGAAGATTAAAATGTAATACATCCGTGACTTAGTTAAGATACCTGTCTTTCAGCCCGCAGATTACGGGTTCGATTGGTTTTAGTACCCATTTTTTTTTAAGTTTATCAATCTGGTTTTCCCTTCAAGGATCCTAAACATATTTCTGATTAGGTGTAAGAGATTTTCCCATGGCAATAAAACTGGCAGGCTGCACTGTATACAATGAAAATGTAATATACAATATATTTTATATTAATAAAAACATTTGACAAACGCATTGATAGTATGCGTTAAGAGTTGAAGATTCAGAGCATCACACAAAGAGCATCGATTTGATACATGATACGAAAAATCCGAATGAGTTGAACCTAAGTCAGTTAATAGACGTGACTCGTAATTCTAATGACAATTTAAGAACAAGTAGTGACGATTACGTCGTATGCAATTATTCTATTTTTATTTTATATATTTTAAACAATTGACTAGTAAAAATCCGAATGAGTTCAACCTAAGTCAGTGAACAGACGTGACTCGTAATTCTAATGACAACTTATGAGCAATTAGTGACTATTACGTCGTATGCAATTATTCTATTTTTATTTTATGTATATTAAACAATTGACTAGTAAAAATGCAAGTAAGCCAATATGTCAAAAATGAAAACTATTCAAAAGACCCGAGTTCAATAGCATTAAAATAATTAAATTGGTCTCGAACATACTTCACATAAATTGGGCAAACAAAACAAACGCTAATGTAAAAATTTCAAAGTTTAAAAAAAACTTGTTAAATATAAAGGCTTTGATGATTGGGGAAAAATCTGTAGTTGGCAATCCCTGTCGCAGCTGAAACTAAATATACAAATTGGACGTGAATATGCCTAAATGACCCAACTCACATTATACATGTTCGAAAATAATTGACTATTCGTCAAGCCACTTTTATCATATATGGAATAATTGTATGTAACCTTTTTTTTCATGGAATGCCCATTCAACTGATTTGATATTTATGCATATATACTCGTATATATACAAGCATACAACCACACCACTTCCCTATCGGAGTAGGAAGAGAGGAGAGAACGCCAGACTCCAATCGCGATATATGTCTTTGGCCTCTTCTACATTTATACACCTTATAAAACAATGTTTTAATCAACTTCTAATACATATCTCGTAGTTCTTCCAATATCTGAGAAAATACTACATATATTGCATTTACTCTCCCTACCACATATTTCTATCTTCATGACTTTGGTTTCGCAACATTCATTCTCAGATCTTAATTTTCACATCTCTCATACAATTGAAGAGTAAAACTCATAAACCACATAACAACCATATTTTGATTTTTTTAAATGAAAAAACAGTCTATGAACAAGCGACAATATACCCACAAATGGCATATATGTGAATTCAAACTTTAGAATTTACTTTGAGGTGCATAGCCGCACGGTAACGTACTGACTTCCATTCGGAAGGGTTGCTGGCTCGGAACCCGTGTTTGCTACTTCTCTCGAATGACACCGGCATTTTTTCCACCTATTATTCGGTGGTATAAGGATAAATATGACTTCGGTCATTTCTATTCTTAAAAAAAAAAAAAAGGAAGAAAAAACACGCTAGTGTGCTCCGATCGTCTAACTTCAGGTGTGCCATCGGATCCAAAAAAGCGGTGTGGCCGGTAAGTTTTCTGGTGTTCAACGGCACCCTTACTTAAAAAATAAACTCCAAAACGCACAGCTTTACTTTCAAACTGAATTGACGTAAGAATTGTATGGGAATCCTCCACTACGACGCCCAGCAACGACGTCAGAAAAACAACAAAAAAATAAAAGCTTCTCAAAATATAACATAACAGAATTGTTCATTACGTAAATTATCGTAATAATACAAATAAATTAAAACGTACTGTTCGGCAAGGTCGCTTTGGACGTGGTTTCAAAATGGAGACCTTCTGCATAAAAGTCAAACGCATTGACTATATAACCAAGCTCTCATTTTTTCTACTTTTGATAAGAAATTAAAATTAAAAAATGAAGTCTGTAAGTAAAATACGTAAATCTAAAATATTTTGATTTCAAATATCCAAGTTTATCCTTGCTAGATAACCAATGTGCCACTGACTAGCTGATTTTGTTCGCGTAGACGTTTTACTGAAAAGTTATAAATTGTTTGAAATTTATTTTTATCAAACACTGTTTATTCCACTTTTTATAACGGTATAAACCTACCGGTTTCAAGGTTTTCACCTCATCATCAGGGGAGCACAAAAAAGTCTTGTTTGTATTCCCCTGATGATGAGGTGAAATCCTTGAAATCGGTAGGGTTATATCGTTATAAAAAGTGGAATAAACCGTGTTTGATAAAAATAAATTATAAGGTCTTTTTTGTGTTCCCCTGATGATGAGGTGAAAGCCTTGAAACCGGTAGGGTCATACCGTTATAAAAAGTGGAATAACCAGTGTTTGATAAAAACAAATTACAAGGTCTTGTTTGTGCTCCCCTGATGATGAGGTGAAAGCCTTGAAACAGATAGGGCTATACCGTTATAAAAAAGTGGAATAAACAGTGTTTGATAAAAACAAATTACAGTGTCTTTAAACCTTCACAATATTAATGCCCTAACTATAAATAATAGTTATAAATTAATATAAAAAGTTTCTAGGATAAAATCTTCACCACAAAATAAATAAATAGGAAAATACGGTGATACACTCTACATATCCCACAAGGGACACTGCTTGATGGTATTTATTTATGTGCAAACCTTCAAAAAAGCTTTCAGATAGGGAAACGGGGATGTCTTCATATTAAGAAAAGGTTGCAAATTGAATTAGAGGCTGCCTAAAGGAATGTACAGATTGAAATTCCCACCAAGCCTTGATTGCACAAAAGAACCCTGTCCAAACGAATTGTATCTGTCATATTCAGGACAGTTATCCGATAAGACACCATCTTTATAAAATCCATATTAAGGTGAACCCTTAATGCACGTATGAGATGGGAGAGGAAACCCTTGACAACGTTTTATTTGAGTGTCCTGTGTGCGTCGCATATGAGCTTTACTTAAGTACAAATGTCACTCACTAGTTCAACATGTCCTACCTAATTGCACTTAATTTTCCACTAATTTACAGTCAAATGTCCGAATTTATCATTCAAAACTCCTTAACCCTGAGAGATCGGCGCACTGCTATAGCAGTGGAAGAAATTTGTTCAACCCTTGTATTCTTAATTGAATATCATTCATTTAGAATACAAGGGGACATATTCTAAAATATATTTATGTTGTAAAAATATTTGTTTTTTGTTTTTTTGTTGTTTAAAATAAATATTTATCACGAACGTCCGAATCGTAAATATATCTCAGCACTAGATAGACAATTATATTTTTTTCTCGTAGCGCTCTCAGGGTTAAATATTTAATACAACTGTTGTTTTCCACATATTTCTACCCACCCTCCTTATTTTCAAATTGTCATTGGTACAAACCATAGGTTCTCAACGTGGGCGATAACGCCCCCTTTTGGGCGTTTGAGACTTTCAGGGGGGCAGTCGAAGATCCAGAGAAAATTAGGGGGCGTTGAGATGGGACGGAGGGGCGTGAACAGATTAAAAAAATATAGTCTAAAAAAGACAAAAAAAAACACTCTCATCACGTACTAACTAAAGTAAACTTTAATATTGGTTAATTTTTGTTATTGTATGTATTTTAATCATTTTTATCACGTGTGCAAAATATCACATATTTCGGTAGTTCGGGAAGTGGATGAAAATTGAACTTAAAGATTCCATTACATTCAGATCTACGTTAAATTGGATGATATAAAAAATTTTAATTTTAGATTTGAATTGAAAATTTTCAAATCTTCCAATTTCACGTGAAATATCTCATATATAAATACAGGTAAAGTTAACAAAAGTCTTTTGAATGTTAATAAAAATACTTTTTAGTATAATGAAGCTTGTGTTTTAATTGTTCTCATTGAAACAGTCTTCTATAAACTCAGAAATAGGCTAGAGCCATACCATACCATATCCTATCTTACGACTATAGTATATAATATTACACGTTTAAATATAATCGTGGCAAAAGCTGTTTCAGATTTGCAAGTAAAAAATTGGGGGCTTTAGAAAAAAAAATATTCTCAAAGTGGGCGGTGGGCAAAATAAGATTAAGAACCTATGGTATAAACGATCCTTTTTATACGACAGAACGCCTAAATAAATGAAAAAATATATAAATCATGAGTTAATTCAAATGCTTACATAAAACCATATAATTTTTTTCAGCTAAATATTTTTTTCAGTTTATAGAAAAACTTCAAAATGTCAAAAACAATCCTGAAAACATTTAGCAAAATTAATTTTCGTGGAACATCTTCGACTGAAATTTCATGTCATACACAACTCGACTTCACCTACACACCCAACCCTTAAAATAAACTACAAAAAACAAGTCAATTTTTTCAAACATTCATTTCTAGTAAAATATTTCTCTTTAAAAAGCGAACTCCAGATATTGAAAACTTTTATTTGCTTTTTCGTTTTTTTTATTTTCACAAAGCTGAGACGACCTCCGTGACCTGGTGGTAAGACACTTGTCTGCCGATCCGGAGGTTGCGGATTCGATACCCGCTGGAACCCAGATTTTTTAAATAAGATTCCAGTCTGGTTAACACTCAGGGCCTATAAAAATATCTTTCTGGTTGGTTGAAATCGATTGCCACATGGCAATAAACTCGCCAGGTTAAAAAAAAAAGATAGACACTAAAAGACATATACTTAATAATAATAAAAGGACCATTTATATAGCGCCATTTAGAGAGCAGACTCACCTCAACTCAAGGTTCGAACCCACTTTTAATAACAGATGAAAAAAAAAACAAGTTGAATGTATGGGTTAGGCCTGGCCTGGCCAACCCAAATTGCACCACGGATCCCGCATTGACGACCTAAAAATTTCCAAGGGCCGCACATAAATAAGAATACTTGCAAATTTTATTCCAATATTCCTTTCGATATCTAGCTTTACAATGAAATTCTTACTCATAATATTTTTTGTAATTGATTTGGATGAAAAGGTACACAGAAAGTGTTCAATCATTGTAAATCTAAAAAAAAAACGATACAACAACTAGATATAAAGAGAAAACATGTATTAAACCAACAACAAAATATATTTGTATGGTAATATAATGACTTAGTATTCTAAGTTATTAATTTGTAAATATATTTGTATGGTAATAAAAAAAACCTAATTCATCATATATGACCGCGGGAAGTGGGTTGGCCAGTCCTGTTCTAGAGTATGTCGTAGAGTAGGTTTCACGATAGTTTGCACTGCTAGTCTAGGATGACCATATTTAAATTTATTTTGTAATATATTATGTATTTTTAAATATTGTCTATCTGATATTTTATATTCCAATAAAATACTTACTTATCATAATAATAATATAATATCAGATTGAGGTATGTACCTAATGACAATAATGAAATCAATGGTCAATATAAAATCAAATTATTTATTTAATAGGCAAAGAAAACACAATTAACACTAATAAATACTAAGACCAATTAAAAATGACTTACTCGAATAACTAGGTTTGTATTGTAAAAAATAAATAAGGGATTCATTACTTTATTATGATATGAAACGTTATCAATTACAACCTCGGTTCTAATTATGGATTATGGTCACCGTGTTTTTTGTCAAATTAACAAGCATGCGCTCGCTTCGAATGCCAGTTGAATACTAACGGATCACATTAACCAACCACGGCCAAGATACTTACTAATACATTGATACGTTTTGTATATTACGCACTAAGCTTGTCAATGTGTTAAAAATTGCAAACTCTCATGAAACCCACTCTATTACGAGTAAGTACGAACTATCCTGTATATCAAAGGTCCCTTAAGCTACGGTTTCCTAAGAAAGCGGGTTCCTTATATAATGCACGTTACATGACGTGATGCTGACGCGCCGCCAGACGGCAGAAATGAGAATCCACAACTGTCAGTTGGAAACTTTATTCCACATATTTTGTTTCAACTGGGCTTTCCTAAAATATTTGCTCTTCACATTATATAGAACTTCACTATGTCTTACAAAATCAATTAATATTTCGTCATTTTCGCTGGTCCAAATTAAATTACGTTTGCGTCGCATCCGCCTGGCGCGCCGCCAGACGGCAGAAGTGAGAACCCACAACTGTCAGTTGAAAACTTTATTCCACATATTTTGTTTCAATTGGGCTTTTATATAGTCTTTACTCTTCACATTATATAAAGCTTCACTATTTCTTACAAAATCAATCAATATTTCGTCATTTTCGCTGGTCCAAATTACGGTTGCACTAATTTTTTATTGTAAAACGGTGTCCGCTACACGGGAAAAATCGTTCCACGACTACTTGCTCCGCTATCACGGCCATCATGCAAATGGCACCATTGATATTTGACATTACACTCACAACCAACGCACTCTAGGAAACCAACGCCATTGGTTTGCATAGACAATGTTTTTTTACGTGCGCTAGATAACGACAAAACCAACACTCTCACGCCATATGGTTTGCATAGACAATGTTTTATTATGTGAGGTATATAATGACACCACGTTAGGAAACCAATGCTTTACTGAGTTGTAAAAAAAAACGAAGCACTAAGGGATATTTAACACGTTCTCTGCCAACAAGTTTTGTCATAAAATAACTATGAGGCCAAGTTGCGGTAACATGCGGAAGGGCCGCGTCAAGCAATCCCAGTAACGTTTAACACAGAACTCGTGACTGACAGCACTGAATGGCAAGTTAAAGTAGGTACTCAGTGTCAGCCACTGGTGACAGACATAGCCCCGCCCCATTGGAGTATTCCAGTGTCAGTCACCCGTGACTGACAAGGCGGTCAATGTGTTAAACGAAAAATTCTTTTAACATTACGTAACATAACGTCAAGTCACATCGAAATCGTATTACGTGAAAGTACTTATTCGAATTAGTATTTGACGCACGTACAAAAATGCCACGAGTACATAAATATGGTAATTCGGATTTTGAGTTAAAGACCCGCTCTCGATTCGCAATATATACGATGGTCTCATTGGATGATATCCAATACTTGCCCAGTTACAACAGTATTCAAGAGACACGGGGTGGATTCCAATACGTCTGGAAAGCTTTGCGGGCTTGTTACATAACGCCACCTCACAGAAATACAGACAAAAATATAAAGTGTCATGGGACAAATATCGATTATTCCATAAATAACGGGCGTTGTGGTTGTTTGTGCCTAATACTGTATTTGCGAGGTTTAAATCTTTACAGCAGGTTAATTTAACGCTACCCTCTCTGTGATGTATAACTAATACACATTGCTTCTAAAAAACCTATCTCTATAAATATAATAAATACTGGATTCAGAGATTTTAGGTATTCCTCCGTAATACACTTACGCATTGAATGAAAAAAATAATATTAATAATAATTAGCACTTATCGGCCACATCAGAGATATTTTGTGAAATAAATTCACCAATACAATCAAACGTGTGCCAGTGTGTGACGTAGGTATATTCATTCTAAAAACCGCTATGGGTGAGGAAGCGACGCTATTCACGTCTCACTCTACTTCGGTATATGGGAACGCAAGAAATAGAATCTCAGTTCGCAATTGTGCTTCTTACATCGAGGTATCCGAGACCGAGTCCCGTCTCACTTCTCTGTAGCTCTGGGGCATCCATTTTAGGTGGTCTCTTCGCCCATTTTGTGAACGCCGCCCGACGTTTTTTTCATGTTTTCAGCAAATTAAATTTTAATTATTATCACTTTTGACTTCAAATTTAATTAATTTAAGCGAATGGCTATGAATATTCTTATTTTTCCAATTTTCAATCACTCATTTTTACGCGTGTATTGATGTACTCGTATATTGAATACACAGCACCGGAAGCGCGGATTTTTTTTAGCACATGAAGGGAAAGGTTAAGGATCAAAAGGGGGACGTTTTATTTTCATTAAGTTATGGCTGAAATTAGGATAAAAAATATCACTTTGAAATTTCTTTGACCCTGTTTCAAATGCTTATACATATGTTGTTTATAGTTAAGGCATTAACGTTGTGGAGGTTTAAAGACATTGTAATTTATTTTTATCAAACACTGTTTATTCCACTTTTTTGTAACGGTATAATCCTACCGGTTTCAAGGCTTTCCCCTTCAGGGGAGCGCAAACAAGACTAAATGCTGTTCGAACTGATACCGATATACACGCTTCAACGGTTGGGGGCTGAGGGATGAGGTAGGCATGGGACAATTTCGGCCAACAGCGGAGAGATTTTTGGGAAATAACTGTTCAACAGATTTTCGGATCGGTGTACTGACTTAGAAATTTCTAGGGCCTCTAATCTGTCCAATTTATTTCCGTTACTACTGATATGTAAGAATTTGGCATCATCGATAGAAAAAGTATGGTTTTCACGGTGACAATGATTAACCATTTCAGAATAAATTAGAGGATTTGTTAAGGCGGATTTGTGTTCACGAAATCTCTTTTCAAAAGATCTTCCTGTCTTTCCTATATAGAAATTATCACAGTCAGCACATAAAAGTTTATACACACCACTGTTGCTAAGTATTCCATTTTTGCCTTTCCTATTAAATAAGAGTTTCCGGAGATTAAAATTAGTGGAAAAAGCTGGCTTTATGTGACTTGGAATATTTTTGGTTATTTCATATATGTTTTTTTATAAATAGGACTTTGCTCCATTAAGAGGTATGCTTATAGGTGTCGTTAAATATATAATCTTTTATAAGTTTCTTTTTTGTTTTGTTTTTTTAAAAGTGAATCAATGAGGCTTCCAGGATAGCCATTATTTGTAGCAATTTGTTTTATGGTTATTAATTCCTTTTTAAAATTGTCGTCGGTTAATGGGACACTGAGCAATCTATGAAGCATACAGTTAAATGCAGCGAATTTATGATTATTAGGATGGTTGGAAGTTGCTGGAATTATAGAGTCAGAATAAGTATTTTTCCTATACACGAATATATCAAAGTCAAATGTGCCATTTTTCCGAGATAATATAATATTAGGTCCAAGAAATTTAATTTTCCGTCCTGTTCTGTTTCTAGTGTAAGTTTTATAAAACTCTCTATAGAATTTAAATATTTAAGAAATTGATGTAATTGTCTATCGGTACCCGTCCAAACAGAAAGAATGTCATCTGCATACCTAAACCAGCACAAAACATTTTTAGTTAACTTAAACTTACTCCTAAAAATACATTTTTCAAAATAAGAGATTGAATATACGTGATTTGACTGGTATAAGGAGCATCGGGGTTCTTTTTCGGGCTGCCGGGGACTAAGATGTCTACTCTCAGATGATATTCAACGTTGGGGGGACCTGACATGATACTGGGAAGAAGATTCTCTTCGCATCTCTTATTTAAATAAATAAAAAAACTTATTGTAAATTTTAGTACAATACATAAAATATTAATATTTATCATATGTTAAGTCTCATGCAACGTCGAAACGTATCACAATCCTTAGTTGCGATAGGAAACAAAGTCAACGGGGTACTAACATATACATACTCAAACTAGACATTATTAAAATTGGCTAAGACGATAGTCCACAAAAATATTTTGGTGTCAACATTGATGTATTGGAGCGAAACGTGGAAATAGAAAAAGACTGATGACGGAGTCGTTAAAATTCTTGGGTAATTTTTTTCCAGATAATGGAAGAATTATGAGGGGCATCGAACCATGTGTAGCAGTAAGAAACAAAGTCAACGTATCACAATTCTTAGTTGTAATTTATTGCGCTGTTATTTTATTACAACATTCCAGTTGCGCACCATTTGCATAGAGAATGTACGAAGAAAAGGAGGCAAAAAGAGGAAATAAATACTTAATGCCCCCCCGGTGAAAGACACGGCGAAGAAGTCGAGTGACTCAACAGTAGCCGGAACAATCCCAGATTTAGTTGAGATCAAGCAGTCTGATAGAAAAAAGTTCAATCTCGAAATACATGATCAAAATAACAGCGTTTAATCACTATATTTCTTTCAACAACTGCTCTGTCAGACTG
The DNA here is from genome assembly GCA_949825065.1 of Odontocerum albicorne. NCBI lineage: Eukaryota > Metazoa > Arthropoda > Insecta > Trichoptera > Odontoceridae > Odontocerum > Odontocerum albicorne. The sequence goes on along the minus strand of OX463840.1, from coordinate 5,673,260 downwards.
ATTTGATTATTGAGCTATTGAAGACGAATATATTAACAACGTTACGTTACAGAATACTGTTCAGCAGTGATGGAACTGTGTGAAAAAGTAAATAACGTATCAAAGGTTTCGGCTTTAGCTTTGTGGAACTACTCGTATATATGAGTGAGTCCAGACATGACTAACCCACATATATTTTGTTTCGAAATAATTGACTTCAAAGTTGCAGATCTATTAAAAAATGGTTTGTTTTCTGTAGTTTCCAAAATTTTAACGGTAGATGTCTGCACTTATGGTGAACTATAAACGCATAATCATATTAACCTGGCGAGTTTATTGCCATGTGGCAATCTCTTCATTGTGAGACGGATGTAAGATATTTTTATATTTGGGGTAGTTTGGACAACAACGTGGTGATGGTAGAGAAGAAATGATAGACAATTTTGCATATCTTCTCCCTCTGCTGGACATCCTCCATCGCTATGGATGAGTGACCCAAGATACTTTAAGGAGTCACAATTTGGTAATGTTTCTCCATCCGTTCGCATTACGGGAGTGACAGCATTTGTGTTCTCAAATGGTAGGTACAGATACTCTGTTTTCTTTCTGCTCAGTCTCAACCCGTTGTCCTCCAAAATTCTTCTCCACGATATATACTTAATAATACAATAATAAAAGACAATTTTACATATATGTTAATTTAAAAAATACATATATGTTACATATTAATATACTTATATTTTTATATGCCACACGCGTTTTTATGCATATACGAGTATCAGCCACTGTTTCGTGTTATACACATTTACTTATTTATCGAGTATCGCCTTGTGTGATGAAAATCGAGATGTTTAGAAAGCTCTCGAGATTATTGTTTGTATATTTTCAAACACTGAAATCGCTTTGATGCAGCGCGCTGACAGATCTCATGGAAGTGGAGGAAATCTGATATTTTTAGTATTTGTTGAGTGGAGAAATTTAAGAAACACTTCAAAACCAAATGAAACACATCGTAAAATGCATAACATGAACATAAAAAAGAAATCATTGGTCACTGCAACAGACCGGTTCAATGTGAGTTTATTTGCATTAAAAGTTTCGAGTCAGATATTTTATTGAAACAAGAAAAATCCTTAGCACAGGGTGGAGTACGAATTAGGAATTAGGTAAAAAAATTTGATAATTTACAGAACCTGTGTATTTTACAGGTAATACTCGTTCAGTTTAATTACACTAAATAACGACCATAGTCCACATATATATTTAGGTGTCAACTTGGACGTTTGGGAGCGAAATGTGGACGTGGAAACAGACAAAGGAGTCGAATAAATGTTGTACAAATGCGTACATTGAGAAGAATATACAGTGACAATGCATGATAGAATACGGAATATGGTGAAAAGGGATGAATATGAACTTAAGGCTGATGTGTTTAGTAAGATGAAGAATTACACGTTGAGATGGTTTGGACATGTGCAACGAATGAATGATGAATAACTAACAAACAAAATATATATAGTGCAAATGTGAATTGAAGACGTGTGAGACGAAGGTCAAAGAAAGTATGGTTGGATCAAGTGAATAATATTCTGAAAGAAGAAAATAAGTCAAAGAAATCGTAGAAGTTGTATAGGAAGGTATATGGATGTAAGAGACTAAGGATGCGTTTCGAGAGAAGAAAGTCTGGCGATATGTCTTCTCTGCCTACCCCGACAGGGAAATGGAGTGATGGTAAGTGTGTATGCACATCAAATAACAAAAAAAATTAAATGATCAAATTCCTAAATATAACATGACAACAATAACAATTGACCCAGTTATACTTATCCTCAACGTATCCACCTAGATGTGGAAGATATCAGAAATTTATTCAACAACGTCATTCCGTCTGCGAGAGCGATAATGCCCTAATAATTCAATTCGTGAATACGGCATCGAAAATTTTTATTCACGATGTCGTAAATAATTCTCCGAATACATTAATCAAAATTTGTCAGTCAAAAAGGGTTTGCTATTTTTCTTACTAGCAATCTGAATATATATAAAGAGATACGTAGATTTCTTTTAACGCTTAAGGAGTTATATCTAAGCACACACATTAAAAATTTTGGACAGAGACATATATGGGTGAAATCCTTACTCTTTGCAATAAATGTCTCAGAAAATCTCTAGTGGACTCGCCGCTCAACTATCAAGGAAATAGCATTCCTCTCGAGATCAATATTATTGAGTAGCACTCGACTACGAATTAATAAATTCAATACCATAGATTACTTTATTAAATGATTTTAAATATAGTGTAGTGAGGATTAATGTTATTTGTGGAATAACAAAGAAATTTCTTATTAAATATTGAAAGATTATAAAAAAAAACAAAGTTTTCTTTATTAAAATTCATAAATAAAAAAATTGCAAAACTTAAATGCTTCGTTTCTCCCACGGGGGGAATAAAAAGGATAAATTTGAAATCACCTTAGAGAGTTCTCAAATAAATCAGTCCTTGAAATCTGTTTACGCAAGATACTTGAGATGAAATATCTGCGTCGCCCAAACGGGTTTCCATTTGGAGTGATGTAGCTGCAAGTCCCGGCCAGATAATGAGCTCACGTACCGTATTTGGTGAACAGCTTCCAGGATACAGCTGGATCACCATAAGGGGAGAGAAAGATGCTAAGCGAGTAATATCGCAAAGTCCGAAGAAGGTGACAGGTACAAATGTAGGAAAGCTTAATTAATACCGATTTTAAAGTAAAAAAGTTTTATACGAGTTTGTTATGTTTAATTTTTTAATATATACCTTATCATCAAGCCGTGATCTTATCAGATAAAAGAAAAATGTTCGACTTTACAACATTACATCAGATTAACCCTTACAGGTACAGGTAAACTTCCCTTATTTTTACTCAGGCTGCACAAAAAATAGAAAGTCAAGTTTCTCATTATTTTTTTTAATGTCTTTGAAAAATGATACACACAAATGCTTAATTAACATATTTCCACTTCCTCGGTAGGTCAAGGAACTCCTGGTGAGGTGGTACAACTTATGTACCACTAGTCCATATTTCCACTGGTACTTCTAATGTACCACCAAATAATGCCGAAATACATCCAAGTAAAATTAATTTTTAACCTAAATATAAACTTACCACAATTACTGAAGTCAATTTTATCACATTTTTTATTAAAATTTAATACAAATATATAACGTTTTCTTTTATACGCACAAGTCGGCACACCAAGAACAACTAACTGTCAATAATATTAGAAACTAAATGAATTTGAACAGGACTAGACCTGCAGCTGTGCGGACATGAGTCATAAGTATTATACGAGTATTATACGAAGTGGCACATAATCTGAGCGTTCGTGCAGCAATAGAAAAGTTTAATAAGTGGTACATTGCGTATACCACTGTGCAGAACAGCGTCAAAAAATGTGTTACATAACGTGTACCACTAAGCCTGTAAGGGTTAACAGTTCGTATTTCAACGGTATTTTATTAATTTTTCAGGCCATTCATCCCCATCCCAATCCCAGTATCTCCTCACACAACCACTCTATCTGCTTCTTTCAACCCCTTCTTACACATCCTCCAGGTATTCTTGTTTCTGGGTTGGTTGGTTTAAGACAAAAATTTATACGAATAATTAATATTCCTAGTATTCATGTGATTTTCAATACTTGCCTCGTGATAGGAATAACTTTAAAAAGCCATCGATTTGTTGACTGTCCCATACAATCAATCAGTCTTCAGGTAAAAACGATAAAACATGAAATATATATAAATACCTTCATTTACACACTTTAACACGGTTTATAATGATTGAAAATCATCAGTATCCTGTCGTGTAGCTCATGACTGAGCATGGTAAGTCTCATGATATCCTTACATCTCAACACTCCATGGTTTGAAGGGCAGTTGAAGGTAGTCCTGTTGCGTCTCTCACTTGATCAGTCCAACGCGTTGGGACACTTCCTCCCAACCGGAGGGTTTGCTTCGCGTGATACATACATAGTAATTGAATGTCACTGTTTATTTAGTTGATGTGAGTATGCAACGGGGTATTCCATAATATAATAAAAAATCGGAAAAAAATATCAACGTATTTTTCCATGATATATGTATCACTGAAAGATAAAATTAAGAGCTCACGCATTCGTGGTAGCCTGATATAAATAGTAAGCGAGAAGAGCGACAGCTGAGATGGTACGGGCACATAAGACGGAGACCACCAGACCATACTGTAAATCAGGCAATGTCTGTGGATCTTCCTCGACAGCCGTCCAGAGGAAGACCAAAGAACTCCTGGATGACACAATGCTTCAAAATCCTGCAGAGAAACGGCCTAGGTGAAAGCGACACCCATAATCGAAGAATGTACAGCGTGAGAACGAGAAGAGCTGACCCCAACAGCCTACTTAGGCAATGAGTTGGGACAGTGCCAGGAAGAAGAGAAAGATATGCCTTCAGTAAGATACAGGCAAAAGCCTAGTTTACTGGCTACACGACAAATGAAAAGCAACAAACTCAGATCCATAATAATTGTGTGTTTTCATTATTTTAACTATCATTTTTTTACAAATTATGCACTAAAAAACTTGTTACATATAAATAAAATAAAGAAAAAAAAATTGTATTCTCTGAGTAATATTTGAATGAAATAGCAAAGATAAAACAATATATCACGTTCATAATTGATTGTCAAACTCGCTATTTTGTGTTCAGAGAACAACTTCAATAGCTTAAGTTGTGAATTTTTCTATTTTAATAAAATAACAAAGGAATTCATTTTGTGGGCGACATAGACGTTCTTTATTAAATTTTGAGATTTTTTCGGAAATCAGATGAAATATTTTGAAAGTAGAAAACATTTAGAGTGGCGCCGCCAATCTCATAATTTATGCTTTATGTAACAGACACTTAAAGAGAACATGGATCAATCCTTTAGTTATAATAGAAATATTTGAAATAACTTGAAAACACTCAACAGGTGTTTTCTAGCAAAAACAACATAAATATATTTCTGTATAGAAAACTTCAAATACATACATACACAACTTCAAATAAAAAAAAAGAGAAAACTTCAAATATATAAATTTATCATGCTGGATCCCTGTCGGGATAGGCAAAAGGGAGAGAGTGCCAGACTTTCCTATCACGACACAATTATTTCGATTTTTCACGTACAGCTTCGACGAATTCTGACTTTTTACATCTTCTTTTAAAATATCATACACTTGATCCAACCATACTTTTCTTGGTCATCCTCTACCACGCCTTCTACTCACATTTACACTGTATATTTATGTGAGCTCGTGAGTGTGGGTTTCTTATTGTTGTTTTAATTTTGGTTGTTTTTGTATTTGTGTTTCTGTGTATTTTTTTTTGTTTTAATTTTGTTTTGATTTAAATTTTTATTCTTATGATTGTGTGCGGTATGGTGTGGGATGAATATTTTTGGTATTTGTGGAGTGATGATGTGTGAGGAGTTGAATTTCGCAAGATGTTTCCAGTTGTAGTTGAGTGTCACTGTTTGTCAGGTTGATGAGAGCGTGCAACGGGGGTTTGTTTTTGTGTAATCAAAAATCGGCAAGAAGTATCGATTTATTTTTTCATGCTAAAGATCCTCAGTGAGATACAGGCTAAAGCCTAGTTTACTGGGGACACGACAAATGAAAGGCAACAAACCCAGAACCATTTAAATTGTATGTCCAAATCAAATTATCTGTTGTTTTTCTCAAATTGTGTATATTTCTTGTCATGTGTAATAATAATAATAATAATTTATTTCATAAGACTTTCTTCGTTCTACATGCCCAAACATTCTCAGAATGCTCTTTTTCCACACATCAGACTTAAGTTTACACTAATCCCTAAACACTTAATTCCATATTCTGTCATACATTGTCACCCCGTAAATTATTCTAAGTGCACGCATTTTTACACAATTTATTCGGCTCTTTCAGTCTTTTTCCACGTCCAGGTTTCACTCCCACGCATCAAAGTTCGTACCAAAATATTGTATCATCTTAACAGATTTTGACACATAAAATCAATAACAAAAATAAAACGGTATTAAAAAACGTATAACTACGAGTATTAAACAATATAACAAAAATATGCCTAACACATTTTGTTTACTAATTTGACTCAGACTTAAACATATTAATAACAAATACAAGAAAAACAGCAAAACCAAACATTACCACTAACTGGGAAAGAACAAAAATAGAAGATATTGGAAAAAAATATTAATTATGGAAAAGAGACGTAATATAATTCTCAGTGAGATACAGGCAAAAGCCTAGTTTACTGGGGGCACGACAAATGAAAGGCAACAAACTCAGATCAATTAAAAGTGTGTGCCTAAATTAAAGTACCTGTTGTTTTTTCGCAAATTATTAGGTATGTTTCATATCATGTGTAAAATATTTTTTTTTAATTAATTCGTTGGTAGAAACACGTTCAAGAGTCAACGAATCTTGCGGCATCCGACTACTGATACCATTGCTCCAACCAAACTTTTCTCGGTCTCATTTTACCACTCCCTCAACTCACTTTTGCACTATGTCAGACCATCGAGGTGAACATCTGACAAACACATATATCATATATTAACACGGTATTTCAAGAATCTTTACGCTGCTTGCCGAGGTCGACCCATGCCTCCCTCAGCTCCCAGTCCCCAACCCGAATGTCTACCATTAGAAACGTGTATCTCGGTACCAGTTCGAGCAGAATTCATTCTTGTTTGTGTTCTCCTGATGATGAGGTGAAAGCCTTGAAACCAGTAGGGTTATACCGTTAAAAAAAGTGGAATAAACAGTGTTTGATAAAACAAATAACAAAGATTAGATTCTTATTAGAATATATGTAAGATCCTTTTTTGCAGAAATGCTTTAATATGTGTTAGTTCCCTATTAAATCTGCGGCGTTATGGCAGAAGTTAATATGTCCGTTTTTTGTCATTTTGTGTTTATTCTCCCAATTTATAGAAAACATTTCTCAGCATGTTGTGGCAAAACTTGGTGTGTCAGTCATTATTCAAACAAAATATATACTCCCTTCTTGAATCTTCGAAAAGACTATAGTTTCACTTTGTGGTGCCATTTTTTACATAAAAGGAAAAATATACAAATAAAAAACTTATTTTATATTTTTCCCCACCCCATTCACCATTGTATCACATCTCTCTCCCACTTCTCTTCCCTCTCTTATATTATATTATTTACACTTGTACAGAATATATTTTACCAATTTAGTTTATCTTCACCTGACGATGAAGACGGTGGTCTTCGAAACTGGTTGTAAACCGAAAATAAACTGTGGTGAACATAAAAATATAAAATAAGTTTTTTATTTACTTATTTTTCCTTTTATGTAAAATATATACTGTTTGGAAAAACTAAAAAAATGCTTATTTGTGCTGATTTTAACAGCTTATCAAAGTTAATATTGCTTCTCGTGTAAACTAAGGTAAAAATGGACATATCAACTTCTGACATAACGCCACAGAAATATTACAATATTATAATTTATTTTTAACAATTGTAATTTATTTTTAACAAACACTGTTTATTCCACTTTTTTATGACGGTATAACCCTACCGGTTTCAAGGCTTTCACCTCATCTTCAGGGGAGTACAAGCAAGACTAAATGCTGTTCGAATTGGCACCGACATAGACACTTCAACGGTTGGTGGTGGGAGGGGTGAGGGGAAGGCTAGGTATAATTTCGGCCAGGAGCGGGGAGATTTTGGGGAAATAACTATTCAACAGATGCTCCGCTCGATATACTGACTTAGAAATTTCTAGGGCCTCTAATCTGTCCAAAATCTCCCCGCTCCTGGTCGAAATTATACCTAGCCTTCCCCTCACCCCTCCCGCCTCCAACCGTTGAAGTGTCTATGTCGGTGCCAATTCGAACAGCATTTAGTCTTGCTTGTACTCCCCTGAAGATGAGGTGAAAGCCTTGAAACCGGTAGGGTTATACCGTCATAAAAAAGTGGAATAAACAGTGTTTGTTAAAAATAAATTACAATGTCTTTAAACCTCCACAACGTTAATGCCTTAACTATAAACAACATATTACAATATTATATTATAAGTTATCTTCAATTTCCGAAAATTACGAAGTATTTACTTAACAACGTATCCTTGATCCTATTCTCCACAAACCAGAAGCTGCCGGCATGAGCAAGCAGTCAGGCTTGACGTCCCGATGCCGAAGGATCGAGATTAATAATTCAAGGAGAAGGAGCCTGTTTCTCCGTCCAATTATTGTGACTCACCAACTCGGATGCTGTTTCCCGGAATTAGAGGGAATTTTACTCATTCAGTGACGGAACCATATAATAAGTACATATTGTGAAAACTAAATTAAGTAATAGAAGGAATGAAAACACAACGAAAAGGAGCTTTGTTTTTGTATATACAAAAAGAACTATTGTCAGGATGATAGTACAAAAGTATTTTAATGCCAACTTTGATGTATAGAAGTGAACGTGGACATAGAAAAATACTTAAAGGAGCCAAATAAATGCTGTAGAAATTCGTGAATTATGCCACGTTTACACGAGCTTAGTACTTGTCAAAAGTACATCTAACTCGCACTTGTCACTTGCATTTGTATCCACGTGTAAACAAACATATTACTCGTAGTACTAGTATATATAAAAAAAACTTTTGTCAGTACTGTCAGGATAAGTACAAAAGTATTTTAATGCCAACTTTGATGTATAGAAGTGAACGTGGACGTAGAAAAATACTTAAAGGAGCCGAATAAATGCTGTAGAAATTCGTGAATTATGCCATGTTTACACGAGCTTAGTACTTGTCAAAAGTACATCTAACTCGCACTTGTCACTTGCATTTGTATCCACGTGTAAACTAGCATATTACTCGTAGTACTAAGCATTAGTAAATCTTAGTAACATACTAATATGCTTGTTGTCACTAAGCAGCTTAGTACAAACGATAAGTACTAATGAAAAGTACTAAGCTCGTGTAAACATGGCATTAAGATGAAAACATGGGATGACAATTGAACTCCATTTATTTTTTAGGTCCTCTGTATACCTTTTCACATAGCTTCTATGATTTATCTATTATTTTTACGTTTCCCTTTATAAAATAACTTTCGCTTAGCTCAACCACTCTTTCCTTGGGCTTACGCTACTACGCCTTTCACACACAATTACAGTGGTTATTTTTGTCAGGCTTTCTTCAATCGTTCGTTGTACGTGTCCGAACCATCTCAAAGTACTCTCCTATGATATGTTATGTTACGAGTTAAAAAATAATCAAAATAATGCATACGTATCATCACGCCGTGCCCCTTTGCAGGGACAATATATGACATAATACGGAATATAATTATTAAGGATTAATGTAAACATAAGTCCGACGTGTTCATTAGATGACTCTACAAGGGTTTGGGAATGTAGAACGAATGAACGAAGAAAGACTACCATTACAAATATACTTCGTCTCTTCTTCATCCATACACCTTCACATACAACTCATACGATTTCCAATATTTTTTATTTTATTTCTTTCTTTCAAAATATTCACTTGATTCAACCATACTTTCCTTGGTCTTCCACGCCTTACACGATCTTCGTCTATCACGGATGTCACTCACATTTGCACTGTATATTTGTTTTGTTAGTCTTTCTTGAGTCATTCGTTCTACATGCTAAAGCATATACGAGAATATTTATTATACCAGTTCAATCAATCAAAAAATACATATTAAGTTTTTATAGATAAGTAAATGTAATATATACCCAGTACCCGGCGATAAGTAATACACATCGAGCTTAAGAAAGAGACTGTCGTCCATAACCGGCTAACTTCGGCTTTGTAGAGCGTCGTCTCTGTCGCACGATGGGAGCTTCGAATACTAGACAACGACTGACCAATCACGACGGAACACGTGTTGAATGACAGAGACGACGCTCTACAAAACCGAAGTTAGTCGATTATGGCCGACAGTCTCTTTCTTAAGCCCTATGTGTATTACTTACCGCCGGGTACTGTACTTAATGTTTCCACATACATACATATATATCATCACGTCGTCTCCCTTTCGGGGTAAGCAGAGAGAACCGATTTCCAAACTTTTCTATTCCACCACACAACATTCACCTCTTCCATATTTACACATCTCGTCATACACAATCTCGTTTCCACAATATATATTTTTTTAATTTCTTTAACTTAACGACTCGTTTCAAATTAAATACAAGCAAAATACAGCGAATATTTTTTTTATTGGTCGCCCTTCCATGTATGGTCAACGTGCTACCGCTGCCTCAAAGGGCGCCAGGACATAAAACAAGAGCGGATTCGTCCTGGTCTGGAACCTTAGTAGGAATTCCTGAATCGAGAAGAGATGTTGAACAAAAACTATATATTCACTTATTTTATTAAGGTAAACAAAACAGTCTTTGCGCGAGAGAAGTATTCGAAACTGTTACGAGTGTATGAGAGAAATTCAACTAAAATTATTTTAATGCACAAAAAATAATACTTGAATAACAAACAAGCTCTAATACGACGAGCTTTGATTCAATCACAAGTTGTTTAACCTGTTCACCGCGTTAAAAATCAAATTCCACGAATCCTGTGCGCGGCACAATTTCAGCGTTTTTTAATTTCTAAGTTTAAACACATATTTTGTTTAGAACCACTGATATTTGATTACAACACCAAGTAAACATGACACTTAAGTAATTTTCTGATAATAAATAATAGTCATTACTCTTAAGGAGACTCATTAAATAAAGGAGATAAACTTAACATTACGTAAAATAAACAAAGGAATGCTACGATTAAATCAATGCTTCATGACACTCACCCAATCAAATGCATATAGCACTAGTAATGTTTATTTACGTAAGAGAGACTTTGTAATGTTTATTTACGTAAGAGAGACTCATCGCAGGACTCGATCCGCGAGACAGGTCGTTAATGCTGGAAATATTGAGAAACCAAAAAAATTCGGCGCTCTGTTTATTCAACAATATCTCATAAAATAATATATTATTTGACAAGATTTTCAGAGACGTCGCTAGAATAAAGATTATTTAAAATTTTTGTTCAATTTTTATTCCGGTTTTGTGTCATTTTTTTTAAGTATTTGTGATTTGAAACTTGGATTGTCGTCAGATCACAGGCGTTTGTGCTCCCCGCGGGGAACAGGTTAAAGCAGTAGGTTTTTGCGTAGCTGATAAAGTGGATAAGAAATAAAAGTACAGAATAATCTTATAGCCCCGTGGTTCTATTCGGCATCTAGGTCTTAAATGGGTATCCTAGGATATTAATCCTTGAGCGTTAGAAGGGATCTTATACATATGCATATTATATTAATTGCTAACAGAAAACGTAACAAACCCTGTATCGATTAACTAAATTTTGTTTAATGTATTGGAGAACTATTTAGACCATCTTAAATTTAGATTGTTTTCGAATTAATTAAGGGAGTAATCTACTCTAGAGGCGTGAATTTCGGGCGTTTTTTTTTCAGACTAAATAAAAAAAAACAGAAAATATTTTTTAATTTTTTACAGTTTGTTTATTGATGATTTGAGAATGTACAAAAAAATTGAAAAAAAAATGTAAATTCAAGATGTTAACAGCTGTTATATATCGTACAAAAAAAGGGGGTGAGCTGGTCGACATGATTGGAAACCTTTCGTAAATCTAAAATAAAAATCATTCACAGTTTCTTGATAAGAAATAATGTCATTATTTTTTGAATTAAAGAGAAAAAAAATCGTAAAATGGCGGCTGTCTGAAAAAAACTGATTTTTTTTACACTTTTTTTCAAGTTTTTAATTAATTTATAAATAGTGGAAAATAGTTTTAAATTTTCCTAAGTAGGAACGATATAAAAACATTTATTAAAGTTTCATACCAAATTTGAAGGCAATCGGTTGGATAGAACTTGAAATTTAATGTCGACCAGGTCGAAAAAAGTATTTTCGAGAAAAACGCGTTTAAAGTTTTGAGAGTATTGTCCGAGTTATTCCGGTGCGGCGTAATTGCTGCCTCATTTATAGCTATAACTTCGTAAATATTGAGAATTTTAAAATTTTCTTTCGAGAACACATTCTTAAAGGTCTAAACTTTAAGAATATGCAAAAAAAAGCGATTCTTTCAAATCTCTCGAGTACCCCCTTAAGTTATTAAAAGCACAGCACTCGCACAAGGAATGATTGTATTGAATAAATTTCCGATATCGATACCTTCCATCTTCAGGTGGATAAATTGAGGATTGAACACGTAAATAAACTTTATGGGTATAACTGGTCACTTCACAAAGGACAAGAAACATTATTCCTGTTTTCATTATGTGTTATATTATATTACCCGTATCAAATGTAAAATAAATAAATATTTTTAATATCAACCTCTATAGTACGGAAATAACAACAATAAGAAAAATGTATTGTATAATATTTTCGTTATATACAGTAAAATCTGGCGAATTTATTGCGATATGGTTATATCTTCCAATCTAAACTCTATTTCCCCCAAAAGAGACATGATGTAATGGCATGTGTATCAATAAAATAAATTGGAGAAAATTAAATTGCATAACTGCAAAATTAACATTTTATATAAGCAAACACAAATACTAGGTTAGAGCTCAATGGCGTACCAAATAAATTTTTAATTTGTTTGTGGTCGATGCGAAGCGACCTCCTATTGAGGACTTACAATTATATGGCACAACAAGCATTTATATTGCGATTCAAAGTTCATAGACTTACAATGAACTCAATAGCATGTTTCGTATTGTTACAATAACAATTTCGCTAAAAAATAAAATATAAATCAAATTTCTACAATCAATTATACGCACTTAATTATGAACCCGAATCATATGATAGCATTGCAGTAATAAAATATCCACGACGTAAAAGGAATATGAATAAGCAATATATGTTTTAATATATGTCCTGGCGCTTTACTTTGTAGTCCTTTACAGATTTGGTGAACAAAGTCTCTTTGTCGGGTGAGATATGGTCAGACTGCACGAGAAAATATATTACATAAACAATAATGCTACTGTTCGAAAAATAAATGGGCAACCTTTTTTAATGTAAAATTTAATATTTATTTAAAAGAATAATTATCAAACACTCATTATTCCACTTTATGTAACGGTATAACCCTACCGATTTCAAGGCTTTCACCTTATCATCAGGGGAGCACAAACATGATGTTTGATTATGAGGTGAAAGCCTTGAAACCGGTAGGGTTATACCGTTACAAAAAAGTGAAATAAATAAACAGTGTTTGATAAAACAAACTACAATGTCTTTAAACCTCTTCAATGTTAATGCCTTAAATATAAATAATATAATACATAACTTAAGTATTGGACGTATGCGTCTGCCAAAACATATGATGTATTTGTTTTCTTGTTTGTTATTTGGTACTTTTATGATATGATATTTTGATGTTATTTAGTATTTTGATGTATAAATTCTTTTGTATTTTTTGATGTTTTGTATATTTTTTATTATTGTTGAGGTCCGTGCTGTGTCACGACCGTAACTGAAAATGTTCCTTATGCGCGGCAATCGCGAGACCGTATCAAAAGTCGGCCGGCCCATGCATGCAAAAACTTGCGAAAATTGTGATATTTCGCAAGTTATGAAGGCATGCACGGGCGGAATCAGGCGATTGCGATTAGCGATGGGCCGCACATAAAGAGCGCCAAATGCCAAAAAAATACATTCTCAGTTCACTCTGTCTACTGCCTTTTACTTGCGACCATCTACTACCTGCTAAAGAGGAATCTCTTCTACTTTTCACCGTGAGCTGAATTCTCCGAGCATTGAATGAATGCATAACAATGTCAATCTGTCGAAAAGTCCGATATACAAATTTCCCTCCAGAATATGCCACCGTTAATTAAATCAGAATTTATTGGATTTCCGTAAAATATATTGGCCTCATTCTTGTACTTATAATAAGACTAATAAAAGTACACTTTATATAGCGCTGTTTAGACAGCAAACTCTCCTCAGTGGCGCTACAACGTAGAACTCGAAATTGCTATTATTTACAGATTAAAAAAAATATTACATAATAAATATAAATATTAATATCTAATATTATTTTTCCTCTTACACATCGATCGTAATTTTTTTAAGCTTAATCAGTTGAAACTTTAAATTGTCTAGAATTGTCATTTTTTTAAATTATTTTTATTATATCGACTCATATCATCCAAGTTGACACTGTTGATATATTCTCGGTACCGTCTAGCAGTATGAGAAGAATCCTGGCTGATTTGGGTTACAATTCGGTATTATGGTCACCCCACTGTGATGCCCATGTTAAGAACAATTTTGGGTTACAATTCGGTATTATGGTCACCTCACTGTGATGCTCATGTTAAGAACAATTTCGGGTTACAATTCGGTATTATGGTCACCCTACTGTGATGCCCATGTTAAGAACAATTTTGGGTTACAATTCGGTATTATGGTCACCCCACTGTGATGCCCATGTTAAGAACAATTTTGGGTTACAATTCGGTATTTTGGTCACCCCACTGTGATGCCCATGTTAAGAACAATTTTGGGTTACAATTCGGTATTATGGTGCCCCCACTGTGACGCCCATGTTAAGAACAATTTTGGGTTACAATTTGGTATTATGGTCACCCCACTGTGATGCCCATGTTAAGAACAATTTTGGGATACAATTCGAGATTATGGTCACCCCACTGTGATGCCCATGTTGATAAAATTAAAAACGCATACAACGGAGATTTTACGACTTTAAACTGTAGATCCCAATAACTGAATTGGACTGTGAAATGTTATTGAAAGTATTATGACTTACGCTCGTATTTCAATAGTCCGGAACTAACGCAGCTTGTCATGTTACACGTTAATTGTAGGCCCACTCGGCAAAATGTTTTTTACTCTACCTCGGAATTCAAACCAACTATTATTGACTGATTGAAAATATTACGACATAAATATTTATTATTTAAGTTTAAGGACAGGAAGGTAGTGGATGCGGCCAAGAGATTAGGTACTCTTCCACATTTGAATATATGAACACTATAGAAAACTTACCACGGGATGGCGAACTACAAAGAAATCTTTGTAGATTTTTCCGATATGTCATAGTAACACATTCAGCTTTAGGTGTAGTGTATAAGTGAAGTATTCATATATAATCAGAAATTTTAATAGAACCTCTCAAAAAGTGCTTTTCAAAGCTGCACACACCACACATACATAAAACACTAAAAGACCGACAATTCCACGCTACAGGACAAACAACGGCAAAAGCCCTGCCATACCTCACCCTATTGGATGGATTCGGAGCAATCAATTGGTTATATCTTTCCTCGCTCCCAATTTATTTATTTAAAAAAAATAAGGGGAATTATTATACACAAAAAATGTACAAGAAATAAACTACAAAAGACAAAAAAAAAACCCTTACCGTTTTGAAAATTCCAACAAAGCTAAGTCACGCTCAACGGATAGGGGTGAAGAGGGATAAAGAATCTTACCTGAAAAAAAAACGAGAAAAGGACAATCAATACTTGGTTCAATTCAAATAAACAAATATATTAATAAATCTGGAAGAACTTGAAGAGAAAAAACGAGAAAAGGACAATCAATACTTGGTTCGATTCAAATAAACAATATATTAATAAATCTGGAACAACTTGAAGAGAAAAAACGAGAAAAGGACAATCAATACTTGGTTCGATTCAAATAAACAAATATATTAATAAATCTGGAAGAACTTGAAGAGAAAAAACGAGAAAAGGACAATCAATACTTGGTTCGATTCAAATAAACAAATATATTAATAAATCTGGAAGAACTTGAAGAGAAAAAACGAGAAAAGGACAATCAATACTTGGTTCGATTCAAATAAACAAATATATTAATAAATCTGGAAGAACTTGAAGAGAAAAAACGAGAAAAGGACAATCAATACTTGGTTCGATTCAAATAAACAAATATATTAATAAATCTGGAAGAACTTGAAGAGAAAAACATATACCGTATTATCCCTTTTATTTAAAAAGGCGACACGTAAATAGGGGGGGTCGCCTTATATTCGAGTCACAAATATAGTGGGTAACAATAAATTCACTACTCGTAATTAGCGAAATGGCAAGATTGTAATGAGAGCGTTCAAAAGGCGTCATTGTTTACACATAACATGTGCGTAGTAATTTTTGACAGTTTTTGAGGTGTTTTTTTTTGTTCTGTGCTTCGTTTTACATCTTTGCTACCTAAAAAAATATTATGACTAACCATATTGAAAGACGAGGAGCTCGAAAAAATCAAGTAAATCAAGGAATACGCAGAAGCTATGATTCCAATTTTAAGGTTATGATGGTGCGTGCTGCAGAAACAACCAACAACTGTGCAGCTGCAATCAATGAATTTAAAAAAATGTTGCATATCCAGTAAAATGGACGGTGCTGAAGATGATATTTTGTGGGAAAATATGATTGAGGATTCCGAAGACGATAATATCACTGAAGATGAGACGAGACTGATGCTGAGGATGCTATAGCCATATGTGAATCTGACTGATCTGATTAGCTACTGTAGCTGGACTTTTTTATTTCTTTTTTTCATGTTACTTTGTTTTAATAAATATTTTTCGATAAACATTTTGCATTTTATTTTTCTAAGTATTACATGGTAATTGTGAGGGAAATGTTTTTTTCTCCAAAAAGCAGATTAAAAAATAGGGGTCGCCTTATAGTCGGGCCAATACGGTAATAATATTCACGAAACTTTAAAAATACAGCCTTAAAAAGTACGGTGTAAAGTCCCAAAATTTCCGGTCCAGAGATATAAAAAAAAGTCATAATAAAATTATATTTTTAAATAAAGTCAACCTGTAGTTCAAGACATTTTGAGAACGATGAATTCATTTTTAAACGCAGCTGAAAAACACTTAAAGGCAGACATTTCCATGACATAGGGCCAGCAACTGTAAAAGCTCTGTCATAATACCCCGCCCTATTGTATTGTTCTCATCCTCCCCTAAGGAACATCTCTCAGGCACTACAGACACAGAGAAATAAGACATTATATTAAGAAGTACGAGACTGCAGAATATATTCCGGTACGAGAGTTATAGAACTGACTATTACTTGAATTGTCCCAAATTGCATCGATTGTGTAATGGCAATGCTGCAGTCTCGGACATATTTGGTCACAACCTTAATGCCTTTAAAAGTTCTCTTAGAAAGCGTTTTTGTTTGTCTGAAGGATAAATTCGACGCCACTGTTGTTGATATGTTTTCTCTTTTTCTTTTCGTTGACTTTGTTTCTCTCAAACTTTTAAAGATATACGAGTATGTAAATATGTTGAAGTTTCGATGTGTGTGGATTAATTATACGTAAACTTATGTTTTCCTTTCTTTTTGTATATAAAGACCTTTGATTACCTGAGCCTTGACCTCGCCTCAACTTTGTATTTTATGAGTAATCAATAGACGGTATGCATCTGCGTACTACTTTTGATAAAAAAGTTATGATTAATGTAAATGTTTATAATGTTTGTGATAAGTTGTACTTCAATTCATACGCACTCGTAATTCTAATTTGAGTATTACTCTTGTGACCTTTTTTAATGGTCGATAAAAGACTGCGCATTGTAATAAAATAAAATTAATCGGCATCAAGTGTGGATGAAATAAACAACAAAATAATATACTAGCGCGTGCTCTTTAGAAAAATGACTGCCATCAATGGATCGTGTACCATACATACATTAGTCATAAGAGTGACAGTCGATAGGTTACATCGTGGGGTAGAAAAAATAACAGTCTGAATTCTAAAGAAACCATGTGGGGACAATAATGACATCTTGGTAACTGTTATAGTTCAAGTGAACTTTGTGTTTTTGTTTCACAAACAACATGTTTCTTACCAATGATTTTTTCACATATTATTTTTCGGAACGAGCAATTGAAACCCTCAGAGCAAACACTCATACAATCATGATTTTTTAATCAACCTCCGCTTCCCCTATATGGCAGGTGGAAAGCAATACAAAAGACCTTCGTTGTTGAAAATAAAAGGAATTTTTACTTTGACCCGCAATAACGTTACGAGTGTCGGATATAGAGGATAACGACAGCAATTTTTCGAAAAATGTATAAAAGAAAACACATCTAGAAATGCATTTTTCATTGCAAATCAATAAATAACAATGCGCAAAACTAGAACAAAGAATTTTCAATACATTTCAATGTTTGCGAAATGCAGGAATATTTTTTTGTTTCGGGTTCAGTAGCACGCAATTTACTCGTAATTCAGAATAACCTGATAGTTGAACGAGTCCAAACAAAACTATATTTTTACAGAATAATAAAACAATGACATTTATCAACCAGACAATGACGTCAAAACGACTGACGAAAATTTATACATACATAACCGAGTAAAGGCTAAAAAGGCTTTAACTGATAACTGCACATATATCATAATCTTTGTGTGCAAAATATGCTTTAAAAAATCCCGTTATTTTTTTTTTACCTGGCGAGTTTATTGCCATATGGCAATCTCTTTCAACCAACCAAAAAGATGTTTTTATAGGCCCTAAATGTTAACCAGACTGGAATCCTATTTAAAAAAATCTGGGTTCCAGCGGGGATCGAACCCGCTACCTTCGGATCGGCAGACAAGTGTCTTACAACCAGGCCACGGAGGTCGTCACATTAAACTAAATGAAACCCCAGACAAACAATGAGGGATAGAGAAATTCTCGACTGTTGGCGAGTTTCATTTAAAGAGTATATACCATCATGTAATTTTATCTATCTGAGTAGGCAAATATAACAGGGCGACAAATTTTCGTAGTGTGAAATACTTCCATCGCCTTCGTCACAACTTCTCGATACGATTCATTTTGATTCTCTTACTCCTCACTTTTCCTGCCTTCAAAATTTCATTGATTTGGTCCAACCACCCTTTTCTCGATCGTCTCTTATCACGACTCCCACTCATACTTACATCGTAACTTTATTTAGTCAACCTCTTCTCACCCATACGTTCAACACGTCTAAACCACCTCAATGTGTTATTTTTATCACCTTACTTGATACATTAGTTATTAGCTCACATTCATCAGTTATTGATCGAATAACCACAAATTCGTCTCAGTGAACCAATTTCTCCCCTCCTTTAATTCTTAATCTTAATACACATATACCTTAACACGCATATAATCTTAACACATATTTTATTGACACATACGTTGTTTTGAACCATCAATTTAGCAAATCTTAATACATTACAATTCGTTTAGTCAAACACTGTTTATTTCACTCTACATAACGGTGTTACCCTACCGATTTCAAGGTTTTCATCTCATCATCAGGGGAGTACAAACAACACTGAATTATGTTCGAACTGGAACCGACATACACGCTTCTAAGAATAAAAATTCAGGTTGAGGGAAGCAGGAGACTTCAGCAAGCAGCGGTGAAATCTTGGGAATGTATCATTTGTATGTATGTTCATCCCAATCCGTATTAGTTCGAACATAATTCAGTCTTTACTGTATTCCCCTGATGATGAGGTGAAACCCTTGAAACCCGTAGGGTTATACCGTTAGATAAAGTGGAATAAAGTGTTTAACTTAACAAATTACAAAATCTTTAAGCCTCCACAGTGTTAATGCCTTAACGTGCGGTATATTATGGGATGAATGTTTTGGTCTGTCTGGAGTGGTGTAGTGTGAGGAGTTTGATTTCGCGTGATGTATACATATATAATTGAATGTCACTGTTTGTCAGGTTGATCAGAATGTACAACGGAGTTTTATATAATCAAAAATCGGAAAGAAGCATCGATTTATTTTTTCATGTTATCATATACTCGTATAAGGCAATATGCTTATTTGGCTCCCATTACATACAATGGCGTGCCGACTTCAATAAAGGTAAAGGTAGGAAAACCATTTCGACAGTCGATCGGAGCGTGGTTGTTATTGCGACAGGATTTTAAGTACTTGGGCTTTCAGGGTGAATGATGAGTGGAAAGGATTTGTGTGAGTTCGTGAGTGTGGGTTTCTTCTTGTTGTTTTAATTTTGGTTGTTTATGTATTTGTGTTTCTATGTATTTTTTGTTTTAATTTTTATTCTTATGATTGTGTGCGGTATATTGTGGGATGAATATTTTTGGTCTTTCTGGAGTGATGATGTGTGAGGAGTTGAATTTCGCAAGATGTTTCCAGTTGTAGTTGAGTGTCACTGTTTGTCAGGTCGATGAGAGCGTGCAACGGGGTTTTATTTTTGTGTAATAAAAAATCGGAAAGAAGTATCGATTTATTTTTTCATGCTAAATATCCTCAGTGAGATACAGGCAAAAGCCTAGTTTACTGGGGATACGACAAATGAAAGGGTACAAACCCAGATACATTAAAATTGTATGTACAAATCAAATTACCCGTTGTTTTTTCGCAAATTGTGTATATTTATTGTCATGTGTAATAATAAATAAATAAAATACATATGTAATTGAATGTCCCTGTTTGTCAGGTTGATGAGAATGTGCAACGGGGTTTTATATAATCAAAAATAGGTAAGAAGTATCGATTTATTTTTTCATATACGTCCTCAGTGAGATACAGGTAAAATCCTAGTTTACTGGGGACACGACAAATGAAAGGCAACAAACCCAGATCCATTAAAAGTGTGTGTTCAAATTAAATTACCTGTTGTTTTTTTCGCAAATTATGTATATTTCTTGTCATGTGTAAAATAAAAATAAAATTTAAAAAACTATAAATAATACATTATATAGTATGATCTTAATCTCTTATTACTACGAGTATAAGTGTCCAATTAACGTTGCATCCGAATGTAACTCGTTCAACATCTCTTTCCACGTTTCCGAGTTGAAAAATTCTTCTATTTGAGAAGTATGTTCTCATTTAAAGAAAAATAGTTCAATTACTTTCAATGTGCTGACTACATGTGCTTTCGAGTCAATTAACAGATAGTAATTCATGTGTTATAAAAGAGGAGATTTATTGGTTGGTCCATCGCCCTCAGCAGTTTTGTCTCCACGCTTCATAAAGCCAATTGAATTTGCCCATCGCACATGAGGCGAAAATAGCTTGTATGATGCTCAAAATAATTATATAAATAACATACCATCATAATTATAGTGAGACCTGAGTGGAAGGTCCAAAAGTTTCTTGTCCAAGGATATAAAAAGGTCCAACAATGAAACAACAAAATAATCTACATATTGTAATTTATTTTTAACAAACACTGTTTATTCCACTTTTTTATGACGGTATAACCCTACCGGTTTCAAGGCTTTCACTTCATCTTGCGCAAACAAGACTAGACTTTAGTCTTGTTTGCGCTGAAGCTTCTTCAGCGCAAACAAGACTAAATGCTGTTCGAACTGGTACCGATATAGACACTTCAACGGTTGGAGGCGGGGGGGGGGGGGGGTGAGAGGAAGGCTAGGTATAATTTCGGCCAAGAGCGGGGAGATTTTGGGGAAATAACTATTCAACAGATGCTCCGATCGGTATACTGACTTAGAAATTTCTAGGGCCTCTAATCTGTCCAATTTATTTCCGTTGCCGCTAATATGTAAGAATTTGGCATCATCGATAGAAAAAGTATGATTCTCACGGTGACAATGATTAGCCATTTCAGAATAAATTAGGGGATTTGTTAAGGCAGATTGGTGTTCACGAAATCTCTTTTCAAAAGATCTTCCTGTCTTTCCTATATAGAAATGATCACAGTCAGCACATAAAAGTTTATACACACCACTGTTGCTAAGTATTCCATTTTTGCCTTTCCCATTAAATAAGAGTTTCCGGAGATTAAAGTTAGTGTAAAAAGCTGGCTAAACTTGACTAAACAAATTACAATAATCAACATAGTCACCATGTAGTTCAATACATTTATAGAACAATGAATGAATTATTCCACACCATTTTAAAATTCTCTGATGTTTCTGGAGGAGCCTTTTTCTGGTCTTCCTTTTTAAAGACCCACCCACACCTTGCTGCTATCTCTTTTAATTTTAGTATTATATATTGTAACACTAGCTAGCTTTTGCACTAATGCAACTGTTTCTGGAGTGTATGCTTCTGCTGGTCTGCTTTGACGAAGGTCATCTTCAATAGATTGTCTGCCTAAGCGGAACTGTCTAGCCCAATTTTTCACTGTGTTTTTTACAGGGCTTTCCACGTCATTTTTTAATTCTCTGATGTTTCTAGAGGTGCGCTTTTTTTGATCTTCCTTTTTAAAAACCCACCCACACCTTGCTGCTATCTCTTTAAATTTTAGTATTATATATTGTAACACTAGCTAGCTTTTGCACTAATGCAACTGTTTCTGGAGTGAGTGATTCTGCTGGTCTGCCTTGACGAAGGTCATCTTCAATAGATTGTCTGCCTAAGCGAAACTGTCTAGCCCAATTTTTCACTGTGTTTTTTACAGGGCTTTCCACATCATTTTTAAATTTTCTGATGTTTCTGGAGGAGCGCTTTTTCTGATCTTCCTTTTTAAAGACCCACCCACACCTTGCTGCTGTCTCTTTTAATTTTAGTATTATATATTGTAACACTAGCTATCTTTTGCACTAATGCAACTGTTTTTGGAGTGAGTGCTTCTGCTGGTCTGGCTTGACGAAGGTCATCTTCAATAGATTGTCTGCCTAAGCGAAACCGTCTAGCCCAATGTTTCACTGTGTTTTTCACTGGGCTTTCCCTTCTTTTGAAAAAAAATATTGCTTTAAATATATATTTTAAATATTAAAAGTAATATTTCTTTACTGTGTCAGAAAATAACTTTTGGCACCTCCATTGTATGAGGCCCTCCACAGTGCGTCGCGCACTGTGTAAAACACACATGAGATCACCGAATTAAAATCGTGATGAGATCAGAAATGTGGAAAAAAATCTCGTGGGAAAAAATGCTTCGTTAATGGAGCATTGCTCTAAAAGCGTTGTATATCGCCTGGTGGTCGACGTGTATCTAAAATAAACCCCGTTCGTGTTTATATTTACACGTACAGCGTTTAAGTGCGAGAAAAAATAGTCATCAACAGAGATATTCAATCTTCAATTGTCATAGTTTCTTTCTAATCTGAAATTCTGATCTTATGCCATTATTTAGGTATATTTCTGTAGCGTTATGGCAGAAGTTGATATTTCCGTTTTACCTTAGTTTACAGGAGAAGCAATATTAACTTTGATAAGCTGTTAAAATCAGTACAAATACGCATTTTTAAAGTTTTTCCAAACAATATATATTTTGTTTGGATAATGACTGACACACCAAGTTTTGCCACAACATGCTGAGAAATATTTTCTATAAATTGGGAGAATAAACACAAAAAAAACGGACATATCAACTTCTGCAATAACGCCACAGATTAATTATTATGTATTTGTACCCCGAAGACATAAGTCACTTTGTCTATTTCTTTTGAAATTTGCTTTTTATACCCGTGAAGACGACCTCCGTGGCCTGGTGGTAAGACACTTGTCTGCCGATCCGGAGGTTGGATTCGAGTTCGATCCCCGCTGGAACCCAGATTATTTTAAATAGGATTCCAGTCTGGTTAACACTTAGGGCCTATAAAAACATCTTTCTGGTTGGTTGGAAGAGATTGCCACATGACAATAAACTCGCAAGGTTAAAAAAAAGAGATTTTTTTTAATTTTCAAGAATATTACAATGTTGTAATTTATTTATATCAAACACTGTTTATTCCACTTTTTTACAATGTTTGTACACGTAAAAAAATACATGCATTTATACCATCACGCCGTTTCCCTGCTGAGCTAAGCAGTGAAGAGAGAGCGCCACAGTTTCCCATCTCAACATACATCCTTTGCCTCTTCTGCAAACAAACTTTTTACATTGACTTCGTTCAAAATATTATTCACTTACTTGATCCCACCCTATTTTTTTTGTCTTCCTCTACCACGCCTTCCACTCCCATAAATTTGTTTTGTTTAATATTTCCTCGTTCATTCAATCTACATGCCTAAACTGCCATCATCATCTTACTCAACACATTAGCCTAAGTTCATAATAATTCATAATTACTCAACTCCTCATTCCGTCATACATTGTCCTCCCATGTATTATTCTATGTGCACAGTTATCCAGGTCCACGTTTCACTCCCAAAGATTAAAATTGGTACCAAAATACTATTGTAAACCGTTATCTAAGCAGATATTGATATCGTCTTATTCAAGTACTATGCGTATCCTGAAAGTAAGTGTACTGAGGCTCTCACGACCGGATGGATTTTATTTTCGACATGTTGGCTACACTTCCGTGTAGCCTGACTCTTCCCCTTTGCAACGAAACCGGTTCGAGGTCAGTGCGTTGAGAAGTGTCGACGCGACAACACGTTTCGTGAAAAATGTCAATCCAATCTCCCGCCAAGTGCGAAATACGCGGCGTCATCCGTTATCTCGTTAGGAAGAGAAAACCTCCGGTTGAGGTTTATAATGAGGTGAAAACTGCATATGGTGATAAAGCTATGAATCGTACGAGTGTGTACAAGTGGTGTCGCGAGTTAAAAAACGGTCACGTCACACCTCTTCATCCTTCGCAAAAAAGTTCAAAACCACAATTTCAGCCAAGAAAATCATGGCATCCGTGTTTTGGGACTGTCAAGGCATAATTTTAATTGAATATATGCCTCAAGGGGAGACCATCAACTCTGCAAGATACTGTGAGACCCTAAAAAAATTGCGGAGGGCGATTCAGAACAAGAGGAGAGGCATGCTGACAAAGGGAGTCTGCCTGCTGCACGACAATGCCAGACCACACACGGCCAACGCCACGAAGGAACTGCTCACCTCGTTTAAATGGGATGTCCTGAACTATCCCGCGCATTCCTCTGACCTAGCACCTTCAGATTACTATATCTTTACCTCTCTGAAGCTGCACATGGGTGGAAAAAGGTTTTCAATCGACGAGGAGGTAAAGGAGGAGGTGGAGAAGTGGACGGAGGGGTTGGCGGGAAACTACGTCGAGGAAGGCATCAAAAAGTTGATACCCCGCTTCACCACCTGCATTGAGAGGAATGGCGACTATGTCGAAAAATAGCTTATATATGTACTACGGTAACCACGTAATTTTTTTGTTTAAATAAAAAAAATTGTAACCTACAAAAATTCAGTACACTTACTTTCTGGATATGCCTCGTATATATGTTTAAGTGCCCCATTGACTTTGTTTCCTATTACTGCACACCGCTCGATATCTCTCGTAGCTCTTCCATCATCTAAGAAAATACTAACTTAAAAGCAGAATTCTTCAACATGATCTCATCTTTCATAAGTCATCCAAACGTTCATTACATTAGCTTTTCCTTTCACTCTTTTCTATCACCATGACTTTGGATTTCACAATATTCATTCTCAGATCTTTCTCTTAGCACCTCTCATATACTAAACTCATCAGCTATACTCGTAATTCGACTGGTTGATTGGAAAAAAGGTCAGCAGATGTACCATATTTAACCATGTACACAAAATACTGCAAATAAAATAAATGAACGCCTTTCTCCGCCAACACTACCATGTCATCATTATCAGCAAACCTATTTTAGGATGTGCGTCCTTAAGGGAAGAGATGATGATGATTTGTTGATAAATAAAACACGTTTTCGATCGCAATGCGGAAAGAGAGTTTTTATTAGTAAACGTAGGTATTTATACTATTCCCGCGTGTGTGCGGGAATGCGAGCAAGATATCCTTCGTCTCATTTCTGCATTCGCAAAACGATTAATGTCGTATGTAGGTGATAATTTATTTACGGAACTGGCGCGACAGGTGTGATGCGTACTCGCTCTAGTATGGAATGCGCTCCGCATCGGCTATGAGTTGAATGACCGGACTTTGTACTTGTTTGTTTTGCATTGCTAAGGAATGCAAAGGTCATTTCATCGGTCATTGACCGCGTGTGCGACCGCCACACTATCAATGATATGGGCAGCGACGGCTGGTCTCGACGTGCGTTGGTGTGCTGAGCACCAATGCACCTCGATACGCTGAGCCAATATGAATATGTCTCATGGTTTACTGCATGTCTCTGTCTGCCCTGTATGAATCTGCGTTTCCGTCCGGTGCATATTCGAGATCGCTCCAATATGAATTGGCAAACTTGGCCGGTCAATTTGGATGGAATATTTTTTTTAAATTGTACCTTAAATTTATTTAAATTTTCACTGAAGTAAAAATCCTCGTACTACTTGTACTGTATTCTTATACATATTTAATTTATACAAATATTTAACATTTTTGGAAGTCATTTTCACGAATATATAATTTAATTATGGCGAATTATTTCTCCGGTTCAGCGCACCAACGCACATCTAGACCAGCCGCCGCTGGACGTGGAGGCTATCTACAATATTGTAAAAATAACTTTTATAAGATATTTCAAATTAAATATAATCCAACGTTTTGATTTCATAACGAAGAAAAAAAAATGTGTCAAGTGATTTAACATAAAACGACATAAAAATCTGAAATTTATCATTGCACTGAATACTTCTAACACTAGAGGTAAAGTGGCCTATACTCATTACACAAAGAATGTAAAGTATAAAATTTGTCCTCAAAAGTGTCCTTAATCCGGGATAAATGTTAAGTGGTGAAACTTTTTACGAGGTAGAAATAAACTAACTTCCCCACATGTCGACAGTCGGAGGCTGTCTTAAGGCAACATACTTAGAGAGTAAATTTTTCGTTTGTTTCACAATACTTCCTCATTAAATTATTTTTTGGAGTTCTTTCTAATGTGTTAATTTGACTTAAGTGGGATTGATTATGATATATCCTTTTTGGCATCGTATTCTAAAGCCCCCTGGACATGATGTTATGTTCCTCACTATTTATAGTATTTATAGTTAAGGCATTAACACTGTGGAGATTTAAATACATTGTAATTTGTCTAATCAAACACTGTTTATTCCACATTATATAACGGAATAATCTTGCCGGTTTCAAGGTTTTCACCTCATCATCAGTGGAGCACAAACAAGACTGAATTATGTTCGAACTGGTACCAATACATACGCTTCTAAAGATTCAATCTCCAAATATCAAAACCATACTTAAGCTCGTTTTATCGCTTTACTTAAAACATCCAGTTTATTATTAAGCGTTAAAAGGTATTGCTTTTGATCAAAGACATATCATAAGTCACTGGAAGCAACTATCCACAACCGATGGACGATGTGCGTGGCTTAGTTATTAAAACGCCTGCCTCCCAAATGAGAGAATACAAGTTTGATAAGCGTCGATTCCTAATTTTATGAAAAAGGGTTTCAGGCCTCTTTAACATCCTTTTGGGTAAATGGATATACGAGGGTCATCCAGAAAGTAAGGTTACAACATTTATGTAGGATCGAACAATGCTTGTATTTCATTGAAATTTACAGGATATTTCACAAATATATTAAACTATTTTTCAACGTAATCGCCATCGAGATCGAGACATTTCTGTAGTCGGGGCACCAGCTTTTGTATGCTAGTGTCATAGACCTCCGCCGCCAGCTCTTTCAGCCACTTCTTCACAGCTTCCTTGACCTCCTGATCGTTGGAAAATTGTTGGGGTGTAGTGACACACTCACAGAGTCCAGAAAAGCTTCTCCCTCCTGTGCAAAACGATACAAAAATTCACGCGCGGCGGTCACGCGATTTTGACGGTGCTCCGGTGAGAGCATTCTGGGCACCCATCTCGCACACAACTTCTTGTAACCAAGTTTTTCCGACACCAAGGAGACTTCGAGAAATGTCAGGAAATTATTCGTGAAGGTCGTCAAGCGTCACACGGCGATCATTTCGCACTTGTTCTTCATTTTTTTGCACAAATTCGTCAGAAATCACTGCCTTGCCTCTTCGTGAGTATCAGTACGGCTTTCTCTGAACAACCTAACCCACTTCGTGACATGTTGTCGACTCATCACATCACTACCATAAACTTCCACGAGCTTCCGATGCTTATTCGCGGCGGTATTGTTCTGCAAAGTCAAAAAACGGATGACCGCGCGGGTCTCGCACGGACGAGAGGTGGCGGGAGCCCGCAACGACATTTCCATCGGAAGAATTTACGGTGACTGAACAAAATGGCCGACCAACACGCGGGACAAAACAAACTGACCGTTGGGATCCCCCCTACACGTCAGGTGCGCCAACTTTGAAACAAAAAATTTTCCCCGGCCTCAGGAGCCCTTGTAACCTTAGTTTCTGGATGACACTCGTACAGTCACCAGGTTATACTGTACTCATTATAAATGTAATATAATACTAAATTCACCAGGTTGTACGGTATTCATTATAAATGCAATATAATAATAAATTCACCAGGTGGTACTGTATTCATTTTAAATGCAATATAATACTTAATTAACTAGGTTGTACTGTATTCATTTTAAATGCAATATAATACTTAATTAACCAGGTTGTAGTTTATTCATTTAAAATGCAATATAATACTAAATTCACCACGTTGTACTATATTCATTATAAATACAATATAATACTAAATTCACCAGACTGTACTGTATTTATTTAAATTGATTAATTATTACTGTATTTATTGAAATTGCAATATATTTCAATATATTATTGATTTTTTAAATATTTCTTTCTAACACCTGTTTCATAGAATTCAGTGGATTATGTGTGACTTTTAGTAAATAATCCTTAGTAAATTGAATGTTTCAGATGTAATTTTTTTTAAATAGTGTAATGTGATTCATATGTTGTATTTCATTTTTATCAAACACTGTTTATTTCACTTTTTTGTAACGGTATAACCCTACCGGTTTCAAGGCTTTCACCTCATCTTCAGGGGAGCACAAACAAGACTAAATTCTGTTCGAACTGGTACCGATATACACGCTTCAACGGTTGGGGGCTAAGGGGTGAGGGAGGCGTGGGACGATTTCGGCCAAGAGAGGAGAGATTTTTGGGATATAACTGTTCACCAGATGTTCTGATCGATGCACTGACTTAAACATTTCTAGGGCCTCTAAATGAGGTGAAAGCCTTGAACGGGTAGGGTTATACCGTTACAAAAAAGTGGAATAAACAGTGTTTGATAAAAATAAATTATTGTACAATGTCTTTAAACCTCCACAACGTTAATGCCTTAACTAAAAACAACATAATGATTAATATGTCTTTTTGCTGAAATGTGATTTTTATTCATATGTTTGCTCTGTGTTGGTTGTTTTATTTTTATATTTTGTATACTGAAACACCTCGCTTTAAGACGGGCATACGCTGAAATAGGCAGGTGATGATATGTGCACACGCTCAAATAGACAGGTGATGCCATGTATATACGCTCAAATAGACAGGTGATGATATGTGCATACGCTTAAATAGACAAGTGATGCTATGTGCATACGCTCAAATAGACAGGTGATGCTATGTGCATACGCTCAAATAGATAGGTAATGCTATGTGAATTTCACTGAATTGTAAAAATTAAAATATATTTAAATAAATAAAAAAAAACAGTAAAACTGGTTACAAACCAAAACAGTAAAACTGTATAATGTTTGAATACATTTTAATTAGCACTTAACTGAATTGTAATTCATGTTTATGAAAGAAAATGTACCTACATCACTGAAAGAACATAATTAACTCAATGATCCATTATAACATCCTTGGATCATGAAAATACCAATTGCATGTGTCACCGATGTCCCGTCTCCGTATTATTAAAAGCTTTCTCAGAAGCTTATTTCAAGTCCCGCTAAATACCGACGCCACTCGACTGGGCAAATGGCTTTTTGATACGCATCCAAATAGCATCAAAGCTCCAGGAAGCTTTGGTGAGAAGCCGCAGCTTTTTCGGGAAAAAATACTTTTTTTAATTCAAAAGTTCTCCGCGTACTTTAGGATCATTGTTTACAGAGCATTTGCATGATATTGAGAGGTTCGCTTTGATCTGTATTGCGGGGCGTGATGTATTTGAAATTCAAAGAAATAAAAATTGAAAAAAGCCACGCGCCAAGTTTAATGGGATATTAAAAAAACATTTAATCAAACGCGACAAAATCATGAAAATCATTTCTTCAGGCGGATAGAAGATGTGAAATTTTGGAAGTCGTAGTCTAACGGTCAGCATTCACTTGAAACGAACGGATGCCCCAGGTTCGATCCTTAGTGGATTCGCTTCCGGACTTATATTATTATTTTTTTTTTTTTTTATTATTTTATTAACGACACAAGAGTGTATTTTATATGCAAAATGAATATATGACAAGTTATACAAATACTTAAAATTATTGACAAAAATACAAAACTTTATCTTAAACTAACATGGAGATAAAAAAGCAGTAGTAATAATAAATTACAGTCATTATTTAAAATTATTTAATATTAACATAACATACTCGTATATATTTAAGTTTAATATATGAATGTAAACCACACAATATTACCAAACTTCACCAAGCAGACTTACGCAATTGTCGAAAACCTATTTTATAGTGGTTAAGAACTTAGATTTGTTTTTAGTGGAACAACGCTTATATAGAACAAGAATTGGATTTTTTGGGAATTTTATGGATAGATCTTGAGATATAGAAAACATATGGGCTCACTTGTAGAACGAGATGCAAGTTGCTTTGCAGAATCGAAACCTTTCACATGTTGATGCAGGGTTACTCAACTGCAGAGGCATATTATTGTCCTTAATGTTTTGTTTATATTAATAAAGGAGAGCACAAAGTTAGTAGCTATTTCTAAATATTGTTGTGATATTTTGGCGAATACTATATATACTTATATTAAAAATATCTAAATTGTTGCAAAACTCATTTCTAAGTCTTTTCATACGAATTAAAGACGAGCAAATTTTTTAATTAGTATAGCATTTTTCGGTATAAAAGGAATTGAGCTGTCTTGTGGATCTAGTGGGAATACGAAATGAAATACTTGCGAGTAAGTGGGGTGCATCGATTACTGAGTGAATGATTTTATATAGCAGTACTATATCGGCTGTTTTTCTTCTGTCACACAGCTTCAAGAGTTTTATTGCATTTAGAGACCATTTTATATATTACTTAAATACCATTTTATATCTGCTTTTATGTTTTTCTATAGTTTATATGCTGCGTACAACATATTTTCATACCGCTATTAGAAAAACAATGCAAAAATAGCGCTTTACAAAACATTGTCTCGCAAAAGGCTACACAGCCGATTAAACCTGCCGGTCGTCTTTGTAGTGTATTCTTTCCTTGCCATCCTAACTTTAGGTTTTAACTATCAAGATTAAATGCTTGCACGCAATGAACTAATACACGCACAGGCGTCTTTCAACCACAAGAAGACAGACAATCATACTCGATAACTTATCGTATGTGTGTAGAACAGTGGACGCCGCGGCTGGCTTACAATATTTCCACTGAAATGACCAACGTGTGTCCTGCAGGGAAGCATCGTGCACCTTTTGAAATTGTTCGAGAAGAGTTTACCTTGCAGAGAAATTACAACTATCTTCTCCCTGGCTCCATCCCAAATCACTGTCTGCGAAGACTGTCGGGGTCAGCTCTCCTCGTCCTCAGGTTGTATGCTCTTCGGTCGCGGACTACGTCCCCCAGGCCGTGCCTTTGCATCAGGTTATCTTTTTGCACCACCCATGAAATCTTCGGTCTTCCTCTGGTTGTTATTCGAGGAAGATCCATGGAGATTACCTGGTTCACAATGTGATTGGGTGTTCTGCGTCCAACGTGCCCGTACCATCTCAATCCATCCGTCTCTCCTCCATCTTACTGTTGATGTCTGTAACACCTAGGCTTCCATGAATGCGTGAGATTTTTATTTTGTCTCTTAGGGACACACCAGCTGACCATCTTAGCATGCGCATTTCAGCAGTTTCTATTTGCCTGGAGTAAGAGTTATACGTCGTCCAGCATTCGGAGCCATAGAGAAATTACAACTACTCGTATATAAAAGAAAAATGAATGAATACGATGGCAAAGTATTTTTCCCTTGTTGCAGGACTTAGTGACATCCAATGAAGTGTTTCTAACATATTGTAAAATCTGTTTCCGAAGAGTCTCTATCACAGCTTATCTTCTTTATCTTATTTTAGGTATGTTGGCATGTTATGGTCCTGCATCATTGTTAGCCTCTTGCGACGTCGACTGCCCGCTGTCTTTCCATCTTTTGGGAGGTCGTCCTGGAGGTCTGCTTGCTTGGGGGATACTGTCCCTGGCCATTCTTACGGCTCTTGGTTCCACCATTATCAATTGATTTAAAAAATAATATCTATGAAAACCCATTCAGAGGTAATGCTCCATCTGAATTTCTGTAGAAGAAGAAAATCGTATTGAACTCTCTTGTGATAATACGCTGAAGACAAAATTTGGCAGCATGGAACTGAGTATTTTTCAACGTTATGTATTTGTACTCGACATGTCGCCGTTTCATTAAAACGAAAATTATAAATGTATTGTGGATAAAAAAAAAATACAAACAGCATATCAAATTCTTGACTCTTCGGCAGAAATACTAAACTTAGCGTTGCACGTTACGTTATGTTGTGGGATGAACCCGGACCTTTTAATGTCTTGTCTCTTAAATGTATTTTCTGCAATTTATTTTGAGATATTATATATGATATGCGCGATTTCGGAATGAATTTATCATACGAGTATTTACTCGTATGTATTGTGTTTTTGTCAAGGAATCTTTATTTATTTGTTTGAATTAATCTGAGGGTAAGATATTTGTGATTTGCTTTTTTTTCTGCCATCTATTTATTTTCTGCTTTTTTTCTTCTTATTCTACATGTGCAAGGGTGTGGGCTAAAAACATCTGATGTCCTCACCCTATATTTATGGGGTATGTCATGGTCAGGGGGATGTTATTCGATGAGCCTAGACCTTTTGATAGCTTCTCTCTTAAATATATTTTCTGCGATTTATGTGTTTTGAAGTATATTTAAATATTTATGTACATAATATTTTGCTATCAATAAACCAATATTTATTTATATAAATGAAAATAAACATTGCTTGTGAAAAGATTATTTTTTCATTATAACTAAGATAGATAAAACAGCCTTGCAAATATCTCCCATGGAGAGGCAGTACTTCTCTCTCGCGGATTCGCTTCCATATATTAGAACTTGGCTGACGTCACGGGATCCCTTTCAGGAATAACCTTATTTATGTTCTGTTCCTGAAGAAGTAGAGTTTATTGCGTGTTCCCCGCAGATTACACAAGTCCCTCCTTCAACGCGAACTTCCTTAAAACGAATTTTAAAAAAAAACTAAAAAATAAAAGTTTGGGATATCCGCAGATTTATTTTGTATCGTTTATTACTAGACATTTCCAAATTCGTTTTGAATAATCTACAGGTACTTTTGGTGCCGTAGAAAGCTTGCATTTTAGAATTTTTCTAGTATGATATTTTCAAGTTAAATCATCTCTACATGGGTTAGGGGTTCTTATTTAAGGGGCGACCTCACACAAACATCTATATTCGATAGAACGAAAATACCTCAAAATAAGAATAAATTATATTGGAATGAGTCGAGTTTTTCAAAAAAGCTTTTGTGTTACTTTCTCGAGCTTATTTACTGAAATGGCATGTTTAAAGCGCGCTTGTAGAGAGAATTTGGAGGTTTTCAGGAGATAAAAAAAATCTCCTTTTCAAGAGAAGTCACCTTTGGAGTAGTATATAGTTACTTTGAATATTAGTGTATATTAATGTACATGGATAGTGTATAGTAATATACATTTTTTATTTATTTTATTATTTATTATTACACATGACAAGAAATATACATAATTTGTGAAAAAACAACAGGTAATTTAATTTGGACATACAATTTTAATGGATCTGGGTTTGTTGCCTTTCATTTGTCGTCTCCCAAGTAAACTAGGCTTTTGCCTGTATCTCACTGAGGATTATATTACGCCTCTTTTCCATAATTAATTATTTTTTCCAATATCTTCTATTTTTGTTCTTTCCAAGTCTTTGGTAATGTTTTTTTTTTTGCTGTTTTTCTTATATTTGTTATTAATATGTTTAAGTCTGAGTCAAATGAGCAAACAAAATATTTTAGGCATATTTTTGTTATATTATTTAATACTCGTAGTTTTACGTTTTTTAATACCGTTTTATTTTTGTTATTGACTTTATGTGTCAAAATCTGTTACTTCTTTCCGATTTTTGATTACACAAAAACAAAACCCCGTTGCACGTTCTCATCAACCTGACAAACAGTGTATAGTGTATATTAATATACATGTATAGTGTGTATTAATATACATGTATAGTGTATATTAATATACATGTATAGTGTATATTAATATACATGTATAGTGTATATTAATATACATGTATAGTGTATATAAATATACATGTATAGTGTATATAAATATACATGAATAGTGTATATAAATATACATGAATAGTGTATATAAATATACATGTATAGTGTATATTAATATATATGTACATTGTTCATTTTACGCGAAGAAGTCCAATACATACCACCACACCATTTCCCTGCCGGGGAAGACAGAAGACATTGTGTCAAACTTTTCTATCTCGACAGACAAATATCATGTCAACAACGTCTATACCCCTTCTCGTACAACTCCAACGATTTCTCTGACTTTGTATTTCCATCTTTAGAAATATCATTCACTTGGTCTAACCATACTATCCTTGGTCTTCCTCGACCACGCCTTCCAAAAAAATTGCACTGTATATTTGTTTAGTAAGTCTTTCTTCATTAATTCGTTCTACATGTCCAAACCATCTCAGAGTGATTAGTTCATCTTACTCAACATATTAATTTTAAGTTAACGTTCACCTCTAATCACTTGATAACATATTCTTAAAAATGTTTTTTTTAATGCAAAGAGTAGAGATGAAAGGGCAAAATATCAAAAGTTGCAGTAATGGTCATGATAATGGGTTAGTCTTTAGCGCTGTTTGGTGACAGTGAACACCCCAAGGTCGCTTTGATAACTTCTCTGGTAAAGAAACATTTCCTCCAAAAGCCTCCAGATGGTCATGCGTGCATAGCTGTGTTTGTTAAGTTCAGTTCAGTTTAGTGGTATACCTATGGAGCTCCAAAGGCATACCACTGAACAGGTCCAGCAACAAAGAAGGCTCTATGGATAACTTTATTAGACTTGTTTGGCTCGATGACCCGTTTTGTTGCGGAGGTGGTATTTATCAGAATTGAGAACAAGCACGTTTGAAATTGAGAATATTCACCAACAATACTTATAAAATTTATGTCAATGTCTTTTTTTTACACATTGATTCAGGAATCTACTCTGTTGTTTTTTTTTAGAACAATTGTACCGCACAGGGTACAAAGACTGTAGATAGGCACGTTGGTTGCCGCGTAGCGCTCAGAGAATCGAGGTAGCGAATTCCGTAGCGAAGATCCAGTAGAAGAAGAAGAAGGTAGCAGGGAGAGATTCCTCTCAGGCAGTCGAAGTAGGGTAGCGGGTCTCAAGTAAAACACGGTAAAGTCGGTGGTACTGTGAATATATTTTCCAAAATCAGGGGGCCCTCTATATTAATGGTCAGTCGGTCATCACAAGCGCCCATTGCCCGCGAAATACAACAACTTTCGGGGTTTTGGGCCCTGCTTACGCCGACTGGCCCCCGACCTACTCCGATCGCATTGCCCCGCAAGTCACTTATTTCCAGTGCGGTCGCGAACGCGATCGGAGTCAAACAAACATACATTTTACATAAAATACATTTCAAATATTATTACATATTACGTTACATATAGCATAGATTTTCATTTTACATAGTTTGCATTACAAATATTAGGGTGAATTTCCCTCCAGATCTACACGGCATTGTCTATATCATCATACCACATACACACACACAAGGGTGACGCCACACGTCCGATACAACAATTATTTATTAATTCAAGTATCTACTGTTTTTGAACCACATTTATTCAACCATTTTGTGGGAACCACGGTCGTCGCCGAATATTGTCGTATACATACGGTCAATGACCGACGAAACGAACTTCGGGCACCTCGATAAATTATAGTAAACAGTTCAAAGGTCACATGCCCGACATGAGGCCGGCCGCGCATCGCGCCGCATTCCATACTAGAAAGAGAACGCATCACGCTGTCTCGCCGGTTCCGTAAATAGATTGTTACCTACAATACTATTTACGATATCTACAATACTTCAATTGACCATTTCTGCACGCACATAAGCGAGATAAAAGTATATATCGCGGGCGCACTCCCGCGCCCATTCTGAAATTTTATAAATACCTACGTACTATCAAATAAAGTATTAATTCAATCTCTCCTTCCGCATTGCGATTTAACGTGTTTTATTTATTTACCAACAATCATAATCATCAAGGGACATATCCCTAAAATTTATATGTCTTCGCTGTTTTTTTAAGAGCATTGAATAATTTATACGGGTATTGGCTCTATTTTTAAGAACATTTATTTATTCGCTCATTCAGGTATTTATTCTGATATGAAACTTTCACGTATCTAATTAGTTTTATAAAACATTTTTCATCTATTCAGATATCTAATCAGAATATTTATTCATTCATTCAGGTATACACTTTTTTTTTATAAGCACATCGCAAAGAATGAGGGAACGCTACATACAAGCTCTCAATCCCAGAATATACCGTTCCACCCCAGCGGAATTAAGCCAAATTGATTTACATTCTGAATTTTACAAGTTTTTCCCCGATAATTTCCAGGTGTGTAAAGGAAACCGGAGGATTTAATAGTATCAACGCTACAACATCAGATTACTTTATTTTAACTTAACGATATGAAAATACTCTGCAATTTTAATAAATAATACATTAAGGGCACTTTTTTCAGAGAATTTCTGAAAATTACGAGGATATTCCGCAATTAAGCTCCAAGTATTTTTATACCCGCATTTAAGAGCTAAATGTACTTATAAAAGTGCGTAAAATTTTGTACTGCGGGAGGAATTTCGGTCGTTGATTAAATTGAGGAAAGATATGCGAATTTTTACAAATGATTACTTAATTAATTTTTTTTATAAACAAAAAAAATTGCAGATATTCAAAAATTACACAATACCCTAAGTTTATTTTATTTTTCTATTGTCTTGTCACATATTGCAAGAAATCCTTTATTTTTTGGTAATTTATCTTGATATATAACAGGCCTCCAGTTGATTATATCCTAGCACACATCTATCGCTAAATTATTCTATATTTTTTGATAATTTATCTTGATACTCGTATATAACAGGTCTCCAATTTATTATATCCTTGAACATATCTATCGCTAAATTATCCTATATTTTTTGGTAATTTATCTTGATATATAACAGGTCTCCAGTTGATTATATCCTAACACATATATATCGCTAAATTATCCTATATTTTTTGATGATTTATCTAAATATATAACAGGTATCCAGTTGATTATATCTTAGCACATATCTATCGCTAAATTATCCTATATTCTTTTGGTAATTTAAATTTATATATAACAGATCTCCAGTTGATTATATCCTAGCACACATCGAACGCTAAATTATCCCTTATTTTTTGGTAGTTTGTCTTGATATATAACAGGGCTATAGTTTATTATATCCAAACACATATATATCACTAAATTATCCTATATTTTTTGATAATTTATCTAAATATATAACAGGTCTCCAGTTGATTATATCTTAGCACATATCTATCGCTAAATTATCCGATATTATTTTGGTAATTTATATTGATATATAGCAGGTATCCAGTTGATTATATCCTAGCACATATCGAACGCTAAATTATCCTTTATTTTTTGGTAGTTTGTCTTGATATATAACAGGGCTCTAGTTTATTATATCCTAGCACATATATATATCGCTAAATTATCCTATATTTTTGGTGATTTATCTGAGAACTGAGCAAGTGAAGGAATTTTGCTATTTAGATAATATTTTCTCAGATGACCTATAAAAACCAAGTCAACGGGGCACTAAAACATAAATATGAGCCTTGATAAAAAAAAACAACGACAATGATAACTTAATAAAAAAAATTATAAACAAAAAAAAATTCCAGATATTCAAAAATTAAAAAATACCAAAAGCTTATTTCATTTTTCTATTGTATTGTGACATATTGCAAGAAATCTTATTGTATTACACTTTCGTTATATACAGTACAACCAGATTTATTGCCATGTGAAAGTCCCATTCGTAAAAAAAAAGCTGTTCAACAACTCTTAAATAAAAACACTATTTTTATTTTCGCGACCCCCTAGGGGTCGTAATCCACAGATTGAGAAACAATGGTCTAAACGTTAAGATCCACGCAAAGCAAGTATAGCCATCGGAACTTGGGGTTTAGTCAGTCAAGAATGTGTACTTGCTGAAAAGCAACAGCTTATACACGACACGCACAGGCGTCTTTCATCCGCAGGATGAATGTCAATCTGCACCTATAGCCAGAATAACTGACAATTTCCGTGATGACCTCCATAGCCTAGTTGGTAAAACGCGGAAGATGCGGTGCCGTTCATCACCAGAAAACTGTAGCTTTATTTGGAACTTGGCACACTTTTGGGGTTAATTTTGGGTAATTTTCGAAGGATGTTGGACACGAAAACCCCTCAAGGTGTGCCCAAGTAAAGGAAAGGGAGTATTCAACCAGTTATTTGTGTTGTAGCTTAAATTTTTCATTCAAATCCTGTTTTTAAGTTTAGTTTAATCAAGGCACTTAAAAATATACATCATTGGTATTGCCAAATCATGTCATGGTGAACTTTGAGTTTCGTGTATAAAGTAGCTTTTATACTCGAAAACTCGATTGATGAGGTCAACGAAAATGTTTTTTTCAAGTTTTTCCCAACTTAGAGGTTGCGGGTTCAATTTCTGTTGAAACCCAGATTTTTTTCAACATGTTTCTAGTCTTGTTAAGGCCTCTTTAACATATCTCTAGTTAGTTGGAAGCGATTACTACATATCAATAAGCCCGCCAGATTATACTCTATAACGAAAGTTTAATACAATACAATCATACTCAATCACGAGGGATTTTCTATGCACTCGTATCAATGTTATAAAACCAATATAAACTAAAGGAAACTTGATTGATCTAATCCGATGAAAATCAACTCGATTTTTGATCTGAAGTAATTACAATGAAAAGATATTACTAAATTGACATGATACTCGTATATATAAATTTACGAAAAAACTAAAGTAATTTATTTGAGATATTATATACAGGGTGTTTTTTGGGTGCGATAGGATTTGCTTTTGAAATAAAACACATATAAATGATTTAAATGACCGTTTATTTGAATTCAATTGATAGGTTGTTTAATGATAATTTCATTCATATGTTGACCGTAACTAGCTAATGTACCTTAACAATTGCCACCCTGTGATGGATAGCGAGCGACCAAGACTTATAATTGATTTGATTATTTGACGTTTTATTACATAATAAAATTATTTTTATAGCTAATTACAAAAAATAACCTAGCAGATTTTGCATAATTTTAATTTAAAACATACATTTTTCACTGGACGCTTAGCGTCCAGCACCGTGGCTGGCGGAATTTTTTGGCACAGTAAGGCAAGTGTTAACCGATCATAAAATGGGTTTCCCATTAAGAACGATAGAACTTTAAAATAAAATAAAATAACAACTAATAAACCAAAACTGGATCTGAAGGTTTGATTTGAAAGAATATTTTATGCCGTTTATGATTTAAACAAGATATCGTTCAAATGGCTTCCACGGCTTCTTTTGCACTGGCCAATTCGATCACGCCAATTTTCAATGACTCGGTGGAGCATTTCCGTCTGTATGGCGCCAATAACACGACAAATGTTGGCCTCAAGTTCATCAAGAGTCTTGGTTTTGTTGGTGTAAACCTGTGATTTAACATAACACGAAAGAAAATAATCCAGAGGCGTTAAATCGCACGATCTTTGCGGCGAATTCAAAATCCTATCCAGGGCTGTGGAGTCGGAGTTGGAGTTGGAGTCGGAGTCGCGGAGTCGCGGTGTTTGGGCCGGAGTCGGAGTCGGAGTAGGAGTCGTAAAAAACGAGCGACTCCGACTAATTTTTCGTTAAAATTTAAAATACATTTTTTTTTAATTATTATAATGAATGTGTATTCTGCACGAATATTAAACTTGCAGGCGCAAGTCGCGCCGATATGGTGATTCACCGAGATCCATTTAATGCATCAAGTCTACGAAAATGTGTTTGTCTCCTTCTTTCTCACGTCCAAAGAAAATTCTGTTAGCTGGGATCTATGTTAACCCCATGGTTCGATCCATATTGATGGAAGAACAAATAAATAGAGCTAAAAACGCTCTGTTTGAATTAACCGTTCGTATGAAAGGCTTTCGACTAGAAAAAGAGACGACAGCAGGCAGCGTACACCAAGTATCATCATCTTCATCCGACATCGCTGAATCTGAAGACGATTTAGAAAAATATCTCAATGAACAAAATAAACTAAAACGTCCTCGTTTGAATCACAGTCCCAATATAGATGAAGGAGACTCTATTTCAAAATTTAAAATTGAATTTTATGATGCATTGAAAATAATGGAAAAAATTGACCGAACTTATAAGTTAAATGTTGAAATGGCAATACAGCGGTATCTAGAAATCGTAAAAGATTCAGCATTGATCGTTACAGCATTACCGCCAACCCAAGTATCCGTAGAGCGGTTATTTTCCGCTCTTAAAATTCTCAATTCTGATTTGAGAGCCTCTACGAATACAGATTTAATACAAGCAATGTTGTTTTTAAGAATAAATTCTAATAAATAATTATTAAAGTTTGATCTTATTTTATTTTTATCCGTATAACATGAAAAAAATGGCTATATTCAAAGATAGGAAACAACCTGATAAAATTGAGCTTTTTTGAGTCGGAGTTGTGGAGTCGGAGTTGTGGAGTCGGAGTCGTGGAGTCGGAATTGTGGAGTCGGAGTCGTGTTGTTGGTAAATATAGGAATCGGAGTCGGAGTCGTGTTTTTTTTTTCACGACTCCACAGCCCTGATCCTATCACACCCAAAAAAACACAATGTATGTATTATAAATCTCAGACAATAATCAATATTTTTCAATATAGGTTTGAAAAAATAAAAACATTTTGAATCAACATAAAAAAAGGGTCAATAAATTCCGAATTATCTATTCTTTATTCCATTATCGTAAATTAAACATTAAGTTCAGAATACTTCAGTAGACATTAATTTTAATACTAACAACTGGGGAATCCATAATCGTAAAATTTAAAAACAACCGTTTTCCAACGAAATTCAGAAATTTTGACATTAATTGCCGGTTAAGCTTTTTAATACGGCAATTTCCCGAAGGCCGGCATAATAAGACATTAAGTCAACAAGCAATGAAAAAAATCTTCGTAATAAACTTGTGTAACGCAAATAGGAAAAAAAAGGTTTTTTTTATATTTGAATAAGTGTGCCAGATAAAATATCAGCTATGTTGTTCTCCACCCTTATATATACCAGTATAACAGCGTCATTTATCTCAAAAGATTGATTGTCCCTATCTCCTATATAATTCATTTCCTTATCCCTTTTATCCTTTAGATTTGTCGTTTGTTTTTTTATTCCTGTTATTTATTGGTTACTCAAATTTTCTATTTTATTCATTACACTTCAATAAATATGGGTTTATTGATAGCAACATAGGATATACACACAAATATATACATATATCTTGAAATTGCATAGTTATTTCAGCATAATGGTGAAGAAAAATACATTTAAGAAATAAGCTATCAAAAAATCTGGGCTCATCTCATAACATCCCCCCAGTCGAGAAACACCCCCACCAATAAAAGGCGAGCCCGGCCGCCAGAATATCAGATGTTTTTCAGCTCACACCCTTAAGACACAGTAATTGATACCGAAAATTATATATTGTTTTTAAAAAAGTAGTCCACGATAGATTCTGGTGCCAACGTTGATGTATGGGAGTGAAACGTGGACATTGAAAAAGACTGAAAGGAGCCGAATAAATGCTGTAGAAATGCGTACATTAAGAAGAGTACATGTAGTGACAATGTATGAAAGAATAGAAGCTTTTAATTCTGCAAAGCAACTTGCATCTCGTCCCACTAATAAGGCCATGTGTTTTCTATATCTCAATATATATCCATAAAATTCCCACAAAATTCTCAAAGATTATTAAATAATTTTAAAACGATGACTGTAATTTATTCTACTGCTTTTTGTATCTTCATGTTAGTTTAAGATAAAGTTGTATTATTTGTCAATAATTTTAAGTAATTTATAACCTGTCACATGTTCATTTGTATATAAAGACACTGTTGTGTCGTTAATTAAATAAATAAATAAATAAATAAATACGGAATGAAGTGATAAGGGATGAATGTGAACTTAAGGCTGATGTGTTGAGTAAGGTAAAGAAGATCACGCTGATATGGTTTGACCATGTAGTACGAATGAAAGAAACGAGACTAACAAAACAAATATGAAGGGAAAATGTGCTTTCATTTTCACAAAAAAATTGTGAAATAATTATAGAAAATTCTATATTTTTACAGAAATTTTAAGCATATTTAATACTTGTAAATTTTTTAAGCCTCTTACAGTGTGTTTAAAGTGAGGCGGGTAAAATGTTATAAACTTTTCTACAACATTCGCATACTTTCTACTTCATTAAAAAACTTGTTTGTAAGTAAACATTACATTACCTTGTATTTGTATTTCACTTAATAAGAATCATTAAAACAAGAATTTTAACAACCCTTTTCCTTAATTTTCAAAATAATGAACGACTTTGAAATAAATCTTTCTAAACAGATACTTTTTTTTCTTTCTTGAATCTTAGAAAAGACGTTTATTTCACTTTGTGGTGTCATGTGTATAATTTTTTTAATAAAATAAATAAAACAATTATTTTTTATTTTGTATTCACCACTGTTTTATTTGAGTTAACTACCGGTTTCAAGATCTACGTATTCCTCGTCAGCTCAACTTCACCTGACGAGCAAGATTGAGGTCTTTCAAACCGATAGTGAACTCAAATAAACCTTAGATATGTGAACACTACACACATAACACATAAAGCCGAATGTATCGGAAAATCAACGAAAGTTAGTGTAGTACGTAGTTCTGCGGTTTTCTTACCAAATATGTTAGATTAGGGAGAAGTGCCTAACATTTTAGCTCCAGCCCCCACCTTCCTTTCGTTATACTCAACTTTTATTTATTTCATTTTTAATATGTCAATAATATTTTTAATCGGTCGGTCGGGTGGTTATAGCGCAATACATTGGACCTAGGGACTGGACCGACACAGCTTCTCCCACCATGCTCCTCACACCTCCACGCGGTGACCGACGGGCAACGGACTTGAGGGTGAAGTTGATGGTAACCAATCCGTCGGGAGATCCCAAAAGTACGGCTTAAGTGAGAAGCAGTGAGCGTCTGTCTCGCATGTTAGCGGCGGCTCACAAATGGTGGGTGTGGCAAGTCGACATATTCGGGTACTAGTCACATACACCATCGCTAATGGGTATCCAGGCTCATTAGATTAATCCGATAATGGGACATTACATGACCAATGACAGCGGATACAGCCCTAGTTAGTTGGGCCACTCTGGTTCCACGTCCGATGACAATCGGTGGATAAAAACTCAGTCAAACAAACCGAAGCTTTATGAAAAAACACTCACAAAGATGCACTACGCTGTCTGGCGGCGACGGCGATTCTCCCCTCGGTGATCCAGAGACTGACATCATGTCAGAGCCAGCTTGCAGGATTCCAGGGGCAAGCAAAGTTAAACAGAGGAAACAAATTCGTCCAGGGAGAATAATATTTTTAATATGTCCTAAGTTGAAGCGCCCTTGAGGTGAGTTTGACTTTTAAATGGCGCTATATAATTTTTTTTACTATACATAATTGTTATCATCACTAAACAAATATGTAAAAATTTTAAGTAGCTTTTTGAAGCAAGCCAATAAGGGTTGAAGTCAACAGAAAATTATTCCAAAGTCTAACGCCATAGTATACCAAGAAAATTGTTTTGTATATTGCGGGTAAATACATGATTCAACTTAAAAAGCAACTGGGCTTATCGCGTGCTCAATGAACGAGCAATATATGTTATGTACGTTATATATGTGAAACTGCTTTGACCCGTTTGATTGCAGATTTAGTTCCACATGCGACGCTGCACCAGAGAACATAAATGCTAAGCGCACTCAATTCCCACAAGTGCACAATTTAACAGCCATTGAGATAAGCAGCGACATAGCACGTCGTTAGAGATCATAAAACAGGCAATCGGAGATTGTGAATGGGTCCCAGTCAGTATGTAGCCATGTGGTTTCTCGCACGGCCAGTCAATGGATTTTGCTTGGAAATGTGTTCACATATCTATAAAAAAATCAGTTTACATAGAAATATGCAAAGGAAACGTTTTGCGTTAACAACTTGTTAATGGAGAAAATTTGTTTACACTCGAATGATTTTAATGTTTTATTCGTCATTATCATCACCATCACACCATGTTGCTAATCAGGTATG
Source organism: Odontocerum albicorne (assembly GCA_949825065.1). Taxonomy (NCBI): domain Eukaryota; kingdom Metazoa; phylum Arthropoda; class Insecta; order Trichoptera; family Odontoceridae; genus Odontocerum; species Odontocerum albicorne. The sequence goes on along the minus strand of OX463840.1, from coordinate 5,628,653 downwards.
CAGATATATAACAGGCATCCAGTTTATTATATCCTAGCCCACATCTGTCGCTAAATTATCTTATATTTTTTGATAATTTGTCTTCATATATAACAGGTCTCCAGTTTATCATATCCTAGCACATATATATCGCTAAGTTATCTTTTATTTTTTGGTAATTTATCTTGATATGTAACAGGCATCCAGTTGATTATATCCTAGCACTCATCTATCGCTAAATTATCCTATATTTTTTGGTAATTTATTTTGATATATAACAGGTCTCCAGTTTATCATATCCTAGCACATATCTATCGCTAAGTTATCCTATATTTTTTGGTAATTTATCTTGATATATAACAGGCCTCCAGTTGATTAAATCCTAGCACACATATATCGCTAATTTATCCTATATTTTTTTGATAATTTATCTTGGTATATAACAGGTCTCTAGTTGATTATATCCTAGCACATATCTATCGCTAAATTATCATATATTCTTTTGGTAATTTATATTGATATATAACAGGTATCCAGTTGATTATATCCTAGCACATATATATCGCTAAATTATCCTATATTTTTTGGTAATTTATCTAAATATATAACAGGTCTCCAGTTGATTATATCCTAGCACATATCTATCGCTAAATTATCCTATATTCTTTTGGTAATTTATATTGATATATAACAGGTATCCAGTTGATTATATCCTATCACACATCGAACGCTAAATTATCCTATATTTTTTGGTAATTTATCTAAATATATAACAGGTCTCTAGTTGATTATATCCTAGCACATATCTATCGCTAAATTATCATATATTCTTTTGGTAATTTATATTGATATATAACAGGTATCCAGTTGATTATATCCTAGCACATATATATCGCTAAATTATCCTATATTTTTTGGTAATTTATCTAAATATATAACAGGTCTCCAGTTGATTATATCCTAGCACATATCTATCGCTAAATTATCCTATATTCTTTTGGTAATTTATATTGATATATAACAGGTATCCAGTTGATTATATCCTATCACACATCGAACGCTAAATTATCCTATATTTTTTGGTAATTTATCTAAATATATAACAGGTCTCCAGTTGATTATATCCTAGCACATATCTATCGCTAAATTATCCTATATTCTTTTGGTAATTTATATTGATATATAACAGGTATCCAGTTGATTATATCCTATCACACATCAAACGCTAAATTATCCTATATTTTTTGGTAATTTATCTAAATATATAACAGGTCTCTAGTTGATTATATCCTAGCACATATCTATCGCTAAATTATCATATATTCTTTTGGTAATTTATATTGATATATAACAGGTATCCAGTTGATTACATCCTATCGCACATCGAACGCTAAATTATTCTATATTTTTTGGTAATTTATCTAAATATATAACAGGTCTCTAGTTGATTATATCCTAGCACATATCTATCGCTAAATTATTATATATTATTTTGGTAATTTATATTGATATATAACAGGTATCCAGTTGATTATATCCTAGCACATATATATCGCTAAATTATCATATATTTTTTGGTAATTTATCTAAATATATAACAGGTCTCCAGTTGATTATATCCTAGCACATATCTATTGCTAAATTATTCTATATTCTTTTGGTAGATTATATTGATATATAACAGGTTTCCAGTTGATTATATCCTAGCACATATCTATCGCTAAATAATCCTATATTATTTTGGTAATTTACATTTATATATAACAGGTATCCAGTTGATTATATCCTAGCACACATCGAACGCTAAATTATCCTTTATTTTTTGGTAGTTTGTCTTGATATATAACAGGGCTCTATTTTATTATATCCTAGCACATATATATCGCTAAATTATCCTATATTTTTAATGATTTATCTGAGAACTGAGCAAGTGAAGGAATTTTGCTATTTAGATAATATTTTCTCAGATGATGGAAAACTTCAGAGGGTAACATAATGCATATACCTATAAAAACCAAGTCAACGGAGCACTAAAACATAAATACGAGTCTTGATAAAAAAATAACGAGAATTAAAAATATTATCAAAATATTTTTATTTAATAATTAATATTAATATAGTCCTCTTCAAAGCAGCCATTTTAGGATAAAATACACTTTTATCAGAATTGGTTTCCAATACGTAAAACATTTGTGGAACGTACTTTTTGAGATAGTGTAGGAATACCTACCTAAATAAATAAATAAATAAATAATTGTCAAAATGAATAAGTGAATTGTTAAACACAATTAAATTAAATTAATTATTGTCAGATAGTAAACATACAGGGGCAATGACCGATGAAGAATTCAATGATTGTCACACACTATGAACAACAACAATATTTACTATTTACAACGTCTGCGAATTGGCTAGCCATCTCCAAATATAAATAATTAACCTACCGCCAATTCATTCGCTAGAGCAAGGCAGATATGTATCGCGAATGTATTCACTCATTGGTATAAATTACTCGGACGCCGAGAAATAAACATATTATTATTGTCATTCATTCAACTGTCAAGACTTATTATTTATCACCCGCTGTCACTTTCGCTTTTTATATCCGCATTCCTGAGTCTATATTTATTTGAATACAAATCAAGATCATCACGACAAATAAACATAAGCAATCCGCTATAATAGCATTTAGCTCATAATATGAGTGAAAGGTGTGGTAGAGAAAGACCAAAGAAAGAATGGTTAGATGTTTTGAAAGAAGGAAACATAGAAATTGTAGGAGTTGTATAAAAAAGTGTATGGGTGTAAAAGAGGCGAACGATATGTGTCAAGATAGAAAAATCTGGCGCTCTACCCTTTCTGCCTGCCCAGGCAAAGAACCGACTTGATATCATTTACGTAATGAAACGGTACGATGATAATGCGATACGTTGGTGTTACACTACGCCGGTACGTTGATGAACACTTCTGTAAGCGTAATGTGGAATTAAATCCGACAAAAGCATGTTTTCCTTTGTATTCAGAAGCTCGTACATACATTTTACGTAAAAGTAGAGAACAAATAAGTCGATAAAAGAAAAGATCCGCCTGTCTTTATTGGTCTAAAGAGAATGAAAGTAAACATGTCTTCATCAAAGCGAGCGGGCGGGCTTTCAATATGCTGGAAGTGGAACGGAACTGAACTAAAGACTATATTTTACGTTTGATTTTTCCAAGAAAATAACACCCGGGTGTCAGGGAATAAAAAAAAACAAAGAGTCTTCAATTTCTTGAAAAGACGATGATACTGCTTTTTTAAATAGGAAGACTAGGAATCATACATCACGCCATTTCCATGTCGGAGTAAGCTGAGAGGAGAGAGAGCGTCAGACTTTTCTATCTCGACACACATCCTTTGCCTCTTCTAAAGGTTCTTTCAAATTAAGCGGGTTTTTTTTATTCTTGGATAAAACACAGATGGCGTCGCGAACTTGCCTGGGTCTTGTGATATTTGAGAAGTGTAATGTATGACATTTATAAAAATGGAGTCGTATACAATACAACAACGCGTTCAAATTGTTGAATTATTTTATGTATTGTAATCTCTGGAAACGGTGACGTTCATTGGCCACCAAGATCATGTGATCTGACAAAGTTGGACTATTTTCTCTGGGGTTACGTGAAAAGCCAGGTATATAAGAATGCCTCCCGATTAATTCCTGAGCTGAAGGACGAAATTATTCGCGTAATTGGTGAGTTAGAATCGCAATTATGGCAAAATTTCGTCGAAAATTTTGACAAAAGAGTGGACATCTGTGGTGCTGCAAGAGGTGGACATTTGGCGGATATTATGTTTTGTGTTTAAATATAATACATTATGCTTCAATGAGCAATAAAAAGTTTTTTTGAAATCAAAGCAAATTTTGTGTTTTATTCAAGAATTATAAAAATTTGAGTAAAAAGAACCAATTCGAAAGACCCTTTATCATCTTTGATGTATGGGATTGAAGCCAGCGTTTTTTTTAATATTGTTGTACTGGGCTTCTGTGGGTTCTCCAAAATAGCCTCAATCTTAGATCTTAACTGGGAGACTGATTATTTCATTTTGCTTTTATTGTGTTTTTCATAGTTATGAATACACAAATTTCACTAGTATTAAATGAATAGCTTCATATATAAATACTCTGATTTAATCTTAAATTCGAATATTCTTCCGTTATATCGCCAAGTTTTCCATTTTAAAAAACTCGGGAGTTCAATATCCCAGTCACTAATCCTTAAGATATATGCTGAACACTATCTTCCACATACCCCTAGACGGTGACTCCCCTATAAAATTCATCCTTTACAATGTCTGAACATCTTAGTACTATCCCCTCCTAGTCTTATATCTTCCAATCTCAACAATACGGCTACAAATCTTGGTTTATGAAAGGCCAAAAATCCTTCGAATAGCCACATAACCAAATGGTGAAGGTTTTTGGAGAAAGCTTATATTCTCAAACAGAAGACCTAGGCTTACTTGGGGTTCTGAAGGCTGTATTCAGAGACTTACCTTAATTAAGGATATCGAGAAATGTAGAAAATAAGCTATTCCTTATATAAATATATTTTTTTCCGTCTTTTTTTGCTAATATTAATATTGTTTTTCTGCTATTTTCGTGTATAGATAAGAACAAACTCCTTAAATACAAAACACCACACCTAAATATATATTTGTCCAAAAGTTTTTAATTTAGTAGTTCATAAGACCATTTTAAGCGCGACAAAAATACCATATATCGTCGTCATACAAGAGAAAGTGACCAAGTGCATTTTTCGCGAAAACGTGATTAATGACTATCTGACACCTTACTAACATAATGGTGGCCTGGAAGAAATAACCCAGCAAGAACTTGGAAGAATAATAATAATATCTTGACTTGTTCAAAATGACTACCTGCATTGATGTTTATTTTCTTACAAGCAAAATTGTATGAAAATTTTCAAAAATATTATTTCTTAATTTTGAAAGCAATGAACATTTATATACACACAAAAAAAAATCAAAAGTGTGAATACATTTATTTAAAAAAAAATTGAAAACAAAAGTGTAAAAACGGTTAAATGGCTCTCCTGAACATCTTGCATTTTGTTAGTTGGTCACTTTCTCCTGTATGACGACGATATGCAAATAAGTCAAAAAGATCCAACACAAATTTGATCGAATCTGACATAACGAGGAAATATTTCGCTACGATGTGTTGTTTATAGTTAAGGTATTAACGTTGTGGAGGTTTAAAGACATTGTAATTTATTTTTATGAAACACTGTTTATTCCACTTTTTTGTAACGGTATAACCCTACCGGTTTCAAGGTACACACCTCATCTTCAGGGAAGCACAAACAAGACTAAATTATGTTCAAACTGGTACCGATATAAACGCTTCAACGGTTGGGGGCTGAGGGGTGAGGGAGGCATGGGACGATTTCGGCCAAGAGCGGAGAGATTTTTGGGATATAACTGTTCACCAGATGTTCGGATCGATGTACTGACTTAGAAATGTCTAGGGCCTCTAATCTGTCCAATTTATTTCCGTTACTACTGATATGTATGAATTTGGCATCATCGATAGAAAAAGTATGGTTTTCACGGTGACAATGATTAGCCATTTCAGAATTAATTAGAGGATTTGTTAAGGCGGATTTGTGTTCACGAAATCTCTTTTCAAAAGATCTTCCTGTCTTTCCTATATAGAAATGATCACAGTCAGCACATAAAAGTTTATACACACCACTGTTGCTAAGTATTCCATTTTTGCCTTTCCCATTAAATAAGAGTTTCCGGAGATTAAAATTAGTGGAAAAAGCTGGCTTTATGTGACTTGGAATATTTTTGGTTATTTCGTATATGTTTTTTATAAATAGGGCTTTCCTCCATTTATAGGTATGCTTATAGGTGTCGTTAAATATATAATCTTTTATAAGTTTCTTTTTTTGTTTTGTTTTTTTAAAGTGAATCAATGACGCTTCGCTACAATGTATTTATTTATTTATATAATTCAATATATGTGCGAGTATTGTACAATATAAAATTTGGCGGGTTTTCCAAAGCGCAAAGGGGATTTTCAAATCGCAATTTGTTTCAACCAACCAGAAAAATTATTTAAGATTTTTTTTCAGTATTGAGTTAAAGTTTTTTACACCTGAGATAAACATAATGAAAAAAAATCTCAAGTTCAAAAGAAGCCATGAATCATTTGACTTTTTAAATTTAACAAATAGAACTATTTATTCTGCAGCTAGGAGATAGGATATAGAGAAGGGTAATAGAGGATCCAGGAAACACGCTACGTCACTGAAGGGAGATATAATGATTTCAGAGTAACTATTTGAAACACGTTAACGACGGAGCAATAGTTATGTTAGTTGGCATGATCCTAACGCCATGGACAGTAAACGACGGCTTCAAAAATGAACAGAGATGACATGGAAAAGCTAGCAGGCGATCTTCACTTGAGATGACCTGTTTGTCAGGCGTTGAATATTTATTTACATGATATTAAATCGAAAAATTTACCACGAAATATTCATTTAACTATCTTAATTATTTTTACACGTGTGACATTGTTTTTTTTTGTACATGAAAAAAAGAGAGTTTTACGTATATATCAAATTTGCTTTATTCGGTATAGCAATACATTTAGAAGTACCGTCGGCTTCTATAACCCAGTATTAAGAATGCGCCGAGAGTACTATGTTATAGCTGACTCGGATGCGAACATATTTAGTTTAACACTGTAAGGCCTCGGCCACAAAGGTAGGAGCCTCGCTAGGTGCTTAGAGCTTCGCTACTAGGTGACTATAATAGTCACGTAGCGTGGCGCAATGCGTGCAGTGTAGCCATTGCGATAGTATGGGGTGCGTTGGTACGCTAGGATATGACACCTAGTTTGCAGCGTGGCTCTAAACACCAAGCGAGGGTCCTATCTGTATGGCCGAGGCCTAAGAGTATAGGATGGTAACTTAAATGTTCTAAGAAATGAATATTGTTTTTTTTTAATAATATTAATGTTATGTTGTAACATATTATTGTATGTTATATCTATTTTTTTGTAATGTTTTCACTCGGCTGCTAAAATGACGGAAGTGTACATGAGATGAACACTGGTTATTGCGATTATAATCCGAGGTATTATTTATATATATATATATATATATATATATATATATATATATATATATATATATATATATATATATATATATATATATATATATATATATATATATATATATATATATATATATATATATATATATATATATATATATATATATATATATATATATATATATATATATATATATATATATATCATGCTTTGTGTGATTAATTTCCTGTAAGTGTTCTTGTAAATAAATAAATATTTATGTTCGACAAGGATAGCATTAAATAAAACAAAAACTATATCTTCGACAAAGACAGCATTAAATAAAACAAAAAACTATTTATCTTCGACAAGGATAGCATTAAATAAAACAAAAAATATATATCTCGACAAAGATACCATTCAATAAAACAAAAAATATTTATCTTCGACAAGGATAGCATTAAATAAAACAAAAAAATATTTATCTTCGACAAGGATAGCATTAAATAAAACAAAAAATATTTATCTTCGACAAGGATAGCATTAAATAAAACAAAAAATATATATCTCGACCAAGATACCATTCAATAAAACAAAAAATATTTATCTTCGACAAGGATAGCATTAAATAAAACAAAAAATATATATCTTCGACAAGGGTAGCATTAAATAAAACAAAAAACTATTTATCTTAGACAAGGATAACATTAAATAAAACAAAACAAATATTTATCTTCGACAAGGGTAGCATTAAATAAAACAAAAAATTGTTTGTCTTCGACAAGGATAGCATTAAATAAAACAAAAAAATATTTATCTTAGACAAGGAATAAGACAAAAATAATATTTATCTTCGACAAGGGTAGCATTTAATAAAACAAAAAATTTTTTATCTTCGACAAGGATAGCATTAAATAAAACAAAAAAAAAATGTCTAAGACAAGGGTAGCATCAAATAAAACAAAAATAATATTTATCTTCGACAAGGGAAGCATTAAATAAAACAAAAAAACTATTTATCTTAGACAAGGATAGCATTAAATACAATAAAACAAAAATAATATTTATCTTCGACAAGGGTAGCGTTAAATAAAACAAAAATAATATTTATCTTCGACAAGGATAACATTAAATAAAACAAAAAAATATTTTGTCGCCAAAAACAATAATACGGATTTGAAAAAAAAAACATCCAATTCTAAGTAAGAAACCGAATAAAAAGAAAAACGTTGATTTAGTCAACCATCAAAATATTTTAAACCCAGTATACGAGTATTTGTAAGTATATTTACATATTTTGAAAATATAAATTTACATATATCCAAAAAAGAAAGAATACAGAGCAGTTATATGGGATAATATAACTAAATCCGAGGGGTTTATGTTCAGCGCTCATAAAAATGTTAGCAACTTTTTGAATTTAGTAATTTTATTTTGCGACAAGTTGTTGGCAGACTTTGTTTGTATCTTGGCGAGAGGAATTATGACAGTTCTGTATGAATTATTCAAGTTAAGAAGGAATCAACCCCTTCTACTGTCAAATTGTATTTTTCCAAGTCGGGTTGAAATGCAATATGGTTAATTTGACATATTAAAATGACATGAGTTGACTGTATGAAAACATATATCAAAACGTGTATTTTTTAATAATTACGACATTAAAGTGAAAAACAAAATATTAGAGCGAGGAAATTTTATATCTTGGAAACATGTTCACATAGAATGACCGCGCAAAAACGATATTGAAAAACAGAAAGTGCATGCAATAGAGTAAATGATAGGTTATACAATGTCTTTACCGATCTGAGCATTTTATTAAATAAATATAGGTTTATTGATAGCAAAGAAGTATGTACGTGTATATATTCCGAAATCGCACATATATATCAAGATAAATACATTTAAGAGAGAAGCTATCAAAAAGTCTTGAGCTCATCTCATAAAATTCCCCCGGTCGAGACACACACAACCAATAAGGGCCAGCCTGGCCGCGAGGACATCAGATGTTTTTCAGCCCACACTCTTGTACACGTAGATTAAGAAGAAAAAATGCATAAAAAATAAAAAAGCTAACCCACTAATATCACTTGTGATTAACTGTCTGCGAAAAAAGATAAAAGTTGATACGAGTAGGAGGCCAAAATTTTATCAAAATAAAATCACAAATAGAAAATGATGTTTATACATACGGACCATACTACAAAATTTATCAAAATAAAATCACAAATAGAAAATGATGTTTATACATACGGATCATACTACAAAATTTATCAAAATAAAATCATAAATAGATAATGATGTTTATACATACGGACCATACTACAAAATTTATCAAAATAAATCAGAAATAGAAAATGATGTTTATACATACAGACCATACTACGAATTTTATCAAAAGAAAATCACAAATAGAAAATGATGTTCATACATACAGACCATACTACAAAATTTATCAAAATAAAATAAAATAGAAAAGGATGTTTATACATACGGACCATACTACAAAATTTATCAAAATAAAATAAAATAGAAAATGATGTTTATACATACGGACAATACTACAAAATTTATCAAAATAAAATAACAAAAAGAAAATGATGTTTATACATACGGACCATACTACAAAATTTATCAAAAATCACAAATAGAAAATGATGTTTATACATACGCACCATACTACACAATTTATCAAAATAAAATCACAAATATAAAATGATGTTATACATACGGACCATACTACAAAATTTATCAAATAAAATCACAAATAGATAATGATGTTTATACATACGGACCATACTACGAATTTTATAAAAAGAAAATCACAAATAGAAAATGATGTTCATACATACAGACCATAGTACGAATTTTATCAAAAGAAAATCACAAATAGAAAATGATGTTCGTACATACAGACTATACTACGAATTTTATCAAAAGAAAATCACAAATAGAAAATGATGTTCATACATACAGACCATACTACGAATTTTATCAAAAGAAAATCACAAATTGAAAATGATGTTCATACATACAGACCATAGTACAAATTTCAAGAAGAGCAAAACTGGCTGCTCATAATGGAATATTGATTCAAATATTAAAATATCCAAGTAAAACTTGATTTTAGCTAAAATGTGAGGAAAGTAAGATAAATGCAATAGATTCCTTGAAAATGAGATTCTTGTATATTTTTTAAAACAAAACCAGACTTTCTTATCTCGGCACACACATTTCGACTCTTCCACATCCACATCTCGGCACACACATTTCGACTCTTCTACATCCACACATCTCATACAACTTCTACGATTTATCTGACTTCTTACATGTCCTTCTTTCAAAATATAATTCATTTGAAACAACCATAAAATCTATAATTACACTTAATGGACAACGAGGATGCGAAAAGTTTTGATTTTATTTATTTATTTAACACTTTTTATTGCAAATACAATCTGGAGGGCGTATTGCCAGGCGGCAATCTCTTCCAACCAACCAGACAAAAGTAAAAGAAGCAAGTTACGTGGTCGCATAAATCATTCAAATGACTATCCATCCCCACGAAATCCATAAACACATACGTGAGCATATACTCGTATACTCACGAACCCCACAAAGACGGACAATCAACCGAACATTATTTTTCATATAAAGTGAGATATCATCAATCAAAAGGAAAGGAAGGGATGGTGGAGAGGAAAGGTAAAGAAAAATCAGGAATGAAACACGTTATTTTACTGACTAAAACGCAAGAGTTTTTTTGAGTCGTTTTTTAAAGCATGCGAAGGACGGAGCGTGTCTTATATTGGTTTGTAACTGATTCCAGAGTCTCACTGCATGGACAGTAAAGGACGACGTAAAAAAAGAGGAGCGGTGAACTGGAAAGACCAACAGACAATCTCTGTTTGAGCGTAGCGCTAATCCATGATTGGAAAGACGCTGAAAATTTTCGACGAGATAAAAATAATTTATTTATTTTTAAAATATATTTTACAAAATCACTCTCAAAACTAAAATGTTGTACTATTTATCCATATAACTTTATGAAAAAAGAAATGTACAATTCACTGTGTCACTACAATTTCAAGAAATTTCTGTGGAGGCATCAGAAAAATTTCTCGTCGCAGTTAAATAAAACGGCTTGTTGAATATATTGTAGTAATGCAGTAATAAAAGGTTCCCCAGTGAACAACTTCCTCGGCTATAACAGTAAAAGAGGAATTCTGTCAGCGGAATGGACGAGGAGGCAATTGGCACGGTGTGGTATCTGGTCTCTCCTTCTCCCACTTTAGATGCAAAGTGGACCACAACAATGAGCCGGAATAAGGTTTCCTGACGCCTTTGTCAACAAATAGACTAAATTTTAAATATATAATAAGATTACTTGTGACATAATTGCGAAGCAACTGTACAACCTATATATGAATTGTATTGTATGTACAATTTTTATACAGTTCACTCGTTATATACAGTAGAATATTACTGGTTTATTCCCATGTGGCAATTGCAGCCAACCAATCAGAAAAATGAAAGAGACTTATAGTGAAAAATTCGGTACGAACGGAAATCGACTGTACACCTATGAGTTGGGGGACAGGCGTTTGGTCAACTTGACGAGTGCTTCCCGAATTGGGGGCCGCGGTATTTCTCGTGGGGGGTCGCGAAAATATTCAGTACAAAGTACAAATATTCATGTGAGTATTAAATTGTTTTATGTGAGTATAGTTTTTATTTAAAAAAAAAGTTTTTAAGCAAGTTCCTATAATTGTGTGTTGAATATAAATATGTGTATTTTTAATTGTAATAATTATTGCCAAATAAATCTTCAACTATAAAAAAAATGTTTTTGGGGGGGAATTAATTACTTCAGATTTAGGGGGCCGTTACATGAAAGTAATTGGGAAGCACTGAACTAGACCACTAGAGTCGAGAATGAATCATATTTTGAAGGGGTAATAAAAAAAACTTAGTAAATAAAACACTTCTATTAGTAAAAATATCAAAATCCCCTTCAATAAAATGGTTTCGTTAAATGTGTTACACTATGGATAAAATGGATGTTTTAAATAAGGTGAAGAAAGTATCTTGAAGATGATTTGGACACGTGGAGAACATGAACGATGAAAGAATTACCAAGCTTAAATATATATACAAGACAGAAGTGCAAGATGTGTGTGGAAGAGATAGACCGAGGAAAACGTGGATGGGCAAAACGGACCACATTTTGAAAGAAGGTCAAGTGAAAAGTATGAATAATATAAGATTGTGTATGACGAGATGTATGAGTGTGAAGGAGGGGAAAGCTGTGTGTTTGGATAGAAAAAAATGGAGATCTATTATTTTTGCCTACTCCCCAATGCGTTACGACACGGCGTTATTATGTGTATGTGTGTACTTTCGATGTATAATACAGGACAACCTGACAGGTTCACATGAAAATGTCAATATTTCCCAACTACCATAAACATTTTATTTTGCCTGGCGAGTTTCTTACCATGTGGCAATCTCTTCCAACCAACCATAATGATGTTTTTATAGGCCCTAAGTGTTAACCAGACTGGAATCCTATTTTAAAAAATCTGGGTTCCAGCGGGGATTGAACCCGCAACCTCCGGATCGGCCGACAAGTGTCTTACCACCAGGCCACGGAGGTCGTCATTATGATGTTTAAGAGGCCTTTAGTTAAAATTAGATGGACACATAAAAAATCCGGCAGCAAACAGGAGTCAAACCCCGGAGTAAAAATACTGGCGTCTTACCAGCTAGGCCACAAAGGAAATGAAATTACATGTCGAAAAAAAAAAATTGTCCGGTATTACAAGTTCGCTGTATGAAGCACAAACTGGCGGATTTGTTGGTATGTGGATGGTTGATTCGTATCAACCAGAAAGATGTTGAACAAACCGTAATCAAAAACCAGATTGGAACCCTTTGTTTTAAAATATTTAGAATCAGACCCGCAACGTTTTAACTAGGCCACGAAATTCTTCAAAAAAAATGTGTATTCTTCAAAAAAAGAGTGTATACGATAGCAGTAATATCAGAATTCCTTAAATTTACTGAACTCAGCCCTGGATGGGTGAGAGCGAGAGTACACGAGGACGGTGAAGATAATCATAGAAACAAACGATAGGCAGAAAATAAATGTAAAAGGAAAGGAGACAAATTGACTTACTAAATGTAAAACATTGGAGAAAACATAACAATTTCCTTTATTTGGTAAAGCAAAAGAAATAGACCAGGTATATCAAGCCGTGGAGGGTTGCAGGGTTGGCAGAGAGAACAGACCTCCGAACTTTTTTTATCCAAGCACACAACTTTCGCCTTCTCCACATGCATACTCATATATCTCATGTTATTGACCTATTTTGTCAAAATAGGGTAATAATTTCGACCCATTGTTGATTCTTACGAGTATTTATTGTACTTGATCCAAATTCTGTTATATTTGATAACCTGTCAGACCTAGTTACAAGTACGAGTATGTTACGAGTATGTACCAGATAAATCAATAAAAATTTGTGCATATGATAATGTGACATTAAATTATGTGTAAGCATGCGAATGTGACATTAAATTATGTGTAAGCGTGCGAACGTGACATTAAATTATGTGTAAGCATGCGAATGTAATGTGCTTTTTTTTAAATGAGCGTTTAAGTATGTAGTTAATACATATCAAATTTGTTTTTCAGGAATAAGACCACTTCGTCAAAGACCTTTCCTACGCAAGTGGTTCTATCTAAAAAGTGGTGGGTTTATATATGTATAATGTACTTTGTACGAGTACTCTACGGTTCACATTTCTAGTAGACATATATATCATCACGCCGTCCCTTGCAGGGTAGGCAGAGAGAACAGATCTCTAAACTTTTCTATCCAAGTTTTCCTCAGTCTACATCTTCCACGCACACCTTGCACTTCTGACCTGTATAATCGCTTAGTCATTCTTTCATTATTCATTATCTCCACATGTCCAAACCATCTTAAAGCCCTTTATTGATCTTACGTACAACATTCATTTTACGAGTATATATGCATCCATTTCTGATGCCTTCATTCCGCCGCCTTCTTCCAAACATTGGCACTATAGAAATTTTCTTTAGTGTAAACAACTCCACAGCATTAATCTTACTCTTATCCTTCTTCTGCAAAGTCCAAATTTCACTTCCATACATCAAGGTGGCCACCAACATACTTCACTTATAATTCGAATTGAATCGTAAATGTTCAACTGCAAATATTAAAAAAAGTATACATAAAAAATACTTACAATTAAATCTAAGTTTCCTTTAGTCGACTCAGAAGTGTAAAACAAGGAAGTAACTCACCTGAAAGAAAATAAATTAATCAAATAACTATGCAGTTCGCAATAAAATATAAAAATTAACTTATTATATATGGAAAAAAACGTAATTAAATTATTCCATACATACAGAAAACATATCACTACCTCACATAACATTAAATTGTAGTTTTCTTATTTATAATATGTAACACCACGCCGCGTCCCCTGCGGGGTAGGCATCATGCCGCGTCCTTGCAGGGTAGGCATCACGCCACGCCCCTTGCGGGGTATGCATCACGCCGCGTCCCTTGCGGGGTAGGCATCACGCCGCATCCCTTGCGGGGCAGGCATCACGCCACGTCCTTTGCGGGGTAGGCATCATGCTGAGTCCTTGCAAGGTAGACATTACGCCGCGTCCCTTGCGGGGTAGGCATCACGCCGCGTCCCTTGCGGGGTAGGCATCACGCCGCGTCCCTTGCGGGGTATGCATCGCGCCGCGTCCTTTGCGGGGTAGGCATCACGCCGCGTCCCTTGCGGGGTAGGCATCACGCCGCGTCCCTTGCGGGGTATGCATCGCGCCGCGTCCTTTGCGGGGTAGGCATCACGCCGCGTTCAAGTTTAGTTGACCGATTAAAGTTGAATGAAATCTCTAGTGAAGGCGCGTTCTCATGGTTCAAATTTAACTGACCAATTATAGTTGATCAACAAAAAATGAGTACAGGCCCGTTCTCACGGTTCAAGTTTAGTTGACCGATTAAAGTTGATCAACAAAAGTTGAATACGACTTGAATCAGTTTTTGTTCACACGTTTCAATAGAAACTGATTCAATAAACTGTTTCAATTTAATTCAGTTAAAAATGGCGTCGAAAGCATTTTCTCTTGCATCTTTATTTTTATATTTATCGAGTTGAAAGCGAACTTGACAATCAACTTGAATTCACATGTTCACACGTTTCAAGAGAGGTTTCAACTTGAAAGCAAATGGCGGATGACTCATAACTTGAACGATAAAGTTTGACATGGTCAATCTTTTCTTGATCAACTAAAAAGTTGTTTAACTTTATTGAAACAAAGGTTCTCAATACAGATTTCATTCAACTTTTGTTGATCAACTTTAATCGGTCAACTAAACTTGAATCGTGAGAACGGATCTTGAATCAGTTTCTATTGAAACGTGTGAACAAAAACTGATTCAAGTCGTATTCAATTTTTGTTAATCAACTTTATTTATTTATTTATTTAACACTTTTATTGCAATACAATCTGGCGGGCTTATTGCCAGGCGGCAATCTCTTCCAACCAACCAGACAAAAGTAAATTAAGCAAGTTACGTGGTCGCATAAATCATTCAAATGACTATCCATCCCCACGAAATCCATAAACATATACGTGAGAACATGCCCACAAACCCCACAAAGACGGACAATCACCCGAACATTATTTTTCATATAAAGTGAGATATCATCAATCAAAAGGAAAGGAAAGGATGGTGGAGAGGAAAGGAAAAGAAAAATCAGGAATGAAACACGTTATTTTACTGACTAGAAATTAAGAGTTTTTTCAGTCGCTTCTTAAAGCATGCCAAGGACGGAGCGAGTCTTATATTGGTTTGTAACTGATTCCAGAGTCTCACTGCATGGACAGTAAAGGACGACGTAAAGAAAGAAGAGCGGTGAACTGGAAAGGCCAATAAACAATCTCTGTTTGAGCGTAGCGCCAATCCATGATTGGAAAGACGCTGAAAATTTTAAAAAAAATGTTAAAACTTTAATCGGTCAACTAAACTTGAACCGTGAGAACGGGCCTTTAGTCTGAAAAACCGCCCGAAACTCGCGCCTCTAGAGTAGAATATCCCCCTTAACAGAAAATTAAAAACTTTTCTTAACAGAAAATTTAAATATTAGGCAAAATAATAATATATTTAACTATAGAATTTATTGCGAAAAAAGAGGTTTGCGTTAAATTATTCAAATACATGATACATCCAAGTGCCATAAATTTTGCACGACAATAAAAATTGTAACAGATTTTGTTTCCCATTTGTACATACTAAAAAAACCATAAAAATGAAACCAGACAAATAAGAATATAAATAAGTCGTAAAATAAAGTATTTTATGACCTTTGCAGAAGTCAGGATTCAAGGAAGCACTTGTAAGCACTTGGTATCCTGACGCGGTAGCTATGAAAGATACGAGGATATAAAAAAATCGATTTAATGCACGCGAGCTTCCGATTACAAATGAGGGTTGTTAAAATAGGCACTAGTTGAAGTCTACTTAGACAACTAGAGTCTTTAAATGCGGCTCTATGGATAACTCAGAACATACAACAATTGACAAATTCTCAAAGTAAACATTTCAATTTAACCACAGTGGCCAAATTCTCAAAGTAAACATTTTTAATTTAACCACAGTAGCCCCAATTCTCAAAGTAAACATTTAATTATCCTACAGTGGCCAAATTCTCAAAGTGAACATTTAAATTTTAACACAGTGGCCCAATTCTCAAAGTAAACATTTTAATTTCACCACAGTCGCCAAATTCTCAAAGTAAACATTTCAATTTTACCACAGTGGCAAAATTTTCAAAGTAAACATTTCAATTTTACCACAGTGGCCAAATTCTCAAAGTAAACATTTTAATTTTACCACAGTGGCCAAATTTTCAAAGTAAACATTTCAATTTTACCACAGTGGCCAAATTCTCAAAGTAAACATTTTAATTTTACCACAGTGGCCAAATTCTCAAAGTAAACCTTTTAATTTTACCACAGTGGCCAAATTCTCTAAGTAAACATTTGAATTTTACCACAGTGGCCCAATTCTCAAAGTAAACATTTTAATTTAACCACAGTGGCCAAATTCTCAAAGTAAACATTTTAATTAAACCACAGTGGCCAAATTCTCAAAGTAAACATTTTAATTTAACCACAGTGGTCAAATTCTCAAAGTAAACATTTTAATTTTACCACAGTGGCCCAATTCTCAAAGTAAACATTTGAATTTTACCACTGTGGCCAAATTCTCAAAGTAAACATTTTAATTTTACCACAGTGGCCAAATTCTCAAAGTAAACATTTGAATTTTACCACAGTGGCCAAATTCTCAAAGTAAACATTTTAATTTCAACACAGTGGCCAAATTCTCAAAGTAAATATGTGTATTCATCTCATTATAGATTTCATAAAATAGTATTGTATATCAAAATACAGCTACACTCGCACACATACAGTACACGGCGGTAAGTAATACACATCGGGCTTAAGAAAGAGACTGTCGGCCCTAATCGGCTAACTTCGGCTTTGTACTAGGTTTGCTAACAGGCAAACCTAAGCATGTGACTACGGACGCCAAAAGATCCAAAAATAATATAACCATAATACAATAGTATTGTTACACAATCGGACGAAATGTTACCAGGACTTATTGCCAATATGTTTTTCTGATTTAAAGTCTAAATATCTTGTAGATAAAATTATTTTATGCTAAACAAAAATTTAATATTATATTCGCATAATAAACAAGAAAATAACTTCTGATAACATTTGTTATTCACCGAAACGGTAGTCGTACTTTTAAATTAGCAACAGTCGTATAACATTACGGAGCAAAACAACATCAAAGAAAAAGGAAACACCGAGAACTGACAACGCCCACATCCGCAACAACGATGTAACATCTTCGTATTTGTAGACTTCGCCATTTTTCCAAAAAGCGATGAAACATCCGCATCCCGAATTTCCACATTTCATCTTTGGGTGGCGCTTTCACGTATATCTTCATGAATAATGTTCCATCAATTCTCAAAGAAATTTATTTTTCTAGGAATAGAGATCGACAACTCGTAGGAAGTTGGAATATATATACAAATGAGTTGTTTTTATAAGTTTTCATAAATTAAATGGTACAAACATCAGCATGATATGTCCCTTGCTAAATAGGCAGAAGGAAAACTCATATTCCATATTCGTTTATTCCTTCTGTCTTCATTAATCCTTTATACGTGACAAAACTTATATTCCATATTCGTTTATTCCTTCTGTCTTCATTAATCCTTTCTACGTAACAAAACTCATATTCTATATTCGTTTATTCCTTCTGTCTTCATTAATCCTTTCTACGTGACAAAACTCATATTCCATATTCGTTTATTCCTTCTGTCTTCATTAATCCTTTCTACGTAACAAAACTCATATTCTATATTCGTTTATTCCTTCTGTCTTCATTAATCCTTTCTACGTGACAAAACTCATATTCTATATTCCTTCTGTCTTCATTAATCCTTTCTACGTGACAAAACAATCTAATATTCATACTTTACAAACATAAATTGGTATAAGTTTAAAATTCGGTTATGTCTTTTGACGTCGCTCTGAGGATGAACGCTGCAATTCCTTCAAAGTGTTGGTCATAATGAAAGCGAACTGAAAACGATAATAACTCCGAAAAAAATATGAAACTAGTGTAAAACAAACGTTAAAATCTTCGAACATACGATTAAATGTACAAATTTGTGTTTTTGAAAAACTTATTACACGAAAAGAGGAAATTAAGAAACATATTAATTTCGTCGGCATTTTTACTGTGGATATTAAAAGTGGATAAACTAAGCGTTTTTATTTTTAAAAGAAAAACAAGTTATTTAGATGCATGAATATTTAACAATAAATTACTTCCTTGTTCCACTAATTAAATTAATCACCGTTAGACGTGTTTCTACTTCATATCACGTGTAGCGGAGATTAATGTAATTAATGGAATTACAAAGTGATTTATTGTTAAATATTAAAAAATTGAGTCGACAAAGTCTAAACCCAAGCCTTTGATAAACTTCGATGCTTTTTATAAGAAAATTAATATTTTGAAAAATAAAAACAACGTCCAAAAGATATGAAAAACAAATAAGCAAATGAAAGAATTGTGCGAGGACACATTTGCGAGATAGAAATGTATGAAATTGACGGAAAGCGAGGAAGAGGTAGGCCGAGGAAAAATGAAAAGTTATACAATAGTTGGAGTTACCATATTTTAACTGAGGGAAATGTGAGAAAGGGAAGTAAGAGCATGTATGAGACACACGTGCAAACTCATAATTAAAAAGGTTAAATCCCTGCGAAGGATACATGATCCAGCATACTAGAAAGCAATGCTTGCATTTGGAGCCCGGTGAGGGCGCATAACTCACTCATGGTGGAGAAGGTACAAAATAATATCTACGATATCTCCATATGAATGAGTTTGGTGTCTATCCATGGCTTTATCCTACTCAGTTTCTGCTGGGCATGCTCGAGTGTAACCTCTTGAGCGTAAGAAGATATCGCGTCTCCTGGTATACGTTGTCAAACTCGTTCGAGGAGTTGTGAGCTGTCCAGCATTACGGCAAGATTAGCGTTAAATGTTCCTAACAATTACACTAGACTGCGCCGGCAAGAACTGTTCTCAATAACATACGCAAAAACGGGTCTTCCAGCAGTTATGCCTGTTGGAAGAGCCTCGACTCTTTTGAACGGGACCTGCTTCGGATATTGACGTATTTCAGATCACATTACCAAAAGCAAAAGAAAAATTTCTTCTAAGATTGAGAGCGTTAGAAAGCACTCATCAACGTATTTAAGTGACTTTGAATATATGTGTATGTGTGAATGTATGTGTATGTTTGTGTGTATATAACATATTTATGCATATACATATTTTTTTATTTTACACTTTTTTTTTTAATGTTAACATTTTTTGTATTTTTCAATGTAATTGGGCTAAGCCTGTATTGAGAAAATAAATAAATAAGAAGACAGTGTTATTGCAAGATATTTATTGCTATTTTTAAGTGTATATATATAACTTAATTAAATTTTATGTCATTTGGGTTTTTGAAAGTCGAAAGTTATCGCGACTTTTCATGGGATAAATATAAATACATATATCTATCTCATGGGATAAATGAATATACAATAATGTAGTGTCTCTAGCGAGATAGACAAAGCGAACAGATCTCCAAACCGATCTTTACTATACGAGCACTCAACTTTCGCCTCCGTAACATTCATACATCTTGTTATGCTCAATCTTCTATTATGCATACTTCTAATTTTACCTTCTTTCATAGTCTGGTCTACTTCAGCCCCGTTTTCCTTAGTCTACCACTTTCACACACACCTTTCTGGCGTATATAATCGCTTAGCCATTCTTTCATAATTCATTCTCTCTACATGTCCAAACCTTCTTAAAACTCCTTTCTTCATCTTACTTAAAACATTAATTGTATCCATAGTGTAAGACATTTAAGGAAACCAGGTAAAATGAGAAGTATGAATATTAAAAAAA
This sequence comes from Odontocerum albicorne, assembly GCA_949825065.1. Lineage (NCBI taxonomy): Eukaryota > Metazoa > Arthropoda > Insecta > Trichoptera > Odontoceridae > Odontocerum > Odontocerum albicorne. The sequence continues at coordinate 5,607,952 of OX463840.1, read as the reverse complement.
ATATGCATGACGAAATATATGAATGTAGAGGAAGAGGAAGTTGTGTGTTCGAAAAGAAAAAGTTTGGAGATATGTTCTCTCTGCCTATACCGTCACGGACACGGCATGGTGATAAGTATACACTCGTACGTTGAGTATAATTCATATAGCATATGTAAAAAAATATTTCATTGATTAAACGTTAATAATTAATTTTTTCAGTCAAAACCGCCAAATGTTACCCACCCCTGCCAAAGAGGGAAGCAGAAGAATAGCGTAAAATGAAATATGTCACATTCCCACGGTATCTGGGGCAGCGCGGCTGCAGGTGGCGACATCTCCTAGTGACAGCTTCTGTGATCCTCTGTCGCCAGGACCCGAACTCTGGAACTATTATCTATAATTCTCCTTTTCCGAAGAAGCTCTCAACTTGCTGGAAAGACGCCTTGTGCTCTTCCTCTGAGCTCTCAGCATAATCTTTTGCAAGAAAAGTACTCGTGTTTGCCTTTTGTAAGTATAATACGAGTATGTACGTTTCTTGAGCACTGAAAAATATTCAGTTATCTACCATACGCTTTATACTTCGCTTTATATAGAGCACGTCTTAGAGACTGGAAATTTGCACGTTACTGTCTTCCAACAAGGGAAATAAAAACTCTTATTAATGTTGCTTCTCAAATAGGGTTGATGTATTGAAAATGTAGAGCACGTCTTAGAAATTGTAAATTTGTACGTTGATGTCTACAATAAGGGAAATAAAAACTCTTATTAATTTTGTTTCTCAAATAGAGTTGATGTATTGAATAATATGTAGAGCTTGTCTTAGAGATTAGAAAGCACTCATCAACATACTTAAGTGACTGTGAATATATGTGTATCACATGTTTGTGTGTAAATACTCGTATGTATGCATTTGCATTATTTTTTATTTTATATAATTTTTTATTTTTTTTCTATGTAATTTTTCTTCTTTTTTAATGTCTTGTATTTTTCGAAGTAATTGGGCTAAGCTTGTTTTTAAAAAAATAAAAAATAAATTAATAAATGTATGAAAGTCTCAAACAATAGATATTGTATTATTTATACATATCCGAAATGACTGCAGAGACAGACCGAGGAAAGAATGGCACTTTGTCTTTTTTTCCTTCCCGAAAGGGAAATAGCGTGAAGGTATGAATGTATGTAATATATAATAAACGTATGCTTTATAAAATAAATAAAAAAACAGTATCTTTTAATACATTTCCACAAACATAATACGTAAATCTAACTATAAAAGTATGTTAGTATAAAGTAAGAGAAATTTGATGACACGTGGGAAAACGTAGCACGACCAAATTAATTGAATTCTGAAAGAGAGAGGCTGAAATGTATTTACAATAGGACAGTATGTATGTCGAGTTGTATATATTGTAATACAATTTGAAAAAAATTGGATTCACAAGGGGTCTTGAAACGTATCCATCGCGGATATGAGCAGAATGTGGGAACCACGGTCGTCGCTGAATATTGTCAACACATACGGTCAACGACCGACGAAACGACCTTTGGATACCCCGATGAATTATATTTTACAGTCCGAAGGTCACATACCAAAACATTGACGCGGCCGGACATCGCGCCGCATTCCACCGTAGAAAGAGAACGCATCACGTTGTCTCGCCGGTTCCGTAAACAAATTGTTTACCTACAATACTATTTACGATATCTACAATACTTCAATTGACCATTTCTGCACGCACAGAAGCGAGATAAAAATATATCGCGGGCGCACTCCCGCGCCCATTCTGAAATGTTATAAATACCCACATACTGATAAATAAAACATTCATTCACTCTATCCTTCCGCATTGCGATTTAACGTATTTTATTTATTAACCAACAATTAATATCATCATCTCTTCAAACAAGAAGCATTCCGCTAAAAGACTATTGTAAAAAATAAAATTGAAAATTTTAAAAATGTTAATTTTAACCTGATTATTAACTATCGTTACATGTTTGTATTGTATAACAGTTTTATTATATACGATACAATCTCGCAGGTTTATTTTCTACTTAGAACTTTATTCCAACTAATCTGGAAAATGTAAAAGGAGGCAATGTAAAAAACAGACAATTTAGAAAACTACCAGAAATCCTCTCGGGAAAGACTGCTTTAGCGAATGTCCTTGAAGGACGCGATGATGATTTTGATTGTTTGGTATTTAAATAAAATACGTCAATTAGCAATGCGGAAAGAGAGAGTGAATGAATCGATGAATAATAAATAGTGATTAATGATCAATGATGCTTTATTTATCGGTAAGTAGGTATTTATACATTTCAGAACGGGGCGCGTGAGTGCGCCCGCAATATATTTTTATCTCCCTCTGTGCGTGCAGAGATGGTCGATCGAAATATTGCAGACGTCGCGAATAATATTGTGGGTAGATAATTTGTTGGCGAAAACGGCGAGACAGCGTGATGCGTTCTCTTTCTACTGTGGAACGTATCGTAAATAGTATTTGCGGGTAAACAATTTCAATGTTTTGGTATGCGACCTTTGGACATATCCGAAGGTCGTTTCGTCGGTTGTTGACCGTGCGTGTTGACAATATTCAGGGACGACCGTAGTTCCTACACTGCGTTTTATCATTAGGTCAAATAAATCAATGAGGTGAAAAAAATGTTCTGTTATTTTCATCTCATGCAAAGAAAAATAAAACATGGGGAATAATACAAAACATTAAACAAAACGAGAATAAACTGAATGACTTCATTTAGTTTCACAAAATAATGTAGGAAACTGCAGGCATTAAAATAAACGAATATGACTTCCTAAGAATGGCTGAAGAGCAACCCCTAAATGAAGGGAATGACGAAATTCCCCATTTAAAATGACCATGTGTAAACACGAATTTTGGTCTCCTAAATGACTGGGGTGGATATTCAGGGTTAGAAGGGGCTGCCTATTGTATTCTGTATTGTTGTATCATAATACAATAGTTTCACCGCAAACAAACAGGAAAACGTGTGTGTAATCGTTTATTTTCAACGCATTACGTACTTGAGAAGAAATTGTTGGGTTGAAGAAAGTTAACTGGATAATGAAAAACAGTTAAAAAACCAAAAGTTAAATTCAGTTTAAATTATAAATAATAAAATTAGAATGTGAGGTAAAAAAATCAAGAAATGAACCTAATAAATAAATTGTAAACGAATCAAACGATAGTAATTTTTTTTTTCGAATTTTAATCCAAATGACAATTTTATATAGTGGCGTTTAGAGAGCAAACTCACCTCAAGGGCGCTCTAACTTGGAACTCGAACCTACTATTACTAAAAAAATCACCTCTGGCAGCTATGACAGTGCCCAAGCAAATCAGGTATAACACTTTGCATAATATACAGCACATGTCATAAGATGATTATGAAATCTTAAGTGAAAACTATCTTTTTTTTTTAAGAAATTTGGGTTCCAGCAGGAGTAAAACCCGCAATATCCGGGTCGGAAGACAGGTATCTTACGAAAAATGCCTCAGATGTTGTCAAAGAAAAAACAAATTGGAATCAATATCAATAGATGCTCCAAAATTCATAAATTGTAAACGAATCAAGTCACACTATGCAATAAAAAAAAACATATTGGAAACGGTATCAAGAAACGAACTAAACAAATCAATTTTAAACTAATCAAGTCACACTATGCAATCAACAAAAACATATTGGAAGCGGTATCAAGAAAATAACTAAACAAATAAATTACAAACGAATCAAGTCACACTATGCAATCAACAAAAACTTATTGGAAGCGGTATCAAGAAATGAACCAAGCAAATCAATTGTAAACGAATCAAGTCACACTATGCAATCAACAAAAACATATTGGAAGCGGTATCAAGAAAATAACTAAACAAATAAATTACAAACGAATCAAGTCACACTATGCAATCAACAAAAATACATTGGAAGCGGTAACAAGAAGCGAACTAAACAAATAATTTGTAAACGAATCAAGTCGCACTATGCAATCAACAAAAACATATTGGAAGCGGTATCAAGAAATGAACCAAACAAATCAATTGTAAACGAATCAAGTCACACTATGCAATCAACAAAAAACATATTGGAAGCGGTATCAAGAAAATAACTAAACAAATAAATTACAAACGAATCAAGTCACACTATGCAATCAACAAAACCATATTGGGAGCGGTATCAAGAAATGAACTAAACAAATAAATTGTAAACGAATCAAGTCACACTATGCAATCAACAAAAACATATTGGAAGCGGTATCAAGAAAATAACTAAACAAATCAATTGTAAACGAATCAAGTCACACTATGCAATCAACAAAAACATATTGCAAGCGGTATCAAGAAAATAACTAAACAAATAAATTACAAACGAATCAAGTCACACTATGCAATCAACAAAAACATATTGGGAGCGGTATCAAGAAACGAACTAAACAAATAAAATGTAAAGGAATCAAGTCACACTATGCAATCAATAAAAACATATTGGAAGCGGTATCAAGAAAATAACTAAACAAATAAATTGCAAACGAATCAAGTCACACTATGCAATGAACAAAAATACATTGGAAGTGGTAACAAGAAGCGAACTAAACAAATAAATTGTAAACGAATCAAGTCGCACTATGCAATCAACAAAAACATATTTCTTTATTTCTTTATTTTATATTGGGAGCGGTGTCAAGAAACGAACTAAACAAATAAATTGTAAACGAATCAAGCGACTGTATGAAATAAACATAACATAAACCATGACAATAACAAATATTGATAAAGGTGAAGGACTTATTTAGGTGTAACAGGTTTTATTTACATAACAAGATTAAGTGGGCTGGAGAGAACGGTTTCCGCTACCCTTTTCAAGCCACCGCCCGGCACCACACACAAATATGTGCTTCCCCCCAAATGCCGGAGTAATCCCGTATTATGATCAAATTAATGGACTCGTTATATATTGTAATCTGGAATGCTGTATATCATTGTCCTGTCCATTGTGCTATACATATATCTGGACTTGGCAACGTGAAACCTATTGACCAGATGCTTAACTGGGTTTCTCAACGCTTTGGTAATAATCTCTTTCATAAATATGGAATAACTTTTTTGAGAACTATCAAAGAAAACTTGTCAGAAAAAGGAGTATTTTATTTTAATAACGTTTCCACATAGCATCCATATGTTTCGACATAACTATCATATAAATATGATGACCTCCTGGGCCCTGTTGGTAAAATGCATGTCTTCTAGCCCGGGGACTGGGGATTCAATTCCTATTGAAACCAGGATTTTTTATAAAAGCATTTCAGTCTGCTTTTCACTTCAGGTCTGTTTAATATCTTTTTGGTTGTTTTGAATATACTGTTACATGACAATCAGGATTCATTGTTCAACAAAAGTGTTACACAACACAATATAATCTCAGTTTCCAATCGCTTCCAGCCTATTTTGGGTTAAGTATATATCGTAGACGTCGGTATTCGAAGCTCTGAAAATGTGGTTGCTATATTTTCTTATTTTATGGAAAAATATTCGCATGACAATAAGCCCACCAGGATGTAATGTATGCAACGAAATAGAGTACAGCTATAAAAAGACATATATACGAGTACAAATTATTGTCAAGATTCCTGGCCACTAAAATTTTTAAAAATCGCTTTCAATATTTGTTGTTTCCGATTCGGATTATGTGGACGTCCGCAAAAATATATTAAAAATACAGGATGATTTTTCTTCTACCCTTGTGCTTATGTTTACTACGTATGGGGTGGGTAACTGCATCAGGATTCTCATATCTTGGTTAGATATATGTACTACCTTGATCAAAAAGTTTTAGGACTTTATTCATAAAATCGAAAATACAAGTTTATTAATCAAAATCGATATGGTCGCCTTCAAAGTACTCTCCATCGACTGCAACGTACTTACGCCAGCGCTTGATTCAATCCTCGAAACACCGCTGGTACTCAATTTTCGGTATGTCCATCAAAGCCGTTTTCGATTTTTTCATGACATCCTCTCGGGTGCTGTAACGCGTTCCGCGAAGCGGTTTTTTAAGTCGGTTTAACAGGAAAAAATCGCAGGGAGCCAGATCAGGTGAATTCGAAGGCTGCTGGATAGTAATCGTGTTGTTTTTGGTCAAAAACACATAGAAATCGTGTCTTTCGCGATTTCAACGCGGTCCTTTTTTTGCATGAAATTGAGGTATTTTGGCACCAGTTTTGCAGCGACACGTTTGAGGCCCAAATCATTAACCCAAATGTCTTAAGCAGATCCATAAGCGATGTTCAAGTCCTCTGCCAGCTCTCTGATGGTCAATTTGCGGTTTTCGGCCAACATTTCTTTGATTTTATCGATGTTTTCATCGGTTTCGACTGCCACTGCGTTCGTCATCCTCGACCAACTCACGACCACTTCTGAAGCGTTCGTGCCACCGAAAAACACTTCTCCAACATTTCCAAGGTCTGCGGACCGTTAAATCCGTTTTTCACACAAAATTTAATGCAAACTCGTTGGCGCACAGTTGATGCTATTTTCAAATTTGTAAAAAATCGAAAACACGCACAAAGGTAGCGTAAGCTCAGTACAGCGTAACTTTTACAAATGTCAAGCTATGACGCTGAAATTCAGAGGGAAGTGTCAATGATAGATGTGGTAACCTAACAAAAAAAAAAGAATTCCAATCGGGTGACTGACAGCGCCACACTGTGGCCGGTCCTAAAACTTTTTGATCAAGGTAGTATTCGGATTGCTTCACCAGGTCTCGGTCCAACGATCATTCTAAACGTCCTGTTTTCAAACCAGGACACTGCGTTTCTTTTTCAAAGGCTATTCACTGCCCACCATCTAAATCCATAGATTATCACTGGCTTTATAATTCTACGCAATACTCAAAACAATAAATCAACTGTGCCAAAGCTCGGTTCGCAAAGCTACTCCAGTACTGTGCACGACACAATGGTAACAATTTCACCCGTCAAATATTGCGTTTATATTTTGAATTATTGTTTTAAGTTCTTTGAAAACATTCAATTTTCGCTTAATCTAGTAGCGTGACAAAACATTCGCAAAAACAAAAACATAAATTAAGTTGGATTAGTATTTAAATCACTTTCAATTAAAATGGAGATTGGTCGGATAACAAAAAATACGTATATGATATATGCAAAAAAGATTCAACCCACATTCTAGATATATTTGAGGTAGTAAATTGTATAAGCTTGTATGGATTCATTTTTTCGAGTCAGAAAAGAGCCGAATATGCTCTAGAAATGTGTGCACTTAGAAGTATACATAGAGTGAAAATGATGTTTAAAGAACACTATCTGGAAAAAACAAGTATATAAACATCCAAAGCTAGGTGAGGATATACAAGACATGTGTCCGCCCCATAATGACATACAGCAGAGTCCAGAGCCGACACTGTCAGAACCAAAAATCTCTTTCGAACCAGCGAAATGGAGGTACTCAGGAGTATCGCTGGCAAAACCCTTCGTGATAGAGTACGAAACACAGAAATCCGAAGGATGTGCGAAGTTGAAGATATTGTCAGGTGGGGACGACAGAGAAGACGGTTCTGGAACGAACATGTATCCAGAATGGCGGAACCAAGAGCCGTAAGAATGGCCAGGGACAGTATCCCCCAAGCAAGCAGACCTCCAGGACGACCTCCCAAAAGATGTAAAGACAGCTGGCAGTTGACTTTACAAGAGGAAACGATAATGCATGACCATAACAGGCCAACAGGCCTAAAAGAAGAGGAAGAAGAGGAAGACAATATATGGCACAATACGGACAAAATACGGTCAACTTAAGGTTAATGTGCTGCGTAAGAAGAAGAAGAGCGTTTTAAGGAAATTTGGGTATGTGGAACAAATGAATGAAGAAAGACTTACAAAACATTTAAATATACAGTGCAAATATGAGTGACAGACGTAGTAGAGGAAGACTAGGGAAAGTATGATAGGGACAAGTAAATTATATTTCGAAGAAGGAAAATTAAGATGTAAGAAAAATCGTAGAAGCCGTATGAGAAAGTGTGTGGATGTGGAAGAGGCGCAATATGCGTGTTGAGATAGGAAAATCTGGCGTTACTTAAAACTTTCTCTACCTACCACCGCAGAGAAACGGCGAGATGGCATGTATCTATGAATTGTATTACACTTTCGTTATACACAGTACAACCTCTTGGCACATTTATTGGCATGTAGCAATCTCTTCTAAACTACTAGAAAATTGTTAAACAAGTCTTAAGTGAAAACAAGACTGAAACCTTATTTCAAAAATCTGAATGCCAACGAAAATCTTACCCGAACCCCCGAGTTGGAAGTCAGACATTTTATCAACTACACCACGGACGAATGTATTTTCATATAAAATAGAATTTTACGGGGTTGATATGTTTCCACATGATATACGCTTATCAAAGAAATAAAAAATAAAAATGTTTTGAATTGGATTTATTTATGTACAAATATATTCTTCCGTGCTTTTCGGATAATAATTAAAAAATAATAAACACATTTATGAAGTAATTTATGGTCAAAACAACACATTTATTGTGTTATAATAATAGTTTTTAAAATCACGTAAAAACCACGCCCACGCCCCATTAATCTAGCCGTCAATTAAAAATATTTTAATTGACGGCTCGATTAATGGGGCCAAAAACACTGCTGTCTCCCGACATGCTCTTTAATATGTGCGAATCACCTGGCTGTATTGAAGTGTACCTTACTAATATAATAAGAAGTCCAAATAGAACTTTTTTGGACAACCCCGAGCCATTTTATAAGAGCTCCTACGTCGTTTACAGAAGTTAGTCGTCTCCAAAGTGGGATACGCGAGTCGATACTTGGGGGTACGCCAAGTGACTTTTATTCTTCTCCCTGGCTCCATCCTAACTCACTGTCTGCGAAGACTGTTGGAGTCAGCTCTCCTCGTCCTCAGATTGTATGCTCTTCTGTCCCGGACTACGTCCCCCAGACTGTGCCTCTGCATCAGGTTATCTTTTTTGCACCACCCATGAATTCTTTGGTCTTCCTCTGGTTGTTATTCGAGGAAGATCCATGGAGATTGCCTGGTTCACAATGTGATCGGGTGATCTGCGTCCAACGTGGCCATACCATCTCAATCGCCTCTCCTCCATCTTACTGTTGATGTCTGTAACACCTAGGCTTCCACGAATGCGTGAGCTTTTTATTTTGTCTCTTAAAGACACACCAGCTGACCATCTTAGCATGCGCATTTCAGCAGTTTCTAGTTGCCTAGAGTAAGAGTTATACATCGTCCGGCATTCGGAGCCATAGAGGAGTGCGGGTCTGACAATCGTTTGGTATACTTTTCCTTTTAACTTTACTGGCATTTTCGGATCACATAGCCAAGTGACTTTTATTAAAGATGAACAAATATTGACTTTTAGTTTTAAATCCCACTATCATAAACATCAAATAGACGAGGAATTGACAGCAGTAACACTATCGGGTACTCGTAAAAGAGGCAGACAGCAAATCTATGTTCGCACTATACATTTCTTCTGTCTTAGGGTTACGCGATCAAAAAAGTTTGGAGACCACTGGTTTAGAGAACAAACTGTATATAGCATTTAAGAAAAACTCCTTTTAAGGGCGCTCTATGTTTATACTCGTTTAATACAACTTAAATACATTGGTGTTAAAATGTAACCATAAAAAGGCAATTCAAATATTTACACAAAAATAAAAATGCAACGCAAAGTAAAATATTTACACGCAAATTAAAAGAATTGCAAAATTTATACCACATATACAATGTTTTTTTTTAAATTTAAATAAACAAATATATGCAATTTGAGCAAATTTTAACGATATCGTTAATCCCCAACTGATGCATCCAGATTTATGGACACCGCAGTTAACGAGATGACATCATTTATGTAGTTAAATTTGAACTGGAAACGTTATTTTATAAACTGTCAAAGTGGTCAGTTAAATATTTTATGTACATTTAGGTAATGTTATTTTTAAAACGTTGAACATTACAAATATTTTATTATAATTTCTACATTATTTGATTTGATTTACGGCCCTTTGCCTACCGTATTTTCAAAGGACGCCTTTGTTAATGGCATTCTTGAACTTTGTTTACTTTGTCAACGCCATGTGGCCCGAGAATGCTAACTTATCAACCAGGTGTCCCATGTTCGATTCCCGACGGATCTTGGGATGATTTAACTTGAAAGCCATTTTCATCTGAATTTATTATTTTCCAGATACTTATTAGATGTCTTAAATAAATGATTGTAGAACTTTGTAATTTATTTTTATCAAACACTGTTTATTCCACTTTTTTATGACGGTATAACCCTACCGGTTTCAAGGCTTTCACCTCATCTTCAGGGGAGCGCAAACAAGACTAAATGCTGTTCGAACTGGCACCGATATACACGCTTCAACGGTTGTTGGCTGGGGGGGGGGGGGGGGGGGGGGGGAGAGGCATGGGATAATTTCGGCCAAGAGCGGAGAAATTTTGGGTAAATAACTGTTTAACAGATGTTCCGATCGGTGTACTGATTTAGAAATTTCTAGGGCCTCTAATCTGTCCAATTTATTTCCGTTACCACTGATATGTAAGAATTTGGCATCATCGATAGAAAAAGTATGATTCTCGCGGTGACAATGATTAGCCATTTCAGAATAAATTAGAGGATTTGAGGCACCGCGAGAATCATACTTTTTCTATCGATGATGCCAAATTCTTAAATATCAGTGGTAACGGAAATAAATTGGACAGATTAGAGGCCCTAGAAATTTCTAAATCAGTACACCGATCGGAACATCTGTTGAACAGTTATTTACCCAAAATTTCTCCGCTCTTGGCCGAAATTATCCCATGCCTCTCTCCCCCCCCCTCCCCCCCCCCAGCCCCCAACCGTTGAAGCGTGTATATCGGTGCCAGTTCGAACAGCATTTAGTCTTGTTTGCGCTCCCCAGAAGATGAGGTGAAAGCCTTGAAACCGGTAGGGTTATATCGTCATAAAAAAGTGGAATAAACAGTGTTAGATAAAAATAAATTACAATGTCTTTAAACCTCCACAATGTTAATGCCTTAACTATAAACAACATATTGTAGGACTTATCGATTATCCATGCTACGAAATAAAGTTATATAAATTTCAAATATTTTATAACAAACTGGTTAAACTACATAACTGTACTTCAACAGTGCATACAAAATGACCAATTTTATTTATAACACTTTCGTTGTTGTATACAGTGCAACCTGACAGATTTATTTTATCGTGGCAATCTCTTCCAATCAACCAGAGAGATGTCAAAAGGAACTTCAGTCAAAACCAGACTCAAAATATGTTAAAAAGATTGATACTGACGGAAATTGAACTTACTACCCAAATGGAAGACAGTCGTCTTTTCAACCAGGCCATAGAAATCGTCTTAACGTGTAAAAAGTTTTTCAGATTTTTTTAGAATTTCCTCGCTTTTATTATATTTTATTTTACTCACAATTAAAATATGTACTCAACAATAGATTATTTTTTATTAACTTATAAAAATCAAAATTGTCATATTTGTTATTAATATTTTTACCAAACAATAATAATCCATGTCTAATTATGAAAATACTAAGCATTTTGAATTACTTGAAATAAGTTATAAAAATACATTGTATTGATACTTTCATTGAACAGTACAGTCTTGGATAATTAATGGGAGTATTGAGAAAGAGGAAGAGAAAGAGAGAAAATATTTTGAAAAGCAGATGAAACTTTTCTTTCTTAAATGAAAAAAAAACACATTTTTAGTTCCATAATTAATTTTCATTCTCACAAAATGTTCGATCATTTCGACTCGCTAGGCCATTTTCAGCAATCAAAATAAACAAGAACTCTCACTGATTATATGTTCAGTTGAATAGCAGTAAAGAAATACTAAAGTCAGTAAATAACCCATAGGATAACCTTTCAAAAATGTACATACAAGGGCGGTCCGATAAGAACTTAGCCTCACCGCCCGATGGCACCACTATCGCAAGAGCAATTTTTTATCGCGTAGTACATTCTTGTTGACAGCTACTGTCAAAATTTCAGCCGAATCGGACGCGTAGTTTTGTTTGTTGGTGTTCTATTGTGTTTTAGGCCTCTTATTAATAAAATTAAGTTTTTTACCGTCTTCAAATTAAATTCAAGGTTGTCCCTACACTAAAAAATGTTAAATATATAACACAATGCATAAATTTCATTTCATTATTTATATGTGACATAAATTCCATTCATATACTCGTACATTACAAAAGACGTTAAACCTCAGAAATGGTTTTGGAATTACTGCACTTGACTTGCCTGAGTATTTATTTTTTTACTGTTATTCAATTGAATAGATAAATAGTGACATCAGTATATGTATTTTTATTGCTGACAATGGTCCAGCAAGCCGATATGATGACCCATTTTATGAGAATAAAAATAATTAATAGAACTAAAACATCAATTTTTTCATTACATTTTATAATAACAATGAAGTTCTATAAACGTAATGCTGTCCCTTTAAAAAAATATAAAGAATGAAAATCTTCATACAAAGGAATATCCAAGTTACAAAAGCATCATCACTGATGTGCCACATCCTGAGGGATGATAAAATGTAGCATAAAATTAATGCCTGGATTTCACCGAAAAGAGAGAAATAACGTATTATTTTTAATGCTTACGTAAGTGCATTTTACATTTTTGAGGGAGAAATACACTCGGTCTTCGTTATGCGGAATATTGTTTATTCTCATTTTTTTTTATTCGATCTGATATGAAAACGATATAATATCGCTTTGAAATTTATCCCTAACAGTCGTTTAAGTCGCTAGATATTGGTTGGATGAAAAGATGTTTATATGAACACAAACTATCGGGACAATTCCCTGCTGGCAAGTGTTTCAACAATTAGAAAACAAAATATTCTTAATTAGATATAAAACGATACAACAGCTCACAAATAGTACGACCCCAATGCAGGACACCCAAAAAATGTTTTCTAAGAAACTGGCACCTTCTAGATACGATATAATTTATTTAAATAAAAATATAATTGATATCTGCCTGTATAACGAATGCAAATATTTTTGTTTTATCGTGCCGAAAAATCGACAGAGCTGACAGGAAAAAAATAATTAAATATATCAATAATAAATAATATTCTTCCATAAAAGAAAATAAGGTTTGCGAAAGAATCGGAGTTCGGTATGTGACGTCTCAATACTTCAGGAGCTAAATATGACAGTCGTAGTTGTCGTTGCCGGGCCTCGCAGTCGAGGATCCCCTCGCCACTCCAACGTCAGTCCTGAACCGTTCTCCCACGTCGATCGTGTGATATTCTGTGAGAGAACAGACCGATCCTAGATGCGCACTCCCTCCCGCAAATGTCACAGACATGTGGACCCTGCTGAGCTGCCTGGCCATGTTGACGCATGTTCGCAGCGCGCAGACTGTTTCTCACACCGCTGAGACGCCATCAGCCTTAGAACATACGGCTCTCCACCCCTCATGGTCCCGAGCCACCCGCTCGCAGTCCTCAGGCGCGACGCACAAAGTAAGCGACTCTCGCAGACTGTCCTTATAGCGCTAAATATGACAGTACGATAGCTTTCAACATGCTTCTGTAGGAACTACTGTCGTCGCTGAATATTGTCATCACACACGGTCAACGACCGACGAAACGACCTTTGGATATGTCCAAAGGTCGCATACCAAAACATTGAAATTGTTTACCCACAAATACTATTTACGATACATTCCACAGTAGAAAGAGAACGCATCACGCTGTCTCGCCGTTTTCGCCAACAAATTGTCTACCCACAATATTATTTGCGATGTCTGCAATATTTCAATCGACCATCTCTGCACGCACAGAAGCGAGATAAAAATATATTGCGGGCGCACTCCCGCGCCCATTCTGAAATGTATAAATACCCACTTACCGATAAATAAAGCATCATTAATCACTATTTATTATTCATTGATTCATTCACTCTCTCTTTCCGCATCGCTAATTGACGTATTTTATTTAAATACCAAACAATCAAAATCATCAGCGCGTCCAGCAAGGACGTTCCGCTAAACTTCCAACGGATTACGGGATTGAAGGATGTATTTGAAGAAGATGCAGAGCGCTAGCAAGATTAAGTTGTTCGGTGAAAGAATTTATTGTAGGAAACCTGTACACTGGCATGAAAAAGTGACCGAGAGATCAAAGTAACATATACCACCTTAAAAATGAGACAATACAGAGATAAAAATGTGACGGATCATGGAAATGAAAGAAATTAAGAAAGAATTGAAAAAAATTACGAGAAGGCCCAGTCGTCCTAATTACCCTATGATACCCTAATCTCTTTATAAATCGTATCCAGATTTCCATAATTATTTAAAAATGTATAATCGCTTTGTATTTTTTCCTTCCGAATTCATTCATTTTAAATCAGACATGAATAAAACACATGTACTTGATTAACCGAAGGTATTATTGATTGGATAAAATTATAACAATTAGGCCGTCATTAGTATTATCTGTTACAAGGCTCTTTATATTATTGTATTACATTTTTGTTGTATACAATACACCCTCACTGTTCATGCCGTTCGACTTGGGAACCACCTAAAGCCTACTACAAGACTATAACCATCGTTGACGTGCTTTAAAGAGCGAATTAAAAAACATCACATTTCTCTTTATTGCAGGATCATGTTTTATATCACCCTTTTTACATTATTTTCATTTTCGTTGGTTACCTTTTTCATTTTTATGTCAGTTTTATATTCACTTTAATAATGAAAATCCCCACCTTCCACCCAATTTTCCGTCAAACAATTGTATGGTTGGTTAGAAGAGATTGCTACTTGACAATTAACCCGTCATATTGTACACTGTTCAATTAAGTTTTGATGAAATAAAAATCAGTTTGCTGGAAACGAGCCAAACTAGGCTACAAAGATCGTCAAGTATTAAATAAAAGTAGTAAGTAAACGATATAATAAGGGTCTGTATGCATAATGGTCATGGAATTCGTTAGAATTCACGTAAAATTCCTCAACAAAGAAGAACGGTAACATTGTTGGGAACGCTCCACGTCGTAAAATGCAATTTGCCATTTGAATTTATTTCCTCTCGGTGGACGGAAAGGGGCGAGGAATTTGCAAAGCGCCATTAAATTATGCAACATACACAAGGAATCTTTTTGTGAATAGCTTAATATTCATAATGATCGTGTTGCGCGTGAAAGAACACTCCGATCCGTTACAAATTTGTTATGCGAGACAAACATCAAAGGGCCAAACCCTCAAGCCCAACAGACATACAGTGGTACCTCGGGTTACGAACTTAATTCGTTCTTTGATTCCGTTCGCGAGCCGAAATATTCGCAAACCGAAATTCATTTTCTTGGGAGCCAAAATGAGGGTTAATTTAATGCATAATATATTTTATATATTAATTAATATACAAAAAGCAAAAAAAAAATTGTATCAAAAACAACGAACGCAACGACAAACAATGTTCACAATGCGCGCACTTGAGAACAACTAATGCGTAATTGCGTAATGCGCCGTTACAACTAATTCGTTAGCCGAGGCATTGTACGCAGGTCGAGTCAAAATTTGCTCGGAAATTGTGTTCGTAAGCCGATTTGTTCGTGACTAGATGCGTTCGTGACCCGAGGTTTGACTGTACTTTTATATTGTGAATATAGAGATGATTTTACAAAAGAGATCCAACCCACTTTCTATAGGTTTCGAGATGTTTGAAGACACGAGATCAGCGATAAACCGGGTTACTCCAGAATAAATAGCACTCTCTACAATCAGAAAGATTTTCAATCATACAAAAATACGTATTGGTAGCAAAGATACTTCAAAATAATGAACAGTAAACTAAAGCTACGGTTTCCTAAGAAAACGAGTTCGTTATATAGCGCACGTCACATGACGTGATGCTGGCGCGCCACCAGACGGCAGAAATGAGAACCCACAACTGTCAGTTGAAAATTTTATTCCACATATTTTGTTCCAATTGGGCTTTTCTATAGTCTTTGCTCTTCACATTATATAAAGCTTCACTATTTATTACAAAATCAATCAATATTTCGTCATTTTTTGCTGGTCCGAATTAAATTACGTTTGCGTCGCATCCGCCTGGCGCACCACCAGACGGCAGAAATGAGAACCCACAACTGTTAGTGGAAACCAAATCTGATTACTCATATTTTGTTCCAATTGGGCTTTTCTATAGTCTTTGCTCTTCACATTATATAAAGCTTCATTATTTCTTACAAAATCAATCAATATTTCGTCATTTTCGCTGGTCTAAATTAAATTACGTTTGCGTCGCATCCACCTGGCGCGCCGCCAGACGGCAGAAATGAGAACCCACAACTGTCAGTTCGAAACGTCAAACTGAGAGCTCCCGATATTATTCCGCATATTTTGTTTCAATTGGGCTTTTCTATAGTCTTTGCTCTTCACATTATATAAAGCTTCACTATGGTATATATTTATGAAAGTCTAAAATATATATATTATTTATATTTACATGTCCGAAATGACTGCAGAAATAGACCGAGGAAAGAATGGAAAGACATATTTGGAAAAATTAAAGTTCAGCTAAAGGAAAGGTAAAAAGTACGAACAGAAGAAAATGTGTGATGAGATGTATGGATGTGGAAGAGGCAAACGCTGTGAGCGTAGATGGAAAGGCGTGAAGTCTGTCTTCTGTAGTTTACTTAACCTTTCCCTTCCTGTACTAAAAAAAATCCGCGCGTTCCGGTGCTGTGTATTCAATACACATGTAAAAATGAGCAATTTAAAATCGGAAAAATAAAAATATTCATAACCAATCACTTAAATTAATTAAATTTAAAGTCAAAAGTGATAATAATTGACATTTAATTGCTGAAAACATGTAAAATACCATCGGCCGACGTTCACAAAACGGGCGAAGCGACCACCTCAAACGAAAGCCCGCGAGCTACTAAAGCGAGCGAACTAAGATTATATTTCTTGCGTTCCCATATACCGAAGTAGAGTGAGAGTGAGACGTGAATAGCGTCGCTTCCTCACCCATAGCGGTTTTTTTTAATTAATATACCTACGTCACACACTGGTACTCGTTTGATTGTATTGGTGAATTTATTCCCGATTTTCACAAAATATCTCTGATGTGACCGATAAGTGCTAATTATTATTAATATTATTTTTTCATTCAATGCGTAAATGTATTACGGAGGAATAACTAAAATCTGAACCCAGTATTTATTACATGTATAGAGATATTAAAGTTTTTAGAAGCAATGTGTACTAGTTACACATCACAGGGAAGGAAGGGTTAAAAGGGGCATGGATTGATTATATGTATTTAATATATCTTTCAGAGAGACAAAGTTTGATCAAATAAAAATATTATTTGAGAAAACGAACGTTAACCAAAACTAAAGATCATCAATAAATTCAAAAAATATTACGCAACAGTAATATGAATGTTGCTATAGCAAAATAAACACGTTAATGTGGCGAAAAATAATATTAAATATAGCGTATAAGTTTGAAAAGTTTATTGAAAGAAGTTTTTACATATTCAATGAAGCATTTATATTGATAATTTCACACCATCTGAATATATCTACGTCACACACTGGCACACGTTTGATTGTATTGGTGAATTTATTCCCGATTTTCACAAAATATCTCTGATGTGGCCGATAAGTGCTAATTATTATTAATATTATTTTTTCATTCAATGCGTAAATGTATTACGGAGGAATAACTAAAATCTGAACCCAGTATTTATTATATTTATAGAAAGTTTTTAGAAGCAATGTGTACTAGTTACACATCACAGGGAAGAAAGTGTTATATATTATATTAAATATAGCGTATAAGTTTGAGCGAAAAATAATATTAAATATAGCGTATAAGTTTGAAAAGTTTATTGAAAGAAGTTTTTACATATTCAATGAAGCATTTATATTGATAATTTCACACCATCTGAATATACCTACGTCACACACTGGCACACGTTTGATTGTATTGGTGAATTTATTCCCGATTTTCACAAAATATCTCTGATGTGGCCGATAAGTGCTAATTATTATTAATATTATTTTTTCATTCAATGCGTAAATGTATTACGGAGGAATAACTAAAATCTGAACCCAGTATTTATTATATTTATAGAAAGTTTTTAGAAACAATGTGTACTAGTTACACATCACAGGGAAGAAAGTGTCATATATTATATTAAATATAGCGTATAAGTTTGAGCGAAAAATAATATTAAATATAGCGTATAAGTTTGAAAAGTTTATTGAAAGAAGTTTTTACATATTCAATGAAGCATTTATATTGATAATTTCACACCATCTGAATATACCTACGTCACACACTGGCACACGTTTGATTGTATTGGTGAATTTATTCCCGATTTTCACAAAATATCTCTGATGTGGCCGATAAGTGCTAATTATTATTAATATTATTTTTTCATTCAATGCGTAAATGTATTACGGAGGAATAACTAAAATCTGAACCCAGTATTTATTATATTTATAGAAAGTTTTTAGAAACAATGTGTACTAGTTACACATCACAGGGAAGAAAGTGTCATATATTATATTAAATATAGCGTATAAGTTTGAGCGAAAAATAATATTAAATATAGCGTATAAGTTTGAAAAGTTTATTGAAAGAAGTTTTTACATATTCAATGAAGCATTTATATTGATAATTTCACACCATCTGGAAGGATAATTAAGGTTGCTGTCAAAAATTAACATATAAATTGAACCCTTTGGTCTCCCCACCCTAACCTAGCACCAAACCCAATTCACCATGAGTCAAATTAATACATTTTTCAATCGAAACCTAATTTACCATGTTTCAAATTAATAATATTTTTGAATTATTCAAAACAAAATTACATAATTGAAATCTTACGGTTTTATCGCGTATTATTAATTTTCAAAGATTTTTCAAATAAAATAAATGAATGTATTGGGTGTTAACATAAGTTGTGTCCGTTTTTTTTTTCAATTTAAAAATGAACACTAAAAGTAAAACAAAATGGTAAATATGTTGTTTATAGTTAAGGCATTAACGTTGTGGAGGTTTAAAGACATTGTAATTTATTTTTAACAAACACTGTTTATTCTACTTTTTTGTGACGGTATAACCCTACCGGTTTCAAGGTTTTCACCTCATCTTCAGGGGAGCGCAAACAAGACTTCTGCGCTTCTTCTTCATCTTCAGGGGAGCGCAAACAGTCTTGTTTGCGCTCCCCTGAAGATGAGGTGAAAACCTTGTGAAGATGAGGTGAAAAAAGTGGAATAAACAGTGTTTGTTAAAAATAAATTACAAAATGGTAAATGTTACACGTCATTCGAAAGAAAAGTTTCTGCTCTATAAGATATTGTGTTTGCTTTTACGTTACATTTATTATTTTATTTGATTACAAGCCTTCAAAATGGAATATCAAGTAGACGAAAGTGAGCATTTTCGACACCTCCTTCTGTTCGCGTTCAATCGAGGGAATAAAGCTGCTCGCGCATATTTGCGAAGTGTACGGTGAAGATGCTATGAATAAAAGGACAGCTCGTTGATGGTTGTTGCGTTTCAAATACGGTAATTTCAACCCGAAAGACATGGAGAGTTCCGGACAACCAGTGGCCTTCGATGAGGACCGCTTAAACCATAGTATTCATGAAGCTTACTTTCGTCTACTTGTTATTCCATTTTGAAGGCTTGTAATCAAATAAAATAATATATGTAACGTAAAAGCAAACACAATATTTTGAGAGCAGGTCATTCTCTTTCGAATGACGTATAACATTTACCATTTTGTTTTACTTTTGGTGCTCATTATTAAATGGAAAAAAAAACGGACACAACTTATGTTAACACCTAATAATTACACTAATATTTTTTAGTATTTATATTAATTTGTCTTACGAGCATTTGTTTGCAAAAGACACTATAGTGTCGTAATTTGTTTTATCAAACACTGTTTATTCCACTTTTAGTAACGGTATAACCCTGCCGGTTTCAAGGCTTTCACCTCATCTTCGGGAGAGCACAAACAAGTCTTGTTTGTGCTCCCCTGAAGATGAGGTGAAATCCTTGAAACCGGTAGGGTTATGTTGTTACAAAAAGTGGAATAAAGTATTTGAAAAAAAATGTCTTTAAACCTCCACAACGTTAATGCCTTAACTATAAATCTGTGGCGTTATGGCAGAAGTTGATATGTCCGTTTTACCTTAGTTTACAGGAGAAGCAATATTAACTTTAATAAGCTGTTGTATTGAGTAGGTACTGATGTATTGAGTAAGGTAAAGAAGATCACGATGATATGGTTTGACCATGTAGTACGAATGAAAGAAACGAGACTAACAAAACAAATATAAAAGGAAAATGTGAGTGGAAGGCGTGTGAGAAGAGACCAAGAATATATACGAGTATGTGGGGTTATGGCAGAAGTTGATATGTCCGTTTTACCTTAGTTTACAGGAGAAGCAATATTAACTTTGATAAGCTGTTAAAATCAATACAAATAAGCATTTTTTAAGTTTTTCCAAACAATATATCTTTTGTTTGGATAATGACTGACACACTAAGTTTTGCCACAACATGCTTAGAAATATTTTCTACAAATTGGGAGAGTAAACACAAAATGACAAAAAACGGACATATCAACTTCTGCCATAACGCCACAGAAATAATACACTATAGTGTCGTAAATTAATTAAATAAATAATCCAATAATTCATTCTTGACGTAATTGTGGAATAAGAAAGTGATTAATTGTGCAATAACAAAGTGATTAATTGTGGAATAACAAAGTGATTAATTGTGGAATATTCTAAAAATATACGTTTTTCAACGAAATTCACAATATGTCACAGCAGTATGTTGATTAATTGTTTATTTTTAATTGACAGACAACAAATCCTCATTCGGATCATTGATGCCCGTTCAGTTGGGATGGGGCTTAATGATTCTACGATCGCTCCGTGGCGAAACAAATTGGAAATTTAAATTTGCCCCAGCGACATCGTTTCATATTTTATGGTAATGCCTGGATGTACGGCTCATTTCCGCTGCGAAAAACAATAAGCGATGCAAATTGATGTGAAATATGTAATTTTTATTCAATTTTATATTACGGTACAAATCAGGGGCGGGCTCGGAGTTTAGGTGATGGACAGAAAAAAAATTATTTACATAATATTCGAATAACTTTAAAAAATCTATAGTTATACTCATAAACCTGCTCAATATCTGAATAATGGTCATTATGAAATTTATTTTATTACATATGTCCATGAAAAAATATAGTTTTCAGTTTTCATATACGTTTTTTAATGTTTTTTTTTATTAATTTAGTATTTACTACTATAAATGTACAGCACCGGTACAAAAACTAAAATATATAGATGGTTGCCGTTCAATCCTCGGAGATTCCGGTTTCCTTCAAGTGTTTTCGGTAAAGAGCAGAGAGAAGAGATTCCTCTTTGGCAGGTAGAAGTTCGACGAGCAGGTAGAAGTTCACAGTAGACATTCCAATAAATAAGAATATATTGTTTCCGTTTTTAGTTTTTTTTTTAACCTGGCGAGTTTATTGCCATGTGGCAATCTCTTCCAACCAACCAGAAAGATGGTTTTATAGGCCCTAAGTGAAAACCAGACTGGAATCCTATTTTAAAAAATCTGGGTTCCAGCGGGGATCGAACCCACAACCTCCGGATCGGTAGACAAGTGTCTTACCACAAGGCCACGGAGGTCGTCGTCGTTTCTTATGTGCAGCCCATAGATTATCGTAAATCCCTTGATTCTGAAAATATCATGCGCATGATCCAAACATTTTTTTTATTGTTAAACCATTCAGACAGTCGATCGGAGCGTGGTTGTTATTGTGACAGTATTTTGAGTACTTGGGCTTTCAGGATGAATGATGAGTGGAAAGGATTTATGTGAGCTCGTGAGTGTGGGTTTCTTCTTGTTGTTTTAATTTTGGTTGTTTTTGTATTTGTGTTTCTGTTTATTTTTTTTTGTTTTAATTTTGTTTTAATTTTTATTTTTATTCTTATGATTGTGTGCGGTATATTGTGGGATGAATATTTTTAGTCTTTCTGTAGTGATGATGTGTGAGGAGTTGAATTTCGCAAGATGTTTCCAGTTGTAGTTGAGTGTCACTGTTTGTCAGGTTGATGAGAACGTGCAACGGGGTTTTGTTTTTGTGTAATCAAAAATCGGAAAGAAGTATCGATTAATTTTTTCATGCTAAATATCCTCAGTGAGATACAGGCAAAAGCCTAGTGTACTGGGGATACGACAAATGAAAGGCAACAAACCCAGATCCATTAAAATTGTATGTCCAAATCAAATTACCTGTTGTTTTTTTCACAAATTGTGTATATTTCTTGTCATGTGTAATAATAAATAAAATAAATAAATAAAAAAAAATTGCCTTCCTCTACTACGCCTTCCACTCACATTTGCACAATATATCGTAATTGTTTTGTTAATATTTATTCATTCGTTCGTTCCACGTGTCCAAACCATATCTGAGTATTATATTTGATATATCGCTATACCTTGATATTATTACAATTTAAAAATAAATTCACATTTGACCCAGATTTTTGGAAATACTCGTATGTTTATCCGAGTTCGTATCTGCTCTAATAATGGAGGGTCTAAGGCATTACCTAAGAAGAATAAAGAACTCTTATCCAGGATAAAATATGGAATCTTTATTCAAAACAAGATCGTTAGCATAACATATTTTATACGGAACTCTACATAAATTTTTCATTCTCCTGTTACAGCAGCTTTCACAGGTGCATAATCTCTTAATACAAAACCGATTTCTTAATATAAAACTCCCATTCTCCTGTTACAGCAGCTTTCACAGGTGCATAATCTCTTAATACAAAACCGATTTCTTAATATAAAACTCCCATTACAAAAACACAAATTAGAATACTTTTTTAAAAACCCTTTTCTAAAATGTTAAAGATGTCAACCAAAGTCATGATAGAGGAAAAGCACATGGCAGGTAAATTCGGTGTATTGTCAGTTAATATGTTAATATTTCTGTACCTCAAATAGTTGTCAGGAACATAAAACTTTAAAAAAAGGTACATATACTATTGAAACTTGAGTTGATACCACACAAATGGAGGCGTTTATTATAACATCAGAAGTAACGGTTCTGTGATAAGCGAAGAGACAGAAGAGACAGTAAAATGCGAAGAGACAGAAGAAGAAACATAAATAAGAAAAAATATAAACCCTAATACATCGTAAGAGAGGGAAGGAAAGAACATCATAACGGCAGTCAAGAAAGCTGTAATCATACAAACTATAATATGTTATATAGGTGCAAATCATGGATTTCCTTATATACTGCACCTTCAAACACTCGAAAAATGCCAACAAAAGTGCCTCAGGTCAATAATGAAGATTCGATGGTGCCAAAGAGTGATTTCTAAGAAGAGCTTATCGCTGTAGCATTGAGATTATGGCGTCGCGTGCTAGCCTGCTTTGGTCTGCATACGTAGCTTGTATACATGATTACAGACTCTTAAGAAGTATTTTTAGTGAGTTGACGGAAGGCATAAGAAAGTAAGATGGTAAGGCAAGAATATAAAGACATACTGTATGAGACGCTTAGAACAGTAATGCTCTACACAACTGGGAGCAAACAGTGGGTTGCTAATTATTAGGGGGCCAATAGAGAAATAAGTTGCAATAGTACAGCTTCTTGTCATATATGCAACAGGGTACGCCAATCACAAATTGGCATACATAATCATCTTCGATGGTACCAATCTCAAGAACCCTGATCGTCCACTTCGTATTGTGTCTTCAAGTATATTCGTCACGAGCAATGGGGAAGACAGAAAAGACGGAATCACGTTCAACGAATGGATGAAACCCAAAGTTACGTATAGTTTCTCATAGTTATACCAGGAGAACAGAAAGAGATACAGGAAATCCATATCTTAGGAATAATCCATTAATAACTGATCAAGAATCTATTGCAAGAAGAAAAACAACATTAAATTTTCGATATTTAAAGGAGTTGACAATGTAATATCGACTAAGCATCAAAAACAACATTAAATTTCCGATATTTAAAGGAGTTGACAATGTAATATCGACTAAGCATCAAAAACAACATTAAATTTCCGATATTTAAAGGAGTTGACAATGCGATATCGACTAAGCATCAAAAACAACATTAAATTTCCGATATTTAAAGGAGTTGACAATGTAATATCGACTAAGCATCAAAAACAACATTAAATTTCCTATATTTAAAGGAGTTGACAATGTAATATCGACTAAGCATAAAAAACAACATTAAATTTCCGATATTTAAAGGAGTTGACAATGCGATATCGACTAAGCATCAAAAACAATATTAAATTTCCGATATTTAAAGGAGTTGACAATGTACTCGTAATATCGACTAGGCATCCAAAACAACATTAAATTTCCAATATTTAAAGGAGTTGACAATGATATATCGACTAAGCATCAAAAACAACATTAAATTTCCGATATTTAAAGGAGTTGACAATGTAATATCGACTAAGCATCAAAAATGAAATTACTTGCCAAAGAGGTATTTTTTGTCCCAAAAAGGTATAAATATCTATTTCAAATATTTATTAACACTTGTTAGTGAAATCTTTAAAAAGCTTGTCTTTTAAAGTCGCGTCAAGAAAACATTCGCAGTTTGCTCTATCGGTACGTTCTAAGGCAACACAACATAACTAGCGTTTAAAAAGTTAAAATTTAGAAAAAAAAATATTTAAAAAAGCCAGTTCTAAAAAATAAAAATTGTTGAATAAAAATATAGAATTGAGGGCAGTCAGTATTTTTTAAACTACTACTTAACCACAAACAATCTAAATTTTCTGGCGTAAAAATCTGCTTCTTACCAATCACATATATCCTTATTATTTTGTACAGGATTAAAATATCTTAAACGATGTTGTTGGTTAGTGCACCTTTCCGAACGGAAGAAGGTCGTAGTAAGTACCCCACCTGAAGAAATATTTATTGAAGCGTCTTTTCTAGGCAACACATTTGACATAATATATTCTTATTTTAATTTTATTTTCTTTATTTACTAGACAAGTCAGTTAAAAGGAAAAGTATACCAAACGATTGTCAGACCCGCACTCCTCTATGGCTCCGAATGCTGGACGATGTATAACTCTTACTCTAGGCAACTAGAAACTGCTGAAATGCGCATGTTAAGATGGTCAGCTGGTGTGTCCCTAAGAGACAAAATAAAAAGCTCACGCATTCGTGGAAGCCTGGGTGTTACAGACATCAACAGCAAAATGGAGGAGAGGCGATTGAGATGGTATGGGCACGTTGGACGCAGATTACCCGATCACATTGTGAACCAGGCAATCTCCATGGATCTTCCTCGAATAACAACCAGAGGAAGACCAAAGTGGTCATGGGTGGTGCAAAAAGATAACCTGATGCAGAGGCACGGCCTGGGGGACGTAGTCCGGGACAGAAGAGCATACAACCTGAGGACGAGGAGAGCTGACCCAACAGTCTTCGCAGACAGTGAGTTGGGATGGAGCCAGGGAGAAGATTTACTAGACAAGTCAGTATAATATGTATATGGGAAGAAGACATAATTTTTTTTTAATTCAAAGTGGACACTGTCAAATTATATAGGTTTGTTTGCCTCCCATTTCTCATATTCACTTTGTTTTGTTTTTTTTTCCTGTATCTTATTGTGGATATATAAAAGTGAAAAAATGGTCGATGTTTTCACCGGTTGTTGATTAAATATTAAATAACTCTCATTAACTTGATAAGTTGTGAGACTTAATAACAAGTATGTAACCAAGTAAGTCCATACTTGGTTTAAATAATTTCGCAAAATGTAGCTCATCTCACAATATCCTACGTACATTTATCAAAAACAATTATTAACAAAACGATTTATTTAAAAACATACAATTTGTATTATATTATACGAGTACTTTCAGTGTATGCAGTACAACCGGCCAAGTATATTGGACAATATCTTCTAGCAATCCAGAAAGAATTGTCATAAAGTGAAAACCAGAGTCAAATCTTTTTTTTTTACAAACGGGAATCATATCTGCAAAATCCACGAGTTTAAAGTGTTTTAATATATTACAAAAAATATGTCTAATAAATATTAAACCATAATACTCGTATTACATTTTTTTACGAATAGCGTTGGATTCAATTCATTTAATTAAAATAGAGAAAATGAAGACAAATCGAGGGGAGCCGAGTCAGCGGATTTTGCAGATCGGCAAGTATACCGGGTGCTCGCAGCACAGTAACGTCATTAAAAAGAAAACCCCATGATAATTACCATAAATCATCTCCGCCCCACTTCCCAGCACAGCGCCGTCAAAGGATGATACTATGGACCTATTGACGTTTCGAATAACCAACCCCGAAACGTGCTCAAGTGCCACCCTTGAGGGGAGATAAACTCCCCTAGCTCCGGCTCGTAGGATTTTTATTTTGTAACGTTGCTAATGAAGATGAAAGAAATCGATGGTTTGTTTTATTCAATCTTTGAATTTAGATAAATATGAGTGTTTGTTACAAATTAGAGGCGAGGAATTGTTGGGCATGATTTTGATGTTGTTGTATAGATTATGATGCTGGTAGAATTATGTAACATACAAGACAATGATACTCCATAGCACTATATAAAGTGGAAACATGGACGATGAGAAAGAAAGAAACAAATATTTTTATTTTTATTTATTATTACACATGACAAGAAATATACATAATTTGCGAAAAAACAACAGGTAATTTAATTTAGACATACATTATTTTAATGGATCTGGGTTTGTCGCCTTTCATTTGTCGTATCCCCAGTAAACTAGGCTTTTGCCTGTATCTCACTGAGGATATTTAGCATGAAAAAATAAATCGATACATCTTTCCGATTTTTGATTACACAAAAACCAAACCCCGTTGCACGTTCTCATCAACCTGACAAACAGTGACACTCAATTACAACTGGAAACATCATGCGGAATCAAACTCTTCACACATCATCACTCCAGAAAGACCAAACTTGTTCATCCCATAATATACCGCACACAATCATATGAATAAAAACAAAAACAAAAGTACGAGTAAAACCAAAAATGAACCTAAAATGAAACAAAAATAAAACCAAAAATGTTCATCCCATAATATACCGCACACAATCATAAGAATAAAAATTAACAGAAAAATATACAGAAACACAAATACAAAACAACAAGAAGAAACCCACACTCAAGAGCCCACATCAATCTTTTCCACACGTCATTCATCCTGAAAGCCCAAGTACTCAAAATCTTGTCGCAATAACAACCACGCTCCGATCGACTGTCTAAATGGTTTTCCTTTCTTTATCTTTATTGAATTCGGCACGCAATTGAAACATGATAGATGCCTTCGAGATGAGATGTTGGAGGCGAATGCTCCGTACCCCATGGACCGCAAGATAGTTACTCTCAGGTGATATTCAACGTTGGGGGGACCTGACATGACACTGGGAAGAAGAAGATTCCATTTTGTTTTTTTTTCCTGTTATTCTGTTCTTCTAGCTCTGATAACGCTCAATGGCATCGCAAATTGTCTATACTATAGCAGACTAGATCGAGAGGTTGATTTTATAATCTCATTCGATACGATCCATTACTATTATGCAAGAAATATCAGTTAGACATTGAATATCACAAAACTCTTTGTGAAGTTTATCTACCTGATGCAGATCGATTCGAGGTTATCAACATTTCAATCTTGCAACAGAACCGTCAATATCAAATAGCATTTACTGTACCAAAATAGACAAGATTAAAAGTGTCCATTTGATGACTTAATAAAGATAAATATCAATGTCAATCCATATTTAATAGTGATTTACAACTATCCCTCCTGCACAGACGGTGTCTCTAGAAACGAATAAGGTTTCTTAAACATTACGTTCGCACACTTATAAGAAAATAAGATTTAGGGCATAAGAATTTTAGAAAGGCTTAGGTGGGGCATAGCAGAAAAAACGTTGGAAAACACTGCCCAAGATCGTTCCAGTACCCCCAAGGGGCGGTATATTTTACCCACTTCGAAGAGCATTGTTTTAAAATAGAATACAGGCGGCCCTCGACTTTTGTACATTCTACTTTCGCACATTTTTTTTAAATTCAATTTTTGAAAGATTTTTGTCGATAATGCATAAAAAATCCGAGCCCCTTTGAGGAGAGTCTGCTCTTTGAACGGCGATATTTAAATAGTCATTTTTATAAAATGTATGTACGGCGTTATATAAATTTTAGAAACAGGAAAAAAACCTAGTTTACTGGGGACAGGACAAATGAAGGGCAGCAACTCAGATCCATATATGTAAATTAAGTGTCCACTTTAAATTACCTGTTTTAATTTTTTCCGCCTTGTTTTTTTCATAAACAATGTATATATAAAATTACTTGTCATGTGAATAAATAAATAAACAAAATTTATTATAATTACTATTACTTTTGTAGTATACTCAAGTAATAGTAATTATAATGTATAACTTGTAATAAAAATTACAATTACTATTACAGGCGGCCCTCGACTTTCGCACAATTCACTATTTCGCACATTTTTTTAAATTCAATTTTTGAAAGATTTTTGTCGATAATGCAATAAATTTCGCTTCCATGCAGTTGCTCCCACTTTTTTGGAAGAACTATAACATATGAAACGCAATAAACAATATTGGAGACTCGTGGGCTGAAATAAATAAGTCAACAATGAAAGGTTCCTGGAAACAATTATGCCCACAAATGATGAGTGATATTATAAATTCTGAATAAACTCCGGAAACTATCACAGATGAAAAAGTTAGCTTATGAATGAACTAAACTTGGAAGTCAACAACGAAGATGTTAATGAGTTGATTGAATCTCACTCAGTACATCTGTAAAATGAATACTTAATTGAGCAACAAGAGTTGAATGAAAGTGAGGAAGAAGAAGCTGATAAAATCATCAAGACTTTGACAATCAAAAATATGAATAAATCCTTCATGCATCTTGACAAATTTTTGACTATTATGAAAAAAAGTGATCCCAATGGAGAACGTATATCTCAAGTACGTAAGGCGATTGAGAAAGACACATCATGTTATAGAACTCTTTATCAAGAAAAGAAAAAAAAGGGTAGTATTCAACTAACTCTTGAAAAGTTTGGAAAGAAAACACCTGAAAGCACTTAAACACGTCTCGTTAACTTAATTATGTATATTGATAAATAAATATTTCAAATATATTATTGATAAATAAATATTATTATTGATAAATAAATATTTTCAAATAGTAAAATTATAATGTATTTTTTACATCCCTCTACTTTCGAACATTCAACATTCGCACACATACGAGTACATTTTCAGGAACCAATTATGTGTTAAAGTCGTGGGCCGCCTGTACACTTGTTCTAACCACAATTTTCTTGATACATACTAAAAAATTATGTGAGTAAATGTGATCTAAATAGGAAAATTCTTCAACTTGAACCGGAAGATGTACACGTAAACTACAAAACTAATATAAGAAAAATAAATACGAGTTGTATAATTATCCTCAGGTTAATTCTAAGGAAACACCTTTCTTGGAGTAAGCAAACAGCAAAATTAAACAATAAATACATTGCAAAACAACGAGAATAACACGAGTAAAGTAACAACAATTAAATTGTACGCTTTGAAGTTATCGAGCTCATGCGGCCCAAACGGCGACAGCTCCGAGTCACGAGCGTATCGATAGAAGGTGGAACCGTTGTTATATACATTTTATATGTTTTCCCATTGAGGACAACGACAAACGATTTTCCGCGCGACAGTACAAATTCCCTTTCAATCGTAAACCTGCCTCAGTTATTATGCCGAAACCTGACACCCTAAGCCAAAGGATATTGTGCGGCGTAAAGTTTCCAAAACAAAGTTCCGGTCTTGCTTTACTAACAGGAAGTTCGTTCCTTGCCACTCAAGACACGACGTCTTTATATACAAGAGTAACTTCTCTTTGGAATACGTCTGATTGCATCTTGTAGCTTTTACCGGCCGGTAGTTGTTCTTCGTCTGAGTATCTTAATAAGTCTAACTTGTCGAGGAGTTTCTTGGTTATTTGATTGCCCGTGTCTTCAACGGAAATTGTAGGAATAATTTTAAATTATTTAAAACTTCTAAAATTGTTACAAAAGATTATAAGAGATATTTTAATTACATAGTTCATCACTAACCGAATACGTTTAATTACGTCTTAATGCTTTTAACAATCGATAGTGTTCTTCATCCGAGTTTCTTAAGTCTAACTTGTTGAGGAGTTTCGTGGTTATTTGATTGCCCGTGTCTTCAACGGAAATTGTAGGAATAATTTTAAATTATTTAAAACTTCTAAATTTGTTACAAAGGATTATAAGAGATATTTTATTTACATAATTCATCACTAACCGAATACGTTTCATTACGTCTTGATGCTTTTAACAATCGATAGTGTTCTTCATCCGAGTTTCTTAAGTCTAACTTGTTGAGGAGTTTCGGGGTTATTTGATTGTCCGAGTCTTCAACGGAAATTGTAGGAATAATTTTAAATTATTTAAAACTTCTTATTTGTTACAAAGGATTATAAGAGATATTTTAATTACATAGTTCATCACTAACCGAATACGTTTAATTACGTCTAAATGCTTTTAACAATCCATAGTGTTCTTCATCCGAGTTTCGTAAGTCTAACTTGTTGAGGAGTTTCGTGGTTATTTGATTGCCCGTGTCTTCAACGGAAACTGTAGGAATAATTTTAAATTATTTAAAACTTCGAAATTTGTTACAAAAGATTATAAGAGATATTTTATTTACATAGTTGATCACTAACCGAATATGTTTAATTACGTCTTAATGCTTTCAACAATCGATAGTGTTCTTCATCCGAGTTTCTTAAGTCTAACTTGTTGAGGAGTTTCGTGGTTATTTGATTGCCCGTGTCTTCAACGGAAATTGTAGGAATCATTTTAAATTATTTAAAACTTCTAAATTTGTTACAAAGGATTATAAGACATATTTTATTTACATAGTTCATCAATAACCGAATACGTTTCATTACGTCTTGATCCTTTTAACAATCGATAGTGTTCTTCTTCCGAGTTTCTTAAAAGTCTAACTTGTTGAGGAGTTTCGTGGTTATTTAATTGTCCGAGTCTTCAACGGATGTATCTCGGCCGGGGGAATGTTTGTGGGATGAGTCCGGACGTTTTAATGTCTTCTCTCATGAATGTATTTTTTTTTGTCATCTATTTATTTTCTGTTTTTTTATCTTCTTGTTCTTTGTGTTCAAGGGTGTGGGCTGAAAAAAATCTGATGTCCCCGTGGCTGAGCTCGCCCTATATTGGTGAAGAATATCTTGGCCGGGGGGGTGTTATTAGATGAGCCCAGACGTTTTGATAGCTTCTGTTTTTTAATGTATTATTTTTTTAATGTGTTCTTGAAATGTGTCTAAATGTATTATGTACATACTATGTTGCTATCAATAAACCTGTATTTATTTAATAATTTATTTATTTAAATTAGTAAGAACAATTTATAATGATCAATGTATAACTCCTAAGAGCAATAACAAGTTAATTCTGTAGCCGAATAGGTATGTTTCATTGCATCTTACAGTTTTTAACGATCAATAATTGTTCTTCTTCTGAATCTCTTAAAAAGTTTAAGCTTTTTTAGATTAATTTCTACTAGGCATTAGGAGACAACTCCTCATTCATTACTAACCGAAAACGTTTCATTGAATTTACAACATTTAACGATCGATAATTGTTAATCATCAAACATCAAACTTAAAAAAAAAAGTCTAACTTATTGGGGAGTTTCATGATTATTGGGTTGATGCAAAAGTAATGATCGTTTTTTATGATCCCAGGTAAAAAAAATCCCAGGTAAGAAATGATGAATAGTATCTTCTTTTAAATGATTCCATTGTATAAAGGATGCTTTCCCTCTACTTTCTATTCAGTTTTGGCCTGGCCAGAGTACAGTGAAAAGCCCTTGTATTTTTTCAAAATGTCGGTCGATAAAGTGCATTTACGTCATTGTTTACTTTATGAATTCCGTAAAGACAATACCGCGAGTGTGGCAACCAAAAACATTTGCGGCGTGTATGGAGCAGATGTCATCAAAGTTCGACAGGTACGAAGATGGTTTACAAAATTCCGATCTGAGGATTTTTCACTATTTGATAAACCACGTACCGGGCGGCCATTGAAGTCTGATGACAACAAGTTAAAAGTCATAATTGACACAAATCCACGTCTAACCACCAGGGAGATCGCGTCGATGATGGGAGTCAACCAAACAACCGTATTAAGACATTTGAAGCGTATGGGGATGGTTTCGCGGTACAACGTTTGGATACCTCATCAATTGTCGGCTGCCAATTTATTGGATCATGTTTCAACGTGCTTTGCTTTGAGTGCGAGATAAAAACATGAACCTTTTTTGCATCGTTTGGTAACAAGAGATGAGAAATGGGTCGTGTACAACAACGTGACAAGAAAAAGACATTGGGCTATACCTGGACAAGCCCCATTAACAACTTCGAAGGCCGAAATCCATCAAAAAAAGTAATGCTTTGTGTTTGGTGGAATTGTAAGGGTATTGTGTATTTTGAACTCTTGGAACGCAATTAGACAATTACAACAGAACGATATTGTCAGCAATTATCCAAATTGAACATCACCCTTCAAAAGGATAGACCAGAATTGGTAAACAGAAAAGGGGTAGTGTTTCATCCCGACAACGCGTGACCACATGTGGCTTTGATGACCCAATACAAGCTAAATGAGTTGAATTGGGATGTTATCAAGAATCCACCGTATTGTCCAGATCTTGCTCCTTCCGATTTTTATTTATTACGATCGCTGCAAAAAATTTTAAATGATAAAAAATTTGATACAATAGAGCAGGTAAAAACATCCCTTACTACATTTTTCGCATCAAAATCCACGGAATTTCACACTAATGGTATTAATAAGTTGATAGAAAGATGGGAGAAGGTTATAAGAACTGATGGAAATTATAAAATTGATTAAATAAATATTACAAATCTAAAAAAAAAATGTTTAATTGTATATGTAAAAAACGATCATTACTTTTGCATCAACCCAATATTTGATTGCCCGGGTCTTCAACGGAATTTGTTGGCATTATTTGGATCGGTTTAATACTAATAAATTAATTCAGCCAGATATTATAAGAACCATGTTTTTTTTTTTATCCACTTTGCACGGTTTTCTCCTGTAACATAAAGAGGGTCTGCTTCTAGCGTTAGCTTATTCGTTAGGAATAATATCAGCCAGGATTCTTCTCATACTGCTAGGCGGTACAGAGAATATATCAACCGTGTCATTCAGTTGGTTCAATATCTCTATACCACGCGTGACTGAGTGTTTAGCCATGATATTCGTCCTGTAAGTTGGTATGTACAACAGAGGGTGATTTCTTGCACGGCTATATTTATTGGGAACATATAAACTAAGTGCTTCTAGAATAACCGAACACATTTGATTGTATCTTACATCTTTTACAGATCATTATTTGTTCTTCATCTGATTATCTTAAAAGGTCTGACTTTTTTGGGGAGTTTCGTGGTAATTTGATTTCCGGAGTATTCAATGGAAATAATAAGAATAATGTGCATTATATTAAAAATCCTAAATTAATTAACCTATGGATTACAA
Source organism: Odontocerum albicorne (assembly GCA_949825065.1). Classification (NCBI taxonomy): domain Eukaryota; kingdom Metazoa; phylum Arthropoda; class Insecta; order Trichoptera; family Odontoceridae; genus Odontocerum; species Odontocerum albicorne. Next base: position 5,574,127 of record OX463840.1, on the reverse strand, counting down.
GAACTTTATCTTGTTCATTCACTTAAGCTACGGTTTCCTAAGAAAGCGGGTTCATTATATAGCGCACGTAACATGACGTGATGCTGGCGCGCCACCAGACGGCAGAAATGAGAACCCACAACTGTCAGTTCGAAACGTCAAACTGACAGCTCCCGATATTATTCCGCATATTTTGTTCCAACTGGGCTTTTCTATAGTATTTGCTCTTCACATTATACAAAGATTCATTATTTCTTACAAAATCAATCAATATTTCGTCATTTTCACTGGTCCAAATTAAATTACGTTTGCGTCGCATCCGCCTGGCGCGCCGCCAGACGGCAGAAATGAGAACCAACAACTGTCAGTTGGAAACCAAATCTGATTCCAAATATTTTGTTTCAACTGGGCTTTTCTATAGTCTTTGCTCTTCACATTATATTATATAAAGCTTCATTATTTCTTACAAAATCCATCAATATTTCGTCATTTTCGCTGGTCCAAATTAAGTTTGCACTCATTTCTTTATTTTAAAACGGTGTCTGCTACACGGGAAAAATCGTTCCACGACTGTTAGCTCCGCTATCACGGCCGTCATGCAAATGACAGCATTGCTGTTTGATATTACACTCACAACCAACGCACTCTAGTTAACCAACGCCATTGGTTTGCATAGACAATGTTTTGTTACGTGCGCTATATAACGACACAGCCGAAACTCTCTAGGAAACCACACCATATGGTTTACATAGACAATGTTTTGTTACGTGTGCTATATAACGACACCACGTTCTTAGGAAACCAATGATTTACCGAATACACTTGATTGCATCTTGCAAATTTTAACGATAGTAAGTTGTTGTTCATCACAATCTCTTAAAATGTCTAAACTTGTTCGGGAGTTTCGTGGTTATTTGATTCCCTGAGTCTTCAACGGAAAATTGTTGGAATAATTTGTATTGGTTTAAAACTTCTTTATTTGTTTCAAGTAGAGATGGTAAGTGCTTCTTCTTGTTTACTCGCTCACAGAATACTCCGCATTGCATCTTACAGCTTTTAGTTGTTTTTCATCTGAGACTCTTGAAGAAAATTGTTGTTAGCTTGTCGGGGATTTTCATTGTTTTTTTAATTGCTCGATAAGAAAAGAAACAACAAATAGCTTTTAAATATCTAGTTGAAATAAATTGAGTTGTTTTATCAAATATTTCAGTTTTTATAATAAAGTAGTTTATTGCATAACATTCTTATGAGGGCTTTTAAATTAAAACAAATTTCACCGTTCTCCATTAGTAACGTCTTTGATATAAAGAAAATGGTCTAACAAAGACGTTAAAATAAGTTATACATATTTCGTAGTAAATGAGATTTATAGATCATGAATATTTTCCTTTTAATAAGTATTAATCACTTGGGAAATACTTTGAAGATTAATGTAATTAAATTATAACGTTCTTTCGTACTTGACGTTTTAATTATTATTTATAATTTGAATTATTTTTTCAATTTATTATTTAATAAAGTGATCCATAATACAAATAGTAAGCGGGAAGAGCGACAGCTGAGATGGTACGGGCACATAAGACGGAGACCACCAGACCATACTGTAAATCAGGCAATTTATGTGGATCTTCCTCGACAGCCGTCCAGACGAAGACAAAGAACTCCTGGATGACTCAATGCTTCAAAATCCTGCAGAGAAACGGCCTAGATGAAAGCGACACCCAGAACCGAAGAATATACAGCCTGAGAACGAGAAGAGCCGACACCAACAGCCTGCCTAGGCAAATGAGTTGAGACAATGCCAGGAAGAAGAATATAATACAAATATTTGCCCAAGGCTATATACTAATTTATATCTTGAAGAACTAATCTTATTTATATATTATAACTATAAACGAACTAATTTTTATATCTAACATGTAATTTTTATTTTTAATAATCTTAATATTTAATTTCTAAGAATTAGTTAACACTTACATACTAACTTACAACTAGATAACAATTCTTACAGTTAATTATTTTATTTCTTTCTTTTTATACACATGTCCTTTCGTTAAGGCTACTTACATTTTATGACATTCACTCAGACCTTGGTCCTTCCTGCTTATACTATAGATGGACTAGACAGGCAACAGATGATGCTTCTGAAGCTAAATAAACGGTTTTGATCAGGGCAACAAAAGGAATAACAACGAAATAAAGTAACATAAAATACACGGATATACATAAAAAAAATGCTAGTCGCTAAGTACATTTTCTAATGCAAATGAAAAAAGCCTTGTTTCACTTCCTTCCAATCTACATCAGATGGCCATAAAACTCTTATAAAGTTATCTAAAAGCATCTGTCACGGTCTACCACGTGGTCACCTTCCATCCTGTTAGGATTATGTAATTATATTGCTTGACCGTGTCAACTGAAATCTGCTGACATGGCTTACTATAACAATAATAAAATAATGATTTATTTAGCGCTGTTTAGAGAGCAGACTCTCTTCAAGGACGCTCTAACTCGAGATTCAAACCCACTATTATGAATAAGTTGAGTGTAATGATAAGAAGGTGGTGGCTGCGGCCATTAGATTAGGACATATCCCACGTCTGAAGATGTTTAAAAAAGTATGTTTAGTAGGACTGGACATGTACGTGTATATAAAAAGAAATAAACATTGAAACAATTTGCTATTATACTTTGTCATCCAGATATAAGTTAGTTTGTAGGTGTAAACTATTTCTAAGAAATTAATTATTAATATAATTAAAAATTGTATGTAGGTAAATTAAAATTACGTAAGTTTATAGTTATAATATAAAAATTAGATTATGTTGTTTATAGTTAAGGCATTAACATTGTGGAGGTTTAAAGGCATTGTAATTTATTTTTATCAAACACTGTTTATTCCACTTTTTTATGACGGTATAACCCTACCGGTTTCAAGGCTTTCCCCTCATCTTCAGGGGAGCGCAAACAAGACTAAATGCTGTTCGAACTGGCACCGATATAGAGGCTTCAACGGTTGGGGGCTGAGGGGGGGAGGAGGGGAGAAAGGCATGGGACAATTTCGGCCAAGAGCGGAGAGATTTTGGGTAAATAACTGTTCAACAGATGTTCCGATCGGTGTACTGATTTAGAAATTTTTAGGGCCTCTAATCTGTCCAATTTATTTCCGTTACCACTGATATGTAAGAATTTGGAATCATCGATAGAAAAAGTATGATAATCATTGTCACCGCGAGAATCATAAATAAATAAAATAAGGATGTAAATTTATTGTATTATTTTTAGTAAATATGACAGAGATTCTTTATTGGCCTCTTAATTTCTAGTCAGTAATATGAAGTTTAGATCAATGACGGGAGTTCTATGTGATCCGAAAATACCAGTAAAGTTAAAAGGAAAAGTATACCAAACGATTGTCAGACCCGCACTCCTCTATGGCTCCGAATGCTGGACGATGTATACCTCTTACTCTAGGCAACTAGAAACTGCTGAAATGCGCATGCTAAGATGGTCAGCTGGTGTGTCCCTAAGAGACAAAATAAAAAGCTCACGCATTCGTGGAAGTCTAGGTGTTACAGATATCAACAGCAAGATGGAGGAAGGGCGATTGAGATGGTATGGGCACGTTGGACGCAGAGCACCCGTTCACATTGTGAACCAGGCAATCTCCATGGATCTTCCTCGAATAACAACCAGAGGAAGACCAAAGAATTCATAGGTGGTGCAAAAAGATAATGATGCAGAGGCACGGCCTGGGGGACGTAGTCCGGGACAGAAGAGCATACAACCTGAGGACGAGGAGAGCTGACCCCAACAGTCTTCGCAGACAATGAGTTGGGATGGAGCCAGGGAGAAGAAGTAATATGTGTATAACGTGTTTCATTCCTAATTTTTTTTCACTCCACCGACCATTCCTATTGCTTTGATTGATGATATTATTTACTTTTGTCATGTTCATAAATTTCGTAACGATGAATAATCATTTAAATATTTTTTGCGACCGTGTAACTTACTTTATTTACTATGATCTAGTTGGTTGGAAGAGATTGCCACCTGGCAATAAGCCAGATTATTTTAACAATGAAATGTTGAATAAAAAAAAATAAAAAAAGGTGAAATAAAATTAAGAACCGCTGCATTAGCACGTTTGCCTTTACGTTCCCCGAGTGTGTAATCGAGAAAATAATTTCAGCGTCAATTTACATGGAATCTCTTGGTCTTCGCATTACAGCGACAAACACAGACATCCTGAAATATTCGTCAAACTAATATGTACTGCCTGATTCAGACTTAAACATGTGCCCACTAAGTAAGTTCCTTAATTAAAATTAAGTCTTGGCAGACACAGACATCACTTCAGTCCATACAACCAGGGAGGGTATTTATAGAATGATTTATATTACGATCAACATCAGAGCCAAGAAATCCTACTGTGGTAGAAGGAGAAAATAAAATAAAGAACATATTAATTTTGCTAATTCAAAACACTCCAAATCAAAGAAACTTAACGGTACTTCTTTTCTAATTTAATAATGTTTTTCTATTTCAAATCATTAAATCTAATTAGCCTGAGCTTCAAAGATAGGCGAGCAATATGGAGCTTATATAGAAATGAAACCGCTGTGATATTATATGGAGACAGCAGTGCTGAGGTTAGTCTTATTAAGGGAGTGAGATAGGGATGCTCGATGTCACCGACATTGTTCATTGTTATATATAGTAGGATATCGACAAAACGAGGGAGGAGATGAGAGATTGATCCGGCGTGAGGATCCAGGGGAGAAAGATTGACATGATAAGGTATGCCGACGATAGTGCACTGATTGCGGAGACGGAACAGGAATTGAACGACGCCTTAAAAAAGATGGAAAAAATTTTGTCATCCAATTTCAATATGAAAATAATCAAAGACAAAACAAAATGTGTGGTTGCTGGAAGAGAGGAGGTGGCCGCGAGTGTTGTTCTGGGTGGCGTCAGTGTTGAACAAGTGAGGGAATTTGTTTACTTAGGCAGCAGAGTATCCCAAGATGGCCGATCAAAGGCAGAAATAATAAGTAGGGTCCAACAGACAAGAGTTGCTTTTAACAAGAAATCCAAGATATTTGAATCTCCCAACATTGATATCAATGTTAGCAAGAACTTAGTGAAAACTCTTGTCTGGAGTGTGCTGCTGTATGACCATCAGCCAGAGCGAATCCGAGTGTCTGGCTGCCTTTGAGATGTGGTGCTACAGGCGCATGGCCAGGGTCCATTGGTCAGATCACATCCGAAACGACGAGGTATTGAGCGTGGTTGGAGAAGCAAAGCAACTCCTAAATAGAGTTGCCCAACAACGATCCAGTTGGATAGGTCATAACATCAGGCACCCAGGCCTGCTCCTTACCATCGTCGAGGGAATGATTGAGGGCACTAACCATAGATGCCGCCCTAGATATAGCTACATGGACCGGGTGATACGGGATGTGCGCTGTGGCAACTAGCAAGAGATGAAGAGACTGGCGGATGAATGAGATGAGTGGAGGGATCGAGTGCTTGGTGCAGACTAATCCTAGGATTGTAACCCGGAAAAAAAAGTTCTATTGTACTTTTCTTACTCGTATCACAAAGATGGTTTAACAAGTAGAGTACAAGTAATGTACTTCTTACTTGATTCCACAAACCCCGGATCAAAAAATAGGTGTCTTGCCAATTAGGACACGGAGGTCATCTGAAACTTGCAAAAATATTCCAGCAAGTAAAATTTATATTTAATGTTTGAATGAAGACTTAATTGTTTCTTTATTACATACAAAAATGACGTTATGTGAAATTTGTTGGTCTTATAAGCATACATACAATTTTATTTAAATAACATACAGATGACCATTGCTAAGTTGGTGCGATGCCTGTTTTCCAACTCGGTTGGAACTCAAGATTTTTTAAAAGGGATTCCAGTCTGGTGTTCACTTAACCTTTCCTTCCCTGTGTTGGGTATCTTCTACACATTGCTTCTAATAACCATCAATATCTCTATAAATATAATAAATACAAGGTTAAGATTTTAGGTATTCCTCCATAATATATTTACGCATTGATTTAAAAAATAATATTAATAATAATCAGAATTTATCGACTACATCGAGGTGTTTTGTAAAGATCGAAAACAAATTCGCATTTAAACGCGGCGAACGCCTCGTCTTGACGATAGGTGAATAGTATGCGGGAAGCGCGACACTATATTCGCATCTCACTCTTGCATACTCCACTGAATTGCGAGGAGCTCAATTGCCTCAACGCCGCAAGCATATGCGTAAGCGCCGGGGTATAAGACTGTATTCCGCGCCGTTTTTTAATGTTTTCAGCAAATAAATCTCAATTATTATAATTTTTAACTTCAATTATAATTAATTAAGGGAATTATCTATGAATGTTCTTATTTTTCCGATTTAAAATCGCTAATTTTTTATTGCGTACTCACTACCCAACACCGTAACACGCGTATTATTTTTATCACCGTAAGGGAAGGGTTAAGACCTCTTTAAAATCTTTCTGGTTGTTTTAAAGAGAATGTTGTTCAATATAAAACGAAAATGTAATATAATGATGTATAAGTCGATGTCCTAAATTTAAAACGAGAATTAAATAATTATCAAAATTGGGAAGGTAATATGTCCGTTTGCATTAAAATATATATGACATAATAATTCATTGTAAATATATCTGAAATTCTTAAAATCGCTTAAGGTGACATGATTTGTTGTTTAAAATCAAATCATAATAATTAAAATAGTTATTCTAGTTTAAAATATGATATTCAGGTCTGAGAAGGTTTAATTTATATTCATGTCCGTGTCTGGCCCATCAATTATGTCACGTGTTTCCAGGCAGGAGACAACTGAGATCACCTTATCATTCTCAAAATTCAGGTCCTCTCCAGAGCATGTAGTACCGATATTTGGACAAACTAGCATGTGTCAAGAGTCCTGTATATCCTCATAATCACATTCAATGCTACGTTAGTTCAAGAAACCTCATAATGTTACATCTAGTTACCCCTACTCAGTCCAATTAGTGATTTCCAAGTAGGCCAAGGCAGATGGTTTCCAGGTGCCAAATTTTCCAAGAGCTCCATCCAGTCGTCAGGTGTGTATCTTTCCATTTCGAGAAATCGTCAGTTCTTGCGCTCTCTTCATGAAACTATTCCCGGATTTCAATCTTGATATTGCATGTTGGTAACCAAATAAAGAGTGGTAGCCTGGGGGTCACTGGCATAAACAGTAAGCTGAAAGAGCGACAGCTGAGATGGTACGGACACATAAGACGGAGACCACCAGACCATATGGTAAATCAGGCAATGTCTATGGATCTTCCTCGATAGCTGTCCAGATGAAGACCAAAGAACTCCTGGATAACTCAATGCTCCAAAATCCTGCATAGAAACAGCCTAGATGAAAGCGACACCCAGAATCGAATAACATACAGCCTCAGAACGAGAAGAGCCGACCCCAACAGCCTACCTAGGCAATGAGTTGGGACAGTGCCAGGAAGAACCAAATAAAGAGTGAATTCAATTTTAAATTTACAATTTAACGTGATGCACTCGATCACTTGCATCAAAAGTTTACATTGAATATAATCATTTTCTAAATAATAATTTGTCAACATGTCATCTGGCAGAATTTCTAGTCGCGGATATGTTCGCAATGAGTCCGTTTAATTTATCTACACATATTATGTAGTCGAATGAAAAATTATTTATAAAATTTAAATAATATTTCGAAAAATTATTGAATATGTTAACTGTCCCGGATTTATTGTAACTCGGATAATCATGAGTTTACAGTATCACAACATAATGTAGGCTGTTGTACTTACACCATTATCATAATATCGGCAGACTAACGACGTCTGGAGTGCGCATTAACAGCCAGACTATCTGATATAGCCCGACCCCGCCCCTTCTTCGCATAAAGCAATTATAATACATGGAGACATTTGCTGGTGCCTGGGAACCATGAAAGGGTGAACATATCGCAACTCATTATTGTAGAGGCTTTCTATATAGACAGACATTATTTTTTTTTCCTCAGCTCCCTGTAGGTGTATCCAAAATATTAAACGACACAATTTCTCTCTAGCTATGGATGTTTTAATAGCAAATTTTTAATCTTCAATATTGTTCCTTCGCCCTTTTGAATTTTTTGCGGTAATCTGCAACGTTCCCCCTATGGTTTTCATTGTGTGTGCGGCCCATCAACTTATATGTGCAAATTTAAAACACCAATAAAATAACACGAATACCTTTAAACAAGGGATAATTCATGAAGTCTTTATTCGAAATACGTAACATAATACGAGTAAGTTGTTTCCATGTTCCGCACACATCTCAAAGAAAGGAACCTGAGAACCCAGCATAAAATATCAAATAAAATATATAATTGCGCAAAACAAAATATGGTTACAATTTCCTTACTTTGAGATGTGTGCGGAAGATGGAAACATGTGGGCGGATAATTTTTAACAGATGTGCGGCCGCACACGCGCACACCTTAGAGGGAACGTTGGTCATCTATATTAATTCGTAGATCCTCATTTTGTGGCATTGCGATAGTAATCGAGTCAATATTTTTTTAAGGAATCTCCACTCAGCCTTACGTCGGTTCATCTACGGACGATGTAATACCACTACACCATCTCCCTGTCGGAGTAAGTACAGAGGAGAATGCACTAGACTTTTATATCTTGACATACATCCTTAGCCTTCTTTGCATCCATCTAGTTTTACGTGCATTTTTCTTGACTTTTTTAACATTCTTTGGTGAGTTTTCGTGTCATGGTGTCAATGCCCCATCAGTGTTTTTTTTACATCTCTTAACAGTTGAACGTTTGAGTAGTTAACAAATTTGAAGCACATTGCAGCTTTTGAAAATATTGAAAGCCTTCTCGATAATGTGGAGTGACACGAAGATAGTAGTACCCTTGTCGATAAAGAAATGCTGCAAACACCACTTGCTGAAAAGTTAACATAGGAAAAAAGAGCCTTCTTTGATTTAGTATTTAAATAAAAGTGTCGATCTGTAGGATAATTTTAAGTTGTTGTTTTATTTTTCTTGTTGGAGATTATCTGGATAACTTTCTCCAGCCAAACCGGATAATCGAGCGTCTAATATATCATATACAAATATTTCGATTTCTCGCACTCTACGTTTTCCTTCTTACAAAATAGCATTCACTTAATCCAACCATACTTTCCTTGGTCTTCTTCTCACACGTTTTCCACTCACATTTGCACACTTACTCGCAAGCATTTAATTTCGTATTCCCACTAGATCCACAAGACAGCTCAATCCCTTTTACACCGAAAATTGCTATACTAATTATAAAATCAACTCCTCTATAATTCGTATGCAAAGACTTGGAAACGAGTTTTGCAACAATTTAGATATTTTTAATATAAGTATATATAGTATTCGCCAGAATATCACAACAATATTTAGAAATAGCTACTAACTTTGTGCTCTCCTTTATTAATATAAATAACGTAATATAAACAAAACATTAAGGACAATACTTTGCCTCTGGAGTTGAGTAACCCTGCATCAACATGTATGAAGGTTTTAATTCTACAAAGCAACTTGCATATCGTTCTACTAATGAGGCCATGTGTTTTCTATATCTCAATATCTATCCATAAAATTCCCACAAAATTCTCAAAAAATCCAATATTTGTTCTATGTATACGTTATTCCACTAAAAACAAATCTGAGTTCTTTACCTCTATAAAATAAGTCTTGGACAATTACGTAAGTCTGCTTGGTGAAGTTTAGTAATATTTTGTGGTATACATACATAACATATAGTATAGTGCACTTAAATATACATGTAATTATTAAATAATTTTAAAACAATGACTGTAATTTATTATTACTACTGCTTTTTGTATCTTCATGTTAGTTTAAGATAAAGTTGTATTATTTGTCAATAATGTTAAGTACTTGTATAACCTATCACATGTTCATTTGTATATAAAGACACTGCTGTGTCGTTAATTTAATAAATAAATAAATATTTGTTTTGTTAGCCTCTCTTCTTTGATTCGCTCTACATACGCAAACCAACTAAGCGTGCTATTTTTCATTTTACACAACACATCAGCCATAATCACTTCATTCCGGATTCTGTCAAACATTTTACATTCGTCCGTAATCACTTAATTTCGTATTCTGTCAAACATTTTACATTAATCCATAATCCCTTCATTACGTATTCTGTCAAACATTTTACATTCATCCATAATCATTTCATTCCGTATTCTGTCAAACATTTTACATTCGTCCATAATCACTTCATTCCGTATTCTGTCAAACATTTTACATTCGTCCATAATCACTTAATTTCGTTTTCTGTCAAACATTTTACATTAATCCATAATCACTTCATTCCGTATTTTGTCAAACATTTTACATTAATCCATAATCACTTCATTCCGTATTCTGTCAAACATTTTACATTCGTCCATAATCACTTCATTCCGTATTCTGTCAAACATTTTACATTCATCCATAATCACTTCATTCCGTATTCTGACAAACATTTTACATTCATCCATAATCACTTCATTTCGTATTCTGTCAAAAAATTTACATCCTAGTGTAAAAATCCTGATGGCACTCTTGTTAGTGACATTGAATTTTTTCAACCTTGCTCATCGCTTTAACCTTTTTACGGCGATGGCTCGAGTATCTTTCGTGTGTCCCACAGGCGGCGGTGTTTTACCTCAATAAATTTATATTGTATCTAGATAAAAATATGACTCACCATTATCCCGAATCTGAGTACTGTCGAACTGTGCGCCGATGCATTTTTTAGCTGACACTATACACACGTAATATTATCCAAATCAAAGCTATAAATATAGTGCGACAATATAAGAAGCAATAATCGAAGAAAACAATAATCCATAAACAATGAAAAAGGCAATTAATTCAATACGCAATACGCGTACTTACAAAATAAATATCGACGCAAAATACGTCATATTGATCGGGAGCAATCGTCATTAGAAACATGACCTTCAACACACCCGAACGTGTGGCGCTAATATTTAAAATGCTTTAAATTTCGACGGCCTCGAATCGGTCTGTTTAAATCCTTCTTATGGATCAAGTACTTGAAGTTTTGATGATTTTAAAAGAGACGTCACTAGATGACACGTTTTGTCTTATATTCAGGTTAAAAATTTTAAAGAAGATTTAATTTTGACTGAGATATCGTCACGCAAAGTTAGTGGCCACTTAAATGGCCGCTCGCCAGGATGGCACGTATTATGTATGGGCCAGTTAAGTGGTCCCCCGCCGTGAAAGAGTTAATAGGTTGAAATTGTTAGAAAGCGCTTTTAAGGTAATCGTAATGGTCAAGAAACAACGATTTATCAAAATACCGGAAAAAAAATATTTAATTTCTCAAATTCCTTCAACTTAACGAGTCTTGTAAAGAAAAGAATCGATAAAATCAAGACCTATTTGACTTGAGACTGCGTTATATCGACTTTAATGCCATATAATTAAATCGGAAACAGGAGGAAAATAGAAAAGTAATTAAGACAAGTACTGTTATAATGATTATTCAACATGCGAATGGCACTGTGAAATGAATCTTGTGTAAGCACGTTATAATCAATGGCGTATACGTCGTCACAACAAGATTAGTCGATCAACATCATCACCAGACCAGGAATGGAAATTATAATCCATTACTTGAAGCAATCAACTTGAAAATGAGAAAATGGACCAATGTGAAAATGAACCAACAAAGACGGATCATTTCATAGATAATTAATTCGTTTTACTTATTTACTTAGGCAATTCTTCGCAGACGAGTAAAATCGTCACTCCCTTTCGTGTACTCTGTGGCTCAAAAGTCAATAATATTTATAAAAGAATTTATATAGGGTCGTTTAGAGAGCACTCTCCTCAAGGGCGCTCTAACTTGGGATTGAACGCAACTATCATTGACAGGTTAAAGAAATTGTCTTCATTTTTGGTCAACGTTCATTTTCTCGAATAACATTTCCATTGTGTCGAACTTATTTATATAATTAACGATTTTATTGCAAATACAATCTGGCGGGCTTATTGCCCGGCGGCAATTTCTTCCAACCAACCAACAAAATTAAATTAAGCAAGTTACGTGGTCGCATAAATAATTCAAATGACTATCCATCCCCACGAAATCTATAAACACATATAAATAAATACAGGTTCATTGAAAGCAACATAGTATGTACATAATACATTTAGACACATTTCAAGAACACATTAAAAAACAGAAGCTACCAAAAGGTCTGGGCTCATCTAATAACATCCCCTCTGCCAAGATACACCCCCCCAATATAGGGCGAGCCCAGCCACGGGGACACCAGATGTTTTTCAGCCCACACCCTTGAACATGTAGAACAAGAAGATAAAAAAACACAAAAAAATAAATAGATGACAAAAAAAATACATTCAAGAGAGAAGACATTAAAAGGTCCGGGCTCAACCCACAAACATTCCCCCGGCCGAGATATGTACGTGAGCACATGCCCACGAACCCCATAAAGACGGACAATCACCCGAACATTATTTTTCATATAAAGTGAGATATCATCAATCAAAAGAAAACGAAGGAATGGTGGAGAGGATCTTTATCTGCCCCAAAGTATAAGAAATATGGGTGATGTGTACAGCTTTAGGGAGCACTTTAAAACAACCCATTTTGCGAAGTCTTTTTATGATTATATATCAACACTTCACGCTTTTACTACACTCCACCTAAAGCCGAATGTGTTACTATCGCATACCGGAATCTAGAATAGTTTCATTGTTGTTCGTCTTCGCTTGGTAAAGTTTCTGCAGTTTTCTTACAAAATATGTTTTTCTAAATAATACAGATGCGGTGAAGTACCTAATCGAATGGGCGCAGCCAACACCTTCCTACCCTGACACTCAAGTTAATATATATTAATTTTTTATATTTTTAATTAGTCAATAATAGTGGGTTCGAATCCCGAATCCGAACTCCTTTGAGGAGAGTCTGCTCTTTGGACGGCGATATTTAAATAGTCATTTTTATAAAATGTATGTACGGCGTTATATAAATTTTAGAAACAGGAAAAAACCCTAGTTTACTGGGGGCAGGACAAATGAAGGGCAGCAACTCAGATCCATATATGTAAATTAAGTGTCCACTTTAAAATACCTGTTTTAATTTTGTCCGTCTTCTTTTTTCATAAACAATGTATAGTATATATAAAATTACTTGTCATGTGAATAAATAAATAAACAAAATTAATAATAATTACTATTACTTTTGTAGTATACTCAAGTAATAGTAATTATAATGTATTACTTGTAATAAAAAATACAATTACTATTACAGGCGGCCCTCGACTTTCGCACAATTCGCTATTTCACACATTATTTTAAATTCTATTTTTTAAAGATTTTTGTCGATAATGCAAAAAAAATGTTCGCTTCCATGCAGTCGCTCCCACTTTTTTAGAAGAACTATAATATATGGAACTCAATTAACAATATTGGAGACTCGTGGGCTGAAATAAAAGAGTCAACAATGAAAGGTTCCTGGAAACAATTATGCCCACAAATTATGAGTGATTTTATAAATTCTGAAGAAACTCCGGAAACTATCACAGATGAAAAAGTTAGCCTAATGAATGAACTAAACTTGGACGTCAACAACGAAGATATTAATGAGTTGATTGAATCTCACTCAGTAACTCTGTCAAATGAATACTTAATTGAGAAACAAGAGTTAAATTAAATACACAATGAAAGTGAGGAAGAAGAAGCTGATAAAATCGTCAAGACTTTGACAATCAAAAATATGAATGAATCCTTCATGCATCTTGACAAATTTTTGACTATCATGGAAGAATGTGATCCCAATGGAGAACGTATATCTCAAGTACGTAGGGCGATTGAGAAAGACACAGCATATTATAGAACTCTTTATCAAGAAAATAACAAAAGGGTGGTATTCAACTAGCTCTTGACAAGTTGTAAAGAAAACACCTGAAAGCACTTAAACTCGCCTCGTTAACTTAATTATGTATATTGATAAATAAATATTTTTTATATATTATTGATAAATTGGCCTTTCCAGTTCACCGCTCCTCTTTGTTTAAGTCGTCCTTTACGGTCCATGCAGTGAGACTCTGGAATCAGTTACAAACCAATATAAGACTCGCTCCGTCCTTGGCATGCTTTAAGAAGCGACTGAAAAAACTCTTAATTTCTAGTCAGTAAAATAACGTGTTTCATTCCTGATTTTTTTTCCTTTCCTCTCCAACATCCCTTCCTTTCCTTTTGATTGATGATATCTCACTTTATATGAAAAATAATGTTCGGGTGATTGTCCGTCTTTGTGGGGTTCGTGGGCATGTGCTCACGTATATGTTTATGGATTTCGTGGGGATGAATAGTCATTTGAATGATTTATGCGACCACGTAACTTGCTTCATTTACTTTTGTCTGGTTGGTTGGAAGAGATTGACGCCTGGCAATAAGCCCGCCAGATTATGTTGCAATAAGAGTGTTAAATAAATAAATATTTAAAAAAAGAATTTTTCATTTCTTTTTTCATCCCTCTACGTTCGAAAATTCAACATTCGCACACATTTTCATGAACCAATTAAGTTCGAAAGTCGAGGGCCGCCTGTACTTGTAATAAAACAAAAGGCAAACAACAAAACCACAAACACCTTTTTTGTCATCATTGGGAATAAAAATAAAAAGACAAGCGACTGTAACAGAAGTGGCAAATGTATATTAAAAAACCTTTATTAATCACATCACGAAACAGTCTGAAGCAGCAATTATAAAATTTGTTAAATCTTTGTTTTGTTCGAGCTTTGCGAGACTTGTGTCTGATGAACAAATGTGATAGTATAATTGCCATCAAACGGTGTCCACGCGATCCTCTCGTTACTGGTATAATTATCCTCAAACAGGGACAATTAAAACTTGTCGGAGTTCTCAAAATTTAATTGTTGGGACTGTTTTTTATTTGTTTGACGCATTAAACAAATCTTGATGTGAATTAGATGTAGACAAGACCTTTGACTTTTCAATAGACTCTTATACAGAAATAGATGCTATCATCATCGGTTGACCGTCTAGTCTGGGGAAGACGGTGAGATCGTTATGTCTGTAAAAGTTAGTCAAATAGTTCGAAACTTGCTTGTCACGCTAAAAACAAAAGGAACGTCCCAAATTTTGGACGCATTTTACTATACTATATCTAATTTCATATTTATTTATTAGGTGTTAACATAAGTTGTGTCCGTTTTTTTTTCTCAAAGTTAAAAATGAGCACCAAAAGTAAAACAAAATGGTAAAGGTTTTACATTCGAAAGAAAATTTTCTGCTCTACAAGATATTGTGTTTGCTTTTACGTTACATATATTAATTTATTAAATTACAAGCCTTCAAAATGGAATTTCAAGTAGACGAAAGTGAGCATTTTCGACACCTCCTTCTGTTCGCGTTCAATCGAGGGAAAAAGCTGCCAAAGCTGCTCGCGATATTTGCGAAGTGTACAGTGAAGATGCTATGAATTCAAGGATAGCTCGTCGATGGTTTTTGCGTTTCAAAGATGGTAATTTCGACCTGAAAGACATGGAGCGTTCCGGATGACCAGTGGACTTCAATGAGAAGCGCTTAAACCATTATTATTTATGAGAATCCCCTTCCTGCTTTTATCTGCATGCTTTTATCATTTTTTTTCTTTCTTTGCTTTCAAAGAATAGATATGACCGAAGGCATAGGTATCCCTATACACCTGAATACTAGACGGAAAAAATGCCTGTGTCATTCAAGGGGAGTAGCACTTCAGTGCGTTACAAGGCGATTATACACCTCAATTAGACTAGGTATAGTACCCAGCAGTAAGTCATACACATCGGGCTTAAGAAATAGACCGTTGCTTTGGAGCGTCATCTCTGTCGCACGGGCTGTTAGCGCATCGTGCTACGAAGACGACGCTCTACAAAGCGACGGTCTCTTTCTTAAGCCCGATGTTTATTACTTATCGCCGGATACTATACATATGCTTAGAAAACTATATTTGATAAGAAAACCGCAAAAAATTATCATTGAAAAATTAACCACAAAGAATTTTTTATACGAGTAGATGTTCCAACACGTGTAGATGTTCCAACACGTGATAAAAGCATATTCGGCTTTAGAAGCAGTGTATGTTTGTATGTTTGTTTGTATGTATGTATGAACCATTATTTACCTGTTCTTTGATATACACATAAATGAATCGGACATTTTTTTAAATAGACAATCAATAATCTGATCGCAACAAAATGTACATCGATGCTCAAGTGAAATAAGATATAGTCAATATAGTGATGTCCTCAGAAATAAACTTTTCCCTTCTTATAAAACGTCTCCCCCCGATGGTAGTGCACGAGCAATGGAAGTATGGGGCATGGGGAACGAGAACACGGGTATCCAATAATGAGATGATAGATGGATAGAAGTTATAGGCTGCGCCCCATGCCACCAAGGCGAGACACGAATGCTAATGGGGAGTAATGCCACCCTTACACATTCATAACCTAATAAATAATCATCAATATTTAAATCACGAACTTACCCACTTACTATATCGACCGGAGTGTCCTAGTTGAAGGACGATTTATCTCACATGTTGAGGAATTCAGTTCGATTACCAGTTGTTTTAAAACTAAATTGTTCCATACCGAGTTAATTTAGTATTGAGGTTGTTTTTCAGGCAATTAAACCTCTACCTCATAAATTTTTGACCTTGTTTATTTTTATTTGTACAAAATATGTAGACGACCTTCGTGGCCTAGTCGATAAAATGCCAATCATCCAGCCGGGGAGTTGGGGGTTGTTTTTAAAAAAAGGATTCCAGTCTAATTTTTACTGAATGCATATTCAACATCTCTCTAGTTGATTGGAAGAGATTGTCACATAGGTAAACAATTAATCTGATATGTTGTAAAATTCGGAAACAGTTTTAATACCTAAAGGGTGAAATCGGCTAAACCTTGAACAAACAAATAGAAAAGATCATTCATAAACACCATCACAAAGTTTCCCTGCTGAGGTAGTCAAAGAAGACAGAGCGCCAAATTTTCCGACCCAACATACACTCTGTCTCTTCAACATCTATATACTTTATATGTTGTTTATAGTTAAGGCATTAACGTCGTGGAGGTTTAAAGACATTGTAATTTATTTTTATCAAATACTGTTTATTTCACTTTTTTGTGACGGTATAACCTATCGGTTTTAAGGCTTTCACCTCATCTAGAGGCCCTAGAAAGTTTTAAGTCAGTGCATCGATCAGAACATCAGGTGAACAGTTATATCTCAAAAATCTCTCCTCTCTTGGCCGAAATCGTCCCACGCCTGCCTCACCCCTCAGCCCCCAACCGTTGAAGCGTGTTTATCGGTACCAGTTCGAACAGAATTTAGTATTGTTTGTGCTCCTCTGAAGATGAGGTGAAAGCCTTGAAACCGGTAGGGTTATACCGTTACAAAAAAGTGGAATAAACAGTGTTTGATAAAAATAAAATACAATCACATTACACTATTTAAAAAAATTACATCTGAAACATTCAATTTACTAAGGATTATTTTCTTAGAGTGTCCTGCTCACCGCATACAAACTTTACTCTTTGTAATTTGTTTAGTAAAACAATGTTTATTCCATATATTATTTATAGTTAAGGCATTAACATTGTGGAGGTTTAAAGACATTGTAATTTGTTTTATCAAACACTGTTTATTCCACTTTTTGTAACGGTATAACCCTACCGGTTTCAAGGCTTTCACCTCATCTTCAGGGGAGCGCAAACAAGACTAAATGCTGTTCGAACTGGTACCGATATACAGGGTACCGATAGACAATTACACCAATTTCTTCATGCCTCCCTCATCCCTCAGCCCCCAACCGTTGAAGCGTGTATATTGGTACCAGTTCGAACAGAATTTAGTCTTGTTTGTGCTCCCCTGAAGATGAGGTGAAAGCCTTGAAACCGGTAGGGTTATACCGTCACAAAAAAGTGGAATAAACGGTGTTTGATAAAAATAAATTACAATGTCTATATACTTTCTCATTCAGATCTTACGATTTTTCTTATCTTTTAAATTTGTTTCTTCAATATATCATTCATTTAATTCAACCATACTTTCCTTGGTCTTCTTATACCACGTCTTTCACTCACATCTGCACTACACATATGATTCATAAGTCTTCCTTCATTCAATTTCGTTTACATGCCCTAATAACACTCACAAAAAGAAAATTTATACGGCGTCGTTTAGAGAAATAACTCTTCTCAAGGACGTTCCACATCGTCAAATGAGGTGTATGGCCGCGCGGTAACGCGCTGGACTTCTGTGCGGAAGGTCGTCGTTTCGAACCCCGCGCTGTGCTACTCCCCTCGAACGATACAGGCACTTTTTCCGCCTAGTATTCGAGGATATTAAGGATACCTATGACTTTGGTCATATCTATTATTTTAAATTTAAAAAAAGCATCAAAAAGTGCTCTTCTTCAACGTTCTCACCACGTCAGCCTTCATTCTGAAGTTAAAATTCATCCCTAATCACTTCATTCTGAATTCGATCATACATTGTCACTCCATGTTTTCTTCTCAGTGCGCGTATTTTTACTGCATTTGCCACTTTTAAATTTTCTTTTCATGTCCACGTTTCACTTCCAAACATCGAAGTTAGTACTAAAACACCATTGTGGATTATCATCTTAGCAGATTTTAAAACTTTCAGGTTCGAGTATACATGTTTAAGGGCCTCATTGACTTTGTTTTATATCCCAACACGCTGTTCGAAATCTCTCGTATCTGTGCCATTGATAATTGGGAACTTATCTCTTGTACATATAAACTATTTGCTTGAATTGAACCCCTCCATTACTTTGTGTTTTAAACCAGATGCCTGTTTTCATAAACGAAATAATACAGAAAAAAGAGGAACCCTTTCACGTATTTTGATATATACACAAACACATTTTGCAACTCGGATTTATACAAAGTAATTGAGGTCAAATTATTTTTTAGCATACCTATTGTGGTATAATTTAATTAAACTGAAGGCAAACTAGAAAGAAACATAAAAACTAGTGAACAGTTCCCGAAGGTCACAGAGGATAGACCTTGTGTATATTTAATAAAAGATGCCCTTTACGTGAAACTCCACGATTATTGAGGAGGGATGTCTGGGCCTACGGACCCAAGGGATCTATCTGCGAGTAGACTACAACACCCCACACCCAAACCGTAATAACAATTGGGGCAAATAACAGTAAAAAAGTCAATTGAATGAATAAAAAAGACTTGTGTTTTTAAGACATTAAGACATGAAAAGCTTCAGAAAAATTTAAATATATGAAACAAAATACTAACGCTGTAAAAAACAAATGAAAAAGAATACACAAAATGTGAAAAAAAGAACTTGTAACAATTTTATGATTCTAGTATTTACCTTCTTTAAAAAAAACCATTTGTAAAATATATTATTTATAGTAAAGGCATTAATTTACACTGTGGAGGTTAAAAGACATTGTAATTTATTTTATTATATTATTATTTATACTCGTAGTTAAGATATTAACATTGTGGAGGTTTAAAGACATTGTAATTTGTTTTATCAAACACTGTTTATTCCACTTTTTGCAACGGTATAACCCTACCGGTTTCAAGGATGAGGTGAAAGCCTTGAAACCGGTAGGCTTATACCGTTACAAAACGTGGAATAAACAGTGTTTGATAAAACAAAGTACATTATAATTTGTTTGGTCAAACACTGTTTATTCTACTATATATAATTTGTAAAAAATAATAAAAATATAAACATAAATACATGCATATTATCACACTGTGTCCCTTGCGCGGTACGCGGTAGAGAAAACAACACACTACTTTCACCTCCTCCACATTTATCGTCGGTTCGAACCCCGCGCTGTGCCACTCCCCTCGAACGAGACAGGCACTTTTTCCGCCTAGTGTTCGAGGGTATTAAGGATACCTATGACTTTGGTCATATCTATTCTTTTGAATAACAAAAACATCTCAAAGTTCTCTTCGTCAACGTTCTCACCACGTTCAGAAGTTAAAATTCATCCCTAATCACTTCATTCTGAATTCGGTCATACATTGTTCTTTCTTCTCATTTTTACTGCATTTACTCGGCACTTTTCAGTATTTTTCCACGTCCACGTTTCACTTCCACACATCAAAGTTGGTACTAAAATACTGTTGTATACTATCATCTTAGCAGATTTTGATACTATCCGGTTCGATTATATTTATTTTAGTGCCCCATTGACTTGTTTCCTATCGTTACACGTCGTTCGATATATCTCGTAACTCTACCATCATCTGAGAAAATGCTACCCAAATAGTAGAAATCCTCAGCTTGTTCTAATATTTCATTTACTTTTCATTTCACACTTTTATATTACTATGATTTTGGCTTTCACAACATTCATTCTCAAATCCAGGGCTGTGGAGTCGGATGAAAATTTACCGACTCCGACTCCGGCTTTATTTTATACTCCGACACCGACACCAACTCCGACTCCAACTCTTGACTCTGACTTCAATTTTTATTTTATTTTATAATTTACTGCGTCTACGTAATGTATTTATATTGACTTATTAATAGTGGATACAGGTATAAATAAAAAGTTAATTATATTCGTACACAAATGAAACAATTTAATTAAAAAAATATATAAACAATACGCATTAAGCAATATCTTCACATTAAAATAATATTAAAAATATATATTAATATTTAAAAAAAGAATTAAATAAAACATTTAAAATAATTAGTAAAACAACACAGGTAGGTATTAAAAAAAAATAAGAAAACACTAAAATTAAAAGGTTGCTTCATTTGTTTTCATACGTTAACTAAATCTTATTTATATTGTTTATTATTTTTTTTATTCAATATTGAATATAACACAAGATTTTTTAGAACGCCCGAATGCGGCGGCATCTTCCGAAGTAATGAACGAATATCGTGTGCTGATATAATACAATAACAATATTTAGGCATGGACACGCCGCGCGTGTTTTGAGCATGAAGCAGATGTTCACATGGACACGCCAGGCGTGTTCTCAGCATTGGATGAGTTAAAGAAAATGTTAAAATAATTAAACGGAGTCGGTCGATTTTTTCCGACTCCAACTCCGCCTAAAATGTTCCGACTCCACAGCCCTGCTCAAATCTATCTTGTCTTGTATTCCTCATACAACTCCTAACGCTACCATGTCATTGTGGCGGTCGTCGCGGAATATTGTCGCATACACACGGTCAATGACCGATGAAACGACCTTCGGATTCCTCGATAAATTATAGTTAACAGTCCGAAGGTCACATGCCGGCCATTCAAGCCGGCCGAGCAACCGCATCACACGCCAGAGAGAGAGAACGCACCACGGCTATCTCACCAGTTCCGTATTTAGATGAATACCTACATACGACAATAACCGTTTCTGCATTCACAGAAGCGAGACGTAAGCATATCGCGAGCGCACTCTCGCGCACATTCCAAAAAGATATAAATACCTACGTTACTATAAAAATAAACACTCTCTCTTTCCGCATTGCGATTTAACGAGTTTATTTATTTATCAACAACCATCATCATCTCTTCCTCAACGACCGATTCCTTAAATCATCAATCCGCATAAATTCCTATTTAAATAAATGAATATAGGTTTATTGATAGCAACATAGAATGTACAAAATATATTTAAATAACACTTCTAAAACACATAAATTGCAGATAATACATTAAATACAGAAGCTATCAAAAGGTTTGGGTTCATCTAATAACATCCCCTCGGCCAAGATACACCCCACCAATATAGGGCGAACCCAGCCACGGGGACACCAGATGTCTTTCAGCCCACACCCTTGAACACGTAGAACAAGAATATAAAAAAAAACACAGAAAATAAATAGAAGACAAAAAAACACATTCAAGAGAGAAGACATTAGAAGGTCCGGGCTCATCCCACAAACATTCCGGGCTCATCACACAAGGGGGGGGGGGGGTTCCATCCCATTTGACATTCGCATGCCACCAACTTTTCTATGTATTTTCTTCAAGCACGAATCTATGTAAAATATCTCGAGTTTCCTCACCCTGGTTATGGAAACTTTATTTTTTTTTTAGTAACTGCTCCAAGCAAGTCAAAAAGGGTGAGTCTTACGGTATTTTTTAGTTGATTGGATGAAATTGTTAAGTGAAATGCTCGTTCCAGACTGTTGTAGAAATGAAAGTGTAAAACAATAAAAATGACTTCAAAATAAACTAGCAGACAAGTTTTACACCAAACAAGTTATTCTACCATAAAAAAAAATAACGTAGAAGATAACAAGTATACAGTATATATTGATTTATTATATTTTCTACAATAAAAATAAACAATTATTGTTTCAAGATTATGAATATATTAAACAAGCAAGGCTATCAAAAAAGGTTCCTGATTTCTAATAGCCTTAAGGCAGGATCAATAAGCAGGAATCCGACTCCCTTACTAACCTTGGACCCTCGGTATTTCAAAACCCGAGGATTCATTCGATCCCAGCCCCGGGGTGATTTTTTAAATACAAGAAACAAGATCTTTGAAAGGTTTAACCCTTTACGGTTACTGATGACAAGATCACTTATTATTTCGACGTAACTACACAAAAAGGACCCAATTCACATTCACATGTTCTAAGAGATAATATAAGAAATGTCTTGCCACTTTGTATGATTATTGTATTGCATTATACCATGTTAACACGAGCTTGGTACTTGACATTAGTGCTTCTTACTCGCACTTGTATCCACGTGTAAACAAGCATATTAGTACTAAGCATTAGTAAATCTTAGTACTAATATGCTTGTTGTCACTAAGCAGCTTAGTACAAACGATAATGCCATGTTTACACGAGCTTAGTACTTGTCATTAGTACTTCTTATTCACACTTGTATCCACGTGTAAACAAGCATATTAGTACTAAGCATTAGTAAATCTTAGTACTAATATGCTTGTTGTCACTAAGCAGCTTAGTACAAACGATAATTTATTTATTTATTTTTTCAAAACAGGCTTAGCCCAATTACATTGAAAAATACAAGACATTAAAAAAGAAGAAAAATTACAGGGAAAAAAAAAATTTAAATTATATAAAATAAAAAATAATGCATATGTATACAAACGAGTATTTACACACAAACGTATGTTACATATATATTCAGTCACTTAAGTATGTTGATGAGTGCTTTCTAACGCGCTTAATCTAAGAAGAAAATTTACTTTTGCTTTTCGTAATGTGATATGAAATATGTCAATATCCGAAGCAGTCCCGTTAAGAAGAGTTAAGGCCCTTCCAACAGGCATAGCGGCTGGAAGACCCGTTCTTGCGTATGTTATTGAGAACAGTTCCTGCCGGCGCAGTCTAGTGTAATTGTTAGGAACATTTAACGCTAATCTTTGTAGTAATGCTGGACAGCTCACAACTCCTCAAACGAGTTTGACAACGTATACCAGGAGACGCAGATCTCTTCTTACGCTCAAGGAGTTATACCCGAGCATGCCCAGCAGAAACTGCGTAGGATATAGCCATGGATAGACACCAAACTCACTCATGTAGAGATATCGTAGATATTTTTTTGTACTTTCTCCACCATGAGCGAGTTCTGCGCCCCCACCGGGCTCCAAATGCAAGCATTGCTTTCTAGTTTGCTACGGATCAATGAATTAAACAACGTGCTCTAATGCCATGTTTACACGAGCTTAGTACTTGTCATAAGTGCTTCTCACTCGCATTTGTATCCACGTGTAAACAAGCCTATTACTCGTAGTACTAAACATTAGTAAATCTAAGTAACATACTAATATGCTTGTTGTCACTTAGCAGCTTAGTACAAACGATGAGTACTAATGAAAAGTACTAAGCTCGTGTAAACATGGCATTACACTTTCGTTGCATACAGTACAACTTGGCAGGCTTATTGCCATGTGGTAATCTCTTCAACCAATCAACCAGAGAGATGTTAAAGTGACCTTAAGTGAAAACCAAACTGGAATCGTTTTGAAAAAATCTGGGTTACAGCGGAATTTGAACCCGCAACTGCCGGATCGGAGATAGACGTCTTACCAACAAGACCACGATGGTCGTATACGGTTATGTATGAAACAAAAAAAACTTCTAATAGTAATTGAACCATAAAATACCAATTATAGCTTAATTACTCGTATAATTTGTTTTTAATTTTTAAAAGAATAGATATGAGCGAAGACATGGGTATCCTTATACCCTCGAACAAAACGCGGAAGAAGTGACTGTGTCGCTCGAGGGGAATAGCACAGCTCGGGGTTCGAACCGACGACATTCCGCACGCAAGTCCAGTGCGTTACCGCGCCGCCATGCACCTCAAATTTGCCTATGCTTTTTGATAATCCTTCTCCTGCTTCATTGACTGCTCAATGCTGAGTCGTGGTCCTCTGCTATGTTTCGAACTCGGTGCATCACCTCTTAACACTCCTGCCGGTCCTGGACCATTTGAAATACGACGTTAAAAGAAGATCCTATTAACTCCTTTATTTGATCCATCCATCTCATAAGACACCTTCTTGCTCGCATTCCCTCAACTGTCCCAGTAATCACCAGCTCCCAGATTAACATTTTTTTTTGAAGCAACATATCCAAAGAACGTAAGTATTCATTTTTAGCATGTTAGCGGGAACCTCCGATTCTCGGATGATAGAGACGTTGGTACGTCTTTTGGTCTATAGAATACGGAGTATTTCCCTCCAAAACCAAATCTTGAAGACATCTATCATGTTTTTTTTTCTTTCTTCCCATCGTCTATGATACTTCAAACTAACCAAAAAATATATTTTGAGGGTTGGAACTTTTTCGCTTAATTACCTCAATTTGAAATCATATTACTTTCACTTCCGCAATAAACGTTAATTATTCGCATCGATTAATTTCTCTAGCGCCATTTATTGTGGAAACCTTAACTGATGATGTTATTTTCATCAATATAACGTTGCATTGATAATATATCAATAACGTTGAATTCATAAAAAATATGACAATATATAGTATATACTCGTATATATTATAAACATAATTAACTATTTTGATGGTGCCTTTGACCTATAAAGGGTTTACTGAAAGCTTTAAGGGTAGGTTTATGATAAAATAGCGATTAATTATCATATTTCATTTTAAATTCTCGATGTATTGTTATTAACTTATGAAACAAATTCATTATTAATATTCAGTAAATTTATTTTGTGGTATTCCAAAAACAAACCTCTCTTTACCGGAATTAATTCCTAGTATAAAACGTTTCCTCCGATATGCCACCTATCATATCCAGGTGGCATATCGGATGAAAATAGCACGAAGACCAAAACTAGCATGAAGCTCATTTGGACGCAACATCTTCAAAAGGAATCTCCCAATGTCCTTGAAGCGAAGGGTCTACAACCAGTGTATTTTTCCGATGATAGATTTGCGCTACGCTCGAACAGCGATTATTTATTGGCTTTCCCAGTTCACCGCTCTTCTCTTTTACGTCACGCACAGAAAGTAAATAAAGACGGTAAGTTGTAATGAAATTGGTTAGTTTTGAGAGTGGCATCATGTGTTGACTCAACGGCTCCCGACTGTCAAATGAATTTGTGCGTAGCACTTTGATGTGGTCATGCATGAAGTCACCTAGTACATGAGTCACGTAAAATCTAGCTTGGCGCCTAACGAAGCATTTTGGTGCGGCCTCGGCCTTAGTATTTTTTTAAAGACCTCATGATCTCGACCTTCAGACACTTCATATAAAATAAATATTAAATAATAATAATTTTAAAAAAAATCCACGATACGCTGCTGACCATCGCGTAACCGAAAAGGTGAATTGAACAACAAAAAAAGCTGCTTATTCAATGTCAATCAAAAAGACAACTTCATAAAAATGACTTAAAAGTAGAGCTTAGAGTCGGCCCATATCCGAAGCCAGTGACAGGACTTAAGTGCTTAGCCCGCGTGATGGGCATTTACATAATAATGATTTAAACGGGCTAAATATTTGAATAAACAACAGACGGGATTTTGATTAGGAATAATTAGGAAAATTTCCGCCAAGTTTTCATCTACAAGAGAAATTATAATAATATACATTTAGTCCAGGTTTATATTCCGAGAAATTTTACTTCACAAATTTACGCAAGATTTATATCAAACCATTTTTCTTTGTAATTATTAAGGAATGTTGAAAATTCGCGTGTCGTGATAGGAATAAATTAAAAATCAAGCAATTTTAAAGTACGGAACCCTCTTGTTAGCTTAAATTTTACCTTGTTAATTTTTTCACAATATTTAGATTTTAATTATTATATTTTATTCCTACAATACAAATAAAAATACAAAAGATTTTAACTACGACACAGATCACCAGGGTCAACCTGCATCCAGTCGGACATCGTTAAAATGCGGTACTTACGTATAACACACATAACATTGTCATTTTCTTGTTTTATGGGATATAATCTAAATCTAAACTTGAAACTTCGACAACGGTTAGTCAAATGCTACGTTTGGTCAGTGGTATTGCATGGAGTGGAATCATGGACCTTCAAAGTAAGTAGTATTAACCGACTGGAAGCATTCGAAATGTGGATGCACCGGAGAATGCTACGAATACCCTGGACGGATATTGTCAGCAGCACAAGGGTTCTTCAAAGAGCCAAAGATGATAGAGAGTTGCTGACTTATATTAAAATCCGAAAGGTGTCCTACTTGGGTCATGTACTTAGAGGAGCAAAGTACAAATTACTGCACCTGATCATCCAAGGTAAAATAAAAGGCCGAAGAGGTATTGGCAGGAGGCAAATCTCCTGGCTTCGCAATATACGTGATTAAACAGGCATAAGGAGCGTTGGAAATCTTTTTCGGGCTGCCGGGGACAAAGATATCCACTCTCAAGTGATATACAACGTTGGGGGGACCTGGCATGACACTGAGAAGAAGAATGGGATAGATTGTAATAGGTCGAACAAGGGTCGGCAAACCTTTTTCGCTAAGGGCCAGATCGTAAATATTTTAGGCTCAGCGGGTCAGGAAGCAAACTAGAGGATATTTATATAGTTAAGTCTACTTATATAGCAAAAAAATAGGTTTTACCTTTTTTATTAGGCGGTGATAATATTTATACACATTTTGCTTATACTTACAAAAAAAACGAATGAAATATTTATACTTATTATTAAAGTATTATAGAAACAGGCAAAATTTTCGTATTATAGAACAAGAAATGTAACAATAATAAAAAGCTCTACTAATGGGATTAATGTAATTGCTTTTTCTGAGATAACATTTCATTAAACTGGAGTTCGAAGTTAGTACTTCCTATCATCAAAATTCATTGCAAATGGTCATCGGTTAATGCAGATCTGTATTGTGATTTTACGTACTTCATTTTTTAGCATTTAAATATTTTTTGTGATAACTAATATAATCTTGAAATAAAATTTTTGTTCATGACAAAATAATTTTATTTAATTAAAGTATTACAATAAACTTAAACTAACTACATACGTATTAAATTTATTATTATTATCATTATTATTACACATGACAAGAAATATACGCAATTTGCGAAAAAACAACAGGTAATTTGATTTGGACACATAATTTTAATGGATCTGGGTTTGTTGCCTTTCATTTGTCGTATCCCCAGTAAACTAGGATTTTGCCTGTATCTCACTGAGGATATTTAGCATGAAAGAATAAATCGATACTTCTTTCCGGTTTTTGATTACACAAAAACAAAACCCCGTTGCACGCTCTCATCAACCTGACAAACAGTGACACTCAACTACAACTGTAAAACATCTTGCGAAATTCAGCCCCTCACACATCATCACTCCAGAAAGACCAAAAATATTCATCCCACAATATACCGCACACAACCTTAAGAATAAAAATTAAAATTAAAACAAAAAATACACAGAAACACAAATTCAAAAACAACCAAAATTAAAACAACAAGAAGAAACCCACACTCACGAACTCACACAAATCCTTTCCATTCGTCATTTATCCTGAAAGCCCAAGTACACAAAATCCTGTCGCAATAACAACCACGCTCCGATCGACTGTCGAAATGGTTTTCCAACCTTTACCTTTATTGAAGTCGGCACGCCATTGTATGCAATGGGAGCCAAATAGGCATATTGCCTTTGGGCAAAAGAGGTTTTAACTCTAGGGATGGTGAACATTTCATTAGTTGCCATGCGTGTCATGTGTCTCAGCTGAGTTTGCATCTTCCCTTCCTCTCGATGGTAGTGCCAGAAAATGGAATTGAGATGTAAATTGGCTATGTTTAGGACCTGATATTCTCTGAAAAGATCCGCCGTGGGACACCGAGCAGGAAGTTTATTAATTATTTTTACAATCAATTTTTGTCATATTATACATACTCGTATACAATTGCACTAAAACAATTTAAGAAAACAAACACATAAAAAATATTCAAAATGAGATCGGTTATTCGCGGGCCAGATTAAAATAGGCATCGGGAGGGATTTGGCCTGCGGGCCGTAGTTTGCCGACCCCTGGATACATAGAAGGAACATATCGCCAAATTTTTATATCACGACATACTTCCTTCGACGCTTCCAAATCCATAATGTCATACATTTCCTCTTGTTTATCTAGCTCTTTCTAAAACTTATCGATTCCTTGTCGAGCAACAGAGCCTGAAACGCTGATACGAAAGGTGTAGTCCAGCGGCACTCAACTTTTTCATAAATACGTATGACCAAAACCAAATTGCAAAAATTCATTAACACCAGCAAAAATATTTCGTATACAAAAAGAAAGTCAAGACTTTTTTATTTCGTTTCTTATTTAAAAAATAATATACACGAGTATAAAAAAAATTGCAAATGTGATTAACAAAATTACTTAATGTCATACTTGGGTGCGTTTATCAGAATATAATTTCTTTATATCTGGTTTCGTTTTACTTAATTTGAAACGTCAATTTGGCTCAAAGTCGAGTCGTCTAAATTAATTTTTTTGAAGGATAGCATTGAATGAAATCTAATCACATAAGTACTTGGAAGAAAATAGTAATAAAAATACAAAATCTTTAATAAAATGTTAATTAAATAAAGAGGGGTTTTGAAAATCATCCATTAAATGTATGTCAGATGTAATTTCAACAAGTTACTCATTTTCTTCAGAAATAAATTATTCTACGTACAACCAATTGAAATTGCAAGTTTAGTTGATAAAAAAACTGAATAAATAAAATAAGGTTAAAAACTGAGATCAAAACATGTGATATCAATCATGGATGATCACAATTCACCAAGATTATTTGTAAAGGCAATGCTACCTCTAATGTAAGGGAAGATACGTTGATAGGTTATATGCTGGTGCAGAAAACCAAGGGGTAGTTTTTGGATGCTTCTACTTGGATGGATAACTTCTACGATTTCTCTAGATCTCTACGTATCCTTAATTTAGAATATGATTTACTTGATCCAACTACACGTTCCTTGATCATTATTTTACACGATTTCCACTCACATTTGCACAATATATCTGTTTTGTTGGTATTTCTTCGTTCATTCGTTCCAAGTGCCCAAACCATCTCAGCGTGCTTATCTTCTTACTTAACAGATCAGTCTTAAGTTCACATACATCCATAATCACTTAATTTCTTATTGTCATGCATTGTTACTCCATTTATTATTTTCAATACACGCATTTCTACGGTATTTATTCTCTGTAATTTTTTATGTCTACGTTTCACTCCCATACATCAAAGTTGACACCAAAATACTATTGCGGACTATCATCTGAGCAGATTTTGATACTGTCCAATTCAAATATGCATGGTTCTATGCCCCATTGAACTTGTTTCCTATCCTAGCTACACGACGTTCGATACCAATCCCTCTTAGCTCTTCCATCATCTAGAAAATACTACCCAAATAGCAGAATTCCCTAGCTTGCTCAAATTAAATAGACGCCACTGTAACTAGATAACCCTGGGCACAGCATTATAAAGTCGAATTAATAATAACTAATAAATTTACAGTAAAAAGTCACATAGCATTACTCAAAGAAAGCGTTCAAATCGATAAATCTGGAATTTGATGGCGCCATTGGAATTTATTCTGCAGACTAAATTATGCTGCCAAAATTGAGCGGTTTCCAAGAATGATTAACTAATCAAAAGCGAGGCATGGAAATATCGATTATGAAACACTAAATTCAAAAGTTTTTGAAATTTATTAAATAACACATAAATAATATGAATTAAAAGACAACAAATAATAATTATAAAAGAAAAATTGTCATTTGTTTATCATTTAATTATTACTAGTTATATGTCATATTTTTTTATAAATTTTAAAACGTTTTTAATTTAGTGTTTCATAATCGATATTGTTGTGTTTTGATTCTGATTAGTTTTAAACATTTTTTTTAAAGAATAGATATGACCGAAGTCATAGGTATCCTTATGCCATCGAACACTAGAATTTAAAAAAAAAACGTTAATTTTTGGCGGCATTATTTTATCTGCAGAACGAATTTTGATGGCGCCATCAAATTCCAGATTCATCGATTTGATCTTTTGACTTTTTACCATAAATACGAGTATATCATATAAGTAATTATTTATTCCGCTTTATAATGCTGTGTCCAGAGTTATTGCATTTAAAGAGCACACCCTATTCAAGGACGTTCTAACCAGCGATTCAACCCCACAATTATTGACAGATTAAATATATTATGAAGAAAAAAACGAGTGTAAGGTTAGGAAGGTGATTTTTTTTCTTCCAGTGTTTTACTATACACGTATCAAGTGATTTCACACGCCATATGTGTTCTAAATTGCGAGTATTTTTTTTCTTCCAGTGTTTTACTATACACGTATTAAGTAATTTTACACGCCATATGTGTTCTAAATTGCATTTTTTTTTCTTCCAGTGTTTTGCTATACACGTATCAAGTAATTTCACACGCCGTGTGTGTTCTAAATTGCGATATTTTTTTGTTGATATAATTTTATCTTTTATTTAATAAATATTGCTACGGTTGGTAAAGGACACTTAAGTGTCGTGTATTCCAAAAAAAACAAATTTAACAATAAAAATAAATCTAGTGTTTTTAGTATCCATTTATATAAACAGAGAAAGTTTGCATTTGAGAAACGCTGTTACGAAAACAAATTAATACGTTTCATCAGACGGGCGAACTAAGCACTTTGGCAAACTTTGCCAAACAAATAAGTTTTTTTATTTTCTTTTCTGGCGAAGTTTACAAAGCTGTTTACCTGGCGAAAAAAAAACTATTCAATAATAAACAGACGTGTACACAGAGGAAGATTTATTTTCTAAAGTTGAACTTTCTATTTATTTGTGCAGATTATTAGATTTTCATGAGAAAAATATACAATTTTCAGAAGTCGTATTCTAGGGGTGAAGTCGTATTAGGGAGTGAGGGGTGAGTAAGTCACAAACAGATACCTTGATAATAAGTCATATTCTAGGGGTGAAGTCGTATTAGGGAGTGAGGGGTGAGTAAGTCACCAACAGATACTTTGAGAATAAGTCGTATTCTAGGGGTGAAGTCGTATTAGGGAGTGAGGGGTGAGTAAGTCACCAACAGATACTTTGAGAATAAGTCGTATTCTAGGGGTGAAGTCGTATTAGGGAGTGAGGGGTGAGTAAGTCACCAACAGATACTTTGAGAATAAGTCGTATTCTAGGGGTGAAGTCGTATTAGGGAGTGAGGGGTGAGTAAGTCACCAACAGATACCTTGAGAATAAGTCGTATTCTAGGGGTGAAGTCGTATTAGGGAGTGAGGGGTGAGTAAGTCACCAACAGATACCTTGAGAATAAGTCGTATTCTAGGGGTGAAGTCGTATTAGGGAGTGAGGGGTGAAGTCGTATTAGGGAGTGAGGGGTGAGTAAGTCACCAACAGATACCTTGAGAATAAGTCGTATTCTAGGGGTGAAGTCGTATTAGGGAGTGAGGGGTGAGTAAGTCACCAACAGATACCTTGAGAATAAGTCGTATTCTAGGGGTGAAGTCGTATTAGGGAGTGAGGGGTGAGTAAGTCACCAACAGATACCTTGAGAATAAGTCGTATTCTAGGGGTGAAGTCGTATTAGGGAGTGAGGGGTGAGTAAGTCACCAACAGATACCTTGAGAATAAGTCGTATTCTAGGGGTAAAGTCGTATTAGGGAGTGAGGGGTGAGAAAGTCACCAACAGATACTTTGAGAATAAGTCGTATTCTAGGGGTGAAGTCGTATTAGGGAGTGAGGGGTGAGTAAGTCACCAACAGATACCTTGAGAATAAGTCGTATTCTAGGGGTGAAGTCGTATTAGGGAGTGAGGGGTGAGTAAGTCACCAACAGATACCTTGAGAATAAGTCGTATTCTAGGGGTGTAGTCGTATTAGGGAGTGAGGGGTGAGTAAGTGACCAACAGATACTTTGAGAATAAGTCGTATTCTAGGGGTGAAGTCGTATTAGGGAGTGAGGGGTGAGTAAGTCACCAACAGATACCTTGAGAATAAGTCGTATTCTAGGGGTGAAGTCGTATTAGGGAGTGAGGGGTGAGTAAGTCACCAACAGATACCTTGAGAATAAGTCGTATTCTAGGGGTGAAGTCGTATTAGGGAGTGAGGGGTGAGAAAGTCACCAACAGATACTTTGAGAATAAGTCGTATTCTAGGGGTGAAGTCGTATTAGGGAGTGAGGGGTGAGTAAGTCACCAACAGATACCTTGAGAATAAGTCGTATTCTAGGGGTGAAGTCGTATTAGGGAGTGAGGGGTGAGTAAGTCACCAACAGATACCTTGAGAATAAGTCGTATTCTAGGGGTGAAGTCGTATTAGGGAGTGAGGGGTGAAGTCGTATTAGGGAGTGAGGGGTGAGTAAGTCACCAACAGATACCTTGAGAATAAGATCTCATATTAAGAATATGTAAATTTCACTGATTGCGTATCATTAATGGCAGTGATTTGTTCCATGATATACATTTGAGCTTGACTGCTAACATAGCGATACGAAAACTAACATATTTTATTGTTATAAGAATCTCTAAGTCGTTTGAAAACCAATTGGTGCTCAAAACGTTGTTTAATTCATTGATCCGTAGCAAACTAGAAAGCAATGCTTGCATTTGGAGCCCGGTGGGGGCGCAGAACTCGCTCATGATGGAGAAAGTACAAAAAAAATATCTACGATATCTCTACATGAGTGAGTTTGGTGTCTATCCGTGGCTATATTCTACGCAGTTTCTGCTGGGCATGCTCGGGTATAACTCCTTGAGCGTAAGAAGAGATCTGCGTCTCCTGGTATACGTTGTCAAACTCGTTCGAGGAGTTGTGAGCTGTCCAGCATTACTACAAAGATTAGCGTTAAATGTTCCTAACAATTACACTAGACTGCGCCGGCAGGAACTGTTCTGAACTCAATAACATACGCAAGAACGGGTCTTCCAGCCGCTATGCCTGTTGGAAGGGCCTTAACTCTTCTTAACGGGACTGCTTCGGATATTGACATATTTCATATCACATTACCAAAAGCAAAAGTAAATTTTCTTCTTAGATTAAGCGCTTTAGAAAGCACTCATCAACATACTTAAGTGACTGAATATATATGTAACATACGTTTGTGTGTGTAAATACTCGTTTGTATACATATACATTATTTTTTATTTTATATAATTTAAAAAAAAAAAAAATTTCCCTGTAATTTTTCTTCTTTTTTAATGTCTTGTATTTTTCAATGTAATTGGGCTAAGCCTGTTTGAAAAAATAAATAAATAAATAAATAAATAACATCTACTTTTATACGAAGACTCGTCATTTTTACTTTATATACGAGTAGTAACAAAATCTATTCAAATGATAGTCCCCAACAATATTTAGAACTAACTTTAGTGCTTGGGATTGAAACGTAGACGTTTAACCCTTCCTTCCCTGTGATGTGTAATGAGTACACATTGCTTCTAAAAACTTTAATATCTCTATAAATATAATAAATACTGGCTTCAGATTTTAGGTGTTCCTCCGTAATACATTTACGCATTGAATGAAAAAATAATATTAATAATAATTAGCACTTATCGGCCACATCAGATATTTCGTGAAAATCGGGAATAAATTCACCAATACAATCAAACGTGTGCCAGTGTGTGATGTAGGTATATTCATTCTAAAAAACCGCTATGGGTGAGAAGCGACGCTATTCACGTCTCACTCTCACTCTACTTCGGTATATAGGAACGCAAGAATAGAATCTCAGTTCGCTCGCTTCTCTCGCTTGAGGTGGTTCACTGATCTCAGTTCGCTCATTCACAAAACGAGCGAAGCGACCACCTCATTTGAGGTGGTCGCTTCGCTCGTTTTGTGAATGTCGGCCGATGTTTTTTTCATGTTTTCAGCAATTAAATTTCAATTAATATCACTTTTGACTTCAAATTTAATTAATTTAAGCGATTGGCTATGAATATTCTTATTTTACCGATTTTAAATCGCTCATTTTTACATGTGTATTGACGTGTATTGAATACACAGCACCGGGACGCGCGGATTTTTTTAGCACAGGAAGGGAAAGGTTTAAAAAAAATACTAAAAGAAACATCATAAATTCTGTAAAAATGCGTACACTGAGAAGTATACCTGGGATGACAATGTATGACAGAATGTGGAATTAAGTAATAAGGGATGAAAGTGAACTAGTGTTGAGCAAGGTGAAGAACGTTCCGAGATGGTTTGGGCATGTAGAAAGAATTAATGAAAAAAAACGAACAAAACAAATATCCTGTGCAAATGTGAAGGCTAGAAAAGTATGGTTGAATCAAGTGAATGATATTTTGAAAGAAGTAAACGTAAAAAGTCAGACACTCCAGATTGTACTGTATACACTTGTATACGGTACAACCTGGAGAGATGATTGCCGTGTGGCCATTTCTTCCAACCAATCAGAATGATGTTAACGAGACTTGCAGGAATATGAATATAATCTAGTATCTAAATTATAAACTTCGAGTGCGAAACATGATTGTTTCACCCTTTTAAAATAAGTATTTTTAAACAGTAAATGCTTTGATAAAAAACTCGATGTTTTTTTCTTGAATTAGTTTTTTCCGCACAACGAAAATGCACAATATTAAAATAACATATCAACACCAAGCAATAGTGACAGGTACCGTAGATATTATTTGAGTTTTTTGAGATGCAGTCTCGCAGAAGCGCTTACGCCCTAAGGATGACGACAGATTGATACGTCGAAACCAGTCGAGCAAAAAAAAGACTTATAAGCGATAAAAATCGTAAGTTCTCAATAAACATTTCAAATATTCGTGAAAATATCAGACAGGAAATGTTTTCACTGAGAAAAACTGTCACTAAGTAGAATTATGTCGTATAGATTTCTATGGATGTCACTAAGTAGAAGTATGTCGTATAGATTTCTATGGCTGTCACTAAGTAGAAGTATGTCGTATAGATTTCTATAGCTGTCACTAAGTAGAAGTATGTCGTATAGATTTCTATGGCTGTCACTAAGTAGAAGTATGTCGTATAGATTTCTATGGCTGTCACTAAGTAGAAGTAAGTCGTATAGATTTCTATGGATGTCACTAAGTAGAAGTATGTCGTATAGATTTTTATGGCTGTCACTAAGTAGAAGTATGTCGTATAGATTTCTATGGCTGTCACTAAGTAGAAGTATGTCGTATAGATTTCTATGGCTGTCACTAAGTAGAAGTATGTCGTATAGATTTCTATGGATGTCACTAAGTAGAAGTATGTCGTATAGATTTCTATGGCTGTCACTAAGTAGAAGTATGTCGTATAGATTTCTATGACTGTCACTAAGTAGAAGTATGTCGTATAGATTTCTATGGCTGTCACTAAGTAGAAGTATGTCGTATAGATTTCTATGGTTGTCACTAAGTAGAAGTATGTCGTATAGATTTATATGGCTATCACTAAGTAAAAGTATGTCGTATTGATTTCTATGGCTGTCACTAAGTAGAAGTATGTCGTATAGATTTCTATGGCTGTCACTAAGTAGAAGTAAGTCGTATAGATTTCTATGGATGTCACTAAGTAGAAGTATGTCGTATAGATTTTTATGGCTGTCACTAAGTAGAAGTATGTCGTATAGATTTCTATGGCTGTCACTAAGTAGAAGTATGTCGTATAGATTTCTATGGCTGTCACTAAGTAGAAGTATGTCGTATAGATTTCTATGGATGTCACTAAGTAGAAGTATGTCGTATAGATTTCTATGGCTGTCACTAAGTAGAAGTATGTCGTATAGATTTCTATGGATGTCACTAAGTAGAAGTATGTCGTATAGATTTCTATGGCTGTCACTAAGTAGAAGTATGTCGTATAGATTTCTATGACTGTCACTAAGTAGAAGTATGTCGTATAGATTTCTATGGCTGTCACTAAGTAGAAGTATGTCGTATAGATTTCTATGGTTGTCACTAAGTAGAAGTATGTCGTATAGATTTATATGGCTATCACTAAGTAAAAGTATGTCGTATTGATTTCTATGGCTGTCACTAAGTAGAAGTATGTCGTATAGGTTTCTATGAAAATAATTAAACCGATGAAGTTTAATAATTGAAATGATAATTTAATAAAAAAGGTAATAATTATGATCAAACAAAACCTACCGTTTAGAAATAAGTTCGATGTGATTTGAGTAGTCTGGCACTCTGTCCTATCTGCCTACCCCAGCAGGGAAACGGCTTGATAATATGTATGTGATTTGAGTTGAAGTTCATACTTGATTGAGATGTTATTGTTGACTTACCTGAAACAAAATGAAAAAAACATATTAATTATATTGATGGAAATTTGCTAGTTAGTAATATAAAAATACAATACAATTTAATATTTTTTGTATAAATAGAAGTCTATTTGAGATCAATCAAAACAAAATGCAATTTAGGTAGAATGTTCTCATATGATGGAAGAGTTAACTATTATCATGGCATTGTAACACAGGTGTTACACTAATTTAGGGATTTAAAAAAAAAACAGAAACTGAAACGTAATTTCAAATATGGCAACACATTTAAATACTATACATGTACTTTTGTGTGCAGTGGTATCATCTGGTGATAAATATTGACAACGCTACAACCTTTCAAACGACATCGGGTCAACATGTCAGGACAGTGTGGGCGCGTTTTGAAAATCGAGGTAAATAATCTAAATATCTTATTAATCACTACATGTAGAGAAATTTTTATTCAACCCATTATATTAGGTCCTTACATATGAAATTGGCGTTTTGTTTGAGAGGAACATAAAGTTGATTTTTTTTAATATAATTTATTTATTTAATCAAAGTATGTACCATTGCTATCTATGCACTTTTGCCATCTCATAGGTAGTTCATCGATCCCTTTACTAAAAAAACCATTCGGACGGGAATCAATAAAATCTTTGAAGTCGGTTTGGACTGCCCCATCGGAGTTGAATTTTTTCCCTTGCAAGAAGTTATCCAAATTTCGAAAAAAATAGTAATCTGTTGGGGCAAGGTCCGGAGAGTACGGTGGATGTCTTAGACATTCCAATTGAAGCTCTTCTAATTTGGTAGCCGTCTGTTGTGCAGTGTGTGGTCTAGCGTTATCATGAAGCAGCAGTGGCCTAGAACGATTAACCAGCCTCGGTTGTTTAGCAGCTAGCTTTTCCATCATGGTTTGCAGTTGCTGACAATAGACATCTGCCGTAATCGTCTGGCCAGATTTAAGAAAGCTGTAGTGAACGACACCAGCACTAGTCCACCAAACGCTCACAAGTAACTTTTTTGGAGTCAATTTTCGCTTGGGGCATGGTTTGGCTGGTTCGGCAGGGTTCAGCCATTGCGATGAGCGCTTCCGATTATCATACAGGATCCACTTTTCATCACAGGTAATGATTCGATTCAAAATCCCTTCATTATTGTGCCGGTTGAGTAATGCAACGCAGCAGTCAACGCGCGTTTGTTGATTTGCTTCACTCAATTCGTGAGGTACCCACCTTTCAAGCTTTTTCACCTTCCCAATTTGCTTCAAGTGGATTAAAACAGTTTTATCACTAACACCGCAGCCTGCAGCTAACTCGGACGTGGTTTGCGATGAATCCGCTTCCACAATAGCCTTCAATTCTTCATTATCAACTTTGGTCTCCGGCCGTCCACGGGGCTTGTTCTGCAGGTCGAAATTTCCAGAACGAAAACGTTGGAACCAAAAACGCACTGTGTTTTCTTTTGCGGCACCGTCGCCATACACATCATTAATCCTTCGAGCCGTTTCTGCAGCACTGGTGCCACGGTGGAACTCGTACTCGTAAATAACGCGATATTTCAAGTTTTCCATTTTGTAAACTGAGTGACGCAAAGAAAAAAAACAATTGAGGAAAAAACAAATGAATTATAATTTTCGAAACACAAATACTTGAGTAAATAGCTGTATAAATTTTAATTTGGAATTCCTAACCAAAGAGAAGATATTTGAGATCAAAGTTGCCAGTACGGCAAAATGCCAATTTCATATGTAAGGACCTATTATTTGTTGATAATTCAGCTATGTAAATGTTGTTCTTGTTTTAGATTAGAGAATTATTTTATAGCCCATTTTGTGTTTTATAAAAATTGATATTTGGCAATGTAACGTGGGTGTTACATATAAAAAAAACAATAAGGAAAAGTTGTGATTTTTTTCCTCAAATTTCCTTCATAACTTACCATATAACAAGGAATCACCAAAGAAAAACGTAAATATTTGGATAAATTGAACTTTGCCAAGATAAGGGTTAAGAGAGTTGTAGAACGGCGTGTAGTGATAGGAAACTAAGTTAATGGGGCATAAAAATATCTAATTCAGCTAAGATAATAAATAGTCCACAACAGTACTCAAGAACCCACTTTGATGTATGGACAATGCATAGGGTGAAAATGAATTGCAGAATGCAGAAATGAAGGGATTAGGGATAAATGTGAACTTAAGGCTGATGTATTAAGTAGGATCAAGAAGGGAACTCTGAGATGGTTTGCATATGTAGAACGAATGCGTGAAGAAAGACTAACAAAACAAATATACATGTTTATTGAAGAAATTGTAAGAGTTTAAGGAGACTATGGATGTAAATGAAGCTAATTGCACGTATGTGTGTCGCGATAGCAAAGTCTGGTACTCGCCTCTCTGCCTACACCAACAGGGAAACGACGTAATGGTATGTATATATGTATGTAATTATAATATTGTATATTTGATAATTGCAGCTTTAAATTAAATGTGGCTTTCGTGATATAATTAAAATTATTTTTTGTTATTTTTGTAGCGCCGTTAAACGGCAGAAATCACTCCAAGGACATTTTCGTTACAGTTTTTGCATGTCGTAAAATATAATTAATTTTCTTGAATGTTTTTGTAATGTATTCATTTTATTATTGATTTATATTTTTTAATTTTAACAATGAAATATAAAAAACACTCATCCGCCTTGCTAGGTGTATACCCGTTATAAGACAGGTAGTTTACATAAAAAAAAACAATAAAGAAATGCTTATAGATCATTTATATAAGTATAAAAATTCCATCATAATCACATTATATAAAAAAGAGCATTAATAATTCGTTATCATTTGTTCAAAATAAAATAATTCGTCCTCATTTGTTCAAAATATCGTTCAATGAAGTTCAATTTACTACCAATGGCAAGTTGGTTGCATAAAACAAACAAAATAACAATTTAAAATTAAAATAAAAAACATATAAAGAGGTCATGAGTATAAAAATCCCACCATAATCACATTATATAAAAAAGAGCATTTATGATTCGTCATCATTTGTTCAAAATAAAATAATTCGTCTTCGTTCGTTCAAAATATCGTTTAATGAAGTTCCATAAACTACCAAAGGCAGATAGTTTGCATAAAACAAACAATTAAAATCTCATTATACAAAAATACAAAAAAAACATTAATTATTCGTCATAATTTGTTCAAAATAAAATAATTCGTCATCATTTGTTCAAAATATCGTTCAATGAAGTTCCGTATACTATCAAGGCAGGTAGTTTGCATAAAACAAACGATCAAAAATTGAATAAACATACATAGAGCAGTCATAAGCATAAAAATTTCACATTATCCAAAAAAACATTAATAATTATTCGTCATTACTCGTTCAAAATAAAATGATTCGTCATCATTTGTTCAAAATGTCGTTCAATGAAGTTCTATATACTATCAAGGCAGATAGTTTGCATAAAAAAAAACAATTAAATTAAAAAAAAAAAACATACATAGACCAGTCATAAGCATAAAAAATCCCACCATAATCACATTATACAAAAAAACATCATTAATTATTTACCATTACTTGTTCAAAATAAAATAATTCGTCATAATTTGTTCAAAATGTCGTTCAACGAAGTTCTATATACTATCAAGGCTGATAGTTTGCATAAAACAAACAATTGAAAATTTAAAAAATATACATAGAGCAGTCATAAGTATAAAAATCCCACCATATTCACATTATATAAAAAAAAAACATAAATAATTCGTCATTACTTGTTCAAAATAAAATAATTCGTCATAATTTGTTCAAAATGTCGTTCAATGAAGTTCTATATACTATCAAGGCTGATAGTTTGCATAAAACAAACAATTTAAAATTTAAAAAACATACATAGAGCAGTCATAAGCATAAAAAATCCCACCATATTCACATTATATAAAAAAAAAACATTAATAATTCGTTATTACTTGTTCAAAATAAAATAATTCGTCATCATTTGTTCAAAATATCGTTCAATAAAGCTCCAAGACAAATAAAAACCCTTTCTCCAAATATCAAAGCCTCCAAACTCCTACTCCCTCGTTATCACTGATTAGCAATGATTGTAAAATCAATACTGACATTGACTTGCAAGATTGTGCCGGTACAAACGCTCCCTAAGCACCGACTATACACACGCTATCACAACAACTCCCGACTTAAAGGCTACAAAGTCAAATACACACGCCATCGTTGCGATGCCATTTTATTGTTATCTTCATGACAACGAAGGTCAAAACTCCCTTTTCATGAAGTCGATATTCCGAAGAACACCCAACCTCCCATGATTCGTTTGAGACTATAGAGGGATAAGTAACAAAATGTGTGCGATTTTAAGATACAAAACTGATTTAAGATACAAAACTAAACTGTATTAGAAATAAATTAGAGAAGTAATAATAATAATAAAAGGGTAATTTATAAAGCACCGTTTAGAGAGCAGACTCCCCTCAAAAGCGTTCTTACTACGGATTCGAACTCACTATTATTGGTAGATTAAAAGTACTTAAACGTTATGTCCAAGTCCAGTTGTATCCAAGCTTTTTAGGTTCACAGCACACTAAGCGTATCCGAATATTTCAACGGCGACCAAAGTCAGATCATAAGTACATAACAATTTCACTTTGTTGGTACGGTTAAGTTACTCGTAGTTAAGTCAAAAAATTCCA
Organism: Odontocerum albicorne; assembly: GCA_949825065.1. Classification (NCBI taxonomy): domain Eukaryota; kingdom Metazoa; phylum Arthropoda; class Insecta; order Trichoptera; family Odontoceridae; genus Odontocerum; species Odontocerum albicorne. The sequence continues at coordinate 5,532,534 of OX463840.1, read as the reverse complement.
CTGTTGTGATACGTGTGTGGGTGTATTGTTTATCATTGTGCACTTTGAGGAAGTATTTTGAGTAGTTAATTGTTTTGACTTTCAACTGACGTTGGTTCTCTCTCTATCCCAAGCATAGTCTCAGTTAAACTGGAATCAGTTACAAACCAAAGTTAGACTCGCGCCTTCCTTGGCGTGCTTGAAGCGATTGAAAAAACATGTTTCATTCCTGATATTTTTAACTTTCCTCTACGCCATCCCTTTCTTTTCCTATCATTGATGATATCATTTTTTTTTATCTACTTTGTACGGATTTCTCATGTTACACAAAAAGGGTCTGCTTCTAGAGTTAGCTTATTCGTTAGAAAGAATATCAGCCAGGATTCTTCTCATACTGCTAGGCGGTACCGAGAATATATCGATAGCGTAATTTGGTTGGTTCAATATCTCTATACCACGCGTGACTGAGTGTTTAGCCATGATATTCGTCCTGTAAGTTGGTACCAGAGGGTGATTCCTTGTATAGCTATATTTATTAGGTGCATACAAACATAGTGCTTTTAGAATCGCGGGACAGTTAAATCAACCTTGTAAAACCTTTAGTAGAAATATCGCAATAGATTCTTGCCTTCTTGTTTCGAGGCTTCTATACTTACACACCGTGAGAAGTTCGGCATGGTGAGCATATTTTGGGTAATCGTCCTTTGTTCTGTACCATAGATATTTATATGAAAAGGAATGTTCGGGTGATTGTTCGTCTTTGGGGGGTTTCTAGGCATATGGTCACGTATGTGTTCATGGATTTCGTGGGGATGGATAGTCATTTCAATGATTTATGCTACCATGTAACTTGCTTTATTTACTTTTGTCTGGTTGGTTGGAAGAGGTTGCTACCTGGCAATAAGCCCACCCGAATCTATTTGCAATAAAAGTGTTAAATAAATAAATAAAATAAATAGTCTAAGTCACGACAACGACTGGAGATAGAACTCATTGTATTTTTATTGAAAGAAATACTTAAGAGAAAATAATCAAGGTTTTCAAACAAAACATGTAATTTATAAATAATACCAAGAATTAAAATTTGAATGTCAATGTTCATTTCATGCAAATGTGAGTCGAAGACGTGTAAGAGGAATACCAAGGAAAGTAAAGTTTGATCAAGTAAATAACATTCTGAAATAAGAAAATATAGAAAGTGTAAGAAATCTTAGAAGCTGTATGGATGTGGAATAGATTAAGAATGTGTGTTGAGAATCCTATCTCAACACACATCCTTATCCTATTTTTTTCCTATCCTAAGTCTGGCACACTGTCCTCTCTGCCTACCCCGACAGTGAAATGGCGTGATGGTATGTATGCATGTATCTCATGCACAGTTCGTCATTTCAACAGGTCAGTGAAAATGTTACAAATTATATAAAGTACATTAAAAAAACACTAATTTCTCGGTCAATTTAGTCACCATCTTCCTGATTGACGCGATCGTCGCTTCTTTTTAGTATCTGCTAAAAAGAAGAGATGATCGCGTCTTACAGAAACAATCAAACACTTACATTTTGGGTCATTTTGAAAAGATTTTTTTCTGTCACGTTTAATGCAACCTGATTGACGCAATCGTCGCTTCTTTTTTTCTAAAAAGAAGAGATGATCGCGTCTTGCAGAAACAATAAAACACTTACATTTAGGGTAATTTTGAAAAGGTTTTTATCTATCACGTTTAATGCAACCTGATTGATGCGATCGTCGCTTCTTTTTAGCATCTGCAAAAAGAAGAGATGATCGCGTCTTACAGAAACAATCAAACACTTACATTTAGGGTAATTTTGAAAAGATTTTTTTCTGTCACGTTTAATACAACCTGATTGACGCGATCGTCGCTTCTTTTTAGCATCTGCTAAAACAAAGAGATTATCGCGTCTTGCGGAAACAATAAAACACTTACATTTAGGGTAATTTTGAAAAGATTTTTTTCTATCACGTTTAATGAGGAACAGCTGGACAAATTACAGCGTCTTCAAAATGTGTGTCTAAGATTCATTTTCAACCCACGAAAGTACGATCATATAACTTCATACCAGAAGGCATTGAACTGGTTGAATGTTAGAAATAGACGCCAAATTCACATACTGTCTCTATTGTATAATATCCGTCCCTGTCCCGCCTGTCCCGCCGCACCCTCTTATATCGGCAGAAACTTTCAGCGTCTTTCCAATCATGGATTAGCGCTACGCTCAAACAGAGATTGTTTATTGGCCTTTCCAGTTCACCGCTCCTCTTTATTTACGTCGTCCCTTACTGTCCATGCAGTGCGACTCTGGAATCAGTTACAAACCAATATAAGACTCGCTCCGTCCTTGACATGCTTTAAGAAGCGACTGAAAAAAACTCTTAATTTCTAGTCAGTAAAATAACGTGTTTCATTGATGATTTTTCTTTTCCTTTCTTCTCTACCATCCCTTCCTTTCCTTTTGATTGATGATATCTCACTTTATATGAAAAATAATGTTCGGGTGATTGTCCGTCTTTGTGGGGTTCGTGGGCATGTTCTCACGTATATGTTTATGGATTTCGTGGGGATGGATAGTCATTTGAATGATTTATGCGACTATGTAACTTGCTTCATTTACTTTTGTCCGGTTGGTTGGAAGAGAATGCCGCCTGGCAATAAGCCCGCCAGATTGTATTGCAATAAAAGTGTTTTATAAATAAATAAAAAATAAATGCAACCTTATTGACGTGATCGTCGCTTCTTTTTAGCATCTGCTAAAACGAAGATATGATCGCGTCTTGCAGAAACAATCAAACACATTTTAAGGGTCATTTTGAAAACATTGTTTTCTGTCCCGTTTAATGTAACGCGGATAATCGAGACTGCTGTAAATTAAAAAAAATATTCATCAAACCAGACATGGCGTATCCCAATTGTTACATTATATCAATTATTGTAACACAAAAAATGAAAAAAAATATACAGAATCAACTTTCGTTCACATAAACTCGAATGTTGAAAATATACAGAATCAACTTTCGTTCACATGAACTCGAATGTTGAAAAATGTCTTTAGTTATTTTTTAGCGTATATACCACTAGTGATGTCACAGACTAAAACGACAGCAGACACGGAGACGCCACGAAAATTTTGCCGTTTCTTTCTGTCACGATTGCGCTGCCTCGCAATTCGGAATGTATTGGGGATTGGATTGTCCTAACAAAGGATCTTTGTTTTCACAGTTGGAGATAATTTGATCAAGTCTTGTTCGTATCTTGAGATGCATTGTTGTAACAGCTCTTTGTCTTATCTTAATTGTCTTGTTATTATTCCGAGATTTCTTTGATTCCATTGTGAGGGGTTAAATTGAAATCAGAAATGGGGTATACATTGCGGATGAATCCTTAAGAATCCACTAATTTTATTAACTCGCTTTATTTATTTCTTGATAGCATTCGTAAGTTTTGTTATAAATATTCGCGGCTTAATTCATTCGAATATTTCGAATGAATTAAGCCGCGTTATGGAAACCTTCTCAAATATCACGGACATTTTTAGACTTGTTTTCTGGGGTATAACGAAACTTCTTACATACGAGTATAATAAAGGGTCTTTCAAATTGAGTGGTTTTTCAAATTGAGTGGGCGCGGCGCGATAACATGTATGTATGTACAACCCTTTAAAAATGCTTTCACATAGCAAAAAGGATCTACCTGTAATATTTAGTTTTTTTTTAAATGAAATTATGGGGTGCTTACAGGAATTAGGGGCCTACAGGAATTTCCAGGTCAAAATTTCAAAATTCCACAAAACGAACTTATCCAAACGAATTGTATACCATATGTCATATGCAGGATGAAAATAGGACACTGATAGCAAACTACCTTCATTAAACCCATGTCAATGAGAGCCTTAATACTTGTGTAATAAGGGAGAGAACCCCTTTGACCACGTTTTCTTTGAGTGTTCTGTATGCGCCACATTTAATCTTTACTCAAGTAATGTCCCCCGTTCGTTCAATATATCCCACCTACCCACATTTAATTCTCTGCTAATTTATAGTCACATATAAATAAATAAATATAGGTTTATTGACAGCAACATAGTATGTACATAATATATTTAAATAACACTTCAAAAACACATAAATTGCAGAGAATAAATTAAAGACAGAAGCTATCAATAGGTCTGGATTCATCTAATAACATCCCCTCAGCCAAGATACCCCACCAATATAGGGCGAGCCCAGCCACGAGGACACCAGATGTTTTTTTCAGCCTACACCCTTGCACATGTAGAATAAGAAGAAAAAAAAACAGAAAATAAATAGCACATATGGCAGAAAAATAAACAAATCCACAAATACCGCCTCAGATTAATTCAAACAAACAAACAAAGGTTCTTTGACAGCAACATAGCATATTATATACCATATATTATAATAAACTCATCCCGAGTATCGCACATATGTACATCTCAAAACAAACTGTACAAAACACATTTAAGATAGAAGATATTAAAGGCCCGGGCTCATCCCACAAACGTTCCCCCGGCCGAGATACACCCCACTAACGTAGGGCGAGCCCGACCGCAAGGACATCGGGTGGCTTTCAGCCCACATCCCCGTATATCTAGATTAAAAAAACAAAAAGTATATAATATCTGCATTTATTGTCTATGAATCAGTAAATATTTATATAATATCTGCATTTATTGTATATAATATCTGCATTTATTGTCTATGAATCAGTAAATATTGTCTATGAATCAGTAAATATGAATCAGTAAATATTTATATAATATCTGCATTTATTGTCTATGAATCTGTAAATATTGTCTATGAATCAGTAAATATTTAATTTAGTTAAATAATTAGGTTTCCACATATTTTTACAACCTAACCTTTCTGTATATCAAATAATATATCCAATAATACACGAGTGACAGTGGGACAAATTTCACAGCTCAAACAGGTTATGAAGCACTAGGTTAATAGGATAGGAATTTACTCACAATCGTTTTTATCAAAGGATGAATAACGACTACGGTGATTAAAAATGGACAGTGACAATAAAATACCAAAAATATAATGACAGTAATTCTTGAAATATTCAATAAACATTGTAAAATGAATGCCGACGAGAGTTTGGTTTACAGTCGTAAAGAAGAATCAATACTTTAGAATGTCCATAAACAGTAAAAGGAAATAAACGGATTGTTTTATTGTTTTTGGGCACTGGCAACCCATAAAACTCCTGGAAACGGGACGTGCCGGAATAGCATTGTATCCAGAAACTGGATCCGACCTACTTTTCTGATGTAATATTACAAAACTGGATTTATTTATTTATGACACTTTTATTGTACAAAGCACTACCTGCCAAGCTTATTGTTACATGGCAATCTCTACAAACCTACCGGAAAAATGTGTTAGGCCTCGGCCACACAGGTAGAAGCCTCGCTTGGTGCTTAGAGCTACGCTGCGAGTTAGGCGACATATCCTAGCGAACCAACGCACTGCACGCTTCGCGCCACGCTACATGACGATTAGTCACCGAGTGAATCTCCTAGCGAACAGACGTGTTGGTTCATTCTTTTGTGTTCCTCGTACAAGATAGAGGAAGTTTTAATAACAGCTGTGTATAAAAGGGAGCCTTTGTGGAACCCATCGAGCAAATTATACAAAAATGTACCTGTAATAAAATCACTTTCGAATGAAGTTGCACAGGAAGTAAATAAAAATGGTAAGTTGTAATGAAATTGATTAGTTTTGTTGACTCAACCGCTCCCAAATGTCAAACGAATTTGTGCGAAGCACTTTGGTGTGGCCAAGCATAAAGTCATCTAGTCTATTAGTCACGTAGCACCTAACGAAGCACTTTGGTGTGGCCTTAGCCTTAAAGAATTATTACTCACTATGTGTAAGTATTCTAGTAGATAACTCGACGTTTCAGACCGATCCTCGATCGTAAGACTCGTCCATAGCAATCATTCCATGACGCGAATTCATTCCTATGTACTCCAAACAAGTATTGAATCACCAGCCCAGTTAACTTGAGTGTTGGATATAAGCTTCCTTTATATAATGGACACATTGCTTCCAGTCGATCCATGCCACGTTTCTTTCATGATTCGACGATCTTTCTAGTAGTCTTCTCCCACATCTTTTTCCACCTATCATCAGTAGATCTGTAAATATGCCCTGCCCAGTTGCAATTCTGAATGGAAAAACTCTCAGCGATATCTACGATTTTGGTCTGCTGCCTTTTACGTTGATTTGTCTTCCGGTCCCGTAATGAGATATTCAGCATTCTTCTCTACATGGTCCTTTGTTTCACCTTGAGTTTATGCATTATTTGCTTCGTGAGAGGACAATGAATCGATTAGAACTTTTAAAGGATATTTTGTATCTTGAAGACTTTACAATAAACTAGCACCAGTAAGATCTTATTAATAAAGTCCTAAAACTTTTTGATCAAGGTAGTATATACACACAAACATATTACACACACATATTCACAGTCACTTAAGTATGCTGATTAGTGCTTTTTAACGCGCTCAATCTAAGAAGAAAATTTACTTTTGCTTTTGGTAATGTAGTATGAAATACGAGTATGTCAATATCCGAAGCAGTCCCGTTCAGAAGAGTTAAGGCCCTTCCAACAGGCATAGCGGCTGGAAGACCCTTTCTTGCGTATGTTATTGAGAACAGTTCTATATGTATATACAAAGACAGTTGAGGAACTGTTTCGTGCCGTCAGACAGAAATATGTTCTCAATAGTGATCGCCAAAGTCAGGGGGCATGAACATAGCATATAATGAAAAAGAAGCACACGATTTAAAATGTTATTTTAAATGTGTCAAATGTCTTTAACTTTGTGAAACTTTATATTGGAATATTCAACAATAAATTACTTTATTATTCCACTCATTCAATTAATCGCCACAACACGTGTTTCTACCTCCTATACCGAGGCTAATGAAGAGAGCCTCGGATGAGGAGATAGAAACACATATAGCGGGGAATAATCTTATTAGTAGAATATAAAAGTAATCAAATGTTAAATGTTCAAATTATAAAAAGCTCACCAAAACCAGAAAATTTATTCAATAAGAATTTACTGCATGGTAACATAATCCTTATTGCCAGTTTCGTAATTTTTCTATCATTACGGAGAGTTTTCTTATTTCTGTAGAATGGCGAAGAGTCCTCTCGGCCACTCCACGACAACTTCGAAAATCCTTGCCCATCGCACCAGATAACTTCTTCCTGCGTTAACAATAACACCATCCAGTGTAAACAAAAAACAACACCCAAAACAAAAAAGAAAAGGAATTTCAAAGCTCAAACGAAAACGTCACCCTGTCACATAGTTAGGTACCCGTTACTAAAAACCAGGAAATAATTCTAAAGTGTGGCAATTAAGTATAATAAAACGACCAGGAAATATTTATTCCCCAAAAATAACTTTCCATTTGAAATGCAAACAGTGGATACGAATATTGGAGTACTAATGCATTAAGGTGATCAATAGTAGTGCTTAGGTAAGGCGATACACGCGTGGCGCGCGATAATTGCGGAACGCGGCGAAGTTTGTTTAGGAGTGCAGCGGAGAGGCGCTCTCTGTTTACTCACCGCCCGCCGCCCATCGTTCGAAACTTACATACACTATTTACCGCCACTTGTCGCGAGAGCCGTGCCTCCACACTAAGCCACAGTCTCAAAAAACACTCAATATTGGTATTTAAAAAAAAATCTCTTCAGTGGTATAACGGACCAGTTAATTCAGAGACTTAGGTCAATGACAGATTCTTCGGTCGACCTCAAGTTTCTCCAGTTCAGAAACAATCATCTCACTGAGCTCTTATCATAAATGGTAGCAATTGGATATTTGTTATGAAGGGTCTTTCAAATTGAGCGGTTTTTTAAATTCTTGGATAAAACACAGATGGCGTCGCGAACTTGTCTAGGTCTTGTGACATTTGAGAAGTGTAATGTATGATATTTATAAAAATAGAGTCGTATACAATACAACAACGCGTTCAAATTGTTGAATTATTTTATGTATTGTAATAATATCCAGAAACTGGTGATGTTAATTGGCCACCGAGATCATGTGATCCGACACCGTTGGACTATTTTCTCTGGGGTAACATGAAAAGCCAGGTCTATAAGAATGACCCCCGATCAATTTTTGAGCTGAATGAAGGACGAAATTATTCGCGTTATTGGTGAGTTAGAACCGCAATTATGCCAAAATGTCATCGAAACTTTTGACAAAAGAGTGGACATCTGTGGAGCTGCAAGAGGTGGGCATTCGACGGATATTGTTTTTTTCTGTTTAAATGTCATACATTATACTTCAATGACCAATAAAAAGTTTTTTGAAATCAAAACAAATTGTGTGTTTTATTCAAGAATTTAAAAAAATAGAATTGAAAAATCCGCTCAATTTGAAAGACCCTTTTTACATTTGAGGTTAAATGCTAACATAGCTATATAAACGCATATATTGAGATCTGAGGATTACTCTGGAGCGATCAAGGATAGTTTTATAGCTTTTTCATGTTTTTTTATTAAAAATTTAATGACTTAGTTTAATATCAACTTTGTGACTTATTTTAGTGCCAACTTTGGTGTGTAGAGTGAAACATAAACGTGGAAAATGACAGAAACGAACCGAGTAAATACTGTAGAAATGCATGTACTGAGAATAATGCATAGGTTGACAATTTATGACAGTACGCAATGAAGTGATTAGTGATCAATGTCAACTTTAGGCTGATGAGTTGAGTAAGACGAATAAATGAACGAATAAACACTAACAAATAAATGAACGAATAAACACTAACGAATAAATGAACAAATAAACACTAACAAATCAAATAAGTGAGCAAATGTTAATCGAAATCGTTGTAAAGAAACATCAATGAAAGTATGACTGAATCAAGTGCATGATATTTTGAAAGGACGGAGAATTCATAGGAGGTGTATGGATGTAGAAGAGGTGAAATATGTGTGTCACGGTAGAAATGTTTGGCGCTCTCTCATATCTGCCTATTCCGACAGGGAGATGGTGTAATGGTATGCGTATATGTATATACCATACGTACTTAACGTATATGTATTTACGTACTTAACCCTTCCTTCCCTGTGATGTGTAACTAGTACACATAGCTTTTAAAAACTTTAATATCTCTATAAATATAATAAATACTAGGTTCAGATTTTAGGTATTCCTCTGTAATACATTTACGCATTGAATGAAAAAATAATATTAATAGTGCGAGTAATTAGCACTTATCGGCCTCATCAGAGATATTTTGTGAAAATCGGGAATAAATTCACCAATACAATCAAACGTGTGCCAGTGTGTGACGTAGGTATATTTATTCTAAAAAACCGCTATGAGTGAGTAAGCGACGCCATTCACGTCTCACTCTCACTTTATTTCGGTATATGGGAACGCAAGAAATAGAATCTCAGTTCGCTCGCTTCAGTAAATCGCGGGCTTTCGTTTGAGGTGATCGCTTCGCCCGTTTTGTGAACATCGGTCGATGATTTTTTTCATGTTTTCAGCGATTAAATTTCGATTAATATCGCTTTTGACTTCAAATTTAATTAATTTAAGCAATTGGCTATTAATATTCTTATTTTTTTCGATTTAAAATCGCTCATTTTTACATGTGTATTGAATACACAGCACCGGAACGGGCGGATTTTTTTAGCACAGGAAGGGAAAGGTTAAGAAAACTAAAATGTATTTCTCAAAAATAATAACACGACTAAAACATATTCACAGTTCTTACTCGTACATTTCACCAAATTAATAGTGGGTCATTCACAATTCAAGATGTACGAGGAAATTCCCATTAAATCAGCATGCATTCTTCCGTGTCGTAAGATGAAATTGCACTTTTGAATGCACAAAGCAGTAACCGGAGAAATAAATCCAGTTTGGACTGCCGCTTCGGAGGCTGCACAAGGCTGTCTCTGCTGGTAGATTAAGACATGCACGAGACACGGAGCATGGGGGCTTAAGAGACGGAGAATGAATCATGGAACAGCGTAGGTGGGCTTTATTACAGGACGTCCTGGACAGAAGGCAGGAAGAGTTAAATAAGGATGGATTGTATACGCGTGCAAGTGCAGCAACATTTATTCCGTCAATACCAAAGTTTCTTAATTGTATGTATTAAAAATTGTTATTTGTAGGGTTATCCAGAAAGTTTAGCTAATTTCGTAAATTTTGGTAAAATTTAAACACTTTTTTTTATATGTAGATGTAACTTTATTATGTACTATATGCAACGTAATGTTCCATTACCTAACGCCACATTTCAAGCAACTTCATAAATCTAACCTTCCAAAATTTCGCGTCTTTCTGGGCGAAAAATTGCTTCACATAATGTTTACAGAGCTTCAGAGGAGTGAAGTTCTTCAATATAAGGGAATTTTGTATAGATCAGAATAAGTCGAAAGTACTCAGTCCGATGAATACGGCGGGTAGAGTAGGACATTCCAATCCAGCTGTACCATTTTTTTTTCGGGTCTGCAAACAGACATGAGGTATGTCGTTATCCTGGTCAAAGATGGCAAACTTCCTTTAGGCTAATCCCTGAACGCTTACTATGGATTGCTGCCTTCAATTGGTATAATTGCGAACAATATTACTCCGATCGTCTGGATGTGTGAGAGTTACTCGTAATCGATAAGTAGTTGTTGATTCCCATCCAATCCCACCAGATACAGCGCATGACTTATTTTCAGATAAAAACTAGCCTTCGAAGTGTCTAAAAGTGGTTTACTTTTCCCTCAACATTGTTGTAGATGATTCGTTTTACGTCGCCCGTAACCATTCGTTTCAAAAATGGTTCATTAGTTGTTGATTCCCATCCAATCCCACCAGATACAGCGCATGACTTATTTTCAGATAAAAACTAGCCTTCGAAGTGTCTAAAAGTGGTTTACTTTTCACTCAACGTTGTTGTTGATGATTCGTTTTACGCCGCCCGTAACCATTCGTTTCAAAAATGGTGCATTAGTTGTTGATTCCCATCCAATCCCACCCCATACAGCGCATGACTTATTTTCAGATAAAAACTAGCCTTCGAAGTGTCTAAAAGTGGTTTACTTTTCACTCAACGTTGTTGCTGATAATTCGTTTTACGTCGCCCGTAACCATTCGTTTCAAAAATGGTTCATTTTCGATTAGTTTTTGCAGTGAATCGATTACGGTGACCCGATCCATTCAAATATTGGCACGATAGCATCAACTGTATCCATCACTAAAAGAATCTCCAGAAATGCCAAAGTGCAAATTAAATTGTATATTTATGACCCACTGCTCTTTTGCTAACTATTATATTGATCAATATCGTGTACCTAATAACGTTGTCATGTTTCAGACATCGTTCGTTTTTGATAACAGAACTACAATCCTTTGTTATAAAATACTTTAAAATACTTATGAAAATATCTAAGCATAGCTAATATCAGCAGAATATCCAGGCCTGGCTACCTCACGAGCGTGAAGGTTGGAGAACAGAGCAGTAACGAGTTTGTTTTTCATGGGGCTGAACGCAGTTATTTTATTGGGGCCTTTCAATTATCTCTGTAATATAAAGATGAAGTTTAACAACACAATATCAAAACAGCGTGTGTCCCTAAGAGACAAAATAAAAAGCTCACGCATTCGTGGAAGCCTAGGTGTTACAGACATCAACAGCAAGATGGAGGAGAGGCGATTGAGATGGTATGGGCACGTTGGACGCAGAGCACCCGATCACATTGTGAACCAGGCAATCTCCATGTATCTTCCTCGAATAACAACCAGAGGAAGACCAAAAAATTCATGGTTGGTGCAAAAAGATAACCTGATGCAGATGCACGGCCTGGGAGACGTAGCGCGGGACAGAAGAGCATACAACCTGAGGACGAGGAGAGCTGACCCCAACAGTCTTCGCAGACGGTGAGTTGGGATGGAGCCATGGAGAAGAAGAACACAAGATCAGAACAGCGTCAACAAATCAAGGGGTCAAAATGAATAGATCTTTAGGTTACGAAAGATTTTAAACGAGTCGAGATTCATCTAAAGAAGTGCTCAAACCAAGTACTTGTTTCAAACCTAGATCATAATATGAATAAATTTGTATTATTTAATTTTATTTCAACAGTCAAATAACCGTTTTGATATAAAAGATTAATTGTTATACAATAGGAAAAAAATCAAGTATAAGACGAACCCAACACTACAAATTCATCCTTGTAAGAACAACTTCTTCACTTTACTCCGGTAGTTAGCGAAAATCTATACAATATCCATATTGATTGTTTATTTCGTGGAGTCTTGTTATGCAACAGTTGTACAAATAATCTATTGCAACCATTTCACTATGGAACAAAACATTTTGCAAACTGAGATACTTCCGAACTAGCTGACAATCCCAAATAATATTTGGAGTTCAAACAGGTATTAATGTTGTGAGATCAAACATTTATAAGATTAGATGGATATACTCGTATGTATATCAAGGTCCTATAGAAGAGTATTAGGAATTTCCTGGAGAGACCGCATCACAAATGAAGAGGTTCTCCAACGAATCGAAGGAGGAAGGCACCTGCTCAGGATCCTGTCCGAAAGGCGTGCAAGATGGATCGGTCATATAATACGACAAGAGGGCCTCTTGCATGCCATAATGGAGGGCATGACCGAGGGGACAAACTCTAGGGGACGCCCACGCCGAGAGTACCTGGAGGACCTGTTGATGGACGTGCGCTGCTCAACATACACAGACTTAAAAAGAGCCGCACAGGACAGGGGGGAATGGAGGAGAAGAGTTCAAATTGCTGCAAACCAGTCTTAGGACTGCAACCACGGAAGGAATATCAAGGTCGTAGATGAGTTTTTTTTTATCATTGGAACAATACTTAATTTCTGACACTCAGATTGTGGTCAGGATCATATGAGGATAGTAGTAATTGAAAATATTCGTTGGTCGTCTGTTTTCAACGTTGCTGCTTGGGTTGAATATGCCAGTAATAAATATTGTCATATTAGTCAACTTCTAAAAACTTTGCTAAAGTGTCGCGAATGGATTGATTTCAAGCTTCGTCTCTTTGTATTCAAGTCCCTTAACTCTTACAGGCTTAGTGTTCCACGTTATGTACCACCTTCTTTTGACGCAGTACTGCACAATGGTATACGCAATGTACCACTTATTAAACCTCTCTTTATTGCTGCACGAACGCTCAGATGATGTACCACTTCGTATAATATAATACTTATGACTCTTATCCGCACAGCTGCAGGTCTGGTCCTGTACAAATTCATTTAGCTTCTAATATTATTGACAGTTAGTTGTTGTTGGTGTGCCGACTTGTGCGGATAAAAGAAAACGTTATATATTTGTATTAAATTTTAATAAAAAATTGTTGCGTTCTGATAAAATTGACTTCAGTAATTGTGGTAAGTTTATATTTAGGTTAAAAATTAATTTTACTTGGATGTATTTCGGCATTATTTGGAGGTACATTAAAAGTACCAGTGGAAATATGGACTAGTGGTACATAAGTTATACCACCTCACCAGGAGTTCCTTGACCTACCGAGGAAGTGGAAATATGTTAATTTAGCATGTGTATGTATCATTTTTAAAACACATTAAAAAAAATAATGAGAAACTTGACTTTTTATTTTTTGTGCAGCCTGAGTAAAAATAAGTTAAGTTTACCTGTTCCTGTAAGGGTTAACGAGATTTCTCCATTATATATTTCGAGTCTGTGTTTGAGAGTGGTTCCTTTCGAGAGTAGTAAAACTTTAAAGTTTATTTCGTCTTCATCGAATAATTTGATTATTCTGAATCAACCCAATAGGAAAAATGTATTGATGAATTAGCTTTCAGGGTCCTTGGTTCACTAGGTGTGCAACTTCTGCGCGCTCTGCGTATATCTATAAATATGCCACTGGCACGGAGCACAGAGCACGTACAATAGAATGTATGAGGGCCGCTTGAATGAAAGTTTCATTAGCAGTCGCGTGCGATCTGGCGATAATGCCCGAGTCACGAGGAGAAGAAATCCTGCTATGCTGCGCTTCAATATAGCAGTGCTTCTCAACTTGATTATAATATGAACAGACAGAAATTTTAAAAATAAATTATTACCGCTCTGGTATAATTCACTGGGAGATTATGGTAAACGTATTCCGCTATTGGTTGAATTAAAATATGTGAAACATGAATTCATTAAGATAGCGAAATGATTGTGTTGCAGTCCATCTTTTTTCGAAGTGATAAAGCATGATTTGACAAATATGAAGGCGGTTATCGACGTACATTTTTACTACCTAAATAGTAAGGGACATATAAAAAAAATTTAAACGAAATAAATTTTACAGATTCGAAGGGCACAGGTAAAACTATCGTTAACTATGCATCAACCTAATAAAATCGATCAGTTAACTTTTTTTATTTTTTTTTATTAAACAAAGTAAATTATTGTACAAACATTTGTCAAGGCTATACCTATATACACATTTATTACTTAACTAATCTTAATTATATGTTATCATTTATGCACTTACTTCATCTTATTTTCCTACATATCATTTTATTTATTCAATCTTAATATAGTATATGAGATCTTAGAAATAATTAACACCTATATACTACTTATAACTAGATAACAATTCTTACACTAATTATTCAGCAAAAACAAGTCCACTCGTTCAGGCTACTTGTATTCCATCACATTCACTCAGACCTTGGTCCTCCCAGCTAATACTGTAGATGGACTAGTCAGGCAACAGATAATGCTTCGGGAGCTTGTGCTTATAACGGAAGGGTAGGTCGGATTTACTCTCGTAAGCCCCCAGGGCATCAGATAATTATGATATTATAATTTTACATAATGTGAATTCACTCGGGCAAAAAACTTAATTAAAAAAGACACTAATTTGATATATTAAAGCAGTTTGACAGTGACAACTTTTTTACTTTCATGCCCCTTATCGAAAAGACGTAATGTACATACATGCAATCACGCAACACCTGTCAGGGTTAGCCGAGAGGATAAAGCGATAAACTTTTCTATCTCGAAGCACATTTACATTATTTTCGACATCCATACACATTTTCATACGTCTACAATTTCTATGACTTTCTACGTTTCCTTTTTTTAGAATTTATTCCCTTGAACCAACCATGATTTCGTTGGTGTTCCTATCACATATATTCCACTTACATTTCCACTATATATCTGATTTGTCAGTATTTTTTCATTCATTCGATCCACATGACCAAACTATCTGAGCGTACTCCTCTTAATTTGACTCAACACATCAGCCTTAAGTTCACATTCATCCCTAATCACTTCATTCCGTATTCTGTTTGTTTATTTATTTATTTTTATTTATTTATTTATTTTTTCAAAACAGGCTTAGCCCAATTACTTTGAAAATACAAAACATCAAAAAAGAAGAAAAATTACATAGAGGGGAAAAAATAAGTTAAAAAATTATATAAAATAAAAAATAATGCATATGCATACAAACGAGTAAATACACACAAACATATTACACACATATATTCACAGTCATTTAGGTATGTTGATGAGTGCCTTCTAACGCGCTCAATCTAAGAAGAAAATTTACTTTTTAAGGCCCTTCCAACAGGCATAGCGGCTGGAAGACCCGTCCTTGCGTATGTTATTGAGAACAGTTCTTGCCGGCGCAATCTAGTGTAATTGTTAGGAACATTTAACGCTAATCTTTGTAGTAATGCTGGACAGCTCACAACTCCTCGAACGAGTTTGACAACGTATACCAGGAGACGCACATCTCTTCTTACGCTCAAGGAGTTATACCAGAGCATGCCCAGCAGGAACTGAGTAGGATGGATAGACACCGTTGTTATACATTGTCACTCCATATATTTGTCTCATAGCACGCATTTCTACAGCATTTATTCGGTTCCTCTTAGTCTTTTTCATGTCCACCTTTCACTCCAATACAACAAAGTAGACACGAAAATACTATTATGGACTATCATTTCATCGTCTTAGAAAATTTCATTTTACTTAGTTATATCGTCAAAAAGTAATTCCGTAAGAAAAACTAAAAATAAAACAGCAGATAACGTAATTTTTATCAAAACGATTAAAGCTATAAGAAATAAGAACAAGGTAAAATCAGGATAATTTTAATTTTTAAAAATCACAATCCAAAGACAAGAAAAAGTTTGAGAAGCGCTATAATGGGGGTATTTGTTGATCTCATTCGGATATTCCAGGAAGTTTTAAAAACATAATAGGTACTTGTTTTCGCTATCGAATCGAATTGCCCTTTTCGGAGAACATTCCCTGAGCTAACTCGCGATTGGCCGCTCAGAAACAAGATGGTGGCATTACAAACAACAATAACAATCACACAGACAAAATGAGTTTGCAAGTGGAGGCACGTGCGTGGCGGATATGACTTAATAAACGAGAACTTTGTTTACAGAACGTTAACGTTTACACGGGTTAACGGAATGCTATAAGAATGTTTCGTACCAGAGAGACGAGGGACATGACAGACAGATGCGAATTCGGATGTTTCTTGGTTGTTTTTAATCTAAGATTGTCAAAAGAATTGTAGATAATACTTTAACTTGACAAGTATTTGATAGAAATTTTTCGTTAAAAAAAGAAATATTTTAAATTTCATACAGTTTAAACATACATACATACCAATACGCCGTTTCCCTATCTCGGTTGGCAGAGAGGACAGAACGCAATATTTCCTATCGCGCCACACACTTGTCGTCTCCTCCACATACATATCATCATAGTCAACCAGGGTCGATCCACTGCTGGGTGAAGGTCTCCCCAAGTTGACTCCATATATTTCGATTATTTGCTCGTTGATGCCATATGATGCTGCCATGCTTCCTGATTTCACCTATCCAGCGTACCTTCGGTCTTCTTCTGGTCCTCTTTATGCCTCTTGGGTACCATTGGATTATTTCGGATGTTCATCCTGCCCATTGCCACTTCGTTTTCTTGCACACCTTTATAACGTCTTCTACCTTTGTTATGTTGCGAATTCAGGAGTTTCGTTAACAGTATCTTTTAGTATATCCCAACGTGCATCTCTCCATGCCCCTTTGTGCGGTCTGGAGCATTTGTATGTTCTTTTCTGTGAGCGTCCATGTCTCGCAGCCATACGTAAGTACTGGGAGAATACACTGGTTGTAGACCTTTTGCTGCAAATATATTGGGAGATTACTTTTGAAGATGTTATTCAAACGTTCAAATAAGCTCCATGCTAATTTTATCCTTCATGCTACATACATATACGAACACTTTTTCATACAACTCCTATAATTTGACAATATGAGTTGATAAAGACATACTTTTTCTGGCCTTCCTCTACCACTTAACCATTTCCTAATCCTAAAAAAATCGTTAAAAAATGGAAAAAAGCAATGCATAAAATCAACTTTTCCTAGGAGTTAAGAAGTTTCACTTCCACCTCGCGAGAGTCTCACACATCTGTTTTTTTTTTAAATATACATATACAAATGCGTTGTTCACCCATATATCGCATTCACTTTTTCTTTCACACTAACTATTAGTCTAATTATGATATATCTTACCTTTAGTGTTAATATGTGAACTTTATAATATTTGGAAATATTACCTCATAATATTTAACCTTCCTGCCTAATTCAGGCAGGAACGAAGGTCCCTCGGGACGACATGAAGTACGCATGTAAGTAGAGGCACCGCTCACAACTCCTGTATATGATTACATAAAGATGAATAATGTATCTCGAACCAAAACCATAATTCGTGAACTAAATACCCCATAAACCTATTTAAGAGGCCTATTCAGAGTTTAGTTGAACAAAATATAATGAAGTATGTTTTTGAAAATGCTCAAAATGTAAAGTTAAACTCGGAATAGAAAAACAAACAAACGAATGAAACCGAATGAAAAATTTCTCGTAAAAATTATTTATGTACAAGTCAAATTGAGATTTTTAGAGGAAAAAAATATTAAAAGGTGGACACCAACACACTATTATCATATGTATTGTATTGAACACCAACACACTATTATCATATGTATTGTATTGAACACCAACACACTATTATCATATGTAATGTATTGAACACCAACACGCTATTATCATATGTATTGTATTGAACACCAACACACTATTATCATATGTACTGTATTGAACACCAACACACTATTATCATATGTATTGTATTGAACAAACACCAATACACTATTATCATATGTATTGTATTAAACACCAACACGCTATAATTAGTTATTGTAGGAATATACATTTTTATTGATATTTTTATACAATTCATGGTCTAACATGAAAATGATAATTTTTAAATATACGAGAAAGACAATACATTTTTAGATTTAACGAAAGCAATTTTACTACACATTTGTTGTATACAGAACAGCCTGGCAGGTTTACTGTCTTGTAGCAATATCTTCGTCACAACTAGGAAGATGTTATAGAGACTACGTGAAAAACAAACAGGAACTAGCTTTAAAAAATTTGGTACCAACAGGAATCAGAACCGCAACCCTCGGATTGTAAGACATGCATATTGCCAACTACGATACTTTTTATATTTTATTCACCATCATCTCGCCTTCATTATTTTTCAATATAATACCGTGTGTTACAACGCACACCCACAAATCTATGTATATTTGTATGTAACATTATTTATGTTGTTTATAGTTAAGGCATTAACGTTGTGGAGGTTTAAATACATTGTAATTTATTTTTATCAAACACTGTTTATTCCACTTTTTTGTGACGGTATAATCCTACCGGTTTCAAGGTTTTCACCTCATCTTCAGTCTTGTTTGCGCTCCCCTGAAGATGAGGTGAAAACCTTGAAACCGGTAGGATTATACCGTCACAAAAAAGTGGAAGAAACAGTGTTTGATAACAATAAATTACGATAACATTATTTATATATCATCACGTTTATATAAGTATTTAACGTTTTTTATTATTTCTCATAACCATTCATCAAAAAAAAAATATCAAAAACCATCCTTTCCCGTTACCTAAAAAGAACCAAAAATATCAACCAAAATACATAACAGTCAGAAATTATCCGATGAAGGAGTATGGCCGAATAAGATATTCACCAATTGGAGAGTCAATTTTATTGTTTTGGATATAAACTGGTGTAAAGAAGGGCTTAAGATATAAATTAATCCAACAATATAACCCTTTGAAACCATGGTTTAATATAATAAGAATGAATAAGATGGAAGTGTCTGCCATGTGTCGTTTACGGAAGGGCAACTACATAGTGGCTAGTCACCTTTACAGGATGGGTAGTGGAAAATCTAATCTCGGCTTACCGCATCCAATTAATGAAGTGTTTCTTCTTTCTTCGACGAACTTTTCCATTTATAGATCGATTGTTAAATTTTTTAAGCTTAATCGGTTGAAACTTTGAATTATCTATTGTATAATTGTCATTTTATTTAATTGGTTTAATTAAATCGACTCATATAGTTGCATAGTGTCTTTGATTTGGTGGCACAAATCATACTAATTTGGGTGAATTGCCAATTTTTTTTTTAATCTCGCAATTTTCAAATATTTCGACTCTGCATAAAAAAATGCCTTTACAAATGAGATTCGTATATGACGTGGCAATTTACGACAAAAAAGAGACCCGTGGACTATTCGAGTGACAACAGTCACAGTTGTGCCGAACTCGCATTTCATTCCAAACACGGAGAATATAAAAAAAATCGATAGTCATTTGCATTCATCCTTGATACATCAATAATAGTACGCGATACTCGACCGAGCGGGGGACACGAACTCTTTCATTCACCATTCCAACCGTGTGCCGTGTCGAATTACTTAAGATGAGATGAATACATTAAAGAAGGAAACGGAAATGACTATCGATTTCAAAACGGATAAAATATTTCAACTAACTGTGTTTTAAGGTTCATGATTTTACGATAATTTCAACTAAAAGGGTACTCTTAGAATCCATGTACATTCAACAAATTGAATTAATAATTATATTGTAATTTGTTTCATCAAACACTGTTTATTCCACTTTATATAACGGTCTAACCCTACCAGTTTCAAGGTTTTCCCCTCATCATCAGGAGAACATCATCGGAAGTATCCTAGTGGAAGACCTCGACCCAGAAACCGAAGTCAAGTGCAGAATTGAATCATCTCGTGCGACTTTTAATAAAATGAGAAGCGTATTCTGCGATGATAATCTAAACTTGAAACTTCGACAACGGTTAGTCAAATGCTACGTTTGGTCAGTGTTATTGCATTAAGTGGAATCATGGACCCTCAAATTAAGTAGTATGAACCGACTGGAAGCATGCGAAATGTGGATGCACTGGAGAATGCTACGGATACCCTGGACGGATATGGTCAGCAACACAAGGGTTCTTCAAAGACCCCAGGTTGATAGAGAGTTGCTGACTAATATTAAAATCCGAAAGGTGTCCTACTTGGGTCATGTACTTAGAGGAGCAAAGTACAAATTACTGCACCTGATCATCCAAGGCAAAATAGAAGGCCGAAGAGGTGTTGGCAGGAGGCAAATCTCCTGCCTCTGCAATATGCGTGATTAGACTGGTATAAGGGGCGTTGGGGATCTTTTTCGGGCTGCCGGGGACAAATATATCTACTCTCAAGTGATATTCAACGTTGGGGGGACCTGACATGACATTGAGAAGAAGAAGAATCAGGGGAACCAACGAATCTTGTTTGTGCTCCCCTGGTCATGAGGCGAAAACCTTGAAACCGGTAGGGTTATGCCGTTATATAAAATGGAATAAACACATATTACATTATTTTTTAATTATACGAGTAAAAATAATGCTTGTCAGAGAAAGTTACGATATGTTATTGAATAATATGATTTACTCATGAAACATAATTTTAATTTTTAGGACTTAGTTTTGTGCTGTTATTGTATAATACAATACATTTATTGTATACTGTAAAATTTGGCCAGCATTTTGCCACATCACCAAATTCACATACTGTCTATATTGTATAATATTCTTAACTGTCCCGCCACCCCTCTAATCTCGCCGAAAATTTTCAGTGTCTTTCCAATCATGAATTAGTGCTACGCTCAAACAGAGATTGTTTATTGGCCTTTCCAGTTCACCGCTCCTCTTTCTTTACGTCGTCCTTTACTGTCCATGCAGTGAGACTCTGGAATCAGTTACAAACCAATATAAGACTCGCTCCGTCCTTGACATACTTTAAGAAGCGACTGAAAAATCTCTTAATTTCTAGTCAGTAATATAACGTGTTTCATTCCTGATTTATTTTTTTCCTTTCCTCTCCACCATCCCTTCCTTTACATTTTATTGATGATATCTCAATTTATATGAAAAGGAATGTTCGGATAATTGTCCGTTTTTGTGGGGTTTGTGGATATACTCGTATTCTCACGTGTATGTTCATCATTTATGTGACAATGTAACTTGCTTAATTTACTTTTGTCTGGTTGGTTGAAGAGATTACACCTGGTAATGAGCCCGCCAGATTGTATTTGCAATAAAAGTGTTGATTAGAATGATGAGGTACAAACTTTGAAACTGATATGGTTATACCGTTATATAGAGTGGAATAAACAGTGTTTAATTAGAATGATGAGGTACAAACTTTGAAACTGATATGGTTATACCGTTATATAGAGTGGAATAAACAGTGTTTAATTAGAATGATGAGGTACAAACTTTGAAACTGATATGGTTATACCGTTATATAGAGTGGAATAAACAGTGTTTAATTAGAATGATGAGGTACAAACTTTGAAACTGATATGGTTATACCGTTATATAGAGTGGAATAAACAGTGTTTAATTAGAATGATGAGGTACAAACTTTGAAACTGATATGGTTATACCGTTATATAGAGTGGAATAAACAGTGTTTAATTAGAATGATGAGGTACAAACTTTGAAACTGATATGGTTATACCGTTATATAGAGTGGAATAAACAGTGTTTAATTAGAATGATGAGGTACAAACGTTGAAACTGATATGGTTATACCGTTATATAGAGTGGAATAAACAGTGTTTAATTAGAATGATGAGGTACAAACTTTGAAACTGATATGGTTATACCGTTATATAGAGTGGAATAAACAGTGTTTAATTAAACAAATTACTGTGTTAATGCCTTAACTATAAATAATGTAAAAAATAAATAATAAGTTTATCAATCGTAAAAATGCAACAATTGGGAAACTCAATGTCTGATTTAGTAGGTATTTTTAATGTAGTTTTTGTTAAATTCTGGGGGAATTTCTTCAGCATTTACTCAATCTTAGGTCTTGACTTGGAGACTGATTATTCCATTTAATCGTAAATATACATTTTTAATTTGCCCTATAATATCCTAATGGGGGAATGTAAGACTCAATTATATTGAGTATGATGATGAAGACCACTCTAAGAAGGTTTGGGCACGTGGAATGAAGAAATTAAGGAATACTAATAAATATACATTGTAAATGTAAATTGAAAGCGTGGTAGATGAAGACCAATGAACGTATGGTTGGATCGAGGGAATGATATTTAAAAAAATGAAATTGTAAAAGAGAAATTGTAGTAGTATGAGAAGGTCCATGGATGTGGAAGAGGTAAAATGTGTGTGTAGTAATGTATAATGAGGTCTGGCACTCTGCACTCCTATCTGCCTAAACCAAAGGTAAACGGCTTGGTGGTATTTATGTTTTGTAAACAAATACATTGCCGTACGAATGCGATCGAGTACCATTTAGAAATTGTTATATAGTAGCTGTATACATATATACTAAAGAGTCTTTCAAATTGAGCGCTTTTTTAATTCTTGGATAAAACACAGATGGCGTTGCGAACTTGCCTGGGTCTTCTGACATTTGAGAATTATAATGCATAACATTTATAAAAATGGAGTCGTATACTATACAATGCGTTCAAATTGTTGAATTATTTTATGTATTGTAATCTCCGGAAACGGTGATGTTAATTGGCCACCAAGATCACGTGATCTGACACCGTTGGACTATTTTCTCTGGGGTTACGTGAAAAGCCAGGTCTATAATAATAACCCCCGATCAATTCCTGATCTGAAGGACGAAATTATTCGCGTTATTGGTGAGTTAGAACCGCAATTATGCCAAAATATCATCGAAAATTTTGATAAAAGAGTGGACATCTGTGGAGCTGCAAGAGGTGGACATTTGACGAATATTGTTTTTTGTGTTTAAATGTGATACATTATACTTCAATGACCAATAAAAAGTTTTTTTGAAATCAAAGCAAATTGTGTGTTTTATTCAAGAATTAAAAAAAAATTAATTAAAAGACCGCTCAGTTTGAAAAACCCTATATTTGTGCACTTTTTACAAGTATTCCGTATCTCGTCTTAGCGAAATATTTGTAATTTGTTTTATCAAACACTGTTTTTTCCACTTTTTGTAACGGTTTAACCCTATCGTTTTCAAGGCTTTCACTTCATCATTAGGGGAGCACAAACAATACAGTATTGTTTGTGTTCCCCTGATGATAAGGGAAAACCTTGATACCGGTAGGGTTATACCGTTACATAAAGTGGAATAAACAGTGTTTGATAAAACATATTACAATGTCTAAACCTCCACAATGTCTTAAGTATAAATAACTTGCCGGGGTAAGAACTTGCCGGGGTCTTGCGACATTTGAGAAGTGCTATGTATGACATTTACATAAATGGATTCGTTTACAGCAACGCGTTCAAATTGTTGAATTATTTTATGTATTGTAATCTACAGAAACGGTGATGTTAATTGGCCACCAAGATCATGTGATCTGACACCGATGGACTATTTTCTCTGTGGCTACATGAAAAGCCAGGTCTATAAGAATGACCCCCAATCAATTCCTGAGCTGAAGGACGAAATTATTCGCGTTATTGGTGAGTTAGAACCGCAATTATGCCAAAATGTCATCGAAATTTTTGACAAAAGAATGGCCATCTATGGAGCTGCAAGAGGTGGACATTTGGCGGATAATTTTTTTTTGTGTTTAAATGTCATACATTATACTTCAATGGTCAATAAACCGTTTTTTTTATATCAAAGCAAATTGTGTGTTTTATTCAAGAATTAAAAAAAAATGAATTAAAAAACGGATCAATTTGAAAGACCTTTAGCGGATTGGTTCTTATTGGAATAGATGATGATGATTGTTGATAAATAAATAAACTCGTTAAATCGCAATGCGGAAAGAGAGAGTGTTTATTTTTATAGTAACGTAGGTATTTATATCTTTTTGGAATGTGCGCGAGTGCGCTCGCGATATGCTTACGTCTCGCTTCTGTGAATGCAGAAACGGTTATTGTCGTATGTAGGTATTCATCTAAATACGGAACTGGTGAGATAGCCGTGGTGCGTTCTCTCTCTCTGGCGTGTGGTGCGGTCGCTAGGCCGGCGTCAATGGCCGGCATGTGACCTTCGGGCTGTTTACTATAATTTATCGAGGAATCCGAAGGTCGTTTCATCGGTCATTGACCGTATGTATGCGACAATATTCCGCGACGACCGCCACAGACCCTTCAGATATATTGCTTTACCGCACCCTCTTTTAACGAACTTTAGATATAACGCAATTGCAAAAAAATTACAAAATCATTTAAAGGATAAAATCGGTAGACGCATATGTCTGTAAAGCCGAAACTGACTAGTTAAAAACCTAACACAATGTTTTAAGGCCGCAGCTTCTTTAAGTGAAGTCCTTTTTATAGTACTTTTTTATGTACTCGTAGTTCAGTACCAAACAATAAAAAAAGGCTTGGTTACACCCTTATAAAAGCTATAAGGAAGTGAACAATTACATACACATGTCTTTGTAATGCAACCATAAACATAGAAGTTTATCCCTTCCTGTTGTATTTTTAAACTACATAAATGGTAATTTAATACCTTTTAGCATCTGATAAGTCTCAAAGTTTGACTTGGTTGCCAACAAAAAAGAGTGTCATTTAAAAAAACATTATTTAATATTTGGTCCAGTCTCCACGGAAAGTATGTTATACTACGTTAAAAAATTCACTCTCTTGAAAAATGTCCGAGAGAAAGAAAAAAAGAAATTCGTGAGCGCATTTTTACCCTCATTCAAACCCAAGTAATTTCGCATCTGGACATAAATACGAGTACTATGGCCAACCAACAATATACACGTGACATAAACAGAAATGAAACGTGCAATGTGAAAAATTTCTCTCACAGACCAAATAAATGGGTTAGAGGAAAGATCAAAGAGACCAGCATTGTAAAATATATAGAAACAGACGTACCATCAAGTCATTCTCCTGTCGGAGAAAGCAGAGAGGACAGAAATAATAATCAAGATAATTTATACAGCGCCGTTTCGAAAGCAGATTCTCATCAAAGAGCGCTCTAACTCGAGATTCGAACCCACATTTATAAACTTATTAAAAATATAATATAAATATCAAAAAGTTGAGTGTAACGATGGAAATGTGGTGGCTCTATCCATTAGATTAGGATCTTTCCCACATCTGCATATGTTCAGGAAACGTATTTGGTAAAAAAAAAAACGTAGAAAACGACCTACAAAGAAAACTTTCTTCCGACGTGTAATATAAACACATTCGGCTTTAGGTGTAGCGTTATGTATATGTGTAGTGTTCGTATTCGCGACAAAAAAATATGGTGTTCACAGAGTGCCAAACTTTCCTATAGCGACACTCATCTGGCGCCTCCCCTACATCTTTTTTTTTTTTTTTTTTTATCCACTTTGCACGGATTTCTCCTGTTACGCAAAGAGGGTCTGCTTTTAGCGTTAGCTTATTCATTAGGAATAATATCAGGCAGGATTCTTCTCATACTGCTAGGCGGTGCTGAGAAGATATCAACTGTGTCATTCAGTTGGTTCAATATCTCACTTTTCACGTAATTCCTATGATTTCTCTTACTTTTTACGTTTCCTTCTATCAAAATATCCCTCTCTTGGTCTACCCATACTTTCATTGGTCTTTTTCTACTACCCCACAAATTATTTTGGGTATCATCTACTCTTAGGTCAAACCCAAAAATAATGATTTAAGACTAGGAACATTATATACATAAATACAATCACGCCATTTCCCTGTCGAGGTAGGCAGAGAAGAGAAAGTGCCGGACTTTCCTATTTCAACACACATCATTCGCCTCTTTCACATACATACACCTTATACAACTCGTACGATTTCTCTGACTTTTTATATCTCCTTCTTTCAAAATATTATTTACTAGATCCAATTATATTATACTTCTACTAGTATGGTGTTTCTTTACCACGACTTTCACTTATATTTGCACTGACTTATTTTCAACCTACGATAATCAGAATTTATCGACTACATCGAGGTGTTTTGTAAAGATCGAAAACAAATTCGCTTTTAAACGCGGCGAGTGCCTCGTCTTGACGATAAGTGAATAGTATGCGGGAAGCGCGACACTATATTCGCATCTCACTCTTGCATACTAGACTGAATTGCGAGGAGCTGAATTTTCTCAACGTCGCAAGCAAAGGCGTATGCGCCGGGGTATGCGACTGACGTTCCGCGCCACTAGTTGCCTCGAGGCTTGCAAATAGGTTAGACGTACGCCCGTTCCGTGAGCGTTTTTTAATGTTTTCAGATGGTTTTTTAATGTTTTCAGCAAATAAATCTCAATTATTATAATTTTTAACTTCAATTATAATTAATTAAGGGGATTATCTATGAATGTTCTTATTTTTCCAATTTAAAATCGCTAATTTTTTATTGCGTACTCACTACCCAACACCGTAACACGCGTATAATTTTTATCACCGTAAGGGAAGGGTTAATACATCAAACAAGTTAAACATGTACTTAAACTTAAGTTGCGACAGGCCGACCATTTGATTTAAACGAATAAGAGCATTTACGAATTATGGACTTTTTCACCCCTTGTGTATTCGCACAGATTGGAGAACACAATGTTGACACATTCAGTTAGTCTAGGGCAGGGGTCGGCAAACGGAGGCTCGCGAGCCGCATGCGGCTCTTTTCATAGGCATGTGCGACTCTTCAACTCCAGCTTTACATTCACCCCGCAGCCTCATCAGAAGAGCATGAACACGGCCGATGAACAAACACAAACGGCACAATCTTATGTTTTATTAGTGTTTAATTATATTTAGGTTTTCTTGTTTTATAGACAGTGCACTGAGCTACTGAACCTTATAACTCCCATATAAACATGTTTGGTCTTTCTGGAGTGATGATGTGTGAAGAGTTTGATTCCGCATGATGTTTCCAGTTGTAATTGAGTGTCACTGTTTGTCAGGTTGATGAGAACGTGCAACGGGGTTTTGTTTTTGTGTAATAAAAAATCGGAAAGAAGTATCGATTTATTTTTTCATGCTTAATATCCTCAGTGAGATGAGATACAGGCAAAAGCCTAGTTTACTGGGGATACGACAAATGAAAGGCGACAACCCCACATCCATTAAAATAATGTATGTCTTAGTTAAATTACCTGTGGTTTTTTCGCAAATTATGTATATTTCTTGTCATGTGTAATAATAAATAAAAAAATATATATATTATAATATTCTATGATATTATTCTATGTAGCCTACGACTGTATTGTGAATTTAAGTTTTAAATAAAAATCTTGATTTTATCATTAAAATGTATGTAGCTACAATGAAAATGAATGTTGCGGCTCTATGAAAATGTTGATATTCTGTTTATTTAATATTTGGCTCATCTCACTAGAAAGTCTGCCGACCCCTGGTCTAGGGGGATGCTGAAATCAGTTTTTTTTTAGATATTTCAGTATGGCTCTTTTCATTCATTTTTCTCGTTTAAAATATATGTATTTTAGTGCCTCTATTATTGTATTTCCTGTTTCCGACCCGCTATTCAATATATCGTTCTACCCTTTCGTTACTTTATAGCATATGTTATTAACCAAGTAACAGAGTTGTTCAATTCCTTGTAATATTTCTTTATTCACTGTCCACCGGATGTCATAGTCACTTTATTCACTGTCCACCGGATGTCATAGTCACTTTATTCACTGTCCACCGGATGTCATAGTCACTTTTCATTTCACCCTTTTCAGTGACCATGACTGGATTTTGCATTATTAATTCACACAAGTCTTTTCATTCAAATTTCGCATGCAACTCACTTTTTATAGTTAATTTTCATTCGCTACCATATCATCACCATGCAACATTCCATATACATTAGTTACGAGCACTACCATATCATCACCATGCAACATTCCACATACATTCTCTACTAGCACTAGAATATCATCACCTTGCAACATTCCACATACATTCTCTACTAGCACTACCATATTATCACCTTGCAACATTTCACATACATTCTCTACTAGCACTACCATATCATCACCTTGCAACATTCCACATACTATACATTCTCTACTAGCACTACCATATCATCACCTTGCAACATTTCACATACATTCTCTACTAGCACTACCATATCATCACCTTGCAACATTCCACATCCATTCTCTACTTGCACTACCATATCATCAACTTGCAACATTTCACATACATTCTCTACTAGCACTACCATATCATCACCTTGCAACATTCCACATCCATTCTCTACTTGCACTACCATATCATCACCTTGCAACATTCCACATACAATCTCTACTAGCACTGCCATATTATCACCTTGCAACATTCCACATACAATCTCTACTAGCACTACCATATCATCACCTTGCAACATTTCACATACATTCTCTACTAGCACTACCATATCATCACCTTGCAACATTCCACATCCATTCTCTACTAGCACTACCATATCATCACCTTGCAACATTCCACATACAATCTCTACTAGCACTGCCATATTATCACCTTGCAACATTCCACATACAATCTCTACTAGCACTACCATATTATCACCTTGCAACATTCCACATACATTCTCTACTAGCACTACCATACCATCACCTTGCATCATTCCACATACATTATCTACTAGCACTACCATATCATGACCATGCAACATTCCACATACATTCTCTACTAGCACTACCATATCATCACCTTGCAACATTCCACATACATTCTCTACGAGCACTAATACATCATCACCATGCAACATTCCACATACATTCTCTATGAGCACTACCATATCATCACCATGCAACATTCCACATACATTCTCTACGAGCACTACCATATCATCACCATGCAACGTTCCACATACATTCTCTACGAGCACTACCATATCATCACCATGCAACATTCCACATACATTCTCTACGAGCACTACCATATCATCACCATGCAACATTCCACATACATTCTCTACTAGCACTACCATATCATCACCATGCAACATTCCACATACATTCTATCAACAATCAGAAAGAAATATCAATTTATTTTTCGATGCTATATGTTCTCAGTAAGATACAGGTAAAAGCCTAGTTTACCGGGGACACAAAAAATGAAAGACGACAAACACAGATCCATATAAATTGTATGTTCACTTTAAATTACCTGTTGTTTTTCCATTAATCATGTTTTTATAAAATGTCTAATCATGTATCAAATAAAATTAATGAAAACAAATGCTATTGTAATTTTTATTTTTCGAGTATTTGTGCTATATTTTTTGAGTATTTGTGCTATATTTTTGAGTATTTGTGCTATATTTTTTATTGTATAAATGTTTTTCCGTTTCGATTGTGTATTCAAATTTTGATGTTTTAAACATTTGTTGTTGATTCAATTTTTGTTACATGGTGTGTTTTGAGGTTTATTTACCTCTATTATCATTTGAATTTTGTTCCTTTTTGTAGAATTTGATTTCTTGTAAAGGTCTGCCTGCGCCCGTTAAAATATTTAAAAAAAAATTAACGCTGAAACTACAGTATGAACATTTAAAAACCCTGGATGAATGAAAAAATAATGAGTGTTTGAGGCGATATTTGAGATGTGTATTTCTAATAATAAACTAATAAAATAACAATTTACAAAAATGTTTTCAGGGACACATCTCTTCCGTAAAGCAAGGTATGAGTGTATTGGATTAAGAGAAGTCAAGATTGTGAAATGATAAAAATAACACGATTTTTTAGTCACAGAAAAAAAATACTACAAACGAAACTTGTTCAACACGTCGCATTGCTGTTTTTTATTTTTTCAAATACGTTGATAATGGTTTTCACTTAGCAAAAAACACAATGGGAAAATGTGACAAAAGCGTGATCACAATACGTGATGAAATTACCACAAATGAATATTTCGATTCGCAAACTCATTCAAAAGCTTTTGTGACGCGGAAACTGCGAAATCCGACACCGGATATTTGAGGTAAGTGACCATTCTGGCAACATGGTCCAGTCAATTGTAATAATCAAAAACTATATGTATTTAATTACTCAAATCGAGGTGATTGACATACAAACTGATCATCGATAATGTACCCATCGAGCAAGTCATGCGATTCACTTACCTAGGTGTAGAGATCTCCAGCAACAGTGACCTATATAGTGAAGTACGAGCACAAACTAATAAAGCGACAGCTTTGGCTGGCTGCCTGCGGGACACTATATGGAGAAACAGACACATGCTAACCGAAAGTAAGATCAGGATATATAAGACACGCGTCCGCCCCATAATGACATGTGGGATAGAAGTGAGAGCCGATACCAACAGGACAAAAACTCCTTCTCAAAGTGGCGGAAATGAGAACCCTACGCTCCATCGCAGGCAGAACTCCGGATAGATATCGGATCAGAAATGAGACGATAAGGTCTGTCTGCGGTGTTGAAGACATAGTGAGGTGGGGAAGAATCAGAAGGCGCTTTTGGAGGGATCATGTGGACCGCATGGAGGATACAAGACTTGCAAAAATCGCTAAGACTGAAACCCCTAGCAACAGAAGATTACCAGGAAGGCCGCCGAAAAGGTGGAAGGACAGCTGGATGTCATCATCCTAGGACAGCCCACCGTCACAAACAGGTCATACGACCTAGACCAAGAGGAAGAAGAAGAAGAACAGGTGATTGACCACGTACAATTAATTAATTATTATTTGATGACAATAGAAACATATATTATTTATAGTTAAGACATTAACGTTGTGAAGGTTTAAAGACATTGTAATTTGTTTTATCAAACACTGTTTATTCCACTTTTTGTAACCGATAATTTATTCTGAAATGGCTAAGCATTGTCACCGCGAAAACCATACATTTTATATCGATGATGCCAAATTCTTACATATCAGTAGTAACGGAAATAAATGGGACAGATTAGAGGCCCTAAAAATTTCTTAGTCAGTGCATCGAGGTGAACATCTGGAAAACACATATATACCAAGAATCTCTCCGCTGCTCGCCGAGGTCGTCCCATGCCTCCCTCAGCTCCCAGTCCCCAACCGTTAGAAGCGTGTATCCCGGTACCAATTCGAACAAAATTCAGTCATATTTGTGCTCCCCAGAAGATGAGATGAAAGTCTTGAAACCGGTAGGGTTATACCGTTACAAAAAGTGGAATAAACAGTGTTTGATAAAACAAATTACAAAATAGAAAAATATTTTTCTGATTGCATTACAATTCAATTTCCCTTCATATCATCGCAAAATATTAAGACTTTCTTTCAGAACACGGACGTTCTTTCCAATCGGGCGATGAGTGACTCAATTTCATACCAAGATATCGTAACTCATTAAACACCGTTTATTTGTGGTTCACTCAGCGCGAATATAGTATAGAACAAACTTGCAAAAGTTTATCAGTCACGTTCAAAAGATAATCGAAATAAATGTATTAGTCAGAATAATCTTGCATCATAAGTTTTCCTTTATTTTCCTTAACTTTTCCCTTCCTATGCTAAAAATATCCGCGCGTTACGGTGCTGTGTATTCAATACACATCAATACACATGTAAAAATGAGCGATTTAAAATCGAAAAAATAATAATATTCATAGCCAATCGCTTAAATTAATTAAATTTGAAGTCAAAAGTGACAATAATTGAAATTTAATTGCTGAAACGATGAAGAAAAAAAACATCGGTCGACGTTCACAAAACTGGCGAAGCAACCACCTCAAACGAAAGCCCGCGAGCTACTGAAGCGAGCGAACTGAGATTCTATTTCTTACGTTCCCATATACCGAAATAGAGTGAGAGTGAGACGTGAATAGCGTCGCTTCCTCACCCATAGCAGTATTTTTTAGATTGAATATACCTAAGTCACACACTGGCACACGTTTGATTGTATTGGTGAATTTTTTCCCGAATTTCACAAAATATCTCTGATGTGGCCGATAATTGCTAATTATTATTAATATATTTTTTTTCATTCAATACTTTAATGTATTACGGAGGAATACCTAAAATCTGAACCCAGTATTTATTATATTTATAGAGATATTAAAGTTTTCAGAAAGAATGTGTACTAGTTACAGATCACAGTTCAGGAAGGGTTATACAAAACCCTTTCTTCTAGTTCTACTCGAGATGAGCTGATTGGTTGGAAGGAATTGAAATATAGCAATCATCCCGCAAAATCTATATTAATTTATACATCAGTCTTAAGTCCACATTCAACCATAATCACTTCATTCCGTATTTTATCATACATTGTGACTCATGTATTTTTCTCAGTACACTCGTTTTTACTGTATTTATTCGGCTCATTTATTCAGTCTTAATATACTTCCACGGTTTATCCATACATATAAATTAGTAATAAAATACTGTTTTATCACTGTGAAGTAAACGCATCCTTGAATTGAGTACTCGACTCTAAAATGAGTACTCTATTTACTGTTGAGTAATCACATACTTGAATTTTGTTTATGTCATAAAAACATACAAAATAAAAATTAATACAAAGGTATAACGCAAACAAACGAGCTACTTGATAAAAAAATTAATTCATATTCCAAATATATTTTGTTAACACTTGATAAGTAAAAACCTTCAGAAATCTACAAGCAAACGTTATAATCATTTCTCATACACAAAGTAATAATTAAAGTTATAAAGCGATAAAATGACAAGAATTTACAACTGAAGAATGTCAGAATAAATAAATTTTAAATGGTTTGTGTTGAATGGTACCAGGCTGTGCTCATGCTTTGGCACGAAACCACAAGAAACAACTTTTACTAAAAAAAGAAAATCATTTCAACCCTTTAACACAAATAACTTTATTCAACGTGTTTAACCCCTATTTTATTTCTACTCCGCAGAAGTATTCAAGAGTTGTTCTTTTTTTCCTTTATCCCATTTACGACTAAAGGCTGAAATGTTTTGATTGAACCACAATAAAAAAAGGTGTTAGTATAAATAAATCAACCAACAAAAAAGCAAAGTTAACTAACTCTTTCTTAAAAAGACAATTACTTTTAAATTTTGCATTTTCTAACCACATTACCATATAGTTCTATCGTTTCAACAGTTCGCATCAGATGATAATGCGAATTCAACAGTTCACAAGTGATATGTTTACAAGTGATATGTTCACAAGTGATATGTTCACAAGTGATATGTTAACGAATGATTCACAGTTCACAAGTACAATCTACGAACACCGGAGATAGGTTGAAAGAAATGCTTTGAGGCTAGAAAAAGTACTCTGATGAAAATTGATTTTGAATTCTTGTCAACAGGGAGTCAAAGTGAATTGGTTTTTTTTTGTTTATTTATTTGTAACATCTTTTTTAATTGAGAAAATCAAAATTAAACACTTTGTTAGTATATTATTTAAAGTTCAGTCGTTAACACTGTGGAGGTTTAAAGATGTAATTTGTTTAGTCAAACACTGTTTATTCCACTTAATGTAGTTATATAGTCTTTATTTATTTACTTAGTAACAGCTGTTTCGCCATGTAATGGCCTTGTCAAACTGTTGAACTCTGAGAGCAAGCGAGAGACATAGAATAGATGTATTTGAAATGTGGTGCTGGAGTTTAGTTTTCATTTAGTATTTAGGTTGAACTATGAATTCGGGCAATTGCCAAAAACGAGGAATGTAGTGTGATGATCGACTCTTATTATCTGTGGTAAGGAGTAGTCCATACGACACTTGCTGAAGTGCCCGAAGAGCACGTTGATAAGAAGAGGGTTCGGTTCACAGAATGGCCAGTGCTGTCCAGCTAGCAAAATTCTGTGCGGAAATAATTTAGTGCCATTGCCGCGATAAAAAGAAGAAAATAGGGATGGATGGTGTTAGTGCACGCAGACAAATTAAAAAAGTATAACTTTTATTCATTTATATAAAAGACGTCCTGTCCTCTAAAGGTATGGAAGAGTAAAGCCATCACCATCACGACGAAAATGTTCCTAGTTAAGTATATCGTGTTCGCAGTATTTACGTATGACGCGGAGACATGGACTCTGAGATCAAGCGAGAGACATAGAATAGATGCAATTTGAAATATGGTGCTGGAGAAAGATGTTACGAATTCCATGGACAGTAAGGCGGTCTAACGTCTCCATTATCGAAGAACTGAGAATCACCGACAGATTGTCGACAATATGCCTTCGACAAGTCCTCCGATTCTTTGTGGCATATTGCTCGTGGCCAAGGAGAAAGTTTGGAGAGGTTTGTGGTTACTGAAGCCATGGAAGGACGACGCACAAGAGGAAGAATCCATATGCGTTGGACTGAGCAAGTGAGAGGTGCAACTGGACTACCCTTAACAACTGCCCTTCGAGCCGCAGAGTGCAGAGATGGATGGAGAGGAGTCATTAAAGGTTATCCTGGGAGTCACAATGGTCAGTCAGGAGTTACACGACAGAATGATGAAATAAAAACGAAGTTCTATGAATTGAATATCGACAACATAAATAAAGTCCTTTATTAAATAATAAAAGCTGACTGGTTCAATAATTATAATTTGCCATTCATAAAACGTGCATAATGGTAAGGCGAACAGTCCTTGATGTTAATAGGCTTTAAATATATTTTATATTTAAATCACGTTTAACCATCCAATCCGATAAGAATAAATAAAAAACTCCGCAAATTAAATTACCCCCTATTTAAATTCAAACAAGGAATCAGGAAAAAAACGTTCCACATAGAAGACTTATTGAAGCCAAATACCTCAATTAACCGACGATCAATATCTCAAAAGGTAAGGCAAAGGTGTAAAGATAAATGAACAACCATCGTTATTACAAAGCCTCTTAATATAAAACAAAAAAGAGAACAATACCTCTTGCTGGGGAAACATGGCCCCCCTACCCAAGCCAACAAAGAATCCAACTGGGTTCTCCTTCAATTACTTCTATTAATTACAGAGATTGGCATCTCGGAGTTAATACTCGAAAAGTCTGAGCGCCATTACGCTACATCCACGCCTCGAGAAGGAAGTGGAAAACAATTTCTCCTTTCCACGATACCATCAATTTAGCAGGGCCGCCTTGCTTCGGGCGAGGAGACCACTGAGGGATCAACTACCAGTTAGTGTAGAGATGAAAAGTTAGGATTAATTTGATTATATGAGAGTTAAGTATCTATATCCTGGTTAATTTATAAATCGTGGGTCGTTCTTCCAATGTTGAAGATCATGGTTATCATAATTTATGAACTTTCTTCAGCGATCACTTATTTGATTGGAACCTGTTGAAAAGTGCACCCTGTTCCTTCCTTCATGTGAAACTTCCACAAGATTGATATTGTTATCATCCTAACTTCCAGTTAGAATCGCACTCTTAAAGCAATCGCTCTCAGTCTGCGCTTTGTAACATAAAATCATAGATACCATTACACCGTATCCTTGCTAGGATAAACAGGGAAGAGATACGAGTAGCACCAGGCTTTTCTATTTCGACACACATATATTGCTTCTTCTAAATACATACTCTTTTCCATACAACTCCGACGATTATACATTTATTTCTTTCAAAACTCTATTCAATTGATTCTACCATACTTTCCTTGGTCTTCATCTATCACACCATTCACTCACAATTGCACTGTATAATTGTTTTGTTCGTCTTTGTTCATGCATTCGTTCTACGTGTCTAAATAATCTCAAAGTGCTCTTCATCATTTTACTAAACACATCAGCCTTAATTTCACATTCATCCCTCATTACATCATTCTGTATTCTGTCATAAATTATCACTCACTTTATTCTTCTCAGTGTACGCATTTATACAGCATTTATTCGATTTATATTAGTATTCTTTCCATACCTGTGCTAAAAAAAATCCACGCATTCCGGTGCTGTGTATTCAATACACACCAAAATACATGTAAAAATGAGCGATTAAAAATCGGAAACATAAGAATATTTATAGCCAATCGCTTAAATTAATTAAATTTGAAGTCAAAAGTGATAATATTTGAAATTTAATTGCTGAAAACATGAAAAACAAAAACATCGGCCGATGTTCACAAAACGGGCGAAAAAACTATCTCAAATGGTTGCCCCAGAGCTACTGAAGCGAGCGAACTGAGATTATATTTATTTCGTTCCCATATACCGAAGTAGAGTGAGAGTGAGACGTGAATACCGTCGCTTCTCACCCATAGCGGTGTTTTTTTAAGAATGAATATACCTACGTCACACACTGGCACACGTTTGATTGTATTGGTGAATTTATTCCCGATTTTCACAAAATATCTCGGATGTGACCGACAAGTGCTAATTATTATTAATATTCTTTTTTCATTCAATGCGTAAATGTATTACGGAGGAATGCCTAAAATCTGAACCCAGTATTTATTATATTTATAGAAAGTTTTTAGAAGCAATGTGTACTACTTACACGTCACAGGGAAGAAAGTGTTATATATTAGGTGTTAACATAAATTGTGTCCGTTTTTTTTCAAATTAAAAAATGAGCACCAAAAGTAAAACAAAATGGTTAAGGTTATACGTCATTCGAAAGAAAATTTTCTACTATAGAAGATATTGTGTTTGCTTTTACGTTACATATATTATTTTATTTGATTACAAGCCTTCAAAATAGAATGTCAAGTAGACGAAAGTGAGCATTTTCGACACCTCCTTCTGTTCGATGAGGACCGCTTAAACCATATTATTCATGAAACTCCCCTTCAAACCACCGTAGAATTGATTGAGCAAATGAATTGTAGTCACATGACTGTACACCGCCATCTTAAATCAATGGGAAAAGTCCAGAAGTTCAGCACTTGGGTTCCACATGTTTTGAGTGAAAACAACAAAAATCAACGTTCGACAATTGAACGCGAACAGAATGAGGTGTCGAAAATGCTCACTTTCGTCTACTTGACATTCCATTTTGAAGGCTTGTAATCAAATTAAATAATATATGTAACGTAAAAGCAAACACAATAAGCAGAAATTTGTTTAAGTGCTAAAATAATAGAATTTCATATGTTCCTTATTGTGTCTTCACCGTACACTTCGCAAATATCGCGAGCAGCTTTGCCAGCTTTATTCCTTCGATTGAACGCAAAGAGAAGGAGGTGTCGAAAATGCTCACTTCCGTCTACTTGACATTCCATTTTGAAGGCTTGTAATCAAATTAAATAATATATGTGACGTAAAAGCAAACAAACAAGCAAACAAACATCTTGTCAAGCAGTAAATTTTCTTTCGAATGACGTATAACCTTTACCATTTTGTTTTACTTTTGGTGCTCATTTTTAAATTTAATAAAAAAACACGTAATATCTCCCCCCTTTTGTAAACTTCTGTGAACCGTCATATTTATCTTAAAAAATATCTTAAAGTAAATATTCTACAGCTCACTGTTATATTTGACAGGCTTAGTAGTGCTTAACTAACAAACTAGATTACATAATGTATTGTAACTGTACTTGTGGTAATCTGGATACCTCTCCGATTTATTTAATAAGTGGGCGTAATGCAGTATAAAAAAGCCATTGATATAAATGAATTGAAAATAAATTACAGTGATATTAGACCGATTACTTTATTGGATGATTACACCTGTCAGATGATAGCATTTAGTGGGGCTTTATCTCTAATCGGACGTTATAACTCTAGCATTAAAGATTAGATTATAAGACCCGCCAGAACACGAAGAGAGGTGAAAGTCTCGTTTAGATTAAGATAAAGAGGCTGTTTAATTATTGTTGCTGGTCTTACAGAGATAAGTGCATTGAATGGTGTGGTGATACGACAGTTGAATATAACTGAAGTGAGAAAATTTCAATGAAAGATTTAGATTAGGTGAAATAATTACCGAAACAGATGGAATATGTTTTACGAATAATTGAGAAGGTATTGATTTTATATTGATTTGTGTCTTTGAGAAAATAATGTGTTACACCTCCTGGTTAATAAAACGTAGAGTTTTATACATAACTTATTATTGTACTTCTAGATCAACAGTGACCAACTTTTTTGGACCATGTGCCAACATCGATATTGGTAGGTGTATCTTAATCTACAATACATGTCTAAATTTGAATGCCTTAAATGAGGTAACGTGTTATAAAGTCCACAACCAATGCTACCACAAAAAATGGGCATCGACAATTGAAATAATAATTTAATAGAAAAAGGTAATAATTATGTTCAAACAAAACCTGCCGTTTAGAAATTAAGTTCGATGTGATTTGAGTAATCTGGCACTCTGTCATCTCTGCCTACCCCAGCAGGGAAACGGCTTGATAATATATATGTGATTTGAGTTGAAGTTCATACTTGATTAAGATGTTATTGTTGACTTACCTGAAACAAAATGAAAAAAACATTAATTATATTGATGGAAATTTTCTAGTTAGTAATATAAAAATACAATACAATTTAATATTTTTTGTATAAATAGAAGCCTATTTGAGATCAATCAAAAGAAAATGCAATTTAGGTAGAATGTTATAATAAGGGGTTAACTCTTCCATCATATGATGGAAGAGTTAACCCCTTATCATGGCATTGTAACACAAATGTTACACTTATTTTAGAGTTTTTTTTTAATATCCAGAAACTGTAACGTAATTTCAAATATGGCAACACATTCAAATACTATACATGCACTATTGTGTGCAGTGGTATCATCTGGTGGTGAATATTGACAACGCTACAACCTTTCAAACGACATCGGGTCAACATGTCTGGACAGCGTGAGTGCGTTTTGAAAATTGGAGTAAATTAATCTAAATATCTTATTAATCACTACATGTCAAGAAAAAATATTCAAACCATTTTATTTGTTGATAATTCAGCTATGTAAATGTTGTTTTTGTTTTAGATTATATTATAGAATCATTTTATAGTTTTTTTGTGTTTTATAAAAATTGATATTTTGGCAATGTAACGTGGGTATTACATAAAAAAAACTTTAAGGAAAAGTTGTGACTTACCATATAACAAGGAATCACCAAAGAAAAACGTTAATATTTGGATAAGTTGAACTTTGCCAAGATAAGGGTTAAAGGACTTAACCACTGAAACACGAGGGCCGACAAATTCTTATATTGATTTTGTTTATTGAACATAAATACAATTCACATAATTTGAATTTCATATTACATAAATACTTAAATAAATATTTATGTTTATTATCATGGATTCCCATTTCACGTAAAAATAAATATGTTGTATTTTCTTTTCAATTTGTTTCTCATACCATAAATGCATCTTGTCATGTAGATCATAACTGAACATCGTGACTCCCATAATAGCCTCCGACAACTCCTCTCCATCCACCCTTGCACCGAAGGGTAGTTGTTATGGATAGTCTAGTTCAGATGTCGGCAACCTATGGCACGCTTGTTACTAGGTTTTTTGGTGGCACAACATAAGAAA
Organism: Odontocerum albicorne; assembly: GCA_949825065.1. Lineage (NCBI taxonomy): Eukaryota > Metazoa > Arthropoda > Insecta > Trichoptera > Odontoceridae > Odontocerum > Odontocerum albicorne. The sequence continues at coordinate 5,492,730 of OX463840.1, read as the reverse complement.
TGACAAATAATGAATTTCTTCAGTATATTAACAAATAACATGCATAATTTCTTAAACAAAACGGCTCGTTTACTTACATGAAATTACTCTAAACTGACGTTTTAATTCCTAATTTTGATTATACTGACTTTCTAATGTATCTATCTATAAATAGGCCAAGATCCACAATGAATCAATACTAATTACGAACATTTAATTTTAGGTATAAAAAAATCGAAAATCCAATTATCGTATACCCAATCCCTAGCCAATGCAGACTAACGTAGTGACTTTTGACAAACGTCACCAAATATTATTTGATTTTAACAAACTTCCACATTTTTGCTAATTTGTAACAAGATGTATTAATTTGTCATTATTGTTAGTTTTTCGTAATGCATTTACCTAAATAACTTGCTATTTATTAGAATCGAGGCTTATATTAAAGTTGATAAAAATTACTGAACGTCGTTACAAGGTTGTATTGGGGCAAATTTGTGAGTTGTCACACGACTCATCCTAAATTTTCTGAACTATAGTGAAATATTTAATATCGAGCACTGTACAAACTTATTAATTTGAGTAAGTAAAGTAAATGACTAGGGGGTCGACGGTTTTAAAGCTTTTGGTAAAGGGGACTGCGGCCGAAAAAAGTTTCGGAACTCTTGGTCTATACTTTCATCATCCAGATAATCGACGAGAGACTTTATATGTTATATAGTATTAAACCATACAATACCAGTTTCATTTTGGGTCACATGTTACTAAGATTCGTATATTTTGATATAAACCTTCGTCCTGCCGGAAATCTAGAAAGTGTTGTTATTAATAAACAACTGTGTTTTATTGTTATATATATCACGATTTAAAAAAATCAGTTCGCGTGCCGCACAAAACAATCTGGCGGGTCGCGGGTCAATGCGTGTTCTATACTGATACGAATAAGCTTAGCTAATATCTAGATGAGCGTGACAACTGCGGAATTCATAATGAAATATTTAACTTCTAAACAATTATACGGAAAGTTAAAAGACTAACCTTTTGACACCACTATTCGCCCAGAAATGCTTTTATAATTGACGATATGGTTTGTTAATGTGTGTCCTATACTGATACAAATAAGCTTAGCTAATATCCAATGAGCGTGACAACTGCGGAATTCATAATGAAATATTTAACTTCTAAACAATTATACGGATAAACAAAAGACTAACCTTTTGACACCACTATTCACACAGAAATACTTTTATAATTGACGATATGGTTTGTCAATGCGTGTTCTATACTGATACAAATAAGCTTAGCTAATATCCAGATGAGCGTGACAACTGCGGAATTCATAATGAAATATTTAACTTCTAAACAATTATACGGATAAACAAAAGACTAACCTTTTGACACCACTATTCACACAGAAATGCTTTTATAATTGACGATATGGTTTGTCAATGCGTGTTCTATACTGATACAAATAAGCTTAGCTAATATCCAGATGAGCGTGACAACTGCGGAATTCATAATGAAATATTTAACTTCTAAACAATTACACGGAAAGTTAAAAGACTAACTTTTTGACACCACCATTAACCCATAAATGCTTTTATAATTGACGATATGGTTTATCAATGCGTGTTCTATACTGATACGAATAAGTGTTCTATACTGATATGAATAAGCTTAGCTAATATCCAGATGAGCGTGACAACTGCGGAATTCATAATGAAATATTTAACTTCTAAACAATTATACGGATAAATAAAAGACTAACTTTTTGACACCACCATTCACCCAGAAATGCTTTTATAATTGAAGATATGGTTTGTCAATGCGTGTTCTATACTGATACAAATAAGCTTAGCTAATATCCAGATGAGCGTGACAACTACGGAATTCATAATGAAATATTTAACTTCTAAACAATTATACGGATAAATAAAAGACTAACCTTTTGACACCACTATTCACCCAGAAATGCTTTTATAATTGACGATATGGTTTGTCAATGCGTGTTCTATACTGATACAAATAAGCTTAGCTAATATCCAGATGAGCGTGACAACTGCGGAATTCATAATGAAATATTTAACTTCTAAACAATTATACGGAAAGTTAAAAGACTAACCTTTTGACACCACTATTCACCCAGAAATGTTTTTATAATTGAAGATATGGTTTGTCAATGCGTGTTCTATACTGATACAAATAAGCTTAGCTAATATCCAGATGAGCGTGACAACTGCGGAATTCATAATGAAATATTTAACTTCTAAACAATTATACGGATAAATAAAAGACTAACCTTTTGACACCACTATTCACCCAGAAATGCTTTTATAATTGACGATATGGTTTGTCAATGCGTGTTCTATACTGATACAAATAAGCTTAGCTAATATCCAGATGAGCGTGACAACTGCGGAATTCATAATGAATTATTTAACTTTTAAACAATTATACGGATAAATAAAAAACTAACCTTTTGACACCACTATTCACCCAGAAATGCTTTTATAATTTACGATATGGTTTAAATACTATCAGTTTTTTTTGTTACGTAATTGTACTTAATTCTACCCCTTTCCTGACCAAAGGGCTGAAGTGTTATTTGTGTATAAATTAATGTAGACCAAATTCAACAGAACAATTCATTATGCGAAGAACGCCAAGCAGTGTGACGTATTTTGATACAGGTTACCCAATCACAACATTTGATACAGGTTACCCAATCATAAAATTTGATGCAGGTTACCCAATCACCAAATTTTATACAGGTTACCCAATCCCAACATTTGATACAGGTTATCCAATCACAACATTTGGCATAGGTTACCTAATCATAACATTTGATGCAGGTTAACCAATTACAACACTTGATACAGCTTACCCAATTACAACATTTCATACAGGTTACCCAATCACAACATTTGATACAGGTTACCCAATAACAAAGAAAAAAAAAATATTACAAAAAGTCTAAAATATAACATAATGACAACAGGAATAACAATACTCATAATTCTCTATGAAGTGGCTCAGTTATGTCTACAAATTTTTTTAAGGAGCTGAATTCTTAATTTGTCCACCGAGAAAATATCGAAATCGGAATATTCATTTAACAAGGTCATTCCGTGTGCGAGTGGTGATGTTCTTAACAGTTCTCAGTTCGTGAAAACTGCACCGAAACAATTTTAATTCATGATAATGTAAATAATTATACGATATACGAGTATAAAAAAAAGTTAATCAAGAGTTTGCTATTTTTCCTACGTATAAACAAGTAAATCAAGAGTTTGCTATTTTTCCTACATATAAACAAGTGCGTAGATCTTTTCTTACTCTTAAAGAGTTATATCCTAATATATCCAATAAAAATGTAGGATAATGACATGGGTATAATCCATACTCTGTGGAATAAAGGAGTGCAGAAGGCTCTTATAGGTCTTTGTTCAACCATAACAGATATCTGAATTCCTCTCGGGGTCCATATGATTAAACCGCACTCTAATTTATTAAGAACTGGCTTTTTTTCAACTGAGCTTGTATGAAGAAATTATTCTTACATGGGTTGTATTACTATTTAGTTAAATGCGATATAACCAGGCGAGCTTATTGCCATTGGTAAAATTTATTTTTACCAACAAGAGATATGTTTAAGTGGTCTTAAGCAGCGGCGGCTGGTCTGGAGGTGCGTTGGTGCGCTGAACCGGAGAAATAATTCACAACAATTAAATTATATATTCGCAAACATGACTTCCAAAAATGTTAAGTATTTGTATAGATTAAATATGTATAAGAATACTGACAAATAGTACGAGGATTTTTATTTAAGTGAAAATTAAAAAAAAATTAAAGTAAAATTTTTAAAAATATTCCTTTCAAATTGACCGGTCAAATTTGCCAATACTACCGGAGCGATCTCCAATACGCACCGGACGGAAACGCAGATTCATATAGGGCAGACAGAGACATACAGTAAACCGTGAGACAGCAATATTTCATATTCGCTCAGCGTCTCGAGGTGCGTTGGTGCTCATCGCACCAGAGCTCGGGACCAGCCGCCGCTGGTCTTGAAAGTGAAAACCAGACTAAACCCTTTTTTATATAAAATTGGGTGTTAACTGGAATCGAACGCGTAACCTCCGGGTTCAAAGACAGGCCTATTACTAGGTAATGCTAGTATCCAAAACTTCATTTCATAATATTTTAAGTATCTTAATATATGATAAATGCTCGTATTTTGCGCCTCAAGGGTTAACTAAGTATAGTTTACAGAATATTTTATTATTTAGAAGCGTCCTTTCTGACTTCCCAGTTGATTACTCCACTAAGCTGCCTTTTATTATGGCCATGTGGAATAATATTAGAAAAAATAATGGATATAAATATGTCAAGCTGAATTTATGGTTACTTTACTCGGCGAAAGGTCTTATTTGGTACCCCATAAAATAGTCATGGACCCTTAACCCTTGCACAGCCGACGGGGGTATATCGTAAAGAATTTTATCTTGGATTAATTTTAAGTCCGAGAACATTCATTTAATTTTATGTAGGTCAAATGATATTTGAAAAAGATATACGAATTATTTAATTATTCAATATTTCGGCCACATGATGACGTCCATGGTCTGATTGGTAAGATGATTGAGTTCCATCTGAAGTTTTCGGTTTGATTTAATGAGGTGCGTGGCCGCGCGGTAACGCGTTGGACTTCTGTGCGGAAGGTCGTCGGTTCGAACCCCGCGCTGTGCTTCTCCCCTCGAACGACACAGGCACTTTTTCCGTTCGGTCATCATATCTATTCATAAAAAATAAAAATAAATAAAAAGAAGATTCTGGATGGTACCCAAAAAATCTTTAAAAAAAGGGTCCGATTCTGGTAAAAGAGTTCGTCTGGTAACAACACTCGCACACGCTAAATGTTTGTGCAAGTGTTGTTGCCTCTTCACATGCGATAGTGTTTCCAACATGTACAATATAATGACGAATCGTGAACTCCACGCATTCTCCAGTGCAGTGATTCTAAATTCGAACACTCGATAACTGGGGGCAAATATTATATTTTCTCCCTACCACTCTCTTCAGTAGGTCTGAATTACCATTTTGGATATGTAAAAGGTCGGCTGGCATAAAATAGAAGAATTCGGCCATATTTATTTTAGAAGATATCTTGTTAGTTGGATATACGAGTATTTCACAAAACCGTCAATAAAAATTCATTTATGATTAAACTTTTAAAATTGACGCTTCACTTTGTACGAGTAGTACATAATATCCATCACGCTACTTCCCCATCGGGGTAAGCAAAGAGGAGAGAGCGCCAGACTTTCATGTTTCAACACACAAACATATCTCGTCTCTTCTACAACCACACACATTCTCAAACGACTCCTACAATTTCTCTGACTACCTTTCATTATTTCTATTGTTTGTTTCGTTAGACTTTCTTTATTCATTCGTTCTACATGCCCACGACATCTCAGAGTGTTCTTTATCTTACTCGACACATCAGTCTTAAGTTAACATGCATCCCTAATCACTTCATTCCGTATTCTGTAATACATTATCACACCATCTATTCTTCTAAATGCGCGCATTTCTAGAGAATTTATTCGACACATTTCAATCTTGTTCCACGTCAACGATTTACTTCCATACATCAAAATCGATATTAAAATAATGTTGTGGAATATAATCTTAGTAGATATTGATACTATCAAATAGACATGTTTAAGTGCCCCATTGTTTTTGTTTCCTATCGCTACACACCGTTCAATATCCCTCATAACTCTTCCGCTATTTGAAAAAAATACTACCTAAATAGCAGAATTCTTCGACTTGTTCTTATCTCACCCATATATCGCATTGAATATTTCTTTCACACTTTTCTATTACGAGTACCATGGCATTCAATTTAGCAAACATTGAATACTTAGATCTATTTCTTTAAATCTCTCATAAAATTTACTTATCACACTCTAATTCATCCTCATTCTCCGCTAACACTACCATGTCATTAGCATACAACAGTCAGCACACATTCTCCGCTAACACTACCATGTCATCAGCATACAACAGTCAGCACAAATTCTCCGCTAACACTAACATGTCATCAGCATACAGCAGTCAGCACACATTCTCCGCTAACATCACCATGTCATCAGCATACAGCATGACGCACACATTCTCCGCTAACATCACCATGTCATCAGAATACAGCAGTCAGCACACATTATCCGCTAACACTACCATGTCATCAGAATACAGCAGTCAGCACACATTATCCGCTAACACTACCATGTCATCAGCATACAGCAGTCAGCACACATTCTCCAGTAACACTACCATGTCATCAGCATACAGCAGTCAGCACACATTCTCCGCTAACACTACCATGTCATCAGCATACAGCAGTCAGCACACATTCTCCAGTAACACTACCATGTCATCAGCATACAGCAGTCAGCACACATTATCCGCTTACACTACCATGTCATCAACATACAGCACACATTCCCATTTGACATTTGAATTGATTATACTATGAAAATAAACGCTGCTCTCTACGGTGACATTGCATGTATAAAATTAAACAGTTAAAATTAATCATTTGTATTTGTGTTTCTGTGTATTTTTGTTTTTGTTTTTATTCTTATGATTGTGTGCGGTATATTGTGGGATGAATATTTTTGGTCTTTCTGGAGTGATGATGTGTGAGGAGTTTAATTTCGCATTATGTTTCCAGTTGTAATTGAGTGTCACTGTTTGTCAGGTTGATGAGAACGTGCAACGGGGTTTTGTTTTTGTGTTATCAAAAATCGGAAAAAAGTATCGATTTATTTTTTCATGCTAAACATCCCCAATGAGATACAGGCAAAAGCCTAGTTTACTGGGGATACGACAAATGAAAGGCAACAAACCCAGATCCATTAAAATTGTTTGTCCAAATTAAATTACCTGTTGTTTTTCGCAAATTATGTATACTATATTTATTGTCATGTGTAATCTATATAAATAAAAATGTAAATGTTCGTATATTAAAAATCTCTAATCTCCGAAAATTCTTCACCAATTGCTTTGAAATTTTGACAAAAGGTTACATTTGTATACAAGCATGTTTATATATATTTTTTTCTATACAGTTGTATTTAAAAAAGTATATAAAACATATGAAATAATAGGAGCGCCGCCTGTTGAACGTGACGGCAACACACGCAATATTGATTTTGACTTATTTTCATTTTGATTTAGAATATTAAATATTAAATAATAAATATTAAATTTTCAAACAGTTCGTGTTCAAAAACCAGACTGAGCCACAGCAATGCGTGACCGGGTACAGCTAGTAATAAATAAAAATAAAAAAATCAAACAGTTCAACATATCACATAAGCAGGTTCTTTCCATATTAAATTAAGTGTTCTGTTTACCGTTTTCTCTAGTTCTGGACTTTTTTAAGCCCCATTTAACCAAGCTAATAACAAGTAAATAATTTGTATACAGATTCCACTTAAATTGTTCAAGGTGACGACTATTCAAAAGCGAAAGGAATCGACACTGGAAAGTACAGCAATTCTATTCCTTAGTTATTCTATGCCAAAAACTCAATCCACTCTAAGCAGTGGCTATAAAACCAGGCCACAATCTCTTTTCTTTCCAGAAGAGTGGAGATGACCTTATCCCAGCCGATCCTCGGTCGATATGAGGAATATCGTGTGATCACGGGTTTATTGCTCCGCATGGAGAGGCGCCATAAAATCAGGATGTCTCGCATAGGGCTGTCGAGCCGATTTTTTTTTGTATTACAATTAATATTAATCACAAAAGATGTTTCGATGTCTCTGCTTAAAATACTTGTTCAATTTTTTAAAATTTTCAACAAATACTCAACAAACGTATTTAAGATCAAAATATAAAGAAGAAAGATGTAAAAAATGACAGGATAAAATGTAAATATTAATTTTCAATATACTCACCTTAAAGTACAGCACATTTTTAAAAACCAATCGGTTTAAACTTTAACATCGCCTGACCATGGTGTGGTATCTGTCTTACTTGATCAGGCAGGAAACTTTTAACCTTAGTGGTATAATAACACCTATCTGTACTCGTAGTTTCATTACTGACAAAAATATAAAAAGAAACGGTCTGGTTTTCTCTTCAGGAGTCTTTAACATTTTATGGTTGGTTGAAAGAGATATCCACATGGCAATAACGCCACTGTTGTACTGTATATCACAAAAGTATAATAAGTGCACTACAATAAACGTTTAAAAACTACAATGCTAAAGCAAAAATTACTTGTTTAATCATCAAGTGTTCTCAATCACCATAACATGTGTTTCTACCTCGTATTGAGGTAGAAACACGTGTAGTTGTATCATAATCATTATCACAATTAAATCATATCTCTATTGGGGTAGGCAGGGCGAACAGATCTCCACCCCATTCTATCCTGACACACATATTTCAATCCATATTCTATCCTAAGTCCTCAATCCTAATTCTGTTATACATACGAGTACATGTGTCAATTTGCAAAGAAATTGAAGAAAAAAACATTAATTCGAGATAAATTGTATTTTATTGTATTACACTTTATTGTATTACGCCTTATTGTATTACACTTTATTGTATTACACTTTGTTGTATTACACTTTATTGTATTACGCTTTATTGTATTACACTTTATTGTATTACACTTTATTGTATTCGTCGTATGCAATACAGCTTTTTTGGATTATTGTCATGTGGTGATCTTTTCCAACCAGCCAGAAAGGTGTTAAACAAGTCTTAAATATAAAAAAACAGACTAAAACAGTTTTAAAAAAATGTGCACCAACGAACTGGTTCCCCGTGGAAGGAAGACAGGCGTCTTACCAATTAGGTAATGGAAGTCGTCAAGCATTTATAAATATTTCAATGAGACGTAAACATCAAACTTGTTGTATTTTAACATGTCATTTTTAAATTATTAGAAAGATCGCAGTTGTGAAACATAGTACTGTAAAATATTTTATTAGAAATTATTAGAAAGATCGCAGTTGTTAAACTTAGTATTGTAAAATAATTTATTAGAAAGATCGCAGTTGTGAAACATGGTACTGTAAAATATTTTATTACAAATTGTTAGAAAGATCGCAGTTGTGAAGCATAGTAATGTAAAATAATTTATTAGAAATTATTAGAAAGATCGCAGTTGTGAAATATAGTACTGTAAAATATTTTATTAGAAAGATCGCAGTTGTGAAACGTTGTACTGTAAAATATATATTAAAAAAAAAATATAATACAGACGTTTTATTAGCTAGCCCTAACTTTATATTCGCGCATCAATCAAAATGGAATAATTTATCAAATACATAACTCGAATTAACGCCGGGTAATTTTTGCGAGAATTGAATCGATTTCGTTGAAATATGGTTGTATCACATACATATGAGTGTATATATATTTCTGTATTGTAATCTTAACAAATCTCTCATAATGATATGGATAGAGGGAACATAAATCATAGATAATAACGACATAACTATTAAATATTGGAACTGCTGCCAAAAAAAATGTTATTTATGAGTTATCTTTAATAAAATGAAAAGATCTCTTAATACAAAGTCAAAGAAACAACCCAAAGAAAAAAATAATTAAAAAAAGTACATAATATACCATCACGCCATTTCCATGTTGTGACAGGCACTGAGGGAAGAGCGCCAAATTTTTCTATCACAAAAAAATTCCTTAGTCTCTTTCAACTTCATACATTATTTCATATAGTTCCTTCGATATATCTTATTTCTTCCTTCTTTCGAAATATCATTCTCTCCATCCAACCATAATTTTCGTTGGGCTTGCTTTAATACACCCTCTACTCACATTTGCACTATATATTTATTTTCTTAGTCTTTATCATTCATTCATTCGTTCCACGTGCCCAAACTATCTCAGAGTACTCGACTTCATCTTACTCAACAGACCGGCTATAAGTTCACTTTCATACCTAACCACGTTATTCGGTATTATGTCATACATTGTCACCCCATGTATCTTGAACCTTTCTTTCTTTCGAAATTTCATTCAATTAAGTAATAATACTTTTCTTGATAATTGTTCGTTAATTATCCATTCAACGTGTCCAAAACACCTCAACGTGTTCTTTTTCGTTCATTAATTATCCATTCAACATGTCCAAAACGCCTCAGCGTGTTCTTTTTTATTCGTTGATTATTCATTCAACATGTCCAAATCACCTCAACGTGCTCTTTCATTCGTTAATTACCCATTCAACATGTCCAAAACACCTCAACGTGCTCTTTTTCGTTTGTTATTATCCATTCAACATGTCCAAAACACCTCAACGTGTTCTTTTTCATTCATTAATTATCCATTCAAAATATCTAAAATACCTCAACGTATTCTTTTTCGTTCATTAATTATCCATTCAACATGTTCAAACCACCTCAACGTGTTATTTTTCGTTCATTAATTATCCATTCAACATGTCCAAAACGCCTCAACGTGTTCTTTTTCATTCATTAATTATCCATTCAACATGTCCAAATCACCTCAACGTGTTCCTTTTTCGTTCGTTAATTATCCATTCAACATGTCCAAATCACCTCAACGTGTTCCTTTTTCGTTCGTTAATTATCCATTCGGCATGTCCAAAACACCTCAACGTGCACTTTTTGTTTGTTATTATCCATTCAACATGTCCAAACCACCTCAACGTATTCTTTTTCATTCATTAATTATCCATTCAACATATCTAAAATACCTCAACGTGTTCCTTTTTTGTTCTATAATTATCCATTCGGCATGTCCAAAACACCTCAACGTGCTTTTTTCGTTTGTTATTATCCATTCAACATGTCCAAACTACCTCAACGTGTTCTTTTTTCATTAATTAATTATCCATTCAAAATATCTAAAACACCTCAACGTGTTCTTTTTCGTTCATTAATTATGCATTCAAAATATCTAAAACACCTCAACGTGTTCTTTTTCGTTCGTTAATTATCCATTCAACATATCCAAATCACCTCAACGTGTTATCTTTCGTCGTACTTAACACATCGGTTTTAGATCACATTAATCATTAATAATTATATTTCGTATTATGTCATACATCGACACACTACATTTTTCTCAGTGCACGCATTTTGACGGCATTTACTTAGCTAATTTTATAAATATTCCACGCCCACGGTTTACATCTTTCTCATTCATCAATGTTGGAACTAATATGCTGTTATGATCCGTCATTTTGGCAGATCTTGTTATTGCTTTTCTTGTATACATGTGTTCTATATTCGAGTCTATACACGTGCATATACCATATATAATATTTAGTATACCAATGATTAACTTTTCTAAGTGAAACTCGCCGTTCAACATATCTGTCACCATTCCGAGAAAATAATCCACTCATTCATTAAAAATACATACCTTCACACCATTTCGCTTTAGCGATAGGTAGAGAATAGACCACCAAACTTTGCTATCACGACATATTCGTACATCCTTTGTATCTTCCGCCCCCACACATATTTTCATACAAGTCATTCTGTTTCACTTTTCTCTTTCAACATTTCAATCCATGGTCTAACCAATTCTACTCGGTCATCCTCTTTCATTTATGCATGCATCATACATTTGTTATGTCACTAATCCGTTCAACACTTCAAACCACCTCATCAAGCTCTTTTTCCCCTTCATAACTTTGTAACTCTCGTTCATTCTTCTTTAAAGTTCCTCTCCTCTTCACAGATTGACAATCATCATGATACTCTTGACCTTTGAGGCAGTCCCTCTGAACAGAGATATGGTATCATCATGGAACCACTTTAGTAATTCTTCAACAAAGAGATGTCTTCTTCATGTACTTCTCAACCCTAAATTTGCCTCTGCAATATCAGTTGAAGAAGGGTATCATATGTTTATCCTAGCATTTATACATATTGGAATAAATTGGACAGATTAGAGGCCCTAGAAATTTCTAAGTCAGTACATCGAGCCGAGCATCTGGTAAACACATATATCCCAAAAATCTCTCCGCTCCTGGCCGAAATCGTCCTATGCCTCCCTTACCCCTCAGTCCCCAACCGTTGTACTTGTATCTCGGTACCAGTTTGAACAGAATTTAGTCTTGTTTGTGCTCCCCTGAAGATGAGGTGAAAGCCTTGAAACCGGTAGGGTTATACCGTTACAAAAAATTGGAATAAACAGTGTTTGATAAAATAAATTACAATTTATACATAACATATGTTCAAAGTAATCGAACTTTCTCATTTTGATGGGGGATATTTTTTTATCGTTCTTCGTCAATTTCAAGATTTCATCATTACGGGCATTGTCAACCCATGACACTTTCAGTTTTCTTCAATAGCGCCATATTTCAAAAGCTTCAATTTTCTTTGTAGTGGCTTGAGTAAGGGCCTGTCCAAATGAGGCGTTTTACGCGCGATTCAAGTAGCGCGTTTCGAATTAATTAAGATAAATTGATCTAGCTTCGCGGTATTTATGAAATTTACGAACATGTATGTTTCTGTAAAATGTCTTCTTGCTCCGTGCGATTGAGTTAGGAGGAAGAAGACATTTGTAGGAATACCTACCTAAATAAATAAATAAATAAATAATTGTCAAAATGAATAAGTGAATTGTTAAACACAATTAAATTAAATTAATTATTGTCAGATAGTAAACATACAGGGGCAATGACCGATGAAGAATTCAATGATTGTCACACACTATGAACAACAACAATATTTACTATTTACAACGTCTGCGAATTGGCTAGCCATCTCCAAATATAAATAATTAACCTACCGCCAGTTCATGCGCTAGAGCAAGGCAGATATGTATCGCGAATGTATTCACTCATTGGTATAAATTACTCGGACGCCGAGAAATAAACATATTATTATTGTCATTCATTCAACTGTCAAGACTTGTTATTTATTTATCCGCTGTCCACTTATCGTTTTATATCCGCATTCCTGAATCTATATTCATTGAATACAAATCAAGATCATCATGACTTATAAAGATAAGCAATCCGCTATATTGATGACTCTGAACGAGAAGTAACGCAGAATTGACTAAAACGAAGAGCGATGTCGATATCAAAATCATCAGCACGTCCTAATAGGACACACGCTACATTGATAACGACCATCGTTACACATTTTACAGAAACATACATGTTCGTAAATTTCATAAATACCGCGAAGCTAAATCAATTTACCTTAATTAATTCGAACCGCGCTACTTGAATCGCGCGTAAAACGCCTTATCTGGACAGAGTCTATGGTAAGTGTCCGTACGTCAACATCATAGAGATGCACGGCGAATATTTAGCTACTCAAATTTACAAATAATTGATACATACATATGTACATCACGCCATTTCCCAGCTAAGTAAGGCAGAGAGAACAGAGCGCCAGATTTTCCTATTTAGATACTATATTTTATCTTTTCCACATACATACACCTTCTCATACATCTCCAACGATGTATCTTATTTCTTAATTTTCCTTCTTTCAAAATATCATTCGCTTACTTCAACTATACTGTCTTTAGTCTTCTTCTACTACGCATTTCACTTACATTTGCACTATATATTTGTTAAGTTTGTTTTTCTTCATTCATTCGTTATACATGCCCAAACCATTTCAAAATGCTTTTTTTTCGTCTTACTTAACATACAACAAGCCTTTACATTTTATCCCTAATTACTTCATTACGTATTTTGTCATATATTGTCACCCCAAGCATTCTTCTCACTGCGCTAATTTCTACAGCATTTAATGGACACCTTTCAATATTTTTTCCCGTCCATATTTCACTTCCATACATGAAAGTTGGTTCTAAAATACTGTTATGAACTGTCGTCTTCGCAGATTTTGATTCTGTCTACATTTTTTTTCTTTCTTTCTTTTTTTAAAAAGAATAGATATGACCGAAGTCATAGGTATCCGTATACCCTCGAACACTAGGCAGAAGAAGTGCCTGTGTCGTTCGAGGGGTGTAGCACAGCGCGGGGTTCGAACCGACGATCTTCCGCACGGAAGTCCAGTGCGTTACCGCGCCGCCATGCACCTCATTGCCATGCACCATTAATACTTAATTATTAAATTCAGTCAATGTGCCAACCCTGTTACTATTTGGTTCATGTCCATCCAAGAAGTCTGATTTCTCCAAATATATAAACACGTACCCGGTTATAAGGCAACCGAGTTAAATGTGCGGTTTGGATATAAATTATAGAGAACACAAATAATAACATAAACGCTACCTTCTCGCTACCTATCCCCTCCACCTCGCGTCTACCTCCCTTTCCCCACCACTCTTCATCTTCTAGTACCTCCGGCCCCTACCCACTACTCCCCCTCCCTCGCCTATCGTATCACGCCCCTGCGGCTCACCTTTACAATGACCACTTAAAGTTATAACGTCGCAACACAAACAACACAGAGTCATCATGTGAAGTCGTAAAAAGTGTGGAAAAAACACTATACGACTGTGTCAACCTAACGTATGCTTTTGGCTTTCCCGTCCTTTCACAGTCTGGTTTTCTTGATTAAATTTTTCTAGGATTTTCCTTTAATAATAATAACAAAATTTGGACATTTTATAAAGCGCCGTTTGGAGAGCAGAATCTCCTCAAGGGCTCTCTTACTCGGGATTTGAATCTATAATTATTGACATTAAAAATATTCTTCTTCTTCCCAGTGTCGTGTCAGGTCCTCCCAACGTCGAATATCATTTGAGAGTAGACATCTTTGTTCCCGGCAGCCCAAAAAAGATATCCAACGCCCCTTATGGCCAGTCCAATCACGTATATTGCGGAGCTAGGAGATTTGCATCCTGCCAACACTTCTTCGGCCTTCTATTTTTTTTTAAATATTATATAAGTTGAGTGTAAAAATAGGAAGGTGATGGTTGTGTCCATTAGTCTTGGGTGGATGTTAAACGTCTTACTAACAAAGCAACGGCGGTAGAGACATCTTTGTTCCAGGCAGCCCAAAAAAGATATCCAACGCCCCTTATGGCCAGTCCAATCACGTATATTGCGGAGCCAGGAGATTTGCATCCTGCCAACACTTCTTCGGCCTTCTATTTTTTTTTAAATATTATATAAGTTGAGTGTAAAAATAGGAAGGTGATGGTTGTGTCCATAAGTCTTGGGTGGATGTTGAACGTCTTACTAACAAAGCAATGGCGGTAGCGAGAAATCTATTAACTTATTTAAAACTTTGAGTCTCCAGGAGAGTCCAGGAGTTTTTTATATTCAAACAATCCTTTAACATATTTTACTTTTTCATTTTTAGATAACCGTGAAAATGTTATCTTATAATAGAAGGCAATTAAAGGGAGGAATTGAATAAAATAAAACATTAAAAAATATTTTACATACAAAATAAACTTGAACCGCACAATAAAATTTGGGTTGGATTATTTGAAGCTACATACCTTGTTAGTTCAATGCCCCGTCAGATATAAAATCCAAGATTGTGGAAAGACTCCAGTCAGAATCCAGCATCCACGGTGCCCTGGACCACGACACGAAGGCATCCGTCTCACGTGAGATGTAGATAATAAAATGGTAATGAGACCCTTTATGTCGGCATGGGAATAGGATTACTCTTGGAACTATTCCAAGTACTCCTTCAATGCTACCCTTATTCTAGAGTAACCATACTTTCGAACCAAAGAAATAATAAATTTATTTCATACAGACAGTTCGTGGCAAAATAAATCACTTGGTTTTACAGTAACTTCAGAATTAAAACTTTATTTTTTTTTCTTTGTAGATGATTGATTAAAAATTAACTCAAAGTTTTATAATGGAAAGGTGCACACTGTACCAATGAGCACAAATCACGTTGCTGGCTTTATATATTTTATTTAAAACTTTATTCTGCAGAGTGCAAAATGGCGTGTTGACTTCTAAGTGCCAACCTCTTCCAATCAACCATACAATTGTTTGAAATTTTTTTGGGTGAAAGGTGGGAGATTTACATACATACAATATCAAAATTTAAAAAAAAACTAACAACAAGAATAAACAAATTTAACAAGTTGATTAATGGCCAGGAGAAAGAAAGGAGTATTGCAAAAAAGAATTATGGAAAACCAGTAAAAGCACGTTATCTCCCTCCCCTCCCAGTAAAAGCACGTTATCTTCCTCCCCTCCCAGTAAAAGTACGTTATCTCCCTTGGAAATGTAACATTTTTCAATTTGCTTTTTGAAACACATCCAGAGTTTAACAGCATGTACAGTAAAGGGCGACGTGAAAAATAAAAGGCGGTAAACTTAAGTCAAACGAAGAAACTTATCTTGATAAAATAACGAAAAATGTCCTAAATTATTCAAAGACCAGTAGTCTAAGATTATATTTTATTTTACTCAAATCAATAAGCATGAACCAAATAATGTCAGCTATTTGTTTTTTTTTTTAATACAAATTGAAACATGCCGCAATAAAATAACGTATAGTATCAAACATGCCGCTATAAAATAACGTATAGTATAAAACATGCGGCTATAAAATAACGTATATTATAAAACAAGCCGCTATAAAATAACGTACAGTATAAACCAAAATCTGGTTACTCGACTCAACTAGTGTCTTCGTAAAATTCAGGAAAAAGTTTATGCAAATGGATTAAAAACCTGAAATTCGCCAAATTATGGTTCGAGGCAGAGAACAGTGGATAATATTCATATTAAAGAATTTGCCATGTTTCACTAGTTTATTTTACGCACAGATAAAAAACATTTTTCCCCTATTGAAATAAAAAAAAACAAGCACAAAAAAATCAATCATTTTTACGGCATTAGGATCCTTAAATGGAGATTTTTTTTAAATACACGAAATATTAATGAAAATAGTAACGAAAAATATTTAATAAAAGACGAAAAATGCGTGAATGGTATTACAACGTAAGATAAAATAAACTACTGTTAAAATTTGACACCTGTATACTCAGTAGTATGTCAACTGTATCCTCAGTAGTATGTCAACTGTATCCTCGGTAGTATGTCAACTGTATCCTCGGTAGTATGTCAACTGTATCCTCGGTAGTATGTCAACTGTATCCTCGGTAGTATGTCAACTGTATCCTCAGTAGTATGTCAACTGTACCCTCGGTAGTATGTCAACTGTATCCTCGGTAGTATGTCAACTGTATCCTCAGTAGTATGTCAACTGTATCCTCGGTAGTATGTCAACTGTATCCTCGGTAGTATGTCAACTGTTTCCTCGGTAGTATGTCAACTGTATCCTCGGTAGTATGTCAAATGTATACTCGGTAGTATGTCAACTGTAAACTCAGTAGTATGTCAACTGTATCCTCAGTAGTATGTCAACTGTATCATCAGTAGTATGTAAACTGTATTCTCAGTAGTATGTCAACTGTATCATTAGTAGTATGTCAACTGTATCCTCAGTAGTATATCAACTGTTTCTTCAGTAGTATGTCAACTAGAGCAGATGGAAGATTATATTCAGAAATATTAAAAAAATAATATCAAGAACATTATCCATAGACAGCATCTAACGTCGTTTAATTTTTGCCCAGTTTTTCCCTTCTTTTGTAAGAAACTCGATAAACGTGCGATATTCAATTTTTGACATTACGAGTATAGTGAAACAACACGTCTTCCATCAGATCGAGTTGATATACTACTCAAAGTAGAAATATCAAACTTTAACTGTTACATCGCTAGATCATGCGGTGGTCTTGCCGTTATATCTCTTCATACAAGCTGTAACTTATTCAAGCCGGAATCTTTTGGACCTTAGTGGTATTGTTTTTTAATCTATGCACCTATCAGTAGAAAATATTATATGATTTCCGAAAAATAATTCAATGAAGATATCCCGCGTGCGAGTGGAGATGCTCTAAATCGTTATGTTTGAGAATAGGGAATCAAAAATAATCTCAACTGTTGATGATATAAATAATTGACGGAGACATTAAACAAAAGTTTATTGATCTATGTTATTGTATGCGGTATTTGTTATTTTTATCCAGTGAGAGAGAGAGAGAACGGGTAAAATAATTAATTTCCATTTAATATGATTGAAAACTTGCTGAAACCATGGATAGGAGCTAACCGACATTTCGAGGAGTTTGCCTAAAATCTTAGAGGTTGTTAATATGTTATTAGGCTGCGTGCCTTGGGGATTTGAGAGGCCACAGTAAATATCGCTGTAGGAAATCTAATAATAACAGAAAGGCAAAACACACAGAAACAAGATCTTCATATCAGCGTCGGTTGAAGCTCTCAGTCGATTTTAGGGCATTAATACAATCCTTGTAACAAATTTCATTAATTCCATCGTTTCCATTTCAGTGGGGAACTCTGGTTTGACTCCGTTCTGAAATTGTTATTACAATTGTTTGTTGTGTTTCCCTATTTAATAGCTCCATCTTGGCCTGTTATTACAAACGTAAAATATAAGTATTATATTCAATTTGGATTATTGTTTTTTTTTATTTTTCGAATCATAGAGGGGAGATTAGGGCTAATTCGTCCACGATTACAAAATAAAAGCAATATAGAAAATCCCTTACCTTGAAACGAATTCTGATATAATTTATCAAATGTGTCGGCTTTAACTTTGTGGCGCTACATATTAGAATATTTGATAGTTCATTAGTTTTTTATTTCACTAATGCTGCTTAAAAAGAGCCTCGAGATAGGATGTATAGATTCCGCCTAAAGAGGCTCTCGAGATAGAAGGTAGAAACGCGTGTCGCCGAGATTAATATAATTCGTAGAATAACAGAATAATTTATTATTAAATATTCACATAACATTAAAAACATTGTGAAATCTATTTTGAAATATTTAACTTCGGAAAAATAGAAAACAGCTATTTAATTTTGACAAACCATTAAGTTGTAAAAAAATAAACATTGATTAAATGATATGTCGTTTATTTAAAAATAATATACATGAACAAAGTCTTAGGTGTCCTTATTTGAAAATAATATACATGAACAAAGTCTTAGGTGTCCTTATACACCCGAATACTACGTGGAAAATACCCATTCTAGTAGCACTGCGTGGGATTCCAAACGCCAAGTTTCCGCACCGAAGTCGAGCAGCGTCTTACCACGCGGCTACGCCACCTCGAAGTTTGTCTTGTCTTTATGAAAATTATAATATCTTCAAAGATTTCAATATTTTTTTTCAATACCTAAAACGCTGTTAAAAATTATTCTATATAGAATGTTTTGGGCATCTAAATGCTATTAAAAAATTTAAATATTTTTATAATGTAACGTTTTAACCAACTAACTGCTATAATAAAAAAATCCTTTTATATTGGAATGTTTTAAGCATCTAACTGTTATCTAAATATAACAATGTTTTTATAATGGAACGTTTTAAGCACCTAACTACTATCGAAAAATCAAAATTATTTAAAAATGGAACATTTTAAGCATCTAACTAATATAGGAACTTAAAAATTATTTTAAAATGGAATATTTTAAGCACCTAACTGTTATCAAAATTTAACAATGTTTTTATAATGGAACGTTTTAAGCATCTAACTACTATCGAAAAATCTAAATTATTTAAAAATGGAACATTTTAAGCATCTAACTGCTATCGGTGCTTTAAAATGGAACATTAAAATGCATCTAACTAATATAGGAACTTAAAAATTATTTTAAAATGGAATGTTTTAAGCATCTAACTGCTATCGGTACTTTAAAATGGAACATTTTAAGCATCGAACTGTTATCAGAATTAAAAAATGCTTTTAAAATGGAACGTCTTAAGCATGTTACTGTTATCAGAACTTAAAAATGTTTTTGTAATGGAACGTTTTATATAACAACATTAATAATAGTTGGATCAAGTAAATGATATTTTGAAAGAACTGACTGTTAAAAGTAAGAATAATCGCAGAAGTTGTATGGATATAAA
The DNA here is from genome assembly GCA_949825065.1 of Odontocerum albicorne. NCBI lineage: Eukaryota > Metazoa > Arthropoda > Insecta > Trichoptera > Odontoceridae > Odontocerum > Odontocerum albicorne. Next base: position 5,472,806 of record OX463840.1, on the reverse strand, counting down.
TTAGGGGAATAATGCGTGATGAGGTAGAAAAGTCCTGCACTCCCTCCTTTCTGCCTACCCTGTCAGAAAAACATCGTGAGTGTGTGTGTTGTATGTATGTATATTATGTATGTATGTATTGTATGTTGTACCATACGTATATTAACATTTTCAATTTCGTTAATAACATTTTCAATTTCGTTCGCATTATCGAATCCAAATATGAAATATTAAAAACAATATACAAATGGTTCTCTTCACAAATTTATTTATACTTCCAATACAAAAGGAAATAAAGAAGACTACTGTTGTCAACAGAAAAGGGAATAAAGAATAATACTACTACTTTCAACATAAAATAAATAAAGAAGAAGGCTACTCCAACGTGAAAGGGAATAAAGAAGACTGCTGCTTCCAACACAAAAGGAAATAAAGAAGAAGATTACTGCTTCTAACATAAAAGGAAATTAAGAATAATACTACTACTTTCAACATAAAACAAGTAAAGAAGAAGACCACTGATTCCAACATAAAAAATGAATTAAGAAGAAGGCTATTGCTTCCAACATGAAAGGGAATAAAGATGACTATTGCTTCCAAAAAAAGGAAATAAAGAAGAAGACTACTGCTTCTAACATAAAAGGAAATAAAGAATAATACTACTAATTTCAACATAAAACAAATAAAGAAGAAGACTACTGCTTCCAACATAAAAAGGAGTTAAGAAGAAGGCTACTGCTTCCAACATGAAAGGGAATAAAGAATACTACTGCTTCCAACACAAAAGGAAATAAAGAAAAAGACTACTGCTTCAAACATAAATAAGAATAAGGAAAAAGACTACTGCTTCCAACATAAAAGGGTATAAAGAAAAAAAAAAACAAAATGTTTTCATTCACCGAAAACCAAAAGAATTTATCTCTTTGTTGTATTTTTTAAGTATTTGTTTTTTTTAATTTGTTTTTGTATTTAAAAAATCTTGATGTAAAAATCATGCTTATATTGTTGAAATACTGCCACTTGGAGTTGAGTTTCATTGTTTCATAAAAAAAAGAGACGGTATTAAAAAGCGAAAAAATGAGAAAGTACTACAAAAATCGTCATAAACTTCCGTATCTTAACGTCAGAACGATAGAGTTTAAGACCACTTAAAAAAAGCATTAGTTAAACTTAAACAAAGCCTCGAGAGCCTCAAAAGGTGTGCACACACTCGAGGATTTACGGCGCAGTTCGGATTTATTTGCTCTCAAGATAAAAGAGCGGTCGAACACGTTTTTAGGAGCGAAGCTCGAGTTCCTGCTCATATATAAAATTATTTTTCTTTTATGTCAGAAACAGTGAGCGATATACAGAGGATACTTTCCACAGCGATGAGAGAGCGCTCACATGACAGGATATTGTTATGTCTAGGGTGAATTAATGGGAGATTCCGTTGTGTTCTAGACGAACTTCGAACCTATTAAGAACTAGACTTAAATTTTACAAACAAATCTCCATTTTTTTTTTCAAGTCCTTTGCACATTACAGGTTTTCCTATTTCGTGCAAAGACCAAAAATTAATCAATTCAATTCACCCTTCTTTTAAAGCTAAACAAGGGAGCACAGGGAGGCCACCAAAAGACCAAACATAACAAGTAGAAAAAAAAATGTATAAAACAATTCAAAATCTTATGTTGATAACAATAATAGTAAAAATGTACATGTTACATTAAAACATGACATGTAAATTAATATAAAAAATGAAATTATGGTATTTCAAGTTATGGACTAAATTTTAAAAAAAATTTCCTGAAAAAATTGAGCGACACATAAAACACGTCTATATGAGGACACACACAAATCTGTTGAGGATATCTGAAAAATCGTAGGGTTTGTATTGAAATGTGTATAAATGTGAAAGTGGAGAAATAAGTGTCGAGATAGGAAAGTATGGCACTCTGCCTACCCCAGTAGAGAATCGGAGTGATGATATGTATGCATGCAAGTATTATATGAAAATCAATCATTTAAAATACAACCTTTGGTGATTCAATACAATATTGTAACAGTTTCGTTGTAAACAGTACCACCTGGTGGGGTGATTACCATGTGACAATCTTTTGCAACCAACCAGAAAGATGTTAAAAAATCCTTTTTAAAAAAATCTGAGTTTCAGTGCGATTCGAACCCGCAATCTTCGGATTGAGAGACAGGCGTCTTACCCACTAGGATCGAAGGTTGTATTGACAATTAGATATTGATCTAATCAACAGTAATCCGTATTAATCCGTTGTATTGACAATTAGATATTGATCTAATCAACAGTAATCCGTACATTTATTTCTTCCCAAATCTATAGTATTGACAATTTTTTAAGTAAATTTTTCAACGACCTACAAATTAAATATATAAAAGTGAACCCAAACAGAACAATGTTCAATTTAGTAATTTAGTTTCTAGTATACTTCGTCAACTCGAATGGGATCTCCGAAAGAAAGTTCTATCGATCATATTTGGTTACAAATGTCTACTTGAGAAGTTTTCAAATTTTCTTGCACAAAGCACTGACGCACATAAAAACATACATAATACAAACAAAATATTACACTGAGTCTGAAAGCTTCAGTCTAGACGCAAAGAATTCCTCTACACATTGTGTATTGACATGCAAATTAAAATATGATGAAATATGTATGAAGTTTTCATTTCATAAATTTTTTAGAGCTTATACAAGCAAAATATTGCTTTGTTAGAAATTCCATCAATTTGTTTTGTAAATTGAACTATGTCGTAATCTGGTTTCATTTGGCATTTATTAAAAGCAAAATCTAAAACTGTCGTCGTTAACACTTGCCTTACTGTGCTAAAAAATTCCGCCAGCCACGGTACTGGACGCTAAGCGTCCAGTGAAAAATGTATGTATTAAATTAAAATTATGCGAAATCTGCTAGGTTATTTTGTATAATTAGCTATAAAAATAATTTTATTTTGTATTAAAACGTCGAATAATATAAAATAATTGCAAGAAATGAAAATATAAGTCCTGGTCCCTCACTATCCATCACAGGGCGGCAAGTGTTAACAACTCTTTCTATAATTTACAAAAGCATAAGATAAACAAAAAAAAACACGAAAATGAGGCTCGTCTAAACACTGATCTTCTCAATGTGTTTGTATGGTGTTGAAACTTGTACTTTGGGAGAATCGGAAAGACTACAGATCGATATGCCTTTGAAATGTGGTATTAGAGCAGACTGCTCCGAATACCATGGACAGCCATGAGAACAAATGTGTCCGCCTTAGCCGAGCTCAAAATAAAAGATCGCCTCTGCGCATTATGTATATGACGTGTCTTGCAGGTTTTCGGCCACATCATGAGAATATAGTCGAATAGCCTGGAGAAACTTGTAGTCGTTGGAAGCGTTGAAGTAATGAGATCTCTAGGAAGACCCCCAACTAGATGGAGTGACCTGATAAAGAATGCGACAGGATCTTCAATATTGGGTGATCTACGATCGACCTTGTATAGATCCAGATGGAAGGAGACCATTAAAAGGGTCATCAACGGCTACCTTCATTCTCGACAGGACGACAGAAAGAGATTACAAACAAATAATATTTAATTTATTTATAATTAAGACATTGTAGAGGTTTAGACATTGTAATTTGTTTTATCAAACACTGTTTATTCCACTTTATGTAACGGTATAACCCTACCGGTATCAAGGTTTTCCCCTCACCATCAGGGGAACACAAACAATACTGTCTTGTTTGTGCTCCCCTGGTGAAGAAGTGAACGCCTTGAAAACGATAGGGTTATACCGTTACAAAAAGTGGAATAAACTGTGTTTGATAAAACAAATTACAAATGATATTTCGCTAAGACGAGATACGGAATACTTTGAAAAAGTGCACAAATATAAGGTCTTTCAAATTGATCGTTTTTTTTTAATTCATTTTTTTTTTAATTTTTGAATAAAACACACAATTTGCTTTGATTTCAAAAAAACTTTTTATTGGTCATTGAAGCAAAATGTATGACATTTAAAAAAAATATATCCGCCAAATGTCCACCTCTTGCAGCTCCATACTATAGTATAGATGTCCACTCTTTTGTCAAAATTTTCGATGACATTTGGCATAATTGCGGTTCTAACTCACCAATAACGCGAATAATTTCGTCCTTCAGATCAGGAATTGATCGGGGGTAATTATTATAGACCTGGCTTTTCACGTAACCCCAGAGAAAATAGTCCAACGGTGTCAGATCACGTGATCTTGGTGGCCAATTAACATCACCGTTTCCGGAGATTACAATACATAAAATAATTCAACAATTTGAACGCGTTGTATGGTATACGACTCAATTTTTATAAATGTTATGCATTACAATTCTCAAATGTCACAAGACTCAGGCAAGTTCACAACGCCATCTGTGTTTTATCCAAGAATTAAAAAAACCGCTCAATTTGAAATACCCTTTATTAAAAATATTTATCAAATGTTTATCAAATGTTTCGTGGAAGCCTAGGTGTTACAGACATCAACAGTAAGATGGAGGAGAGGCGATTGAGATGGTATGGCCACGTTGGACGCAGAGCACCCGATCACATTGTGAACCAGGCAATCTCCATGGATCTTCCTCGAATAACAACCAGAGGAAGACCAAAGAATTCATGGGTGATGCAAAAAGATAACCTGATGCAGAGGCACGGCCTGGGGGACGTAATCCGGGACAGAAGAGCATGCAACCTGAGGAGGAAGAGAACTGACCCCAACAGTCTTCGCTGACAGTGAGTTGGGATGGAGCCAGGGAGAAAATTTATCAAATGTTTCGGTTTTAACTTTATGGAACTCCATATTAGAACATTTTACAATAAATAACTTTATTACATTAATTCCCGCTACATGTGTATATATTTTCTATCCCAAGGATATCTTCAGGCGGGATGGCATTCAGACTGAAGGGTACCACGGGATAGGAAGTAGATACACGTGTAATGGGAATTAATGTAATTACAAAGTTATTTATTGTTAAACATTCTAGTATATATTAAATACGATTTTTTTTTTTCAAAATGTGCAATTTTCTATGAAATAGACACTTAACTTTTAATTACAAACGCGAATCGTGCGATGCTTCACATTATATTTACAGCACTTCTTAATGGCGTGGAGATATAGACTTTTACGATGCAACATATTTTCAATACTTTATAGCGACCAGAATAGCTTAAGTTAACTATTTCTTAGAAATTTAATATAAAGATTATTAAAAAATTAAAAAAACATGTAGGAAATTAAAATTGTGTTGAAGAATTTATATTAGTTGCGGGTGCAGAGTTCATAGTTTTGACATTCAGCAGTCAGTTGGTGTGTCGGGGTGGTATTGTTGTGTTTAATACGTTGTTTAATACTTTTTTTGTTTGTTTGTCTTCATGCATTGTTTTATAATATTCCAGAAACATTAAAAAAATTAAACCGTATATGATTCCCGTAAATTGTCTAGTTTATTTTATATATATTAAACGTCACTTAAACGTAAATGCAAAAAAGATCGAAAGAAAAAAGGTGCCAAATCTTGACGTTTCCATTTCACTGCTTTAAAAAATTCCACATTTTTACCTAAGCCACTGATCATTAAAAAAATATCCGAACTCAACAAAGCGGAGAAAACTTAGTAAGTTAAAAAGGAACAAGAGGAAAATTAATTAGTCCATTAATCCGAATGGCTGGAAATAATTCCCCAAGCAGACAGTGCAGACTAGCGGACTGAGATCCCTTCTCATTCCAGGCCATTCCCCATAGAAGCATGGGAGCGCGGGAATCCGGGAGAGGAATAGGGATGAAGTCGAAGATAAATCAGGATAGCGACCATTATTACATCCAATTATTTACTGCTCATAGCAACTAGGATATTATCTATAAGAGCCAGATTTTGCTGGATGCGCTTAAGTCATAACCTATATATTAAAAAAGAACAGAAGTTCATAACATTTGGATCACGAGCTGACAAAAATGATTCAATTATTAAAAAAAATATTAAACAAATGTAAGTCCGTTGTTTATCGAATCATATGATAAGAATTTATTTCTTTTTTTTCTCTTGGTATAAGGATTGAAAACCTGTACAAAATTAATGATTGAAATTTTTCAAAACAATACAATCCCATAGTACGAGGCATATCCAGAAAGTAAGTGTACTGAATTTTTGTAGGTTACAATTTTTTTTATTTAAACAAAAAAATTACGTGGTTACCGTAGTACATATGTAAGCTATTTTTCGACATAGTCGCCATTCTTCTCAATGCAGGTGGTGAAGCGGGATATCAACTTTTTGATGCCTTCCTCGAAGTAGTTTCCCGCCAACCCCTCCGTCCACTTCTTCACCTCCTCATTTACCTCCTCGTCACTTGAAAACCTTTTTCCACCCATGTGCACCATCAGGGAGGTAATGAGATAGTAATCTGAAGGTGCTAGGTCAGGGGAATGCGCGGAATGGTTCAGGACATCCCATTTAAACGAGGCGAGCAGTTCCTTCGTGGCGTTGGCCGTGTGTGGTCTGGCATTGTCGTGCAGCAGGAAGACTCCCTTTGTCAGCTTGCCTCTCCTCTTGTTCTGAATCGCCCTCCGCAATTTTTTTAGGGTCTCACAGTATCTTGCAGAGTTTCTCCCCTTGAGGCCTATATATTCAATTAAAATTATGCCTTGACAGTCCCAAAACACGGATGCCATGGTTTTCTTGGCTGAAATTGTGGTTTTGAACTTTTCTGGCGGAGGGTGAAGAGGTGTGACGCCACTGTTGAGACTGCCTTTTGGTTTCAGGCGTGTAGTGTGCAACCCAAGTTTCATCTCCAGTAACGATGGAGCGGAGAAATTCATCTCCATGGAGTTTGCAGCGCCTCAAAAACTCTTGCCTAGCATTATTTATTTCGCACTTGGCGGGAGATTGGATTTACATTTTTCACGAAACGTGTTGTCGCGTCGACACTTATCAACGTACTGACCTCAAACCGGTCTCGTTGCGGAGGGGAAGGGTCAGGCTAGACGGAAGTGTAGCCAACATGTCGAAAATAAAATCCATCCGGTCGTAAGAGCCTCAGTACACTTACTTTCTGGATACGCCTAGTATGTTAAATGTTAGATATACATATTTTTAAATTGAAGTTACTAACTATTCATTCATTCATTTCCATGGTAGCTGTCAAAAAATCCAAATTAACGATACGGACATATTGTGAAGAACCTGAAGAGGATAAAATAATCTTCAGCCTTATTGATCGATACTTATTTATCATTTTATTTATATGGTTAACATATAAAGGGTCTTTCTACTTGAGCGGTTTGTTTAATTCTATTTTTTTTAATTCTCGAATAACACTCAAAATTTGCTTTGATTTCAAAAAACTTTTTATTGGTCATTGAAGTATAATGTATGACATTTAAACACAAAAAACAATATCCGCCAAAAGTCTACTTTTTGCAGCTCCACAGATGTCCACTCTTTTGTCAAAATCTTCGATGACATTTTGACATAATTGCGGTTCTAACACACCAATAATTTCGTCCTTCAGCTCAGGAGTTGATTGGGGGTCATTCTTATAGACCTGGCTTTTCACGTAACCCCAGAGAAAATAGTCCAACGGTATCAGATCACATTATTTTGGTGGGCAATTAATATCACCGTTTCCGGAGATTACAATACATAAAATAATTCAACAATTTGAACGCGTTCTTGTATTGTATATGACTCCATTTTTATAAATGTCATACATCACACTTCTCAAATATCACAAGTCCCAGGCAAGTTCGCGACGCCATCTGCGTTTTATCCAATTATTTAAAAAACCGCTCAATTTGAAAGACCTTTTACATGGACGCGTACTTATTACATTTATACATACCATCACGCCATTTCCATATCAGGTAGGCAGAGAGGACAGAGCGCCAGATTTTCCACGACACACATAATTATCCTCTTCTTCATCCATGCATATTGCCATACAACTCATAGGATTTCTCTGACTTTCTACTTTCCCTTCTTTCAAAATATCATTCACTTGATCGAACCATACTTTGCTTATTCTCCAGTCTTTCTCTACTGCGCCTTCTACTCATATTTGCACTACATATTTGTTTTGTTAATCTTTCTTCATTCGTTAGTTTTACATGCCCAAACCTTCTCACAGAGCTCTTTTTTTATCTTACCCAAAACATCGGTTTTATTTTTACCTTCATCACTTTATTTCTCATTCTGTCATACATCCCCCTACCCCCGTGTATTATTATATGTACAAGAGTTTAAACAGTATTTTCAATATCCACATTTCACTTGCAAATATCAAAGTTGACATTAGACGTATTCATATACAGTTACCTTCGAACCCTCCAGCTTATATTGGATACGTATTATTTGAATCCATGACACATTTTACTGAAGAAGTTGAATAAGCGCATGTTTTTCAATCTAATTTAATAACAATGTGAGTATATATTGAAAGGGGTATTAGAACAATATAATGTTAGGAAGACTGTCTCCGTGGTCTAGTAGGTACGACGCACGACATCTACCCGGTAATTTCGGGTCGATTTCCGATGGTACCCAAGAAATAGTTTAAAAAAAGGGTGCAATTCTATATAAACAGTACATCTGGTAAGAAAACTTGCACGCACCCAGCACCTTTCCAAGTGCTGTTGTCTATTCACGTGCGGTAGTATTGCCAACACGTGTAATAACATATGGAAATATCTCACTGCCAACCAGAAGTATGCTCAAGAGACCTGAAGAGAAAACCAGACTGATACCTTTTGTTTACTGAAGACTGACATGAATCGAACCCGCACACCCGAATCGGAATACATGTGTCTTTCCAACAAGGGCACAAAGTCGTCAGTCACGGGGATTTTTTAAATATTATGTAAAGAATTTTAACTTTCCAAAAAAATGTTGCTATCCTGAGATATGCGAACTAAGTGTGTTTGCCAATAAGACTCGTAAATAGATGTATCAATTATGTGCTGAATGTTTCTATCGGAAGTTTCGTGTAAAGGGAAAAGACGAGGCGATTGAATTACAATGATATGTTTTCAGTACGAGTATTCATATCGAAATATTTAATGAGGTTTCGAATATATGACAAAAGGTGGAAAAATAAAGACAGATTTTTCGAAGAATTACACAAATTAACTTTTAAACAATTATTAAGATTATAATTAAATGCTTTTGGGTGTGCATATATATGCTCACGCCATGCTCTTTTTGAAGTAGACAGAGAGAACAAATATCCAATTCAATCAATCGTAACACACGTCTATCGTTTCTACCACGCCCACATATAATCATCGTGTCTTCTGTCTTATTATAAAGGCTTTTAACTCTAATCTTTTTCAGGTTTCGATTAATTTGGTCGTGTCACGTTTTTCTAGGACTACGTTTTTTAGACTAATATATAAGGCATCATAGTATAAATAAGCTTAAACCCGTACGATGGTTGTCGTCAAAGAAAGAATACGAGAATTGAATTTTGAATAGAAGAGAGCGAGAGAGGAATACTTCGAAATTTGAATCTCGGTGGGTCTGTGATAAAAAATTATACTGAACGAATTTTAAATACCTAGCTAACAATTTTTTAACCGGTGTAAAAGGGGACGATGTATAAATAAAATAATATATGTAACGTAAAAGCAAACACAATATCTTGTAGAGCAGAAAATTTTCTTTCGAATTTGGTCGAAAGTGGTGCCAATAGTAGTAGATAATGCACTATTACTCTGGTATGTGCACATCGAGATCAAGGGTCTACGCTAGACAGTCACGAATTGGGAACTATCAAAATAGAAGGACCTACACAAGAAAGTGGAAGAAGATATGACGAGATTCGGACTATCCCCGAGTGATTGTCGAGATAGAGATAGATGGAAGAAAAGGTCCAAACAGTCGACTCCAAATAAATGGGATAAGGCGTGTTTCGTCGACGGTCACGAAACGACGCAGAAACTCCTTCGGATTGCACTCAAACATCGTCAAACACTGCTCTGAAGTGGTCTCACGGTTGCGCTTGTTGTCCGGAGTGAGCAAACGCGGCACCCATCGCGCCGACAGCTTTCTCATGCCCAATACTTCATGCAGGATATGACCCACGTGGTCTTTTGAGATGCCTACTGTCTCAGCTATCTCGCGCACCTTCAATCGGTGGTCTGCCAATACGAGATCGTGGATTTTTGTCCTTATCGGACCGCCCTCATAAAAGAAGAAGCTAATATATACTTGCACACACTTGGCATTCTGTACATAAACGTATACAATAATTGTAAAATTGTATACGATGTTTAGATAGTGTCTAACAGCCATAAGAATAAATACAAAAATATAGTATGCAAAGTTGTATATTAATTTACCGACTACAGCATTTAATATGGATTTATATAAATTTTTTGTGCTCAAGTTTCGAACTGAGTTGAATAAATTGCAATGGGCTAGACGATTAAAAAAACGCTTTTTAATATTCATAATATACTTTTTGTCACAATTAATCTGATATTTACATTAAAATGTGGTACATTAAAACGTGTTAATATGCTTAACCCGAATTAATTTGCATTGTCCATATTTGGAAACCAATACAAAAAATAAAGGTCAAACTATTCTTAGAAAATACATGGTAAACCGGAAGATAATTGTTAAATTAATAGAACCGAAAAAATATTAAATATTATGAGACATATATGTTATATTACTAGTTGCAACCCGTGAAATATTCACGGAAGTAAAACAAATTCTACATTTATGAAAATATATATTCATAAATGTAAAATTTGTTTATATATATCATTTATACATCGTCCCCTTTTACACCGGTTCAAAAATTGTTAGCTAGGTATTTAAAATTCGTTCAGTATCACGGACTCACCGAGATTCAAATTTCGAATTACTTTCGGAGATAATCCAAGTATTAATCTCTCGCTCTCTCGTATTCAAAATTCAATTCTTTCTTTGACGACAACCATCGTACGGGTGTTGGCCTATTTATATTATGACGATTGATTGATAACTTGAGATGAAAAGTGTTTTTACACAGTAGAAAAAAATACTTGATTTAAAAATGTGAATAATTGTATCTGTTTATTTAATAAGTGTAAGTTCGATTCCCGTTGGTACCGATTTTATTTAAAGGGTTTTATCAGTCTGGTTGTAAGAGATTGTCACAGAATTGACGCCAAGGATTATTACGCACTCAAAGCGTAATACGAAGTTCCAATATTGTAAAAAAGTAAGATGTGTCGTTGATAAATAAATGATTTTTAAACTCTTATTGCAAATACAATCTGGCAGGCTTATTGTCAGGCGGCAATCTCTTCCAACCAACAAGACAAAAGTAAATTAAGCATTAACATCGCCGTTTCCGGAGATTACAATACATAAAATAATTCTCAATTTGAACACGTTGTTGTATTGTACACGACTACATTTTTATAAATGTCATACATTACACTTCTCAAATGTCACAAGACCGAGGCAAGTTCGCGACGCCATCTGTGTTTTATCCAAGAATTAAAAAAGCCGCTCAATTCGAAAGACCCTTCAGTACTATATGGAAACTCTAACTCAAAAAATTTAAAAAACATTTTCCTAACATGTGCCCATAGTTCGTTCAACATATGGCGTGTAAATTGGCAGTATAATATTTACCATAAACAAATATATGAAAATAAAAAGATTGTTTATGGTTAGGTAATACTTTAGTACCCGGGGGTTTCACAACAACTTAGTAAAACAACCAATGCCTGAGAAGGCAGAAAGCTTAAACTGTTGACCCTGTTTTGCTACCTCCATTTTAAATAAAGAGTGAGAGAGGAAGATCAAAGAAAGCAAGATAGGATCAAGTGAATTAATTTGAGAGAAGGAACCGTACAAAGTCAGATAAAGCGTACGAGTTGTATAAGAATGTGTATGGATGTAGAAGAGGCAAAATGGAAGGTGTGGAGAAAAAAACGTGTGATGTCCTTGTGGCCGGGCTCGCCTTATATTGGTGAGGTGTATCTCGGCCGGAGAGATGTTATTAGATTAGCCCAGACTCTTTTAAATTTATTTTCTGCTATTTATCTTGAGATATAACATACTCGTATGTGCGAATTTGGAATGTATTTATACACAAATTATGTGAATACGATCCGAATATCTGGTAAATACATATATCCCAAAAATTTATCCGCTCATGGCCGAAATCGTCTCATGCCTCCCTTACCCCTCAGTCCCCAACCCGAATGTCCCCAACCGTTGAAGCGTGTATATCGGTGCCAGTTTCAACATAATTTAGCCTTGTTTGTGCTCCCCTGAAGATGAGGTGAAAGCCTTGAAACCGGTATGGTTATACCGTTACAAAAAGTGGAATAAACAGTGTTTGATAAAATAAACTACAATGTATTTAAACTTCCACAACGTTAATGCCTATAAACAATAACTATAATAACTATAAACAATTTATGTGTTAAAATGTTCTTAATTTAAAAAAAAGCACTCCACTTGTATAATTATTGGAAATCAAATTATTAATCTTTAATTTAAAAGAAGAAAAAGTTTTTTAATACTAATCCTCGAAAGTTTAGAAAAAAAGTTATCGACCACTGAATAACAGCTTTTAATCGTTTGTAAGCGCAATATTTTTAGTATAGTTGTTAGTTGTATGTTGATAATGAGTCTACACGCGATCAGATTGAGAATTCCAGTTACGAGCGTCGCAATTAGTAGCACTTCACTATGGTATAACATACTCGGAGGCAATAATCATTTGTGAAAGAGCACGATACAAGGCATAGATACATATTTAATCACATTGAAGATAGTCTATGGATTATTCTCAAGTAATAAATAAATCGAAAAAAAAGGTGACAGGTTACCATAAACAAGCAATTTTATATAACAAAAGAGATCATATCCGTTCATACCAGAAGGTGTTGAATTGGTTGAACGTGAGAAATAGACACCAAATTCAAATACTATCTCTATTGTACTCGTATAATATCCTTTAACTGTACCGCCGCCACCTCTTATCTCGCCGAAAATGTTCAGCGTCTTTCCGATCATGGACCAGCGCTATGCTCACACAGATATTGTTTATTGACCTTCCAAGTTCGCCGCTCTGATTTTTTTACGTCGTCCTTTAATGTCCTTGCAGTGAGACTCTAAAAGAAGTTACGAACCAATGTTAGACTCGCTCCTTCCTCGACATGATTTAAGAAGCGACTGAAAAACTCTTAATTTCTAGTCAGTAATGTGTTTCATTACTGATTTTTCGTTCCTCTCCACCATCCTTTCCTTTTCCTTTGATTGATGATAACTCACTTTCACTTCAATATGTATATGTTCATAAATATGTTTTGAATATTTTTGCGACTACGTAACTTGCTTTATTAACTTTTATCTAGTTGGTTGGAAGAGATTGCCGCCTGGCAAATAAACCCGCCAGATTGTGTTTGGAATGAAATGTTAAATAAATAAAGAAGATAAAAAAAGTGAAATGGACCAACATAATTTGATAACATATGCTAAAAACACAAAATACGACAACACTAGCCATAAAGTCTTGGAGGTGGTTGGATCACGTATTGATTGACGAAGGCCACAAAGGAGTCATTCCTTATTATACACATGTGCTAGAATATGGAAATTCGCAGCATCTAACAACATCGGAAGACATGAAGTGCCGGGCTGTGGAACAACATCGGAAGACATGAAGTGCCGGGCTGTGGAACAACATCGGAAGACATGAAGTGCCAGGCTGTGGAACAACATCGGATGACATGAAGTGCGGGGCTTTGGAACAACATCGGAAGACATGAAGTGCCGGGCTGTGGAACAACATCGGAAGACATGAAGTGCCGGGCTGTGGAACAACATCGGATGGCATGAAGTGCTGGGCTGTGGAACAACATCGGAAGACATGAAGTGCCGGGCTGTGGAACAACATCGAAAGACATGAAGTGCCGGGCTGTGGAACAACTCAGATGGAGGTGTTTTGTTTATTTATTAATTTTATAAATATTCTATTGGCTAATGTTGATATACTAATGAGGGTAATGGTATCAAATTTTAACTGCAACACCGCCTGACCATACGATGGGCGTGGAATCTGTCCATATACACGCTATAATTTATTTTGACCTTTCTACCTAGTCAAAAAACCATTTTTGACTACATTACTTATAGTTAAGGCATTAACACTGCGGAGGTTTAATCGCGTTGTAAACAGTTTAGTCAAAAATTGTTCATTCCACTGAATATAACGGTATAACCCTGCCGGTTTCAAGGTTTTCACCACATCATCAAACTCTTATTTATACTCCCTTACAAGCAAGACTCTGATGACGCAAGGGGCACGGCATTATTAATATGTATGTATGTAAAATTTAATATATGTATGTAAAATACAGTCATTCTTCGAACTCACTCTTCGCATTCACTCGTATGTATGTAAAATACAGTACTTCTTCGAACTCACTCTTCGCATTCACTCGTATATATGTAAAATACAGTCATTCTTCGAACCCACTCTTCGTATTCACTCGTATGTATGTAAAATTTCATATATGTATGTACAATACAGTCATTCTTCGAACTCACTCTTCGTATTCACTCGTATGTATGTAAAATTTCATATATGTATGTAAAATACAGTCATTCTTCGAACTCACTCTTCGAATTCACTCGTATGTATGTAAAATTTAATATACTATATGTATATAAAATACAGCCATTCTTCGAACTCACTCGTATGTATGTAAAATTGCATATATGTATGTAAAATACAGTCATTCTTCGAACTCACTCTTCGCATTCACTCGTATGTATGTAAAATACAGTCATTCTTCGAACTCACTCTTCGCATTCACTCGTATGTATGTAAACTTTCACATATGTATGTAAAATACAGTCATTCTTCAAACTCACCCTTCGCATTCACTCGTATGTATGTAAAATTTCACATATGTATGTAAAATACAGTTATCTTCGCTTCGACGGATTAAACTTTTAAAAATTAACAATCGATCTATGGTATATATGAGTGGAAAAGTTCATTGAAGAAAGAATAAACGCAACATTTGTTGGATGCAACAATGATATGGCATACACATATATAGTAAATAAAATTGGTATCGTAAAGGACAACCGAAAAACACGTGATATATAGCTTCATCATCCAAACCACACTCACAGTCGGAATCCCAACGATACCTATTATGTAAAAGGTATAATTTATTTGAAATTACGATAAAACAAATAACACATACGCAGCATCACACCGCTCCCCGTCGGGGTAGGCACAGTGGAGAGAACGACAGACACACATCTTTCGCCTCTTGCACTCTCTGACTTTTTTAGATTTCCTTCTATCAAAATATCATTATTATTTAATGTAATCACTTCATTCCGTATTCTGTCATACATTTCTCCGCGTACGCATTTCTAGAGCATTTATTAAATTTCTTTGAACAAATAACACGATTTTACGATTAGAGCTCATGAAAAAAATCTTCAGGTGATATAGATTTGTTTTATTAACGTGTTCCCCGCGGGGAGCACAAACGCCTGTGATCTGACGACAATCCAAGTTTCAAATCACAAATACTTAAAAAAAATGACACAAAACCGGAATAAAAATTGAACTAAAATTTAAAATAATCTTTATTCTAGCGACATCTCTGAAAACCTTGTCAAATAATATATTAGTTTATGAGATATTGTTGAATAAACAGAGCGCCGAATTTTTTTGGTTTCTCAATATTTTCAGCATTAACGACCTGTCGCGCGGATCGAGTCCTGCGATGAGTCTCTCTTACGTAAATAAACATTACTAAGTCTCTCTTACGTAAATAAACATTACTAGTGCTATATGCATTGGATTGGGTGAGTGTCATGAAGCATTGATTTGATCGTAGCATTCCTTTGTTTATTTTAAGTAATGTTAAGTTTATCTCTTTTATTTAATGAGTCTCCTTAAGAGTAATGACTATTATTTATTATCAGAAAATTACTTAAGTGTCATGTTTACTTGGTGTTGTAATCAAATATCAGTGGTTCTAAACAAAATATGTGTTTAAACTTAGAAATTTAAAAACGCTGAAATTGTGCCGCGCACAGGATTCGTGGAATTTGATTTTTAACGCGGTGAACAGGTTAAATGTGTGTGCTATACATAAGCTAAAAAAGTAAACAAATTGAAATAGAAAGATTTTCACTGAAGTGATTAAATTTTATGTCAAAACTTGAAAAGAGCCGCGATTATTACCATATTTTCAAAATACGTACGTGAAATTCTACGTAGTATAAACGAAGTGTTACAATAACAAATTTATCGAGGATTAAATCAACACACAATGTATATAGAATATTGATATTATCTTTGAAATCTGAATTAACCGGCTTTTTGTAAATTCACCAAAAAAATGTGAAAAATCTATAGCGTTTTTCAAGTCTATTAAAATTTGCGAATGCGTTATTTTACAAAAAATGAATGATACATTTTTATGAAATAAATCTGGTAAGCCCCAACAGTATTTGAGTACCATATTTGATGTATGGAGGTGAAGGGTGGACGTGAAAAATTCCTGCAAAGAGTAGAACGAATGCGTGCATTTAGAATAATACATGAGGTGATAATGCATGATAAAACACAAAAAGAATTAAAATACCTAGCGGTAAGTAATACACATCGGGCTTAAGAAAGAGACTGCCGGTTTGTAGAGCGTCGTTTCTGTCGCACGATGCGACTGACAAATCGCGACGGAACACGTGTATGAATGACAGAGACGACGTTCTACAAACCGACCGTCTCTTTCTTAAGCCCGATGTGTATTACTTACCGCCGGGTACTGTAAGTAGGAATGAGTGTGAACTTAAGGCTAGTTTGTTGAAGAAGACGACAATGGGAACTCTGAATTTAGACACGTAGAACGAATAAAATAAGAAAAACTAACAAGACGAATATATAGCGAAGATTTTAATGGAATGCGTGGTAGACGAAGACCAAGGAAAGAATGGTTAAGTCAAGTAAATTATACATTGAAAAAAAGAAAAAGTCTGATTAGTCGTAATTGTATGAGAAAGATTACGAGTGTAGAAGAGGAGATGTGTGGCAAAATTAGGGAAGTATGGCTCTTTGTTCTCTCTGCCTACCCCAACAGAGAAACGGCGTGATGATGTATGTATGTATGAAATAAATAAGAAACATATTTTTTGTTCCAAGTCTAAAATATTTATCTGTTGCCTAGTAGGTTTCCAGGTTCGAATACCGTTGTTGCCTAGATTTTTTTTTTTTAAGATTCAAATCCAGTTTTTATTAAATGCTTGCTTAAGAACTTTCTAGATGGTTGTAAGAGATTCCCATAAGACAATACACACAGCAGATCAAGTTGTACTGTAAACAATGAAAAGGAAACAATTGATCCAAGCGATTGATTTGTGAATAATCTAGAAAGATTTTTTTGCATTTCTACAAATTGATGGCAATACCGTATTGACCCGACTATAGGGCGACCCTGATTATAAGGCGACCCCTATTTTTTAATCTGCTCTTTGTAGAGAAAAAAAAACATTTGCTTCACCATTATAATATTATGAAAAACAAAATGCAAAATGTTTAACGAAAAATATTTATTAAAACAAAATACCCAGATAATAGTAAAGTACATGTTTAAACATGAAAAGAAGAAATAAAAAAGTCCAACTACAGTAGCTCATCAGATCAGTCAGATTCCCATATGGCTATAGCATCCTCAGCATCACTCAGTCTTATCTTCAGTGATATTATCGTTGTAGGGATCCACGGTTGTCGCTGAATATTGTCGCATACATACGGTCAATGACCGATGAAACGACCTTCGGATTCCTCGATAAATTATATTAAACAGTCCAAAGGTCACATGCCAACCATTGACGCCGGCCGAGCGACGCGCCGCATTCCATACTAGAGAGAAAACGCACCACGCTGTCTCGCCAGTTTCGTAAATAAAATATCACCCACATACGATATTAATCGTTTTCTGCATTCACAGAAGCGAGACGGAAGCATATCGCGAGCGCACTCTCGTGCACATTCCAAAAACATATAAATACCTACGCTACTATAAAAATAAACACTCTCTCTTTCCGCATTGCGATTTAACGAGTTTATTTATTTACTAACAACTATCATCATCTCTTCAAATAAGAACCATCATGCTAAATCGTCTTCGGAATCCTGAATCATGTTTTCCCACAAAATATCATCTTCAGCACCGTCCATTTTACTGGATATGTAACATTTTTTAAATCCATTGATGATGGTTTCATTGGCAATTTGATGACTTGTGAGTCGAATATAAGGCGACCCTATTTACGTGTCACCTTTTTAAATAAAAACCTCGCCTTATAGTCGGGTTAATACGGTAAATCCGTCAGATTGTTATACAATGAAATGTTTAATAAATAAATAAACATGGTTCTAAATTAATATAACATATGCAAATGCGGGGAAGTACCTAATATAATGTAATCTAATAGAAGAAGCTCCCATCTTCCTACCCTAACGCTTAACTTGTTTCTTTTTTGTAAAATATTATGATATATTTAATCTATCAAAATAGTCCGATTTGGAGCGCCCTTGAGGAGAATTTGCTCTCTAAACGACATTATATATATTGTCCTTTTATTGCGATTTTAACCCTTCCCTTTCGGTGATAAAAATAATACGCGTGCTCCGGTGTTGGGTAGTGAGTACGCAATAAAAAATTAGCGATTTTAAATCGGAAAAATAAGAACATTCATAGATAATCCCCTTAATTAATTATAATTGAAGTTAAAAATTATAATAATTGAGATTTATTTGCTGAAAACATTAAAAAACCATCTGGCAAAGCTCACGGAACGGGCGTACGTCTAACCTATTTGCAAGCCTAGAAGCTACTAGTGGCGCGGAACGTCAGTCGCATACCCCGGCGCTTACGCTTATGCTTGCGACGTTGAGACAATTCAGCTCCTCGCAATTCAGTCTAGTATGCAAGAGTGAGATGCGAATATAGTGTCGCGCTTCCCGCATACTATTCACCTATCGTCAAGACGAGGCACTCGCCGCGTTTAAATGCGAATTTGTTTTCGATCTTTACAAAACACCTCGATGTAGTCGATAAATTCTGATTATTATTAATATTATTTTTTAAATCAATGCGTAAATATATTATGGAGGAATACCTAAAATCTTAACCTTGTATTTATTATATTTATAGAGATATTGATGGTTATTAGAAGCAACGTGTAGAAGATACCCAACACAGGGAAGGAAAGGTTAACACCGCCTAGAAAATGAAGTCTTCAACGCCATCGAACATCGAGTATATTCTTAGCAAAGCAAGGCAAAAAATGTACTAGAATTTATTTTTTTGTGTTTCACTTTTTAAGTGTATTTTTATGTAAAGAAACACTGTTTTCCTGAATAATGTGAAAGTAACTGCCAAAATATCGACCGAAAATTTAAATAATGTTAAATAATATAAAGAACTCGATTCGCCGCTTCCAAACGTGTCGGAACAAATCGGTACGCATATTCGGTAGTGCTTTTCAAAGATACCTTTTTGGTCCGGAGAGGCAAATCTGACGGTCGTAATGGCAGAATACCTGTTTTTTTCCGCTGCCAAAAGCGAGCAGGTGTAAGAATCAACTGGGTCCATTGTGGGTACAGCCACGGGTATCGCGAGACAGATGTTCAGAACCGACGGAACATGAGCTGGTTTAAAATATTGAAAAAATGTTGAACCAAACTACTTTTTTACAGTCAGTGTATGTGGTAAGCGTGAATTTCGATACTCTTTGAGTATCATTCCCTGCGAGTTACAGATTTTTTTAAACTTTTAAACCAAATATTTCTCCTATTTAAGAAATATTTTCTAAGATAAGGGAAGAGTTACGAGAGATTTTAAACGGCATGTAGCAATATATATGTTAGCATTCAAAGATAATGTTTTCATTGTGAAAAACAGGTATGTTAATAACTAACTCAATCAATGTAGTTTCATCATTATAATACCAATGAAACAAACAAAAGTTATGATTACATTTAAACAAAACATACCTTAAATAAATGGTATTCAATATGATTTGAGTTATAGCGGTTCCTTGAATAAGATTATGTTCATCGTTGGCATACCTGAAACAAAATAAGAAAAACAATTAAAATTATATTCACGAAAATTTTCAAGTTAATCAAAAAAAATAGTACATTAAGTTTTGTTTACATAAAGGGTCTTTCGAATTGAGCGATTTTTTTTATTCTTGGATAAAACACAGATGGCGTCGCGAA
The DNA here is from genome assembly GCA_949825065.1 of Odontocerum albicorne. Classification (NCBI taxonomy): domain Eukaryota; kingdom Metazoa; phylum Arthropoda; class Insecta; order Trichoptera; family Odontoceridae; genus Odontocerum; species Odontocerum albicorne. Next base: position 5,452,518 of record OX463840.1, on the reverse strand, counting down.
CTTGCCCGTGTCTTGTGACATTTGAGAAGTGTAATATATGACATTTATAAAAATGGAGTCATATACAACACAACAACGCGTTCAAATTGATGAATTATTTTATGTATTGTAATCTCCGGAAACGGTGATGTTAATTGGCCACCAAGATCATGTGATCTGACACCGTTGGACTATTTTCTCTGGGGTTACGTGAAAAGCCAGGTCTATAAGAATGCCTCCCGATTAATTCCTGAGCTGAAGGACGAAATTATTCGCGTAATTGGTGAGTTAGAATCGCAATTATGCCAAAATGCCATCGAAAATTTTGTCAAAATAGTGGATATCTGTGGAGCTGCAAGAGGTGGACATTTGGCGAATATTGTTTTTTGTGTTTAAATGTCATACATTATACTTCAATGACCAATAAAAAGTTTTTTGAAATCAAAGCAAGTTGTGAGCATGTTTAAATGTCATACATTATCATATGTGTTACTTACGTTACTATTAAAATGTCATACATTATCATATGTGTTACTTATGTTACTATTAAAAAAATTGAATTATAAAAACGACCCTTTACAAGCATATTATTAGTAGTACTTTCTCATATGATGGAAGAGTGAAGAGAGATATCGAACAGTGTCCTGCGATAGGAAACAAAGTCAATAGGGCACTGAAACATACACGTATATACTTGAACCGGACAGTATTAACATCAGCTAAAATGGTGATAGTCCATAATAGCATTTTTATACCAATTTTGATGTGTGCAAGTAAAACGGAAACGTAGTAAAATATTGAAAGGGTGCAAATAAATATTATAGAACCGCGTGAGTGCATTAAGTGTTTAGGTGAATGTGATGGAATACAAGTAGCCTGAACGAGTGGACTTGTTTTTTGCTAAATAATTAGTGTAAGAATTGTTATCTAGTTATAAGTAGTATGTAGATGTTAATTATTTCTAAGATCTCATATATTAAGATTGAAAAAAATAAAATAAAATAATATGTAGGAAAATAAGATTAAGTAAGTGCATAAATTATAACATATAATTAAGATTAGTTAAGTAATAAATTTGTATATAGAGATAGCCTTGACAAATGTTTGTACAATAATTTACTTTGTTTAATAAATAAAAAAATAAAAAAGGGATGAATGTAAACTTTACGCAGATGTGTTGAGTAAGATGAAAAATATGGTTTGGGTATGTGGAAGAAATGAATAAACAATGACTAACAAAACAATTATACAGTGCAAATGTGTGTAGAAGGTGTGGTAGAGGAAGCTCAAGGAAAGTATGATTAGATCAAGTGTATTATATTTTGAAAGAAGGAAATGTAAAAAAGTCAGATAAATCGTAGGAGCTGTATGAGAAGATGTATGGATGAAGAAGAGGTAAAAGATGTGTGTATCGATATAAAAGCCTAGCGCTCTCTCATAAGCTAACGCTAGAAGCAGACCCTCATTGTGTAACAGGAGAAATCTTGTGTTTATTTTGATGGTGGACTGCACAAGTCTGTGGTCACTTCCCGTGTTGAATTTGTTAACTACCTTACAGTCTTCAATCATTCTTTTGTTATTCACCAGTATGTAGTCTATTTCGTTTAATGTGCCATTTGGTCGTCTCCACGTCCACCTTCTTTGTGATCTCTTTTTAAAAAGCGTATTTGATATGTACATTTTTTCCGCTTGCGAAAATTCTATCATTCGGTTTCCTCTTTCGTTTCTTTCCCCGTAGCCGAAATTACCCGTGCACTTTTCGTCATTTCTGGTTTGTCCAATTTTTGCGTTAAAGTCTCCCATGATAATTTTAAAGTGGTTTTTCTTCTTTCTATTAAAATTCCTAAGGTCATCGTAGAATTTTTCAATTTCGTCGTCATTGTGGCTTGTTGTGGGTGCGTAGACTTGAATAATTTGAAGGTTGTATCTTTTATTAATTTTAATTGTCAGCATTGCCATTCTGTCTGATGCTGCTGTTAACCCGACAATATTCGTTTTTAGTTTCTTACTTACCATAAACCCTACCCCACTAAGTTTACCTAATTTAGTTTCCGAGTAATATAAGATATTTCCGTTTGGTGGTATATGTATACGAGTATATAGTATGCCTACCCCGATATGGAAATGACGTGATGGTTTGTATGTAGGTATAATGTACACAATACACGCACATCAGGACTCCGAACATTGTTTCCACAATAAACGAGAAAAAAATGTGTCTAATACATAACTGCCAAAAGACGGCGTGGAGACGTCGTTTCTTATGTGGTCTCTGGTCAATGACGCATTGTTCTCAATTTGTCGCAGGTGGAATGGAAAATTGAAAAGATACGGCAAAAATATTACCTCAACACAAACCCTTCCGTATGTTTGACGGTAATAAATATGAGTTATAGATAACCTGTTCAATTTTGGCAACTGTCAAAAATAAGAAGTTTTCTGATCACCGTGCGTTTGTTCGTTTCGCTGAACAGGTCATTCCATTATAACAAAATTCATAAGATGGTCAAAATATATCGTTATACAAAAACTTCGTTAAACTGAATATGTCAGAAAAATATAGAGTTAAAAAACTATTTGAAAATAAAAGGTTGTATAGTATATTATTTTTTTTCAAAGAATGGTTTTATTTTTAATGTTCTGAATTTTTATTAGCAGCATTCATAAATACAATTTCAATATCATGTTTTTTCCCCTCTATCAAAATATCATTCACTTTATATAACCGTACTTTCATTGGTCTGCCTCTACCATGTCTTCTTCCACTCACATTTACACTAAACATTTGTTTTGTTTATCTTTTTTAATTCATTCGTTCGACATGTCCAAACCATCTCAGAGTAATCTTATTCAACAAATCAGCCTCAAATGCATTATCTGATCACTTCATTCGGTATTCTGTCATACATTGTGGAATCATATATCAAAAGATAATTTTCTAATTCAGTCAAATTCACTTTTTGACAAAGTGAAAAAAATGTGATATTTTCATTTCTCAATTTCATTCATAGATTTTATTTAAATAGCAATTATATTTATCTCATTAGCAATGTACTTATATAAACAAGAGTGGCTTATAAGAGTAAAACGAAGAGGTCTACATCACATAACACGTTAACGGAGCTGCTTTATCTGGCTTGATATCGAGGACATTACCTGGGGTTCGTGAAACCTGTTTCTGAGCACTGATTGGCTTTTAGGGCACGAAATGAATTTTTATACAAACGCAACTGTCACAAAGCTCCCTAAAATTTTTTGAACACTTTGAAGCGAATTGAATTACATATCATGTGGTTTAATTACTTGAATAAAGAAAAAAATCATGTTACAAGTGTACAAGCTACGTTTCAGTTAAAATTTGATATCTCTTCCCTCAGTTGTATGTCAACTACAGCCGATATAAGACGTGTTGTTTCGCAATATTCTGAAATGTTAAAAATCGAATATCGTACAGTTATCTAGTTTTTTTCAAAAAAAGATAAAAACCATATTGAAAATAAACGACGTCAACATCTGTTCTCTAGGAGTTTCACTCGATGACTGATCGTCATGCAACGTGACGCGAAGCGTGCAGTGTGGCCATTGCGATAGTATGCGGTACGTTGGTTCGCTAGGATATGTCGCCTAACTCGCAACATAGCTCTAAGCATCAAGCGAGGCTCCTTCCTGTGTGGCCGACACCTAATACTGACATTGTGTAAAGTACAATCAGGCGAGTTTACTGTCATGTGGTAACCTCTTATAACCACCCAGAAGATGTTCAATAGGCTTAAGTGAATACCAGACTAATAACCTTTTTAAAAAATATATATATATTTTTTTTTTTTTTTTTTTTTTTTTATCCACTTTGCACGGATTTCTCCTGTTACACAAAGAGGGTTTGCTTCTAGCGTTAGCTTATTCGTTAGGAATAATATCAGCCAGGATTCTTCTCATACTGCTAGACGGTACCGAGAATATATCAACCGTGTCATTCAGTTGGTTCAATATCTCTATACCACGCGTGACTGAGTGTTTAGCCATGATATTCGTCCTGTAAGTTGGTATGTAGAACAGAGGGTGATTCCTTGCACGGATATATTTATTGGGTACATATAAGCTTAGTGCTTCTAGAATCGCGGGACAGTTAAAGGAACCTTGGAAAACCTTTATTAGGAATATCGCAATGGATTCTTGCCTTCTTGTTTCAAGGCTTCTATAGTTACACACCGTGAGAAGTTCGGCATGGTGAGCATATTTTGGGTAATCGCCCTTTGTTCTGTACCATAGATATCTGAGGAATTTTTTTTGTATTTGTTCTATATTGTTTTTGTATTTGAGCTGGTGAGGAGCCCAAACCGTAGATGCATATTCTAATTTGGTTCTAATTAGATAATTATATAAATTTCGGAGGATATCGGTGCTGTTAAATTCTCTTGATATTCTCATTACAAAACCGAGTAGTTTGTAACAGTCCGATATCAAACGTGAGACATGGTTAACGAACGTGAGTCCGACATCGAAGGTTACGCCCAAATCCTTGAATTCAGAAACTCTGTTTAGTGCCACTCCCTGTATAGTATACTGATGGTGGATTGGTGAAAACGATCGACTATAAGATACACAGACACATTTATTAATGTTGAACAGAAGATGATTTTGCTCACTCCAGGAGACTAGGGAGTCTAGGTCCTTTTGTAACTGTGCACAGTCCTGAGGTGAATTGATCTTTTTGAATATTTTCAAGTCGTCAGCGAACAATAAACATGTCGAGTGACTTATGGAATTTTGAATGTCGTCTATTAATATGAGGAATAGTAGGGGACCTAAATTGGATCCTTGTGGTATACCAGATCTTGCGATAAATTCCACAGAAGACTTGTTACGGATTGTTACGTATTGAGATCTTTCTTTTAGGTAAGATGCAAATAATCCAATTAGATTATCGCTGAAGCCAAGTTTGTGCATTTTCTTAAGTAATATATCGTGATCTATTTGGAAGTCCTCAAATTCACCAGTTGGTCTAAGGCTTGGGAGCTGTCTAGTAGCTATAAAAACGCTGCCTACAGGGCTGCCTACATATTCTGTTTAAAATACCTAATAAACCTTGTTTCCACAAAAGAAAGCGGTCCAAACGAAATGTCACATGCAGGATAAAATAGGCCACTGTCTGATAGGAAGCCACCGTTATAAAACCCATATAAAAGAAAGCCCTACATACACTGTGGAATTGACGAAGAGACCCTCGACCATATTTTCTTAGAGTGTCCTGCACACCGCATAAAAACTTTACTCTTTGTAATTTGTTTAGTAAAACAATGTTTATTCCATATATTATTTATACTTAAGGCATTAACATTGTGGAGGTTTAACCCTTATAACTCCAGAGGCGACATATAGTCGCCATGGTAATTATTTTAATAACTCCAGAGGCGACTATATGTCGCCATTTTTTTGGTTGTATTGTTTACATAAACAAACATCTCGGGACACCCAGGAGCAGGTATAAACATGTTACATTAGTTTCACAACAACTGTTCTACTGTTTAGACGTGTTTCGGTTGAAAAATAATCAGTACGCACCCTTTTACACCGTTGAGATTACACAAGTTTTTTTTTTTACCCTCTAAAATAATGGAAAAATCGCAACTGAGTGAAAGTGAAGACGAATTTATTTTAAATGTATATAGTGATGAAAGTTGTGATAGTAACATCAATATTCAGACCTCTAGTGATGAATCAGAGTACATTGGTCATAAAAAACGCAGAGTTGGTCCTCTTCTATCATCAGATAGTTCTTCAAGTACTACAAGCGCTCAAGATTCACAAGACGATGAATGGATTGATATATCCAATACGGTGGATTCTCCTGACATTATAAATTTTGACATCGGAGCTCAGAATGTCGGACCAAATGTTCCTTTAACAATCAAAGAACCAAGTCAATTTTTCAAATTATTTTTCACGGAAGAAATTGTAACGGAGATAATACGGGAAACAAATGCATATGCAAAAGTCAAACTTCAATCAAAAGTTCTAACTGCAAATTCTATTTGGCAAAATTGGCGTGATGTACAAAAAGATGAATTTTGGGCATTCATTGGGGTCATTTTAAATATGGGAACAATGCCACTTGCCAATATGCAAGAATATTGGTCTACTAGAGATAATTCCAGAGTCCCATTCTTTGCAAATATTTTCACGAGATCTCGATTTCATCAAATATTCTGGATGTTACACTTGAATACACAAGAAACTGGCCATAGTGATTTAAGAACACGGATTCAGAAAGTCAGTAATTTTTTAGAATATATAAATAAAAAATTTGCTGACTATTTCATACCCAACAAAAATATCTGTGTTGACGAATCAGTAGTGAAATTCAAAGGAAGAATATGCTTCATCACTTACAATCCAAATAAGCCTACTAAATGGGGAATACGCATTTACGTTTTGGCGGATTCTGAAACATCATATGTGTACAGTATTCTTCCCTATTACGGTAGTATTACTACAGAGAATTTACCAAGCCCAGATTTGCCTGTGAGTTCGAGAATACCCATCTACTTGTTCAGAAAAATTTTGGAGAAGGTACCCCATGCACAAGGATACCACTTGTTTACAGACAGGTACTACACAAGTCTTCCACTTGCTGAAGCACTATTGAAGATGAAATGTCATTTAACTGGGACGATACAGACCAACAGAAAAGGCATTCCGATCACCATAAAAAAACCAAAGTTTGGCAATAAAAAAGTTTTGGCTGTAAGAAAAAGAAAAACAATGCTTTTGGCATGGAAGGATAAAATAATAATTACAATGCTGAGTACTGGTGATTCTGCTGGCATGTCGTCTGTTTCCAGAACAGGGAAGGGAGGTGTTCAATTAGTTACAGAAAAACCAAATGTAGTACGAAACTACACCAAATCTATGGGTGGAGTAGACCGTGCCGACCAGTATGCTTCCACATATTGTTTTCTCAGGAAGTCATTAAAATGGTGGAGAAAACTTTTTTTCTGGGGAATGGAAATTTGCTCAATCAATGCATACATCCTCTACAAGAATATAAAATTGAAAAATAATGAAAAACCACTAACTCATTTGAAATTTGTCAAGAATTTAGTTGATCAGTTGGTAGGAGACTTTCGGGAGCTGCGAAGTAGGCCATCAACTTCTACTTTTGATGTACGACTAGATGGTAAACTTCATGTTTTGCAGAAGGGAAAGAAGAAGGACTGTGTGGTCTGCTCAAATAGAGGCAAAATGGGCAAACGACATGAAACATATGAGTTTTGCGACACCTGTCCTGGAAAACCTAGGATGCATTTAGGGGATTGTTTCCTCAGATATCATACTTTGAAAGATTATAAAACTAAAAAATAATGTTGAATTGTTATTTTTTTTATCAAAATAAACTCATTTAAACATTTATCTAATAGTTTGAATAAAAAAATTGCATGAAACCTTATTAATTTTTTTTTAAATAAATTATTTCTAAAACCTATCATTTTATAGTAAAATTTCAAAAAAATACCCTGGAGTTGTTGGTATGTCATACAAAAAAAAATCTGGAGTTCAAAGAGTTAAAGACATTGTAATTTGTTTTATCAAAGACTGTTTATTCCACTTTTTGTAAAGGTATAACCCTACCGGTTTCAAGGCTTTCACCTCATCTTCAGGGGAACACAAACAAGACTGAATTATGTTCGAACTGGTACCAAAATACACGCCTCTATCGGTAAACATTCGAGTTGGGGACTGAGGGCTGGGGGAGGCATGGGACGACCTCGGCGAGCAGCGGAGAGATTCTTGGTATATATGTGTTTGCTTGCCAACCCCAGCCCCTAGTTCCCAACCCGAATGTCCCCAACCGTTAGAAGTATGTATATCGGTACCAGTTCGAACAGAATTCAGTCTTGTTTGTGCTCCCCTGAAGATGAGGTGAAAGCCTTGAAACCGGTAGGGTTATACCGTTATAAAAAGTGGAATAAACAGTGTTTGATAAAACAAATTACAATGTTTATTCCAATGTTAAGTGAAATAAACAGCATTTTACTAAATAAATCACATTTTTTTAAACCTCCACAGTGTTCCTCCACCTTAAATATAAATATGGTAATATATAGTAATATTTACTCAATTGTAAATGACCGTCGTCCGTTCAATATGTCCCACCTACTCGCATTTAATTCTCCATTAATTTACAGTCACATATTTCAATTTATTGTCCAAAGCTCTTTAAATATTTAGTAGTAAAGTAGTGTCTTAGATATTCTCAAATTGTCTCCATTCCTTCAAATTGTTATTAGCACAAATCATCCACTTTATAGGAAGGAATGCCGAATTTATTAATGATAATGTTCAAACTAAGTACCGCCCCCGTCTTCGCTTTATTATATGTTAACCAATGAATGATGTGACCTATTGAATTATGATTGCTTTCTCGATGTTTGAAATGAACTCGATAATGTGTAGGTGTTGCATACTTCTCCATTCATTGAATTCTTCAGGTTGAAGTGCTGTAATAAAGAAACAAACAATAGGTTGATCGCGTTTACTAGAAAAAACGTTGAGTTCTAGAAAACACTCTGCTAATATGTAAGTTGAAAGTCTATAAGCTGACTTGTTAACATAAGGGTTATTTCTTACTTAATCATACCTAGTAAATTAATATAAGTTAAATATCTATAAAGTTAGTCATAATATAATACGACTCATCTATAAGTTAAATATCTATAAAGTTAGTCATAATATAAAACGACTCATCTATAAGTTAAATATCTATAAAGTTAGTCATAATATAATACGACTCATCTATAACTTAAATATCTATAAAGTTAGTCATAATATAATACGACTCATCTATAAGTTAAATATCTATAAAGTTAGCCATAATATAATACGACTCATATATAAGTTAAATATCTATAATATTAGAATAAGGCTTATTTAATAGTATCATGTCTAGTTAAATTAATATAATACGACTCATATATAAGTTAAATATCTATAAAGTTAGTCATAATATAATACGACTCATATATACGAGTAAGTTAAATATCTATAAAGTTAGTCATACTATCATGTGTAGTTAAATTAATATTAGGTCCTTACATATGAAATTGGCGTTTTGTTTGGGAGGACATAAAGTTGATTTTTTTTTAATATAATATATTTATTTAATCAAAGTATGTACCATTGCTATCTATGCACTTTTGCCATCTCATAGGTAGTTCATCGATCCCTTTACTAAAAAAACCATTCGGACGGGAATCAATAAAATCTTTGAAGTCGGTTTGGACTGCCCCATCGGAGTTGAATTTTTTCCCTTGCAAGAAGTTATCCAAATTTCGAAAAAAATAGTAATCTGTTGGGGCAAGGTCCGGAGAGTACGGTGGATGTCTTAGACATTCCAATTGAAGCTCTTCTAATTTGGTAGCCGTCTGTTGTGCAGTGTGTGGTCTAGCGTTATCATGAAGCAGCAGTGGCCTAGAGCGATTAACCAGCCTCGGTTGTTTAGCAGCTAGCTTTTCCATCATGGTTTGCAGTTGCTGACAATAGACATCTGCCGTAATCGTCTGGCCAGATTTAAGAAAGCTGTAGTGAACGACACCAGCACTAGTCCACCAAACGCTCACAAGTAACTTTTTTGGAGTCAATTTTCGCTTGGGACATGGTTTGGCTGGTTCGGCAGGGTTCAGCCATTGCGATGAGTGCTTCCGATTATCATACAGGATCCACTTTTCATCACAGGTAATGATTCGATTCAAAATCTCTTCATTATTGTGCCGGTTGAGTAATGCAACGCAGCAGTCAACGCGCGTTTGTTGATTTGCTTCACTCAATTCGTGAGGTACCCACCTTTCAAGCTTTTTCACCTTCCCAATTTGCTTCAAGTGGATTAAAACAGTTTTATCACTAACACCGCAGCCTGCAACTAACTCGGACGTGGTTTGCGATGGATCCGCTTCCACAATAGCCTTCAATTCTTCATTATCAACTTTGGTCTCCGGCCGTCCACGGGGCTTATTCCGCAGGTCGAAATTTCCAGAACGAAAACGTTGGAACCAAAAACGCACTGTGTTTTCGTTTGCGGCACCGTCGCCATACACATCATTAATCCTTCGAGCCGTTTCTGCAGCACTGGTGCCACGGTGGAACTCGTACTCGTAAATAACGCGATATTTCAAGTTTTCCATTTTGTAAACTGAGTGACGCAAAGATAAAAAACAATTGAGGAAAAAACAAATGAATTATAATTTTCGAAACACAAATACTTGAGTAAATAGCTGTATAAATTTGAATTTGGAATTCCTAACCAAAGAGAAGATATTTGAGATCAAAGGTGCCAGTACGGCAAAACGCAAATTTCATATGTAAGGACCTAATATAATACGACTCATCTATATGTTAAATATCTATAATATTAGAATAAGGCTTATTTCATACTATCATGTCTAGTTAAATTAATAAAATACGACTCATCTATAAGTTAAATATCTATAAAGTAACTTATTAGAATAAGGCTTATTTATTTATATATTATTTCATACTATCATGTCCAGTTAAATTAATATAATACGACTCATTTATAAGTTAAATATCTATAAAGTAATTTATTAGAATAAGGCTTATTTATTTATATATTATTTCATACTATCATGTCCAGTCAAATTAATATAATACGACTCATCTATAAGTGAAATATCTATAATATTAGAATAAGACTTATTTCATACTATCATGTCTAGTTAAATTAATATAATACGACTGATCTATAAGTTAAATATCTATAAAGTAACTTATTAGAATAAGGATTATTTCACACTAGTATACTTAGTTAATTAATACTCGTATAATACAATTATTCTATTAAATATACTCACATTTATACTGATTTGTTAGAATAAGGCTTATACTATCATATCTAGATTGTAATTTTTTTAGTCAAGCTCTGTTTACCTTGTATAAAGTGGAATCAACACTTTCTTTAAACATTCACTGTGATAATGCTTTAAGTATAAATAATATATCATATCTAGTTAAATTAACATAATACAATTCTTATATAAGTGAAATATCTATAAAGTGACATATTAGAATAAAGCTTTTTTTAATACTAACATACCTAGTTAATTAATACTTCTATAATACAATACGTATAATAACATGAAAATCTATACTCGTATACTGACTTGTTAGCATAAAGCTTATTTCATACTATCATATTTACGCCGCTGCATTATAACAATATACCCAATATGAATGCATATATGATTCGATTTGCAAACTCCATTAAATTTCCAATCTCCCATCGACAATTCATACACCCATTGTGCTGGTATGGCTATGCGAGGATTATCTTTTGTAGCAGCCAAGGGGAAAGCCAGTACCGACGGGCCATATCGCCCGCTGCACTGGTTGCTTGTCTGTTTGAATGGACATTTCTCATTATGTCAGCAAGTTACTATTCTCCAAGCTTTCTGCAAAGTTATTAAATTGAGCTTAAAGCGGGCAAAGTTTAACTGTCGTATTTCAGCATTTCATTCGTACGTTTTCTGATCAATGAAAGTTTCATTAAAATCGCTCTGTACGAATCGAAGCTTTTTTTTTACGAAGTTTATTTTGACAGGTGCATCTATTGATGGAGTTCTTTCTTTCTTGAACTATGGTACACTTTTATGGTTATTATTTTCACGAAAATTTAAAAACTTATTATTTTTGAAGTGATTTAGATCAATATAACCATGTCGTGACCTAGTTAGCAAGACGCTTGACTTCCACCCGGAAGTTTCGAGTTCAATTGCCGATAGTACCGAAAAAAAAAGATACCAAGTAAGAGTTTGCCTGGTGAGGAAAGACTTAACCCTACAATGCGCAATGATTCACATATGAATCAACCAAAGTTTTTCTAAATATTTTTGTGTTGAGTGGTATAAACAACGACTCATGCGCTGTTACACATGTGATACAATAATCTCCATGCTTTAAAACCACATAGGTTTAATAGAAACCTGTTTTACCGATCAATTTGGCAGTTGAAGTTTGACTTGTTGCGCGTAGATGACTTTTGGTATTTGTTCCAGTTTGAAATCAAATTACTTTATTATTGGTGATCAAGATAATCTTATTTTTTTTCTTTTATTCTTTAGTACATATGTGTAAAATAAGTGAAGTAAAATATATAATTTCATTTATATCATATAATTAACTTACAAATGCGCAGTGATTCATAAATGAACCTTACTCTTTTTTTTAAATATAAATATATAAAAACAAAATAAAAATTTTTATTGTATTTTTCATGTTCCAGTACATATTTAATGCATAAATATATTTTTATTTTTGTAATAAAAAAAATCGCGCATTGTACGGTTAATACTCGTGAGAATGGTGTTGCCTATTCACGTGTGGAGTAGTATTTCCAACACGAACGATGATGAACTGCGAGATACGTGCCCGATCTAGTAGTTCTAAATGTGTCTAATATGTCCGAATCAAATAAAATACAATCTTATGGGTGAGTTGGGTGAGTATTGACTATTGTCAACTCATAATACTTTATGGGTGAGTTGAGTGAATGTTGACTATTGTCTACTCATAATACTTTATGGGTGAGTTGGGCGAGTATTGACTATTGTCAACTCATAATACTTTATGGGTGAGTATTGACTATTGTCAACTCATAATACTTTATAGGTGAGTTGAGTGAATATTGACTATTGTCAACTCATAATACTTTATGGGTGAGTTGGGCGAGTATTGACTATTGTCAACTCATAATACTTTATGGGTGAGTATTGACTATTGTCAACTCATAATACTTTATAGGTGAGTTGAGTGAATATTGACTATTGTCAACTCATAATACTTTATGGGTGAGTTGGGTGAGTATTGACTATTGTCAACTCATAATACTTTACGGGTGAGTTGAGTGAATATTGACTTTTGTCAACTCATAATACTTTATGGGCGAGTTGAGTGAATATTGACTATTGTCAACTCATAATACTTTATGGGTGAGTTGAGTGAATATTGACTATTGTCAACTCATAATACTTTATGGGTGAGTTGGGTGAGTATTGACTATTGTCAACTCATAATACTTTACGGGTGAGTTGAGTGAATATTGACTTTTGTCAACTCATATTACTTTATGGGCGAGTTGAGTGAGTATTGACTATTGTCAACTCATAATACTTTATGGGTGAGTTGGGCGAGTATTGACTATTTTCAACTCATAGTACTTTATAGGTGAGTTGAGTGAATATTGACTATTGCCACTCATAATGCTTTATGGGTGAGTTGGGCGAGTATTGACTATTGTCAACTCATAATACTTTATAGGTGAGTTGAGTGAATATTGACTATTCTCAACTCATAATACTTTATGGGTGAGTTGGGCGAGTATTGACTATTGTCAACTCATAATACTTTATAGGTGAGTTGAGTGAATATTGACTATTGTCAACTCATAATACTTTATGGGTGAGTTGGGTGAATATTGACTATTGTCAACTCATAATACTTTATGGGTGAGTTGAGTGAATATTGACTATTGTCAACTCATAATACTTTATGGGTGAGTTGGGCGAGTATTGACTATTTTTAACTCATAGTACTTTATAGGTGAGTTGAGTGAATATTGACTATTGTCAACTCATAATACTTTATGGGTGAGTTGGGCGAGTATTGACTAATGTCAACTCATAATACTTTATAGGTGAGTTGGGTGAATATTGACTATTGTCAACTAATAATACTTTATGGGTGAGTTGGGCGAGTATTGACTATTATCAACTCAAATGAAAGATTATTTTATGCTCTTCAGCCTTATTGTTTGCAAACAAAATGATAAATGATATCACATAAGCTGGAATATCACACGGAATGCGGCAGTTGGCCGGTGATGAGTTTCAATAACACCCCCTCTTCGGTACGACAATAGAATTGATTGTCAAAATAACGTTTAATTATTATACACAAGCCGAGTCATTTATTTTTATCAAAATCCCTAAAAGGAAAAAATATGGCCACGTCAAACATTGCGTTCGTATAGCAGAGGCGGAGAATCAAATTGTCAGATAAATTTAAAAAGAAATAATTTTGAATTTAAGTTAGCTTATTGAAAATTCGTTTAAAATAAATGTTGAACTTTCGTAGTACACAGTACGACCTGGCAGAATTATTAATATCCTATCATATTATTAATATCTTATCAATACCTTTCAACCAACCAGAAAGACTTAAGTGAAAACAAGACTTGAAACCTTTTTTTTAAATGTGGGTATCAACGGGAATCGAACCCACAACCTCTGAGTTGGTAGACAGATGTTTTACTAACAAGGCCACGGAAGTTATCCATCAGGAATCGATCATGGGAAAAGTGGTACACTCTTTGACAAGCCGTTCACAAGGATCTAATTCATAGTTACGTGATTGCAAAAGAATGGGCCATGAATATTACTAATTTTAAATGTAAATTAACTTGGATAGTATTTATACTTCTTCTTCTTCTTAAACTTTCTGTAGACTCTCAAGAGTGTTACTGCAGGATTGTCCTGCGATGCTGAGCTCCAGCTATCTCTCCATCGTTTCGGGGGTCTCCCTGGTGGACGCCGTCCATCCGGCACCCCATGCAGAGCTATGTATGGAATTCTTGTGGAATTCATTCTCTGTACATGTTGGTACCAGTATCGTCGACGCTGTCGTCCTCATCTGACCACATCTTGGACCTCACAGACCTCTCGGATTGTGGTGTTCCTTACACGATCACACAAAGTCTTCCCAGCAATAGCACGTCGAATTCTCATTTCCGTTGTCCTTAGCATACTTTTTGTCCTGACAGTGTCCCCCTCGCTTCGATGCCATATGTGAGGATAGGTCGCACACAGGTCTTATAAATGCGTACCTTGCTATCCGTTCTCATATCTTTATTCCTTCATATGACATCTCTCAGGCAGCCCGCCAAAACTGCAGTTTTATCTACCTGAGGCCTTACTTCTCTGGGGAGGTCATGAGAGCTGAGCAGTTCACTGCCAAGATATCTTAACTGGATTGCTTGTTCAATTGGCTCGACACGTACTGAAATTCTACACTCTAGTGGGTCTTTGGAGAATGTCATACACTTGATTTTTGCTACGAAGATATTTATATTATTTATACTGTTCATTAAAAATGTTGTATTGTATATACTTACCATTAAGCAGATTCATTCAAAATATAATTTAAAAAACCTGTATTGTGAAAATTCGACACGAATATTTAATATTTTGCGCCGCTCCTGGATAGCGGTACGCAGTGGCGGCTCCCAGCCCCCGCCGTATCGATAACGCCGAGTCATTATTTTATTAAAGGCCTCCTCGCCATATGGCAAAATAACTTCCCCAGTGATTAATACACTTCCACGGGAACCGTTCGACCTCAAAAAAAAATACTCCAAATATCAATCGGTTGTTGAAAGAACGGTTATTCTTTTTAAATACAATATTCCTTATATAACTTAGTATCGCCGCCTAAAAAAATATACCAATATTAAAAAAAAACTATTCGTAACAAAAAGAAATTCTCAAATAAACGAATAAAATATACCTGAAGATTTATACTAATGATGCGTATTCTTCTTTTTATGTAGATTTTTATTTTATTTTCTGTCATATATTATTTTTTTTTGTTTTTTTTAGTTTACATGTACAAGGGTGTAGGCTGAAAGCCCCCCCCCCCCCCCCCTTCCACAATGTCCTTGCGCTTGGGCTCGCCCTACATTAGTGGGGTTGTATCTACTTATTTTGTTTTCTGCATTATATTTTTTTTTGTTTTTTTAGTCTATATGTACTAGGGTGTGGGCTAAAAGCCACCACCCTAGTACATATAGACGATGTCCTTGCGGTCGGGCTCGCTCTACATTAGTGGGGTGTATCTCGACCGGGGGAATGTTGTGGGATGAGCCCGGACCTTTTAATGTCGTCTATCTTAAATGTGTTTTCTGCAGTTTATTTTGAGATGTGTGTGCGATTTCGGAATTAATTTATTATATATACTCGTATATGTACACATTGTGTTGTTGTCAAGGAACCTTTATTTATTTGTTTGAATTGATCTGATGCGGTATTTGTGGATTTGCTTTTTTTTTCTGCCATCTATTTATTTTGTTTTTTTTTACTTATTATTCTACATGTGCAACGGTGTGGGTTGAAAAACATCTGGTGTCCTCGCGGCTGGGCTCGCCCTATATTGGTGGTGTGTATCTTGGCCGAGGGGATGTTATTAGATGAGCCCAGACCTTCTGATAGTTCTGTCTTAAATGCATTTTCTGCCATTTATGTGTTTTTGAAGTGCATCTAAATATATCATGTACATAATATGTTGCTATCAATAAATACATATTTATTTAAAAGATCTACTTTTGATGAATAACTCCTTCAACCCTATGCCAATTGAGAAACCTTAATAGAAACTTATTTTCCTTCGTTCGCCGAGACTTAAGAAATTTTGTACTGTCTAATGATTTTGTACTGTCTAATGATTTTGTACTGTCCAATGATTTTTTACTGTCTAAATTTTGTACTGTCTAATGATTTTGTACTGTCTAATGATTTTGTACTGTCCAATGATTTTGTACTGTCTACATTTTGTACTGTCTAATGATTTTGTACTGTCTAATGATTTTGTAATGTCTAATGATTTTGTACTGTCCAATGATTTTGTACTGTCTAATGATTTTGTACTGTCCAATGATTTTGTACTGTCTAAATTTTGTACTGTCTAATGATTTTGTACTGTCCAATGATTTTGTACTGTCTAATGATTTTGTACTGTCCAATGATTTTGTACTGTCTAATGATTTTGTACTGTCCAATGATTTTGTACTGTCTAATGATTTTGTACTGTCTAATGATTTTGTACTGTCTACATTTTGTACTGTCTAATGATTTTGTACTGTCTAATGATTTTGTAATGTCTAATGATTTTGTACTTTCCAATGATTTTGTACTGTCTAATGATTTTGTACTGTCCAATGATTTTGTACTGTCTAATGATTTTGTACTGTCCAATGATTTTGTACTGTCTAATGATTTTGTACTGTCTAATGATTTTGTACTGTCTACATTTTGTACTGTCTAATGATTTTGTACTGTCTAATGATTTTGTAATGTCTAATGATTTTGTACTGTCCAAATATTTTGTACTGTCTAATGATTTTGTACTGTCCAATGATTTTGTACTGTCTAAATTTTGTACTGTCTAATGATTTTGTACTTTCTAATGATTTTGTACTGTCCAATGATTTTGTACTGTCTAATGATTTTGTACTGTCTAATGATTTTGTACTGTCTAATGATTTTGTACAATCTAATAATTTTGTACTGTCCAATGATTTTGTACTGTCTAATGATTTTGTACTGTCTAATGATTTTGTACTGTCTAATGATTTTGTACTGTCTAAATTTTGTACTGTCTAATGATTTTGTACTGTCTAATGATTTTGTACTGTCTAATGATTTTGTACTGTCTAATGATTTTGTACAGTCCAATGATTTTGTACTGTCCAATGATTTTGTACTGTCTAATGATTTTGTACTGTCTAATGATTTTGTACTGTCCAAATATTTTGTACTGTCTAATGATTTTGTACTGTCTTATGATTTTGTACTGTCTAATGATTTTGTACTGTCCAATGATTTTGTACTGTCTAATGATTTTGTACTGTCTAATGATTTTGTACTGTCTAAATTTTGTACTGTCTAATGATTTTGTACTGTCTAATGATTTTGTACTGTCTAATAATTTTATACTGTCTAATGATTTTGTACTGTCTAAATTTTGTACTGTCTAATGATTTTGTACTGTCTAATGATTTTGTACTTTCTAATGATTTTGTACTGTCCAATGATTTTGTACTGTCTTATGATTTTGTACTGTCTAATGATTTTGTACTGTCCAATGATTTTGTACTGTCTAATGATTTTGTACTGTCTAATGATTTTGTACTGTCTAAATTTTGTACTGTCTAATGATTTTGTACTGTCTAATGATTTTGTACTGTCTAATAATTTTATACTGTCTAATGATTTTGTACTGTCTAAATTTTGTACTGTCTAATGATTTTGTACTGTCTAATGATTTTGTACTTTCTAATGATTTTGTACTGTCCAATGATTTTGTACTGTCTTATGATTTTGTACTGTCTAATGATTTTGTACTGTCTAAATTTTGTACTGTCTAATGAATTAAAGATAAAAAATTAGTATTTGTAATTTGATAAAAAAAATTGACAATGTATGTTATAACATAATATAGAATTAAATGATTAGGGATGAATGAGAACTTAAGACTGTTTGATGTATTAAGTTAGATAAAGAAGAACAGTGTTAGATGGTTTGGGCATGTAGAACGAATGGATGAAGAAAGACTAACAAAACAAATATATACTGCAAATCTCAGTGGAAAGAGTGGTAAAGGGAGAACAAGGAAAGTATAGTTGGATCAAGTGAATCACATTTTGAAAGAAGAAAACATTAAAAGTCATAAAAATCTTAGGAGTTGTATGACAAGGTATATGTAAGGATATAGAATTGGTGAAGGATGTGTGTCGAGATAGAAAAATCTGATGCTCTGTCCTCTCTGCCTATCCCAACAGGAAAATGACGTGGTTGATATTTATGTATAAAAGCGATATTATTTCAATTGTTGATAGCGTGAGGCGGGAAGTCGCGGGTGTGACTTATGATAAAAAGATGTCCGTCAAACTCAAAGGGCTAGTTTACGAGAGTGTCATTCGGCCTGTGCTCACATATGGCTCAGAAACCTGGAATACCTCCCTAAGTACAGACAGCTGAGATGAAAATGTTGAGATGGATGTGTGGTGTCACAAAGCTTGACAGGATCCGAAACTCCTACATCCGTGGGAGTCTGTCTAGGTGTATGCGACATCTCTGACAAAATTCAAGAGAGCAGGCTGCGATGGTATGGACACGTTAGCAGAAGACCGCCAGAGTATGTAGGAAACAGGGCGCAGACACTTAATGTCCCTGGTAAGAGGTCCCGAGGAAGACCCAAGCGCGGGTGGCGCGAGGTGGTTGGGCAGGACATGAGGGACGCCGATATCGCTCCGGAAGATGTACAGGATCGGGCGAAATGGCGGCGAATTATTGGAAGGGCAGACCCCACCACCATGTGGGAATAATAATACTAAGGAAGAGAGAGAGTTGATAGCGTGAGCTTAATGTGACTTGAAATCCA
Source organism: Odontocerum albicorne (assembly GCA_949825065.1). Classification (NCBI taxonomy): domain Eukaryota; kingdom Metazoa; phylum Arthropoda; class Insecta; order Trichoptera; family Odontoceridae; genus Odontocerum; species Odontocerum albicorne. The sequence continues at coordinate 5,433,318 of OX463840.1, read as the reverse complement.
AATTTTGATGAATGGACATTAAAATATATATATACAATATTTTGATTAAAACGAGCAATTATTTTTCTTAATTGAAGAGTCAATCCAAAAAACCAGATATCCAAAACATGATTATTTAACATAATTTTTTTCAGTCACAACTTTCTTTTAAAACAATCAATTTAATCAAGTTGACAAGAATATTCCATTGCGAAACATCGCCAAAACAGCGGGCTCTCCTTTGAAGTGCACGCCTCGCGCCTCGAATGCGCAGCACGACAAAAAAATGAATTAATGTCCATCATTAGGCTACGCCGGGTGATATGAATCACATTCTTATGAAAACCATCAAATTAGCCATAGAGAACAGATTCATAATATACTGGTTGAAGGTCTTAGTGACCTGATTTGATTTAGTGACAGAAATTACCAACCACTGATAAATACGTGTATATTTATTTTTAATTGCAACATATAGGGTCTTTCAAATTGAGCGGTTTTTTTTATTAAATTTTTTTAACTCTTGACAAAGACGAATCTTTATAATGTGACTAAATTGTTAAAGGACGACAGAGAAGGACGAACTCTAGAAGGACGAACTACTCTCCTTTGTCGCATATGAGGATTTTTTTGTTCTAATATACGATAACTCGTCACTGCACCCAAGTTCTCTTTATTTTCGTCAGAAAGAATTCTATATTTCCCACTCTTTCTATGAGTGATTTTCCCACTATCTCCGTAGTCTAGATAGTAAAACACCTGTCTTCCAATCCAGGTGTTTTGGGTACAATTCTCAATGATACTCAGGCATTTTTAAAAAGAGTTCAAGCCTGGTTTTTACGTAAGGCTTTTTTAAAGCTGATTTGTTGGAAACTGGTTGGATTACTTAAGGCTGATTTGTTGGAAAAGAATTGCCATATAGAAATAAACCCCTCCAGGTTGTACTGTAAACAACGAACGTGTAATACAATACAATTATGTATTGTATTACACATTCTAATACAATCATGTATTGTAAGTGCATGGCCGTGTGGTAACGTATAAGACTTATGTGCGGAAAATCGCCGGTACGAACCCGCGCTATACTCCTCTCGAATGACACAAGCATTTTTTCTGCCTAGTATTCGAGAGTATAAGGATAACGAAGGCATTTTTTCTGCCTTGTATTCGAAAATATAAGGATAACGGAGGCATTTTTGCCGCCTTGTATTCGGAAGTATAAGTATAACGGAGGCATTTTTGCCGCTTAGTATTCGGGAGTATAAGGATAACGGAGGCATTTTTGCCGCTTAGTATTCGGGAGTATAAGGATAACGGAGGCATTTTTGCCGCCTAGTATTCGGGAGTATAAGGATAACGGAGGCATTTTTGCCGCCTAGTATTCGGGCGTATAAGGATAACGGAGGCATTTTTGCCGCCTAGTATTCGGGAGTACAAGGATAACGGAGGCATTTTTGCCGCCTAGTATTCGGGAGTATAAGTATAACGGAGGCATTTTTGGCCCCTAGTATTCGGGCGTATAAGGATAACGGAGGCATTTTTGCCGCCTAGTATTCGGGAGTATAAGGATAACGGAGGCATTTTTGCCGCCTAGTATTCGGAAGTATAAGTATAACGGAGGCATTTTTGCCGCTTAGTATTCGGGAGTATAAGGATAACGGAGGCATTTTTGCCGCCTAGTATTCGGGAGTATAAGGATAACGGAGGCATTTTTGCCACCTAGTATTCGGGAGTATAAGGATATAAGGAGTTCGGTAATATTGTTATATTCTTTTAAAAAAAAGGAAGATAAAAACATGCCAATGTGCTCAGATCGTTTCACTTCAGGTGTGCCATCGGATCTAGAACGAGTATATCGGTGTAGCCGGTGAGTTTTCTGATGTGCAACGGAAATTGGAAAAAAGGATAAGAAAACTCCATAGTACAGCTTCGCTTTCCAACTGAATTGGCGTTGGAATGGCGAGAGGATCCTCGACTACGAAACTCAGCAACAACGACGATAACAATACCCCCATATACCATCTTCACTGACCGGATTTTTAACATAATCCGATCATTTAAAAAGTAAGAATATTTCACAAATTGTCAAAAATTGAAACAAATGTTTCATATCTCTGTCGACAATTGAGAGTGACGCCTTTGGTCCAGAAACAAATGAAGTGGCTAATTAAAGTTTGTTGGCTGGCGATGAATCACTTTGAATAATCAAACTGAAATAAAAATATTTAAAACTCGCATATAAATCGTTTAATTTATTGCTCGCATCATGAATATCGTGCGAGCGATAGATGAGAGTTTACCACAACAATGAAGAACATTGTATCAAATTATTTTTTTGCAATACATTGAGATATTTATGGTACAGTGGATTTATAGGAAGTTTCTATTTGAATAGTTGCGTTGTATGAGGGTTTGTTGATTCAAAATTATACAATAATTGGATTGGATATCAAAAAGAACAAGGAATTAAAAAAATGTAATTTAAAAATAATAAGGTTGACTTTGTCATAACATGAAAACAAATAATAAATGTGATTGAATAACTGATACAAATGTATCTTATCAACGTCTTATGTTCTTGATGAAACGTGTATAATAAATAGAATTGAATTGTTCAAATAAAGTGTGGTCGAAATACGTACTTATCTTTAAATTTATTTTATCAAGTTCACTCGAAATTATCAAAATCTACTAAGTCCATAACGATATTTAAGTACCATATTTGATATATGATTAACGATTGGCTATGAATATTCTTATTTTTCCGATTTTAAATCGCTCATTTTTACATGTGTATTGAATACACAGCACCGGAACGGGCTGATTTTTTTAGTACAGGAAGGGAAAGGTTAAATTAAATTAATTTATGGAAAAAAATAATGTGATACTCAAAACGAAATAAAATTATTTATATGTTAGGTAATCAACCCGTCTGAAGGCCTTAACATATTTGAAAAAATAAATAAATAAACAAATTTAATGGTGAATACTATAGATCAAGTGAACTCTCTTTTACAAGATTTAAATCTAAAAATACACCAAAATAACGACAAATCTCTGTCAACAACTGCAACCCCCTACAAAAGTTGAAACACATTATTAGCCATATAATTTAAGAGAGCACTCGCCACTGTGTCCCATAACATAGGGGTTGTGAATCTGCGATGCTTCGAGTGCATTTTTCCCCCGTTTATTTTGTTCAACACGAGACGAATCTCGTTAAAGTTGTATTGTATTCGACTTTCGTTGTATATAGTACAATCAGGTATATTATTGCCATGTGGGATTCTTTGCCAACCAAATAGAAATGTGTCGAAGAGAATTAAATGAAAACTTAACTGAAATCCTTTTTTCTTAAATCTGGGTTCTAATGGAAATCGAACCTGCCACTCGGGGTTGGAAAACAGGTGTCATACCAATTAGACTAAAAAGGACGTCAAAAATTATCGCCTGATAACGTTATATCCGACTTCCCTCCATAGAATTCCTTTAAATCTGATATAAAGCAATAAATAACCTTAGTAAGACATCTTTATTTCAGCTTGAGGTATGCAGATTTAATTTCCAGTAGTTGCAGTCCGTTAAATATTCACGGAAGTATTTATGAAAATATATATTCATAAATTTGTTTATATACGAGTATATCATTTATACATCGTCCCCTTTTACACCGGTTCAAAAATTGTTAACTAGGTATTTAAAATTCGTTCAGTTATCACGGACCCACCGAGATTCAAATTTCGAATTACTTTCGGAGAGAATCCAAGTATTCCTCTCTCGCTCTCTTATTTTCAAAATTCAATTCTCGTATTATTTCTTCGACGACAACCATCGTATGGATTTTGGCCTATTTATACTATGATTGGCGCCAAAATACAATAAATAATAGTGTTTAAAGAATATCACCTCAATTTTCAACCGTTTCAAACGTTAAAAATTTAGTGGTCAGCTTAAAATAAAGGTGGTACCATGGGCGGAACTTATTTCCAGTGTATATAATATTGATTACATGACAAACTCTGCGGCCTACTTGGAAACACACTATTTTTACTTAAAGGTTGCGGGTTTGAACCCCGTCGATACCAACAATTTTAAAGAGAGTTCCAATCTGCTTTTTACTTAAGGCCTCATGAAAATCTTTCTTGTTTGTTGGCAGAGATTGTCACATAGCTATAACTCCGACAAATTGTACTGTATACGATGAACATATAATACAATACAAATGTTTAAACGAATGATATAAATTGTAATTTATTTTTATCAAACACTGTTTATTCCACTTTTTTGTAACGGTATAACCCTACCGGTTTCAAGGCTTTCTTCACCTCATCTTCAGGGGAACACAAACAAGACTAAGTGCTGTTCGAACTGCTACCGATATACACGCTTCAACGGTTGGGGGCTGAGGGGTGAGGGAGGCATGGGACGATTTCGGCCGAGAGCGGAGATATTTTTGGGATATAACTGTTCACCAGATGTTCGGATCAATGTACTGACTTAGAAATTTCTAGGGCCTCTAATCTGTCCAATTTATTGATATAAATAAAACAGCACGATATAAATCTGCCAAACAATAGACAGCTACATATCAAACCTGTCGATCATCTTGGAATTTGATATCCGTGATATCGGAACTTTGAGTTTGATCTTGCAAAACCATATGCATTTTGTAATGTAATATCTTGCTCATAATAGGCCAACACACGCACAACAAGTGCATTCCATCCCCAAAATGACTAGTAATCAAACTCATCACGAGGGGTTGACTATCATCTTCATTCTGTAAGGGGTTGCAGAAGAAAAAATATCTACCATATCTCAATATGAGTGAGTTTGGTGTCTATTTATGGTTTTATCCTACTCGGTTTCTGTCAGGCATGCTGGGACATAATTCCTTAGCGTAAAAAGAAATCTTTATGGTATGCGTTGTTAGACTCGTTCGAGAAACTGTGAGCTGTCCAGCATTACTAGAAAGATTGTCGTTAAACGTTTCTAACAATAACAAATTACACTACACTGCGCCGGTAGGAACTGTTCTCAATGAAACATGCAAGAACGGGTCTCCCAGCCGCTATGTCTGTTGGAAGGGTCGTTATTATTAAGAATTCATGACATAAAAATAAAAGAAAACCCAGCTTCATCACATAAAAATAAAAGAAAATTTTCTTCTAAGACTCGGGATGTTAGGAAACACTCGTCAATCGTTATTTAACGTGTTCCCCGCGGGGAGCACAAACGCCTGTGATCTGACGACAATCCAAGTTTCAAATCACAAATACTTAAAAAAAATGACACAAAACCGGAATAAAAATTGAACTAAAATTTAAAACAATCTTTATTCTAGCGACATCTCTGAAAACCTTGTCAAATAATATATTAGTTTATGAGATATTGTTGAATAAACAGAGCGCCGAATTTTTTTGGTTTCTCAATATTTCCAGCATTAACGACCTGTCGCGCGGATCGAGTCCTGCGATGAGTCTCTCTTACGTAAATAAACATTACTAAGTCTCTCTTACGTAAATAAACATTACTAGTGCTATATGCATTTGATTGGGTGAGTGTCATGAAGCATTGATTTGATCGTAGCATTCCTTTGTTTATTTTACGTAATGTTAAGTTTATCTCCTTTATTTAATGAGTCTCCTTAAGAGTAATGACTATTATTTACTATCAGAAAATTACTTAAGTGTCATGTTTACTTGGTGTTGTAAACAAATATCAGTGGTTCTAAACAAAATATGTGTTTAAACTTAGAAATTAAAAAACGCTGAAATTGTGCCGCGCACAGGATTCGTGGAATTTGATTTTTAACGCGGTGAACAGGTTAAGTGACTTGAATATTTATATTACGAGTAATATCGGCGGTAACTCAGTAGGTGGAAATTAACATATTTCCATATATAAGAAGAATGAAATGACTCCTTCCAGGACAGTTCAAGCTCTGTGGATGGCCTTGTCAGCTCAGACCTTCTGTGCCACAGAACAACCACCGCAGATTCCCATCACAAGTTAAATCAGGAATGTGACCGGTCCAACTTAATTATACGCAGCCGGCACAACAAAGACGACTCTTTAGAAACCGGAGGTAAAATACCCTCCCTTTCGTATAAACGCGAGAGGGCGCCTTACCAAGCGAATCATCGCAAGAGACACACCGCGAAGAATACAACGAAACGCCATTAAATAGTTCTGCAAGTTTCATTTTAGATACACAGTGATGTGATATGATGGACGCTTATCCTGTTTTAAGTCCATAAAGTAAACCCTAGGGTCAACTTTCTTATCAATAGGATCAATAAACTATGGTATAAGATCAGAAATATAACATTGTAGATGTCACTCATTAGAGATTTAAAAACGAAATATATCATCGTTGTCTTAATTTGTTCCTAGCCCTCAGAGATAAATGGAGTGCGAGAAAAGTAGTTGCAGTTGATTTATCCGAAATATGTGTTATCTGACTATATCTACCCTTTGCTCCTTTTTCCTCGATTTCAAAGAGATGAATATATCTCTTTCATAAGGCATAGTGCATAAGCCGAATACTTACTCTCAAAATCGATGGTTGTCTTCCATATCCCTTCACAGTTACAAGCGGTGTACCCCAAGAATCGCATCTAGGACCAATATTATTTCTCTTATTCGTTAATGATATAGTTGACACACTTAGTGATGTAGAGATTTTACTTTTTGCTGATGATTTAAAAATGTTCAAAGTCATAAATAATACTGCAGATTGTCTTAAATTACAAGAAAATTTAAATAAATTACAACGAGGTGATTGATGCACCTCACTTACTCGCAAGCATTTCATTTCGTATTCCCACTAGATCCACAAGACAGCTCAATCCCTTTTATACCGAAAATTGATATACTAATTATAAAATCAGCTCCTCTATAATTCGTATGCAAAGACTTGGAAACGAGTGTTACAACAATTTAGATATTTTTAATAAAAGTATACTCGTACATAGTATTCGCCAGAATATCACAACAATATTTAGAAATAGCTACTAACTTTGTGCTTTCCTTTATTAATATAAATAACGTAATATAAACAAAACATTAAGGACAATATTTTGCCTCTGGAGTTGAGTAACCCTGCATCAACATGTATGAAGCTTTTAATTCTGCAAAGCAACTTGCATCTCGTTCTACTAATGATGCCGTGTGTTTTCTATATCTCAATATCTTTCCATAAAATTCCCACAAAATTCTCAAAAAATCCAGTATTTGTTATATGTATGTATGCGTTATTCCAATAAAAACAAATCTGAGTTCTTTACCTCTATAAAATAAGTCTCCGACAATTACGTGAGTCTGCTTGGTGAAGTTTGGTAATATTTTGTGGTATACATACATAACATATATTGAACTTAAATATACATATAATTATTAAATAATTTTAAAACAATGACTGTAATTTATTATTACTACTGCTTTTTGTATCTTCGTGTTAGTTTAAGATAAAGTTTTGTATTATTTGTCAATAATTTTAAGTACTTTATAACCTATCACATGTTCATTTGTATATAAAGACACTCTTGTGTCGTTAATTAAATAAATAAGACCCAAATTCTTTAAGTACATTTTCACTTTCTTTAAGAACGAGATCATGATGTTCCATTTCGTAAATATATCTCCGTAAAATATTGCATTGTATTTCTTGAATCTAAGAAAATACTCGTACTTTTGTATCACTTTGTGGTGTCATGTTTGTAATTTAATTATAAAATAAATAAAACATTTAGTTTTTATTTTATTCTCATAACTGTTTTATTTAAATTCACTACCGGTTTCAAAGATATCTGTCTTCCTCGTCAGGTGAAGATGAACTAAAGTATGTCCTAATTTTTTTTCTTTCTAATTGCAATAGGTACAGGAGAGGGGGAGGGTAGTAGTGGCTAATAAGGGTGGAGAGAAGGTAGGCACCAAAAGGATAGCTTTTGAACGGAAAACATATTTAGCAGGAGGCTATTATTGAAATTAACTTAGTAGTTTATTATGCTGAGACTTAATTAAAGGCTTTTTTTAATCTTGAGAATTTCTTAGTAATCCAGCTGCAATCTCGACTCATGTGTAGAATCCGCAAAGCACGATCGATATCAAACGAATGTTTTTTTTTCGATTACATGGTTAGCAAACTCCAAAAAAATATTGTTTTTTAGATATCTAAAACGTTCCCTAACTTTTTTTCCAACGTTTCTTTTAGTCTTAGCTATATAAAAATATGAACAACAGGCATTCAAATAAAACAGTGGTGAATAAAAAATAAGTGTTTTATTTATTTTATTATTGTAAAAATAAACTGCATTGTAAATCATTGTAAAACTCACATAAATAGATGTAGTAGAAAGTGCGTATTTTACATCATCACCATTACTCCCGACTTTCGACATAACAAATATTTCAAGAGTGCATGAAAAGAAAAGATTGAGAGCCCCTACCACAGTACAAAAATCTACCCAATCCCCATCATATATGTGTAGCACATACCAGCATCTGTGTGTGCCACCAAACAACCCCCATTCAAAGTACTTTCAACAAACAATTGCATTCCTTTGACGGGGTTCCTGTTATTGACACATGCTCACGAGCGGACATTATGTGGAGTACATTCGCGTGTCGGAATTCCGTGATCACAAGCAGTTGTGGTTTATTAGACAATAGACATTGAAGCATCGATTGAAACTCAAGTTTCAGTCAAAGGGTTAAGTCTGACAGGTGTATATTTATCGGCTAAACTGAACATCCTCTTCATTTCATCAGGAATATAGGGATACCACAAAACGCATACATCTATGTCGGTCCACAGCCCGGGACTCTCACTGCAAATTTCATTATTATAACACTGGTCGTCATATCTGGGTTTCAAAGTCAAGGATCATCTCGCCACTCCAACGTCAATGTTGAGCTGTTTCCACGTCGATCATGTGACAACCCGATCCTAGAGGCGCCCTCATTTCCCCAAATGTCACAGACATGTAATTCTTGCTAACTCGCCTGGCATAAACTCGTAACACTGGAAGATAGACAGTCTATTAACCCTTCCCTTACGGTGCTAAAATTGAAACGCGCGCTCCGGCGTTGGGTAGTGAGTACGCGATCAAAAATTAGCGATTTTAAGTCGGAAAAATAAGAACATTCATAGATAATCCCCTTAATTAATTATAATTGAAGTTAAAAATTATAATAATTGAGATTTATTTGCTGAAAACATTAAAAAACCATCTGGCAACGCTCACGGAACGGGCGTAGGTCTAATCTATTTGCAAGCCCAGAAGCTACTGCGGCGCGGAGTCGTAGTGGCTTACCCCGGCGTGGCTTACGCTTGCGATGATTGAGACAATTGAGCTCCTCGCAATTCAGTGAAGTATGCAAGAGTGAGATGCGAATAGTGTCGCGCTTCCCGCATACTCTTCACCTATCGTCAAGACACAAGGTCGAGGCACTCCCAGCGTTTTAATGCGAATTTGTTTCCGATCTTCACAAAATACCCACGATGTAGTCGATAAATTCTGATTATTTTTAATATTATTTTTTAAATCAATGCGTAAATATATTATGGAGGAATACTTAAAATCTTAACCTTGTATTTGTTATATTTATATAGATATTGATGGTTATTAGAAGCAACGTGTAGAAGATACCCAACACAGGGAAGGAAAGGTTAATCGAGATTTTTGCCAATCTGAGTGTTCCTGAAGCTGTGCCATAGTATTCCATCAACATATTTTAGTCAATAACAGTGTATTTCTTGTAATTTTAACGTGTTTATTTTGTCACTGCAAAATTATTGCATAATATTTAATTAATTATTTATTTAACACTTTTATTGCAAATACAATCTGGCGGGCTTATTGCCAGGCGGCAATCTCTTCCAACCAACAAGACAAAAAGTAAATGAAGCAAATTACATGGTCGCATAAATCATTCAAATGACTATCCATCCCCACGAAAACCATAAACACATACGTGAGCATATGCCCACGAGTTCCACAAAGACGGGCAATCACCCGAACATTATTTTTCATATAAAGTGAGATATCATCAATCAAAAGGAAAGGAAGGGATGGTGGAGAGGAAAGGAAAAGAAAAATCAGGAATGAAACGCGTTATTTTACTGACTAGAAATTAAGAGAATTTTCAGACACTTCTTAAAGCATGCCAAGGACGGAGCGAGTCTTATATTGGTTTGTAACTGATTCCAGAGTCTCACTGCATGGACAGTAAAGAACGACGTAAAAAAATAGGAGCGATGAACTGGAAAGGCCAATAGACAATCTCTTTTTGAGCGTGTGTATTTAATTAAGGGTATGCATTTTTAGTTAATGTTCGTTTTTTCGAGTAATATTTCAATTGGATCGCCGAATGTGTTACTTTTAACACTAATGTAATATAATGGCCGCAGCCACCACTTTCCTATTCATACACTCAATTTCTTATTCTTCTTCCCAGTGGCATGTGAGGTCCCCCCAACGTTGAATATCACTTGAGAGTAGATATCTTTGTCCCCGACAGTCCGAAAAAAATCTTCAACGCCCCTTATGCCAGTCCAATCACGTATATCATATTGAGGAGCCAGGAGATTTGCCTCTTGCCAATACCTCTTCGGCCTTCTATTTTGCCTTGGATGATCAGGTGCAGGAATTTGTACTTTGTTCCTCTAATTACATGACCCAAGTAGGACACCTTTCGGATTTTAATATTAGTCAGCAACTCTCTATCAACTTTGGCTCTTTGAAGAACCCTTGTGTTGCTGACCATATCATACACCCAATTTATGTATATTTATTTTGTAATATGTTTAATCTGTCAGTTATAGTGGATTTAGTGTAATATGTTTAATCTGTCAGTAATTGTGGCTTTAGTGTAATATGTTTAATCTGTCAGTAATAGTGGTTTTAGTGTAATATGTTTAATCTGTCAGTAATAGTGGCTTTAGTGTAATATGTTTAATCTGTCAGTAATAGTGGCTTTAGTGTAATATGTTTAATCTGTCAGTAATAGTGGATTTAGTGTAATATGTTTAATCTATCAGTAATAGTGGCTTTAGTGTAATATGTTTAATCTGTCAGTAATAGTGGATTTAGTGTTATATGTTTAATCTGTCAGTAATAGTGGCTTTAGTGTAATATGTTTAATCTGTCAGTAATAGTGGCTTTAGTGTAATATGTTTAATCTGTCAGTAATAGTGGATTTAGTGTTATATGTTTAATCTGTCAGTAATAGTGGTTTTAGTGTAATATGTTTAATCTGTCAGTAATAGTGGTTTTAGTATAATATGTTTAATCTGTCAGTAATAGTGGATTTAGTGTAATATGTTTAATCTGTCAGTAATTGTGGCTTTAGTGTAATATGTTTAATCTGTCAGTAATAGTGGTTTTAGTGTAATATGTTTAATCTGTCAGTAATAGTGGATTTAGTGTAATATGTTTAATCTGTCAGTAATTGTGGCTTTAGTGTAATATGTTTAATCTGTCAGTAATAGTGGATTTAGTGTAATATGTTTAATCTGTCAGTAATTGTGGCTTTAGTGTAATATGTTTAATCTGTCAGTAATAGTGGTTTTAGTGTAATATGTTTAATCTGTCAGTAATAGTGGATTTAGTGTAATATGTTTAATATGTCAGTAATTGTGGCTTTAGTGTAATATGTTTAATCTGTCAGTAATAGTGGCTTTAGTGTAATATGTTTAATCTGTCAGTAATAGTGGATTTAGTGTAATATGTTTAATCTGTCAGTAATAGTGGATTTAGTGTAATATGTTAAATCTGTCAGTAAAAGTACCCAATACTATACGTACACGAAGTTTGCAATATAGCTTTATACTACTTTATACTTAGTACTCCAATTTCAAACTGCCAAAAAAACATCATCCTGATAACTACTGTACTACAAACTGGAATATGAAAACAAATACTGTAAATTCGTAAGTGAAAAATCTGTCATATATTTCTTCATTATAAAATTTTTATTTTCAGGAAAACATGTCATAAAATAATGGTAAAAGAGGGGCTCATAAAAAGTTCGCTTGGTAATTAATGAATGTGCCACCATTTCAGAGGGCCAAATTAATTTACAGCAGTTTTGCAAACCACCAAAAATGGCGATGCACGTAAAATTTCATTCAAAAAATTCAAATACATTTATAATTGTTACTAATTGCCAATTATTTTAGTTCTCGGTTTATCTGACAATCGACACTATCATATTGATGTTAAATTTTACAACAACGACTTCCTCAGAATATAAAATGGAATATAATCATTGTTAGGTGTAAAGAAGAGGTAAACGAGTTTGTCCACCTAGATATTTTGACTGATATTTCGACTGATATTTTGACTGATATTTCGACTGATATTTCGACTGATATTTCGATATAATCTGGGATATAATCATTGTTAGGTGTAAAGAAGAGGTGAACGAGTTTGTCCACCTAGATATTTTGACTGATATTTCGACTGATATTTTGACTGATATTTCGACTGATATTTCGACTGATATTTCGATATAATCTGGGATATAATCATTGTTAGGTGTAAAGAAGAGGTGAACGAGTTTGTCCACCTAGATATTTTGACTGATATTTCGACTGATATTTTGACTGATATTTCGACTGATATTTCGACTGATATTTCGATATAATCTGGGATATAATCATTGTTAGGTGTAAAGAAGAGGTGAACGAGTTTGTCCACCTAGATATTTTGACTGATATTTCGACTGATATTTTGACTGATATTTCGACTGATATTTCGACTGATATTTCGATATAATCTGGGATATAATCATTGTTAGGTGTAAAGAAGAGGTGAACGAGTTTGTCCACCTAGATATTTTGACTGATATTTCGACTGATATTTTGACTGATATTTCGACTGATATTTCGACTGATATTTCGATATAATCTGGGATATAATCATTGTTAGGTATAAAGAAGAGGTGAACGTGTTTGTCCACCTAGATATATTGACTGATATTTAGACTGATATTTCGACTGATAATTCGACTGATAATTCGACTGATATTTCGACAAATGGAGGATGTGAAGCAGAGCTCTGAAGACGAATGGGAATGGCAAAATCAACTATGAGTATGACAAGTATGACAAAGATATGGACTACCCGATCTCAGAAGAATCAAAAAAATTCTGGATGTTTCTAGTATCCTCCATAGCACTGTATTGAGTGAAAACATGGACGATGAGAAAAATGAAACAAAGAATTTGGGACGACCTAGAAAAACGTAACACGACTTTTTTTTGTATCCACTTTGCACGGATTTCTCCTGTTACACAAAGAGGGTCTGCTTCTAGCGTTAGCTTCGTTAGGAAGAATATCAGCCAGGATTCTTCTCATACTGCTAGGCGGTGCCGAGAATATATCAACCGTGTCATTCAGTTGGTTCAATATCTCTATACCACGCGTGACTGAGTGTTTAGCCATGATATTCGTCCTGTAAGTTGGTATATAGAACAGAGGGTGATTCCTTGCACGGCTATATTTATTTACTTAATTAATGACATTGTAAATTATGGAATAGTGAAAAATATTTTTATTTATATGGATGTGTCATAACTGACAGATGTGTGCCAGAAGGAAGTGGGGATTTGTTATCTATGCCTAACCCAATAGGGGTTGGCACGATTGTTATGATGGTGATGAAGAATATCTCATCACATATGTTATGTCAAAATTATCAGTAGAATGGGTATGTCATAAATAAAATCACCCTTAAATTTGGTTTCCATAAAAGCCCATAGAAAACAGCGAGATGTTTCCTCAATTATCTCAGAATAAATAAAAATGAGTTGTTAACACATATATACTAGTATAGGTATATTTTTGCGTAGTAAAAACACTATTATTTTCTATAGCAGCGATTCAAAACCGAGGGGGGGGGGGATATTTTTGGGAGGCCTCGAAGGTACAGTATTGATTATAATATAATAATAATAAAAATAAAAAAACAGAAATTAACTTGTACCCGGCGGTATGTAATACACATCGGGCTTAAGAAAGAGACTGTCGGCCATAATCGGCTAACTTCGGCTTTGTAGAGGGTCGTCTCTGTCATTCATACACATGTTCCGTCGCGATTTGTCAGTCAAAACGTAAACAGCTCTTTCTAGATACCGGACTGTTAGCGCATCGTACGACAGAGACGACGCTCTACAAAGTCGAAGTTAGTCGATTACGGCCGACAGTCCCTTTCTTAAGCCTTTAAAAAAAATATCTAGAGCTGTTTAGAGAGCAAACTCTCCTCAAGGGCTCTCCAACTCGGGACTCGAACGCACCACAGATTAAAACATTAAAAATATTAAAAGCAATATATTAGTCGAGTGTAAGGATAGAAAGGTAGTGGCTGCGGTCATTAGATTAGGTACAGTACCCGGCGGTAAGTAATACACATCCTTTGTAGAGCGACGTCTCTGTCATTCATACACATGTTCCGTCGCGTTGCGCATCGTGCGACAGAGACGATGCTCTACAAACGATGTGTATTACTTACCGCCGGGTACTTATGGTAAATGCAGTAGATATGAAAGGGTAATGTAATGTTTTAATCTGTGGTGGGTTCGAATCCCGAGTTGGAGCGCCCTTGAGGAGAATTTGCTCTCTAAACAGCTCTAGATATTTTTTTCATTTATTATCATTCTTATTTTAAGCTAGATATATATTAATTTTGTTATGTTTTTAATCTGTCAATAATAGAGGGTTCCAATACCGGGTTAGAACACCATTGAGGAGAGTCGAATCTCTAAATGACTCTTTATAATTTGTTATTTTATGATTATTATTAATCAAAATGTGAAAGAGAGTCTCTTTCTGAAGAGTGAAAACACATATGAAATTATATATGTAGAGTATGCGTGGCGATCTAGAATGGAGAACACTTTCTTAGTAAAGAGAAAGGGCGTGATGATGAGGTTATTATTTTAATCATTTTGCAAAGAAAAACACTGACTGCAAAACACAAACAAGTATAGGAGAGTTCTGACGTTTAATATACAATACATTATAAATTCCACTGACAGAAATGTTATTTTTTCCGCCAAAAAATTGAAAATCCCGTAACATTGTGCCTAAAAATCCGGAAAAGGTAACAACGCGTAATCATGAAATATACAGAGGTGAGAAAAACAAAAAAGGAATAATATCAAAGTTATTCACGCGCGAAAGGGTGAATATTTTATATCGGAAGACGATATTATCAAATTTCAAACATCGCACCCTTTTTAAGCGAAATTCACAAGTTACTTTGGTATACGATACACTTTACCCATTGGTATACATATTCTTATCAATTTAATTTTATGTTGAGCGTTGTCAAATCTCACGAGCGGTTATTTATGAATTTGACTTACGGCTATAAGTCAACTTTCTCAAATATTTATAATGAAAGGACAATTAATAAAGCGCCATTTAAAAAGCAAACTCTTATTTATTTATTTATTTAACACTTTTATTATAAATACAATCTGGTGGGTAGTTCCAACCAACCAGACAAAAGTAAATGAAGCAAGTTACATGGTCGCATAAACCATTCAAATGACTATCCATCCCACTAAATCCATAATCCATGAGCATATGCCCACAACCCCCACAAAGACGGGCAATCACTCGAACATTATTTTTCATATAAAGTGAGATATCATCAAGCAAAAGGAAAGGAATTCCTCTAAAGGGCGCTCCAACTCGAGACTCAAATCCACCATATAAGTTGAGTGTAAGTATAGAAAAGTTGTCGCCAGGATCATTAGATTAGGTACCCCGCATCTGTATTAGGTACCCCGCATCTGTATATGTTCAAGAAAACATATTTAGTAAGAAAACCGCAGAAAACTCACCAAGAAAAGAAAGAAATAAACCTTTGTAGTTCTTCCAATATGTGTCAGTAACACATTATGTATAGTGTTCATACATTATCATAAATGTTGATAAAACCTCCCAAAAAATGTTGTCTTTAAGTGCTTCCTAAAGCTCAAGCGTTCGATCTTCTAGTCTAGATAGATCTATTAGATGAAGGAGTAAACGAACTCAAAGTTCTACTCTAATTATGAATATAAATGTATGCATATAAATACTGTGGAGAAATCAAACTCAAAATGTTACTCTGATCATGAATATAAATACGAGTATATACATATAAATATTGTGGAGAAATCGAACTCAAAGGCCTACTCTAATCATCAATATTATACTCGTATAAATACTGTGGAGAAATCATACTCAAAGTTTTACTCTCATCATGAATATAAATACTATGGAGAAATCGAACTCAAAGTTCTACTCTAATCATGAATATAAATGTATGCATATAAATACTGTGGAGAAATTAAACTCAAAGTTTTACTCCAATCATGAATATAAATATTGTGGAGAAATCGAACTCAAAGTTCTACTCTAATTATGAATATAAATGTATGCATATAAATATTGTGGAGAAATCGAAATCAAAGTTCTGCTCTAATCATGAATATAAATATATGCAAATAAATATTATGGAGAAATCAAAACCAAAGTTCTACTCTTATCATGAATATAAATATGGTATATGCATATAAATATTATGGAGAAATCGAACTCAAACTTTTACTCTAATCATGAATATAAATATTGTGGAGAAATCGCTCAAAGTTCTACTCTAATTATTAATATATAAATATATGCATATAAATACTGTGGAGAAATCGAACTCAAAGTTTTACTATATCATGAATATAAATATTGTGGAAAAATCGAACTCAAAGTTCGACTCTAATCATGAATATATGTTAAATGTATGCATATACCATACATACTGCGGAGAAATCGAGCTCAAAGTTTTACTCTAATCATGAATATAAATACTGTGAAAATATCGAACTCAAAGTTCTACTCTAATTATAAATATAAATGTATGCATATAAATATTGTGGGGAAATCGAACTCAAAGTTCTGCTCTAATCATGAATATAAATATATGCATATAAATATTATTGAGAAATCTAATCATGAATATAAATACTGTGGTGTAATCTAACTCAAAGTTCTACTCTAATCATGAATATAAATGTATGCAAATAAATACTGAGGAGAAATCGAACTCAAAGTTCTACTCTAATCATGAATATAAATATATATTATAGAATTCTACAAAAAAACTCATCGTATAAATTTCGATTATCATTTTTCGTTTGAATTTATCTATATATATGATACGTGAACTAGACAGCTACTTGTTTGTTAGTGAACACTTTAATTTTTATCGCTCAGTAAAAATGGTGTCAATGGGTTAAGAACGAGATAAACATTAAACGAACGTGTATCAGCAAAAGTTGAAGATCTTTACCAAGTATCAGAGATTGCTCCCCCATCGGAAAGTTGTTATGCCTTCCGCTTGGCTGGCTACGGTTCGAGGTTCCGGTGCTGCAGATAAGGCCGCGATGCTTCCAGAAGAAGAACCGCGGAGAACGATAGCGCTGTTTTGTAAGGAGTTAAATTGGAATTTTGGTAATCGGTTTTTCTGCGTTTGTGGTTAATACGAATACCTCTATCTCCCTTCATTGTCAGCCAAAGTAAAATAACAAGAGCCGGATTAGACGTGAGAAAAAAATATTAAAAACTTAATTAATTGTGTAATTTATTTTTATCAAACACTGTTTATTCCACTTTTTTATGACGGTATAACCATACCGGTTTCAAGGCTTTCACATCATCTCCAGGGGAGCGCAAACAAGACTAAATGCTGTTCGAACTGGCACCGATATACATACACGCTTCAACGGTTGGGGCTGGGGGCTGAGGAAGGCAGGGGACAATTTCGGCCAAGAGCGGAGAGATTTTGGGTAAATAACTGTTCAACAGATGTTCCGATCGGTGTACTGATTTAGAAATTTCTAGGGCCTCTAATCTGTCCAATTTATTTCCGTTACCACTGATATGTAAGAATTTGGCATCATCGATAGAAAAAGTATGATTCTCGCGGTGACAATGATTAGCCATTTCAGAATAAATTAGAGGATTTGTTAAGGCGGATTTGTGTTCACGAAATCTCTTTTCAAAAGATCTTTCTGTCTTTCCTATATAGAAATTATCACAGTCAACACATAAAGGTTTTTGTGTTTGATAAAAATAAATTACAATGTCTTTAAACCTCCACAATGTTAATGCCTTAACTATAAACAACACATTAATTAATTGTAATGCAACCTGGTCATTAAATAGTCTATTATCAGCACCATAAAATCAGCGAGTTTAAAATAAAGGAAAGTTGTTAACGAACATTAAAAAAAATAAGTATTAAGTTTTAAATTGCAGTAGACTCTCGATTATCCGCGGTCGAATTAACCGAGTTACGGATTAAAATTATGAATATTAAAATTCTGAATTCTATAACATATTAAATAATATTTAAAGAGATACGTAGAATAGATGCATTTGAAATGTGGTGCTGGAGACGGATGTTTAAAAACTAAAAAAATTAAACGAGTTCCATGGACAGGAAGGAGAACTAACGCTACCATTGTCGAAGACTGTACCTTCGACGAATTCTCCGATTCTTTGAGCGTGTATGGAATACCGTCGTCCCTAAATATTGTCAACACGCACTGTCAACGACCGACGAAACAACCTTCGGACATGTCCAAAGGTCGCATACCAGAACATTAATATTGTTTACCCGAAAATACTATTTACGTTACATTCCACAGTAGAAAGAAAACGCATCGCGTTGTCTCACCGTTTTCGTCAACAAATTACCTACCCACTATATTATTCGCAACGTCCGCAAACACCTCTGCACGCGCAGGAGTGAGATAAAGTATATATTGCGGGCGCATTCACGCACATCTATAAATACCTACTTATCGATAAATAAAGATTATTATTCACTTGACCATTCATTGCTGTTTACTATTCATTGATTGTTTACTCTTTCTTTCCGCATTCCTAATCGACGTATTTTATTTTAAATACCAAACAATCATAATCATCACGACGTACCAGTAAAGCATTCCGCTAAAAGCGCATTTCTCGTGGTCAAGGAAATAGTTTGGAGAGGTTTGTGGTTACTGGAGGTGTGGAAGAACGACGCACAAGAGGGAAAATCCCAATATGTTGGACTGATCAATCGTGAGGTGCCACTGAACTACCCTTAACAACTGCTCTTCGAGCCGCGGAGTGCAGAGATGGATGGAGAGGAATCGTCGGAGGCTATCATGGGAGTCAAGATGCTTAGTCATGAGCTACATGACAGGAAAATGAAATAATATTTCAGATATTTCGGAGTGATGCACCGCGTGGTTTGACGTATGATGCTGGCGTTTCAAAAAACGATGCAGTTTTCATTTTCAGGACTTGTTCGTTTTCAACTTCGCCACAACTACAAACAAGTCCTGAAGATGAAAATTGCAATGTTTTCGAAACGTCGACATCAGAAGTCAAACCACGCAGTAAAACACTCTGAATGACCTTGTAGAACAGATACGAAGAACCGCATGGGTCTTAAAAAATATTTTTTTCAGCCTCAGTTAATCCGCAACCCGATTAATGCGACCCCGGATAATTGAAAGTCTACTGTACTATAGTTATAATTCAACGGGTACTCACAAAAATTACAGATGATTTAGGCAGGATCCAACAAGTCAGATAAAATGCTTACCTGAAAAAAAAATTATGTATTACACACAATGTAGAAATAAACACACTTCGAATAATACATATGGTGATAAAGTATGATAGAATATGGAATTATGTGATAAGTGATGGATGTCAACTTCAGGCTGCTGTATTGAGTAAGATGAAGAACCGGACTCTCGATTGGTTTGGGCATGTGGAACGAATGAATGAAGAAAGACTAATATATATAGTGTAAATACGAGTGGAAGGTGTGAGACAATAAGACCAAAGTTGATATGGTTGGATCGAAAGAAAGAAACGTAGAAACCAGAGAAATCGTAGTAGTTATATGCATGATAAGGTGTATAAATGTAGAGGATGCGAACGATGTGTGTCGATATAGGAAAGTATGTCGCTGTGTCCTATCTGCCTAGCCCGCTAAGGAGATGTCGTGATGGTATGTTTATAGATGCATAAAAATCATTAAATTATTCAATAATAGCTATATAATTAACAACCTACCCGTATATTTTATTTTTTATGGCCACAGCCTCCACCATCGTATTCTTAGACTATACTTATTTAATTTTATGGCCACAGCCTCCACCATCTTATTCTTAGACTATACTTATTTAATTTGATGGCCACAGCCTCCACCATCTTATTCTTAGACTATACTTATTTGATTTTATGGCCACAGCCTTCACCATCTTATTCTTAGACTATACTTATTTGATTTGATGGCCACAGCCTCCACCATCTTATTCTTAGACTATACTTATTTGATTTTATGGCCACAGCCTTCACCATCTTATTCTTAGACTATACTTATTTGATTTTATGGCCACAGCCTCCACCTTCTTATTCTTAGACTATACTTATTTGATTTTATGGCCACAGCCTCCACCTTCTTATTCTTAGACTATACTTATTTGATTTGATGGCCACAGCCTCCACCATCTTATTCTTAGACTATACTTATTTGATTTTATGGCCACAGCCTTCACCATCTTATTCTTAGACTATACTTATTTGATTTTATGGCCACAGCCTCCACCTTTTTATTCTTAGACTATACTTATTTGATTTTATGGCCACAGCCTCCACCTTCTTATTCTTAGACTATACTTATTTGATTTGATGGCCACAGCCTCCACCATCTTATTCTTAGACTATACTTATTTAATTTTAGGAATGTTCTTAATCTTTCGATTATAATGGGTTCGATTACCGAAGGAAACCGCCCTTGAGGAGAGTCTGCTCTCTAAACGACGTTATATAAATTATATTTTATCATCATTATTCTGGAATTGGCAGAGGTCAGTAAAGAAGTTGGTTTAAAAAACCAAATATATGATGAACAGCTTTGCTACCCCAAAACCAATAAACGTAGATGGAAAGCCGCTAGAAATTGTCCAGGAATATGTGTATTTAGGGCAACTTATTTCCTTTGTAGGTGGCATATCGGACGAAATAGCACGAATGACAAAACTAGCATGGAGCTCATTTGGACGCTTGAACAACATTTTCAAACGTTATCTCCCAATATCCTTGAAGCAAAGAGCCTACAACCAGTGTATTCTCCCAGTACTTACGTATGGCAGTGAGACATGGACGCTCACAGTAAAGAAAACACACGAAATCTCCAGACCACACAAAGGGGCATAGAGAGATGCATGTTGGGATATACTAAAAGAAACCGTAAACGAAACACATGGATTCGCAATATAACAAAGGTAGAAAACGTTATAAAGGTGTGCAAAAGAATGAAGTGGCAATGGGCAGGACACGTAGCCAGAATGTCAGACTCCCGATGGACATCCGAACGAATCCAATGGTACCCAAGAGGCATAAAGAGACCCAGAAGAAGACCGAAGGTTCGCTGGATAGATGAAATCAGGAAGCATGGCACCGTCACATGGCATCAAAGAGCAAAAAACCGTACTATTTGGAGTCAACTTGGGGAAACCTTCATCCAGCAATGGATCGATCCTGGTTGACAATGATGATGATTCTGGATTTTAACAATTGCGTATTAAGGAATTGAGATTTTATGACAAATTAAATAAAAACATTCAATTGATAAATAAGGTTCAAATGAAAATTTAATAGAAGGAACTGGAGCGAAAAGTATTACTAAAAATCACGGAATCACACAGTCAGATAGAGTAAGAAACGACTCAATACGTGAGACTTTTAAAATAAAACCTTTGGTTCAAATGCTCTATCAACACATTATTACTATATATTTATATTGTCGGTTGCCGTGTTTTAACGGATAGCATTCATATTAAGCGAACGGGCACCCCAGGTTCGAATCTTAACGAATTCACTTCCGAACTGATAACACCATTCAACATCTGCTTTTGAGAATCCTGATGGCACTCTTGTTATTGATTTTAAAGTCTTTTAATCTCCCTAATTTCTTTAATAAGTCGAGCTAAAGAGTCTTTCAAATTGAGCGACTTTTTAAATTTGTGGCGGTCGCCCACTCGAATACTGTGGGCGTTCATACATACGGTCAATGACCGATGAGATGACCTTCGCACTCCTCGACAATCTAAATATTCAAGTCCAAAGTTCACCCGTCGGCCATTCAACCCATAGCCGAGCGGACCGCATTCCATACTAGAGAGAGAACGCACCACGCTTGTCTCGCCAGTTCCGTATTTAATGATACCTACATACAACAATAATTCGTTTTGCATTCACAGAAACGAGACGTGGGCATATCGCGAGCGCATTCCCGCGCACATTCTAAAAAGTTATAAATACCTACGTTACTAATAAAATTGGACAGACTCTCTTTCCGCATTGCGATCTAACGTGTTTTATTATTTATCAACAAATCATCCTCATCATCTCTTCCCTTAAGGACTAGCTCCTAAAAATTCATGGATAAAACACATATGGCGTCGCGAACTTGCCTGGGTCTTGTGACATTTGAAAACTGTAATGTATGACATTTATAAAATGGAGTCGTATAGAATACAACGCGTTCAAATTGTTGAATTATTTTATGTATTGTAATCTCCAGAAATGGTGATGTTAATTGGCTATCAAGATCATGTGATCTGTCACCGTTGGACTATTTTCTCTGGAGTTACGTGAAACACCAGGTCTATAAGAATGACCCTCGATCAATTCCTGAGCTGAAGGACGAAATCATTCGCGTTATTGGTGAGTTAGAACCGCAATTATTCCAAAATGTCATCGAAATTTTTGACAAAAGAGTGGACATCTGTAGAGCTGCAAGAGGTGGACATTTGGCGGATATTTTTTTTTGTGTTTAAATATTATACATTATACTTCAATGAACAATAAAAAGTTTTTTTAAAATCAAAGCTAATTGGGTGTTTTATTCAAGAATTTAAAAAAATTGTATTAAAAAACCACTCAATTTGAAAGACCATATAGTAAGGAATCACTCTTGAGGCAATTGTAATGGTCAGAAGCAGCGATATACCAAATTATCTAGATTTTTTTAGTTGAAATACTAGGTAAGTCCAGAAAGTAAGTGTACTGAATTTTTGTAGATTACAATTTTTTTTATTTAAACAAAAAAATTACGTGGTTACCGTAGTACATATGTAAGCTATTTTTCGACATAGTCGCCATTCCTCTCAATGCAGGTGGTGAAGCGGGGTATCAACTTTTTGATGCCTTCCTCGAAGTAGTTTCCCGCCAACCCCTCCGTCCACTTCTCCACCTCCTCCTTTACCTCCTCGTCGGTTGAAAACCTTTTTCCACCCATGTGCAGCTTCAGGGAGGTAAAGAGATAGTAATCTGAAGGTGCTAGGTCAGGGGAATGCGCGGGATGGTTCAGGACATCCCATTTAAACGAGGCGAGCAGTTCCTTCGTGGCGTTGAGCGTGTGTGGTCTGGCATTGTCGTGCAGCAGGCAGACTCCCTTTGTCAGCATGCCTCTCCTCTTGTTCTGAATCGCCCTCCGCATTTTTTTAGGGTCTCACAGTATCTTGCAGAGTTGATGGTCTCCCCTTGAGGTATATATTCAATTAAAATTATGCCTTGACTGTCCCAAAACAATTTCGTCAGTCACAATTGTAGGTCTTCCGCTCCTCTGATCATCATGCACAGACGTACGACCGTTTTTAAACTCGCGACACCACTTGTAAACACTCGTACGATTCATAGCTTTATCACCATATGCAGTTTTCACCTCATTATAAACCTCAACCGGAGGTTTTCTCTTCCAAACGAGATAACGGATGACGCCGCGTATTTTGCACTTGGCGGGAGATTGGATTTACATTTTTCACGAAACGTGTTGTCGCGTCGACACTTCTCAACGTACTGACCTCAAACCGGTCTCGTTGCGGAGGGGAAGGGTCAGGCTACACGGAAGTGTAGCCAACATGTCAAAAATAAAATCCATCCGGTCGTGAGAGCCTCAGTACACTTACTTTCTGGATACGCCTCGTATAACAAAATTTGAGATATAATTATAACAATCAAATGATACAATTTGAAACTTATCTAAGTCCCATGAAGTTCTGCCCTGAAATGGAGTTAACAAAATACATATATTTGCTAGAATTTAACCAAATTCGATGATCATTAAAATAACTGTGATAAGAATCCGCCCCTGTTCGCCACCCCTTGCAAATGAGGTAAGACATTTTACAAGCGTGAAGATCTCACAGCTGATAGTCTCGTGGTTCCAACCTAGCGATGGTACAAGCTTCCAACCCCTAGCACTCGCCTTTTTACACCCTCAGTCAGCAAAAACGCTTCCTGGTTTCCCTCCGACTTACTCGTATGTTCGTTCGGAATTGTATTTCTGCTTGTTACGCAGAATAGAAGAAACACGTGCAGTATTTATCCAACAAAGAATTCATTTTACTAACAAAATTTACTTCATAAAGAAAACAAAATGTCAAAAAAGCTATATCGAATATGCATATTATTCGTAATAGGCACATTATTCGAAAAATAAGCTACATCGAATATGCGTATTGTTCGTAATAGGTTGGACATATAATAATAATAATAAAAGGACAATTTATGTAGTGCCGTTTAGAGAACAGACTCTCTCCAAGGGCGCTCTCACTCGGGGTTCGAACAATTTTTTTTTTAAATAGGTAATTCACCCAAACTAGGATTTGTGCCACCAAGCCAGTCACTATGCAGCTACTCGTATATGAATCAATATGATAAAACCAATTTTAAAAAATGACACTTCTAGATAATTCAAAGTTTCAATTGATTAAGTTTAAAAAATGTAAAAATCGATCTTTAAATGGAAAAGTTCTTCGAATAAAGAAGAAACGCAACATTCATTGTACGCGGTACGAACCCATTTTTTTTGACAGGTTCAAAATATTCTCAAAAAAACAACAAATTGAGTGTAAAGATAGGAAAGTGGTGCGATAAACTTCCTTGATCTATAATACATACGTCTAGAAAAAGATATTTTATAAGAAAACCTCAGAAAACTTACCAAAGAAAAACGAACTACCAAGAAACCTTTGTAGATCTTTTGACATAACATAGTAACACATTCAGGTTTAAGTGGAGTTTAGTTAATGTGTATAATGTTCATATACATTTTAAATAACATAGTAACACATTCGGGTTTAAGTGGAGTTCAGTTAATGTGTCTAATGTTAATATACATTTTAAACTATGTAGATATTTTGACATAACATAGTAACACATTCGGGTTTAAGTGGAGTTTAGTTAATGTGTATGATGTTCATATACGAGTACATCTTAAACTTTGTAGATCTGTCGACATAACATAGTAACACACTCTGGTTTAAGTGGAATTTAGTTAATGGGTATAATGTTCATAAACATCTTAAACTTTGTAGATCTGTCGACGTAACAACGTAACACATTCGGGTGTAAATGGAGTTTAGTTAATGTGCATAATGTTCATATACATCTCAAACTTTGTAGATCTGTCGACGTAACAAAGTAACACATTCGGATGTAAGTGGAGTTTAGTTAATGTGCATAATGTTCATATACATCTTAAACTTTGTAGATCTGTCGACGTAACAACGTAACACATTCGGGTGTAAGTGGAGTTTAGTTAATGTGCATAATGTTCATAAACATCTTAAACTTTGATAATACCTCTCGAAAAGGGTAGTTTTCTTCAATCTGCACATGGTACCATAATTTCATGACTCATGACGACATATACAGTGCGCATATGAGTGTGTTATAGGAAGACCAAGAAACGTATGGCAGCATCAAGTGAACGATATTTGGAAAGAAGGAAATGGTAGAAGTCAGAAATATCGTAGGAGTTATATGAGACGGTGTATGGATGTGGCAAAGGCGAAATCTGGTATTCTATGATCTATGTATCATGGTTGGTTGGAAGAGATTGCCGCCTGGCAATAATCCCACCAGATTGTATTTGCAATAAAAGTGTTCAATAAATATTGTAAATATCATGTCAGATTATTAGGTTGCACGCTGTTGACCAAGATTAAGTGAAAATATAACCTTAATAGAAGTTGTGAGAATATATAATAACTTTAATGTTAATGGAAGGCTTGGTTGAATCAAGTGAATGAAATTTTGACAGAAGATAACGTAATGGTCATGTGGAACCAATGAATGAATATAGACTAAAAAACAGATATATAGTGCAGATTTGAATGGAAGACGTGGAAGAGGAAGAGCAGGGAAAACGTAGCTGTATCAAGTGAATGATATTTTGAAAGAAGGGAACGTAAAAAGTCAGAGAAATCGTAGGAGTTGTATGAGATGTATAGATGTAGAATAAGCGAATTGTGTCAAGAGGCGAAGTACAGTTGTCCTCGCAGCCGGGCTCGTCGTCTATTGGTGGGGTGTATCTTGACTGGGAGGGGGGGGGGGGGGCGTTATGAGATTAGCCCAGATTTTTTGATAGCTTGCCTCTTAAATGTATTTTATTCGACATCATCCTGAGATAAATATGCGATTTCACAATAAAGGAGTTTGTATATATGTGCATACAATCTTGCTATCAATAAATCTTAGCAAGATATAAACATTTTTATTTGTTAATTTTCTAAAGTTAAAATGAACGATTTATCAAAAATAATAAATAAAACTGTTGACTAAATGTGGAGAAAGCGTTGCCAACTTGAAACATTATCGAAGTATGTTAAGAAAAGAAAGAAATTGTAATTGTTTTCTATTATAATAGAAGTAAAAAGAAATCTTAGACATTTTCGTGTTTAAATCCAATAATGAGAAGCGTGGAAAGAAATTGGATATCACTAATAAGTTACAAATGGGGATTGACAACCCAAACAAAACAGATTTCGCCAGAAAATACGGCACAAATCCGAAATACGAAAACAAACCGCGCTGAATGCTTTCAACTAAGTAAAACCGGCTACAGATCGTCACGTCTTCGGAATTAACGTCAAACCCGATGCGTTCAACCTAAAAATGATACACCTGCTAACATTGGTTTTCAATAAAAACAGAAAAGAAACACGACTGAATACGACCCATAAAAATAAGGCATAATCTCGAATTCAAACTGAACCATTTTCCCCGAGTTTTGAACAAAATGGAGGCAGATTTTAATGAGAATGAAAATACAATTCATACAGCGGCGTTTAGAGAGAAAACCCTCCTCAAGGGCGCTCTAACTTGGGATTCGAACCCACTATTATTGACAGATTAAATATATTAGGTCCTTACATATGAAATTGGCGTTTTGCCGTACTGGCAACTTTGATTTCAAATATCTTCTCTTTGGTTAGGAATTCCAAATTCAAATTTATACAGCTATTTACTCAAGTATTTGTGTATCGAAAATTATAATTCATTTGTTTTTTCCTCAATTGTTTTTTTTCTTTGCGTCACTCAGTTTACAAAATGGAAAACTTGAAATATCGCGTTATTTACGAGTACGAGTTCCACCGTGGCACCAGTGCTGCAGAAACGGCTCGAAGGATTAATTATGTGTATGGCGACGGTGCCGCAAAAGAAAACACAGTGCGTTTTTGGTTCCAACGTTTTCGTTCTGGAAATTTCGACCTGCAGAAAAAGCCCCGTGGACGGCCGGAGACCAAAGTTGATAATGAAGAATTGAAGGCTATTGTGGAAGCGGATCCATCGCAAACCACGTCCGAGTTAGCTGCAGGCTGCGGTGTTAGTGATAAAACTGTTTTAATCCACTTGAAGCAAATTGGGAAGGTGAAAAAGCTTGAAAGGTGGGTACCTCACGAATTGAGTGAAGCAAATCAACAAACGCGCGTTGACTGCTGCGTTGCATTACTCAACCGGCACAATAATGAAGGGATTTTGAATCGAATCATTACCTGTGATGAAAAGTGGATCCTGTATGATAATCGGAAGCGCTCATCGCAATGACTGAACCCTGCCGAACCAGCCAAACCATGCCCCAAGCGAAAATTGACTCCAAAAAAGTTATTTGTGAGCGTTTGGTGGACTAGTGCTGGTGTCGTTCACTACAGCTTTCTTAAATCTGGCCAGACGATTACGGCAGATGTCTATTGTCAGCAACTGCAAACCATGATGGAAAAGCTAGCTGCTAAACAACCGAGGCTGGTTAATCGCTCTAGGCCACTGCTGCTTCATGATAACGCTAGACCACACACTGCACAACAGACGGCTACCAAATTAGAAGAGCTTCAATTGGAATGTCTAAGACATCCACCGTACTCTCCGGACCTTGCCCCAACAGATTACTATTTTTTTCGAAATTTGGATAACTTCTTGCAAGGGAAAAAATTCAACTCCTATGGGGCAGTCCAAACCGACTTCAAAGATTTTATTGATTCCCGTCCGAATGGTTTTTTTAGTAAAGGGATCGATGAACTACCTATGAGATGGCAAAAGTGCATAGATAGCAATGGTACATACTTTGATTAAATAAATATATTATATTAAAAAAAAATCAACTTTATGTTCCTCCCAAACAAAACGCCATTTTCATATGTAAGGACCTAATATTACAAAGTAAATATACAAAATTTGTAATTTGTGTTATCAAACACTGTTTATCCACCAGCACCAACATGTGCTCCCCTGATGGTGATGTGAAAACTTCGAAACTGGTAGGGTTATACCGTTACATAAAGTGAAATAAACATTGTTTGATAAAACAAATTACAATGTATTAGGTGTTAACATAAGTTGTGTCCGTTTTTTTTCAAATTTAAAAATGAGTACTAAAAGTAAAACAAAATGGTAAAGATTATACGTCATTCGAAAGAAAATGTTCTGCTCTACAAGATATTGTGTTTGCTTTTACGTTACATATATATTATTTTATTTGATTACAAGCCTTCAAAATGGAATATCAAGTAGACGAAAGTGAGCATTTTCGACACCTTCTGTTCGCGTAAAATCGAGAGAATAAAGCTGACAAAGCTGGTTGCGATATTTGCGAAGTGAACAATAAAGATGCTATGAATGAAAGGACAGCTCGTCGATGGTTTTTGCATTTCAAAGACGGTAATTTCGACCTGAAAGACATGTAGCGTTCCGGACGACCAGTGGACTTCGATGAGGACCGCTTAAACCATATTATTCATGAAGATCCCTTTCAAACCATCGTAGAATTGGCTGAGCAGATGAATTGTAGTCACATGACTGTATACCGCCTTCTACCATATGTCCTTTCATTCATAGCATCTTCACCGTACAATTCGCAAATATCGCGAGCAGCTTTAGCAGCCTTATTCCCTCGAATGAACGCGAACAGAAGGTGTCGAAAATGCTCACTTTCGTCTACTTGACATTCCATTTTGAAGGCTTGTAATCAAATAAAATAATTTATGTAACGTAAAAGCAAACACAATATCTTGTAGAGCAGAACATTATCTTTCGAATGACGTATAACATCTACCATTTTGTTTTACTTTTGGTGCTCATTTTTAAATTGGAAAAACACGGATACAACTTATGTTAACACCCAATATTTAAACATCCACAATGTTAATAATTGTTTAACTATAAATAAAATATACAAAAGTCGAGTATCAGGATTGCAAGGTTGTGACTGCGGCCATCAGATTTGGAACTCACCAGCATCTGCATATGATTGTAAATACATACTATATTTGACAAGAAAACCGTTGCAAATTTACCAATTAAACACAAACTAGAAAGATACCCATGTAGATAGATTTTCTGACATGTGATTAACAACAGCAACACATTCAGCTTTGCAAAGTAGCGTATGTGTGTAATGTTCTATAGAAACCATCACGCTATCTCCCTGAGGACAGAGCGCCAGATTTTCTTATCTTAACACACATCCTTCGCCTCTTCTACATCCGTACACCTTCTCGTACAACTCCTACGATTTCCCTGACTTTCCAAGTTCCGTCTTTCAAAACATTCACTTGATACAACCATACCTAGTTTGAGGCAAACACATTTGGTTTTAAGTAGGTGTAGTGTATCTGTGTAATGTTTATATATAATCATAAATATTCGCAGACTTCCCGAAGAAGGTTGTTTTCAAACACTTCCTAAAGCAGGACACACCATCCATATCTCTAACACTTTCAAAGATTGAGGTTATTGAAATATTGCTCAAGAAACCGAACCTTATGCTAAGGCCACACCAAAGTGCTTCGCTAGGTGATACGTGACTAATAGACTAGGTGATTTCATGCTTGGCCACACCAAAGTGGTTCGCACAAATTCATTTGACATTTGGGAGCGATTGAGTCAACAATCGATGCCACTCTCAAAACTAACCAATTTCATTACAACTTACCTTACCTTTATTTACTTCTGTGCAACTTCATTCCAAAGTGATTTTATTACAGGTACATTTTTGTATAATTTGCTCGATGGGTTCCACAAAGACTCCCTTTTATACACAGGTGTTATTAAAACTTCCGCCATCATGTAAAATCACTTGGTGACACAATAAAATATAATCAACACGTCTGTTCGCTAGGAGACTCACTAAGTGACTAATCGTCATGTAGCGTGGTGCGAAGCGTGCAGTGTGGCCATTGCGATAGTATGCGGTGCGTTGGTTCGCTAGGATATGTCGCCTAGCTCGCAGCATAGCTCGAAGCACCAAGCGAGGCTCAACCAAAAGAAAGGTCATGAATTCATTAAATACCAAGCAATAATAATATGACTTGCAATCACAAAATAAACATGTTAAAATTACGAAAAAAAAACAAAGGGCAAACTTCAAGAAAAACATCGATAAGGATGGGAATTAAATAAGGGTTAGTGACGAAGAATATTTTGAGCTAAAAGTGCTGCTTTAGTATTTTCCTAAAAATTTACAAGAATGAAACATATTTCATTGTTCCCGGAAGTTATTTCCCAAGTCGATATTCTCATATATAAACCATGTTACCATTTGAAATATATTGTAACTTTTAGACGCGAACCAGAATAGAAAAAATACAATGTATCAATCAACATCAAGAACCATAATCAAGTTTTACTGTAAACTGTTTAACAAAAGTTTCTTTATCTCAAGGACAATTTATTATCGAGTTGTAAATATTTATAGCAGGTGCTATATTTAAAAGAATCCAAGCGATTTACTGCTCTAATGAGAATATTATACCAGTTTATAAACACCTGTTGGCAAGTGTCTGGATTCGAGCGGGCCTGAAAAGCCTGGCGTGCAAAAACAGTCAAGCAGCAGATTAACAGCTGACTTGACGGATGACTTATAAATACTCCACCCGAGTGTTGAGAATAAACAGAATCCGCGCTAGATCGTCTGGACTTGAAACGATTTCATTAAGCTCTTCGAGAGTTGTGCTACTAGAGTAGAAGAGTCCGTGGGAAAATCAGAAATTTATTGAGTGGAGACAAATAAGATCCACTTAAAGACTCAAGTTGTTAATGAGTTAAGTAAACGATTTTATCATGAATTGGATAGCTTTAAAACAACCTTTCAAGATTATTAACCCTTCAATATATTATAAAAGTAAAGTGATTAATTTGTTTTCTTGGCTTGGGTATTCCTGAAGCCGTGTACAATTCTCCATTATAACGATAGTCTATTTTATGATTGATTTTAGTCCATAACGATTGGTGATATTTATTTTTGGTTAACGTTCGTTTGCTCGAATATTTCTATTTGACCGTTTTTTGTCTGTGTCAATTTTACAGATATGGATATAGCTTTAGGGAGCAGTCTTTTTGGGAAGACTTATCAGAAATGGGTATAACTTTAGGGAGCAGTCTTTTTGGGAAGACTTGTCAGAAATGGGTATAGCTTTAGGGAGCAGTCTTTTTGGGAAGACTTATCAGAAATTCTTATTGGAATTTTGGGAAGTTTTATCAAAACCCTTTTTGGAAGTCTTTTTTATGATTATATAAGAACACTAATTTATGATTTATGATTATATTATATAAGAAATGTTTTTATAAGAAGGCAAAAATTATTATGTACTCGTACATATATATAAAAACACAACACCTAAAGCTGAATGTGTTACTATCACTTATCGAAAGTTTATAAACGTTTATTTGGAGTTTATTTTATCTATCCTCAGTGAGATACAGGCAAAAGTCTAGTTTACTGGGGACACGACAAATGAAAGGCAACAAACCCAGATCCATTAAAATTGTGTGTCCGAATTAAATTACCTGTTGTTTTTTCGCAAATTATGTATATTTCTTGTCATGTGTAAATAAATAAAATTTTCTATGGGTTTCTTACCTATATGTTTTTATAAACATATGCAAATGCGGGGATGTTTCGAATCTAATGACCGGAGCCATCACCTACCTATCATCACATTTGACTTTGTAATATATAAAATCTGTGACCTAGTTAATAAGACGCCTGTCTTCCAACTCGAAGATAACATGGTAAATTCCTGTTGGAACCCATTTTATTTTACCATAAACCGGATTTCAGTCTGCTTTTCACATAAGATCTTTTTAACATCTTTCAGGTTGGTTTGAAGAAATTGCCACATAGCTATAATCTTGCCAGTTTGTACTGTATACAACGATTGTGTTATTCAATTTATGTTGCAGAATTCATTTTTTAGTATGAATTCGTGGAAATAAATCTTAGATCATCGTAGAATGAGTGAACATGCTTATTTCGGTCTATGAAAGTATTTTCAAATATTTCTAAAATGCTTTCATAAGCCGAAACAAACCATCTATTGTTTTGCTACGTTGGTGAAAATCATTTAGATATTATTTATGTTTACTCCGTGAAAATGTTTTTATTTTTAAATTCTACTCTTTCAAATGTATTACAATGCGTTCCAAAAAACACACAAATGTATATTTTTAAATTCAACTCTTTCAAATGTAGTACAATGCGTTCAAAAAATACGCACAAAGTTTTTTTTTTATTCTTCTCTTTCAAATGTTTTACAGTGCGTTCCAAAAATACAAACAAATGTTTTTATTTTTTAATTCTACACTTTCAAATGTATTAGAACGCGTTCCAAAAATACACACAAATGAAGTACATAAATAAATATGTATATACCATAACGTAAAGTCCCGTTTAGATTTGCAAAAGAGAGGAAATCTGACCACCTTTCATTCTAAACATAAGGCTTTCATTCGTGTCATACATCCTCCTAGGTTTCTCACACTTACATTAGTTCAAATTCCTCCAATTATTTCCTTCCACTGTTTCACAGGTCTACTACACCTTCATCGCGTTCTCTTCATTTTAGGATATATACTCGTTTTGTAAGTATGTCGCAGGTTATTTTCTCAAATTCGCCAAACATTCGCCATCTCAAGCCTTCTTTCTTAATTTAACTTATAACAACCATCTCTGAAAAACAGTTATTTTAATCCAATCATTCTTAATTATATCATAAATTTTAACAACAGATATTTTTCACAATTCATGAATTCATTTCGTTTTTATCATTAATTTTCGAGTGTTTTAACAATAACAATAATAAAAATCAAAATGAGAAATTTAATATAGTTTATATATACAATATAATAAATATGATTGATATTCTTCAACTGATATTGTACTCGTAGTGCGGGAAGAAGACGAATCTCTTGGTTAAAGAACTTCCAGGGATGGTTTCATGTTAGTACCATATATTCTTTCAGAGCTTTTGCCTCAAAGCTTAAGATAAACCTTCGAAGAGGAGGGGAACTTTAAAGAATTAGAATAATAGGAAAACTAAGGTTTCGTATTTAACCTTGTGGAACTCCATATTAGTATATGGTACGTAACACACCGATCAATAAGTCCCGGGACTAACTACTAAAACAACATTTGTTTGCCAAAATTCTTCTTTATTCATCAACATGTCTCCTTCAAGAGCGATACATTCATTCCAACGCTTTCCTAACTTTTCTATGCCAGCCGTGTAGAACGATTTATCTTTGGTTTCAAAATAGGCGTTAGTTACGGCAATCACTTCTACATTGGAGCCAAATCTATTTTCCTGGAGCATCTTTTTGATGTCTGCGAACAGTCAATAGTCGCTGAGTTTGAACGGTATTTTTTCCCATTAAAAAGCAATATTTTATCAACTCACGAAATTCGATTTTTTCCATTGTTTTGAAAATGGCAAAAGTAGCGTCACTAAAACCACTGTAACTCAATGACACAATGTCGGAATGTCATGAAAGTTTGACACGTAACTTCTAAAGGTTGGTACTAACTGAAAATTGTATGGATTTGTTATTAGAGGCGCCATCTGTTGGCTAGTCCCGGGACTTATTGATCGATGTGTTAATATTAAATTACATTGTTATTCCACGGATTACATTAATTTATACTCTCATCCTAAGGCTCTGTAAAAGCGTTAAGAAGCTTTCGAAAATCAATAATTTGTAAAATAAAAAAGTAGTTTATTGGTATATATTTTAACTTTGTTTTAAGTTAAGTAATAAATCTCATACTAAGGTGCAAATCGGACACATGTAAACACAATTAAGAATTCAATAAATAATCATGAACGTAACAAGAAGCAGGAAAAAAATTAGACAATAGGACTTCCACGAAAAGAGATAAATCAACAAGATCAGGTATTTAGGGCATCATTGGTGCACAAATAATGGTCCAGGTAAGAAGTATTCAACACACTTGCTCTAAATAACTAAAAACCTTTACTCAAAGGTGCGAAAACCATAAATATTTCGATGACTCTATTTGAAGTGGATCTTACTGTTACATTTGAGAATACTCTTTGGTTTCAGATAAAGAAAAGAATCTATGAATTATGTAACGTTTTCTCAGATCTTATATATTTAAAAGGATAAAATATCTTTGCGAGAGGATGAATCTGCCAGTTCACCGCTCTTCTTTTTTACGTCGTGCTTTCGCTGTTAATCGACTTTACAAAGAAATGTTTATGCAGTGAGACTTTGTAACCAGTTACAAATCAATATAAGACTCGCGCTGTCCTCGGCCTGCTTTAAAAACCGATTGAAAAAACTCTTAATTAATTGTCAGTAATATAATTCCTGATTTTTCTTTCGTCTCCACTATCGTTTCCTTTTCTTTTGATTCATGAAATCTCACTTCTACTTTTATTATGTACATTATTCATAAATTTCATAAAGATGAATAAAAAATTTAATATTTTTTACGACCATATATATAGCTTCCTTTTTTTACTTTTGTCTGGTTGGTTGGAAGAGATTGCCGCCTAGAAATAAGCCCACCGGATTATTTTTAAAATGAAATGATCAATAAATAAAAATAAATCAAATTCGGAAATAGAAAAAAGTGAAGCATGGTTGAATCAAGTGAAAGAGAAAGTATATGAAGAGGCGAAGAATCTGTGTCGAGATAGAAAAGTCTGGCGCTATTTACTCTCTGTCTACACTGACAGGGAAATGGCGTGATGGTAGAAAATTACAAAAAATTGTATAACATACAAAATATGTATGTAATACATATTTTGGAGTAAAAAAATACATATTTTGGAGTAAAAAAAATTCTTATTTGAGTAAAAAAATAGTAGTATCAGAAAACAGATTAACAAAAACCTGAAAAAATAACATTGAAATATAATTTAATATCTACCTATACAATAACAAATAATATAAAGCCTTTTTTTTTATTTTAATCAAATTACTTGTTTATCGTATTTTGTTATTTTAATCAAATTACTTGTTTATCGTATTTTGTTATATTAATCAAATTGCTTGTTTATCGTATTTTGTTATTTTAATCCAATTACTTGTTTATCGTATTTTGTTATTTTAATCAAAATACTTGTTTATCGTATTTTGTTATATTAATCAAATTACTTGTTTATCGTATTTTGTTATTTTAATCAAATTACTTGTTTATCGTATTTTGTTATTTAAATCCAATTACTTGTTTATCGTATTTTGTTATTTTAATCAAAATACTTGTTTATCGTATTTTGTTATATTAATCAAATTACTTGTTTATCGTATTTTGTTATTTTAATCAAATTACTTGTTTATCGTATTTTGTTATTTAAATCAAATTACTTGTTTATCGTATTTTGTTATTTTAATCAAATTACTTGTTTATCGTATTTAGTAATTTAATATAACCTTAAAATGATTTAGTTTTG
Source organism: Odontocerum albicorne (assembly GCA_949825065.1). NCBI lineage: Eukaryota > Metazoa > Arthropoda > Insecta > Trichoptera > Odontoceridae > Odontocerum > Odontocerum albicorne. The sequence continues at coordinate 5,397,242 of OX463840.1, read as the reverse complement.
TTTAATTATATAATACAATACATCAGGCAGCTCCTAAGCGCCACTGTGTAAATTGTCAGAAAATAAATATAAAACCGGTATTTTAATTATGAATAACTATTCTTTATTGGCACCTGCATTACTGACTGTGATGATCAGATAGATATCTGACATAATAATGATGTAGAATAAATAATGGATGAAAAATGTCCGATAGATGAAACAAAATCGAGGCATTTTTTAAAAAAGAGGTTGGCAATTTAGTACTAAAACCCCTTCCTGAAAGAGATCAATTCAATTAATTTCTATGGAACTATTAACCAATCTAAGTTACACCAATCATTTGAAGCACATCTCAAAAAGAGTTTTTAAAAAATTTCTTGGAGGTATCAATGCTCTAAGCGAGGGATCCCCAAACTACGGCCCGCGGGCCAGTAACGGCCCGCGAGGGCTTTTCATCCGGCGCGCGGATGCTTTTTAAAATATTACCTATGTACGAATATGTCATATAAAATATGGTACATCCAAATATAATTGGATGAACGGACTAGGATGTAGGAACGGACTGCGATGTGTTGTTAGCAATACGCGTGTTCCTGCTGAAGTCACTGTGATAAATGCGTGTATCCACAGAGTATTCGGGAGGGTAGCGGGGACGAGAAAGAACAACGATTCGGAATTGTTCGATAATCATTTGCAAGATTTTTTTAAAATAATTTAAATTTCTAATTTAACACCTAATGTTAATGAAGTAGTTCTGGCAAAGCAACAAGCCCATAGTTCTCATTAGCCCTATTTCAATGCCGGTGGCGAATTGAAATATCTGAATAGTGTTTTTATTTGAATAGTTTATAAAATATTTATGTCATTATTAAGAAAAAAATATTAATTTAGTTATGTGTTGCAATTATCAGAGTTAAAATTATTGTTAAACTTATATAGTTTCTTTTTAATCCGGCCCACTTAACTATATCAATACTCTTATATGGCCCTATTCTTAAAAAGTTTAGGAACCCCTGCTCTAAGCCTTCTCCGATACACCACTGATACATTTTTTCCATACAATTGGACCAGATATTACGAAAACGCAATATACGAGGCGTATCCAGAAAGTAAGTGTACTGGGGCTCTCACGACCGGATGGATTTTATTTTCGACATGTTGGCTACACTTCCGTGTAGCCTGACCCTTCCCCTCCGCAACGAGACCGGTTTGAGGTCAGTACGTTGAGAAGTGTCGACGCGACAACACGTTTCGTGAAAAATGTCAACCCCATCTCCCGCCAAGTTGAATCGAGTGGAGGCCGGGCAAGAGTTTTTGAGGCGCTGCAAACTCCATGGAGATGAATTTGTCCGCTCCATCGTTACTGGAGATGAAACTTGGGTTGCACACTACACGCCTGAAACCAAAAGGCAGTCTCAACAGTGGCGTCACACTTCTTCACCCTCCGCCAAAAAGTTCAAAACCACAATTTTAATTGAATATATGCCTCAAGGGGAGACCATCAACTCTGCAAGATACTGTGAGACCCTAAAAAAATTGCGGAGGGCGATTCAGAACAAGAGGAGAGGCAAGCTGACAAAGGGAGTCTGCCTGTTGCACGGCAATGCCAGACGGAACTGCTCGCCTCGTTTAAATGGGATGTAATGAACCATTCCCCTGACCTAGCACCTTCAGATTACTATCTCTTTACCTCCCTGAAGCTGCACATGGGTGGAAAAAGGTTTTCAACCGACGAGGAGGTAAAGGAAGAGGTGGACGGAGGGGTTGGCGGGAAACTACTTTGAGGAAGGCATCAAAAAGTTGATACCCCGCTTCACCACCTGCATTGAGAGGAATGGCGACTATGTCGAAAAATAGCTTACATATGTACTGCGGTAACCACGTAATTTTTTTGTTTAAATAAAAAAAATTGTAACCTACAAAAATTCAGTACACTTACTTTCTGGATATGCCTCGTATATACATATTAGGTCAGTTTGCTTTAACCAAGATATAGATGATCAAGGTATTAACCCTTAAATAATAAAATAGTCCAAATGTAGCCATGTTAGCGTCGGGTTAAGACACCGATGACGATTCAACAGGCCAAGTGGTTGAACGAACACATGTCCCAGATTGTTTTATGTTGACTTAACAGCTTTCTGATTAGCTCCCAGACTCCACTGTATACAATGAAAATACAAAATGATGAACGTAGATTTTTCGAAGCATTTTGTCTCGATTCATTTCGTCAAATTGCGTGCTACTTTGAAATAATCGGGTACGTTCCATTTTGCTTAGATTCAAAACAAAAATATAATTATCTAATCAAGAAAATGAAAATATTGTTTCTGCAATAATAAAAAAACAATTTATGTAGCGCCGTTTAAAGAGTACTCTCGACAGGCGACCCTCGACTTTCGCACATAATTGGTTCCTGAAAACGTGTGCGAATGTTGAATGTTCGAAAGTAGAGGGATGTAAAAAAAAACCATCAAAAATGGTATTTTAAAATATGTATTTATGTATAATATTTATTTATCAATAATATATTCAAAATATTTATTTATCAATATACATAATTAAGTTAACGAGACGTGTTTAAGTGCTTTCAGGTGTTTTCTTTATAAACTTGTCAAGAGTTAGTTGAATACCACCCTTTTTTTTCTTTTCTTGATAAAGAGTTCTATAACATGCTGTGTCTTTCTCAATCGCGCTACGTACTTGAGATATACGTTCTTCATTGGGATCACATTCTTCCATGATAGTCACAAATATGTCAAGATGCATGAAGGCATCATTCATATTTTTGATTGTCAAAGTCTTGACGATTTTATCAGCTTCTTCTTCCTCATTTTCATTGCGTATTTCATTTAAATCTTGTTGCTCAATTAGGTATTGCTAACAGCACATTTGACAGAGGTACTGAGTGAGATTCAATCAACTCATTAACATCGTCGTTGTTGACGTCCAAGTTTATTTCATTCATTAGGCTAACTATTTCATCTGTGATAGTTTCCGGAGTTTCTTTAGAATTTATAAAATCACTCATCATTTGTGGGCATAACTGTTTCATTGTTGACTCTTTTATTTCAGCCCACGAGTCTCCAACATTGTTTATTGCGTTCCATATATTATTGTTCTTCCAAAAAAGTGGGAGCGACTGCACGGCAGCGAACAATTTTTGCAATATCTACAAAAATCTTTAAAAAATTGAATTTTATTAAATGTGCGAAATAGCGAATTGTGCGAAACTAGAATGTGCGAAAGTTGACTGCCGTCTGTAGTATGTTAAGAAGTCCTTGGACATTTATATATTAGGTCCTTACATATGAAATTGGCGTTTTGTTTGGGAGGAACATAAAGTTGATTTTTTTTTAATATAATATATTTATTTAATCAAAGTATGTACCATTGCTATCTATGCACTTTTGCCATCTCATAGGTAGTTCATCGACCCCTTTACTAAAAAAACCATTCGGACGGGAATCAATAAAATCTTTGAAGTCGGTTTGGACTGCCCCATCGGAGTTGGAGCGTTTGTTGATTTGCTTCACTCAATTCGTGAGGTACCCACCTTTCAAGCTTTTTCACCTTCCCAATTTGCTTCAAGTGGATTAAAACAGTTTTATCACTAACACCGCAGCCTGCAGCTAACTCGGACGTGGTTTGCGATGGATCCGCTTCCACAATAGCCTTCAATTCTTCATTATCAACTTTGGTCTCCGGCCGTCCACGGGGCTTGTTCTGCAGGTCGAAATTTCCAGAACGAAAACGTTGGAACCAAAAACGCACTGTGTTTTCTTTTGCGGCACCGTCGCCATACACATCATTAATCCTTCGAGCCGTTTCTGCAGCACTGGTGCCACGGTGGAACTCGTACTCGTAAATAACGCGATATTTCAAGTTTTCCATTTTGTAAACTGAGTGACGCAAAGAAAAAAAACAATTGAGGAAAAAACAAATGAATTATAATTTTCGAAACACAAATACTTGAGTAAATAGCTGTATAAATTTGAATTTGGAATTCCTAACCAAAGAGAAGATATTTGAAATCAAAGTTGCCAGTACGGCAAAACGCCAATTTCATATGTAAGGACCTAATATTATATTTTCAATTTGGTTTCGATAATATCGATACAGATAAACTTTGTAATAAAGGTCACAAAAGATCGGGAAAGGTCACTCTTTTCAATCCGACCTCAATCTATACAAAAATACGACTATTAAAAATAATGAAATACGGTTACAGTGGATCACTCTAACAATGATTGCGAATCATGTTCCAGATCAACAAAAATATCAAATCAAGAAAAAGTCACGAACAAAAATACGAAATAGCATTTATATAATAAGATTTATTTAATCGACCTTACAAAGAAAATAGGCGCTTTTATTGGATAAATACAAAAATATATTTGGGGAAACGCTCATACAACGAAATATTTTCAATCCAATCAAAAAACATATTGACCCACTTACACTGCTGTTCCAAAAATACGAAACCTTATAGAAGAAACGGAATGGTTCCTAAACTGTAAAAATGTGGTAAAAATAATTTATTTTTTTACGTGCAGCTTCCTAATACACTTTAATTTAATTTAATTTAAGGAAAAAAATATTACATACCGCCGTTCAGAGAACAAACTCAATAACACTCTAACCCACTTTTATTAAACAAATCCCATCTGGCAGCTACAGCAGCGTCCGAGCGAATAATGTATTTCGCTTTTTTTGAACACAGTACAATCTTGTGAAATTATTAATATGTGGCAATCTCTTTCAACCAAGCAGAATGCTGTTTATAAAGTCTTAAGTGAAAACCAGAATCATTTTTTTTATATCTGGGTTCCAACGACAATCGAACCCGCAACCTCCGTGCTAGAAGACAAGCGTCTAAATAATTAGGTAACGGAGGTCTTCGGGACTTATAATAATATTCACGCCGACCACGACAAAAAAATGGTGTGGTGGTTGGTATGTGCGAGTAAGTATGTTATGTTTGAAAATCACACATTCTTCAGTTCGATTTAGGTTCTCAGTGAGATACAGACAAAAGCCTAGTTTACTGAGGACACGACAAATGAAAGGCAACAAACCCAAATCCATTAAAATTGTGTGTCCAAATTAAATTACCTGTTGTTTTTTCGCAAATTATGTATATTTCTTGTCATGCATAAAATAAATAAATAAAATAATTAAAAAAAATCAAACTATTTACGTCGCATTATTCATTTATTCATAAATTACAGTATATCACAGAATTGTTGCTATCTGGCAAACTCATTCAACCAACCAGAATGATGCAATTTTTCACGTCTTCCTTTTCTGTCGATGTAGTGAAATTCTGGAACCGGTTACCAACTAATATTAGACTCGCTCCGTCACTGACATATTTTAAAACGACTGTAAAAAACTCTTAATTCATGTAACGGCCTTCATTCCCGATTTTCCTTTCCTCACAACCATTCATTTCTTTTACCATTGATGATTATATCTTAGTTTTGTTTTTACTATGTGTATTGTTCATGAATTTGATTTGAATATTTTTTGCATTATTTATTTATCTAGTTGGTTGGAAGAGATTGCCATCTAACAATAGAGCGATTAGGTTAATTTATAGCGAAGTGTTTAATACATACATAAAGATGTCTAAGAAGTCTGTAGTAAAAACCAGAAAGAAATCCTTTTTGAAAAATAATGAAACTAAAAAAAGCTGAAAACGAGCCCGCAGGTCCTGGGTTGGATGACAGGCGAGTTACCATCTAGGCGTGAAGTTATCCCTCAACTTTGAAGAAATGTCTCCTCCTTTAGTTGACTGAAGATTGTCTCATTTTATTCGCTGATTATGATGCGTGAATGATTGCATGGAGCTATAAATGTAAATTCTAAGAAAATAAAACAATGGAATGTATAGTTAATATACGCGTAGCAAACAGGATACGGTTAACATATGTTATACATAAGTGATTGCAGATCCGTATGAATATGATTTTTTTCGATTCCCTGAAATCTGCGAATAAAACGAAACAAGTCAAAAATTTTCGGTTCTAAAACGCGACAAACGCGTCCTAAAACGCGACAAACGCGTCAAACGAAATGGAGAAAAAATATCTCACAATACGAGTATACTGTACCAATGGAAAAATATTTATATTTTCCATTAACAACATTTATATGCATACATACAAACCATCACGCCATATCCCTGTCGGGGTAGGCAGAGAGAACAGAGCACCATACATTTATATCTCGTCACACATATTTCACCTTTTGTACACCTATACACATTATCATTCAACTTCTACGATACCTCTGACTTTCTACGTTTTCTTCTTCCAGAATATAATTCCATTCGTATTTTTTATAAGACCTTCCAAAAGGGGTGTGTTCAAGTGCTTACTAAAGCTGCCTACGCCACCCATTTCTCTAACACTTAGATTCAGACCATTACACGCCACAGGAACACAAACGGTACGCACTCAATCATAATACTCCTTCCTATTGAATCGATTGGAAACAGTCAATCAATTTATAGATTGACTGTTCCGAAGTTCCGAAGAAATGGATACGACTGTTCCGAAGAAATATATATTTGTTACCCAGCATAATAACAATAGTTAAGTATCGTATTATTGAATTCCACTTCTATCATTACACACGGAACAACCCAACGACCATTTGCAACGTGTCAATTTCTTCAGAAAGATTCCAAAAAAAACCTAGACTGCGACCAATTTTTATAGAAAAATTGAAAATTGAACTGAAGACTTGAAGGTTCGGAGATAAGCATTCTACCATCTAAATAATAAAAGTCATCTAAATAATAAAAATGATCTAAATAATAAAAGTCATCTAAATAATAAAAGTCATCTAAATAATAAAAGTCATCTAAATAATAAAAGTCATCGAAGATAAAGTGTAATTGAAAAAAACAGATTAGAGTATTTGAGTAACATTGTAATTTGTTTTATCAAACACTATTTATTCCACTTTTTGTAACGGTACAACCCTATCGGTTTCAAGACTTTCACCTCATCATTAGGGGAGCACAAACAAGACAAGAATCTTGTTTGTGCTCCCCTGATGATGAGGTGAAAGGCTTGAAACCGGTAGGGGTATACCTTTACAAAAAGTGGAATAAACAGTGTTTGATAAAACAAATTACAATGTCTTTAAACCTCCACAATGTTAATGCTTTAACTATAAATAATATATTTGAGTAACAGCTTTACAATGTTTGGAACATCTGAAAAGTATTTTAGTTAAACAAAAGATTGCCGGCACGCTACACGGTTGATGTATACAACCAATAAATTATCTTGCACAAATAAGCGTGCCGTGGAATAAATAGATTCTGTATCAAAATAGCAAATATCAAATCCAGGACGTAAAACAAGTGGTTTAGGATGTAAAAAAAACTAAATAAAATTGGCTAGAACAAATGGAGAAAAACGATGGGGGTTAAATGTGACAAAAGACTATCAATAAACCTTATGACCAAGATCTATAACACAGTAATCAGACACGCTGTACTACATGGAGCCGAATGTTAGCCTCTAAAGAAAAAGAGCAACAATTGATTCATGTCGCGGAGATGCGAATGCCACGGTGGACACTGACAGTCACTAGATTGGACAAGATCCTAAATGGACTAATTTAAACAATTCAAATGGCGCCAATAGTAGATACAACACGGGAAATACAACTACGCTTATATAGGCACTTGCAACGGCGGGATGAAGGGTCTACGCTAAAGACAGCCACGAATTGGAAGCTCCCAAATAGTCGCAGAGGGAGACCCAAGAAGAGCCTATATATTGGGTGTTAACATAAGTTGTGTCCGTTTTTTTTTTTCAAATTTAAAAATGAGCACCAAAAGTAAAACAAAATGGTAAATGTTATACGTCATTCGAAAGAAAATTTTCTGATCTACAAGATATTGTGTTTGCTTTTACGTTACATATATTATTTTATTTGATTACAAGCCTTCAAAATGGAATGTCAAGTAGACGAAAGTGAGCATTTTCGACACATTCTGTTCGCGTTCATTCGAGGAAATAAAGCTGCTAAAGCTGCTCGCGATATTTGCGAATTGTACGGCAAATATGCTATGAATGAAAGGACAGAGGGTAGATGCCGGTATACAGTCATGTGACTACAATTCATCTGCTCAGCCATTTCTACGGTGGTTTGAAGGGGATCTTCATGAATAATATGGTTTAAGCGGTCCTCATCGAAGTCCACTGGTCATCTGGAACGCTACATGTCTTATTGGTCTTTGAAACGCAAAAACCATCGACAAGCTGTCGTTTCATTTAAAGTCTTCATTGTACAATTCGCAAATATCGCGAGCAGCTTTATCCCCTCGAATGAACGCAAACAGAAGGTGTCGAAAATGCTCACTTTCGTCTACTTGACATTCCATTTTGAAGGCTTGTAATCAAATAAAATAATATATGTAACGTAAAAGCAAACACAACATCTTGTAGAGCAGAAAATTATCTTTCGAATGACGTATAATCTTTACCATTTTGTTTTACTTTTGGTGCTTATTTTAAAATTTGAAAAAAATGGACACAACTATGTTAACACCTAATACATAAGAAAGTAGAGGAGGATATGACGAGACTCGGACTACCCCGAGTGATTGGGAGATCAGAGAGATAAAGGGAAAAGGTCTAAGCAGCCGAACCCATATATAGGAAAGGTAAGGGAAAAAAAGAGAAGAAGCAAATATCCAATCCACAGGATCTGACATCGTATATCACTACAACCACTTTACAACATCGTATATCACTACAACCACTTTACAACAAAAGTTTACAACCACTTTACAACAAAGCAATGAAGTATAACATTAACGTTTCCATCTCTCTTTTTGTGATCTTAATGACTTGCATTGCAAACACTTGTATACCATCATGCCTATTACAATTCTTAACTCATTTTCTTTATTATCACTACACAATCAATCTACTGTGGTAGATGGTACAGAGGAAAGAACGCCAAACTATATTACCAAATCATACTTCCTTTGCCTCATCCACATAAGTGAGCCACCGACTTAACTAAATACAGGGTGGCGCAGAGGAAAAGCATGTTTTTTGAATGGCTAGTATTTTGCAAAGAGAGGAAACGCATGTTCTTCATTTAAGCATAACATTATTTATTTTCAAGATATTTTTTTGATTAATACAGGTAAAAGAAGTAATAATATTGCACCTTTAAATTAATTGTGAAAAATAATGTCAGGCAAGTGTTGCCCTTCTTCGCCCACTGAAAGTTTCTATTCGTCAAGAAATCGAAGGAATACCAGAAGAAATGTTTGTGAGAGTGATGCATAACTTTCAAGAGAGGCTGCAGATATGTGACCGCGAAGAAGGGCAACTCTTGCCTGATATTATTTTTCACAATTAATTTAAAGGTGCAATATTATCACTTCATTTACCTGTATTTTTCAAAAAATTATCTTGAAAATAAACAATGTTACGATTAAATGAAAAACATGCGTTTCCTCTATTTGCAAAATACTAGCCATTAAAAAAACATGTGTTTCCTCTGCGCCACCCTGTATATATGTTTTAATTAAAAATTCGCTTGTCATAAATATTTTCATTTTTTGTAATGTGTTCCACTTTCCGAATTCAAAATACTTGATAATAATTCAATATTTGCGAAACCCTTTTACTAAATTTAAGTAGGTACATTACATAATAAAATAAAAATATTTACAGACTCTTTTTTTAGGGGAGTGACGAGAAAATAAAAAATTGCATACAATGGTTTCCATTACGCATATAATCGTATATCAACCCAGAAGTCATAACAACTACGGAAAATGGGTAAACTATCAGAGCGTGATGGTAGCCAGTAGGGATCGGTGTAGGAACCGAACAATAACAAAGGTAAAGAAGGAAGACAATAGAAACGTACACAAAGAAGTAAATGAACCGTGAAATTGGACCTCTTTTAATGGTGGAAAAGAACAACTTCTATTTCACCGAGCTATTTCATCAAATGGCGCTCAATTTGTTGTATCTCGATCCAGGTATAATATGGCTGCTAAAAATTTATTGCAAAGATATATGGTTCTAAACTATAATGCTATATTCTTTCCTTAATCGTTTATTATTTTATGTACACGGTATCGTATGATGAACTTGACGAATCAAAGATATATGGTTCTAAACTATATTGTTATATTCTTTCCTTAATCGTTTATTATTTTATGTACACGGTATCGTATGATAAACTTGACGAATCAAAGATATATGGTTCTAAACTATATTGTCAAATTCTTTCCTTAATCATTTATTTTATGTACACGGTGTTGAATGATAAACTTGACGAATCAAAGATATATATAAACTTGACGAATCAAAGATATATGGTTCTAAACTATATTGTCAAATTCTTTCCTTAATCATTTATTTTATGTACACGGTGTTGAATGATAAACTTGACGAATCAAAGATATATGGTTGTAAACTATATTGTTATATTCTATCAGCATTAACGACTAGCAAAGAATCGTATTTTTTATCAGCATTAACGACTAGCAAAGAATCGTTTTTTTTATCAGCATTAACGACTAGCAAAGAATCGTATTTTTTTTTGTAAACAGATCATTTGTAAACTCTTAATTTACAATGTTTTTCTCATGCATAGTTGTTTCTCATCATGTCAGCACGTCAGTAAAAATGTTACAAATTATGTATAATATATGGGGAAAAACCACCCATTCCTCAAATAATTCAGCCACCATCATCCTAAACTCTGACAGTGTTGAACTAAATATGTCCACACTAGTCAGCTACTGCCTTGCACTCTCGGGATATTCTTACTACTGGGTTATAGAAACCGACGTTACTTCTGAATGTAGCTACATTTAATACAACTTGTGCTTTCGTTGTATACAGTGCAACCTGGCGAGTCAATCAATATCTTCCAACCAATCAGAAATATTTTTTAAAAAGCATTAAGTGTAAGACCGTGTCCAGCCCTCCGTGCGATTGAGTTAAGAGGAAGAAGACATTTTACAGAAACATACATTGTTCGTAAATTTCATAAATACCGCGAAGCTAGATCAATTTACCTTAATTAATTCGAAACGCACTACTTGAATCACGTGTAAAACGCCTCATCTAGACAAGCCCTAAGACTTGGACCTTTTTTTTAAAAAAACGTCGAAATAGAACCCTTGACTCCCAGTTTGATAAACAAACGTCTTACCAGCCCTCGAAGATCGTCGGCAAACACTAGATATTATTCGTAAAGTGCGCATTTCTAAGGTCATTTGATAAATCCAATTGTATATATTTTCTCAATTTATTCTGATATGTTTAATTAATTATTCTGAAAATTTTCAAGTCTATAATTAAATACTAACAACACTAAACTAACCACTTACAATATCTAATATCCATTAAGTTGCTCAAGAGGAAAAAACATTTTGTAAGGTTGATCACGATTATTAGTAATAACAAGGTATACGCAGGTGGTTATTAAGTACGTTACACGAAAATACGTAGCAAAAAAGGGCAGTCAGGTAATGAATGAGTTTCAGTATGCCAAGCCCTTAACTAAACCAAAAAGCAAACCTAAAAATAGGCTTTACATAATTACTTGAACAAGAAACCTTCAATTAAAGGTATGTTACGTGAAATTATACCAAGTTGAAACTAGGGATTGAAATAACGAAACAGTTACAAAAATCGATATTTTAAACTTATTCAAAAAACTAAAACGAATAGGTTACATGTATAGGCGCTGTTTCATGATAAAATATCAACTTGACTATCATTATTGTCAACCAGGGTCGATCCACTGCTGGATGAAGGTCTCCCCAAGTTGACTCCAAATAGTTCGGTCCTTTTTGCTCGTTGATGCCATGTGATGCTGCCATGCTTCTTGATTTCATCTATCCAGCGTACCTTCGGTCTTCTTCTGGGCCTCTTTATGACTCTTGGGTACCATTGGATTATTTCGGATGTCCATCGAGAGTCTGACATTCTGGCTATGAGTCCTGCCCATTGCCACTTCATTCTTTTGCACACCTTAATATCGTCTTCTACCTTTGTTATATTGCGAATCCAGGTGTTTCGTTTACGGTCTCTTTTAGTATATCCCAACATGCATCTCTCCATGCCCCTTTGTGCGGTCTGGAGCTTTTGTGTATTCTTTACTGTGAGTGTCCATGTCTCGCAGCCATACGTAAGTACCGGGAAAATACACTGGTTATTCACAGCTACACTTGAATGCGTCTTTAATAAACTAGAATGGGACAATAAATGCCTGTTGATTGGTGGAAAATACCTGAGCCATTTAAGATTTGCAAATGGTATCGTTATATTCTGACAAAACCCGAATGATCTTCAGCACCAACTGCAAGAATTGGCAGAGGTTAGTAAAGAAGTTTGTTTAAAAATGAATATATCAAAAACTAAATATATTATGAACAGCTTTGCTACCCCAAAACCAATAAACGTAGATAGAAAGCCGCTAGAACTTGTCCAGGAATATGTGTATCTGGGCCAGCTTATTTCATTTGTAGGTGACATATCGGAGGAAATAGCACGAAGGACAAAACTGGCGAGCACCTCATTTGGACGTTTGAAGAACATCTTCAAAAGTAATCTCTCAATATCCTTGAAGCGTAGGGTCTACAACTTGAGTATATTGTAGTGTATTACTCTTTCAGTGTATTCAGTATAACCTGGCGGATTTATTGCCATGTGGTAATCTCTTCCAAATGGCCATAAATAGATCTTAAATAAAAACCAGACTAGATCTTTTTTTATAAATCTGAAGACAAATGGGAATCGTAACCGCAAGTCCCATGTTGAAAGGCAGGCGTCTTAGGAACTAGGCCACGGAGGTCGTCAATAGTGTTATTTTTATTTCTCTCAAAAGCAAAGCGTTCAATAGCGATACTATAGGTAATTACATTAATGATACGATAGATATAACTAATTACATTAATCCCTGCTAATTACATTAATGTTTCTACCTCCTATCCCGAAGTTCTCTCATCTCCTACAAATAGGCTACAATAGAATATACAATAGAAAAGGGGAAACTAAGAAAATGTGGAGACCAACATCATAAAAAATCAGATTCATATAATTTATTTAGTTCATCCCGGCAAAAACAAGTACTTTTCTTTATTTTTGTAAGAGGTCTAATCAATATGGAAGTCCATGCAATGGCCATACTGATTGTCCAATACGTGTGTTCTTGTTATATAGCATTAATTTATTTTTTTATGAATATGTGCGGTATATTGTGGGATGAACGTTTTGGTATGTCTGTAGTGATGAAGTGTGAGGGGTTTGATTCGCGTGATGTACACATACTCGTATGTAATTGAGTGTCACTTTTTGTAAGGTTTATGAGAATGTGCAACGGAGTTTTATATAATAAAAAATCGGAAAGAAGTATCGATTTATTTTTTTCATACCATAATGTCCTCAGTGAGATACAGGCAAAAGCCTAGTTTACTGGGAACACGACAAATGAAAGGCGACAAACCCAGATCCGTTAAAATTGTGTATCCAAATGAAATTACCTATTGTTTTTTCGCACAATTGTGTACATTTTTTGTCATGTGTAAAATAAATAAAAATTTATCAAATACACCATAGTGGAATAAAATATTTTGCCTAGTGGGCCTACGAGAAACGTATAAATGGAATTTATGTTATTAATTTTTCTTAATTTTCAAATTTTGGTAAACTTAAAACCGGTATTTTGGTAAACTTAAAACCGGTATTCATTTTTCTTAATTTTCAAGTTTTGGTAAACTTAAAACCGGTATTCGAATCCCTGGATTGAAACAAAGGTCAGGGTTGTATAGTCCATCGATCCAAGTGGTCTCGGATGATTAGCTCTGGTTAAGTACTGCGGTCTGCAATTCCAAGAAGTAAGCGATAATAATAAAATATATACGTGGACCGTCCCCTCTCTATCATTAACCATAAATGTCAACAGAAACAATTTTATAAAGGTGTTATTCTATAATAGGAAAACTAACCAAATTCGCTAATACAATTTTGTATCTTGGAAACATGTACACATCGGATGACCGCGCGAAGTGCGATGTTGAAAGAAGAGTAACAACAGGCAATATGGTGATTTATACCAGTGCTTCCGAAATTGGGGGCCGGGGGATTTCTCATGGGGTTCGCGAAAATATTCAGTATAAAGTACAAATATTCATGTGAGTATTAAATTGTTTCATGTGAGTATAGTTTTTATTTAAAAAAAAAGTTTTTAAGCAAGTTCCTATAATTTTGTGTTGAATATAAATATGTGTATTTTAATTGTAATAATTATTGCCAAATAAATCTTCAACTATAAAAAAAATGTTTTTTTGGGGGGAGGCGGCATTAATTACTTCAGATTTAGGGGGCCGTTACATGAAAGTAATTGGGAAGCACTGATTTATACAATGTTTTTACGACCGAAGAATTCCTAGTATTCGAAGATATAAGAATACATAAGACTTCGATCATATATTGGGTGTTAACATAAGTTGTGTCCGTGTTTTTTTCAATTTAAAAATGAGCACCAAAAGTAAAAAAAATGGTAAAGATTATACGTCATTCGAAAGAAAATTTTCTGCTCTACAATATGTTGTGTTTGCTTTTACGTTATATATATTATTTTATTAGATTACAAGCCTTCAAAATGGAATGTCAAGTAGACGAAAGTGAGCATTTTCGACACCTCCTTCTGTTCGTGTTCAATGGAGGGAATAAAGCTGCTCGCGATATTTGCGAAGTGTACGGTGAAGATGCTATTAATGAAAGGACAGCTTGTCGATGGTTTTTGCGTTTCAAAGACGGTAATTTCGACCTGAAAGACATGGAGCGTTCCGGACGACCAGTGGATTTCGATGAGGACCGCTTAAACCATATTATTCATGAAGATCCCCTTCAAATATTTTTCATCACCATTTTTCATCACCAGTAATGATGCGGTAAAGGAACCTTTGCTTGTGGTCATGCGTAGCTCGATGACGCGCGAGCAAACCAGCAGTAGTGTCAGACTCTGTATTACACAACTTATGTAGTGGTGTTGGTTTTAGAATGTCACACGAATGGTGCGCGCAGAGCGCACGTTTGTATTGTTGTTAAAATACTCGGTGATTAGAAAAACACTACCATGTTGAAATTAGGAGTGCGATTTTATGTTAAAATTAGGAGGGCAAAAATCGCACTCCTTATTTCATCATGGTAGTGTTTTACTAATTACCAAGTATTTCAACAATAGAGTATTTTAGCAACAAATACTTGTATTTATATTTATTTTTAATCTTTAAAAATTTCATTATTGTTATGTAATGTTTCTTAGAATATGCCATGCCTAAACAATTAATATGTGAAATAAACTTACTTTCATTTTATTTTTATGATTATTACAATTTAAGCTGACAGCATTTTTAATTTACAAAACGTGAGCGTTCATTTCAATATTTGATTATAAAATATTATTTTCATTTTTTTTTCTTTTCCACTTCATTAAAAAAATAAAGTGACAAATTTTTGTAAACGCACTGTTACTCACACTATTGCGAAATGACTCTTCTGGCTGAACGATCTATAGCATGATTATGATATAAAATATCAAATTTAAAAAAATCCCACATTCATTAAGTTGTTCTTTATTTTGAGTGTTTCTTCACCTATGTTCGACACCTTTTAAAATTCTTACTTGAAAAAAATAACAAAATATTTAACATATAATGTATTAAAAATCACTCGACCAAATTGGTTATCTCCATAAAAATTTGTTATTGAATTTTAAAACAAACAAGGCACGATAATCGAAACGTTGCAGCTCATCCCACATGTTTTGCTTATGTAAAAAGATAAAAATTCATATAATTAAGCCCACGTAGCATTTGAAGTGTCAGGTTTGGACATTGGTCAACGTATATTTTATTCAAGAGCAATTATAAAATCGATATCGTGGTAAAAACCGACTCAGGGCTGGACTATTAATGTCAGAAAAGGCTGCAAAAGATTTACACACTCAAAATTTAAAAAAAAAGAAATATTAAACCATCGGCCCTTATCCTTAGCATCGTGCTGTATTTTTTAATAATTGATTTGGCATTTATATTATATCATAGAATTCCATTTTAAATCAGAATAATTTACACTTATATGTAAAAAAAATCTATACAGTTACTTAAATTAAACTGTCAGATCTGTTTCGCTTTATAGAAGTATTGTCAAACTATACTCAATGCGTTGCTTACCAAACGTGAAACAGATGTCACTCTAAATCAGGGGTCTCCAAAAGTTTTAGCCTAAGGGCCACACTGACTCCTCCACTAAGTCCTAAGGGCCAAGACCTAGCTAGCTCATGAAACCAACATAGTGCAGTTTTGAATTACGCGCAAATTTTCGTATAGGGACTAGCCGGCGAGTGATATATCTATGGCGCAGGGCGTGGGGGTGTACTCCACTCCGTCCTCATATCATTAATTACAGTTAAAATGTTCAATTTCATTATGTATGTCAGTTATTGTGTTTCTTAATTGGTCGTTAAATAAAAAACATCTGATTATTATTTTGTATGATTTACTTACATTGTTAATTTTACAATTTAATCAAAATCAATACCGGTTATTTTACTATCATTTTTACCAACTTGACTACGGAGGTCGGCATTACTGTATTTCTCTAATCGATCGAAAATACAAAGTTTGGGATCCAAAGTTTTGTTTTCAAACTACCTGATACAACAGACACAGGATACGCCATAATCTTCAGCTGCATCTGATGGAATCTAAACTAAAGGATCTTCCGTGATAATGCAACGTCAAAGCAGACGTTTCAAAGTAAAGTTCGGGGTACAGAAAACATCAGAATCATATTGAACATAAGAATTCTTCAAGTACATCGAGTATTGAAAATTAACATTATGAAAAGGTGACAATTTATGAAATAATACAGAATGAAGAGATAAGGGATGATTGTGAACTTAAGGCTAACGTTGAGTAAGATGAAGAAAAGCACTCTCTTAACAAGATGAAGTAGATCTTTCAGAGATGTAGACCTTTATGGTCGATCGCTTCTTCATCTATAAATTGATTGAAATCGATCCAAAAAAGCGGTTATTATGATAGAGCTTTTACTGTTGTTGGTCCAGTGATGTAGAACCTCTTAGGCCTCGGCCACATAGGTAGGAGCCTCGCTTGGTGCTTAGAGCTACGCTGTGAGCTAGGCGATATCCTAGCGAACCAACGCACAACAAACTATCGCAATGGACACACTGCACGCTTCGCGCCACGCTACATGACGATTAGTCACCTAGTAAATATATTAGCGAACAGACGTTTAGGTTAATTTTATTGTGTCACCAAGTGATTTTACAATATGGCGGCAGTTTCAATAACAGCTGTGTATAAAACGGAGCCTTTGTGGAACCCATCGAGCAAATTATACAAAAATGTCCCTGTAATAAAATCACTTTGGAATGAAGTTGCACAGGAAGTAAATAAAGATGGTAAGTTGTAATGAAATTGGTTAGTTTTGAGAGTGGTATCGTTTGTTGACTGATTGCGCTCCCAACTGCCAAATGAATTTGTGCAAAGCACTTTGGTGTGGCCAAGCATGAAGTCACCTAGTATATTAGTCCCGTAGCACCTAGTGAAGCACTTTGGTGTGGTCTTATTCTTAAAGTTAGGTTAGGTTAGGTTGCTAAAAAAGTGCTGTGTATTCAATACACATATAAAAATGAGCGATTTTAAATCGGTAAAATAAGAATATTCATAGCCAATCGCTTAAATTAATTAAATTTGAAGTCAAAAGTGATAATAATTGAAATTCAATTGCTGAAAACATGAAAAAAACGTCGGCTGACGTTCACAAAACGGGCACAGAGACCACCTCAAATGGATGCCCCAGAGCTACTGAGAACTGAGACGGGACTCGGTCTCGGACTGTTATACCTCGAAGGAAGAAACACAATTGCGAACTGAGATTCTATTTCTTGCGTTCCCATATACCGAAATAGAGTGAGAGTGAGACGTGAATAGCGTCGCTCTCTCACCCATAGCGGTTTTTTAGAATGAATATACCTACGTCACACACGGGCACACGTTTGATTGTATTGGTGAATTTATTCCCGATTTTCACAAAATATCTGTGATGTGACCGATAAGTGCTAATTATTATTAATATTATTTTTTCATTCAATGCGCAAATGTATTACGGAGGAATACCCAAAATCTGAACCCAATATTTATTATATTTATAGAGATATTAAAGTTTTCAGAAGCAATGTGTACTAGTTACACATCACAGGGAAGGAAGAATTAAACGCTACATTCAACATTGCCCAGGAACAGGCGGAATGGAGAAAGGTACCACGCCTAGTTCGAGACATAGCGGAGGACCAAGACTCTCAGCATTGACCACTCGATGAAGAAAAAGGTACGTCCAATTAAAACATATATTACGCTTTAACATTCATAAAATGAAATCCCCTGACCGCGGACTGCGGTTTAGCACGTATGTAAAGCTAAAGGTTCGGGTAAAAACTAAACACTCGAAATGGGATTTCCGTGTCAAGCTGTTTATAACGAGATAGCGGATGGATGATTCGAGGATCGAAATGATAATTAATAGCGGACCAGGCGCTAACCTTTCGTACATATCACCGGGATATTATCAGTAAATGGGGGTTTAATCGATTTGATAGGGGTTAGTTGATTATGTTAGTATTTGGTGATAGTGTCGTCTGTCTGTGATCTTGGAAATTGAGAACTTCCATTAGTTCAGAATAATAATTTTCAGGTTTATTGCCGTTTCTCTTTTTTATACTTAAAAGATGGCCGATGTTTCGAAGGCGTTGTAGCCTTGATCAACAAGGTGATATTAACACGTCCTGTCCTGTGATGTGTAACTAATACACATTACTTCTAAAAACTATAATATCTCTATAAATATAATAAATACTGGGTTCAGATTTTGGGTATTCCTCCGTAATACATTTACGAATTGAATGAAAAAATTATATTAATAATAATTAGCACTTATCGGCCACATCAGAGACATTTTGTGAAAATCGGAAATAAATTCACCAATACAATCAAACGTGTGCCAGTGTGTGACGTAGGTATATTCATTCTAAAAAAAACGCTATGGGTGAGGAAGCGACGCTATTCACGTCTCACTCTCACTGTAATTCGGTATATGGGAACGCAAGAAACAGAATCTCAGTTCGCAGTTGTTTCTTCCTTCGAGGTACGAGTATAACATACACAGTGTTAGTGTTCCGAGTCCGGTCTCAGTAACTCGCGGGCATTCATGCGAGGTGGTCTCTGTGCCCGTTTTGTGAACGTCAGCCGATGTTTTTTTCATGTTTTCAGCAATTAAATTTCAATTATTATCACTTTTGAATTCAAATTTAATTAATTTAAGCGATTGGCTATGAATATCCTTATTTTTTCGATTTTAAATCGCTCATTTTTATATGTGTATTGAATACACAGCAGCGAAACGCGCGGTTTTTTTAGCACCGGAAGAGAAAGGTTAAAAAAACATACATATGATCACACCGTGTTCCTTGCGGGGAATGTAAAGAGAACAGTTATCTATGTATACATTTCTATCCATGCACCCAACTTTCATTTACTCCACATTCATAAATCTATTACTCACACAAATCAGTTTATCTTCTTTCAAATCTGGTCTACTTGATCTAGTCATTTCATCTCCAGTCTACTTCTTCAAACCATCTCTTGACATTTTTTTTAGATAATTTGGTAAAGCACTATTTTCCGACTATTAAAATCATTTCAAGAGCGAAAACCTTGCCAATTTGGAGATTTGCCTTAACTCTTTCACTGCTGATACAAAATGTATGACAACCAGACCGGTGCTCAATATATTTGATTAATAAAAACTAGTTTCAACCCGTGAAATATTCACGGAAGTAAAATAAATACTACATTTATGAAAACGTCCGAATGCGATGGCCTCTTTCGAAGTAATGAACGAATATTATATCCTGATGTAATACACTAACAATATTTAGACATGGACACGCCGCGCGTGTTCTGAGCATGAAGCAGATGTTCACATGGACACGCCAGGCGTGTCCTCAGCATTGGACGAGTTAAGGACAGAAGACTATTCCATTGAAGACATCCCGTTACCTAAAATATTTAGTTAAACCCACACGAAAGACTAAAACGAGTCAAATAAATGTTGTCAAAACACGTGAACTGAGAAGAATACATAGGGTGACAATTTAAAACAGAATACGGAATAAAGTGATTAGGGATGAGTGTTAAGTTGTGCTGACTCAGATGAAGAAGAGCACTCTGAGGTGGGTTGGGCTTGTGAAACGAATGAATGATGAAATAATAACAAAACAAATATACACTGCAAATGTGAGTGGAAGTGTGGTAGATTAAGACCAATGAAAGTTTAGGGACTTGTGTTTCGCATAGAAGGATGAAGTTGTTGAATAAAAGTCGTCGAGATCGAGATAAGTAAAGAGAGAAAGTTTATTGTAAGCGTCTGTATTTATAATGTATAGAACGGCGCAGAACACGTCGCTGTCTCGCTTCGCTGGACACATGGTTATTGTTGCGCGTTCTATATACATTTCATACTACGGTCTGCAGGAGAGGCAAGCGATATATCGGTGTCTCGCTCTCCGCTACTACTGAGTTCAATGACCACGCGGGCGACCTTCGCCCGGCGCCGTCTCGCATTCCCTACAGTGCGAGTTCAATGACCGAGCGGCCAAGGTTCGCCTCAGTGGGTTCAGTGACCGCACGCACGGTCGCTTCAAAAGTATGGTTGGATCAGGTGAATGATAATTTGAAACAAGGAAATGTAGAAAGTCAGAAAAATCGTATAAGTATAACAAGGTGTATGGATGTGGAAGAGGCGAAATATGTATGTTGAGATAGTCAAGTTTGACGCTCTGTCCTTTCTGCCTACTCCAACAGGAGTATCACCTTCAAAAAGAACCAAAGGGGCACTGAAAACAAGACAACATATACAATAACAGAATTATTACCATCACAAATAAAATACGTGTGAGGTGCATGGCCGTGCGGTAACGCATTGGATTTCCGTGCGGATGGTCGCCGGTTCGAACCCCGCGCTGTGCTACTCCTCTCGAATGACCAGGCATTTTTTCTAATTAGTATTCGGTGTATAAGAATACCTATGAATTCGGTCATATCTATTTTTTTCAAAAAAAGAACATATACATGCCGGTGTGCTCCGATTGTCTCACTTCGATGTGCCATCGAAAGCAGTACAGCGGCGTGGCCAGTGTGTTTGCTGGTGAGCAATAACTCACTCATTTAAAGAATAGAAACGAAAGAACGAAAAACTCCACGGCACAGCTTCGCTTTCCAGCTGAATAGACGTTGGTATAGCGAGGGGATCCTCGACTACGAGACCCAGCAACGACGACGAGAGTACGAATGGAAAGTATCACATAACAAGGGCACCAATGGGCACAAGAGGCGGCATAAAGGCGGTAGAAGCGGTGTGAAAGCTGACTAAGTAGTCTTGTCGCATCTATCAACGCCCGTGGCACTATCGACATACGTGGCGCAGTGGTAACAATACTCATATGATAAGCAAATTTATATTATACTGAACTATTTTATATAACATATATAATGCCTGATTTTATTCATCTAAATTACTTGTATGGAAGTGTAATATAGACATGTTAAAATATTGAAAGAAGCAGAATAAATACGTACTGTACTATAGAAATGCGTACAATGAGAAAAATACATGAGGTGACAATGTTTGAAAGAATACTGAAAGGAGTGATAAGAGATGAATGTGAACTTAAGTTGAATGTCTTAGTAAGATCTATAAGAGTACTATCAGATAGGTTTAGACTTTTCACCTTTTCATAGGACTCATACGATTTCCTACTTTCAACATATAATTCACTTGATCCAATGGTACTTTTCTTGGTATTCCTCTCTCACGCCTTCCACTGACATTTGCACTCTTTAATATTTTTGTTAATCTCTCTTTATTCATTCTTTCCGTATGCCCAAACCATCTCAAAGTGACCTTCTTCATCTTGTTTAACACATCAGCTTTAATTTCATATTCGTCCCTTATTACTTCATTCCGTATACTGTCATGCATTGTCCCCCTATGTATTATTCTCAGTTCAGAATAAAAGCACGATGGTAAACGCAAAATATATAAGGATGTACTGCATGAGACGTTTGAAAATATGAATGCTCAACACAACTGGGAGTAAACAATAACAAATAGAGCCAAATGGCGTGGAACTGTTGCTATACTCAAGAAAATGTAGCGTGGTCCCTGTGACGTTTGAAATGTCACGTCTCAAAGGGATGAGGTAAAATCGTTTTTTTTTTACAAATCGAATCATTTTTTTATAAATCGTAAAATTGTTTTTCTCTAAACTGGCGTTTAAATTTCTAATTTTCATTATACTGACTTTCTAATGTATTGCATGATTTGTATCTATCTTTAAATAGGCTAAGATCCACTATGAATTAATACTAATTACGAACATTTAATTTTATGTATAAAAAAATCGAAAATCCAATTATCATGCACTAACGTAGTGACCTTTGACGAACGTCGCCAAATATTATTTGATTTTAACAATCTGACGTTTTTTTGCTAATTTGTAACAAGATGTATTAATTTGTCATTATTGTTAGTTTTATGTAATGTATTTACCTAAATAACTTGCTATTTATTAGAATCGAGACTTATATTAAAGTTGATAAAATAATTAAAATTACTGAACGTCGTTACAAGGTTGTATTGGGGCAAATTTGTGAAACGTCACAGGGACCATGCTACATTTTCTTTAGCATAGTTATCAGGGAACTAATAGAAAAAGAAGACTCAGACAAGCTGCTAGTACTGAATCTCATTGCCTTATATGCAACAGGATAGACCTATCACAAAGTGGCTGATATAGTCATCTCCGATGGCACGAACGTCAAGTAATTAATTATTAACCAATTTGTACTGTGCCTTCTATTATAATCGTCACGGGTAATGGATATTCATTCATTCACGTTTTGTTCTTAGTGCACGTATTTCTACAGCGTGTATTCGGTTCCTTTCAGTATTTTCTTAGTCAAATCTATGCACTGGGTTAAATATTGTAACGGTTCAAAATAAGTAACAAACAGCTGGTGCGCTGAGCACCAACGCACCTCGAGACGCTGAGCGAATATGAAATATTGCTGTCTCACGGTTTACTGTACTCTGTCTGCCCTGTATGAATCTGCGTTTCCGTCCGGTGCGTATTGGAGATCGCTCCGGTAGTATTGGCAAACTTGGCCGGTCAATTTGAAAGGAATATTTTTTCAAATTTTATTTCATTTTTTTTTCCACTTAAATGAAAATCCTCGTATTATTTGTCAGTATTCTTATACATATTTAATCTATATAAATATTTAACATTTTTGGAAGTCATATTTGCGAATATGGTATATAATTTAGTTATTGCGAATTATTTCTCCGGTTCAGCGCACCTCTAGACCGGCCGCCGCTGGTAACAAAGCATCTACCCATTTTTAAAACATATTAAAACGTATTTTAATTCATAGACGATTATTAAATATCAACTTTACAAGGTCTTAAATCTAATAATGATCTGCGGATTCGATGTTTCTGTTGACATCACAAGATCTTGGTAATTAATAATCGTTAAAAATATAATAACTCACCATCGAAATTCCAATATAATTTAGTCAAAACTCATAAAAGTCGTATAAGAGCGGTGTTAACCTTTCCTTCCCTGTGTTGGGTATCTTCTACACGTTGCTTCTAATAACCATCAATATCTCTATAAATATAATAAATACAAGGTTAAGATTTTAGGTATTCCTCCATAGTATATTTACGCATTGATTTAAAAAATAATATTAATAATAATCAGAATTTATCGACTACATCGAGGTGTTTTGTAAAGATCGAAAACAAATTCGCATTTAAACGCTGCGAGTGCCTCGTCTTGACAATAGGTGAATAGTATGCGGGAAGCGCGACACTATATTCGCATCTCACTCTTGCATACTCCACTGAATTGTCTCAACGTCGCAAGCATAAGCGTAAGCGCCGGGGTATGCGACTGACGTTCCGCGCCACTAGTAGCTTCTAGGCTTGCAAATAGGTTAGACGTACGCCCGTTCCGTGAGCGTTGCCAGATAGTTTTTTAATGTTTTCAGCAAATAAATCGCAATTATTATAATTTTTAACTTCAATTATAATTAATTAAGGGGATTATCTATGAATGTTCTTATTTTTCCGATTTAAAATCGCTAATTTTTTATCGCGTACTCACTACCCAACACCGGAACACGCGTTTCAATTTTAACACAGTAAGGGAAGGGTTAATAAGATGTTGCTAGAAGTGATTTCGTCATCGGCTCGTGCACCGAGCGATGAACGAAGAACGAGGAACTAACTATAAACACAGCACGGGAACATTCCATTCAATCTTGATGTTTGCTTTCATCAGACACTGCAAACCGTCATTCGATTATCAGTAATCTTTGAAGTGCAGATGGCCAGGACAAATAGCTCGAGCATTGATACCTCATATCGTGATCTAATCAGCTGAGCTTTGATATACGAGGAAGGAAATGCATATGTACTCGTATCTATAAACTGTATGATTGATTGCAAATTGTATTGTATAACATTATGTGTTATATAACTAACTAAATTAGTATACGGAATTGATTGTCAAGATTAAATTACACAAGAAGAAATTACACGTGATAAAATTACACAAAGATTTTTTTTCAATAGGCAATCCACCCAAAATAGGATGATTAGTACCCAAAATAGGATGATTCAATTATATGAGTCAATTATATAAAACCATTTTTTTTTCAAATGACAATTCTAGATAAATCACAGTTTCAACTGATAAAGATTCAAAAATGTAATAATCACACAGTAAAAATTACACACGGAATAAATTACACAAGGAATAAATTTGAGAAATAAAAAACTTCACACATTCGAAATTTCATACTGAAGTAATTACGCGGTTTTTTTTTTAATGTAGAGTTTTTAATTTTTATGGTAAAATTTGATGGTAAAATTAACATTTTTTTTTAAATGATAATTCCAGATAAATCACAGTTTTAACTGTTAAGCTTCAAAAATGTAATAATCACACATTAAAAATTACACAGGGAAAAAATTACAAACGGAATAAATTTGAAAAATAAAAAACTTCACACCTTCGAAATTTCACACTGAAGCGATTCCGCAATTTTTTTCAAAATGTCGAGTTTTTAATTTTTATGGTAAAATTAACCTTTTTCTTTAAATGATAATTCCAGATAAATCACAGTTTCAACTGATTAAGCTTCAAAAATGTAATAATCACACAGTAAAAATTACACATGGAAAAAATTACACACTGAATAAATTTGAGAAATAAAAAACTTCACACCTTCGAAATTTCACACTGAAGCAATTACGCATTTTTTTTCAAAATGTCGAGTTTTTAATTTTTATGGTAAAATTTGATCCTACTATTATTTGTAACAATTACAAAGTGATAAATGTTTTACCGACTTCCATTTATCCTTGACCTTTTAAAATTTCATAATACTTACCTTAAATTCGATTCAAATATATTGATGTTTGGTAGTCATAACAAATATTAAAACTTTCTCATATAGGTTGTCCCAATAAGAGCGCCGGGTTTAAATTTCGCTCCATTTTATTTTATAAGGTTGGCAGCTCGACAAAAATTCATTTGTGCCATCTGTCAATCTTGCGATTAGTAAATATGGAACGGTACACGAAAGAACAACGCGTTATTATTGTTAAAATTCATTATAAAAGTGGGGAAAGTTTTGATGAAACAATTCGTAAACTTCGTGGAATTTTTTTATCAACATGACTTTCAATTTCGAAACATTTACTCTTAGATCTTTCTCATCGCATCTCTCATACAATTTAACACAAATATAATAATTGTATTTACTTATATAAGTATAAAAACAAATGCTACGTTTGATCAGTGTTACTAACATACGTGGAGTGGAATAATGGACCCCCAAAGTTGGTAGTATGAACCGACTGGACGCATCCGAAATGTGGATACACCGGAGAATGCTACGGATACCCTGGACGGATATGGTCAGCGACGCGAGGGTTCTTCATAGAGCCAAAGTTGATAGAGAGTTGCTGATTAATATTAAAATCCCAAAGGTGTCCTACTTGGGTCATGTACTTAGAGGAGAAAAGTACTAATTACTGCACCTGATCATCCAAGGCAAAATAGAGGGTCGAACAGTTGTTGGCAGGAGGCAAATCTCCTGGCTCCGCAATATACGTGATTGGACTGGTATAAAGAGCGTTGGGGATCTTTTTCGGGCTGCCGGGGATAAAGATGCCTACTCTCAGGTGATATTCAACGTTAGGGAGACCTGACATGACACTAGGAAGAAGTATAAAATATATTATTTCATATTCAACAGATAAAGACAACATGCGTTCACAAAACAAAATATGATAACATGTTGTCAAGAATGTAGTTTCATATTTCTCAGGCAGATATCTTCAGGACAACATTTTCGTTGCCAACTTCATTCCAATCAAGCTAAATGTATAATATTTTCAAATGTAATATTTTATCGCATTTTTAGGCCATTATTTATCTACATTGCTTTAGTAGTTTATTGGCGTTTTTTTTTAAGATGGAACAAAATAAGTTGTGAAAGGTAATTGATGCGTTTCTACAACCGCTAAGGAAAAGTTACAACGCCAATACAAAAAAAATATGTACAGTGTATGGCGACTGTGGTGTAAGTGGTCGTGTGAGTTATAAAGAACCCTTAACAGTGATACGACACTCGAAGATGGTCTCCACTCTGGAAGACCGATTACTTTACTGAAGGCTTTGATCGGGAATAACCAGCGTTTTATAACACGAAATATTACTGAGATACTGAAAACATTAAAAATCAACATTCACGAGCATTTGGTGCAATTGTGTGTTTGAATTTGACCTAAAATACGAAATACTTTCGGGACAACTCAATATATTGAAGGGGTCACGAAATAAAAATATTCCGCGAAACGAGTGCAGATGTTACGATATTCGCACAAAAGAATAATCACAACTGACCGTGAAGACTCGATGGCTATTCACTGAGGGATTTTCAATGCAATTTTAATGGTGTCAGAATCTGCATTTGGACAGCAGAGGAGGGCGGAGCTTAGACCGAACTTATTCGTTATATCAATGTGAGCGAGACCCCATATTTGAAGGAAACAGAGAGATCATTCAAATGAATGACAAAGAAACGCCGATACACATTCACTGTGTTTGTGATTAGTTCACATCAAAAATAAAACGAGCGTAATCACGTTTTCAACGTAACCCTCTATAGAATATATGAACCCTTCAAGATATTCGAATTGGTGTTGCGGACATATTGGCTCTTGACAGGCGACAACACGCGCACACCTTATCGTAAGCGAGTATTGTTATAATAAAAACTCTTAAACTAAACTGAGGCCTAATATTTTATTTTTTGGGTACCATTGGGAATCAAACCCGAAACCCCCGGGATGGAAGACAAGCTTCTTATCAAGCAGGTCACGGAGGACGTCAACTTGTTCAATATTGATAAACTGCTACGGACCTAACATACATAGATACCATAACGTTGTTTCCTTGTCTAGGTAGGCAGATAGGAAAGAGTGTTAGATTTCCTATCGCGACACACATCTTTCCCCTATTCTACACCCATTCGACTTCTCATACAACTCCTACGATTTTTCAGACTTTTACATTCCTTTCCTTTACAATATTATTAATTTGATCCAACCACACTTTATTGGTATTTCTCTACCACGCCTTTCATTCGCATTTGCAGTGTATATTTATTTTATTCGTTTTTCTTCATTCATTCAAAGTTACTCGCACCTAACAATTTGATAGCTTTCAAGTTTGACAACAAATGTAACGGGTTTTGATCAGTTTGCCAATCAGGCTTGACATTAAGGGTCCATTTGTGCAGATCTCCTTGGGGAACACTCTTTAGAACTGACCTACCCTCTCACATCTGCACTTATGAATGTTACCCATTCAATGCAGCTTTACATTATGGAGCGGTAACATTAAATATTTTTATAAAATCAAATATGATGAAATAATCTATAAACGACGGTTGTCGTCAAAGAAAGAATACGAGAATTGAATTTTGAATACAAGAGAGCGAGAGAGGAATACTTCGAAACAGATTGAAATTATACTGAACGAACCGGTGTAAAAGGGGACGATGCCAATTTATTTTGAATTGTAATTCATTTATTTCCTATTATATTGAACCTTATAATTACTTGTGTTTATTTATCTTATGCTCTTTTTTTAAACTAGGTTTTTGTCTGTATCTCCCTGAGGGCATATAGCATGAAAAAATAAATCGATACTTCTTGCCGATTTTTGATTATATAAAAACCCGTTGCACATTCTCATCAGCCTGACAAACAGTGACACTCAATTACATATGTATACATTACTCGAAATAAAACTCCTCACACTTCATCACTCCAGACAGACCAAAACATTCATCCCACAATATACCACACACAAACATAAAATAAACAAAAAATACATATTTATAAAAATATAAATATAAAACAACAAAAAACACCACACTCAACAGCTCACACAAACCTTTTCCACAAGTCATTCCTCTTGCAAGCCCAAGTACTCAAACTCCTGTCGCAATAACAACCACGCTCCGATCGATTGTATAAATTGTCATTTTATTATTATGATTATTAAAAGATCTAATACTTAGAGTGTAAGACTTATGTGATAGAATACTTATAGAGGATGATTTATCAGATCAAATAATAAGATAGACTAAACAGATATGTCAAAAATGAAACATTTTGACAAAGGGAATGTTGAAATTTACGAAAAGAATATTAGAATGTATTATTAGACATGTACACAAATAATGGAGATTAATAAAAATGTACGGTTACTCCGAAAGAAAGATGGCATGAAGATTAACATGCATTAAAATAAAAATATCAAAACATGGGCGGTAAGTAATACACATCGGGCTTAAACTCAAAACGTATGAGACGACGCTCTATAAAGCCGAAGTTATCCGATTATGACCGACAGTCTCTTTTCTTAAGAACTATTTACCGTCGGGTACTGTAAATAACTGAGAATTCAGAACACACTTTCCTGCAAATAATCTGGAAGCATGCAAGTTTCGAGCAACAATTATGATAAACTTCATTTGGTTCTACATATTGAAAATGACTACAGTCCCTTGCATCCTGTAAACGCATCTCCAAATACGTTGTATTAAATACAACTGGACCTTAACATGACCTATCCTCGCACATCTGTTCTTATTAAATACAAGTGTCATAATATGGCCATTGAATCCGTTGACGACTTACCGGTCGGCCATCTGAAAGCAACTTAACTTGTTAAAGAAGATTTCCTTTCATTAATTCTATCAGAAGTCTTTATTATACTGCTCTCAATACATCGTGGAATAATGTCTTTATCCCGTTTTTATTTTGTCCCTTTTCACGTGTGAACCGGTTGCTTTGAATGGGAACTCTGAACGCTGACCTACCCTTTCAAAATATTTTTTGATAAACTAAATACCTTTTCATACTGAATTTTCCTCAAAGTTTAACGCAGATTATTGTACGAGTACAACATGACTTTCAAAACGGAATATTGTGATACATCTAAATGTAAAAGTAATTTTTATATACTCGTATGTTTAACTAATATCCAAGTTGGCACTAAAATACTAGTGAAAGTGAAACAGTGGGAGTGAAACGTCTTCCTCTTCTTCATCTTATTTTAGGTCTGTTGGTCTTTTATGGTTCTGCGTCATTGTTTGCCTCTTGCGACGTCGACTGCCAGCTGTCTTTCCATCTTTTGGGAGGTCGTCCTGGAGGTCTGCTTGATTGGGTGATACTGTCCCTGGCCATTATTACGGCTCTTGGTTCCGCCATTCTGGATACGTATTCGTTCCAGAACCTTCTTCTCTGTCGCCCCCATCTGACAATATCTTCAACTTCGCACGTCCTTCGGATTTCTGTGTTACGTACTCTATCACGAAGGGTTTTGCCAGCGATACTCCTGAGTACCTTCATTTCGCTGGTTCGAAGGAGATTTTTGGTTCTGACAGTGTCGGCTCTGGACTCTATGCTGTATGTCATTATGGGGCGGACACAGGTCTTGTATAGCCTCACCTTGCTTTGGATGTTCATATGCTTGTTTTTCCAGATAGTGTTCTTTAAACATCCGGAAATAGCTGCGGACTTTTGTGATTGTTCAAGCACTTCGCCATAGAGGTCATTATTGCACATTATGCTAGCACCCAAGTATTTAAATTTTGTTACTTGTTCAATCGGTGTGTCGTCGATCGAGCACAAACGAGGATTATGTTTGAACTGGTACCGACATACACGCTTCTAACGGTAAAAAATCGACTTGAGTATTGTGGGTGGAAGAAGGCAAGAGACAACTTCAGCAAGCAGCGGTGAGATCTTGAGAATATACATGTTTGCCAGATGTTCACCTTAATGTACTACTGACTTGTATATTTATAGGGCCTCTAATCTGTCCAATTTGTTTCCGTTACTACTGATATGCAAGAATTTAGCATCATCGAGAGAAAATGTGTGATTTTCACTGTAACAATGATTAGCCATATCCGAATAACCAAGAGTCTTGTTTGTGCTACCCTGATGACGAGGTGAAAACCTTGAAACCGGTAAAGTTATACCGTTAAATAAAGTGGAATAAACAGTGTTTGAGTAAACAAAATACAAAAACGAAACTTGATAACCGCGTGATATTTAATTTTTAACATTTCAGAATATAACGAAACAACACGCTTACGTCGGCTCTAATTGATATACAACTGAAGGTAAAGGTATCAAATTTTAAATTTTACATCAATGTGAAATCAGGTCATACATCTCTAATTTTACATCAATATGAAATCAGGTCATACATCTCTAATTTTACATCAATATGAAATCAGGTCATACATCTCTAATTTTACATCAATATGAAATCAGGTCATACATCTCTAATTTTACATCAATATGAAATCAGGTCATACATCTCTAATTTTACATCAATATGAAATCAGGTCATACATCTCTAATTTTACATCAATATGAAATCAGGTCATACATCTCTAATTTTACATCAATATGAAATCAGGTCATACATCTCTAATTTGTTCATGTCGGAAACTTTTGAACCTATATGGCATAATAATAAATTGAATGTTAAATAGTCTCGTGACGATTAGACGCAGAATATATTTGTCCCAGTAATGACATAATAATACAATGCAAATGAGGCGAATCTAGTGGATAGCATTTAGTTGTCTTTTAAATAGAGGCAGAGGCGATAAGGCGGAATAAAATTACAATAAAATTGATATCGGCTGTGATTGAGCAACACACCACGTACAGACGGGCGGGCTCATTTCCATTCATGTTCTCTTCATGTCGGCCTTGCTTCACATTCAATAAATAGATTATTTATTTAGTATCACATTTATTTATAACATGTACGTGTTTATCTCAATAACACAATATTTATTTATTGAACACTTTTATTGCAAATACAATCTGGCGGGCTTATTGCCATCTCTTCCAACCAACCAGACAAAAGTAAATGAGGCAAGTTACGTGGTCGCATAAATCATTCAAATGACTATCAATCCCCACGAAATCCATAAACACATACGTGAGTATATGTCCACGGACCCCACAAAGACGGACAATCACTCGAACATTATTTTTCATATAAAGTGAGATATCATCAATCAAAAGAAAAGGAAGGGATGGTGGAGAGAAAAGGAAAAGAAAAATCAGGAATGAAACACGTTATTTTACTGACCAGAAATTAAGAGTTTTTTCAATCACTTCTTAAAGCATGCTAAGGACGGAGCGAGTCTTATATTGGTTTGTAACTGATTCCAGAGTCTCGCTGCATGAACAGTAAAGGACAAAGTAAAAAAAGAGGAGTGGTGAACTGGAAAGGTCGATAAACAATTTCTGTTTGAGCAATACTAAATGTTGTCCTCTATCACACATTCTACTCATATTCACACTGTATTGTAAGACTTTCTTCATTCATTCGTTATTCATGCCCAAACTATATCAGAGAGTATTCTTCTTCATTTAACTTAATACATTAATGTCACATTCATTCCTAATCAATTTATTCCGTATTCTGTCATAAATTGTCCCCCCACATATGCATTTCGACGAAAATCAGTGTACAAATTGCTACACAATTTATTCCTTTCCTTTCACTGTTTTTCACGTCCACGTTTCACTCATATACATCAAAGTCGGTACGAGAATACTGTCTGGACTGACATTTTAGCTAATTTTGACACTGTCAGCTTCAAGTATATATGTTTACGTGCCCCATTGACTTTATTTATTATCGCTACGCGCCGTTAGATATCACTCGGAACTCTTCCGTCATCTGAGAAAATAGTAATATTTTTACTGAAATTAGAATTTAAAGTTAAATTCCGTACAAACTTGTCGTAGCTTCCTTAAATAAGGAAGTAACGTGCTATCGCTATCTCTGTTGAACGTTTAAAGCATGTGAAATCCGACTTGAAAAATAAATAAAGAAATTTTAAGGATATACAGTCA
Organism: Odontocerum albicorne; assembly: GCA_949825065.1. NCBI lineage: Eukaryota > Metazoa > Arthropoda > Insecta > Trichoptera > Odontoceridae > Odontocerum > Odontocerum albicorne. The sequence goes on along the minus strand of OX463840.1, from coordinate 5,364,561 downwards.
AACCTCGGGTCACGAACGCCTCTAGTCACGAACAAATCGGCTTACGAACACAATTTCCGAACAAATGTTGACTCGACCTGCGTACAATGTCTCGGCTCACGAATTAGTTGTAACGGCGCATTACGCAATTACGCATTAGTTGTTCTCAGGTGCCCGCGTTGTGAACATTGTTTGTCGTTGCGTTCGTTGTTCTTGATACAATTTTTTTTTGCTTTTTATATATATATAATATACAGTATAATAGGTTAGTCAAAAAGTTTTGAAAGCGGCATCTGGAGCAGTAGAAAAACCAAAATTTCTACGCCATTTTAATATTTCATCTTTCATAAGAACGTACTCAAAATTTCATTTCGATCTGTCAATTCATTCTTTGTTTACAAGCCATTTGAAGTTGACGTGTCAGTGTATTTTTTAACAATGGAAAAATCCGAATATCGTGCAGTGATTAAATTCTTTGTTTTGGAAGGTTTATCGGCTACTGAGATCCATGCAAAGATGGTGAAAGTATTAAAGGAGTCTTCTCCTTCATTTCCAACCGTTCACCGATGGGTTTTGGAGTTTAAGCGTGGACTTACAAGCGTTGAAGACGATCCACGCTCAGGACGTCCAAAAAGTGCATCAACACCAGAAATCATATAGAAAATACAGGATATGGTTTTGGAAGATCATCGATCGACTGTGGATGTAATAGCTGACACCATAGGCATCTCACATGGAACAACATGGCATATTTTGGTTGAAGTTTTGGGTTTCAAAAAACTGTGTGCACAATGGGTGCCGCATTTGCTAACAATGCAACAAAAACACGTTCGAATGCGACTTTCTGAGCAACATTTGGAGCAATTTCGAAAGGATAAAAAGGATTTTCTGCGTCGATTCATCACTATGGATGAGACTTGGGTCTACCACCATGATCCTGAATCAAAACAAGAGGCTAAGGAGTGGTGTGAACCAGGCACTTTGACTCCGAAGCGAGTTCGTGTCCAGAAATCGGCCAAGAAGGTGTTAGCGTCATTTTTTTGGCATGCAAAAGGAATTTTATTGATAGATTATCTCCAAACTGGTAAGACAATCAACTCTGATTATTATTGTGACCTTTTGGACCAGTTGGATGAAAAAAATTGTGAAAAAAGACCCGGTTTGCAGAAGAAAAAAATCATTTTTCATCAAGACAATGCACCTGCTCACACAGCTCAAAAAACCATCGCGAAAATCAGTGAATTGGGGTACGAATTGTTGCAGCATCCACCCTATTCGCCAGATTTAGCTCCCTCTGACTTCTGGCTGTTCTCACACCTCAAAAAATTCCTTCGTGGAAAGCATTTTTCATCAAACGAAGAGGTTATAGCCGTCATAGAGGAGTATTTTGCTTGCCTTCCAGAAAGTCACTTCCGTGATGGGACAACAAAGTTGGAAGATCGTTGGACCAAGTGTATTGATCTTATGGGAGACTATACTGAGCAATAAAAGTGATTTCCCCCCAAAAAAAATGTATTTTCATTTCCGCTTTCAAAACTTTTTGACTAACCTAGTATATAAAATATACTTTGTATTAAATAAACCCTCATTATAGCTCCCAAGAAAATGAAGTGTTAGTGACAGTGGTGTAAAGAAACGAAGTATTACAGTAGAAACGAAGAAAGAAATAATAACTAAACATGAGAATGGTGTTCGTGTTTCTGATCTCGCCAAACAGTACGACATGGCTATATGTTCCTCCTCGACTATCTACCTGTGCCAGTAACTATCAACCACAAAGGTAAAGTTATAGTACTGTATGTTTTATATTATATATTTTTGCCACACATAAATACATAAGTCAACAAACAATATGTTTCTGGGGCGGGCGAACGGATTAATTGTATTAAAATTAATTTCAATGGGAAGAATTGTTTCGGTTTGCGAACATTTCGGCTCGCGAACGGAATCAAAGAACGAATTAAGTTCGTAACCCGAGGTAACACTGTAAATCTCTCTCGTATGAGAGCACTAATTACATATATTTTCCTCATTTCTCATTCTGAGAACGCCAATAAATGTATGCTTCACTTAACACCATGCTAATTTGTCATACCGAAGATGACTTCGTGGTTAATTGTTATAATTAAGGCGGTAAAAAAGTCGCGACAAAAACCATAATTGATCAGACAAATAAAAAGATGGCGTGTATTGTATAAACAATTTAGCAACAATGAGACAACGCGACTAAATAAGACGCAGCGAGATCAAATAGGACGGAAAAGGATATGCCATTTCCTGACCGATTGTTCTGTCCTGCGAAGGCCGAAAAATACGGCGAGGAATTTGAGGAAGCGGTTTCGACGGGAATATTAAGACGATGGGATGATTATATAACATAACGATGCAACATCTACCATATACAGTGTCCAGGGTGAATAAACCGATAATCGTCAAACGCCAATATGATGAGTATCGAAAAGCGTCATCATGTATTTTTGAAAGCCATTTTACATATATTACTTGGATATGTTATTATTTAAGACTGACTGAATCATAACTTTAATAAGTTTGCAAAGTCACTCCAGCTTCTGGTGGCCTATCATAATTTGCATAAGGGCTAAGACTCCCACAATTATCAATTAATCAATTAACGGTCGTATTACAGATGCCCTTCGAATCAAATTTGTCCGTATATTTTGAAAAAAATGACTAATATAGTATGTTCCTTACTATTTTTTAATATTTATTTTACACACGACAAGAAAGAGGGAGGGAGTTCTATGTGATCCGAAAATGCCAGTAAAGTCAAAAGGAAAAGTATACCAAACGATTGTCAGACCCGCACTCCTCTATGGCTCCGAATGCTGGACGATGTATAACTCTTACTCTAGGCAACTAGAAACTGCTGAAATGCGCATGCTAAGATGGTCAGCTGGTGTGTCCCTAAGAGACAAAATACAAAGCTCACGCATTCGTGGAAGCCTAAGTGTTACAGACATCAACAGCAAGATGGAGGAGAGGCGATTGAGATGGTATGGGCACGTTGGACGCAGAGCACCCGATCACATTGTGAACCAGGCAATCTCCATGGATCTTCCTCGAATAACAACCAGAGGAAGACCAAAGAATTCATGGGTGGTGCAAAAAGATAACCTGATGCAGAGGCACGGCCTGGGGGACGTAGTCCGGGACAGAAGAGCATACAACCTGAGGACGAGGAGAGCTGACCCCAACAGTCTTCGCAGACAGTGAGTTGGGATGGAGCCAGGGAGAAGAAGACTACAAGAAATATACATAATTTGCGAAAAAACAACAGGTAATTTAATTCGGACACAATTTTAATGGATCTGGGTTTGTTGCCTTTCATTTGTCGTGTCCCCAGTAAACTAGGCTTTTGCCTGTATCTCACTGAGGACATATGGAATGAAAAAATAAATCGATACTTCTGTACGATTTTGGATCACGTAAAACCCCGTTGCACATTCTCATCAACCTGACAAACAGTGACACTCAATTACATATGTATACATTACGCGAAATCAAACTCCTCACACTTCATCACTCCAGACAGACCAAAACATTCATCCCACAATATACCGCACACAATCATAAAGCAAAAAAAAAAACAGGTATACAAAAATATAAATATAAAACAACAATAAGCACCACACTCAAGAGCTCACACAATCCTCTTCCACAAGTCATTCCTCTTGCAAGCCCAAGTACTCAAACTCCTGTCGCAATAACAACCACGCTTCGATCGACTGTCTCAACTGTTTTCCTCCCTTTACCTTTATTGAATTCGGCACCCCATTGTGTCATGGGAGCTAAATAGGCATATTGCTTTCGGGCATTTGATCAGTTGCCATGCGTGTCATGTGTCTCTGCTGAGTCTGCATCTTCCCTTCCTCTCGATGATAGTGCCAGAGATTGGATTTGAGATGTAAATTTTAGTAGTAAAAATGCCTCTTGATAACCACCTTCATCTTCTTCATATCATGCTTCATCACTTCGAAAAAGGATGTACTACAGCACAGTCATTACGCGATCTCAACGAACTCTTTGGTGAAGGAGCAATCGGTGAAAGCCAAGTTCGAAAATGGGTCAATCTTTTCAAATCCCGGACCAGCATCCTTGTTGTCAAATGTTCGTCTTCTTCCACGGTCATCTAAAGAACCTGATCATCAAAAGCAGATGTACGACATCTTCCTTCCTCGTCTTTAAAGCTTATATCGCCGGATTTGAAACGATTGAACCATTTTTGAACTTGAATTTCACCGATCGATCCATCACTAAACAGTAGTATTAAGATCGAACTATGAATTCGGGCTTTATAGTATTAAGGTCGAAATATGAATTCGGGCGTAAGAGTTGTGAGAGAAGGTTGTATGGATGTAGAAGAGGGTAAAGATGTGTGTCGAGATAGGAAATTCTGGCACTTTGTCCTCTCTCCCTACCCCAAGAGGGAAATTGTAGGTATGTAATTCCAAACACTATGGATTGTCCTAATTGCCCACAGAATTACCTACATCATACATGAATGCTTTTTTAACATTGAAATTCATCACGGAGCTATTCACCAAATTAAAAGGAGTAAAGAACTATAGTGGAAAGAGATAAAAAATATCAATTATATTTCGATCACGCCCGTTTTCTTACGTATCCTTAAAGATGAGGAAGGGTAACAGTTGTATCCGCTTCCTTATAAGCTCAAATCTTTAAAATGACACCAAATAACCGCTACACTTTGGGCAAAATGCGTCCAACTATCACGTTTCATAATAATATACGAGTACATTAAAACGTTAAGAATGAAATTAGCAACGAAAATGTTGTCTTAACCAAATCTATCCGAAAAATATAAGTCTAATATCTGGACAACTTACATAATAAACCTGTATCAACGTTAAAATAAAATAAAACGAACTTCGACTCAGGACTATTGAGCTTATGGCATGATGGTTGTATTTTACTTATGCATGTTTTATGATCTCTACCCCATGCAGGGACAACATGGGGTGGTTTTATTTTTTGCCATAAAACTTTAAAATCGTTGGGAGATGGCGTATGTCGCATGTATCGTAATTTACAGTTATCCATGGCATCAAAAAAGCCGTGGGTTCGTGAAACAGACAAATATGATTAATGTCTCTCAGCATCCCTGTCATAACCTTCGCATCTTCAGCTTTTTGATGTCTCAATGGCTCAATAATTTAAAAATTCTACCACAGCACAAGCAATATTCTCGACAAGCATCAAATACATACACATCACCACGCTGTTTCCATGTCGGGGTACATAGAAAGGAATGAGCGCCAAATTTTTCTATCGCGCATTTCGCCTCTTCTACATTTTTTTAAGAATAGACATGACCGAAGTCATAGATACCCTTGAAAACTAGGCGGTAAAAGTGCCTGTGTCGTTCGAGGGGAGTAGCACAGCGCGGGGTTCGAACCGACGACCTTCCACACGAAGTCCAGTGCGTTACCGCGCGGCTATGCACATTAATACGTCTTCCCATACAACTTCTACGATTTCTCTGACTTTTTATATTTCATTTCCTCAAAATATCATCCACTTGAGCCAACCATACTTTCCTTGGTTTTCCTCTACCACGCTTTCCACACACATTCGAACTGTACATTTGTTTTCTTCGCAGCACACATTTTTCGCTTCTTCCACATATTTCTGAAATAACGATTTATCTAACTTTTTTAAATTTCTTTCTTTCAAAACTTTATTCAATTTATTCTACCATACTTTCCTTGGTCTTCTTCTATCATACCATTCACTCACATTTGCACTGTATAGTTGTTTTGTTGGTCTTCATTCATTCGTTCTATACGCCCAAATCATCGCAGAGTGGTCTTCTTGATATTAATAAACGTATAACAGCCGTAAGTTGACACACTTCATTCCATATTCCATCATATACTATATTGTCACCCCGTGTATTCTTCTCAATGCACGCATTTATACAGTATTTATTCGACTCCTTTCAGTATTTTTCCACTTCCACGTTTCACTCACATACGTATATCATCAAAAATGCAACATGCTGTTAAATTGCAAAAAGAAATATGTCAAGGAGTTGTATGTCTTCATTTCGCCTTCTTTCACACATTGACACTATTTTTTATATCTTCATTTCGCCTTCTTTCACACATTGACACTATTTTTATGTCTTCATTTCGCCTTGTTTCACACATTGACACTATTTTTTATATCTTCATTTCGCCTTCTTTCACACATTGACACTATTTTTTATGTCTTCATTTCGCCTTCTTTCACACATTGACACTATTTTTTATGTCTTCATTTCGCCTTGTTTCACACATTGACACTATTTTTTATATCTTCATTTCGCCTTCTTTCACACATTGACACTATTTTTTATGTCTTCATTTCGCCTTATTTCACACATTGACACTATTTATTTATCTAAATACACGCATCTCCACAGCATTAATCTAAATTTTATCTTTCTTCTGATAAATCCAAGTGTCACGGTAATTGAATACAAATTAAAAATATATCTCAAGTCTGCTAATTTCCAACCCATTAAATCGTCTTTAGAGACAAATCATTCGATTTTACCATTGAAATACAAAAACCACAAGAAAGAAATAACAAACAAAACGAACAACCGCGAAATGTACTCACTCATGTACAAGAGGTTCCGATGTAGTGGAATATCAGAGAGGAGAGGAAACACCGTTATTATCATCTGAGGCTGTAGTCAGTGCTAGGTGCCGCGTACGCCGTGTGAAGTTTTCAAGATAAATTACCGGACCTTCGGGGGCAATTTCACGCAACTTTGTGAGGAGACAGCTTCAAGTAATTGCCCTGTGTTGCAAAACCCGCTCTGTGCCGGTTTACTAAGTCCATTTAAAACATTTTCACTTCAACTCGGGAGTTTCAGGTACGATTCCTGATATATCCGAAAAAATATATTCCCAGTCTGGCAACATCTCTCGTACACACTTAACGTGTGAGAGTGGTGTTAATGAATAAATTTCAAGTGCATTTTTATATAGTCTCTTTAGCTATTTCCGGATGTCTAAAGAACACTATCTGGAAAAACAAGTATATGAACATCCGAAACAAAATGAGGATATACAAGACCTGTGTCCCCGCCCCATAATGACATACAGCATAAAGTCCAGAGCCGACACTGTGAGAAAAAAAATCACGCGGGACCAAACAAACTGACCGTTAGGATCCCCCCGACACGCTAGTTGCACCAACTTTGAAACACAAAAATTCCCCCGGCCTCAAGAGCCCTTGTAACCTTAGTTTCTGGATGACCCTCGTACTACTCGTATATATGGTATTTACTATGTTCATAATCAAGTGAATTAAAAGCAATTTTTATCAAAAAGCAAATTTGTAATTTTTTATTTTTGATTTACTCGTGTTATAATTTTTTTTTTATTTTGTACATGATAGTTTTTCCGTTTTGATGTTTTTTTAATAATGTTATTGTTTGTTATGTGATATGATTTCAAGTTTATTTAATTACTGTTTTAAAGATTTAATAAACTCCAATATTACTTGATGGCTCTATTATACCATTACATAAAACTGTTAAAAACCTAGGAGTGCTAATAGATAACACTCTCTCATGGCGAGATCAAATAAATGAGGTAAGCCGAAGGATCTTCTTCAGCCTTCATTCCCTTAAAGTGTTGCAAAGATTTCTACCAACTAAAACCAAAATTTTACTCGTACAATCTCTGCTCTTTCCGATTCTGGACTATGCGGACGTATGTTACTTGGATGTTACAGAGGAACAGCTGGACAAATTACAGCGTCTTCAAAATGTGTGCCTAAGATTTATTTTCAACCTACGAAAGTACGATCATATAACTTCATACCAGAAGGCATTGAACTGGTTGAATGTTAGAAATAGACGCCAAATTCACATACTGTCTCTATTGTATAATATCCTTAACTGTCCCGCCGCACCCTCTTATCTCGCCGAAAATTTTCAGCGTCTTTCCAATCATGGATTAGCGCTACGCTCAAACAGAGATTGTTTATTGGCCTTTCCAGTTCACCGCTCTTATTTTTTCACGTCGTCCTTTACTGTCCATGCAGTGAGACTCTGGAATCAGTTACAAACCAATATAAGACTCGCTCCGTCCTTGGCATGCTTTAAAAAGCGACTGAAAAAACTTTTAATTTCTAGTCAGTAAAATAACGTGTTTCATTCCTGATTTTTCTTTTCCTTTCCTCTCCACCATCCTTTCCTTTCCTTTTGATTGATGATATCTCACTTTATATGAAAAATAGTGTTCGGGTGATTGTCCGTCTTCGTGGGGTTTGTGGGCATGTTCTCACGTATATGTTTATGGATTTCGTGGGGATGGATAATCATTTGAATGATTTATGCGACCACGTAACTTGCTTCATTTACTTTTGTCTGGTTGGTTGGAAGAGATTGCCGCCTGGCAATAAGCCCGCCAGATTGTATTGCAATAAAAGTGTTAAATAAATAAATAAATAAATAAAGATTTCAAGTTTATTTAATTACTATTTTAAAGATTTCAAGTTTCTTTAATTACTCCAAAGCAAGATGAGGATATACAAGACCTGTGTCCGCCCCATAATGACATACAGCATAGAGTCCAGAGCCGACACTGTCAGAACCAAAAATCTCCTTCGAACCAGCGAAATGAAGGTACTCAGGAGTATCGCTGGCAAACTCCTTCGTGATAGAGTACGAAATACAGAAATCCGAAGGATGTGCGAAGTTGAAGATATTGTCAGATGGGGAAGACAGAGAAGAAGGTTCTGGAACGAACATGTATCCAGAATGGCGGAACCAAGAGGCGTAAGAATGTCCAGGGACAGTATCCCCCAAGCAAGCAGACCTCCAGGACGACCTCCCAAAAGATGGAAAGACAGCTGGCAGTCGACGTCACAAGAGGGAAAAAATGATGCAGGACCATAACAGGCCAACAGGCCTAAAATAAGAAGAAGTATTTAATGAGCTAACTCTCCTCACGAGCATACTAACTCGGGACTCGAACCCACTAATATGGAACAAATCACTTCTGGCAGCTATAGCAGCGCCCTAGCGTATCACGTACATATTACACTTTCGTTGTATATAGTACAACCTTATGGAATTATTGCCTATATCTCTACCAACTAACAAGACTGATGTTTATGAGATCTTAAGTGAAAACAAGACTGAAGTGTTTTTGAATAAATCTAGTTTCGAGCCTTCGTATTAGAAAACAGACGTCTTACCAACTAGGTCAGTTTATGTTCGGTAGTATTTCCAACAAGTGTAATAACGAACTGCGAGTTCCATGCTTACTTCAGTGTTATAAATCCATTGGCTCATTAAATGGGATTTGGGACGACCAAGGTCCGAGTGAATGTGATGGAATACAAGTAGCCTGAACGAGTGGACTTGTTCTTGCTAAATAATTAGTTGTAAGAATTGTTATCTAGTTATAAGTAGTGTGTATGTAGGTGTTAATTATTTCTAAGAAATCATATATTAAGATAGTAATTTTTTTTAATAAAAATGACATGTAGGAAAATAAGATTAAGTAAGTTCATAAATTATAATATATAAATAAGATTAGTTAAGTAATAAATTTGTATATAGGTATAGCCATGACAAATATTTGGCAATATTTTACTTTGTTTGATAAAAAAAAAGGAAATTGAAGATAATATTGCCTCCTCGTCACGCTATTCAATATGTTCGCATTAACAATCAGAATAGTTTGTATTGTATTAGACTTGTGGTGTATTGCACAGAACTACTAGCGGGATTATTTCAATGTGGCAATCTCTTCCAACCAACCAGAAATATATTTTAATATTTTAAGTGACAACCAGACTAGAATACTTTTAACAAAAAATAGATGTTCCAACGGGAATCGAATCCGCAATCTCCAGGTTAGTAGACAGTCGTCTTACAAACTACGAACTGAAGGGATTAAGGGTAAATATTGACTTAAAACTGTGTTAAGTAAGATGAAAAAGAGCATTCTGAGAATGTTTGGGCATGTGGAACGAATGAATGAAGATTAACAAAACAAATATACATTGCAAGTATGAGTGGAAAGCGTGGTAGAGGAAGACCAAGGAAAGTATAGTTTGACCAAATGTATGATATTTATAAAGAAGTCAATGTAAAAAGTCAGAGAAATCATTGTAGCTGTATGAGAAGATGTATGGATGTTGAAAAGGCGAAAGAAGTGTCTCGCGATATGAAAGGGTTCTCTGTCTACCCCGACAGGGAGACCACATCATGATATGTATATGTTTGTAAGTAATAACTAAAATTATGAGAGGTAAAAATCTTGAAGAACTCGTGTTTTGAGTGCCCTTCAGGAACTTAAGGTTGAAGCACTCTTAAGTAACTCCGTCATTCAAACTCTTGAGGGTGTTTTTCACTAAATGTTGCTACACAAAATATGGGAATACATTTTTTAACTCACAGCATTTTTAGCACTTCTTTAATTTGTATGTGCCCTTTAAGTAAAATTTGATTCTACTGTTATACCATATATAGTCGGTATTATGCACAAGGGTACAACCCACTTTAAATCAGTTATATTTTATAACTGAGGAAATACGAGTTTATATCCATTTTGTGTGAGTCTGTATAGAACAAAAAAACTTTATTGCATAATTTATAATCATCGCCATGTCCCTATTAGGTCATAGTAAAAGAAAAGATATCTGAGAGAAAAGACCAGGTCATGTGTAATATCATATTACGAGTATAAAGGCTTATCACTCATCTCTTTTTCATAACTTGATTCATTTGGTCACGCCACGTTTAAAGGTACTCCAAACTTCTCGCACCATATTTACTTCTTTTTTTAGTCATTTATTTATTTATTATTACACATGACAAGAAATATAAATAATTTGCGAAAAAACAACAGCTAATTTAATTTGGACATACAATTTTTATTTTGATCTGGGTTTGTTGCCTTTCATTTGTCGTATCCCCAGTAAACTAGGCTTTTGCCTGTATCTCACTGGGGATATTAAGGATGAAAAAATAAATCGATACTTCTTTCCGATTTTTTATTACAAAAAAAACAAAACCCCGTTGCACGTTCTCATCAACCTGACAAACAGTGACACTCAATTACAACTGGAAACATCATGCGAAATTAAACTCCTCACACATCATCACTCCAGAAAAACCAAAAATATTCATCCCACAATATACCGCACACAATCATAAGAATAAAAATAAAAACAAAAATATACAGAAACACAAATACAAAACAACAATAAGAAACCCACACTCATTTACTAACCGCATAGTTTATTTTTGTGAATATTTCATCATTCATTCTTTCCACGTGGCCGAACCATCTCAATGCTCCAAAGATGTAATTTAACTATAAAATACCCTTTTAAAGGGACTGATATTTTTGCACATGCAGGACTGATACTTGAATGTTTTTTTTTCGATATTTAAAAGAAATAAATAAAATATTTTGTGGGTTGGGTCTTATTTGCATAATAACGTTCATAAAGTCGAATATATGCAAAAATGAACCAAGATATAAAACAAAAAAATCTATAATCCTGTGCGTATATTACATGGTTAAATTACATACATACATACCGTCACACAATTTCCCTGTCGGGGTAGACAGAGATAACAAAAGGTCACACGTTCCTATCTCGACATCCATACAAATTTTATTTTACGATTTCTTTGACTTTCTACATTTCCTTCTTGCAAAATATAATTGATCCAACCATACTTTACTTGATCATGCTCTCACATGCCTTCCACTCACATTTGCACTATTTCTCTGTTTTATTGGTATTTCTTCATTCATTCGTTCCACATGCCCAAAATATCTCAGCGTGTTCTTCTATTAGAATTATATAAAATCAATTATATTATAATAAAATAATATTAGAATTATATTAAGGAATGAAAAGTGAAAGAATGATACGTATTACCTTAAGATAAAATATATGAATAATAATTTAAAACTTAGGAAAAAAAATACATCACACTTAAGTTCACATTCATCCCTGACTTCATTTCGTATTCTGTCATACCTTGTCATTCCATGTATTCTTCTGAATGCACGCATTGCAACAGTATTTATTCGATTATTTATTCACACGTCTACGTTTCACTCCCAGTCAAAATTGGCACCAAAATATCATTGTGGACTTGGTTTATTCTATAAGAATGCCTCAATTCTGTATGTGTTCAAATATAATATATCAAACCAGTAAAATGTGTATTCAATGGTTGAATTCCGTGTAAAAAAATCACACAAGCCAGTACAAAGCGACGATGTTTCCTCAAATACATCAATACATGCTGAGTGGATCCTTTTTATATAACACATACGTCAATACGGACTGGCACAATCGAATATTTTTTAGCCGAGTAACCGGATAACACAAGGGTAGAATAGAACACGACAACAGCGCTGACTTCATAATTATTGTATTACACATAACAATTCAACTGTAGAATTTCTTCTTCATTAGTTTGGAGGCAATTGAGATGGTATGGGCACGTTGGACGCAGAGCACCTAATCACATTGTGAACCAGGCAATCTCCATGGATCTTCCTCGAATAACAACCAGAGGAAGACCAAAGAATTCATGGGTGAGCTGACCCCAACAGTCTTCACAGACAGTGAGTTGGGATGGAGCCAGGGAGAAGAAGAATTTCTTCTTCATTAGTTGAGCTTCGATTGTCTGCCATTATTTTAAGGAAGAAAACAGCAAATTGATCCAAAAAGTATCCTGTTTGGTATTTGTATGCTTTTAGGACCACAAATTAACAGTTTGATACTTTTGTACATTCATGACCACAATTTTACATTATTTCTGGCCACTTGGAAGAGAAATAGCTTTATATTCGCCATTTTGTACTGTTTACAACAAATGTATTATATTATACACATTCGTGGCCTAGTAGGTAAGACGCTTGTCTGCCACCCGGAGGTTGCGGGTTTGATTCCCGTTGAAACCCAGAGTTTTTTAAAAAGGATTCCAGTCTGAGTGTCACTTACCCCTTTTAATCCCCAGAATATTTTGCATAAAATTTACGAAAAATACCAGCATTTTTTGGCAAAAAAAAACAGTAGTTTATATTTTATTTTTTTATATCAGTTAATATTTAGTTTTGAAACCTATTTTTGTGGAGACCTCCCTGTATGATAGTGTAAAATAATAATTAATTTTCATATTTCATAAAAGAAAAATATTTTAATTTTTTTTATTCAACATAAAAACTTGTATGAAAACTTTGAGGCCGATGATCGGCCCCGTGGGATTTTTCGCATACCTTAGTTGGGGCCGATAATCGGCCCCGTGGGATTTAAAGTGTTAAGGCCTTTTCAACATATTTTTGGTTAGCTGGAAAATATTGGCACATGGCAATAAGCACGCCAGGTTGTACTGTATACAACAAAAGTATTATAGTACTAAAATTTTACTATATTATTTATAGTTAAGGCATTAACATTGTGGAGTTTTAAAGACATTGTAATTTGTTTTATCTAACATTGTTTATTCCACTTTATGTAACGGTATAAACCTACCGGTTTCAAGGTTTTCGCCTCATCGTCAGGGAAGTACAAAAAAATATTTGGATATTACGGACGAACAGTAGCGCAAATTTAATTGGTTATTCATCTTATTATTCTTCTTCTTTTCCTTATCCCATCCATTTAAGGTCGGCTACTGGGTCGACGGTCATTGGATATTAAACTATTTCACCAAAATTTATTTGATACGAACGAGTTGATTTCACACTTTCTCTTAATAGTTAAGTCAAGTAATAATGGATTCGAGTCCCGAGCCTGCTCTCCATATGGCGCTATATAAATTGTCCTTTTTATAAACATAATTATTAAAATGGAATATTTTAATATTAAACATAAATAACCGAAAACGATTTCTTCATGTAAAAAAAATGGCCTCCGTTTCGAAATTGAAAAAAATGTACCGATAAATAAGTCTACCAGACACATTTGTTTAACACTTATATGTTATTGTGTGTCAAGAAGTCGAAGACGCTTTTTTTCCATTTCCATATATCTTAACCGCAGACGTCTGTTAAACCTACACACACCAAACGAAGATACATCTGAATCTAATTGCGCTACAAAAAGCAAGAGAAGAGGCGAATGTTAACAGTCAACTATTATTTATAAAAAAATAAAAACAGAAAACGATAACAGTGAAGCTATATCACTCATAATAATTATTATTTAGTATGTACTCGTATACCGACTGGAAGCATTCGAAATGTGGATGCACCGAAGAATGCTACGGATACCCTGGACGGATATGGTCAGCAACACAAGCGTTCTTCAAAGAGCCAAAGTTGATAGAGAGTTGCTGACTAAGATTAAAATCCGAAAGGTGTCCTATTTGGGTCATGTGCTTAGAGGAGCAAAGTATAAATTACTGCACCTGATCATCCAAGGCAAAATTGAGGGTCGAAGAGGTGTTGGCAGGAAGCAAATCTGTTGGGCCCGCAATATACGTGATTGGACTGGTATAAGGAGCGTCGGGGATCTTTTTTGGGTTGCCGGGGACAAAGATGTCTACTCTCAGGTGATATTCAACGTTGGGGGACCCTGACATGACACTGGGAAGAAGAAGAAGTATGTATACTCTTCAACAAATCAGATGTTGTCCACAATTAACTATTAATTATTCTCTAACTGTGGAGAGAAAGTACTCTACCATAAAAGTCAACCATACTGGTCATTCGTTGCTGGGCCTCGTAGTTGAGGATATCCTCGCCATTCCAACGTCAAATCAGTTGGAAGGCGAAGCTGTATCGTGGAGTTTTTTTTTTTAAGTAAGTGATCCATTGCACACCAGCAAACTCACCGGACACACCACTGTACTGGGTTCAAAGACACACCGAAGTGAGATAGATGATCGGAGCACAGCGGCATGTTTTTTTCCCTCTTTTTAAAGTATAGATAAGACCGAAGTTATAGGTTTCCTTGTACCCCCGAATACTAGACGTAAAAAATGCCTGTATCATTCGAGAGGAGTAGTAAAGCGCGGAGTTCGAACCGAAAACCTTCAGCACGTAGTTGTATGAAGCTAGAAGTGACAATGTATCACAGAATACGGAATGAAGTGATAAGCGATGAATGAGAATTTAAGGCTGATGTGTTAAGTAAGATGAACAAGAGCACGCTGAGATGGTTTGGGCTTGTGGAACGAATTAATGAAGAAAGACTAACAAAACAGACATATAGTGCAAATGTGAGTGGAAGGCTTGTGAGAGAAAGATCAAGGAAAGTATGGTTGAATCAAGTTAATGATATTCTGAAAGAAACGTAGAAAGTCAGATAAATCGTAGAAGTTGTATGAATTTAGAAGAGGCTAACGACGTGTGTCGAGATAAGAAAATCTGGCGCTCTATTCTCTCTGCGTACCCTAACAGGGAAATGGCGTGATGGTGTGTGTATATGTATATTTCCTCAGATTGCTATGGATTTTTCGAAAAGCTTATACCTATAAATGCGACAACCTTTTTTTCATTTATTTTTTTAATGAGTTGACCGGTTTAGCGTATTGAAAGAATTTTCGACTACTTTGCCTTCTGTTCAGACATTCTGGACTTTTTTAACTTGGCTCCTGGTATATTAAAAATACATTTTTTCCTTGTTTGTCAATCCAATTCAGATTTCTTATTGTGAAACACATTAAAACTTGTAAAAATAATTAATTAGATTACATAATCACTATGTCCTTTCGATCTGGTTTTTTTATGTTACTGATAATTGAGAATGAATATGTTATTATATATTTTCTATTTTTTTCTTTGCTATATTTTGTACCTCTGTAACCTAGCGAAAACAAGACAGGTATTAAAATAACTTTTGTTTGTTTATTAAACTGATAATTTCCTTTACAAAATATATAAGAAAATGTGAAGTTTTGATCCGTCTTACATTTAAAATTAAATCAAGATATCTCAAGGAATTTCACGTAACGTTATTTTCTCTATAAAAGCATATTAATTGTATAACCTATAATCTTGAGTAGACTCCGATGACAAACAACCTACGTTTTTCTCACAATTATAAATCATTTATTTATTTCAAAATCGTGCAATTCTTCTTAAATTAGTTTTGACAAAGTAAAAAGGACAAGTATAGAAGCATAAATAATATACGAGTATAAATCATTTTGGTTAACGAATCTATCAAAAGTAAATACTTCCTGGAATAACGTATAATATATATTGAAATAAAATCATTAACATGTGCTTTATTGGTCGAAACAAGCCCTTATCATAGTTGGTAGCAATCCTAAAAGCTTTATTTCATATTACGATTAAAAGTTTTGAAGTTTATGTACAGTTTACGTGTGGGTCTTGCGTAGATGGCAAATTCTCACCGAAAGACCCAGATGTTCCGATAAATAGCTTACCTGCTCCTTCTTTCGAGGGTGAGGCGAAACAAGCTGCAAGAAATCATTGTACATTAAAAATAAAACTCACCTATAAAGTAGAGTAGAAGCGTAGCCTTCCAAATCATCGTGAACTCTTTTTTATGAATTCCCGGTCGTTGTTGAATTATGATGATGTTTAAAGCACTACAGTGCTATTCCCCATCTTTAACAGCTTCAAATAGTCTTGAATCCTTTAAAAAATATTCCTTCAGTTCACTGATTAAAACAAACAAATATTGACGTTCAAATGTAAAAATAAAAACAATCCTAAAGTTTATTAAACTTTTACACAACTATAATGAACTTTTGGAATGTTTAAATCCAAAAAGAAAACACGATTTAAAACTAAAGACAGGATTTAAGTTATAAATTCAATACTTAAGCGAAAGTTTTGAATAAAAGCGTTGAAGCAACGTGATAAATTTACTACAGTAATTTAGTTTGACAGCTGATCTCAGTGCAATTCGATGGCACGATTGAGCGAACTCTACACGTGAATCGAATGCATATACACACTTAAGTGTCACTCACAACACTCACACTTCAAAATAGTTCGAATTTTTTTTAAAACAATCTTTTAAAAGTATTTACAATTATTGAAAAGAAATTTATTTCTTTTTCGTAAAATGTCTTCTTGGCAGCTTTTGTAGCTGTCAGCGCGGGAAAGTGAACGAATCGTCTTTCGGAATTTGTTCGATTTATATATAATTTTCGATTGATTCAACACATGATGATATTTGTGGTTATTTGCTGGAGTTTGTTTATGAAATGTGGAAGCGGCGCAAAGCGGCTTCCGTCGCGGGACGAGAGACGGTAATGTCGCGTGTGTGGAGCGAAGGCTCGGCGCTGCGCACGCGCGCTCTGTGGCGCGGTCTCGGGCCGGACTGGCGGGCGGGTATCGACCCGCCTGCGCACGCCTGCGCCCTCCCCAGCCCTGCGCCGCTCCCCTCTTCCCTTCAACACCGTACGCTTTGCCTTACTACGCGCACTGGCGCCCCGAACTTGTTAAGGGATTCTTACCACTTTTTAGGGGGCTCAGGAACATCTTGACAACTGCCTCCTATTTCGGGATTATCTAAGACCGTTTCTCACTCCTAGAATACAGTACACGTTAAATTGGTTACTTTTGGTCGAGATTTAGTCGTAAGACATAAATCGGAGTTATTTTCATTTTTTTTTCGTGGTTTAAATAAATATTTATTAATTTATGTTTACTTTCATGAATATCACATTTAAGTAAAACCCAATAGTGTTGTTGAAGCTTCTTTGAAAAAGTAAAACCTTCACACCGTTTCCTTGTCGGGGAAGGCAAAGAAGAAAGAGCGCTGGACTTTCCTATCACGACACTCGTATTTCACTTCTTATACCTTATCATATAACGCGCCTCTGCCTGCTTACATTTCCTTCTTATAAAATATCATTCAGTTTATTTATTTTTTCAAAACAGGCTTAGCCCAATTACATAAAAAAATACAAGACATTAAAAAAGAAGAAAAATTACATAGAATTTTTTTTTAAATTATATAAAATAAAAAATAATGCATATGCATACATACGAGTATATCACACAAACATATGATACACATATATTCAGTCACTTAAGTATGTTGATGAGTGATTTCTATCGCGCTCAATCTAAGAAGAAAATTTACTTTTGCTTTTGGTAATGTGATATGAAATATGTCAATATCCGAAGCAGTCCCGTTCAGAAGAGTTAAGGCTCTTCCAACAGGCATAGCGGCTGGAAGACCCGTTCTTGCGTATGTTATTGAGAACAGTTCTTGCCGGCGTAGTCTAGTGTAATTGTTAGGAACATTTAACGCTAATATTTGTAGTAATGCTGGACAGCTCACAACTCCTCGAACGAGTTTGACAACGTATACCAGGAGACGCAGATCTCTTCTTACGCTCAATGAGTTATACCCGAGCATGCCCAGCAGAAACTGAGTAGGATAAAGCCATGGATAGACACCGAACTCTCTCATATAGAGATATCGTAGATATTTTTTATGTACTTTCTCCACCATGAGTGAGTTGCACTAACCATACTTTCCTTGGTCTAACCATACTTTCCTTGGTCTTCTTTTACTATGCTTTCCACTCACATTTGCACTACATATTTGTTTCGTTAGTATTTCATCGTTCATTCGTTCTACATGTCCAAACTATATCAGAATTCT
The DNA here is from genome assembly GCA_949825065.1 of Odontocerum albicorne. Classification (NCBI taxonomy): domain Eukaryota; kingdom Metazoa; phylum Arthropoda; class Insecta; order Trichoptera; family Odontoceridae; genus Odontocerum; species Odontocerum albicorne. Next base: position 5,345,964 of record OX463840.1, on the reverse strand, counting down.
CTTCTTGATCGTACTTAATACATCAGCTTTGAGTTTATACTTTTCCGTGATCACTTCATTCCGTATTCTGATAAACACTATCATCTGTATTGTACTCTTGTCAGTTTTGATTCTCTCCTGTTCGAGTATACATGTTTGGGTACCCCATTGATTTTGTGACTTATCACTACACTCCGTCACAACACTGTAAGAGCTACTTTTAAATCTTAAGTAGCGGGCTATTTAAATTATCATTGGGCGAACATTCAGCGCGATATTTAACAATTCTGATATTTTCTAAAATCTTGATTATTTCCATTCAATTTCTAGCCTTTTCTGTTACTATTAAATGACATATTTTCTGTTCAAGTTTTTTTCGTTCTACTCTAGAGTTATTTTTAGTTCTACTCTAGAGCTATTTTTATATTCAGACCATCACACGTTCACAATTATAGGTAATATGTGATGTTCGGTAAAATCAAATGTAGTAATTTTTTGAAAAGCATAAGGATTTACAAAATTTTCAAAGTTATTTAAAATCATTATAACTGTGTTTCGTAATTATTTTGTATTATATACAGTAGTAAAAAAGTAAATAAACTTTGAGAAAGACTTCGTACGAGGGTCATCCAGAAAACAAGATTACAACATTTATGTAGGATCTAAAAATGCTTGTATTTAATTGAAATTCACAGGATACTTCACAAATATACTAAACTATTTTTCAACGTAATCGCCGTCGAGATCGAGACATTTCTATAGTCGAGGCACCAGCTTTTGTATGCCAGTGTCATAGACCCCCGCCGCCAGCTCTTTCAGCCACTTCTTCACAGCTTCCTCGACCTCCTGATCGTTGAAAAAATGTTGGGGTGTAATGACACACCCAAGTCTCATCTCCCGTCACGATAGAGTTCAGAAAAGCTTCTCCCTCCTGTGCAAAACGATCTAAAAATTCATTGGTATTGTTCTGCAAAGTCAAAAAAAGGATGACCGCGCGGATCTCGCACGGATGTTTTGTGGCAGGAGCGCGCGATGCCTTCTCCACCGGAAGAATTTACTGTGACTGAACAAAATGGCCGACAAACACGCGGGACCAAACAAACTGACCGTTAGGATCCCCCTAACAGGTGCGCCAACTTCGAAACAAAAAAAATCCCCCGGCCTCAGGAGCCCTTGTAACCTTACTTTCTAGATAACCCTCGTACATAATATTTAAGATAGACACTTATCGGCTTGCATGTTTGAAAATTAATAGAACATTAAAAAAATGGATGGATCTATTTTGTTCCAGTCGTATCGAAACCACCAGATTTGGTATAGCAGTAGAATCATACTGATACTACATGGATGGATGCAACTGTGATACTGATATATATAGTATCAGTCCAGATATATATTGCATCACAGTTGCATCCATGTGGACTGATACTATATATATAGTATCAGTCCACATAGATGCAACTGTGGTGGTATTGGCCTTTATTTAAGAAGGTCTTTCTCATATCAGCTATCGGGCATGTAAGACAATCAGGCGTGTCGTTAATTGAATGTCACCGCACATTTCATAGTGATGGGTGCTCTACTTCGATCATATATCTGAGAAGATTTTTTTTATGAAAGTTCAAGGAAAGAACCACCAAGTAAGTCGCTCTAAAATGAATAGAAATTTGTATTGAATTAAGAATGAAAAATGTAAAGAACAATCACGACTAAGAAAATACTTAACATCCCTGAACACAGTTACATCACATATACTGGCATCATGTTCATATAGCCTTCTACTACAACAGACAGCAAATCAAATATGTGTGATTTTATCAGAGATAAATAAAAAAAAATAATAGATTGACCTGCAACATATGCAGATGGAGCAGGAAGAGAAGGCAGTTCTGGCATAACCATCTGGAAAGGATCCTATATGGTACATACCAGCAAAATCCACGCATGATCAAAATAATCCTATACGTACCAGCACACCAAATCTCCGCAGGACATCGCATGTCAGCAAGGCGAAGAAACCGCTTTCACTCAATTATTCAGGATTTATATTTGCAACAAAACAGACTCAAACGTTTTTACAACAAAACAGACCCAATATCAACATCAAGGAGAAAATAAACATAACAAATGGTCCCTTTAAATTTTTTTAACACAAAACCTTTTAACGTGAATACAGTACCTTACAATAAAAAATGTTTTTATTGATTGTTTTTTTTACTTGAGATGTTTTCTACTATAGTAAGTTATCTTTAATGATTGCTCAGTCTACTAAAATTATCTCCCCAAGTATATTATGAAATAATTGAAAAAAATATTTTTTAAATGTCACAAATCATCGAATGATTTGAATATTATTTAGAAAATCTGTGGCCTGGTGATTCAATGTTTGCCTTCTATAAGGAATTGTTTCAATCTAGTTTCAGGTTTGGAGCTTATAGACTATTTAGCGTCGTTCTAGTTGGTTGAGTAGAATTGATTAGGTGACCATAAGCCTGTGAAATGTTTTTTTTTTATACAATGAAGGAATAACACAAAGATACAAATTTAATACAAAGAAATAGTTTTGTACAAAATAACAATTATCAAATTAAGTTGAGTGTAAGGATAGGAAGATGGTGGTTGCGGTCATTAGATTAGACACTTCCCTATATATGCATATGTTGTGAAAAAAATATATGGCAGAAAGCCCATCGAAAACTCAGCAAGGAAAGATTTAATATAAAGAAACATTTGTAGATCTAGCGATATGTGAAAATAATACGTTTGGCTTTAGGTGTAGTGTTGTGTATGTGTGAAGTGGACATATGTAATCATATATTTTGACGAAACTTTAAAAAAGAGAGGTGCTCCCTAAAAGCTGCACACGCAAAACAAGAATGTTGTGTTTTTTTAATGAAAACTAAAGGGAAAATTTTAACAGGAACCCATTTAATAAAAACCTGGAATTCTAACGGGAATCGACCCCATAACCTCCGGGCTTGAATACAGGTGTCTTAACAACCAAGCCATGAAGGTCGTCAAGATTTTTTTTTAACCTGGCGAGTTTATTGCCATGTGGCAATCTCTTCCAACCAACCAGAAAGATGTTTTTATAGACCTTAAGTGAGAACCAGACTGGAATCCTATTTAAAAAAAATCTGACAAGTGTCTTACCACCAGGCCACTGAGGTCGTATTTGTAGATAGGATGAAACCAATCATTTACGTTATTACATTTTCAACATAAAAAAATGTCCAGACGCATCTGCATGAAAGTGTTAAATAAATAAATAAAAACGGGACTGAAATAGACCTGATACTGTGTTTAGTAATTTGGTCCATAAATCGATTCTTGCAGTTACGCTACTGTCTCGTGTGGGCAGTTTAACAATATGACACGTGGCTTACGTGCTCGCTGGTTACGGCTTGATGTGGCTGATTGCCTGCCCGAGCAGAAATTACCACATTACGGGGGAAAGCATCAAGTGCCTCTGCCTTCGATATCCAACAACATAGTTTTGTCAAAGGTGCTATCCTCCTAGCATCTCGCAATCAACAATCTACGTCGGTCAGTGGTGTACAAAGTGGGGGGCGTAAAAAACTGTTTTGTTTTTTTTTAAAGAAATATATAGGTAGCTATCTCTTCCAAATAAAAGTAAATAAAGGAAGTCACATGATCACAAAAAATATTCAAATCGTCTCTACAAAATTTATTAACAATATAAGTAGTAAAAATATCGATAGAGATATCATCAATCAGAAGAAAAGTAAGGGATGGTAGTGAGAAAAGAAAAATCAGTAATTAAACAAATTATATAACTGACTTGAAATTAAGAGTTTTTTCAGTCGCTTTTTTTAAAATATCACATTGACAGAGCAAGTCTTACATTGGTTTATAACTGGTTCCAGAGTCTCACTGCATGGACAGTAAAGAACAATGTAAAAAAAGAAGAGCGGTGATCTGGGAAAGTCAATAAACAATCTCTGTTTGAAAAAGACGCTAAACATTTTCGGCGAGATAAGAGGGGGCGGCAGGACAGTTAAGAATATTATGTTATAGTGACAATATGTGAATATTACGTATATTTCTTACATTCAACTCCTTTTGGTATGAAGTGATGAGTTCGTACCTTTTCAAGTTAAAAATTAAGCTTCAATAAACATTTTGAAGACGCCGTTTACTTGTCCAGCGGATCATCCGTAATATCCATATAACAGACGTTCGCATAGTCCAAAGTCGAAAAGAGCAGAGATTGTTTTTAGTAGGCAGGAAAGGGAAGAGAAAGGTTTGTAGGAATACAATATAACATATATACAATATTAACGAAACAAAATACCAAATATGAAAATTACGATATCTTTTCCGTTTTTTCAGTAAAACATTAAAATATTTAGAATCATAAATAAAAATTGTAACGGTGATTTTTTTAATCTACTTCGTTTTATACTAATTCTTTTTAATTTAAGACATGAATGAGGACATTAACCCTTCCTGTCCTGTGATGTGTAAATAGTACACATTGCTTCTAAAAACTTTAATATCTCTATAAATATAATAAATACTGGGTTCAGATTTTGGGTATTCCTCCGTAATATATTTACGCATAGAATTAAAAAATAATATTAATAATAATTAGCACTTATCGGCCACATCACAGATATTTTGTGAAAATCGGGAATAAATTCACCAATACAATCAAACGTGTGGCAGTGTGTGACGTAGGTATATTCATTCTAAAAAACTGCTATGGGTGAGGAAACGACGCTATTCACGTCTCACTCTACTTCAGTATATGGGAACGCAAGAAATAGAATCTCAGTTCGCTCGCTTCTCTCGCTTCAGTAGCTCTCGGGCATCCATTTGAGGTGGTCTCTTCGCCCGTTTTGTGAACGTTGGCCGATGTTTTTTTCATGTTTTCAGCAATTAAATTTCAATTATTATCAATTTTGACTTCAAATTTAATTAATTTAAGCAATTGGCTATGAATATTCTTATTTTACCGATTTTAAATCGCTCATTATTACATGTGTATTCAATACATAGCATAGGGACGGGCGGATTTTTTTAGCACAGGAAGGGAAAGGTTAAGGAAGAATTTTGATTGAAAGAGATGCAGTCCAGGTGTATAGGCGTGACAATATTTATAAGTGTGTGCCAGGATATAATGAAATGGTGATCTGTCTTCCTCGCCTACCCCAATAAGGGCATGGTGGGAATGATAATGAGAAATTTTAATTTACTCTTTTTATGAAGTTAATAATTAAATACATTAAACAAAATAAATAATCCATTTCCTTTACCGCTATTCTAAAAGCAGATTGAAAAAATAACACTATTACATCGATTATACGAGTACTTTTCAATCTCGTCAATTGTAAAGAATGCAAATCAAGCAGCTAAGTAAAAATAAGTATCGGCACTACTTTACAGCTACTCTTTGAAAGAACTGCTCTGCTTATAGCACTTTACTTATCAATAATGATTTTATTTCTTGTAGTTTATCGCACCCTACTCAAAAATTTACGATATATTTCTATGGAACAGTATATAAGATATGAGTAGTTTTGAGAAGTAGGTGGTTTATGGAAGATAAGATAAAGCTAGTTGAAGAATTTAGCGATTTAGGTAGTATTTGCTCAGATGGTGGAAGAGTTAAGGGGGATATCGAACGGCGTGTAGCGATAGGAAATCAAATCAATTTGGACACTAAAAAATGGGTACTCGAACAGGACAGTGTCAAAATCTGCAAAGATGATAGTCCAGATAAGGATTTTAGTACAGTATCCGGCAGAAAGTAACATAGGGCTTAAGAAAAATACTGTCGGTCATAATCGGCTAACTTCGGCTTTGTAGAGCGTCGTATCTGTCCCTAGAACGCTTGACAACGACTGACAAATCGCGACGGAACACGTGTATGAATGACAGAGACGACGTTCTACAAAGCCGAAGCTAGTCGATTATGGCCGACAGTCTCTTTCTTAAGCCCGATGTGTATTACTTACCACCGGGTACTGTACCATCTTTGATAAATAGGCGTGAAACGTGGACGTGAATAAAAACTTAATCGAGTCGAATAAATGCTGTGTAAATGCGAACACTTATAAGAATACATAGGGTGACAATACGTGACTGAATACAGAATGAAGTGATTAGGGATGATTGTGAACTTATGGCCGATGTATTGAGCAAGATTAAGAACACGTTGAGATGCTTTGGACACGTAGAATGAATGTATGATGAAAGACTTGCAAAACAAATATAGTGCACATGTAAATAAAGTTGTAGTAGAGGAAGACCAAGGTAAGTAAGTATGTTTGTATCAAGTGAATATAATTATGAAGGAAGGAAATTTAAAAATCGTACGAGCTGCGTGAGAAGGAATGTGGATGTAGAAGAGGTGATATATTTTTGTGTTGTGATAGGAAATTCTGGCACTTTGTCCTTTCCGCCTACTCTAGCTGGGAAACAGTATGTATTTCGATGATTCAGAACGCCATTCCTGAACCTAGTCTATCTTTATTACAAACTAGCTGTACCCGGCCACGCGTTGCTGTTGCTCAGTCTGGTTAAATGGAAAAGAAAGAAAAAAGAAAGCACACGTTTCTAATATGTTTAATTTCACAAAGTTTGTGGGTATACAATATTTTTGACGTCTTTCAGCCACTCTCAGCCTGTCGCATTCATTTGTTGAGAACGAAGCAGATCTGAAGCTGCAGAACGCGATTGCCGTGCTCGCAACCGTGCATCCTCAAGTCTGGCTGCACGTCGCTCTGCTGCTTCCTCGGCATTTTGATCAACTAAAGCAGATCGATTGCACTGAAAAAGAAGAAAGAAAGTTATAACAAAAACATATAAAATTACGAAACATTAATAAAGGAACTGAATAATATTGTTAAGTTCGTAGACGTCGTTGTTCTTGGCGGCCAGAATAGCTCGTTCACTCAGCCAAACGTGATTCTTATAATTGATTTGAATATTGGGAAATACTTTTTCAACCAATTCTTCTTTTGACGTCACTAAATTGCAGAAGTTATGAGGCAATGAAATTCATCCTGAGGTCATGTCAACCGGCACCTTTCCGTTCCCAATTTCCAGCAATTGATGTGAGAATATCTCAGCTGATCGATCGTTTTGCAGCTGGACACGCATATTTGTAGTTAATTTCAACGTATTTACGTGTCGCCACAAAACAGAGTATTTCAGGCAACATATAAAATAGCGAAACATTAAAAAAAGAACTGAATAATATTGTTAAGTTCGTAGACTTCTTTGATCTTGGCGGCAAGAATAGGTCGTTCACTCAGTAAATCGTGATTCTTATAATTGATTTGAATATTGGGAAATACTTTTTCAAGCAATTCTTCTTTTGACGTCACTAAATTGCAAAAGTTATGAGACAATGAAATTCGTTCTGAGGTCATATCAACCGGCACCTTTCCGTTTCCAATTTCCAGCAATTGGTGTGAGAATATCTTAGCTGATCAATCGTTTTGCAGCTGGACACGCATTTGTAAAATATTTGTCAAATAGGAGTATTGTTAAGGAAAAACTGAGATAATTGGAACTAATTAAATGTTAAGAAAAGAGAGGGATTATTCGAATTAATTAAATGTGAAGGAAAGACAGAGAGATAATTGTAACTAATTAAATGGTAAGGGAAGACAAATAGATAATTGTAACTAATTAAATGTTAAGAGAAGACAGAGAGATAATTGTAACTAATTTAATGTTAAGGGAAGACAGAGAGATAATTGTAACTAATTAAATGTTAAGGGAAAACAGAGAGATAATTGTAACTAATTAAATGTTAAGAGACGACAAATAGATAATTGGAACTAATTAAAAAAATCTCCATTTCTACATACGATTTGATAGATTTTGAAATATAAACATAGAGATAAAATTAAACTCTATATAAAAAAGATTCTTTTGATATTCCTACTGACGTCTTCCAGCCACTCTCAGCCTGTCGCGTTCATTCTGTTAAGAACGAAGCAGTTCTGAAGCTGCAGAACGGGATCGCCGTTTCGCTCGTTCGCTTACACGACATAACCTGTAAATGAGCAATGTTTAGTATTGCGTGATCAATTCCAATGCATTTCACGATATAATTTGAATTCAAATGAAAATCAATCGACACATCACCAATTGCATTGAAAAATAAGTAAAACAATTAAAAAACGAAATGAAAGAATCCAAAACGTCGAAAATGCTATGTGACATAACTGTCAATGAGAAATGTTTAGTTTGCGTGTGTTGCTGCAGAGGCCACTCCCATTATTTCGTCTGTTTTATATACAACTGTATATAAAAAAATATATAAACATGCTTGTATACGAATGCAACCTTTTGTCAAAATTTCAAAGCAATCGGTGAAAAACTTTCGGAGATTAGAGATTTTCAATTAACGAACATTTACATTTTTATTTATATAGATTTGTTGAACGTCTCAAGATCTAACCATCGGGAGACAGAAGTGACGTCTTGCTTTAAGAGGAGTTCTTAAAATCGGCACTTGTTGATGCTCATGTGACTCTTACGAGTATTTATTTACAATAATTTCTTATACTTCACCGATATACAATACTTTGAAAACGTGCTGTATTACAAGCTTTTAAAAAAATAGCCAATCAGGATTTGAAAACATACTTTACAATATAAGTACGTATGACGACCTTCGTGGTCTACTTGTTAAGAAACCTGTCTTCCAGCCTGAAGGTTGCGAGTTCGCTTAATGTTGGTACCTACATATTTTAAAAAAGGGTTGCAGTCTTATATTCTCTCAAATATTTATAATTGGTTGAAATAGATTGCCACATGGAAAGAAATCCGACATGTTGTAATGTATACAGCGAAAGTGTAACACAATCATCATAATCAAACAATATAAAGTTGGCTGTACTTATGTCAGTAAGTGTTGTCATAGTAACGATTTAATAGGTATCATAATATAAATAGGCCAAAACCCGTACGACGGCTGTCGTCAAAGAAAGAATACGAGAATTGAATTTTGAATACAAGAGAGCGAGAGAGGAATACTTCGAAATTTGAATCTCGGTGGGTCCGTGATTTTTGAACCGGTGTAAAAGAGACGATGCCAATTTATTTTGAATTACAATTCATTAAATAGTTCATTTATTTCCTATTATATTGAACCTTATAATTACTTGTGTTTATTTATCTTATGCTCTTTTTTGAATGCAGGCAATTATATTTGGCTTTTTCAAGATGTCGGAAACGCGAAAACATTAGTGTCAATATATCTGAAACAAGTATTCAAGGAAAATTTTATCAACGATTTAAATTGAACAACAGTAATGTTTATATGTATACACAAAACATCGTGTATAAAGAGATTTTTGAGAATAAAATAATTCATCAATCAAGATGTACCTTTTTTTTATTTTAAACTTGAAACATTAATGAACCCTAAAAACTTTAAGCTGATCTTGCTACATTCGGTATTTCAAAAATGTAGAATTTGTTTTACTTCCGTGAATATTTCACGGGTTGCAACTAGTTATTTTATTAATGTCATACTTAATAAGCGTCATTTCGGTCATGGACTTGCGCTTCACTCAGACAGAGATTGTTTATTGGCCTTCCCAGTTCACCGTTCTTTTTTTACGTCATCCTTATCTGTCCATACAGAGAGACTTTGGAACCAGTTACAAATCAATGTTAGACTCGCTCCGTCCTTGGCATGCTTTAAGAAGCGAATAAAAAAACTTTTACTTTCTAGGCAGTAAAATAACGTGTTTCATTCCTGATTTTTCTATCCGCTCCACCGTCCTCTCATTTTCTTTTGATTGATGATATCTCACTTTTACTTTAATATGTTAATGTCCATAAATATAAATAATCTTTTGAATATTTCTTGCAATCATGTAACTTGCTTAATTTACTTTTGTCTGTCTGGTTGGAAGAGATTGCCGCCTGACAATAAACCCGCTAGATTGTATTTATTATGAAGTGTTAAATAAATAAATAAAAAATACTTAGAATTTTTTTATTTTTCACAATCATTTGACAGCTGTCACTTTTGACATGATAATAAGAGATAACATAACAATGGTGAATTATTTATTTATTACGAAGAGATGACTTTACTGTTGAACAGTTGAATGCAAATATTAAAACAAGAAAGCAGTTTATAATGAGGAAGAATATTTGATTCTTCTAACATGTATAATATCAACATTCAAATATAAGATTCACATATCATTCTAACTCGCTTAATACTGTTGCTATGTAAATAAAGTAATTCGGTTTTAATGCATTACTAGTTGCAACCCGTGAAATATTCACGGAAGTAAAATAAATTCTACATTTATGAAAATATTTATTCATAAATGTAAAAATTGTTTACATATATCATTTATACATCGTCCCCTTTTACACCGGTTCAAAAATTGTTAGCTAGGTATTTAAAATTCGTTAGTATAATTTATTTATCACGGACCCACCGAGATTCAAATTTCGAAGTACTCCTCTCTCGCTTTCTTGTATTCAAAATTCAATTCTCGTATTCTTTCTTTGACGACAACCATCGTATGGGTTTTGGCCTATTTATACTATGATTTACTATATGTATACACTGTTCTGGGTTTCATTTCATTTATATTCTATAATATATTATTTAAAAAATCCAGTTTTTTTAAACTTAATCAGTTATATAAAATTGTTATTTTTTTTTATTTTTTTTTAACTTGGCGAGTTTATTGCCATGTTGCAATCTCTTCCAACCAACCAGAAATATGTTTTTTAGGCCCTAAGTGTTTTTATTATATTGACTCGTATAATTTCATGTCTTGAATTTGGTGGCACAAATCATTCTAGTTTGGGTGGTTTGCCTATTTAAAAAAAAGGGATTTTCAGTTTGTTAAAAATTGCCTTAAGGTGATTCTCGCTACTGTTAACTGATGAAAAAAATATTACATTATATAAAACATATTATACATACCCACACACCGTATCCTTATTGGGGTAGGCGGAAAGGAGAGAGCGCCAAATTTTCCTATCGCGACACACATATTTCGCATATTCTACATCCATACACCATCTCATACAGCTTGTACAATTTCTCTGATTGTTAACGTCTTCTTTCAAAATATCATACACTTCCTCCAACCATATTTTCCTTGGTCTTTCTCTATATTTGTTTTATTAGGCTTTCTTCATTCATTCTTTCTACATGCCCAAACCATCTCAGAGTGCTCTTCTTCATCTTACTTAACAGATCAGCTCGATCTTACTTCTTCGTCTTTCTCAAAACAAAAAGCTATAAATAACAATGTGCATTATACAAATAGTATTTTAGTATCCATAAACTTAAAAGCGACATTTTTGTAAGTCAACTTTTAATAATCTAATAAATAACAATGCTCCTCTTTATTATTTATTATATTTTTATAATTTACGAATTTTTTAAAAAAGGGGTGCCAAAAACCTAGCTGCCCCTCTGCCCGCACGCAAAAGATTGAATTCGATAAAAATTTATCCGATCTAACATTTTTATTTAAACACATATATTTTTATAAAACATAACCCGTTAACATATACGTATGTAATGCATTAGACTTTCGTTTCAACGTGTTTTATTCTTGTTGTTTATGGTTAAGGCATTAACGTTGTGGAGGTTTAAAGACATTGTAATTTATTTATATCAAACACTGTTTATTCCACTTTTTTGTGACGGTATAACCCTACCGGTTTCAAGACTTTCGCCTCATCTTCAGGGGAGTGCTAACAAGACTAAATGCTGTTCGAACTGGTACCGATATACACGCTTCAACGGCTGGAGGCTGGGGGGTGAGGGAGGCATGGGACAATTTCGGTCAAGAGCGGAGAGATTTTTGGGAAATAACTGTTCAAGAGATGTTCGGATCGGTGTACTGACTTAGAAATTTCTAGGGCCTCTAATATGTCCAATTTATTTCCGTTACTACTGATATGTAAGAATTTGGTATCATCGATAGAAAAGGTATGGTTTTCACGGTGAAAATGATTAGCCATTTCTGAATAAATTAGAGGATTTGTTAAGGCGGATTTGTGTTCACGAAATGTCTTTTCAAAAGATCTTCCTGTTTTTCCTGTATAGAAATTATCACAGTCAGCACATAAAAGTTTATACACACCACTGTTGCTAAGTATTCCATTTTTGCCTTTCCCATTAAATAAGAGACAAAAAAGTGGAATAAACAGTGTTTGATAAAAATAAATTACAACAGTTTTATTCTCATGTGGCATCGATGATAATGTCTTCTAACCAACTACAAAGGTGTTAAAAATGCCTCAAGTGAAAACCAAACTGAAACCCTTTTTAAATTAAATCTGCAACAATCGGGAATGTAATCCGCAACCCCGGGTAAAATGTTATGCACAAATTAATATCACAGCAGATAATCCTGAGATGAGAAGATGAAGAGGTCCAGAACTGCAACGAGGTCGAGTGTTACGGTTTCTGGGAGTATGCCATCTGCCCTTGGCAACATCCCATAATGGGCTAAATGACAGAGGCGGAACGAAATATTTTATGGCCTCGAAATAAGAAAAAAAGAGATTCTTATTATAACCTTATTACATAAAGAATCAAATTTTTGAGCAATTTGGAAATAGATCAGAAGAAATTATGTACTCAAATTTATGAGAGACTTGTCGACCTCCGTCGTCTAGTTGGTAGAATGTTTAATTTTTAGTTAGGATGCTTCGAATTCGATTACCAATGGAACCAAAAAAACGCTAGTCTTGTTTTGTATTGTATTAAACCTTCAATGTATACGAACAATCTGGCGAATTTATTGTCGTATAGCAATATCTTCCAACCAACTAGAAATATGATAAACAAGCTTCAAGTGAAAATCAAACGCATCACGACGTTTTTTCGCTTTAAGCTTTTTTCTAGTGGGTCGGCCATATAATATGTTCGACAGGTAGTTCAATACAACGGATACAACGGATGTGTAATACAATATTCTATTTATTTCTACTCTCGTGGCGTAGCGTAATAGTTAACATTATTGCTTGTTTGTCAGGCGTTACATGTTTGTATCTCATCGGATCACGGATTTATTTAAATTTTAGGCCTTTTTTTTATCTGAATTTATTATTTTACTGGCATGAAGTAGACACCTTAAAGGAATTTTCGAAGGAATCTTTAAACGAAATATATTACACAACAGTACTATATAAGAACATGGGTGATCCCATATTGAAAGAATGCGTTTGTTTATTTTTATAAGTTTCCCAAAACTTTTTTTTATTGAAAAAAGGTTCAGGAATTTGTGATAGAAGTCTTTAAAAAATGTCATGGTTACGCTGATGTGACATATCTTTATAATTCACTGGTTCACAGTAAATCGGAGTGCAGCTCTCTCACATGGAAACCCAGAGGAATCCAGAACTCCCTGACAGTTGAGTAAGCCCAAATAAGATTTCTACGACACCGTTATTACAAAGAGTATGATTTTACCCATGGCCCCATTTCACATTTTAATATTACTCCTTAGGCTTGGATATTAAAAAGATATAACTAGTGTAAATATAATATAATAGAAACAAATATATAACTAGTGTAAAAATAATATAATAAACAATAGTAACAAAGATATAACTAATGTAAAAATAATATAATTACCATATAAACAAAGATATAACTAGTGTAAATATATTATTATTATATTAAATATACTAGTATTATATTTACACTAGTTATATCTTTGTTTATATTGTTATTATACTAATACTAGTTATATCTTTGTTCCTATTGTTTTTGTATTATATTTACACAAGTTATATCTTTGTTTATATTGTTATTAAATTATATTTACACTAGTTATATATTTGTTCCTATTGTTATTATATTACATTTACACTAGTTATATTATTTGTTCCTGTCGTTATTATATTATATTCCACTAGTTATATCTTTGTTCCTATTGTTATTATATTATATTTACACTTGCTATATATTTGTTCATATTGGTATTACATTATATTTACAATAGTTATATCTATGTTCTTATTGTTATTATATTACATTACTTATATCTTTGTTCCTATTATTATATTATATTTACGTTAGTTATATATTTATTCCTACTGTTATTATATTATATTTACACTAGTTATATATTTGTTCATATCGTTACTGTATTAAATTTACACTAGTTATATCTTTGTTCCTATTGTTATTATATTACATTTACACTGGGTATATTATTTGTTCCTGTCGTTATTATATTATATTTTCACTAGCTATATCTTTGTTCATATTGTTATTATATTATATTTACACCAGTTATATCTTGGTTCATATTATGGTAAATTATATTTACACTAGTTATATCTTTGTTCATATTGTAATTATATTATATTTACACTAGTTATATCTTTGTTATATTATATATACACTAGTAACATCTTTGTTCCTATTGTTATTATATTACATTTACACTTTTTATATAATATATTTGTTCCTATTGTTATTATATTATATTAACATTGGTTATATCTTTGTTCCTATTTTTACTTTGTTTACATTCTTGTAACGTGCATTTTATTAGATGTAATTGAGTAAACCTGTATCAAATGTAAAATAAAATAGTTTTTCTTGTCTTAAGCCTTTAGCACACTGAAGTATGAACATTTAAATGGTGACCAGATCGCGCTACCAAGTGATTCCAATACTAATGTTTAGAACAAAATAGGTAAAAATGTATTCGAAATTTTCGCCTATTTTTAACTGAAAATATAAAAAGTATTTTTAATTTTTCAGTACATATAAAAAATATTTTTTACTATTTTACATCATTCATTTATCCGCCTTTGTTCATTCCAGGGTCATGTTATATATGTTATTTTGGGGTTGATTCATACCCCAATCCGAAACACGGGGAATTAAATAACATAGTTGAGCAAAATAGAGATAATAAATTCCTTCTATCCACCATAAAAGTGTGAAAAACTGAAACATGTAAATTATAGCTTGCGTGAACGTATTTGACAGGATTATTTTATATTAGGTGTATGCATATAAAAGAGGCGATGAATTTGTGTCTAGATAAGAAAATCTGGTGCGCTTTTCTATCTGCCTACCCCGACAGGGAAATGGCGTGATCGTATGTCAAGACATATCTTTAATTGGTTAATGAGTTGATGTTCATCGTTGAGTGGCGTGGATTCGTTGAAGTTTAACCGCAAATAGAATTAAATAATTTACAGCAGAAGCGTTTATTTTAGTGTAATTTGTTAATTTTTAATTGAGCATTGTGCGTCAAGCCTAACGTTTTACAACATTCCCGTGTCCTTGTCTATGGATTCCCATTTGACGTTTCTGTGTGTTTGACATCGTGAAGAATTAATATTTTTATTTACGTTTTTATCAAATTTACTTTCCGATTTTTATTAGAATTCGTGCCTTTCAAATATATTTTATAGATTTTAATTAGTAATTTAAAGGATTAAACTGATTTTGATTAAAACTTTTATTACGATAAATAACAATGGCCGGCGAAGTTGTTGTTGATGCTCTGCCTTATATTGATCAGGGTTATGATGATCCTGGTGTTAGAGAAGCGGTATGTTATTATATTTCATTCAATTTATTATTAATTCAATGCGCCACATTGCTCTCAATTTATTATGTGTGTGTCGTATTTTAGTATGAAACTATCCTTTAACCTCGAAAGAAGAAAATAATTTGTAAATATTTCAAACTTCTTCTTTATCTTATTGTAGGCCTGTTGGCCTGTTATGGTCCCGCATCATTTGCCTCTTGCGACGTCGACTGCCAGCTGTCTCCATCTTTTGGGAGGTCTTCCTGGAAGTCTGCTTGCTTGGGGGATACTGTCCCTGGCCATTCTTACGGCTCTCAAACTTAAATTTCAAAATTATTTATTATTTCCATTACAATTATATAGTTTGTTTATAAATTATATGGATTCTCCAGTTATTCATGAATATTATTTATTTTTTTTCTTTTTGAATATACAACTACTTATTTGGTTTATTGATAGCAACATAGTATGTACATAATATATTTAAATATACTTCAAAACCACATAAATTGCAGAAAATAGATTTAATAGAGAAGCTATCAAAAGGTCTGGGCTCATCTAATAACATACCCTCAGCCAAGATACACCCCACCAATATAGGGCGAGCCCAGCCACGGGGACACCAGATATTTTTCAGCCCACACCCTTGCACATGTAGAATAAGAAGAAAAAAAAAACAAAAAATAAATAAATGGCAGAAAAAAACATACCCACAAATACCACCTCAGATTAATTCAAAAGTTTCCACGACAACAACGTAATGTATACATATATGTTATGTTATGTAATAAATTCATTCCGAAATCGCACATATAACATATGTTTCTCAAAAAACTGCAGAAAACACATTTAAGATAGAAGACATTAAAATGTCCAGGCTCATCCCACAACATTCCCCAGGCTGAGATACACCCCACTAATGTAGGGCGAGCCCGACCGCAAGGACATCGGGGGGCTTTCAGCCCACACCCTTGGACATCTAGACTAAAAAAAAATGTATGGCAGAAAACAAAATAAAAAGTAAACTCACATATACCACCTCAAGTTAACTGTCAGCAAGAAAGAAAAAAAGAAAAGCCTAAAGGAGTCCAAATTTGGGCAATGTTGTTCACACGTAAAAACCACAACACAACACATGGAAATAATTAAGCAGTAATATAAAAATAAATGTTTAACACATCAATCAATAAGTCCCAGGACTAACTACTAAAACAACATTTGTTTGCCAAAATTCTTCTTTATTCATCAACATAGTCTCCTTCAAGAGTGATACATTCATTCCAACGCTTTCCTAACTTTTCTATGCCAGCCGTGTAGAACGATTTATCTTTGGTTTCAAAATAGGCGTTAGTTTCGGCAATCACATCTTCATTGCAACCAAATCTCTTTCCCTGGAGCATCGATGAATATTATACCATGCGCATCCCAAAATACGGAGGCCATAACCTTCCCGGCCGAATGTTGAGTTTTTGGTCGCTTCGGACGACTTTCACCGGCTGCTCTCCACTCAGCTGACTGCCGATTTGATTCCGGAGTATAGTGGTGGATCCAAGTTTCATCCATTGTCACATACCGATGCCAAAACTCCTGTTTATTTCGCGTAAACAGTGCCAAACAACGCTCTGAATCATCGATGCGTTGTTGTTTCTGTTCCATTGTGAGCAAACGCGGCACCCATTTCGAAAAAATCTTTTTCATGACCAAATGTTCATGCAAAATAGTGTAAACACTACCAAATGATATCTTTAGGATGTCAGCTACCTCACGCATCTTTACTTTGCGATTTTCCATCACGATTTTGAGGTTTTTTTTATGTTTTCTGATGTAACAGTCTCATTTGGACGACCAGAGCGTTCAGCATCATTTGTGTCTGTGTGACCGCGTTTGAAATCAGCATACCACCGACAAATGGTTGTTTTCGACTGAGCAGAGCCCGGATAACACTCGATTTTTTCGAGCTCCTCGTCTTTCAATATGGTTAGTCATAATATTTTTTTAGGTAGCAAAGATGCAAAACGAAGCACAGTACAAAAAAAACACCTCAAGAACTGTCAGAAATTACTATGCACAGGCTATGTGTTAACAATGATGTCTTTAGAACGCTCTCATTACAATGTTGCCATTTCGCTAATCACGAGTAGTGAATTTATTGTTACTCACTATGTTTGTGACTCAAATATAAGGCGACCCCCCGCCTATTAACTTGTCACCTTTTTAAATAAGTAAAGGATGAATCCAATGCCTTCTTTTTGCTTTGCGTTTCTTACGAGACAAAAGGTAAACAATTAATAACATCTTCTACATCCATCTCGCTCGACTCAGCGGTCGACCGTCGGCTGCCTGCTTATAACTGGCTGCTCAAAATTTCGGCTGCCTAGTGCGCGGGTGGCCTTAAACCACAAAACTTGAACTGTGAGACTTGTCAAAACGAGTAAAAATATGTCTTATAATTCATCATTATAAAATCATGTTCACTAAAAGTAAAAATAATTTCAATATAAATTTTATTATTTATCTAGGCACTGGCTATGGTGGAGGAAGAGTGCCGTAGATACAGGCCCACCAAGAACTATCTGGAGCAGCTCCCTCCATCCTCCGTAACACCGTCTTCTGTCACCTTTGAAACTGCCATGCTGAGAAGAGAACTGGAAAGACTTAATGCAAGATTACCACCTGAGCCTTTATCTATGAAAAGGTTTTTTAAATATCTATATTTCTATCCATTATTAACTGTGTACGATGATAGAAAGAACAAGATCCATGTACCATGTATATAGGTAGTAGTAACCTGCGCTAACCCAAGTGATGCTTACAAGTTTAATTCTGTGTCCAATTATGATAAACACTTGCCAAATATATTTTACCTATAGTTCGGAAATTCTAAGATGAGTCCTGTGACAGCTCACAAATTTGCCCCAATACCACCTAATGTAATGTATTTATCTATCTAATGCTTAATAATCACATAAATTATGGTTATTTCCTTCTTCTGGAGTGTAGTAGGACTGATACTAAAGAGGCAATCAAGAAGATTCATACTGTTTGAGATATATTAGATTTTAAAACAAGAAGGTACCCTTGGAAGTGATCTATGGTCACTAAATGATGCCATAAGAGTGAAGGAATATAAATTGTCATATGAGCATGAGCTTATTACTATACTAACATTGAAAGAGAATTTCTCAAATCTCTCAATGTTAGTGAAGTCCTTCCATCCATTCTGTCATCTAGCTCATGATTTCCATGATAGCCTTTGACAACTCCTCTACATCAAGCTCAGTACTCCGTAGTTCGAAGAGCAGTTGTTAAGCGTAGTTCTATTGCGTCTCTTACTTAGTCAGTCCAATGTATTGGGACTCTTTCTATTGTGTAATGTCCTTTCACCCCTTCAGCGACCACAAGTCTCTCCAAACTGTCTATTTGGCCACGGGCAATGTGATCAAAGAATGTTGGTGATGTAAGAATAATAAAATACCACTTTATGTAGCACTATTTAGAGAGCAGGCTCTGCTCATGGGCGTTCAAAAAAAGTAATAAGAGTTGTATTAATTGTAATTTATTTTTATCAAACACTGTTTATTCCACTTTTTTGTGACGGTATAACCCTACCGGTTTCAAGGCTTTCACCTCATCTTCAGAGGAGCGCAAACAAGACTAAATGCTGTTCGAACTGGTACCGATATACACGCTTCAGCGGTTAGAGGCTGGGGGGTGAGGAAGGCACGGGACAATTTCGGCCAAGAGCGGAGAGATTTTGGGGAAATAACTGTTCAACAGATGTTCCGATCGGTGTACTGACTTAGAAATTTCTAGGGCCTCTAATCTGTCCAATTTATTTCCGTTACCACTGATATGTAAGAATTTGGCATCATCATAATTTATTCTGAAATGGCTAATCTCACGGTGACAATGATTAGCCATTTCAGAATAAATTAGAGGATTTGTTAAGGCGGATTTGTGTTCACGAAATCTCTTTTCAAAAGATCTTCCTGTCTTTCTTATATAGAAATTTTCACAGTCAGCACATAAAAGTTTATACACACCACTGTTGCTAAGTATTCCATTTTTGTATTCCAGTTGTATTAATATAAATAAAAAGGAATAATAATTTACTTTTTTCTGCCCGTTCAATCAAGATATATAGATATTTATTTCCCTATTTAAATTTTTTCATTTAGTCAGATGAGTGTAAAATATTTACTTTGTTAAGTGATATACCAAATTCTTTTTGGCAAAACACTGTAATCAGTATTTGAATTATAATATTTTACTTGTGATTAAAAAAATCCATTTATCAAAATAGTTCATAATCTATGAAAACCTATACATTTAAATAAGTTGAAGTTTTTGAATCTTCAACATTGAATACTTCCAGTATAAAGTGAGTTCTGTGAACTTGATTTAGTATCATTCCAAATGGGCGATTTGTTTCACATGATTTATAAACTGGTGTATTTTTACGTGTCAAGTTATCATTGCTTTATTTCTTTTAGATATGAATTACCTCCGCCAGTGGCTGGTCGCCTGAGTGATGCTACAGCATGGGCTGAGGCAGTGGACAACTCTCACGCTCAGTTGGAACACCAGGCCACCAGGTTTTATATGAAATCATTTATATTTTACAATCTTTTAACTCGTTGATCGCCATGGGGGTCACCGGTGACCGGCATTGAATTGCTTTAAGGGTGCCGTGGGGGTCACCGGTGACCGGCAAGGAAGACCTACCTTCGAGTTGTTATACAGTGCTAGCGGGCACACGTACTGTGGATTTTTCTATATGCGGTGACCGGGATGGCCCTTCTGTATATTACTGCAACTTGGCCTGAGAATATTTCTTCCAAGTCAGTAAATATACGAGTAGGCTCGCAAATGCGATGAAAAATTTTTTGATATGAAGAAATCATTTTCGGTTATTTTTGTTTAATATTAATTCTTTTAATCACACGGGGCCGATCATCGGCCCCGACTGGTGTATTGGGAAAATCCCACGGGGCTGATCATGGGCCCCGACTGGTGTATTGGGAAAATCCCACGGGGCTGATCATCGGCCCCGACTGGTGTATTGGGAAAATCCCACGGGGCCCGATCATCGGCCTTAAAGTTTTCATAAAAGTTTTTATGTTGAATATATATATTTTTAACTTTGCGAATCATTCACTTTTAAAAGAATGCATTTCAAACTAAATATTAACTGAGATAAAAAATAAAATATAAACTACTGTTTTTTTGCCAAAATATGCTGAGATTATTGCCAAAATATGCTGAGACAAAATAAAAAGCTCACGCATTCGTGGAAGCCTAGGTGTTACAGACATCAACAGTAAGATGAAGAAGAGGCGATTGAGATGGTATGGGCACGTTGGATGCAGAGCACCCAATCACATTGTGAACCAGTCAATCTCCATGAATCTTCCTCAAATAACAACCAGAGGAAGACCAAAGAATTCATGGGTGGTGCAAAAATATAACCTGATACAGAGGCATGGCCTGGGGGATGTAGTCCGGGACAGAAGAGCATACAACCTGAGGACGAGGAGAGCTGACCCCAACAGTCTTCACAGACAATGAGTTGGGATGGAGCCAGGGAGAAGAAATACATACATTACTATACCGCTATTTCCCTGTCGGGGTAGGCAGAGAGGACAAAGCATCAGACTTTCATATCTCGACACGCATCCTTAGCCTCTTTTACATCCATTCACTTTCTCATAACTTTTACAATTCCTCCGACTTTCTACATTTCCTTCTTTCAAAATATCATTCACTTGATCCGACCATACTTTCCTTGGTCTTTCTCTACCGCTCTTTCTACTCATATTTGCATTGTGTATTTGTTAGTATTTCTTCATTCATTTGTTCCACGTGCTCAAACCATCTCAGAGTCATCTTTTCTTCATCTTACTTTAAACATCAGCCTTTATTTAGTTCATATTCATCCCTAATCACTTCATTCTGTATTCTGTCATACATTGTCACCCCGTGTATTCTTTCACTCCCCATATACTCTTAATCTACAAATACACAAAATATATTTTTCCCTGTACTAAAAATTACTCAAACACGGGTTCATGATTAAGATATTATAGTTTATTTTATAACTGTATGCATAACTAAAATATATTTTACTTAAATTTCAGAGTAATGAATTTGGAATTACAACTAGATTATGCTTGTGAGACTTGGAGAGCATACCTAGAAGTTATTAGCAAACTGGTGGCTGGAGCTCAGACCAGATTAGCAGCCCTAAGGTAAATTTCCGAGTAATGAATTTGGAATTACAACTAGATTATGCTTGTGAGACTTTTTTTTTTTTTTTATCCACTTTGCACGGATTTCTCCTGTTACACAAAGAGGGTTTGACTTGGAGAGCATACCTAGAAGTTATTAGCAAACTGGTGGCTGGAGCTCAGACCAGATTAGCAGCCCTAAGGTAAATTTTCATATCTTTAATTTGGATCATTTAGAATTCTATAATTTTGACCAAATTTTATCCTAAACTTTTTGTTGTACATGTTTATAACCAAAAAATTCTTTAAAATGTTCTGCAGAAAAGAAACAGCAGCTGTCAATTGGGACCGAAAGTCAGTCCAAACAGCAATAGGCTCCAAATTGCGTGGCTTGGAGCAAGCCTGGGTACAGTTGGTGTCACACAACTACTCCCTGGAGAGAGCAATCGCAGAGCTGGAAGGCGAACTAGCTGAGGCGCAGAACAAGAGCCAAAAGATTGCCAGAAGAGAGAATGAGGTTCATAAAGTATTTTTCAATTTAATTAGCATATTTGTTATTTTTGTAGTACAGCACTTTGAGATTGTTTGTGTAGAATGAATGAAGAAGTACTAACAAAATAAATATATAGTGCAAATGTGAATGGAGGGCATAGTAGAGGAAGACCAAGAAACGTATGGTTGGATCAAGTGAATGATATTTGCAAAAAAGGAAATGTAGAAAGTTGAAGAAATCATAAGAATTGTATGAAAAGGTGTTTGGATATAAGAGGCAAACGTGTGTCGAGATAGGAAAGTCTGGCATTCTGTTGTGTCTGGAAATGGTATACTACCTTGATCAAAAAGTTTTAGGACCGGCCACCGTGTGGCGCTGTCAGTCACCCGATTGGAATTCTTTTTTTTTTGTTAGGTTACCACATCTATCATTGACACTTCCCTCCAAATTTCAGTGTCATAGCTTGACATTTGTAAAAGTTACGCTGTACTTTGTGCGTGCTTTCGATTTTTTACAAGTTTGAAAATGGCATCAATTGTGCATCAACGAGTTTGCATTCAATTTTGTGTAAAAAACGGATTTAATGGTCCGCAGACCTTGGAAATGTTGGAAAAGTGTTTTTTGGTGGCACGAACGCTTCAGAAGTGGTCGTGAGTCTGTCGAGGATGACGAACGCAGTGACAGTCGAAAACCGATGAAAACATCGATAAAATCAAAGAAATGTTGGCCGAAAACCGCAAATTGACCATCGGAGAGCTGGCAGAGGACTTGAACATCGCTTATGGATCCACTCAAGACATTTTGGTTAGTGATTTGGGCCTCAGACGTGTCGCTGCTAAACTGGTGCCGAAAGACCTCAATTTCATGCAAAAAAACCGCGTTGAAATCGCGACAGACATGATTTCCATGAGTTTTGACCAAAAACAACACGACTACTATCCAGCAGCCTTTGAATTCACCTGATCTGGCTACCTGCAACTTTTTCCTGTTCAACTGACTTAAAAAAAGAGCTTCGCGGAACGCGTTTCCTGTTTTTCCTGTTCAACTGACTTAAAAAAAGAGCTTCGCGGAACGCGTTACAGCACCCGAGAGGATCGAAAAAAATCGAAGACGGCTCTGATGGACATAACGAAAATTGAGTACCAGCGGTGTTTCGAGGATTGGATCAAGCGGTGGCGTAAGTGCGTTGCAGTCGATGGGGAGTGCTTTGAAGGGGACCTTATCGATTTTGATGAATAAACTTGTATTTTCGATTTTATGAATAAATTCCTAAAACTTTTTGATCAAGGTAGTATGTATGTATTATTTCTGTCGCGCCTTTTTGTAATCTGAGGATTTGGTGACCTAGGTGGTAGAACACTTGACTTTCACCCAGGGGTTTTGGGTCCGATTTCCATTAAAAGACAAATAAAAGATTAAGCCCTTTGTATGTTTTTTTTTAAGCTTAAGGTCATTTTTATCTATCGAGTTTTTTGGAGGAATGTCATATGACAATAACCCAGTCAAGTTTTGGAGTGTACAATGAAACTGGAATATAATACATCATCCTAAGAGTGCTTCGGATATATTGTAGCATCTCTCAAAAAGTATGAACTTACCCATTAGAACATTACTATGTTGTCAGCCATCCTACACTCAAGAAAAAAATCTATTTTATGTAAAAGGGTCAAGTACACGAACAGGCTTATCATGAAAACCAGGAATTTATTAAATTCACTTCAACAAAGTGGTTAGAACACAAATATGTCATACAGTGCGGTTCTTTCAGACCATTGAAGAATGCAGGGCTGTGGAGTAGGATGAAAATTAACCGACTCCGGCTTTATTTTATTTTTATACTCCGACTCTAACTCCCACTCCGACTCTGACTTCAATTTTTATTTTATTTTATAATTTACTGCGTCTACCTAATGTATTTATATTGACTTATTAATAATGGATACAGGTATAAATAAAAAAATTACTATATTCGTACACAAATGAAACAATTTAATAAAAAAATATATGAACAATACGCATTAAGCAATATCTTCACACAAAAATAATATTAAAAATATATATTAATATTTAAAAAAAGAATTAAATAAAACTTTTAAAATAATTTGAAAAACAACACAGGTAGGTATTAAAAAAAAAGAAAACACTTGAAAATAAAAAAGTTGCTTCATTTGTTTTCATACGTTAACTAAACCTTGTTTATATTGTTTATTAATTTTTTTATTCAATATTGAATAGAACACAAGATAAGATTTTTGAAAGTAAATATACTTTATAAAAATCTTATTTCCTATTCGTGGTCTAAATGGAATTAGATCTCAAAAAAGAATTGCTTCTATTAAGTCAAGATTTATGGAAGCTCTTAAATCTGATTTAATAATTTTAAGCGCGGAAAATAACCGCTCTACCGAAATTTAAACGGAGTCGGAGTCGGTCGATTTTTTCCGACTCCGCCTCCGCCTAAAATGTTCTGACTCCACGACTCCGCCTCCACAGCCCTGGAAGAATGACTTAAACTCCACCGTTCCTGGACACTTGAATGAGCGAAAAAATTAACAGCGGAGCTCACATTTAAAAATCTTATAAAATTTTTATGATACCATTGATAATTATAATTTGTGAATTTCATAAATATTGTCACATCAGTACGAGTATAATTCTGAAAAATGTGCATTACATTAAGTGTCGCGAATGTCTTTTTATTCAAGTCTACAGTGTATCTTTCGAGTCTGTGTCCTAAAGAAGTTGCTTTGTGTCATTATATGCTGAAAGTATAGCATGTCTCTTCTTCTTCTGAAACTTTCTATAGACACAAGAGTCTGTTACTGCAGGATTGTCCTCCTGTGATGCTGAGTTCCAGCTATCTCTCCATTGTTTCGGGGGTCTCCCTGGTGGACACCGTCTATCCGGCACCCCATGCAGAGCTATGTATGGAATTCATTCTCTGTACATGCTGGTACCAGTATCGTCGACGCTGTCGTCCCCATCTGACCACATCTTAGACCTCACAGACCTCTCGGATTGTGGTGTTCCTTACACGATCACGCAAAGTCTTCCCAGTATAGCATGTATTTGAATGAATGGTTTTTTTATTGAGTGGATTATATTTCAAAAGGGGTAAAGCAAGTATATGTTGTGTCACCCTGGTTATTTAATATTTACAGATTCATGTATGAAGGAATTACAGAGGTTAATAAGTGGCACGTAACTGACAAATGGGAATGTGTGTGGATTGCTGTATGCTGATGCCATGGTAATGTTAACGAAGAATAAGGAATCTAAAGAGAAAGTTCTGAGAATGAATTTTACGAAATCCCAAGTCATGGTGATTGAAAGTTATTGCAATAGTGTTACAAAGTGATGAAAATTTTAATTCTATTTAGATAGTATTTCTCAAATGATAGATGAGTTACGAGAGATATGGTTAATAGGACATTAAAACATGTATACTCGGAACGGACAGTATAAAATATGCTATTTCGATATCTATCCATAAAATTCTCGCAAAATCAAATTCTTCTTGTTCTATGTAAGCGTTGTTCCACTAAAAACAAATCTAAGTTCTTTACCACTATAAAACAAGTCTTCGACAATTACGTAAGTCTACTTGGTAAAATTTGGTAATATTTTGTGATATACATACATACAGGTGTCCCGTATTGAGTGAATCATATTTAGGGTGATGATAGATTGAGTCAAGACCTACCAGAATATCAAAACTTGACATCAGTAAAAACCTTACCATTTTTAAGTTATTTGGACTTTTGTAAAATTTCATAAAATCCCTACCTTGCATCAGATTAATTATTTCGTTTTCTGTAAAAAAATCTAATAGTGTTGAACTATTCTAAAATTTTTCAAGTAGTATTTTGGAAATGCCCAGTACAATTTTTTTTTACCACAGAAGGCCAAAGTTTAGCGTAAAAATGTAAATCAAGATTTTTTTTATTTTTCGATGAATTTATTTGGTACACCCCTAATAATTTTGGAAATCATTTTGTATGCGATAGATAAGGGTACTATTCAAAAGTATTTCATGATAAAAAAAAATTACGAAAATGGTGATTTGTACACAACGCAGCAAAAAATCTGATGCAAGGTAGGGATTTTACGAAATTTTACAAAAGTCCGAATAACTTAAAAGCGGTAAGGTTTTTACTGAGGTCAAGTTTTGATATTCTGGTAGGTCTTGACCCAATCTATCATCACCCTAAATATGATTCCCTCAATACGGGACATCCTGTATATTGAACATAAATATACATATTGATATTAAATAATTTTAAACAATGACTTTGTAATTTATATTACTACTGCTTTTTGTATCTCCATGTTGTTGGGTGTACAAATTAGTTCGGTCCGTTTTTTTTTTTTTTTTTTTTTTTTTTTTTTTTTTCTTTCAAAAATCAGTATTGTCCATCGCTGGCTACTACTTTTTCCCATCTCTCAGGCAATTTTCGAATTCCATCTCGACAAAATGACGTCTTTTGAGGCGATCCAACTTTGGAGCCAATTTTCGGTTTCTACGAAAGAAATGAACCGGTGACCTGCCAAATCGTGCTGCATCCTTCGGAACAACTAGTAATCAGAAGGAGCAATGTCCGGGGAATACGGCGGGTGCGGTAAAACATCCCATTTGAGCGTTTTCAAATATTTTTTTACGACTTTTGCGACATGAGGCCGAGCGTTGTCATGAAGAAGAATAACTTTATCATGTCTTTGCCCGTTTTTCTCGCAATGCACGGCTCAAACGAATTAATTGTAGCCGATACCGATCGCCCGTAATGGAATCGCCAGGTTTCAGCACCTCATAGTAAACAATACCCCTTTGGTCCCACCAGATACAGAGCATGATCTTCGAACCATGCATGTTCGGTTTTGGTGTTGATGTTGAGGTCGATGGCAACGATTGACCGGGCTTAGCGTAGTATTTTTTCTTCTTGGGGTTGTCGTAGAATATCCACTTCTCATCTCCAGTTACAATCCGATGCAAAAAACCTTTTCTTTGTTGCCTTTGAATCAGCTGCTCACAAGTAAAAAATTGCCTTTCAACGTCTCTTGGTTTCAGTTCATAAGGCACCCAATTTCCTTGTTTTTGAATCATTCCCATGGCTCTCAATCGTACGGAAACGACTTGTTGAGTCACTCCCAATGATTCTGCAAGCTCCTCTTGCGTTTGACTCTGATCTTCTTCGAGTAATGCCTCAAATTTTTTTGGCTGTCCAGAGCGAGGCTTGTCTTCGACACTGAAATCTCCATCCTTGAAACATCGAAACCATTCCCTACATGATTTATCAGTTAGAGCAGCATCACCATAAACTTCGACAAGCATTCGATGGGCTTCAGCTGCACTTTTCTTCCAATTAAAGCAGAAAATTAAAACCTCCCGCAAATGCTGCTTGGTTAACACAAAATTCGACATTTTCAACACTGTACAAAACAAGGTTTTTGCATGAAACTCAAAGCGATATAAACTGAATATTATTGGCAGATGTCTAACCTCTCTGAAACCGCCAAAATCGGCTGTCACTATGAACCATTCATAACAGCCAGAGTCATCTTTTGGAAACGGACCGAACTAATTTGTACACCCAATAGTTTAAGGCAAAGTTTTGTATTTTTTGTCAATAATTAAATTAAATAAATCAATACACATCCTTAGCCTCTTCTTAATAAAAAAAGTACTTCTATAACTTGTCATATGTTCATTTGTATATAAAAGACACTGTTGTGTCGTTAATCAAATAAATAAATGTTAAGATGATAGTTTATAACAGTATTTTAGCACTAACTTTGATCTATGAGAGTGAAATGTGGATGTGGAAAAAAGACTGATTCAATAACCCTTTCATCATCTGAGAGAATTCAACATGAATTAAATTATTGATAATTCATCCTTAATTTCACTCTTATCACCCATTTGAAATTAAATATATAGATTTCTACTAGAAAAAGATATAAAAAAAATTAGGAATAGGTTTTTTTCTAATTATCTATATTTTGTTTGACATTTCCTGCAAATAAATTAAATAACATTATTTTTATTATTACAGGCCGAGTTGCCAGTACAAAAGAACAATACAGAAAAAATGGCAGAAGAATCCCATCCTTCGGAAAATGACTATAGTAAAAAACCCTCAAGAAAGGTAGAAGACAATGAGGAGGGTGAAGAAAATGAAAAACTACCGCAGAAAAAGAAGAAGACGGCACCTCCAGAAGACATGTTTGCTGAATAATTCATATGTACTTTAAAATTTGTTGAACTTTTCATAGTTTTTGTATGACAAATAAAATAAATTAATTAATCTAAATATAACTCTTTTTTAAATCTTTCGTTGTTTGAACTGAAAACATTATACAAACACAAAAGTCTCGTTTTCTCAACTCTGAAGAAGGGAAATTGTGGAAAATGAAAAACTTTGCAAAGTCGATTACAAACAAGTCCTGAAGATGAAAACTGCTACGTTTTCAAAACTTCAGCATCATTAACCAAACCACACGGCACAACACTCCGAAAAACCCTACAATGTGCGATTTTTTTTATTTCAAAAATAAAAATATATTTATGCATTAAATATGTACTGGAACATGTAAACTACTATAAAACTTTTTTTTTTGTTTTTATATATTTATATTTAAAAAAAAGAGTAAGGTTCATTTATGAATCACTGCGCATTTTTAAGTTAGTTATATGCTATAATGATATAAATGAAATTATATATTTAACTTCACTTATTTTACACGTATGTACTAAAGAATAAAAGAAAAAAATAAGATTACCTTGATCACCAATATAAAGTAATTTGATTTCAAACTGGAACAAATCACAAAGTCATCTACGCGCAACAAGTCAAACTTCAACTGCCAAATTGACCGGTAACACAGTTTTCTATTAAACCTATGTAGTTTTAAAGCATGGAGATTATTGTATCACATTTGTAACAGCGCATGAGTCGTTCTTTATACCACTCAACACAAAAATATTTAGAAAAACTTTGGTTGATTCATATGTGCATCATTGCGCACTGTAGGGTTAAACAACTGAACCACTTTTAAAATTTGACACATTGTTATTAGATTGTTAAAGTTAATATTATTTTTACTGACAGAAATAACCCCCAGGTTGGAAGACGCATTTTGCTAAGTACATCACAGAGGTTGTAGCATTTTATAAAAGTATGTAACTAAAATTTTGTATTGAATGTATATATATCCTGTTCTTTCGTTTGGCAGTAGGGTTCAAGTAGCACAGATAGACTCCTCAGCTAGATCAACACATTTGAAGAAGCTTATACTAAAGAAAATGTAGCATGGTCCCTGTAACATTTCACAAATTTGCCCCAATACAACCTTATAATGACGTTCAGTAATTTTAATTATTTTATCAACTTTATATATAAGCCTCGATTCTAATAAATAGCAAGTTATTTAGGTAAATACATTACATAAAACTTACAATAATGACAAATTAATACATCTTGTTACTAAGTAGCAAAAATATGTCAGTTTGTTAAAATCAAATAATATTTGGTGACATTCGTGTCACTACGTTAGTCTGCATTGGCTAGGGATGGGGTATTAGATAATTGGATTTTCGATTTTTTTATACCTAAAATTAAATGTACGTAATTAGTATTAATTCATAGTGGATCTTGGCCTGTTTAAAGATCTATACAAATCATACAGTACATTAGAAAGTCAGTAGAATGAAAATTAGGAATTAAAATGTCCGGTTAGAGAAAAACATTTTTTCGATTTATAAAAAAACGATTTTACCCCATCCCTTTGAGACATGACATTTCATACGTCACAGGTACCATGCTACATTTTCTTAGTATAATATACTTCAAAAATGCCCTCTTAAAAGGTGTAAATGGGACATGTTTCTGTTATGTGTTGGTTTGTTTGCACAAGGGTGAATCCTTTAAACCCGACTTCTGCATATTGTATGCACAACATGACTCACAGTATTGGACTCAGTCGATATGGCTTCATAGCTTTCTAGGTAACTGAAATCCAGTCTGCTCCATTGTTGGACCCATGATTTAATGTTCATTTTGTGTTATTGTTTAATTAAATCATTTATTGTATTTTATATTTCCTATTAAAAACCTTTTTCAACAATGTTCATGAAACAAAGTGAAAAAAACCTTCAATTAAAAAAGAAAAGTGAAAAGAATGAACTCAGATATATTATAAACGTATTTTTTATTCTAATAAGATCTAATATCTAAAACTACTTAATATACTATACATTTACTGTTATCTTTTCTACTGGATTAGAAATTTGGATTGATTCTTTGCAAGGGCCTGCTAGAAGCAATTGTCTTTTGATTTCAAATGCTATCACAGCGAATGCTGCACCACTGTTCAAGCTGTCCACTCCAGGCGTCAGGGGAATATTGAGACGAGATCCGAACCTTTCTTCAGCAAACCTTGAAACAAAATTTAAAAAGATATATTTTTAATTAACACTTTCATATACACAGGTACTGATTATAAAATTTTGCTTCTAGCATATTATCACTCGGCATTTTAACTGTCGAGTAACACAAATTTAATTATGTGATTTTGAGGGTTTTCAATTTGATATCCACAAGGTCTTGTAAAATACTTGAGGTTATTTTTTAATTCCTCCATGTGAGATAGTATTGCCAAGGAGTAAGTAATGAACTGCGAGTGATGTGCCTCTAAACTTAAACAGTTGACTGATGGGAATGAAGTAAATGTATAACCCAGTCAAATTCTTAACAATATATATGATACTGCAATGTATGACAGAATACGGAATGAATGTGAACTTAAGGCTAATGTGTTAAGTAAGATGAAGAAGAGCACTAAGATAGTTTGGGCATGTAGAATGAATGAATGGAGAAAGGATAAGAAAACATTTAATGCAAATGTGAGTGGAACATGTGGTAGAGGAAGACCAAGTAAATTATATTCTGAAAGAAGAGAAATACTTTTCCAACAATTATGTGTATTGAAAATGCAATTATGAATGCTACCATGAATATTATTATAGTGAGATTTGACTTGTATACAGGAAAGTGAGTCATAGATTGGGTTTTAAATTGTTTTAGATAGATTGGGGCTAAATTGGGTTTTAAAACTGTCACTGAAATTTAATACACATACATTCATATCATCACGCCATTTCCCTATCTGAGTAGACAAAGGACAAAGGGTCATACTTTCCTATCTCAATACACATCCTTAGCCTCTTCTTAATCCACAAACCTCATATAACTCCTGCGATATCTGACTTTTTACATTGCCTTCTTTCAAAATATCAATCACTCGATCCAACCATACTTTCCTTGGTCTTCCACTCACATTTGCACTACATATCTGTTTTGTTAGGCCTCGGCCATACACGTAGGAGCCTCGCTTGGTGCTTAGAGCTACGCTGCGAGCTAGGCGGCATATCCTAGCGAACCAACGCACCACATACTATCGCAATGGTCACACTGCACGCTTCGCGCCCGCTACATGACGATTACCCACCTAGTGAGTCTCTTAGAGAACAGACGTATTGTTTAATTTTATTGTGTCATCAAGTGATTTTACAAGACGGCGGAAGTTTTAATAACAGCTGTGTATAAAAGGGAGCCTTTGTGGAACCCATCGAGTAAATTATACAAAAATGTACCTGTAATAAAATCACTTTGGAATGAAGTTGCACAGGAAGTAAATAAAGATGGTAAGTTGTAATGAAATTGGTTAGTTTTGCAAGTGGCATCGTTTGTTGACTCAACCGCTCCCAAATGTCAAATGAGTTTGTGCGAAGTACTTTGGTGTGGCCAAGCATGAAGTCGCCTAGTCTATTAGTCACGTAGCACCTAACGAAGCACTTTGGTGTGGCCTTAGCCTAAGTCTTTCTTCATTTATTTGTAACACATGCCCAAACCATCTCAACGTACTCTTCTTCATCTTGCTCAACACGTTTAAAAAAAATTATTTAAATCAAGTTAAGTGTTCAAGCATATACTGATAGAAAAAATAATATTTTACTGAAGTATTAAGATTCACAAAAATAATATTTTACTGAAGTATTAAGATTCACAAAAATAATATTTTACTGAAGTATTAAGATTCATAAAAATAATATTTTACTGAAGTATTAAGATTCACAAAAATAATATTTTACTGAAGTATTAAGATTCACAAAAATAATATTTTACTGAAGTATTAAGATTCACAAAAATAATATTTTACCGAAGTATTAAGATTCACAAAAATAATATTTTACTGAAGTATTAAGATTCACAAAAATAATATTTTACTGAAGTATTAAGATTCACAAAAATAATATTTTACTGAAGTATTAAGATTCACAAAAATAATATTTTACTGAAGTATTAAGATTCACAAAAAATAATCTTTTACTGAAGTATTAAGATTCACAAAAAATAATCTTTTACTGAAGTATTAAGATTCACAAAAAATACAAACCTATAGCATCCCTCACTAATGCCTTCAGTTTCACCACCAATGACCAGTGTAATTGATAACATCTTAGAAAAGTCAACATCGTAGTAAGGAATCACAGGAACACTGAATGAGATATCCCTGATATCTTGTTCTTCTTCTCCTGAGGAACTACCCTCGTCTGTCTCACTATCTTCGTTCATTTCTGATTCTTTCGATTTGTTAAGTTTTAAATTATTGTTTGAATTATTATCGGCAATAAAGAAAGAACTTTCATTTTCTATCATATAATTAATTTCATCCCATGTTAAATCTTTTCGTATGGGCAATCGGAAATGTGCACCACATGCGCTCCTTATGACCTTGCTGTCCCAAATGTCGACACATCCTGGAAAATAAAATCTTGTCTATTATTTGTACATAAAATACTTTAAACATAAGAACTTTCTTAAGTGAATAATTTTTTAAAACTGTTACACAGAAAAGAACAGATTAACACGAACTCGGAGAGATCTTGAAGAAGAGCAGGTCACCGGAAACGTGCAAATTTTGAAGCACAAATCACATTATATTGCCGACAAATGGGCTCAATTCTTTTACAGAGAAAACGGATCACTGGGAACAATGACCGAGCAATAAAAGATCAATATTATCTGTCATGTTATAGAACAATATAGGAAAATGTACTCCCTTTTATATTATAACATGTCTGTGTAATGATTATTACATTATTTATATAATAATAATAGTAAGACAATTTATATAGCAATGTTTAGAGAGCAAACTCCTCAAGGGCGCTCCAATTCAGAATTCACATCCACTATTATAGACATACTAAAAATATTACAAAAAAACCACATGGAGTGTAAGGTAGGAAGGTAGTGGCTGCGTCCATTAAATTAAAAACTCCGCATATATATATATGTAGAAAAACATTTGGTAAGAAAAATTCAGACAGACAAACTACAAAGAAACTGGTGTAGATCTTCGATAATGATAGTAACACATTAGGCTTTAGATGAAATGTAGTGCTCATATACAGGGTGGCGCAGAGGAAACGCATGTTTTTTTAATGGTAAGTATTTTGCAAAGAGAGGAAAGGCATGTTTTTCATTTAAGCATAACATTGTTTATTCAAGATAATTTTTTGATAAATACAGGTAAATGAAGTAATAATATTGCACCTAAAATTTATTGTGAAAAATAATGTCAGGCAAGTGTTGCCCTTCGCGGTCACATATCTGCAGCCTGTGTTGAAAGTTTTTTTTATTTTTTTTATCCACTTTGCACGGATTTCTCCTGTTACACAAAGAGGGTCTGCTTCTAGCGTTAGCTTCTAGCGTTAGCTTAGTGAAAACGATCGACTATAAGATACACACACATTTATTAATGTTGAACAGAAGATGATTTTGCTCACATTAGGAGACTAGGGAGTCTAGGTCTTGGAATTTATCTTGAAAATAAACAATCTTCTTTTTCTTCTTAAACTTTCTGTAGACTCTCAAGAGTCTGTTACCGCAGGATTGTCCATGATGCTGAGCTCCAGCTATCTCTCCATCGTTTCGGGGGTCTCCCTGGCGGACGCCGTCCATCCGGCACCCCATGCAGAGCTATGTATGGAATTCTTGTGGAATTCATTCTCTGTACATGTTGGTACCAGTATCGTCGACGCTGTCGTCCCCATCTGACCACATCTTGGACCTCACAGACCTCTCGGACTGTGGTGTTCCTCACACGATCACGCAAAGTCTTCCCAGCAATAGCGCGCAGAGTTCTCATTTTCGTTGTCCTTAGCATACTTTTTGTCCTGACAGTGTCTGCCCTCGCTTCGATGCCATATGTGAGGATAGGTCGCACACAGGTCTTATAAATGCGTACCTTGCTATCCGTTCTCATATCTTTATTCCTCCATATGACATCTCTCAGGCAGCCCGCCACAACTGCAGCTTTATCTACCTGAGGCCTTACTTCTCTGGGGAGGTCATGAGAGCTGAGCAGTTCACTGCCAAGATATCTGAACTGGGTTGCTTGTTCAATTGGCTAGTCATGTACTGAAATTCTGCACTCTAGTGGGTCTTTGGAGAATGTCATACACTTGGTTTTTGCTACGGAGATAATCATATTGTACTTTGAGCAGGATTCATCGAACTTTGTGAGCATTCTCTGTAAGTCATTTTTATTTTCAGCTATGAGTGTAGAGTCGTCAGCATAACAGAGAAAATAAGCAATGTTATACTTAAATGAAAAACATGTGTTTCCTCTCTGCAAAATACTAGCCATTCAAAAAACATGCGTTTCTTCTGTGCCAGCCTGTGTAATCATAAACAAGATGATTCATCCCCATAAGTTTGGACAGTTAGATCTTTCCAATGTTGATTATGCTACAGGACGAAATATGCTACTTGTAG
This sequence comes from Odontocerum albicorne, assembly GCA_949825065.1. Taxonomy (NCBI): domain Eukaryota; kingdom Metazoa; phylum Arthropoda; class Insecta; order Trichoptera; family Odontoceridae; genus Odontocerum; species Odontocerum albicorne. Next base: position 5,310,893 of record OX463840.1, on the reverse strand, counting down.
CTCAGTAACACACTAGCTCTTTCATAGTTATTATGCTACAGGACGAAATATGCTACTTGTAGCTCAGTAACACACTAGCTCTTTCATAGTTATTATGCTACAGGACGAAATATGCTACTTGTAGCTCAGTAACACACTAGCTCTTTCATAGTTATTATGCTACAGGACAAAATATGCTACTTGTAGCTCAGTAACTCTTTCATAGTGAATTATTTGTTCTAAGAAAATCTTTCATAGTGAATTAGTTATTCTGGCTGAATGATCTATACTACGGATAGTCAAGGCTCTACTGTACTTATGAAAAAAAAATATTAACTGAATGTTATGCCCATTTTGAAAAAGTTAACCAATTTTGTTTTTTAGTATAAATAAATATATTGCATTTGTCAGTTCACTATTCTGAGAATGCTCACGTGCAGAGCGAAATGAGTACATAGTCAAAAAGGAGATGGGATTGAAATCAATATATTTTTATTCATTTTTATCAACCAGAGTTCCAGCAAGTACTACCAGTCAAGAAGTTATAAAGTATTAAAATTATAAAGTTGTTTAATTTCTATACTAAAGAAAATGTAGCAAGGTCCCTGTGACGTTTCACAAATTTGCCCCAATACAACCTTGTAACGACATTCAGTAATTTTAATTATTTCCTCAACTTTAATATAAGCCTCGATTCTAATAAATAGCAAGTTATTTAGGTAAATACATTACATGAAACTAACAATAATGACAAATTAATACATCTTGTTACAAATTAGCAAAAATATGTCAGTTTGTTAAAATCAAATAATATTTGGCGACGTTCGTCAAAAGTCACTACGTTAGTCTGCATTGATTAGGGATGGGGTAAACGATAATTGGATTTTCGATTTTTTTTATACTTAAAATTAAATATTCGTAATTAGTATTAATTCATAGTGGATCTTGGCCTATTTAAAGATAGATACAAATCATACAATACATTAGAAAGTCAGTAATGAAAATTAGGAATTAAAACGTCAATTTAGAGGAAAACAATTTTTCGATTTATAAAAAAACTTCGATTTGCAAAAAAAAAAAATTTTACCCCATCCCTTTGAGACATGACATTTCAAATGTCACAAGGACCATGTTACATTTTCTTGAGTATAGTATCGTGATTATTAGATTATTACTATTGTATTTATATATATTATACCTTTTGTAAGTATTACAGATCTGCAGCCAACTGCGAGGCAAGCCCTCAATATGGATCCCAAGTTGCCAGGCTCTCTTATATTATCACAAATAATGTTGATTGGATATGTTTCTTGACTTTTTAGGATTTTCATTACATTTGGAACTTGAAATATACCTAGAATTTTTAAACACGTACAAAAATTTATCACAAATTTAGAATTTATTAAACACAATTACAGTGGACTAGTGGTTAGTATGCTAGCTAAGAATTCTGGCACACCAGGTTAATTCTGGTACACCAGGTTAATTCTGGCACACCAGGTTAATTTTTCAGTAGGTTATCTTGTATCTGAATATTGCATATGATACGATGAACTTTGTAGTACATTAAGATTTATGTTAATCTTCACCTTTGATAAATTTATTGAAACTGTTATATGTCAGAATACATGTCAATATCTAATATTCCAAGGAAATTTTGAGATAATTATAACATTTTATCAAGAGGGATGTACCCATCATAATTAACCTTTCCCTTCCTGTGCTAAAAAAATCCACACGTTCTTGTGGTGTGTATTCTATACACATAAATGAACTATTTAAAATCGGAAAAATAAGAATATTCATAGCCAATCGTTTAAATTAATTAAATTTGAAGTCAAAAGTGATAATAATTGAAATTTAATTGCTGAAAACATGAAGAAAAAAAAAACGGCCGACGTTCACAAAACAGGTGAAGAGACCACCTCAAATGAATGCCTGAGAGCTACTGAAGCGAGAGAAGCGAGCGAACTGAGATTCTACTTCTTGCGTTCCCATATACCGAAGTAGAGTGAGACGTGAATAGCGTCGCTTCCTCACCCATAGCGTTTTTTTAAAATGAATATATCTACGTCACACACTGGCACACATTTGACTATATTGGTGAATTTATTCCAGATTTTCACAAAATATCTCTGATGTGGCCGATAAGTGTTAATTACTATATTATTAATATTATTTTTTCATTCAATGCGTAAATGTATTACGGAGGAATACCTAAAATCTGAACCCAGTATTTATTATGTTTATAGAGATATTAAAGTTTTTATAAGCAATGTGTACTAGTTACACATCACAGAGAAGGAAGGGTCGGTAAAAAAAAAACATTTAAATAATAATGAATTGATTAATTTTTATGAATGTTGCATTTTTATACTTTATATTGGAGATACGTGTAAATTCAAAAGACAATTTCATAGAGCAAATTCTCCTCAAAAACTCGAGCCTCTAATTCACAATTATTAAACAAATCACACTGGCAACTATAGTAGCACCTGAACGAATCATGTATAACACTTATAAAGTACAACCCTGTGGGATATTGCTACCGTATTTTACGGACTATAAGACGCACTTTTTTATTAAAAAAATTGACTCCATAATTCAGGTGAGTCTTATACTCGAAATTAATATAAAAATGTCCAGTGTTTGATTTAAAATTCCCGCCTGTCTTAAAAATGATGCGACGAACATGAGTTGTGGGGATTCACAAGCTTGCTAACACTGTCTCCCTCCCGCCCCGCCATCACAAACCCAGAACATTGTCTAGCCTATGATGCGTCTTTGCAGTCTACGGTGCCAGTGAACTTGAATTGAAAGTGATTTGTGTTATCGGTAACAGTACAATATTTTTGTTAGTAGCTAGTTTCGCAATGGGAAAAAATAAAAGGTATTCGTATGATGCGGGCTATAAATTGAAAGTAATAGCATATGCAGAAGAACATGGAAACAGAGCAGCTGAGCGGCATTTCAGCCCTCCACCAAGAAGAAAGTGCAGATGACGATTTTCAGGGATTTTAAAGGTCAGTTCGGTTTTATAAACTAAGAATTTTTTTAGTCTGGTTTTGCAATCGAATAATAAAAATGATAAAAATGTTATTTTTTTTAAAAATTGCCTAAAAATGAAGGTGCGTCTTATAGTCTGTAGCGTCTTATAGTCCGTAAAATACGATATATGGCAATTTCTTCCAATCAACTATAAAGATGTTTATGAGGCCTTCAATGAAAGCCAGATCGAAAACCCTTTTTTTTTTTTTTAAAGTCTGGGTTCCAACAGCAACCTCCGGATCATACAATAGATGTCTTACCTACTACGGCCACGGAGTTTGTCAAATATTTACCTTTTTGAGTCTTATCCTATCTTTCGAAAAAACTATATCTCGAGAGGTGTATGATTCATTATATAAAAAAACTGCACATTCAGAGACAAAGAAGTAATGTGTTTTATTTTATATTTTTATTAAATACTAATTTTATATTGAATTATATTTTATTTATCACAAACTACACTTTATCACCGTGATGCGTATTTCTACCTCCTAGCCTGAGGCTCTCTTCAAAGAGATGATCATTTTACCTAAAGATAGTCTCAGACAGAAGTTAGAAATATATCACAATGGTATAGTGGAATAACAAAGTTATTTCTTGTGAAATATTTCAATATGAAGTTCTTCAATGTGTTATTTGCGTAATGAAAAAAATTCAAGTAGAAAGCACGAAACATACATTTGTTGTGATAAATAAAATAAATATTGATAGCAACATAGTATGTACATACAACATAGTATGTATATATATACATATTATATACATATGTACATATATACATACATATATCCTGAAATTGCATATATATTTCAAGATAATGATGAATAAAACACATTTAAGACATAAGCTATCAAAAGCTATATACTACCTTGATCAAAAAGTTTTAGGACTTTTTCATAAAATCGAAAATACAAGTTTATTCCCCTTCAAAGTACTCCCCATCGACTACAACGCATTTACCCAAGTAAGTGCGTTGTAGTAGACTTACTTGTGTAAGTGCGTTGTAACGCGTTCAGCGAAGCGGTTTTTTAAGTCGGTTAAACAGGAAAAAGTCGCAGGGAGCCAGATCACGTGAATTCAAAAGCTGCTGGATAGTAGTCGTGTTGTTTTTGGTCAAAAACTCATGGAAATCATGTCTTTCGCGATTTCAACATGGTCCTTTTTTGCATGAAATTGAGGTCTTTCGGCACCAGTTTTGCAGCGACACGTCTGAGGCCCAAATCACTAACCAAAATGTCTTGAGCGGATCCATAAGCGATGTTCAAGTCCTCTGCCAGCTCTCTGATGATCAATTTGCGGTTTTTGGCCAACATTTCTTTGATTTTATCGATGTTTTCATCGGTTTTTGACTGCCACTGTGTTTGTCATCCTCAACCGACTTACGACCACTTCTGAAGCGTTCGTGCCACCGAAAAACACTTCTCCAACATTTCCAAGGTCTGCGGACCATTAAATCCGTTTTTCACACAAAATTTAATGCAAACTGGTTGATGCACAGCTGATGCCATTTTCAAACTTGTAAAAAATCAAAAACACGAACAAAGGTAGATGTACTCAGTACAGCGTAACTTTTACAAATGTCAAGCTATGATGTTGAAATTTGGAGGGAAGTGTCAATGATAGATGTGGTAACCTAACAAAAAAAAATGAATTCCAATCGGGTGACTGACAGTGCCATAGGGTGGCCGGTTCTAAAACTTTTTGATCAAGGTAGTACATTTAAAAGTCTTGAATGCACTTTAGACATTAGGTAAAAAAACAAATTTTTATTTGAATAACATCCTTTAATTACCTAGTCTTGCCATAAATTCTGTTACAAAGTGTTTGAATTATTATAAAAAAACAGTGAATCTTACAAATGATTTATTATATTGTTAGACTTACACACATATCATCTTAAATTAAAACATACATCTTTTTCAAAATGTCCTCCCCTTGCCTTCACGCAGGCCTTTAAACGTGACGGCCAATCGTCAACCGCAGTACGCACGATGTCCATTGGAAAATTGGCCACTGCTTTCTTCAAGATTGTTTCAGACTCTCCAAATTTGGATGTCGTCTGTTACAGGCCATGTTCTCCAACACTGACCACAATTTGTAGTCCAGTGGATTTAAATCTGGGCTTCCAGAAGGCCGATCTTCAGCTCTAATAAACTCTAGTGTATGAATTTCTAGCCATTGCTGGGTGGACTTTGCCTTGTGGGCTGGAGCAGAATCTTGTTGGAAGATCCAATGACCTGAATTAAACATGGGTCATTAGGAGGCTTGAAGACCTTCTCCAAAATGTCATTTTGGTATGAATTTGCACTTGTCTTCACACCCTGAGCACAAAAATGTAGCTTAGTAACCCCTTCGAATGAGACACCCCACCAAACCATCACAGATCCTGGATGATGATCTCTCTGAACTCTATGATTGACTTGAGCGGCCCCTCGAGATCTATGTGCGTACACCGGATCATTTTGCTTCTTATAATTGTCTTCAATGTTGAAAATTTTTTCATCGGAAAAATGGATTTTGCGATGCACATTGTTTGCGTACCGGTGAATCAGTTGTTTAGCTCTGGTCTTCCTGATGTCCCTCAGAGATGGAGTAAGCAAGTGTCCAGTGCTTCTCTGGTAAGCCCCATATTTGTGTCCGATTTGATAATACGAGACATACTCCGTGTCGAAATACCCATCTCCTTGGACATGATTTTTTGTTTGCGGAGTGGATTTCTACAGATTCTGTTACTCACGGCTTTGATGACTGCTGGAGTTCTTACAATTCGCGGTCGACCACTTCTTTGCCGATCTTCAATACTTTGAGTATCATTGAATCGATTAATAGTACGATATACAAACTGACTATTGATACCTTAAGATTTTAAAGTATTAAAAATGTCTCCTGGCGTCTCCAACTTAACGTAATGCAATTACCGCGATACGGTTTTCTTTACCGCCCTACTCTATGGTTACTGGTCAACGTTCAGTGACTAACTGATTATAGCAATTCCACAAGGGATGGAGAATTACCTGAAAAAAACTTTAGGTTTCTACCTGCTATTGTTTAGATTTTACGAGTGTTTGAATTTGTGTAACAGTATTTATGGCAGGACTATGTATATCACTCTATACAAATGTTATTTTTTTCTCCAATTAATTTAAGTAATAAGAAAATTATTTATGGAAATAGATTAATGCTCACAATTCAACAGCAATTATTTTTTTATACAATATATCGTGGGCTCAATACTATAACTAGGCAACTCATAATTCTCTATTTTGAGAAAATGGCGATCTTAGTTTCGAGATCCTTTTGTCTGGTAACTCCTCTTGAATTATGAGGTATCGCGCTTTATGAGACTACTAAAGGAGGTTTCAATATATCGTAAGATGTGAGTTATATGAACTTCAGATATCTACTTTAAGCATTCTTTTGTTTCCACATTTACGCCTTACCTAATTATGAAAATGCTAAATAACTCAGTTAAGAAATAATATTTTAAGATACCATCGGGGCATTGGAAAGCCCCTTCGATGGCCAATCTATTGATGTAAATACCTCAAAACTGCCAAATTTTGAGTAACTTAGTCTTAGTATTGAGCCCACGATATGGTAGTTAATAAATTTGAAAAAATTACCCATTATTCCAGGACTTGTATCCAAATTTGACCACATTTGGATTTCTTTATACGGCATTTTATACATCTTTGGTCCTTTTTCAGGCATTAAGGGACGAAGCTTTTCCAAAGAGCTCAGTCGACTGAATATAACCTTTTCTAGCGTGCACCCCGCTTGCAGACCATCAGCTATCAATCGCCAACCCTCAACTAACATTTTTCCACTTTTTTCACGAGCTTTGCGAGATTTCAAATCAACCATCATTTTACTATAACAGAAATAGAAAAATATTGAACATTTCAGAAGTAATGGACATTTCATTATATTGTATTAAGTTGTCTAGAAAGTAATTATGTATTTTTAGATAAATTTCAAATGCAAAATTACTAAGTAGAAAGCATGGTACAGACAGCAACACCAAGGAAAATATAGTTGAATCAAGTCAATGATATTTTGAAAGGAAACGTAAAATATTAGAGAAATCATAAAAGGTGGATGAGTGTAAAAGAAGAGAAAGATGTGTGTCATGATAGGAAAGTCTGGTACTCTGTCTTCTGCCTACACCGAAACTAAAACAGCGTGATTAACTTTTTGTGACATACTTTATTCGTATTCTTTACCCCTTTTCACCAGCCTAGTACCGCCCTTTCCGCGTTTTTACCTTCCAGCGCTCCCTATAGTTATACTGCCCCCAATGGAGTAGGTTATAGTTATGCCCCCCAAGGTAGCGCCTACTTTGGGAATCACTGTTAATAAAATTAGCATCAACAGAGGTAAAAATAACACATGAAGTATAAGGATAGGTAAAATGTGGTGTGATGTGTTGGTATGTAAAAGAGTATCTTATTCAAAAGAAATCTCAAATCACATTGTATTTATTTGATTTTAAACAAATAATTTGTAAAGGGTCTTTCGAATTGAGCATTTTTTTAAATTCTTGGATAAAACACAGATAGCGTCGCGAACTTCCCTGGGTCTTGTGACATTTGAAAAGTGTAAAATATGACATTTATAAAAATGGAGTCATATACAATACGTGTTCAAATTTAGAATTATTTTATGTATTGAAATCTCCGGAAACGGTGATGTTAATTAGCTAACAAGATCATGTGGTCTGACACTGTCTCTGGGGTTACGAGAAAAGCCAGGTCTATAAGAATGACCCCCGATCAATTCCTGAGCTGAAGGATGAAATTATTCGCGTTATTGGTGAGTTAGAACCGCAATTATGTCAAAATGTCATCGAAATTTTTGACAAAATGGTGGACATCTGTGGAGCTGCAAGAGGTGGACATTTGGCGGATATTGTTTTATGTGTTTAAATGTCACACATTATACTTCAATGATCAATAAAAAGTTTTTTGAAATCAAAGCAAATTGTGCGTTTTATTCAAGAATTTAAAAAATTTGAATTAAAAAAAACTGCTCAATTTGAAAGACCCTTTACAATAAACTTACCTAATAAGAGTGTTTTTGAATCCCAATATTTCATAAATATACTGCCCATTCGTATCAAATACATCTGTCGTATAACCTGTATTATGTTTAGGCTTCTTGTGAAATTTGATATTTGTACCCTCATCTGTTGGACGGCTTAATTTGTCAATCTCTTCATAATTGAACAATTGTTTTTTTCCAGTTGGTAACGATTGAACTTTTACCTTCCGCATCCTTTTTAAATCTTTAGGTACATATTTATTTTTGACGATTTCATGTTTTTTGACATTGTCTTGATTTTTGTCAATATTTTGTACTTTAGCGAGTTTATTTTTTTCAATTCGCTCCGTAATATCGATAACCGTTTCCTTTTTTAAATAATTATTCTCGTCCGGCATAAAAACTTTAGAGGGTATTCTACGCATCCAGCGTCCATATTCGCGAATCTGTATACTTGCTCCGAACAAATTTCGAGTAACGAAAGGTTTTGCAAACAACAGAGATATTTGAGAGGCCATTATAACATAACCTTAAAAAATTATTATACACTTGAATAAAAAATTAACAATAAAGCAACAATTTAATAGTTTTCCAAGCACATGCAACTTTCAAGCTGTATATTTTTGTTATAATAAATTTATATTTGTAATTTATGCCGGTAAACACTAATTGAACTCAATCACGCATTTTCAACATAAATAAATAAACTGAATGAAAATTTCAAGCATTGGCTTGACATTTCACTAATTTAAATTTAAACAGTTATATACATACGCCGTGACAAAAAAACTATAAGAAAATCTCTCTCTCTTTGAATAATGGCCGTGAACTCCTATATATATAAGAAAATATGTACTGTAGATTCATCGAGACATAAATTTATCTCCTGTTGTTAAAGCTACATAAAAAAGTAGCACTATTGTAACTACTTTGAAATCCTAATCACAATGGTAATCAAGTATTGTGAGTAAAATGACTATACTTCACTTCTACGATACTCTCGGACGAAACGTATTACTTTACCACGATATTAAACCATTCTGAATCATCTTACTTCTGATTTATATTTATAACTGAATTTTCCTTAAAACATAAATAATGCTCTTCAAAAACACAAAATAATCATTTTCCTTAAAAACTGACAATTCTCCTTAAAAACAGAAAACAATAATTTTCTTATTTACTTAATATAGCTATTCTAGCGATGAGTGTGTCAGTGTTTAGAGTTTTCTCTCATCATAGTGCTCTAAAAATGTTATTAAAGCTATTTTGAAAAAGTAGCACTATTACGGTAACTTCAAATGGCGCTACTTCAATTTTTTTTTGGACAGCGTTCACTACTTTTACCATGCTTTTTAACAATATTGAATTCTGAGAATAAGATAATTTACTACTTCCGATACTTCTGCGAGATTTATATCTTCACACTTTCCGCCCATAATAATAACTTTAGGTACCCTGGCCTTGTGTTCACGTATCTACGAAAATAGCTCAAATAATACAATATTTTTTGTACAGCCTTAGTTATTTTATTTTTGCTACTCATTTTAAAAAATCATTTGTACAATTTTAAGTGCAATGTGTATATAACTTTCCCAATATTTTTTTACATGTGAATTCAAACTTTGTAACTCATAAAATATTTGATGAAATTTTTCTTACTATTTTTTTTAAATTCTTTGAAATGGCAAGAAAATTAGCATTGAAGAAGTAAAATGGTTACAAGACGAAAAAAAAGAAAAGTTTGATAAAATAAGACCAGAAATTATTTCTCGAGGGGGTGACCAAGTGAAAGGAGGGCTGAGATAGTTATTCAACAAGCGCCGGAAGATTCTGGAAATGCGACAATTGCCTCTTTGTATAAACGAAAAGGCACGATAATGGAATGTGGATGCTGCCGTGTTATTAGCTTATTTAGTGTTATGAGTAAACTGTATGAAACATTTTTGATTGAAAAAGGGAAGAGAATTATTGAAAAAAAAGTATGGGATGGAACATAAAAGAATTAACAAACTTATACTCATAATGCAAACATAAGTTGGTTGGTTGGAAAAAATCTGCATAGCAATAAGCCCACCAGATGTACCGTGTATAACCATGAACGAAAACGAATAAAAGGAAATCGTGGTATAGGATGACCTAGGAAAGTATGGTTAGACAAAGTAAATGAAATTTTAAAAAAGGAAAAGTGAGGAGTAAGAGAAATCAAAGGAGTTGTATGAAAAGATATATGAATGTGGAAAAGGCGAACGAAATATTGCGTAATAGGAAAGTTTACTATTTTTCTGTCTACCTTCCCAACAGGGAAATTGCGTTATGGTATCGTATGTATGGTATGCAGTAAATTAAATCGTTTCTTTATTTTTGATCGATAAAATAAAATAGAAACATGAAATTAAACAAAATAGATCTTCTGAAGAATAAATTATTTCCAATTAAGCATGAGTGGCGTCGAGTGAAAAAAGAATATCATACTATGAAATCAGAGAGTGAAATGTTTGGTTTGCACATCAATAGGCGCAAACAAAACTCATGTTCATAAACTTATTCAAACACAGGAAGATGAAATAATGAGATGCAGGACTTGGAACATGTGTGTGAGTTTCTTTAGATGAGGAGATAATGCACAGAATCCAAAAGTCTAAGGGAGCGATGAGTCACCTGGAAGTTATATACAGTAATCGAGGAATCCTAAAAAAAACAAAAGATTGATCGGTCCTAACTTCCGTTTTATACATATTTATATGATGCGGAGACCTGCGCACTTAAGGCATGAATATACAAATAGTAAATGTTTTTGATATTTGGAAAATGTATTAATACACACACAGATGTCTTTTATTTATAAGATAGCTAATAATCATGTTCAATATCGAAGATACCCTATCGTATTTAGAAGTAAAAGGTATAACATTTCAATTGTAAGCCTCTTTTTTCACTTGCAACACAAATACAAACCAGCTGTGTGGTCGTGTCGATAGTTTGCGTTTTTTCCTACAAATATACTTATTATCTCTGGTATACTCGTTATTACGAACATTTTTACTGGACAAAATCAGTTTTATTAATTAACCGTAATCTGTATCAGTTCAAAGAGTAATATATTGCTATAGAATCTGTTGTTTCGTTAAAAAAAAGATACAATGGTACAAGTGAATAACGAAAAAATATTTTGACAACATGAAGCATTTTAAACTAATTGTCCACAACAAAACTTTCAGTGGTATGATTTTCTATTTTCAATATTAATCACGAAGAATACTGATATTTTATAACATTTACAAATAAACATAAATCTTAGAAGGTCCATTCATAAGTGTAATGAAATTATAGTAACTATTTGTGCAGTAGCTGTACAATTCATTCTTGAAGTTAAGGTTTTAGAAACATTCGTACATGCCATCGCGCCATTTCTTTGTCGGGGTAGACAGAGAGAACAGGTTGCTAAACGTTCCTTTCTCGAAACGCATCCTTAGCCTCTTCCACATTCATAAACCTTCTTATACAACTTCTATGATTTCTCTGACTTTCTAGTTTTCCTTTCAGAGTATTATTCACTTGATCCAACCATACTTTCCTTGGTCTTCCTCTCACACCTTCCACTCACATTTCCACTATATATTTGTTTTTTTTTTAGTCTTTCTTCATTCGTTTCACATGCCTTAACAATCTCAGAGTGTTGTTTTTCTTCTTAACACGTTTTCCTTAAGTTCATATTCATTCCTTATCACTTCATTCTGTTATATTATGTCATACATTGTCACTCCATGTATTCTTCTCAATGTACGCATTTCTACAGATGGTTCTAAATAAAAAAAAGCTAATTAATTCCAATTAATGGGACTAATTAATGGGACACATTAACCAAGCTAATTAATGGGACACATTAATCTTCACCTCCACGCCATGTCTTTGAGAGAACAGATCTCCACTTCATTTTATCCTGCATACATCTTTCTTTTCTTCCACCTTGTTTTGCATACTCTCCAATTATAAAGGCTGTTCACTCTTTCCTCTTTTATAATTAATTTAATTGCGATACGTTTTGTATTATTGTATTGCACTTTATTGTATACAGTACAACCTGGCAGACTTATTTTGCTGTGTCAATCTCTTCCAAGTAACCAGAAATATATTAACACGTTCACTGCGTCGAACACGGTTCCCGTGTCCATACAAAATAGCCTTGAATGTTGAGTGCACTCATAAACGTCTCCCGATAAGGATCCGCCGCCGGTTTCATGTGTTTTGAAGACACGAAGGAATACACTTGTATATGATGTTTCAATAGAAAGTAGAATTTGATTTTTAACAAAGTTATGGGTTTTCGCGAATTTTCAGGATCTCTGTATGACCTTTTATACGCAGTGAATGTGTTAAAGAGGTCTTAAGTGAAAAACCTCATTTAATTTTTTTTAAATCTAGGACTTAACAGGAGTCGAACCCGCAACCCCTAAGTCGGAATACAAGCATCTTATCAACTATACTTGAGAAAATGTAGGATTGTCCCGTTTGAAATGTGACGTTTGAAATGTCATCTCTCAAAGGGATGGGGTAAAATCTTTTTTTTTTACAAATCGAATAGTTTTTTTATAAATCGAAAAATGGTTTTTCTCTAAACTGATGTTTTAATTCCTAATTTTCATTATACTGACTTTCTAATGTATTGTATCATTGTATGATTTGCATCTATCTTGAAATAGGCCAAGATCCACTATGAATTAATACTAATTATGAACATTTAACCTCTAAAGGAGTATGGCTGTACGGTGTCCGGCGAGCGAATTTTTACCTCAAGAGAGTATGGACGTACACGGTACGTCCAATGTTTTTATTCTCGAATACATGAATTTATCCATAAAACAAACATGGCTCAAATGTTTTTATCTGTTAAATTATTTTGTATATGGCGGCCGCAATTACATTTTTTATATTACTTACAAAATCAATTTTTAATTTTACTTACAAAATCTCACTCACTTAGAGGTTAATTTAGGTATAAAAAAATTGAAAATCCAATTATCGTATACCCCGTCCCTAGCCAATGCAGACTAACGTAGTGACTTTTGACGAACGTCGCGAAACATTATTTGATTTTAACAAACTGACACATTTTTGCTAATTTGTAACAAGATGTATTAATTTGTCATTATTGTTAGTTTTATGTAATGTATTTACCTAAATAGCTTGATATTTATTAGAATCGAGGCTTATATTAAAGTTGATAAAATAATTAAAATTACTGAACATCGTTACAAGGTTGTATTGGGGCAAATTTGTGAAACGTCATAGGGACCATGCTACATTTTGTTTAGTATAAGCTACTTCAAATGTGTTGATCTAGCTGAGGAGTCTATATGTGCTACTTTAACCCTATTGCCAAACGAAAGAACAGGATATATATATATATATACATTCATAAACAAAATTTTTGTTATGTACTTTTATAAAATGCTACAACTTCCGTGACGTACTTAGCAAAATGCGTCTTCCAACGTGGGAGTTATTTCTGCCAGTAAAAATAATATTAACTTTAACAATCTAATAACAATGTGTCAAATTTTAAAAGAGGTTCAGTTGTTTAAGGTCTTTCGGAGTGTTGTGTCGTGTGGTTTGGTCTACGATGCTGAAGTTTCGAAAACGTAGCAGTTTTCATCTTCAGGGCTTGTTTGTAGTCGACGGCTTGTTTGTGAACTGTCATAGGGACCATGTTACATTTTCTCAAGTATAGGACATGGAGGTTGTCATATTTTCTCTGTTTTCTACCCAAAATTCTCATATTTTCTATACTACTTTTATAGAATATTTTTGTAAATCTGTCATCATTTATTCTTTCTAAGTGACTTAACCATGTCATTACTTCTTTATTTATCCTAAACAGTGCACCTTCTTTCAATCTGCATTATTTTCTTATGTTATTTTTCCATTTAAAATATGATAGTGAAACCTATGCAGAACCTAATTGAGTTGGTTTCTAAAATAAAAGACATTTTGGTGATACATTCATACCATCATACTGTTTCCCTGCTGGGGTATGTAGATAAGACAGAACACTAGATTTTCCTATCTCGAAACATATTTCGCATCTTCCACATCCATACACCTTCTCATACAGCTCCTAAACTTTATCTTCTGTTCCTTTCAAAATATTCACTTGATCCAACCAAAGTTCCCTTGTTTTTCCTCTACCACACCTTCATCTAACATTTGCACTTTATTTTGGTTTGTTTCTTTATTCATTCATTCCACATGCCCAGGACATTTTAGAGTGCTCTTCATTTTACTCAACACATCAGTCTTAAGTTCACATTCGTGCCTTATTACTGTAGTTTGATGATTAATTAATTTTATTAAAATTTTTCTTATATTCATTTCTCCTTTTTAGAATGTTATATATTATATTAAATGTCCCACCAAGCAAATTGATTTGAATCTATAGTGTTGCTGAAGTGGTTTGGGCACGTGTAATGAATGAATGAAGAAAGACTAATAAAACAAATATGTAGTGCAAATGTGAGTGGAAGGCTTGTGAGAAGAAGACCAAGGAAAGTATGATTGGATAAAGATTATGATATTTTGAAATAAGGAAACGTATAAAGTCCAAAAAATCATAGAAATTGTATGGATGTATTCTTCCCCCTTATCTTAAATGGGTTGGTGCTTCAACTTTCTTCTATTCGCCTCTTATTTCCACTTTCATAGTTACTTCCGCCTAGACCTATTTTATCAGAAATTATCCCAAGACCGTAGACAATCAACAAACAAATAATATAGCATGCGATGCAATGTAGATAACTCAGAGTAGATATTATATATACTGTTACAATGACCTGTCAATAAAGTTGCTGCAATATCGGGATGCCTGAAGTCAAACATAATAAGTGGACAGGTCAATAAAGTTGCCTCAATATCGGGATGCCTGAAGTCAGACCTAATAAGTGGACAGGTCAATAAATTTACTGCAATATCGGGGTCGCTTCCAAGAACAAAAGTATGAGAATTGAAAGCAAATTTTAAATTTATAAAACATGTGTGTTGCTGATAGTGACCTAAGATATTGAAACTAGAGTTGAAAATTCTAAAACAAAAGCACATTTTGGAACATTGGAGTTGAAGATCCTGCGTTGTATCTAAAAAAAAATTAATGAATATAATTATGAATTTAGAAAAATGTATGACACCAAGGAAATTGTAAGATGTGGTAGAAAAAAAGAGGAATGCTTGTATGGTCATTATGGGAAAATAGTGAATAATACAAGGATTATAATGTTGTTTTGCAGAACAACCCAAACATAGGTGGACAATTAGTAATCCACATCCCAGGAAAAGCATAATATAACAGATCTATATAAAAGAAGATTCAGGGAATACTGCACTGCCTTTAAAACCTCTAAGATCGCTTAATTTAAATATTTTTAGGATGCTTCTATTATTAGGTGTACAAATAAGTTTCCGCCGTTTTTTATAAAAAAATGGGCATTTATTGTGAAAGAACGGAACCTCATGTTTTATTCGAAGTAGTACCCATCGCTTGCCACTACTTTTCCCCATCTTTCTGTCAGCATACGAATACCGCGTCAGTCATCATCATCATCTTTTGAGGCTATCCACGAATCGACTCAATTTTTGGTATCTTCATATGATGTGAAGTGCTGCTCAGACAGGCCATGCGTCATCGATCAAAACAAGTGAAAATCAGAAGGAGCAATGTCTGGTGAATACAGCGGGTGGGGTAAAACTTCCCAATTGATTGTTTCCAAAAAGGTTTTGACCGGCGCCGCAACATGTGGACGAGCATTATCATGCAGGAGAATAATTTTGTCGTGTCTGGAGTAGCAGTGGGCGCGCTTTTTCTCGAGTGCTCGACTCAATCTCATCAATTGTGTTCGGTAGACAGCCCCAGCAATGGTTTCGTTCGGTTTGAGCAACTCAGCTGCTGCCTGGCAAGCAGCATTTCACATGTGGAAAATTGGCATTCAAAGTTTCTCCGTGTCAGTTCATATGAATCCCAATTTCTTTGTTTTTGAATCATTCCCAATGATTTCAACCCATGTGAAATTGCTTGTTGAGTCACTCCTAATGTAAGTGCAAGTTCTTCTTGCGTTTGGCACGAATCTTGATCCAATAATACTTCCAATTCCGCGTCTTCGTACACTTTCGGCCTTCCGCTACGTTCTTTGTCTTCGATGTCAAATTCACCGTTCTTAAACTTTTGAAACCACTCACGACAACTTCTCTCACTTAAGGCAGCCTCACCATATGCTTCTACAAGCAATCGATGCGCCTCAGCTGCAGATTTCTTCAAATTGAAGAAGTAAATCAAAAGTTCCCGCAAATGACGCTTATTCGGCTCAAAACTTGACATTTTCGAACACAAAAAAATATGTTATACTGATAAAAATTTACTAATATTTCAAGGTCATGTTGTTGACAGATGTCCAACCTTACGATAATGACATTTTACATCTGACAATTTTAACCATAACTTACTGGTGGCGCCAACTTTTGTCAAACGGCGGTGACTTATTTGTACACCCAATATTTTGTAGCATTTCTTGAGAAGTACCAACTTAACAAGTCTCTTGAATGCGTCGTTAGCCTTCTGACATTCCAAAAACAATTTACTCTATGCATAAGGCCCACTATTCTAAATGACTGATAGATAAAGTCATATCTTTATGCTCTATACACCTAAAATACTGTTGACATTGTAAGTCACAGCAGAGATATCAGTGTATTGTATCTCCCAGATGGTACATCCCAAATACATACCTGGTGTACCCACACCAATAGACTCATAGAGCGGACCATTAAACACCTGGTAAAAGTCCACGTCTGGGGCTGTTTCTCAAAGCAGGGATTTGGCACTTTGCACATATTCACAAATAATTTGAACGCTGTCAAAATGGTTAAAATATATCAGAGGGCTTTATTACCATCTGTCCAAAGGTCTTTTATAAGAAAATATGAAAATTGACTACTGCAAGAGGACAATGACCCAAAACATCAGAGTCGTCTTTGCACTGCGTGGAAACAGGAAAATCACGTTGACGTAATGGATTAGCTCTGTCGAAAACTATTTTTTTTTTTTTATATTTTCAGCTGAAGATCTCATAATCAATCCCAGGGACTACCCTGGAATTAAAGAAGGTGATATTATAGAGATATATCACTCGGACAGTGAGTTCTCTCGCCTTCTTCTTCAAGTACCTTCCCTCAAGGAGGAAACCTATGGAAAAAGCAGAGGTATTAATTATTTTGATACTGAAGTTTTGTTTTATTTATTTATATATTTTTTCTTCTTACTATTTTCCTTCCGAATTAACTCATTACATCAAAACCAAATAAAAAGTTACAAACGCTATATAACAATTCAAACAACACACAAGTATGCAAGTACACATAAAAAATCTTATAAAAGATTTAACAATATATATATTGTTGTTAACCTTTCCTTCCCTGTGTTGGGTATCTTCTACACGTTGCTTCTAATAACCATCAATATCTCTATAAATATAATAAATACAAGGTTAAGATTTTAGGTATTCCTCCATAATATATTTACGCATTGATTTAAAAAATAATATTAATAATAATCAGAATTTATCGACTACATTGTAAGTATTTCGTGAATATCGGAAACGAATTCGCATTTAAACGCTGTGAGTGCCTCGATCTTGGGTCTTGACGATAGGTGAAGAGTATGCGGGAAGCGCGACACTATATTCGCATCTCACTTTTGCATACTTCACTGAATAGCTAGGAGCTCAATTGTCTCAACCTCGCAAGTGCAAGCCACGCCCGGGTTAGCCACCAACCCTGCCGCGCCGCAGTAGCTGTTGGGCTGGCAACGAGACTAGATCTACGCCCGTTCCGTGAGCGTTGCCAGACGGTTTTTTAATGTTTTCAGCAAATAAATCTCAATTATTATAATTTTTAACTTCAATTATAATTAATTAAGGGGATTGTCTATGAAAGTTCTTATTTTTCCGATTTAAAATCGCTAATTTTTTATTGCGTACTCACTACCCAACACCGGAGCGCGCGTTTCAATTTTATCACCGTAAGGGAAGGGTTAACCTTACCCTTCCTGTGCTAAAACAATCTGCATGTTCCGGTGCTGTGTATTCAATACACATGTAAAAATGAGTGATTAAAAATCGGAAAATAAGAATATTCATAGCCAATTGCTTAAATTAATTGAATTTGAAGTCAAAAGTGATTATAATTGAAATTTAATTGCTGAAAACATGAAAAAAACATCGGCCGACGTTCACAAAACAGACGAAGAGACCACCTCAAATGGATGCCCGAGAGCTACTGAAGCGAGCGAACTGAGATTCTATTCTGTTCCTATATACCGAAGTAGAGTGAGAGAGAGTGAGACGTGAATAGCATCGCTTCCTCATCCATAGCAGTTTTTTAGAATGAATATACCTACGCCACACGTTTGATTGTATTGGTGAATTTACTCCCGATTTTCACAAAATATCTCTGATGTGGCTGATAAAGGCTAATTATTATTAATATTATTTTTTTCATTCAATGCCTAAATGTATTACGGAGCAATACCTAAAATCTGAACAGTATTTATTATATTTATAGAGATATTCAAGTTTTTAGAAGCAATGTGTACTAGTTACATATCACAGGGAAGGAAGGGCTAATACGATACAAGACCCCCTCAAGATGGACACCGTAATACACTATGTGTCACTCTTGACATACATGCAAAATGAAAATTACAGTTGCCTACAAACAAAATAATAATAAAAAAATCAAAATATTCATAGAATTAAATGAAAATAAAAACATGAATATTAATAAGTACAATTTGATGAATGTCACATACTATCTACATACTAGCATATGTACATAAATGTATCAGTTTAGTGAATTGAACAAAGTTTCACAATAATCATGGTATTTTTGTTTTATCATCTGTTTGAGAAAGTCGTAAAAGTGATAAATTCATTTGTATATTAAGAAATAATTTATTTTTACCATATCTGTTCTCAGAATGAAGCGAATATAAAATTTTTTCTTAATTTTGATGATCACAGCATATGCCCACATACATGCTACAATGTGGGGATTAAAAAATAACCCGTGTATAATTGGTTGCGTCATGAGATGTAGCATGGCTTATAGAGGGTTCCTTAATATCCTTCAATGGCTGTATTGCAGAGGCAACACCGGCTAGTTTGAAATGTTCACATTGAAATTTGTTTGAAATTAGCTTGAATGATATATTTTTATATAAAGTGCAAACTATATCTTGTTAGTTTGAGCAATTTGAGAGCATTTTAAAGATTCTAAAATTTTAATTGACTGTCTGTTTCTAAAATTTTATATGATTGTCTTAAAAAATATATAAATATAAAAAAAAATAAAGTACATAAAAATAATTTTAACCATTAGAGTGCTGAGAGTCTATATATAGACGTTTTATAGTATTGAAAAAAATGTCCAGCAGCAAAATGATTAAATAACCTTTGTTTTTCTTTAAAGATACCATCAGTGTGGAACAAAGTATAGTTACAACTTTCCAGCTGAAACCTAGAGCTGATGTGTATGTTAACATTGTCAAGCCCAACGATGTGGCTCTGGACTCTGTCGAGCTCACATTTAAAGATCAATACATGGGGAGATCTGAGATGTGGAGGCTGAAGAACCACTTGGTAAGACCATGTTTATTATTGATTCTTATATCATTTAAAATTATAATTACTTGTAGATGCATATATAACACATCGATCAATAAGTATCGGGATTTACTACTAAAACAACATTTATTTGCCAAAATTCTTCTTTATTCATCAACATAGTCTCCTTTAAGAGCGATACATTCATTCCAACGCTTTCCTAACTTTTCTATGCTAGCCGTGTAGAACGATTTATCTTTGGTTTCAAAATAGGCGTTAGTTTCGGCAATCACTTCTTCATTGGAGCCAAATCTCTTTCCCTGGATCATAACAGCCAATAGTCGCTGGGGGCCAAATCTGGAGAATACAGTGGGTGCGAAAGCAATTCGAAGTTCAACTCATGCAATTTGGCCATCGTTACTATCGACTTGTGACACGGTGCATTGTCCTGATGAAAGAGAACTTTTTTCTTCTACATATGGGGCCGTTTTTTTGCAATTTCTGCCTTCAAACGCTCCAATAACACTACGTAATATTCGCTATTGATGGTTTTTCCCTTTTCAAGGTGATTGATGAATATTATACCATGCGCATCCCAAAATATGGAGGCCATAACCTTCCCGGCCGACTGTTGAGTTTTTGGTCGCTTCGGATGACTTTCACCGGCTGCTCTCCACTCAGCTGACTGCTGATTTGTTTCCAGAGTATAGTGGTGGATCCAAGTTTCATCCATTGTCACATACCGATGCAAAAACTCCTGTGTATTTCACGTAAACAGGGCCAAATAGCGCTCTGAATCATTGATGCGTTGTTGTTTCTGTTCCATTGTGAGTAAACACGGCACCCATTTCGAAAAAAGCTTTTTCATGACCAAATGTTCATGCAAAATAGTGTAAACACTACCAAATGATATCTTCAGGATGTCAGCTATCTCACGCATCTTTACTTTGCGATTTTCCATCACGATTTTGAGTTTTTTTTTTATGTTTTCTGGTGTAACAGCCTCATTTGGACGACCAGAGCGTTCAGCATCATTTGTGTCTGTACGACCGCGTTTGAAATCAGCATACCACCGACAAATGGTTGTTTTCGATGGAGCAGAGCCTGGATAACACTTTTTAAGCCATCGCTGAATTTGAACGGTTTTTTTCAGGTCTATAATAATGACCCCCGATCAATTCCTGAGCTCAAGGACGAAATTATTCGCGTTGAGTTCGAACCGCAATTATGCCAAAATGTCATAGAAAATTTTGACAAAAGAGTGGACATCTGTGGAACTGCAAGAGGTGGACATTTGGCGGATATTGTTTTTTGTGTTTAAATGTCATACATTATACTTCAATGATCAATAAAAAGTTTTTTGAAATCAAAGCAAATTGTGCATTTTATTCAAGAATTAAAAAAATTTGAATTAAAAAAAACCGCTCAATTTGAAAGACCCTATAGTATAGCTTTTTATAGCATCCGATTGTCATATTGACTTTAAAAATAAACACTTCTGGTTCTAGTATATTATTGTAATAAATAAAAATATTTGGTTTTCATTTTTTTAATTTATTTATTTATATTTCAGACGAACACATGCGTTTATCTGAACAAGAAAATAGAGTTCTGCGGTGGTTCCATCAGATGTCAGGTTTATGAGATGTGGGCGCTGGGCGACCGAGTGGCCTGTGGGGTTGTCACGGATGACACCAAAGTCGTCTTCAGGTCCTCCACTTCCATGGTGTACTTGTTCATCCAAATGTCCTCTGAAATGTGGGATTTCGATATACACGGAGATCTGTACTTTGAGAAGGCTGTTAATGGATTTTTAGCCGATTTATTTGCAAAGTGGAAGGTTTGTTTTTTAATAATTTTTGTAATAATAATGATATGACAATTAACACAGACCGGACTCTCCTCAGAGGTGCTCTAATTTGGTATTCAAACCCACTATTATTGACAGATTAAAAATATTTAAAAAAGGTTGAGTGTAACGAAAGGAAGGTGGTTGCTATGGCCATTCGATAAGGGAACTTACCCGCATCTGCATATGCTTAGAAAAAAAATATTGGGTAAGAAACTGCATAAAACTTACCGAAGGGTGATGAACTACAAAAAAACCTTAATAAATCATTCAATATGTGATAGTAACATACGAGGCGTATCCAGAAAGTAAGTGTACTGAGGCTCTCACGACCGGATGGATTTTATTTTCGACATGTTGGCTACACTTCCGTGTAGCCTGACCCTTCCCCTCCGCAACGAGACCGGTTCGATGTCAGTACGTTGAGAAGTGTCGACGCGACAACACGTTTCGTGAAAAATGTCAAACCAATCTCCCGCCAAGTGCGAAATTTTGTAAAAAGGCAAGAGTTTTTGAGGCGCTGCAAACTCCATGGAGATGAATTTCTCCACTCCATCGTTACTGGAGATGAAACTTGGGTTGCACACTACACGCCTGAAACCAAAAGGCAGTCTCAACAGTGGCGTCACACCTCTCCACCCTCCGCCAAAAAGTTCAAAACCACAATTTCAGCCAAGAAAATCATGGCATCCGTGTTTTGGGACTGTCAAGGCATAATTTTAATTGAATATATGCCTCAAGGGGAGAATCAACTCTGCAAGATACTGTGAGACCCTAAAAAAGTTGTGGAGGGCGATTCAGAACAAGAGGAGAGGCATGCTGACAAAGGGAGCCTGCCTGCTGCACGACAATGCAAGACCACACACGGCCAACGCCACGAAGGAACTGCTCGCCTCGTTTAAATGGGATGTCCTGAACCATCCCGCGCATTCCCCTGACCTAGCACCTTCAGATTACTATATCTTTACCTCCCTGAAGCTGCACATGGGTGGAAAAAGGTTTTCAACCGACGAGGAGGTAAATGAGGAGGTGGAGAAGGGGACGGAGGGGTTGGCGGGAAACTACTTCGAGGAAAGCATCAAAAAGTTGATACCCCGCTTCACCACCTGCATTGAGAGGCATGGCGACTATGTCGAAAAATAGCTTACATATGTACTACGGTAACCACGTAATTTTTTTGTTTAAATAAAAAAAATTGTAACCTACAAAAATTCAGTACACTTACTTTCTGGATATGCCTCGTATTTACCTAAATAACTTTCTATTTATTAGAATATTTTATATAATTGATGGTCTCCCCTTGAGGCATATATTCAATTAAAATTATGCCCTGACAGTCCCAAAACACGGATGCCATGATTTTCTTGGCTGAAATTGTGGTTTTGAACTTTTCTGATCATCATGCACAGACGTACGACCGTTTTTAAACTCGCGACACCACTTGTACACACTCGTACGATTCATAGCTTTATCACCATATGCAGTTTTCACCTCATTATAAACCTCAATCGGAGGTTTTCCCTTCCAAACGAGATAACGGATAACGCCGTGTATTTCGCACATGGCGGGAGATTGGATTGACATTTTTCACGAAACGTGTTGTCGCGTCGACACTTCTCAACGTACTGACCTCGAACCGGTCTCGTTGCGGAGGGGAAGGGTCAGGCTACACGGAAGTGTAGCCAACATGTCGAAAATAAAATCCATCTGGTCGTGAGAGCCTCAGTACACTTACTTTCTGGATACGCCTCGTACATTACATAAAACTAACAATAATGACAAATGAATACATCTTGTTACAAATCAGCAAAAATATGTCAGTTTGTTAAAATCAAATAATATTTGGCGATGTTTGTCAAAAGTCACTACGTTAGTCTGTATTGGCTAGAGATGGGGTAGTAGATAAATTGATTTTCGATTTTTTTTATACGTAAAATTAAATGTTCGTAATTAGCATTAATTCATAGTGGATCTTGGCCTATTGAAAGACTCGTACAAATCATACAATACATTAGAAAATCAGTATAATGAAAATTAGGAATTAAAACGTCAGTTTTAGAGAAAAACAATTTTATTTAATCATAAAACATACATTTTAGTCGGAATCCGATAAAGGAGCACATTCCAAATTTTCAGTTTGATTATATTTTCGTATGGTATGATTATTTTTGTTTAATTGATTGAACAAAATTCATACTAATATTCGATTCAATTCGAATAAGATTCGATTTATAAAAAAAATTTTACCCCATCCCTTTGAGACATGACATTTCAAACGTTGCAGGGACCACGCTACATTTTCTTGAGTATAACTATATACCAAACATGGGCAAATGCGGCTTCGATAGCTGCATGCGGCTCTTCTACGTTGGGTTAAGTGTGGCTCACAATGTCTCTTATAAAAATATAGATACTTTCTTTCCCCATTATACTTGTATTTTCGCGATTTTCCTTTCTAAATGTTGTAAGCGACAAGATGCGCATGTATGAATGCAAATGTCAAAGACGCAAGTATTGGTGTATACGTGTGTGTTGTGATTTCAATGTGTAGGGTGCGCGTGCATCTCCTGCCTCTTTATGTGCGCAAACCATGCAAACCGTATTCTGCGCTATTTTTATATTTTCTTATATGTATATTTTTTATACTTTATATAGCAATTAAAATTTGTGTAGAATATGTTATAAATCTGAATTAGTGTATTTAATACTACGTGAGAACGTGCCTATGGTGTGGCTCTTTATATATATGAAAATCCAGAATGTGGCTCCCGTTGACTTCATGTATGCCCACCCCTGATATATACAATAACTTGTCATGTAAATGAATAAATAGGTTGAACATTAAAATATACACAAAAAGATATGCGTGTTCTTTCTTAGAGAGGTCGAACTATTGAGGACAACCTCCGTGGCCTGGTGGTAAGACACTTGTCTGCCGATCCGGAGGTTGTGGGTTCGATCCTCGCTGGAATCCAGATTATTTTAAATAAGATTCCAGTCTGGTTAACACTTTGGGCCTATAAAAACAGCTTTCTGGTTGGTTGGAAGAGATTGCCACATGGCAATAAACTCGCCAAGTTAACCCTGAGAGCGCTACGAGAAAAAAATATAATTGTCTATCTAGTGCTGAGATATATTTACGATTCGGACGTTCGTGATAAATATTTATTTTAAACAACAAAAAAACAAAAAACATATATTTTTACAACATAAATATATTTTAGAATATGTACCCTTGTATTCTAAATGAATGATATTCATTTAGAATACAAGGGTAGAACAAATTTCTTCCACTGCTATAGCAGTGCGCCGATCTCTCAGGGTTAAAAAAAAAAAAAAACTTTTCAATTCATCCTTGGATAAGCATTAGTAGTGAAATTATTCTTAATAGTCAGTTTTTGGTATGAAATTGATTATTTTGAATAATTTCCTTTATACTTCATACTTATATTATTTAATTAGTACAATTATTTTTTTGTAGAAACATGGCAGTAATCACGAAGTCACAATAGTCTTGTTTTCAAGAACATTTTACAATGCTAAAAGTTTGGACGAATTTCCCCAACACATGAGAGAATGTTTACAGATGGATTATAGAGGTAGATTTTATGAAGATTTTTATAGGTAAGTCTTTTTTCACACTACTTATCTTAAAAAAATCATATATATGACTTAATTCTAAAGTTATCCGGTTCAATATGATTATGGAGACAAATTTTGTAGTCTACATTTAAAGATATTTTTCCGTAATTCAATTTTAAGGTCCGAATTCATAGTTCTGTCCTACATATTAAATAATAGTTTCTAACCTTAAAATTTCATGATTTGTATTAGGTGTACAAATAAGTTTCCGCCGTTTTTTATAAAAAAATGGGCATTTATTGTGAAAGAACGGAACCTCATGTTTTATTCGAAGTAGTACCCATCGCTTGCCACTACTTTTCCCCATCTTTCTGTCAGCATACGAATACCGCGTCAGTCATCATCATCATCTTTTGAGGCTATCCACGAATCGACTCAATTTTTGGTATCTTCGTATGATGTGAAGTGCTGCTCAGACAGGCCATGCGTCATCGATCAAAACAAGTGGTAATCAGAAGGAGCAATGTCTGGTGAATACAGCGGGTGGGGTAAAACTTCTCAATTGAGTGTTTCCAAATAGGTTTTGACCGGTGCCGCAACATGTGGACTAGCATTATCATGCAGGAGAATAATTTTGTCGTGTCTGGCGTAGTAGTGGGCGCGCTTTTCCTCGAGTGCTCGACTCAATCTCATCAATTATGTTCGGTAGACAGCCCCAGCAATGGTTTCATTCGGTTTGAGCAACTCATAATACACGACACCAAGCTGATCCCACCAAATACACAACAAGAGTTTTTTTCCATGAATATTTGGCTTAGCCGTAGATGTTGAAGCATGACATGGGGATCCCCATGATTTCTTCCTTTTTGGATTATCATAATGGATGCATTTTTCATCACCAGTGACTATATGGTGCAGAAAACCCTTTCGTTTATGCCTGGCAAGCAGCATTTCACATGTGGAAAATTGGCATTCAAAGTTTCTCCGTGTCAGTTCATATGAATCCCAATTTCTTTGTTTTTGAATCATTCCCAATGATTTCAACCCATGTGAAATTGCTTGTTGAGTCACTCCTAATGTAAGTGCAAGTTCTTCTTGCGTTTGGCACGAATCTTGATCCAATAATACTTCCAATTCCGCGTCTTCGTACACTTTCGGCCTTCCGCTACGTTCTTTGTCTTCGATGTCAAATTCACCGTTCCTAAACTTTTGAAACCACTCACGACAACTTCTCTCACTTAAGGCAGCCTCACCATATGCTTCTACAAGCAATCGATGCGCCTCAGCTGCAGATTTCTTCAAATTGAAGAAGTAAATCAAAAGTTCCCGCAAATGACGCTTATTCGGCTCAAAACTTGACATTTTCGAACACAAAAAAATATGTTATACTGATAAAAATTCACTAATATTTCAAGGTCATGTTGTTGACAGATGTCCAACCTTACGATAATGATATTTTACATCTGACAATTTTAACCATAACTTACTGGTGGCGCCAACTTTTGTCAAACGGCGGTGACTTATTTGTACACCCAATATTAAAAATGAAACCACGTGACTCCGCTATTTAACCTTAAAGCGCCCGTGCGCAATAGAGGTAGCCCACTGCTCAAGCAATTTTTTGCGAAATATTCGTGCGACCCGTAGCTACTATAAAAATATGTTTTTCAAACAAACACCATCTTATTGTTTTCAAACAAATACCAGCACCAAAACTTGCACATTTTCTAATTCTCTAGGTAAAAAAATAAACTAACCCATTTTTTAAAATAAAATAAAATTAAATAAATCAGTGTAATCCGATTGCAAAATGTACCATAATCACTGGTCCCGTACGGGACCTTAGGGCGTTCAACGACGCAAATCCGCAGTCCCGTATGGGACCACTGGGCGTTTAAAGGTTAAAGAAGCTATGCCAAATTTGAAAAAAAATTACTTTTATTACTAATTTCTTGAGTAAAAATAATAGTTAAGATAAAGTATTTAATGTAATGGCCTTCTTTTGTATGGTACCATTCAACATATCTGAATTGGTAATTCGAACATACTGAAGAGCGTGGCCGGGAGATTATTGTCTTTGATCCCAGTAATCGAGCCTTCGAGTTTAGAATCATTGGCATAGGTACCGAATCACGGTTCCTCATTGCACGTTTAGAAGCAACAACACTTGCACTCGCTAAGTATGTGCATGTTATTACTTTTTTTTTTATCCACTGCACAGATTTCTCCTGTTACATAAAGACGGTCTGCTTCTAGAGTCAGCTTATTCGTTAGGAATAATATCAGCCAGGATTCTTCTCATACTGCTAGACGGTACCGAGAATATATCAACAGTGTCATTCAGTTGGTTTAATATCTCTATACTACATATGACTGAGTGTTTAGCCATGATATTCATCCTGTAAGTTGGTATGTAGAACAGAGGGTGATTCCTTGCACGGCTATATTTATTAGGTACATATAAACTTAGTGCTTCTAGAATTGCGGGACAGTTAAAGCAACCTTGAAAACCCTTAAGTAGGAATATCGCAATGGATTCTTGCCTTCTTGTTTCGAGGCTTCTATAGTTACACACCGTGATAAGTTCGACATGGTGAGCATATTTTGGATAATCGCCCTTTGTGTTGTACCATAGATATCTGATGAATATTGTTTTGTATTTGTTATATTGTTTTTATATTTGAGCTGTTGCATATTCGTAGATGCATATTCAAACTGTAGATGCATATTCTAATTTAGTTATAATTAGATAATTTTATAATATGTAGGCAATACTACTGTGAGAGTATTCTAACCATTTGGAATTAAATCTGAAAACATTGGATTGTAATCAATTGCCATATGAAAAAGGTCGCGCAGGAGGAATTTTAAGTAATTTTGTTATTTGTTAAACTCTAATAAAACATTGCAGTGTTGGTGTGTCTCTAATTTAGAATTGTTATATTTTGTTTTATCTATAATAAATTATATCCTTTCAGGGTTGCTGTTCAAAATGAGAGATACGAAGATTGGTCAAATGTTTTATTACAGTTGAGAAGACTGTTCACTGATTACCAAAAAATAGTTTTACAATATCATGAAAGGTCAAATATTGAGATTCCAACTGCGACGAATTCAACGGCAGCGCAAGGAAACTTTCTGGAAGTATTGAATATGAGTTTGAACGGTACGCATTCTCTATGGAACTTTTATCATAATTAATTATTAGTCATTGCCCTGCATTACCTGGGTCTGGTTGTGAGAACTCAGACTTTTTCAGCATCTGAGCCACCCTCTCAATCTTCCTTACTGTAATCCAAAGGTACAACATTAGTTGTTAAGTCTGGAGTGAGTTCAGTTGCAGAAGCTATCAGCTAGAGAATATTCAAGTCCCTCTGGCAGTCTGCGGTGTTTCCCACTTGATTTTTTGTTAGGATCGACTTCCTTAGTCTTTCACTATCCCGAGTGCGGTTACAAGGCAACATTGTGGTTAAAGCAAATTATTGAAAAAGGACTGCCCTACGACAGGTAGAAGAACAGTCATCACCTTAAGGCATCGTTTCTCAAACTGTATTGCAAAGCCCACGACTGCATTTTTAGTACCATCTTTGATGTATGTTTTTCTGTCCATTGGGGTCCCGACAGCCTGGAAGACCCTTTCTCACGATGTACCGTTTCTATGACAAGGAAGTCAGAGCGTTAGGAATGTCATGGAGGGAGATTACCAACACCGCCCAAAACCGCTCTGAATTGAGAAGACTGGTGGCCTCCCTATGCTCCCTTGTAGAGCTTTAAAAGAAGGGTGAATTGAATTGATGTATGGAAGGGAAATGTAGATATGGAACCATACTAAAAAGAGCCGAATAGATTCTGAAAAAATGCGTGCACTTAAAGGAATACATGGGGTACAATGTGTGACAGAACATAGAATGTGAACTTAAGGCTGATGTGTTGAGAAAGATGAAGAAGATATAAAATGGTTTGGGCATGTGGACATATCACTTCCTTTCAATGTCCAAGCTTCACTTACATATAAAGGCAACAAACCCAGATCCATTAAAATTGTATGTCCAAATCAAATCAGGGTGTGGGCTGAAAAACATCTGGTGTCCCCGTGGCTGAGTTCGCCCTATATTGGTGGGATGTATCTTGGCCGAGGGGATGCTATTAGATGAGCCCAGACCTTTTGATAGCTTCTGTATTTAATGTATTATCTGCAATTTATGTGTTTTAGAAGTGTTATTTAAATATAATCTGTACATACTATGTTGCTATCAATAAACCTATTATTTATTTATTTATTTAAATTACCTGTTGTTTTTTCTCCAATTGTGTATATTTCTTGTCATGTGTAATAATAAATAAAATAAATTTAAAAAAATATATCAATATTGACACTCTTACACCATTGGACATAGTAATTTTTTAATATTTTGCATTTGATTTATTGGAAAAAAAAACAGTACTAAATGTGCCATTGATCTTGTTACTTTCGGGGAAAAAAAACTCCCGCCTAATAGTGACTGGAAAATAAAAGGTATTGCATATACAGTAGAAATTCTTACATATGATTTTTATATTTCAGTGTTTGAAAAACATTATTTGGACAGAAGCTTCGATCGTACTGGACAACTAAGCGTAGTAATCACACCTGGAGTTGGTGTGTTTGAAGTAGATAGAGAATTAACTAATGTGACCAAACAGCGGATAATAGACAACGGTGTGGGCAGTGATTTGGTTTGTGTCGGTGAGCAACCATTGCACGCAGTTCCACTACTCAAGTTCCATAACAAGGACACAACTATGAGTACGGTGGATGATTACTCAATGCCCCATTGGATCAACTTGTCGTTTTATTCAACCAATAAAAAAGTTGCCTATTCTAATTTTATTCCGAGGATAAAGTTACCGCCCAGACGGAGTCAAGATCCACCGCAAAAGGTATGTTAAAAAATCAAGTCTTTATTTTCTAATAATGGCATACTACCTTGATCAAAAAGTTTTAGGACTTTATTCATAAAATCGAAAATACAAGTTTATTCATCAAAATCGATATGGTCCCCTTTAAAGTACTCCCCATCGACTGCAACACACTTATGCCAGCGCTTGATCCAATCCTCGAAACACCTCTGGTAATCAATTTTCGGTATGTCCATCAGAGCCGTCTTCGATTTTTTCATGACATCCTCTCGGGTGCTGGAACGCGTTCCGCGAAGCGGTTTTTTAAGCCGGTTAAACAGGAAAAAGTTGCAGGGAGCCAGATCAGATGAATTTGAAGGCTGCTGGATAGTAATCGTGTTGTTTTTGGTTAAAAACTCATGAAAATCATGTCTTTCGCGATTTCAATTCGGTCCTTTTTTTGCATGAAATTGAGGTCTTTCGGCACCAGTTTTGCAGCGACACGTCTGAGGCCCAAATCACTAACCAAAATGTCTTGAGCGGATCCATAAGCGATGTTCAAGTCCTCTGCCAGCTCTCTAATGGTCAATTTGCGGTTTTCGGCCAACATTTCTTTGATTTTATCGATGTTTTCGACTGCCACTGCGTTCGTCATCCTCGACTGACTCACGACCACTTCTGAAGCGTTCGTGCCACCGAAAAACACTTCTCCAACATTTCCAAGGTCTGCGGACTGTTAAATCCGTTTTTCACACAAAATTTAATGAAAACTCGTTGATGCCATTTTCAAACTTGTAAAAAATCGAAAACATGCACAAAGGTAGATGTACTCAGTACAGCGTAACTTTTACAAATGTCAAGCTATGATGCTGAAATTTGGAGGGAAGTGTCAATGATAGATGTGGTAACCTACAAAAAAAAAAAGAATTCCAATCGGGTGACTGACAGCGCCACATGGTGGCCGGTCCTAAATCTTTTTGATCAAGGTAGTACGATATACTGATCAATTATTTATTATTTTTTTTACTCTGGTTGTTGATGGCATAATTTAGGATTTGTGGTAATGATGATATCTCTTAAGAAATACTGGATACTGGTTGAGTCTCGAGTTTGCTTCCCGTTGGAAGAGATTGCCACATGGCAATAAACCTGCCAAGTTATACTGTATGCAACGAAAGTGTAATAAAATAATAGCGTTTCCTTCGCCGAATTCTTTGGATCCACTGGAGTGATCATGTCACAAATGTTTCGGTCCTGCAACCCTCCAACTGTAAACCTATAGAGGATATGGTTGTAAAGGTGAAATTGCGGTGGACCGGTATCAGCATGTGATACGCATGGGCGATCACAGACTCCCAAAATGCATCTTGTACGGGGAAGTGGTGGGCAAGCGAAGAGTTGGTGGACAGAGGAAGCGCTATAAGGACAGTCTGCGAGAGTCGCTTACTTTGTGCGGGGCGCCTGAGGACTGGGAGCAGGTGGCTCGGGACCGTGAGGGGTGGAGAGCCGTATGCTCTCGGGCTGATGGCGTCTCAGCGGCTAGACGTGTGAGAAACGGTCTGCGCGCTGCAAACATGCGTCAACATGGCCAGGCGGTTCAGCAGGGTCCATATGTCTGTGGCATTTGCGGAAGGGAGTACGCGTCCAGGATCGGGCTGTTCTCTCACAGAAGATCACACAATCGATGTGGGAGAACGGTTCAAAACTGACATTGGAGTGGCGAAGGGATCCTCGACTGCGAGGCCCGGCAATGACGAATATAATAAAGGCTGCAACGAAATCAGTGATTCTGAAAGAGGGTGGTACTGCTTCTTAAAGAACTCTCAGAGCACAGTGGGAAGAATAAAGGTAGACAAGAGGCTAAAGAAACACTACGGAATGCTGACTCCTCATCACCACTCTAGAGTGTAGTTCCTTCACGACTATCAACACCAGTGACACTTAAGACATCCGTGGCATAGTGTAAAATAACAGTGTTGAGCCAGAGGTTCTGGATTTGATTTCTATAACACTTAAACTTATATTATTCTTGGCTAATTTCAAGATTTCCTTATGTTTTTTTGGCCTTTTTCACCTTGTTGTTTCGTCCTGGTACGAGTACTTAGCTGCCGCAACATACTATCAGAGCATTCTTAGGGTAAAATGTTTTATTAACACGTTCACTGCGTCGAACACGGCTCCCGTGTCCATACAAATATTTTGTATGGACATGGGAGCCTTGAATGTTTAGTGCACTCATAAACGTCTCCCGATAAGGATTCGTCGCCGGTTTCATGTGTTTTGAAGACACGAAGGAATACACTTGTGTATGATGTTTCAATAGAAAGTAGAATTTGATTTTTAACAAAGTTATGGGTTTTCAAAAATTCGCCAATTTTCAGCGTCTCTGTATGACATTAAGTATTTTATACGCAGTGAACGTGTTAAATAACATATATTTTTTTGGGGTTTTTCGGAGCCTTAATAATTAATTTGCAAAACCAAACGGGCAGCAGTACAAAAAGTTTAAATATCACCGAACTCAATGTTATTTCGGAAACCTCGTGGTAGGCAGAATGATGGAGCGAATAAAATAATTTCAGATGAAACATTAAAATATTAAGTTTGAATTGTTTTATACATGTTTTGTTTTGTACTTATATTTGTTCATTGTACAAATGAGGGGAACCTGTACTGTGCAAAGGACTTTAAATCAAATAAATAAATGAAGTTGGTTTAAATATATTATTCTTCATACTGAATTCAAAATGTAATTTTTTTTCTTTTTTTGTTATTACATACATACCATTACGTCGTTTTCCCGACATAGCGCAATATTGTCCTATTTCGACACATATTTCACCTCTTCCACATCTAAACACTTTATGAAACCCCTTCGATTTCTCTAACTTCTTACATTTCCTCATTTTATTTATGTATTTTTTGTATATTGTTTCAGGTGTACGAAACAGAGAGAAAGAGCAAGTTGATTAAGGATGATGAATACATCCACAACTCCCTGTTCGACTATGATGCGTACGATGCACAAGTGTTTCAATTGCCTCCCGCTCACGGCACCTGGTATGTTTTTCCTATATGACACAGTGTCTTCTTTTATTATTTATATATTACAACTTTGTTTATAATTCAATGCGGAATTAGATTTTATTCGATTTAGAACAAGAAATTGTAAGCAGTGGATGAGAGTTAGATTATACTCAAATTGGAATGAAGATTTCGATTTTACTGGATTTGAAACAAGAAATTGTGAGCAGTGAATGAAGAGTTAGATTATACTCAATTTGGAATGAAGATTTCGATTTTACTGGATTTGAAACAAGAAATTGTGAGCAGTGAATGAAGAGTTAGATTATACTCAACTTGGAATGAAGATTTCGATTTTTCTGGATTTGAAACAAGAAATTGTGAGCAGTGAATGAAGAGTTAGATTATACTCAATTTGAAATGAAGATTTCGATTTTACTGGATTTGAAACAAGAAATTGTGAGCAGTGAATGAAGCGTTAGATTATACTCAATTTGGAATGAAGATTTCGATTTTACTGGATTTCGAACAAGAAATTGTAAGCAGTGAATGAAGAGTTAGATTATACTCAATTTGAAATGAAGATTTCGATTTTACTGGATTTGAAACAATACATTGTGAGCAGTGAATGAAGAGTTAGATTATACTCAATTTGGAATGAAGATTTCGATTTTACTGGATTTCGAACAAGAAATTGTAAGCAGTGGATGAAAAGATAGATTACTCATTCAGTTGGTTACTCTAGTGACTACGATTGTTGAAGATTTGGCCAACCATTAGATCATTCAGTTGGTTACTCCAGTGACTAGGATTTTGAAGAGTTGGGCAACCATTAGATCATTCAGTTGGTTACTCCAGTGACTAGGATTTTTGAAGAGTTGGGCAACCATTAGATCATTCAGTTGGTTACTCCAGTGACTAGGATTGTTGAAGAGTTGGGCAACCATTAGATCATTCAGTTGGTTACTCCAGTGACTAGGATTGTTGAAGAGTTGGGCAACCATTAGATCATTCAGTTGGTTACTCCAGTGACTAGGATTGTTGAAGAGTTGGGCAACCATTAGATCATTCAGTTGGTTACTCCAGTGACTAGGATTGTTGAAGAGTTGGGCAACCATTAGATCATTCAGTTGGTTACTCCAGTGACTAGGATTGTTGAAGAGTTGGGCAACCATTAGATCATTCAGTTGGTTACTCCAGTGACTAGGATTGTTGAAGAGTTGGGCAACCATTAGATCATTCAGTTGGTTACTCCAGTGACTAGGATTGTTGAAGAGTTGGGCAACCATTAGATCATTCAGTTGGTTACTCCAGTGACTAGGATTGTTGAAGAGTTGGGCAACCATTAGATCATTCAGTTGGTTACTCCAGTGACTAGGATTGTTGAAGAGTTGGGCAACCATTAGATCATTCAGTTGGTTACTCCAGTGACTAGGATTGTTGAAGAGTTGGGCAACCATTAGATCATTCAGTTGGTTACTCCAGTGACTAGGATTGTTGAAGAGTTGGGCAACCATTAGATCATTCAGTTGGTTACTCCAGTGACTTGGCAATAAGTCTCCAATTATCTTTCTGTGTCTAAAGATAAGTAATAAGTGCTTAAAGCAGATTATCAACATTCGGATATATTCGGATCAAGCTTTTATAGAATGGAGTAACTTTATTTCCCTAACCGTCCTGGGGAGAGCATTCATCATATACACCACATCTCAAATAAGTCTATTTTTTGATGATCACAGACCATAAACACCATGATTCTGCCTCCTACCAGAAGATTGAGAATATGAGAGTTTTAACTAGCTATGTTTTTTATGATCGTCAATATTATTTGATCATGCCACATTTTAACTAGCTATGATTTTTATGATCTTCAATATTATTTGATCATGCCACATTTTAACTAGCTATGTTTTTTATGATCGTCAATATTATTTGATCATGCCACATTTTAACTAGCTATGATTTTTATGATCTTCAATATTATTTGATCATGCCACATTTTAACTAGCTATGCTTTTTATGATCGTCAATATTATTTGATCATGCCACATTTTAACTAGCTATGCTTTTTATGATCTTCAATATTATTTGATCATGCCACATTTTAACTAGCTATGATTTTTATGATCTTCAATATTATTTGATCATGCCACATTTTAACTAGCTATGTTTTTTATGATCGTCAATATTATTTGATCATGCCACATTTTAACTAGCTATGATTTTTATGATCTTCAATATTATTTGATCATGCCACATTTTAACTAGCTATGATTTTTATGATCTTCAATATTATTTGATCATGCCACATTTTAACTAGCTATGATTTTTATGATCTTCAATATTATTTGATCATGCCACATTTTAACTAGCTATGCTTTTTATGATCGTCAATATTATTTGATCATGCCACATTTTAACTAGCTATGTTTTTTATGATCGTCAATATTATTTGATCATGCCACATTTTAACTAGCTATGATTTTTATGATCTTCAATATTATTTGATCATGCCACATTTTAACTAGCTATGCTTTTTATGATCTTCAATATTATTTGATCATGCCACATTTTAACTAGCTATGATTTTTATGATCGTCAATATTATTTGATCATGCCACATTTTAACTAGCTATGATTTTTATGATCTTCAATATTATTTGATCATGCCTCATTTTAACTAGCTATGATTTTTATGATCTTCAATATTATTTGATCATGCCACATTTTAACTAGCTATGTTTTTTATGATCTTAATATTATTTGATCATGCCACATTTTAGTGAGTTACACTGTGCCACACATTTGGTCATCTGGACACGACATTTTACTTCTTCTACCAGTTTGAACAGAATTCAGTCTTGTTTGTGCTCCCTGATGATGAGGTGAAAGTCTTGAAACCGGTAGGGTTGTACCGTTACAAAAAGTGGAATAAACAGTGTTTGTTAAAACAAATTACTTCTTTTTCATATCCACCATTATCATAGTTTATAGCCCTGAGATATACAAATTCGTACATTGTTTGCTAGATGGTGTTTATGTAACATGATTTTATTAAAGTTTATGTAACCTGCTTTAAATTAATAGTTTCTGATATGTGGTTTTATCAACACTATTTTTTTATTAATTTTGTAAAGGTTTTTTTTATTGTTTGTCCATTTTTTAGTGTGCAAAGAGTGAATCGAACAAAAAAAACCTCTGTAGCTGGATTAGAGACCATGCACCGAGACAGAAGCCCTCCAAATACCTTCAACAGGAGAAGGAAGATGTCAGATCCTGACATTCATCACAACATTGGGGATATTTTGCCAGTTTCCAGTAAGTATTTGATATCATTTACGGTTTTAATTTTTTTTATTCATTAATATTCAATTTTACCAATTACTTTATCCTTAGAGCCAAAGCTATTTCTTCTATAGAGCCAACCAAGCCAGGCTGTAGATCCTGGATTCAGAATGCAAGAAAAAGATATCTGCAAAACTTATTTTTTTCACATTGTAAATATTCTTTTTAAGTCCTTTTTACAATATTATTATTCATATTTTTTTTGTTTAAAGACAAACCT
This sequence comes from Odontocerum albicorne, assembly GCA_949825065.1. NCBI lineage: Eukaryota > Metazoa > Arthropoda > Insecta > Trichoptera > Odontoceridae > Odontocerum > Odontocerum albicorne. Next base: position 5,274,283 of record OX463840.1, on the reverse strand, counting down.
CGTGGATCCTGCGGAGGGGAAATCATCAACTCTGATGGGCTGATTGGACTGTCTCCAACCCGTGGAGACAGGGGAGGGGCTGCAGTGGTCAGGGCAGGACGGGCCCTTATCAACCCGTTTGATCCCTCACACGTTACTGTTAAACTAACCAGTAACAGGAGAAGGTGGACTCATATTTTCCCTAAAGGTAATATTCAATTTTTACTTATATCTAAAAACACTTTATGACTGATGTCTTCATATTAGAATTGAGCGGAAACTGGCAAGAAACTCGCATTAAAGAGTGGAAAATGTAGAAGCACTATATTTATATGTCCATGATATAGTCCTGCAAGAAATCACACTTTGTTCTACATACCAACTTACAGAACGGATATAATGATATCCGTTCTATATATATCCGCTCAGAACGGAAACATTCAGTCACGTGTGATATAGAGATATTGAACCAACTGAGTGATGCTGGATACATTCTTGACACTGCCACTTGCATGAGAAGAATCCTGCCTGATATTCTTCCTTACAAATAAACTAACTAGTAGCAAACCTTCTTTATGTCTTCTTCTTCTTCATCTTATTTTAGGCCTGTTGGCCTGTTATGGTCCTGCATCATTGTTTGCCTCTTGTGACGTCGACTGCCAGCTATCTTTCCATCTTTTGGGAGGTCGTCCTGGAGGTCTGCTTACTTAGGAGATACTGTCCCTGGCCATTCTTACAGCTATCTTTCCATCTTTTGGGAGGTCGTCCTGGAGGTCTGCTTACTTAGGAGATACTGTCCCCTGCCATTCTTACGGCTCTTGGTTCCGCCATTCTGGATACGTGTTTGTTCCAGAACCTTCTTCTCTGTCGTCCCCATCTGACAATATCTTCAACTTCGCACGTCCTTCGGATTTCTGTTTTTCGTACTCTATCACGAAGGGTTTTACCAGCGATACTCCTGAGTACCTTCATTTCGCTGGTTCGAGAGAGATTTTTGGTTCTGACAGTGTCGACACTGGACTCTATGCTGTATGTCTTTATGCAATAAGAGAAATCTATGCATGTTTTAATTTAAAAATAATATATATGTATATCTCAATCTTTTAATTGAATTTTTTAGGTCCGACAGGTGTATTGATACAGCAGCATCACTACCAGGCCCGACCTGCAGGTGAAGATGGAAGTAACGGAGCAGGGGATGGGACGGAATCCATTTCATTGCGAATGACACCACCCCCTTCGGCCTCTCTTATGCACTACCAGAGATCTGGCACGCCCCCGGCTCAACCCCTAACCCCTACTCCGCCACTACATTCTCACCTCGCCTTTCATCTGGGAGATGGTAAGTGTTAATATTTACTTTCATTCACAAGCTTAAACTTTTGCATTCACAAGCTTAAACTTTTGCATTCACAAGCTTAAACTTTTGCATTCACAAGCTTAAACTTTTGATAATAAATAAAAAATATACTGTTTTATTTAAGAAACCAGTCAATTAAAATGCGTAGTTTATGCTGAGCGCTGTGGTCTTCTGTTATGTCTCAACTTGGTGTACCTTTTGTCTCCATCCTTTCCGCTAGAGCCATGTTGAATGCAGCTTTTAAAGAGGGTCTTGTTAACTCATTTATTTGGTTCGTCCATCAAAATAGTGTAAACACTACCAAATGATATCTTCAGGATGTCAGCTACCTCACGCAACTTTACTTTGCGATTTTCCATCACGATTTTGAGGGTTTTTTTATGTTTTCTGGTGTAACAGCCTCATTTGGACGAACAGAGCATTCAGCATCATTTGTGTCTGTATAACCGCATTTGAAATCAGCATACCACCGACAAATGGTTGTTTTTGACGGAGCAGAGCCTGGATAACACTTTTCAAGCCATCGCTGAGTTTGAATGGTATTTTTTAATGTTTTATCAACACACGAAATCGGTTTTTTCCATTGTTTTGAAAATAGCAAAAGTAGCGTCACTAAAACCATTGTAACTCAATGACACAATGTCGGAATGTCATGAAAGTTTGACACGTAGCTTCTAAAGGTTGGTACTAACTGAGAATGGTATGGATTTGTTATTAGAGGCGCCATCTGTTGGTTAGTCCCGGGAATTATTGATTGATTTGTTATATTTTTGTAATTTGTTTTATCAAACACTGTTTATTCCACTTTTTTGTAATGGTATAACCCTACCGGTTTCAAGGCTGAGGTAAGAGCCTTGAAACCGGTAGGGTTATACCGTTACAAAAAAGTGGAATAAACAGTGTTTGATAAAAACAAATTACAATGTCTTTTAACCTCCACAATGTTAATGCCTTACTAAGTTTATTTTAACAAGCTTTCAAATATTAAACATTATGTAACTGTGATGATGCCATTTTATGTCACTTGATGACTATCTGGCTTCTTACAGCAGTCTTAACTCGTCCAGTGCTGAGAACACGCGTGGCGTGTCCATGTGAACATCGGCTTCATGCTTAGAACACGCGCGGTGTGTCCATGCCTAAATATTGTTAGTATATTACATCAGCATATGATATTCGTCATTATTTCGGAAGATTCCGTCGCATTCGGCGTTTGCGCATGTGCAACGCATTGTAAAGTTGAGGTTACACCCGCAGTTGTAAATAATATTTTTTCTAGTTCTTATTCCGTTTGTTTTCATTGTGAGACTTGATAATAAAAATAATTGGACTATTTCTCTAGCGCAGTTTTGTGAAAAGGTCACTCACTGCAAGGGATATTTTGTTTATGTTTTCTAGTTATTTTCAATTTTGAATGAGTGACATAGTGAATTGTGAGCAAAAATAAGTGCCTTTTGAAAAATTTATTATAGTAATTGGTGTATACATAGTGATATTTAGTATCATATAAGTTTCCTTTTTGATTTTACGAAAAAAAATACGTTTACCTTGAAAAATGGATCGCCCATCGAGCTCTAAAAGACAAAAGATTGAGGATGATATGGATGATTCATTTAGTGACATAAGTGATGAGGAATTCACCATCATCGAGGACGATTCTGAATTTGAGTCAGATATTGAAAATGATGACAATATTCAAATTCAAACTGTTTCACAAACATCTAGAACACCAGATGTACGCTCTACGTAATGGTCGAATATAAAAAAACAACCAGCCTCTATACCATTTTCAAAAATACCCGGGTTGAAAATTGAGATGTCAAGTAAAGAACCAATAGATTATTTTGATTTGATTTTCAATGAAGATTTGTACAATCTTGTGACAACCCAAACTAATTTGTATGCTGTTGAAGTATTGTCGAAATCAGAAGGTGATACAAGCAGAATCACGCAATGGAAAAATGTCACTAAAGACGAAATGAGGGTGTGGCTGGGTTTACTACTACACACCGGAACATTACGTTTGAACCGGTTGAGTGACTACTGGAATACGGACTACCTATTCAATTTACCGGCATTTTCACAATTCATGTCAAGAGATAGATTTTTACTCATCTTACGGGCACTTCATTTTAACAATAATGAAGAAGATCTGTCGAGCTTGGCAAAAGTCAGGGCATTGATTGATTTTTTCAATGGAAGGATGGAAGTAATTTATGATCCACACAGACAACTATCGATATATGAATCATTGGTTCTTTGGAGAGGCCGATTGATTTTTCGCCAATATATAAAAGGCAAAAAGGCCAAGTATGGTATAAAACTTTACATGTTAGGGGAATCAAGTGGATGGGATCATCAGATGAAGAGTTAGGTGGCAAAGGCCACACTAATAAAGTTGTTCAGAAATTGCTAGAGGGGAAGACGGGAGCCGGATATTCAGTTTACATGGATAATTTCTATAATAGCGTTCCTCTTACAAAAAATTTATTGAATCAAAACACATATGTCCCAGGAACACTACGAGCAAATAGAAAAGAAAACCCGATCGATGTTATAAATAAAAAACTAAAGAAAGGAGAAAGTGTGAGTCAGTACACAGAAAATGGTATATGTGTTACCAAATGGAAAGACCGCCGAGAAGTCTTTATGATTTCTTCTGAATTCGATGGGGACCTGTCTGATAGTAAAAACCGACATGGTCAAGTGGTCACCAAACCAAATATGGTAATAAATTACCACAATCATATGGGTGGTATAGACTATCATGACCAGATGTTAGCTTACTACCCATGCAAAAGGAAAATATTACGTTGGTACAAAAAGTTGGCCATTCATCTATTCCAGACGATGTTATTGAATTCTTGGCATTTATACAATGCAGACAATTCACAGAAAATGCCGTTGTATGATTTCAGGCTATTTATAATAAAAAAATTACTAGGTCCACCTCCATCATCAATTCCGAGACAAACAGTACAATCAAAAACCAAGATACATCTGCCGAAGTTTTTTGAAAAAAACACTGATAATAAAATCAAAAGACGCAGATGTAGGCAATGCTGGGATACAGCTAAGAAAAGAAATGCTTCATTATTATTTTGTCCGAATTGCCCCACACAACCTGGTCTTTGTTTGGATCCTTGTTTCCAACTTTACCACAAATATTAAATTATTTAAAAAAAATTATTGTGTACACCTAATTAATAAGTATATTTTTCTGTTAGTTTTTATAAAATATTGTTTTTTTTGTTGTAATATAATGTTGTTCGAAAAATGTCATAAAAACCTCCATTCAATACCATTACGGTATGCGTCAAAATACCGACATCACTCTTATCACACAAAAAAGTCACTCAAGTACGTTTGATAAAAAAAAAAAAAAAGACTGGGTATCTCATTTTGCGCCGAATTACCAATGGACAAAATAAAAATAACATAAAAATAAACACAATTGAAAAAGGACAAAAAAATATTTGCTTGAAAATTTTTAATTTATTTGAGAATATTTTTTACATGTGTAACCCCACCTTTACAGCATGGCCTTGGCTGTGATTCGTCGATCGAATTTTTGAACCGGTGTAAAAGGGGATGATGTATAAATGATATATATAAACAAATTCTATATTTATGAATATATATTTTCTTAAATGTAAAATTTGTTTTACTTCAATGAAAATATTACGGACTGCAACTATATTGCGCACTGATCGGCTCTAATGGAAATTGTCTCAGCAGTGAAAGAGTTAATCTTTGAAAACAGCTTTGATGTTTTTATATCCTAACATTAAATTGATTGATAATAGCTTTCATTAAAAAAATTATTTAATGAAAAATGTATCCAACCAAAAATGTAGCTTTTATTTAAAAAAAAATTAAATTTAAAGAAAATGAATGGAATCAATAATAGTATTTGGATCTGGACTAATTAAATTGAACTATTTTAGTGCTAATCAATTCATAATATTAATAATTACAAAAAAAGTTCATGTCAAATTGACTTTTTTTTATTTGTAAAAGCTCTGCTTTCACTTATACCATACATTCTTCAATTAATAAGTATGATAATATCACTATTTCTTTCAAAGTCACTTACTATCAATTCATTGTATGTAATGTACACAAAACTCACATGTGTTGCAGACATAAACTCCTCAACCTAGTGACTGCTAACAATACGGTCATGCTCCCCACACTTCTCATTATGCCCACAAGAGAAGCACAATGGCGCTTCTTAGTCAAATATATAATGCTTTAAAATTAAGATAAAATAGTTTTATTTCACGGTTGAGAGAGTCAAGATCGAATATATTAGAGGGAACTAAAAAAAATCAAAATATTTTGACACTCTATTTTACAGTCAGTTTATGTTGAGACACAGTGCAGTGCAGTGAACATGTATTTTTTGTTGCTAGTGAATTAAGACTGTTGTATATTTATTGTTTTCATGTTATTTTTTTTAGCGTTATTTAAATAAACAATGTCAAGACCAACAATTGATGAAGAACATTTCCGCCATGATATTTTTGTTTGATCAAAAAATCAAAGCGAAAGAAGTGACGCAGAAAATTAACGAAACGTATGAAAATGTATTGACACTTGATAAGTGTCATAGGTGGATAAAAAAATTTAAAATGGGGATAGGATCCTCAAAGATGCTCCTAAAACGGGAAGACCTTTATAAAAAGATAATGATGATCTGACGTCTTGAGTGGAGTATGATCTTCGACAATCCTTCTCAGAATTATTAAGCAAGCTTAGCTGCCCATGGTCAACTATACAGGATCACCTTCATCGCATAGGAAAAAGTTACAGACAAGGAATTTGCGTTCCTCATGAATGAACATTAAATGCACTAGAACAGCGACATACTATCTGTGCGTCTTTCTTATCCAGGCATAAATCTAAACCATTTTTGCGGCGAATTGTTACCTGTGACGAAAAATGGATTCTATACAATAATTATACACTAAGAAACGATGGCTTTCACCGGATCAGGTAGCTATTTTTACTCCAAAACCGTCTCTAATGGTAAAAAAGTTACTTCTTTGTGTGTGGTGGGATAGCGCCGGAGTCATTTACTTTGCACTACTGAAACCAGGCGAACCAATTACTGCCGACATATACTGTCAACAATCATTATTTTGTCGATTAGTTTTTAAGTTTTTTTTAAATAAACTTTTTATTTGTAATTGAATGAATTTTTTTATTTCTTTTCAGTCTACCTAATATTTTTAATTTTTAAAACGTATGATTTTTTTTACTATACAGGACGGAAAAGATCAGCAGTTACACCACCATTTCCACTACTTCAAAACCAGTCTCCGACCCCAACACCTCCTCCGGTAACCATCACAAACAACCTGGTGTTACTGTGGGGTGTCACTGGGGAGCAGGAATGGACACCCGCACTGACCACAGGTAAAATATACGTTGTGTTTCATATTGCTAGTTTTCCTGTTATTTTAAAGCTTACAATCCCTTTATTACAGTTTTAATTCTCAGTGTTGTGTGATAGAGTCTGAACAAAAAAATGTTTTTTTTGTTTTCGTTTTGGATAAAATCAATATAAGATTTGGCTTCTTTTTTGTTACGTTTTCGAAAATAAATCAGAAAAAAGTGTTTATTTAGGATGAATGAAAGTTTCCAAGACAGTATAATATCTTTGGTTTTTCAATGCAATTGTACATATATTTTATTTAAGGATTCAATGCTGAAAATACGTGTTTTTTCAAATGAAAAAGGCATAATAATAAAATTTTCATTTCATTGCATAATGTGACTGACGAGAATAAAAAAACTAAATTCAACAAATTTTGCAATGTTTGATTAACTCTTTGCACTCGAATGCCGCCATAGAGGCGGCATGCATGGTATTCCGTATTACTCGATCTCGTCGCTATGGCGCCAAGAAAATAAAGTCTTATTTCTCAATATTTTAAATATCATATTAGTACAATTAAACAATAATAAGCTACGGAATTTGATCGAGTAAGGTCATGGTATGCCGTATTACTCGATCTCGCCAAGAAAATAAAGTCTTATTTCTCAATATTTTAAATATCATATTCTTCTTCTTCTTCACGTGTCCTGCCGGGTCCCCCCGACGTTGACGACCATCTGAGAGAAAGCTTCCCTGTCCTGGGCGGCGCGAAACAGCTCCCCCACAGTTCTGACGCCGGTCCATTGTCGGATGTTTCGAAGCCAGGAGAGCTGTCTTCTGCCGACCCCTCTGCGGCCCTCGATCTTCCCCTTCATGACGAGCTGAAGTACGGTGTATTTGTCACCTCTCATTACATGGCCAAAATATGATGTTTTACGGAGCTTAACAGTGGTGAATAGTTCTCTATTTGCATTGGCTCTACGTAGTACATCAGTGTTTGTTATCATATCGGTCCAAGATATTCTTAACATTCTACGGTGGATCCACATTTCAAACGCTTCAAGGCGGTTTATTATGTTAACTTTAAGAGTCCACGCATAGTACCATATTAGTACAATTAAACAATAATAAGTTACGGAATTTGATGGAGTAAGGTAGGTTAGTTCTGCAGATAACGATATTATTCCTCGCACTTGAGGAGGCGACATAGCAACACAAAATATCACTCTCAACACACAATGGAATCTTTTGTTCGGAGGCAAACGAGTCCCAAGGGCGACACGTGTACTTTCCTGGTATATTATTACCGTATAAGCTAACTGCTGAAATCTGCGAAAGTAAACCTGGACTTCACGTTGAGGATTGTTGTGTAAAAAACCATACAATAAGAAACTTCAAATAATCAATTTTCATGTACGTTCTATTCCTTACATACATATTTTACCAAAACAAAAAAAAAATATATATATATATATTTAATTATATTTCAAGGTAAATGTTTTTTTTTTCTTAAAAAGTGCTTCGAGTTGGCGGTAGGCACATAACAAAAAGCTCTCGAGTGCAAAGGGTTAAAACTTACAATCAAATTTACAGAGAAAATATAATACAGTGAAACCCCATTTTTACGTTTTTGAAGGGACTGATAAAAAAACGTAATTAGAGGGAAAACGTAGGTTCGGAGCTAGAAAAAAAAATGAAAAATATTTTTTATTTAGATAATAACGCTTTGGTACATATTTTTGTGCTGGTTTACAGCTCTTTAGATCTATACATCGATAAGAAAGTCGTCTTGTACGTTTTAAATGCTAGTAAAGTAGCTTTTACATGGTAAGGCCCTCAATATGCCTCATAGCATCTTCTTTTGTTGGAATTGGATGGATTAAGTTTACCTCTTCTTCACCGGATAAGTTTTCGTGGATGTGACTGTCCACTACTATATATCATCTTATTTTGAAGGTCGTATGTACCATACACGCGTTTTTTCGCCATAGGACCACATTGCATCGCACTTTTTTCAATCGATTCGCGATTTTTTATTATCGTAGCCAAAGTTGTAATGGGTATCCCCAAATCACGCGCGAGGGAAACACGTGAACCAACGTGTTTATTCACTTTTTCGATAATTTTCCTTTTCTCTTGAATCGATAATGTTTTTCTTTGCTGAGACATTATTTGAAGGGATTCAACGAAAAATTAAAAGAAATGAAAAAAATGTAAATTGACACACGAAATACACTACAATTGACAATTGAAATTGTATGTACACGACCAACACGTTTAAAACACAAGCACAGATTTACCTGCCTATACAGTCTGCCTGCCTCTGATTCGCTAAATTTCCCACCAATTGCATCGTATTACACAACTCGTGTAACCTTGACCATGAGCGCTGCAGCTGCACACGTGTCTATAAATAGAAACAACATATTTCCGCTTCCTAATATTCATTTCAAATATTTGAAATCGTCGCTCATTTAATTAAATATGTTTATAAATTGATTTGCATTTTAAATATTTCAAACGTAAATTGCGGGAAATAAAAACGTAAAAGCGGGTACTAAATGTACTAAAATAAAACGGGATTGTGAAAATTTAACGTAAACTGCGGGAAAACGTGAATTTCGGGCGCGTAAAAACGGGGTTTCACTGTAGTTCAAATTAACATATTTACTTCTTTTTGATTATTTTTTTTCGCAGGTTGAACAAAATCAATAGTGTCAAAATATGTGTTGTACAAATGGAAACTGTATTTTTTGGATTAAGATTTCAACTCAATGATCCTATATTGTTTATGGATCATTTGTACATATCAAATAGTGTACATAATTTATTTGACGTTTAACAATTGTAACTATTATGTTTGCAAAGAATTTATATCTTCTCTTTTATAATTTTTCACATAAATTTGTATTACTTTATAGATTTAAAAAAATATTGTCTTCCTTGTGAAATCCCTTCTTTATTTCTTAGTTTATAGTTTCCGAAATCCGTTAATAATGTTTGTTTCTGTATTTTAAATAACTTTTCAAGTATGTATTTGTGTTTTTCCAGTTCCATGTTTTTGACGTTTACTTTGTTTTCTTTTTGCAGTCAGTTTATGTTTTCTATTTAAAGTAACTTGGTCATGTTTTGTGTTAGGGTGTGCTTAAAAATTACCTTTATTTTATGAAACTAAACCTTTAAATTTTCATTTTCTAAAATAAATGTTTTTATAAATCATAAATCTTTTTAAGTGTAAAGGGTCTTTCAAATTGAGCGGTTTTTTTAATTCTTGGATAAAACACAGATGGTGACGCGAACTTGCCTGGGTCTTGTGACATTTGAGAAGTGTAATGTATGGCATTTATAAAAATTGAATCGTATACAATATAACAACGCGTTCAAATTGAGAATTATTGTATCTATTGTAATCTCCGGAAACGGTGATGTTAATTAGCCACCAAGATCATGTGATCTGACACTGTTAGACTATATTCTCTGGGGTTACGTGAAAATCCAGGTCTATAAAAATGACCCCCGATCAATTCCTGAGCTGAAGGACGAAATTATTCGCGTTATTGGTGAGTTAGTTGTAAAATTTTGACAAAATAGTGGACATCTGTGGAGCTGCAAGAAGTGGACATTTGGCGGATATTGTTTATTGTATTCAAATGTCATACATTATACTTCAATGATCAATAAAAAGTTTTTTGAAATCAAAGCAAATTGTGTGTTTTATTCAAGAATAAAAAAAAAAAATTATTAAAAAAACCGCTCAATTTGAAAGACCCTTTAGTTTATAATTTGGTTGTTTTTAACCTTAGTGATCACAAAGAAATATTTTAATCTAAGTATAATATTATCTTAAAGCCTTAACTACTTTTAAAAAAAGTATGTGCTAATGGGAAACAAATTTGTATGACACTAAAGATACGGGTTACTTTTAATGTTATAATGTGCATCCCATGAAAAGGATTAATAATTGAGGCATTTTTTTAATTATTCACCATACACTATTTACTATCCATGAACTGTAGAGTACATATACACAATAAATAAACACCATTTTGTGGATGTAGAACACCACTTCACTAGGCAAGAACTGTGGTGAAGTGGTCTCATTTTTCAATTACAAATTTCATGTATGTGTATTTGCGATTAATTCTAAAACACTCAGTTGAAACATGCATTCACATTCTTACAGATATTTAAATCTCAAGTTACCACACACAATTCCAACTGCGTCATAATCTCAACAATCCCATCAAAAGTATATCCAACAACTCGTCACACATGCATATCAATCATTCACTCACATACCTCTGTGGAGACCTCCAAAGTCTCCTTATTCCTTGTTCTCCTCTTGTCAAAGAACCACCTTTTTACATATTTTTTCTACACATGCATAATAATGCAAAAAAACACCATTTTGTGGATATAGAACACCACTTCACTAAGCAAGAACTGCGGTGAAGTGGTCTCATTTCTCAATTACAAATTTCATGTATGTGTATTTGCGATTAATTCTAAAACACTTGGTTGAAACATACACACTCTGCGTTCACATTCTTACAGATATTTAAATCTCAAGTTACCACACACAATTCCAACTGCGTCATAATCTCAACAACCTCATCAAAAGTATATCCAACAACTCATCACACATGCACAGCCATCATTCACTCACATACCTCTGTGGAGACCTCCAAAATCTCCTCATTCCTTGCTCTCCTCTTGTCAAAGAACTTTTTTACATATTTTTTTACGCATGCATAATAATGCTAAAAAACACCATTTTGTAGTTATAGAACACCACTTCACTAAGCAAGAACTGCGGTGAAGTGGTCTCATTTCTCAATTACAAATTTCATGTATGTGTATTTGCGATTAATTCTAAAACACTCTGTTGAAACATACACACTCTGCGTTCACATTCTTACAGATATTTAAATCTCAAGTTACCGCACACAGTTCCAACTGCGTCATAATCTCAACAACCTCATCAAAAGTACATCTAACAACTCCTCATCACACACGCACATCAATCATTTACTCACATATCTCTGTGGAGACCTCCGAAATCTCCTCATTCCATGCTCTCCTCTTGTCAAAGAACCACCTTGTTACAAATTTTTTACACTTGAAAATGCAACATTATAAAATTCACCACTTTCCCTCAGGAATGTGTTGTAAATTCTTGGCGCAAGGAACTGCATGTTCCTCCTCCCAAAAAATGTATGAACATGTGGGGTGAGAACCGGATTCAGTGCATCATCACTTGTTCTATGACTGCGCTTTAATATTTTTACCAGAACATGGATTGATAACATATTTAAATTATATTTCATAATTTATTTTGGCCTCATTACGTAAAAACATATAAGCTCTCTTATAATACAGTCCGAAAATTCTATCTTCTTGGATTTTTGGTCTTGATTTTTACCTTTAAGAGACTCCTAAAATGATATTTGGTCACTAAATGGCGCTTAAGAAATAAATGTAAATTGAATTCCCAAAATAACATTATTTTAATATGATATCTAGACATGTTATATAAATGATCATTTGTCAACAATCAATATCTTTCATTCCGAATTAAACATTTGTTGTAAAATGTTATTTTATAAATTTTTGGGGTTGGCATAAGCTTCAATTGTTTTATCATTTTTAACAAAATTCATTTGCAAATGAATGGCTTTGAAGATCTCACCCTATCACAGTATAGTTTTACTGACTGATAACATGTGTTGAATTATTTTTTTCGGGATTTTATTATGAAAAGTACCTGTCTGATAATCACTCATAAGGTGTCATAATTATTTTTTGATCAGTTCAATAATCATAATCAATAAAACTCACCTCAAAATTTAATATGAACCGCTTCGACTCTTCAAAATGTCAGCATGTGTTGAATTATTTTTTTTCGGGATTTCATTATCAAAAGTACCTGTTTGATAATCATTAATAAGGTGTCATAATTACTTTTTGATCAGTTCAAAAATCATAATCAACAAAACTCACCTCAAAATTTAATATGAACCGCTTCGACTCTTCAAAATGTCAGCATGTGTTGAATTATTTTTTTTCGGGATTTCATTATCAAAAGTACCTGTTTGATAATCATTCATAAGGTGTCATAATTACTTTTTGATCAGTTCAAAAATCATAATCAACAAAACTCACCTCAAAATTTAATATGAACCGCTTCGACTCTTCAAAATGTCAGCATGTGTTGAATTATTTTTTTTCGGGATTTCATTATCAAAAGTACCTGTTTGATAATCATTCATAAGGTGTCATAATTACTTTTTGATCAGTTCAAAAATCATAATCAACAAAACTCACTTCAAAATTTCATATGAACCGCTTCGACTCTTCAAAATGTCAGCATTTGTGTCAAGGCAAATGGAGAAATTTCTATTTTATTATTTTTCCAAGTTTATAATATGAAACAGTAAGTAATGCAAATATTTAAATTTAAGCCTATGTTTCTGCAGCACACTTCCCATTATTAACTCTTTATATACAGGTGACCCTTGACTTTCGCACATAATTGGTTCCTGAAAATGTGTGCGAATATTGAATGTTCGAAAGTAGAGGGATGTAAAAAAAAAACATCAAAAATTGTATTTTAAAATATTGATTTATCAATAATATATTAAAAATATTTATTTATCAATATACATTATTAAGTTAACGAGGCGTGTTTAAGTGCTTTCAGGTGTTTTCTTTATAAACTTGTCAAGAGTTAGTTGAATACCACCCTTTTTTTTTTCTTGATAAAGAGTTCTATAACATGCTGTGTCTTTCTCAATCGCCCTACGTACTTGAGACATACATTCTCCATCGGGATCACATTCTTCCATGGTTGTCACAAATTTGTCAAGATGCATGAAGGCTTCATTCATATTTTTGATTGTCAAAGTCTTGACGATTTTATCAACTTCTTCCTCACTTTCATTGTGTATTTCATTTCACTCTTGTTGCTCAATTAAGTATTCATTTGACAGAGGGAATGAGGGAGATTCAATCAACTCATTAACATCTTCGTTGTTGACATCCAAGTTTATTTAATTCATTAGGCTAACTATTTCATCTGTGATAGTTTCCGGAGTTTCTTCAGAATTTATAAAATCACTCGTCATTTGTGGGCATAATTGTTTCCAGGAACCTTTCATTGTTGACTCTTTTATTTCAGCCCACGAGTCTCCAATATTGTTTATTGCGTTCCATATATTATAGTTCTTCCAAAAAAGTGGGAGCGACTGCATGGAAGGGAACAATTTTTGCATTATCGACAAAAGTCTTTAAAAAATTTAATTTAAAAAAATGTGCGAAAGTCGAAGGCCGCCTGTATATTTCATCAGTGTTATTGAAGTTACTTGGAAAAGGTTCGTAAAAATATCACTAGTAATTTTCATAATCTCCAAGCATTACTCCTAAAAATGCACCTAATTTTTTTCCGTATATAGCGAAACGTCTTTCAATGGTGCCAATAAAGTTATCGCTACTTTACAACTACTTTCAGAATAAAGTGTGCTGCCTATAGGACTTTGTTTATGAGCGGTATTACATAATGTGAATACATTAAACTGAACCTTTCATACTTTTCTGATCACTTATCATTTTTAAACTAATTGAACTATACATATTCATGCTATCATATCATTTTAGAAAGAATAAATTATAAATGAGCTCTCTCTCTCTCTCTTTACCATTTTTATATATATCACAATCACATGACATCCTTTCATTTTCTCAACATTTTGGTGTAAAATTTTATCAGCAAACAAATTTTTGGTTTTCTCCATTTCATGGCTGGCGTACTTGAATAACCTTAAATCAAAATTCCAATTGGATAACGGAACGGTTGTTATCCCGCTGGGTGCGTCGGGTCACAGTGGGAAGAGTGATCATAGGTTGGCATCATCAAATATTCTGAACGCCTCTATACGTACCAGTAGATGCACATGCCCCGCCTTACATGGATATATTCACTTGGTTTATTATTTATTGGCTTCTGGTTCAGGAGATATTCATTTTATAATATTTTATGATAATATTTGTTTTTCTTCGTGTCCATATTGGTTATTTTATAGAATAAGGCAAAAAATATTAACAGCAAAACTTCTTAATAACATTTTTAAACCCATTATGTTCTTCAAACTACAAAATATGACATTTTTTAGAAACATCTTTGTAATTTTTTTTTAAAGAAGATTGTAAAATGCCTTTACAAATTTAACGTGTTCCTCGCGGGAAGCGCAAACGCCTGTGATCTGATCTGTAGCATTCCTTTGTGTATTTTATGTAATGTTTAGTTTATCTCCTTTATTTAATGAGTCTCCTTAAGAGTAATGACTATTATTTATTATCAGAAAATTACTTGAATGTCATGTTTACTTGGTGTTGTAATCAAATATCAGTGGTTCTAAACAAAATACGCGTTTAAACTTAGAAATTAAAAAACCGCGAAATTGTGCCGCGCACAGGATTCGTGGAATTTGATTTTTAACGCGGTGTACAGGTTAAAAATATATTATTTTCATTAATAAAACTTAAATACATCATTAAAAATATTATTAAAGGAATATCTCATTTTTAGTTAATACAGCTTTTAGTCAATTGCTTATTTTTTTTTTGCTTGAGTAGTCAATTATGAAACTTTTTTTGTAATGTAATATTTTCAAATATCACATTTACAATATAATGCTTCTCTGAATACTTTATATTGTAAGATAGTTTGTCTTTTATCTAATATTTATTTAAAATTTGTCATTGATTCTGTGGAATTTGAAAACGTGGAATATACTCGTACATGTGAAATTAACTTTCATTAATGTATTCAACCAGTAATGATAATTTGCATTGTTTTTAAAAAAAATCTTAAATAATACTCTTTATGTTAATGATTTAATTTATTGTGATAAGTATTGTATATATGACAAATAGACTTCCTGTTTAAAATGAGTAATATATAATCAGTAACTTCAAAGAATATGTTAAATACTAGGCGCGTCCAGAAAGTAAAGAACGATTGCGCACTACGCCCTGCGCTGATCCCCCACCACCGCGATCGTATGCGCGCCAATTAGCTCCTTCCCCCGCTTCAGTGCGAACCGAGTTTTGTTGCTGAACGGTCGTGCGTCTTTGTTCTGTAACATTTCAAAATGACTGCGCCCATCGAAAATCTCGCCAAATGTGAGTGCGTAGTGTCATTCGTTTTCTGAATGCATAAAATGTTTGGCCTATCGAAATTTATAGGCAAATAAAGAATTTTTATAGTGATAGTGCAATGAACGAAGCTTCAGTGAGGACACGGTGCATAATATTTTATCAAGGAAGAACCAGTGTGCACGATGAAGATCGAAGTGGGAGGCTCGTTACAGATGAGTTGAAAGCATAACTTGAAGACAAAATTCAGGAAAAAGAAAAACCGAATCTCAACACCAGAAAATTGATGGCAACAGTTTTTTGGGACCGAAAGTGTTTGATCCACGTGGAATTTATGCCAAGAGGATACACAATAAACTCAGAGGCCTATTGTGAAACTCTTCAATGACTTAGACGCGCCATCCAAAACAAGAGACGTGGAATATTGTCGGGGAAGGTGGTTTTGATTCATGACAATGCGCGGCCTCATGCATCAGCGCGAACACAGTGAGAACTTGAACGTCTTAAGTGGGATATTTTTGGACATCCTCCTTACAGCCCTGACTTGGCACCAAGTGATTTTCACTTATTCCCGAAACTAAAGAAATTTTTGGGTGGAAAACAGTTCGCAAACAATGAAGACCTCAAACAAGAAGTGACATCCTGGCTCAAATCTTTGGCGGTAGAAGAGTATAACATCGGAATTCATTCAAATTGGTTCCACGTTACAATAAGTGCCTTGACAGCTATGGTGACTACATTGAAAAGTACTGTGACTTTGTAAATAAAGTTTTGTGTTGATATCTTTCGTTTTTATTTAGTTATGCCAAAATGTTCTTTACTTTCTGGATGACCCACGTACAGTACCCGGCGGTAAGTAATACACATCGAGCTTAAGAAAGCTACTGTCGGCCATAATCGGCTAACTTCGGCTTTGTAGAGCGTCATCTCTGTCGCACGATTCGCTGTCAAATCGCGACGGAACACGTGTATGAATGACAGAGACGACGCTCTACAAAGCCGATTATGGCCGACAGTCTCTTTCTTAATCCCGATGTCTATTACTTATCGCTGGGTACTGTACATGCTTATTCCTATGAGTTATTTTCTTGATCATAGTATCAATTATTATTTATAGTTAAGGTGTTAACACTGTGGAAGTTTAAATATATTGTAATTTGTTTTATTAAGCACTGTTTTTTCCACTTGAGATGATGATATGACCCTACCTATATAATAATTTCTGTATAGGAAAGACCGGAAAGTCTTTTGAAAAAAGACTGTGAATACAAATCCGCCTTAATGAATTCTTTAATTTATTCTGAAATGGCTAATCATTGTCACCGAGAAAATCACACATTTTCTATAGATTATGTCAAATTCTTGCATATCAATAATTACATAAATAAATTAGACACATTAAAAGCCCTGGAAATATCAAAGTCAGTATATTGAGATCAACACCTGGTAAATATATATATACATTCTTAGTCTCACCGCTACTTGCCGAAGTCATCTCCTGTCTCCCTACACCCACAATCTCCACTCCGAGTTTTTACCGTTAACGCGTGTAATCTAACGGATCAGCCTGGGCATAATTTAGTCTTGTTTTTGCTCCGCTGATGATAAGATGAAAACCTTGAAACCGGTAGGGTTATTCCGTTATCTTAAGTGGAATAAATAGTGTTTTTTTTTAACAAATTACAATAGTGTTAATTACTATTTTCAATTTCCTCATAAATTTGAATGATATTTCTTAACCTCAAATTTTGTCAAAAAAAATACATCCAACATGAGAAGCAAGTGTTCCTCTGCTTTTATAACAAAAAAATTCTACAAATAATATAATTTTTTATTGAATGAATAATATTGTTTCAATCTTTGGAATCATTTATATATAAGCAATACGAGTATAATGCCTCTTTAGATATAAAGCATTTATTGAATGAATAATATTATTTCAATCTTTGGAATCATTTATCTATAAGCAATACGAGTATAATGCCTCTTTAGATATAAAACATTTATTGAATGAATAATATTATTTCAATCTTTGGAATCATTTATCTATAAGCAATACGAGTATAATGCCTCTTTAGATATAAAACATTTATTGAATGAATAATATTATTTCAATCTTTGGAATCATTTATCTATAAGCAATACGAGTATAATGCCTCTTTAGATATAAAACATTTATTGAATGAATAATATTATTTCAATCTTTGGAATCATTTATCTATAAGCAATACGAGTATAATGCCTCTTTAGATATAAAACATTTATTGAATGAATAATATTATTTCAATCTTTGGAATCATTTATCTATAAGCAGTACGAGTATAATGCCTCTTTAGATATAAAACATTTATTGAATGAATAATATTATTTCAATCTTTGGAATCATTTATCTATAAGCAATACGAGTATAATGCCTCTTTAGATATAAAAAATTTATTGAATGAATAATATTATTTCAATCTTTGGAATCATTTATCTATAAGCAATACGAGTATAATGCCTCTTTAGATATAAAACATTTATTGAATGAATAATATTATTTCAATCTTTGGAATCATTTATCTATAAGCAATACGAGTATAATGCCTCTTTAGATATAAAAAATTTATTGAATGAATAATATTATTTCAATCTTTGGAATCATTTATCTATAAGCAATACGAGTATAATGCCTCTTTAGATATAAAACATTTATTGAATGAATAATATTATTTCAATCTTTGGAATCATTTATCTATAAGCAATACGAGTATAATGCCTCTTTAGATATAAAACATTTATTGAATGAATAATATTATATCAATCTTTGGAATCATTTATCTATAACCAATACGAGTATAATGCCTCTTTAGATATAAAACATTTGTCTAGTATTTATTTTTTGATAGTATACATGACGTAGAATTGTAGATTTTGTTTTTTTTTTATGTTACTGTTTATTTTATGTTGCATTATGTGTTTAGCTGTAGTATTAATTAAGGATTATTCCTTAGTGTTATTAACATGCAATAAGTTTGTTGCCTTGGCTTGAACATAATTAAAATAATTTAAATATGAGCAATGGTTCACATTTAGTGAATCCTGCGAAAGTTCACTCATTATTTCAAAAATAAATTATTTTGATTCTGTTCTCGAGAAACACTAAACAGTTCTAACTTAAAACTAAGTAAATTAATTTGTGTTAACATTTAGTGTTGTTTTTCTTTTATGTTTTTTTTTTATTCTCCTTTATTTTAATTTTATATTATATTGTTAATCTTTCCTACAAAATATTCTATAATTTCTATAAAAAATCAACATGTTTTACATTTTATATTCAATAAAATGAATATTCAATAAAAAAATACACATATCATTGTCCTATTGTAATATATTGTCTAAAATATATATATTGAAATATGCATCGTATATAGTACAATTTGGCGGATTTATTGCCATATGACAATATCGCGAATCGAAGGTACAGTACCCGTGCGGTAAGTAATACACACCGGACTTAAGAAAGAGACTGTCGGCCATAATCGGCTAACTTCGGATTTGTAGAGCGTCGTTTCTGTCCCTAGAACTCTTGACAACGACTGACAAATCGCGACGGAACTCGTGTATGAATGACAGGGACGACGCTCTACAAAGCCGAAGTTAGCCGATTATGGCCGACAGTCTCTTTCTTAAGCCCAATGTGTATTACTTACCGCCGGGTACTGTAATAACTTTTAAGTGTAACAATGGACACTAGTTTACTGGTTAATTAATTTTGATAATCTTACGAATTTTGTCACGTACCATAAGCCCGATATAGTTAGTAGATTTTATATTTTGTTGATCTTGCATGAAGCAGCATGTTTTCGTTTTTTTTTAGTATTAATTTTTTTAATTGTTTTTTCAAAGTATTATGTATCACAGTTATTCCAACATTTGAAACAAAATTCCCCTTTTTTTGAACAAATAATTTTCATTTTGAAGTATCTTATTTTTACATTTTGATTCAACGGTTTGATATGTACATTAAAAAATATTTTTACTTGCTTATAGTTACTAACTTCACAACTTTCCAATAAATATTCTTATTACTAATGTGATAAAAAATCTTAACATTTCTTTAAAAATGTTCATTCTGTATAATGTTCATTCTGTATAATCATAAAATTACCATACCTTGTGCTTACATTTTTGACATCACATAATAATTTTCAATAACTGATCTGATGATATTCTCGTGTTCTTTAATATCTCATTTTCTTACCCTTTATAACTTTTTTTGTCTTAATGTCCAATGATTAAATGATATTTTGATGTGCACAGGGGTTGATTGGAAATCTTTGACCATCCCTGCGTGTTTACCCATAACGACCGATTACTTCCCTGACAAGCGCTCCCTACAGAATGACTATGTGGTGTCCGACTACAACCTTTTGCCTGATGATGTTAATGCCGATTTTGCGCAGAACAGAGCAATTTATAAAGATCCCCTCACAACAACGGAAGTCTTCAAGGAACTTGTATCGCAACGATTAGCACAGGTAAACTTTTCAATTTACTATACATATTGATACTTTACGAAGTCAAGTGCAGAATTGAATCATCTCGTGTGGCTTTTAATAAAATGAGAAGCGTATTCTGCGATGATAATCTAAACTTGAAACTTCAAAAACGGTTAGTCAAATGCTACGTTTGGTCAGTGTTACTACATAGAGTGGAACCATGGACCCTCAAAGTAAGTAGTATGAACCGACTGGAAGCATTCGAAATGTGGATACACCGGAGAATGCTACGAATACCCTGGACGGATATGGTCAGCAACAAAAGGGTTCTTCAAAGAGCCAAAGTTGATAGAGAGTTGCTGACTAATATTAAAATCCGAAAGGTGTTCTATTTGGGTCATGCACTTAGAGGAGCAAAGTATAAATTACTGCACCTGATCATCCAAGGCAAAATAGAGGGTCGAAGAGGTGTTGGCTGGAGGCAAATCTCCTGGCTCCGCAATATACGTGATTGGATTGGTATAAGGAGAGTTGGGGATCTTTTTCGGGCTGCCGGGGACAAAGATGCCTACTCTCAGGTGATATTCAACGTTGGGGGGACCTGACATGACACTGGGAAGAAGAAGATTGATACTTTGGCATAAGACTATTACCATCATTTTGCAAATTTGACAAAAGAGAAAAAAAGATCCTATGAACCTTTAAATATATCCGGAAAGTAATTTTATACTTTTAGATCAAATTCAAACACAAAATAAGTATTTAAGTGAAAAACAGGCATCCTGAAAGATAATTAAAGCTCATTATTTACTGGACCAATAAATGCACTTGCCCGATTCTGCACATTGACAAGTGACACTTTCTGGATGTAAATTTTATTGCTGCAATTTTTGTAGATTTTTTATTACTAAAGATACTAATTTTATTTGTTTACATTGCCATTAAGGTGGAATGAGCCTCGTCTGATATAAACAAGTAATTAATAATGTTTGGATTTTCCACAGCAAATTGTTTTTGTAGCAAAATTCATCCCCCACTCTATAGGTGTTAAGTTTATTCAGTATATAACACATCGATCAATAAGTCCCGGGACTAACTACAAAACAACATTTGTTTGCCAAAATTGTTCTTTATTCATCAACATAGCCTCCTTCAAGAGCGATACATTCATTCCAACGCTTTCCTAACTTTTCTATGCCAGCCGTGTAGAACGATTTATTTTTGGTTTCAAAATAGGCGTTAGTTTCGGCAATCACTTCTTCATTGGAGCCGAATCTCTTTCCCTGGAGCATCTTTTTGAGGTGTGCGAACAGCCAATAGTCGCTGGGGGCCAAATCTAGAGAATACGGTGGGTGCGAAAGCAATTCGAAGTTCAACTCATGCAATTTGGCCATCGTTACCATCGACTTGTGACACGGTGCATTGTCCTGATGAAAGAGAACTTTTTTCTTCTTCATATGGGGCCTTTTTTATGCAATTTCTTCCTTCAAACGCTATGTAATATTCGCTATTGATGGTTTTTCCCTTTTCAAGGTGATCAATGAATATTATAACATGCACATCCCAAAATATAGAGGACATAACCTTCCCGGCCGACTGTTGAGTTTTTGGTCGCTTCGGACGGCTTTCACCGGCTGTTCTCCACTCAGCTGACTGCCGATTTGATTTCGGAGTAGTGGTGGATCCAAGTTTCATTCATTGTCATATACCGACGCAAAAACTCCTGTTTATTTCGCGTAAACAAGAGTTTTTGCGTCGGTGCGTTGTTGTTTCTGTTCCATTGTGAGCAAACGCGGCACCCATTTCTAAAAAATCTTCTTCATGACCAAATGTTCATGCAAAATAGTGTAAACGGTACCAAATGATATCTTCAGGATATCAGCTATCTCACGCATCTTTACTTTGCGATTTTCCATCACGATTTTGAGTTTTTTTTTTAATGTTTTCTGGTGTAACAGCCTCATTTAGACGACCAGAGCGTTCAGCATCATTTATGTATGTACGACCGCGTTTGATATCAGCATACCACCGACAAATGGTTGTTTTCGACGGAGCAGAGCCGGGATAACACTTTTCAAGCCATCGCTGAGTTTGAACAGTATTTTTTCTCATTAAAAAGAAATGTTTTATCATCTTTCCATCCTTTTTTCCATTGTTTTGAAAATAGCAAAAGTAGCGTCACTAAAACCACTGTAACTCAATGACACAATGTCGGAATGTCATGAAAGTTTGACACGTAACTTCTAAAGGTTGGTACTAACTGAGAATGGTATGGATTTATTATTAGAGGTGCCATCCTATGGTTAGTCAATAATGTTTGAATTTTCCTCCTCAAGTTGCTTTTGTAGCAAAATTCATCCCCCACTCTATAGGTGTTAAGTTTATTCAGTATATATACGAACAAGTGATTTTACTTAAAGGAGAAATATAGTACATATATTAAATAATGTTTATAAATTATTGTTACGTTTAGGGATTCCAATTGATTGTGGGTGTGAACAATGGTGTCAGCAACGAGACCGAGAATGGCCTCACCTCCTCAGCGGTGGCCCCTGCCCCTCCACGCACCCCAGCCCCTCCACGCCATCTACTGTCCATCGGCAGGATTTTCCACAAGATCACTTTAGTAGGATCCACAATCACGGTCACTAGATATCGGCCAAGGTAAGTACGAATATATATAGTGTTTTATTGTTGTTGTATGGTATCCTTCAATATAACCGAATTAGTGTTTTTAGACATATTCAAGAGCATAACCAGGACACAATATTGTACTCGACCCCAGTAAGTGAGCCTTCGGGTTTAGAACCTCTGGAGTAGGCACGGAACTCACGGTTCTCATTAAACATATTGGCAACACTCAACGCGTTGTAAAATTGTTACCAGATGAACTCTTTTATCACAATAGCATCCTTTTTTCGGATCAAGGTGCTTGCGATGTGCGATGGGCTGAACATAAGGGACGCAAAATATATTGTCATCTGAAATGTCATACTGTGTTTTTATTTTTACAAAGTTCTACTGGTTAATAAGGAATCTCTTCATCCAGCTCTTCACCGAGACTCATTGAAGTTATACCAAAATCTCCGAGGATTGAGTGGCAACCATCCGATATGTATTCTACAACCGTTGTACCGCTACTGTACAGGTATCATCAGGAATCTAACCCGAAACCCCCGGGTGAAAGTCAAGAATGTTATCACTAGGCTACTGAGGTTGTGGAGTAGTATAATGCAGTTAAAGAATTTCTGTGAACTAATGTTCCGTACTTTTTAGAAGAATATTAAAGAAAGTCTTAATAAGTCGAGTCATTGTTCTTGAAAGGGGCAATTCTATAAATTATTGCAATTTATCTAGAGAAAGATATTGAAAGGCATGTTGCTGCAGGTAACAAGGTCAATCTTCCATTTAGTACTGTTTATGCCAATAAATCAATCACAAAGCTTTTTTTTTAAATTTTTTTTTTTACCTGGTGAGTTTATTGCCATGTGGAAATCTCTTCCAACCAACCAGAAAAAATTTTTTGTAGGCCCTAAGTGTTAACCAGACTGGAATCCTATTTAAAAAAATCTGGGTTCCAGCGGGAATCGAACCCGCAACCTCCGGATCGGCAGACAAGTGTCTTACCACCAGGCCACGGAGGTTGTCAAAAAAAACTTTATGTATGAAAGCAAAATCGCAATGCAACCTGTAACATTCTCAAAATGTCGACACTTGGAGCCACAAAACAGCAATGCAACCTGTGACATTCTCGAAATGTCGACACTTGGAGCCACAAAACCGCAATGCAACCTGTAACATTCTCTAAATGTCCACACTTGGAGCCACAAAACCGCAATGCAACCTGTAACATTCTCGAAATGTCGACACTTGGAGCAACGCAACTCGAAAAGATTTTATACCATCCATATAATTCTATGACGTTTTGGTAAAGAGGTACAAGAGGTACAAACAAATAAGTAATTGATGACTTGTACCTCTTGACCAAAACGCCATAGAATTGCTTTTTGCACTTCAAAAAATCATTAAAAAATAAATGTAATCTTCGTACGATATAATTTAAAATAAAAAATTAATGATTACAGGCATCCGTACCCTCCTTTCAATTTCCACTACCGCTATCGATTCCATGCGCCACACCACGATACATACGAAGTGTCGTGGGTATCCTTCGCCACTGAAAAATTAGAAAATTACAATTGGAATTACATGGACCACTACATTTGCACCAGAGGCGACACGGATTTCCCGTTAGTAGAAGTAAGTTCATATTATATACTAACTTATACAGTAAACCTTCGCTAATCCTGATCAATATTTTTATGTATTTATAAATATCAAGAAGTTCCGAAATCTCTAATATTTTTTACCGTACTCCATAATTTAATAAAATACGTAAAAAAAAAATAAATATCAGTAATCATTAACAGTTTGATTTAGATGAGAAAGGGTGTCCAAAAATTGTCAGTTTTTTTTATACATTTTATTAGAAAATATTTACCAAGTAATATTAATCTGTTCACCGCGTTAAAAATCAAATTCTACGAATCCTGTGCGCGGCACAATTTCGGCATTTTTTAATTTCTAAGTTTAAACGCGTATTTTGTTTAGAACCACTGATATTTGATTACAACACCAAGTAAACATGACATAAGTAATTTTCTGATAATAAATAATAGTCATTACTCTTAAGGAGACTCATTAAATAAAGGAGATAAACTAAACATTACGTAAAATAAACAAAGGAATGCTACGATCAAAGCAATGATTCATTACACTCACCCAATCAAATGCATATAGCACTAGTAATGTTTATTTACGTAAGAGAGACTTAGTAATGTTTATTTACTAAGAGAGACTCATCGCAGGACTCGATCCGCGCGACAGGTCGTTACATGTGACGCAATAGCTGGAAATATTGAGAAACCAAAAAAATTCAGCGCTCTGTTTATTCAACAATATCTCATAAACTAATATATTATTTGATAAG
This sequence comes from Odontocerum albicorne, assembly GCA_949825065.1. Lineage (NCBI taxonomy): Eukaryota > Metazoa > Arthropoda > Insecta > Trichoptera > Odontoceridae > Odontocerum > Odontocerum albicorne. The sequence goes on along the minus strand of OX463840.1, from coordinate 5,248,937 downwards.
GTTTTCAGAGATGTCGTTAGAATAAAGATTATTTTAAATTTTAGTTCCATTTTCATTCCGGTTTTGTGTCATTCTTTTTAAGTATTTGTGATTTGAAACTTGGATTGCCGTCAGATCACAGGCGTTTGTGCTTCCCGCGAGGAACACGTTAATACAATGTTTTGGTTGAAACCACTTTGGCGCGTCGCAATTTTGGTGCTACTTTTTTTTTCCTTACGTCTAAAATGTGTACAAAAATTACACAAAAGTGGATAAATTCAAATTAGAATATGCTAGAGTACACACGATGACATAACACAATGACGAACTGTGAACGATTAAATTCTATACGAAAATATATTCTGTTCCGAGAAAACAAGTTGAAACAAGATCTGCCCAAACTACGCTCGGGAAAAACACTCCCAACAAGTCGAAACAAGAGTTGCCCGAACGAGGCTCGGGCTCGTCAGTGTAAAAAAAGCTTCATGCCTGAGTCACGCTCGGGCAAAACTGTCAAGTGTTTAATATTAGTTAATCTGTGCTAAGCAATAGAAATATTGTAATTAATTAATTAACTAGTAAGAGCGACATTTTTCTAAGGTTTCCGCTGTTCTAAACAAGCAAACAATGCTCACTTTGAACATTGTACGTAAAATGTGAATTTCAAATAAATTGTATTTCGGAAAAATTTTGTATTAAGTTCTATACAAACTTATAGGGTCCAAATATTTTCAATATATTATATACCGTGGGAAAATATAAAGTGTGATAATAATGTACAACAGAGTTTTCTATGTATTCGTACTTCAGAATTGCTAATCAGATATTTTACACTCTTCATTTTCGGACCCATTACTTTATTGCTCTTATACTTTATCACGTTACAGTAAAGCGCCAATAATCTGGTGCTCAATTATCCGTGAGTTGGATCAACCGTGGTCTTATGTAGTACAAATTTTATTTAATAATCCCGAAAAATAACTCTATATATTTTAACACGTTCCGTGCCGCGTAGGTCACCGGTGACCTACCATGTTTTTGACCAGGGCGCCACGTAGGTCACCGGTGACCTACGTGTTTTTTTTTTATAAACAGTCCCAGTGCGCCAGCGGTCACATTTACTACGAATTTTAACATTGAATGTGACCTATACGGCGTCTCTGAATATAATGCACATAAAAACTTCCAAAATTTTGTTTGAAAATGCAATTATTTTTAATAAACCTCCAGGTGTATGAAAAATAATATAACGGTTTATTTTTTTCAAGGATAAACTTGCCTCTACAATTAGGCTAGGGGGTATAGAAGAGATTCCAGGGATAACATCATGAATGGGACCATCCATTTGTCCCACTCTGGAAATTTATGAGGGTGCATTGTCTATGCAACATTGTGACCCTTTTTTTGGAGCTATTGTCTCAATAATCATAATAGATTATTATGTTATGGCGTAACACTATAGCATATTACATAAATAAATAAAAAATATAATAAGTAATAAATTAGGCATGCTACAATTTGTTTGTACTACAAAAGTTTATGTTGTATATACATGTATTACCGTAGGTCACCGGTGACCTACGCTCACAATATCACCTAAAATCAGTTTATTTTTAAAAATGAATCATTATTTATGAAGCCTATATATGTATACATAATATAAACTATAATTTGTTTAGTGGCGCACATACTTATTTTCTCAAAATGTACTGCGGCACGGAACGTGTTAAATGAACATCCACATTTTGAAAATTGCAAAGCAAGGACCGAAACTGTTATAAAATCTATGGTTTTTTTATTATACCAATTGACTAATGCTAGTAAGTTGGCAGTATTTCCCTGCATGAAATTATATATTTAACTTCACTTATTTTACACACATGTACTAAATAATAGAAGAAAATAAATAAGATTGACTTGATCACCAATAATAAAGTAATTTGATTTCAAACTGGAACAAATCACAAAAGTCATCTACGCGCAACAAGTCAAACTTCAACTGCCAAATTGACCGGTAAAACAGTTTTCTATTAAACCTATGTGGTTTTAAAGCATGGAGATTATTGTATCATGTTAGTAACAGTGAGTGAGTTGTTGTTTATACCACTCAACACAAAAATATTTAGAAAAACTTTGGTTTATTCACATGTGCATCATTGCGCTCTGTACGGTTAATATGAATTATGTTTTATATTACTTCTGAAGTTTATTCCCATAAATAATGTATTTTATCTGTAATAGGCTTTAAAATATTGGCGTTTTCGTACACTGATGCTTCCATTGAACAACCCGGCGACCAAAAAGATCCTAGATGGGGCACCGCACTGCGACATCTACCTGGAGCCTACCAAACAGGACATGGAAGATGTGACCAATGGGTTCTTGCGGATGACAGAACTACATTTGAACAAAATTAAAAGACCACCGACCAATAACAAACAGAGGGTAAGACTATATAATCACATCACTCTTTTTGATGTTGTAGGATTCTTCAGTAAATCTTTATTTGATTATAACAATATTAATTCAAACTGGACGGTATCTTAATCTGCCAAGATTAATACAATATTGGATGTATGTGAGCGAAATATTGATGTGGAAAAATACTGAAAAGAACCAATTAATTGATGCAGAAATGCATGCACTTAGAAGAATACATGGGGTGACAATGTATGACAGAATACAGAATGAAGTGATTTGGGTTAAATGTGAACTTAAGGCTGATGTGTTGAGTAAGATGAAGAACAGCACTCTGAAATGGATTGGGCACGTGGAACAAATTAATGAAGGAAAACTAACAAAACAAATATACAGTGCGAAAATAAGTGGAAGGCATGGTAGAGGATGACTAAAGAAAGTATGATTGGAATGACATTTTGAAGTCAGAAAAATTATGAGTAGTATTAGGTGTATAGATGTGAAAGAGGGGAAGGATTTGTGTTGAAATCGGAAAGTATAATGCTGTGTTCTTTGCCTACCCCGATAGGGGAATACCTTGATGGTATCTATGGAAAATAAGAGAAATCGTAGGAGCTGTATGACAATGTGTGTGGATGTGGAAGATGCGAAATATGTGTGTCCAGATAAAAAGTCTGGCACTCTATCCTTTGCCTACCCCAGCAGGGAAACAGCATGATGGTATGTATGTACAACAAAGATTGCAAAAATATTATAACGTATCTTCCTCAGTGTTCTTTCATCCCAAGTTCTATAAATCTTTTTCTATCATTCTTCCAAAAATAATAATTATTAGTCTAGTCTAGTATATCGTTAGTTCAAAAGGCTTCTTGAAGCAGATATTTTTTTAATGTATCTAGTGCTTTTCTTTAATGTAATGTCTTTTTTTCCCAAATTTGCTATTTCAGTCACATTGATAAATTTTGTATCTTATTTCGTTAGTTTTTTTTTGCGAGTATTCCCGAGGTTCAAACAGATTTCTTAAAATCCCATTCAAAAGTTACATTTATTTTTTGTTATTTTAATTTTTCTTACAATGATAGTATTAATCGCAAATTAAATTATTCATATATTTTGTGATACGATACTTTTTTTTGTAAAGAATATATGTTTGTAAAGTGGAACTATTCAATATGAATAAAAAAAAATCAATAGAAGAATTATATATTTTATAAATGACAATTTTTTTTTCTTATCTTAACAAGTAAATGAAAACTTTTCTATTACCTATTTGACAATACCCATAATTATTTATGAAGTCAAATTTTACATCAAAATAGTTTAAAATAATAAAGCTTATAAATTATATATTTATAAAAAAGAATTACATTTAAAAATCGTCCAACTTTCAGGAAATAATATCTAAATCTCAATATTGATACATTTTTTGTTGACCTTTTTTTCTTTTTTAATTTTAACTTTTTTTTTCACATGCTTTTTTCAGGTATGCTGGAACGCTGACTTTTTTTTACCTTGCACTAATTTCTTTTTTTTTTTGTATTTAATTTTTTTTTCGTAGGTTTTTTTCATTTTCAGGAGGCAAATCAAATTCTTCATTAGTTAATATTTTGAATGCCTTACAGGAAATTTTACGACGAAACTGTCAACTATTCAGACACTATTCAATTCAGATGTTACACTACATGACAAAAATCTCTTATCTCTTCCTCTCAATGTTGTTATTTAATTTGTTCTCTAATATCTTCCATGTCGTGAGTTTGTATTTAATATTTCAAGCCCTTCCAGGCGAAAAATCGTAACCCATCCAGGCAATTTTACAGGAAAGGCATAATAAACATATTTTACAGTTAATAAATAATGTGCCAAATGTATCGATATTTGTGCCAAAGGTCCAACAAACCCACGATCTTCTAAGAAACAGCACTTATTATTTTCAGTAACTCAGGCAAAAGAAGGTCGTTGGTTCAGATCCATCTGTTAAATTATCATTGTAATTTGAAGTTGGTTCAGATCCATCTATTAAATTATCATTGTAATTTGAAGTTGGTTCAGATCCATCTATTAAATTATCATTGTAATTTGAAGTTGGTTCAGATCCATCTATTAAATCATCATTGTAATTTAAAGTTGGTTCAGATCCATCTATTAAATTATCATTGTAATTTGAAGTTGGTTCAGATCCACCTATTAAATTATCATTGTTATTTGAAGTTGGTTCAGATCCATATATTAAATTATCATTGTAATTTGAAGTTGAGGCTTTTGGTGCAATATTTTCTTAATTATTGTTTCATCCGTGTTTTCCTCAAAAGCACTAGGTGTGTTAAAAATTTATAAAATAAATAATTTTTGATAAAATAAATAATTCTTGATAAAATTGATAAAATAAATAATTCTTGTAGTTTAGCACTATTAAAGTTGTCTATCACTAGTGGTGTTTCTGACCCTGTAGATCGCTATAACTTATTTCCTGAAAAATTATCTGGTTTGCTAAGTTATGAAAAAATATATGCATACAAGTGAAAAAATATATGCATAAAAAAAGCCACTTTAGGTTTAATAGATTGTGAAAATGAAGGCTCATTACTTGGTTTTGTAATTCAAGTATGTTTTCACCAGTTGAAGTTTCAATCGGTTGAAATTTGTCTACATATTTTTTTACATGTTATTATTACATGACATCAAATTTATGTTAACATTCAAAATTGTATATCATGGAATCAACATTTATTTATGCACCTGTTATGTTGCCCAGACGCTTTGATTTTATTCTGCCTTGAATTGTTTGACTTTTGTTTTGATACATCTTCAACTTTTGTCCATTTGTTTGAAATGATGCCGTAATAAAATTTCCTACTCTGATTGGCTTAGCTATTACAACCCGAAATGTTAATTTGTTTTAAGTATATTGTTGCTGTAATGCTGTTTATGTTATGTTGATTTCATTGTTTTTTGTCAAATCGATATTAAAAAAATTAACTAATGATTTTTATCAATGGTTCTTCTTCATGAAGAATATAGGTTTGTGTTACTTTCACAATAATTAATTTTAAATAATGTATGAATACGTTTATTTTTAGTATTGAACTCATATTTGTGTATTATGTTATGCAGTTATATTAAATCAATCTTTTTTATTTATTATAAAACAAATTTTGACATTATTTTTATAGTTTTTTCTGTAGCAAAAAAAATATTTAAATATCACATTTTTAAGGATAAATTTTATATTTTAGTTTTTAATAATTTCGGTAAAGCATTTGAAAGAATTTTAAAACAATTATAGTTTAATTAACAAGTCACGTATTGTTTTTAGAAAATTACTAGATTTTGCACTTTTTTTGGTTTTTCTTTCATAGAGCAATTAAATTTTAAAACAAGTCAATAGTTCTTTCTCAGTATATTGTAAAATAATTATTAACTTTGGTATAAATGGTAAAGTAAAATCAATATAAATAATACCATAGGTAAGGGTTTTGGTTAAGTTTTTGAGTTATTTTCACGATATTGACGAGTACAACTTGACTCCGATCTGAATTTTTAATTTTTTTATTTAATCTTTTTCATAAAACTTTGTGTTTTCAATTTAAACCACAACAATTATGATACTTGTAGTAATGCAATTATGATATTTAAGTGCAATTATGATATTTAATTTTTGCAATATATGGAAAGTTAATTTTAAATAGACAGGTACTTCTTAAAGCAAATTAATGAAAATCATTTTAAGCAAATTAATGAAGTAAATTTTGTTTGTTTTTGTAATAATAATAAATAGAAGACTTGTATAGTGCTGTTTCTTAATAAAATATCGTATTTATATAAGGCGGCTAATAATCGGCACTAAATAAATTCAGGTGGAATAGAGTATGAGAGAAAGATACATGTATAAAAATCAATACGTCGAAAATAAGTAACAAGTCTATGATCTACCAGACCATTGGCCGGGAACACTGCCTCAAATGTTCGGACAGATGTCATGATTATTATTATAATCATATTATAATGCAGGATAAGTCCGGTGGGACTTGTTTAGAAAACCCCGAAGCAATTTTTACAACCCTTGCCACTAGTCAGTAGGCAATTTTTTTATAGTGTTTTCAAATGACTACATAAATAAAATAGTATGCTGACTGGTGTCTAATCTATTGCACTATTTAAAGTACATTTTCAAGTATTGTGTACTTTCTTAACCCTTATCTTTGCATTGTACCACAGGTGTTACACTAATTTAGGGATTTAAAAAAAAAAAAAAAAAACTAACGTAATTTCAAATATGGCAACACATTCAAATACTATACATGTACTATTGTGTGCAGTGGTATCATCTGGTCATAAATATTGACAACACTACAAGCTTTCAAATGACATCAGGTCAACATGTCTGGACAACAGCGTGGGAGCGTTTTGAAAATTGGGGTAAATAATCTAAATATCTTATTAATCACTACATGTAGAGAAAATTTTATTCGAACCATTTTATTTGTTGATAATTCAGCTATGTAAATGTTGTTCATGTTTAAGATTATAGAATTATTTTATAGTCCTTTTTGTGTTTTATAAAAATTGATATTTTAGCAACATAACGGGTGTTACATATAAAAAAAAACTATGAGGAAAAATTGTGATTTTTTTCCTCAATTTTCCTTCACCATATAACAAGGAATCACCAAAGAAAAACGTTAATATTTGGATAAATTTAACTTTGCCAAGATAAGGGTTAAATAAAAATTACCTGCTCTATTTTAGTCATTACTTAATGCTTTTTTTAACTTGTTAATATTGAAATTTGATTATATCTTTCAAACTCTATTTTCAGTTCACAGTTTCCATAGTGAAATTTTTGATAGGAATGAATGCAAATATGTTATGTTTGCTTGGTGTATTTTTAATTTATAAATTACTCTCACCATTTTTGAAAATATTTATTGCATTTATGTGTGTAAATGTTACGTCTGTACGCGGGATATGTAGAAAATTGTGCCTATTTAATGTTAATTTTTAAGTATTGAAATATTTATACCTATGCCTTGTTTTAAATTTGTATTATTTAACTGTAGCATTTTTTATTTTGCTTTGCATGTCAAACTGTTTAGTTTTGTCTATGAATGTTTATAACTTGTTTTTTTTTTTTTTAGTAGATTATAACATTATTTATTACTAACAATGTCCTAACCAAAAGGATGTTAAACGTTTCAATTGTAGAATCACATAACTTAAAAAAAAAAACAAAAACAAATATGACTGATTTGTGTACATATACTCTTACACTATATTCCTAACACAATAACATCACGTAATTGACATTTCAACCTACGACAACAGAATTTTCAATCAACTTAATTTAAACGCAATCCGATAACACAAAATATTTGCCGAAGGGTAAATATACAAGTTTTAATCAACATTCAAAAGACAATATATTTTTAACTTTCAAAATATTTTCGAAAATTTTATTTATATCTATAACTTGGGTTGACAGATTTCATTTTATGGTACCACAATTTCAAAAATTCTTTGTAAAATAAAATATTTATTATATCAAAGGTGGTAAAACAGCAAAAACAAAAAGTGTCAAAAAATTGGTTATAAAATTTGATTTCAAATTGGTTTGTTGCTGATGTTCTTTTTTTTCAAAATTGGGGTTATGTTATATTAGAGCGCGGGGCAGGCCCCCATTGGCCCCCCCGCCCCCTCCGGCCCCCCGCTACCCGGGCAGCTGACCCGCAGGAGACACTCCACCAGCATCGTCTCTAGGCAAAATAATCAGGTACCTAACAGCAACCCCTACACTTGACAACCTTATTTATCATATCACTGTGCTTGCTTTACTGCTCATCGTGCTACATCGCCGCTCATTCATTACTTATTTGATATTGTTCTCATTAAAAAAAAATCCTTTATATAAGTCATCAATCATTTATTTCTTCTCACTTTGCATTACTAATTGATTATCAGTGGTTCATTTTTCACTGCCAATCATAAGATTGAATTATATCATTCTTTGAGGATTCCTAACTTGACAGTCTATCACAGGGGTCGGCAGACCGCGGCTCTTTTCATAGGCATTTGCGACTCTTCAACTCCAGCTTCATCTTCACTCCGCAGCCTCATCAGAAGAGTATGAACACGACCGCTGACCGAACACAAACGGCACAATCGCAATGAATATTCTCTACCTGCGTATTCGCACTAGAACTGTCAAAATGTCTTCGAATGTAACAGAGTAGCAAGTCGAAGACATTAAGCTGACTTCTGCAATATCAATTGCAATCGATGAGTCATGCGACATAAGTGACACAGCGCAAGTATTACTCTTTGTGCGATATGTCAGCATAAGGTCACAAAGAAGAATTTCTAGGACTGAAATAAAAATCTTGATTTTATCTGGTTTTTTTTCGTCATTAAAATGTTTATAGCTACAGTGAAAATTTATGTTGCGGCTCTATGAAAATTTTGATATTCTGTTTACTTAATATTTGTCTCTTCTCACTAGAAAGTCTGCCGACCCCTGGTCTATCATCTCTCACATCTCGCTGAACATTGCTTAGCATCCGTAATTATTTATCACTCATCAAATTTCTTAACAATCTATTAGCCATCACCTTTAACTCTACACCATTCATCACCAATTATCTATTGTTGATCATCATTATCTCCCAGTTTTTATACTTCAAGAATCTCACTAGAATAAATTCATCATTTATCAGAGAAATATTCTCAAAGTCATTCATTGGCATTTTTTCATTCTTTTTAAATCTTGATGTTGTGGAAAAAGTCGCCGAAGAATATTACAATTCATTTGCAGTGTTTGAAAATGAATTTCTGATATTAACCATTTGACAGTTTTGTCCAAGCGTGACTCGGGCACGAAGTTTTTTTTTATACTGATGAGCCCTAATCTCATTCGGGCAAATCTTGTTTCGACTTGGGAGTGTTTCTCCCAAGCGTCGTTTGGGCAAACAACGCTCGGGAGAAACACTCCCAAATCAAAACAAGATTTGCTCGAACGAGGCTCGGGCTCGTCTGTAACAAAAAAAAAACATCGTGCCCGAGTCACGCTCGGGCAAAACTGTCAAGTGGTTAATAGGAATAAAATTTACTTTATTATATATATTGTGTACCTAAGAGAACTGTAATTTCAACATTCTATCATAAAGGATGACCCATTTGAAGGTGATAACATATTTATAAGTTATAATTTTTAAGCAGTACCAATGACACGAATTATTTAAAAAAAAATTATCATACGTCAAATAATAGAGAGAAGAAAATATAGACAAAATAAGGAAGAGCAATACTCTTCGATAAGTATGTTAAATAAAACAGTTGATTAATGAAAAAAGGTCAATAAATCTTATTATAATAGAAAATGATGTTTCTTGAATCTTCGAAAAGACTATAGTTTCATTTTGTCGTGCCATATTCTATATAAAAGGAAAAATAAGTAAATAAAAAGCTTATTTTATATTTTTGTGTTCACCACAGGTTAATTTTTGGGTTTACAACTGGTTTCGAAGACCACCGTCTTCATCGTCAGGTGAAGATAATCTAAATTGCTAAAAATATATTTCCTGTACAAGTGTAAATAATATAAGAGGAATGAGGTAGGGGGAAAGATGTGATACAATGGTAAATGGGGCGGATAAAAATGAAAGTGAATCTTTAGGGCAGGTCAGGTCTGGATATCCAGGGGAGGATTTTAAATAGGAAACATTAAGTAGAGGGCTATTATGTAATAGCCCTCTGCTTAATATGTTTCCTATTTAGTTAGAATAAAGGCGTCGTTTGGGCAAACAACGCTCGGGCCCTCTGCTTAATATGTTTCCTATTTACATAATAGCCCTCCGCTTAATATGTTTCCTATTTAAAATCCACCCCCCTTGGATATCCAGACCTGACCTGCCCGAAAGATTTACTTTCATTTTTACTCGCCCCATTTACCGTTGTATCACATCTTTCCCCACTTTTCTCCCCTACCTCATTCCTTTTATATTATTTACACTTGTACAGGAAATATATTTTTAGCAATTTAGTTTATCTTCACCTGACGATGAAGACGGTGGTCTTCGAAACCGGTTGTAAACCCAAAAAAACCTGTGATGAACACAAAAATATAAAATAAGTTTTTTTTTACTTATTTTTCCTTTTACATAGAATAGGATGTGCCTAATTTTAGACATTGAAAACTTGCGAAAAGGTTTTCACAGTATAATAAAATCTCTTTAAAAAAAACACTGAATATATTTTTCGGAAGTACAAACTTGAATCATTCCTATGTTTCTTTGATTTTATAATTATAAGTGTTTTACACTTCTTCAGAGAATCGAGTATGTGTTTTAGGCAATTTATTTCTTGAAGTGTATGTATGGTTGATGTATGAACAAAGTTTTATTTATTATATATATTTTTTTTTAATATTCTCAAATTTCCTCTGAAAAATCACATTACTAATATTTTCATCATTTCGTTTATGCATTTCACTAGTAATTTTTTTTTTTTTTCAAGTATTTATTTTCATTAGTAAATTTAGTTGTTATTTTATTCATTTTTCATATTTTAATTCTTCGATTTTTATTTTTAAACTTTCATTTTTAGTCGCTTTTTTAAATATGTATTTTTTTTGCTGTAAATCAATTTCATTCCCATGTCAACATTTGCAAAGCTTGCTAGTAGTGTATTTTCATCAAAAGTCTCGACATATGCTCAAATTACCTGGTTTTTTGCATTTAAAAAAAAAAAAAAAAAACATTAAATCTTTGTTGTCGTCTAGGTTGTACTTGATATATTTATTTTATGTATTGGGGTTAAGATAATTTGTGTCCATTTTTTTCCAATTTAAAAATGAGCACCGAAAGTAAAACAAAATGGTAAAGGTTATACGTCATTCGAAAGAAAATTTTCTGCTCTACAAGATATTGTGTTTGCTTTTACGTTACATATATTATTTTATTTGATTACAAGCCTTCAAAATGGAATGTCAAGTAGACGAAAGTGAGCATTTTCAACACCTCCAGTGAACTTCGATGAGGACCGCTTAAACCATATTATTCATGAAGATCCCCTTCAAACTACCGTCGAATTGGCTGAGCAGATGAAATGTAGTCACATGACTGTATACCGCCATCTTAAATCAATGGGAAAAGTCCAGAAGTTCGGCGCTTGGGTTCCACATGTTTTGAGTGAAAACAACAAAAATCAACGTTCGACAATTTCTGCTGGTTTGCTCGCGCGTCATCGAGCTACGCATGGCCACAAGTAAAGGTTCCTTTACCGCATCATTACCGGTGATGAAAAATGCTTTGAAAATGATGTTGAAAAATGTTTGAAGGGGATCTTCATGAATAATATGGTTTAAACGGTCCTCATCGAAGTCCACTGGTTGTCCGGAACGCTTCATGTCTTTCAGGTCGAAATTACCATCTTTGAAACGCAAATACCATCGACGAACTGTCCTTTGATTCATAGTATCTTCACCGTACACTTCGCAAATATCGCGAGCAGCTTTGGCAGCTTTATTCCCTAGATTGAACGCGAACAAAAAGTCTACTTGACATTCCATTTTGAAGGCTTGTAATCAAATAAAATAATATATGTAACGTAAAAGCAAACACAATATCTCGTAGAGCAGAAAATTTTCTTTCGAATGACGTATAACCTTTACCATTTTGTTTTACTTTTGGTGCTCATTTTTAAATTTGGAAAAAAACGGACACAACTTATGTTAACACCTAATATATAGCTTTTTAAGATTAGAAATTGTGATATTTTTGTAAATACTTCAGAGTTTTAATTTGTTCCAATTATGGATTTCCCCGTAATTACACTTAGTCTTGTAGGGTGTGGCCCAAGAGTACATAATATCCAAGATAGTTGTAACACTATTTAGGTTAATTCTTTTAAAGGGTGTTCAACTTGTGTTCCTCACGTCTTTTGAGGATTAAAGGAAATCGCTGACTTATCGATACAAACTGGTTCCTCAACAGGATTTTTAGATATCCATTTTTGTTATTTCTTCGATTCCCGTTATTTAATATTTTGAGAATCAATTTAATCAGTTATGTTTATTGTCGAAGGTTTGATTGGATAACTTTTTCCGTGAAAATAAGGAACTCAAATTAGAAACGTTTATGGTGGCTCTAAGTTCATTAGTTTGACAAGGTCAGAGTAATTCAGATATCAATCAAGTTCAGCTAACCATAGTTTGTACTTCTGTATGTATCTTTGCTATAAATGTCTTTTAGGTTGTTGAAAATATGAAGTTACATTTGGTCTATCAGTTATTCATCATCAATATAAAAAAACTATCAAAAGATGTGTTTATTGTGAAAACCAAATTATGCAATAAGCATGTGATAAGGTACAATGTCATAAACTTATGTAAATCTTGATTAACCCTTATCATGGCATTGTAACACAGTGAATATATCAAAGAGGATTTTTTTTATTGTCAATAAAAGGAAAGTTAAAGACAAGGGATCCTCTGGATAAAAATGATGAAATTGTTGAACAAGTCTAATAATATAAATATCTGGAATGCTGGCTGAATAATCAATGGGACCAGTCTCAAGAGATCTCTTCTTCTTCCTGGCACTGTCCCAACTCATTGCCTAGGTAGCCTGTTGGGGTCGGCTCTTCTCGTTCTCAGATTGTATATTCTTCGGTTCTGGGTGTCGCTTTCATCTAGGCTGTTTCTCTGCAGGATTTTGGAGCATTGAGTCATCCAGGAGTTCTTTGGTCTTCCTCTGGACGGCTGTCGAGGAAGATCCACAGACATTGCCTGATTTACAGTATGGTCTGGTGGTCTCCGTCTTATGTGCCCGTACCATCTCAGCTGCCGCTCTTCCAGCTTACTATTTATGTCAGTGATACTCCTTCCGACCACCTAAGCATTCGCATTTCTGCTGTTTCAAGTTGCCTAGAGTAGGAGCTGTACATAGTCTAGCATTATGAGCCATACATAATCGCGGGTCTAACGATAGTCTGGTATACCTTTCCTTTCAGTTTTATAGGTATTTTTGAGTCACACAAAACTCCTGTTACCGATCTGAATTTCATCCATCCCACACTTATTCTATGGCGCACCCTCCGCCTTTGTGAATGAGTGAGCCCAAATACTTAAATGAGTCACAGCCGGCTAATATTTCGCATTGAAGGAGTTGTGGCATTTGGGTCTTCAAATGGAAGGTACAGATATTCTGTCTTTTTCCTACTAATTTTTAAGCCAGGGGACCAGTCTCGAGAGATCAAAGAGTAAAAATAGCACAAAGTTGCTTCTTCGAAATGCAGAATCCCTATAACAAGAATTTTAATCTTGACTTACGTAGTATGTGAATTTTCTACATATTCTCCATACTTCTCTATGGTATTGAAATATGGATACTTATTCAAACCACCACAAAGAAACTACATGCTTTTATGGTGTTATTAAAGAATGCTGCGAGTCTTATGGGTTGACTAAGTTCATAATGATATCTTGAAACGGATAAATAAAGATAGAGAAGTATTATCCAATATCAAAAGCAGAAATTTCGAGTGCTTTAGTTATTATAATGCATGGAAGAAAATATGAGATCTTTTAAACTAGTGTTGCAATTGAAAATTCCAGGCAAAACAAGTGTGGACAGAAGATGCATCTTCTGGTTAAAGAACTTACAGGAGTTGTATTTTAAAAAATCTTTGTTCGTCTAGATATAGAAGCACTAAGTTTATATGTACCTAATAAATATAGCCGTGCAAGGAATCATCCTCTGTTCTACATACCAACTTACAGGATGAAATTCATGGCTGAACACGCGTGGTATAGAGATATTGAACCAACTGAATGACACTGTTGATATATTCTCAGTACTGCCTAGCAGTATGAGAAGAATCCTGGCTGATATTCTTCCTAACGAATAAGCTAACGCTAGAAGCAGACCCTATTTGTGTAACATGAGAAATTCGTGCAAAGTGGATAAAAAAAAACATGATTGCCAACCTCCGAAAAGGAGAGGAACTTGAAAAAATTAAATGAATGGATTCTTCAAAATATTGAAGAAAGTCTGAAGGAAAAGAATAGTGTTTCATATATTTAATCTAGCATCGCTGTGTTACTACTGTCAAATGAGGGAAATTCTGAAAAGCAGGGGCTTATCTGTATAATTGTATGATGACAACAGATATTTAGCAACAACTCAACATCCCTTTTATATATGATAGTATATTGAATTAAGGGTTCACAATATCAATATTCGAATCAGACCACGTAATCGTACATAAATACAGAATTATCTTTCAATTTAAAGTCCTGCATGATTGTCTATGTTTATCGCATGAACAATAATATATTTTCAAATGCATGATTTTTATCACAAAACACAATTAGCAGTTCTTTGTTTTGCACTATACAATTTTTGCCTTGCATTTTAAGATGACATATGATGCATCATCAATCTGAGTGTAATCGTGCGCAGGAGGGAAAGGAAAAAATATTCTCTTGGCCTGGACCACAATTAATCCTGACACATTTTTACGGTTAGAAATTACCAAAAACTAAGACCCTAATACGCAATGACTTAGTTAATCATGCATTTTATTAATCTTTGCATAAAATACTAGTATATATTAAATTTTGTATGTGCATATTAATTCCTACAACATTAAACTTTTGCAATTGCTAAGTCAGACAGAGGATACCATTAAAAAACCTATTCATAGCTCAAGCTTGTATTCTCTCTCATATTTCATAAATAAAAATCTTCTATGTCTATAATCTCATTCCTATGCCCTAAAATACTTCATCTTTATTCAAACTTGATTGTTTTTGATAAAGCAATGTTAACATAACAGTGAACTACTGTTCATTTAATATATTCAAAGGTTTTATTATTTTGTCACTCACCAAAAATACATATAACTATAGTTCAGAAAATCTAGGATGAGTCGTGTGACAGTTCACAAATTTGCCCCAATACAACCTTGTAACGAATTTCAGTAATTTTAATTATTTTATCAACTTTAATATAAGCCTCGATTCTAATAAATAGCAAGTTATTTAGGTAAATACATTACATAAAATTAACAATAATGACAAATTAATATATCTTGTGACGTTTGTCAAAAGTTACTACGTTAGTCTGCATTGGCTAGGGATGGAGTATTCGATAATTGGATTTTCGATTTTTTTATACCTAAAATGAAATGTTCATAATTAGTATTAATTCATTGTAGATCTTGGCCTATTTAAAGATAGATAAAAATCATACAATACATTAGAAAGTCAGTATAATGAAAATTAGGAATTAAAACGTCAGTTTAGAATAAAACAATTTTTCAATTAAAAAAAAACGGTTCAATTTATTAAAAAAAAACGATTTTACCCCATCCCTTTGAGACATGACGTTTAAAACGCCACACGACTCATCCTAGATTTTCTGAACTATAATAAAACATTTTAGCTTTAGAAAGCTTCTCATGCGTTAACACTGTGAAAATTCATGTTTATTCAAATATAATTGAATCGAAACATTGTTTAATTCACTTGAATATATATATTTAAACCCAACTTGTTTCAAAGTTATTTACGAATTTTATTTCAAGGGTATTACGAACTAATTATATTTAAAAAAGGGAGACAATATCACAAAAACTTTTTTAAGAGCTGGCACGACAGCATTTAGGAAAGCTTCTTGTATGCTTTGACTTGAAAATTATATTTTATTTATATTTGTTGAGTGAATGTGCAAAATGTGGTAGTTGGTAAATTCAATAAAACAGCTGGAGCAAACTTTTTTTCTTATAATTAAAAAGCAGTTTATAAATTATATACAAATTTAATTATATAGTTCTATGTATAATGCTTGTTTATATGTATTGTAATTTGTTTTATCAAACACTGTTTATTCCACTTTTTGTAATGCTATAACCCTACCGGTTTCAAGGCTTTCACCTCATCATCAGGGGAGCACAAATAGGACTGAATTCTGTTCGAACTGGTACTGAGGTACACGCTTCTAACGGTTGGGGACATTCTGGTTGGGGACTGGGGGTTGAGGGAGGCATGGGACGACCTCGGCGAGCAGCGGAGAGATTCTTGGTATATATGCGTTTGCCAGATGTTCACCTCGATGCACTGACTTAGAAATTTCTAGGACCACTAATCTGTCCAATTTGTTTCCGTTACTACTGATATGTAAGAATTTGGTATCATCGATAGAAAATGTATGGTTTTCACGGTGACAATGATTAGCCATTTCAGAATAAATTAGAGGATTTTTTAAGGTG
Source organism: Odontocerum albicorne (assembly GCA_949825065.1). Classification (NCBI taxonomy): domain Eukaryota; kingdom Metazoa; phylum Arthropoda; class Insecta; order Trichoptera; family Odontoceridae; genus Odontocerum; species Odontocerum albicorne. The sequence continues at coordinate 5,232,275 of OX463840.1, read as the reverse complement.
GATTTGTGTTCACATGAACACAAATCCGCCTTAACACATATATACCAAGAATCTCTCCACTGCTCGCCGAGGTCGTCCCATGCCTCTCCCAGCCCTCAGCCCGAATGTCCCCAACCGTTAGAAGTGTGTATCTTGGTACCAGTCGAACAGAATTCAGTCTTATTTGTGCTCCCCTGATGATGAGGTGAAAGTCTTGAAACCAGTAGGGTTATACCGTTACAAAAAATGGAATAAACAGTGTTTGATAAAACAAATTACAATGTCTTTAAATCTCCACAACGTTATCGCCTTAACTATAAATAAAATTATTTATATTTATATATGTTTTATAAACTTTTATCATTTGATATTTTATTTTTATTCATCGGAGTTCCTAAAGTATGGCACACATGGGTTTCATTAACGAATATACGTTTTAGTAAATTACACCGATTTGTGTCATGTCATAAAGCATTTATGTACATGTCATAAAGCGTTTATGTACCAAAATGATGGTGCTCCTATACGCAGTACACAAAATACCTATTTATATATTAGTACCATCATATATGGCTGCAATATACCAGACATCCACTGTTTCTCAACCTTTTTAGCCTTGTGACCCCCGAAAAGAAGAAAAATTAAGACATCGCCACTCCTGAAAAAAAACAAATATCTTGTTGATGCATGCGCACTTGACTGCACAAATTTTGTACTTGCACAAAGATGATGGATTAGCTGTCGAATTAAATATGTTGGTTTAGTCACAGAAGCCTTAAAAATATTATATTAATCCTTTTTGCCACATCTTACCTATGTGAAAATGGCTTTTTATCTAAGGTAGCGTTGAAAAGTAAATACAGGGATTGTCTGTTATTGCTTGAGAACAATTTACTTTTGTGTGTTTCAATGTATAGGCAAACTTTTAAATGAAAAGCAAACAAACACATTGATTATTTTTTCTTAAAAAAAAATTGTCAATCTGTAGAATAGTTTGGAAATTCTAGGATGAGTCCTGTGACAGCTCACAAATTTGCCCCAATACAACCTTATGTTATGTATTTACCTAAATAACTTGCTATTTATTAGAATTGAGGCTTATATTAAAGTTGATAAAATAATTAAAATCACTGAACATTGTTACAAGGTAGTATTGGGGCAAATTTGTGAGCTGTCACAGGACTCATCCTAGAATTTCCGAACTATAGTAACTAGCGTAGTTATCTTTTATTGCCTAGTTTGATTATGATTACACTAGTTACTTTACCTACTACACACTGTCACTAGCTACAGAGGTAACCATTGAAGTAAATAATGACATGGACTGGATTTTTTTTAAATTGTTCTTTTTCTTTTACACATAAATTATTTTAATTTTCATTACACAGTGGTTGAGAAACAATGTATTATTAGAACCTTTTAATATTCTAACGTACCCTTCCGCTCAATAATTTGGGAATCACTACATTATATCATATTAATGATAATTATTAATGACCCGTGAAATATTAACGGAAGTAAAACAAATTCTACATTTATGAAAATATATATTCATAAATATAGAATTTGTTTATATATATATATCATTTATACATCGTGTCTTTTTACACCGGTTCAAAAATTGTTAGCTAGGTATTTAAAATTCGTTCAGTATCACGGACCCACCGAGATTCAAATTTCGAATTACTTTCGGAGAAAATCCAAGTATTCCTCTCTCGCTCTCTTGTATTCAAAATTCAATTTTCGTATTCTTTCTTCGACGACAACCATCGTATGGGTTTTGCCCTATTTATACTATGATAATGTGTAAGTAAATCTGGTAAGACCAGGTTTTTTATAAATGTAATACACTCAAGTTTTTTTAATCCTTTGCACTCGAGAGCATTTTTTAAGAAAAAAAAAACATTTACGTTGAAATATAATTAAATTTATAAAAATAAAAAAACTTATATGTACCTAATAAATATAGCCGTGCAAGGAATCACCCTCTGTTCTACATACCAACTTACAGGACGAATATCATGGCTAAACGCTCAGTCACGCGTGGTATAGAGATATTGAACCAACTGAATGACACTTGATATATTCTCAGTACTGCCTAGCAGTATGAGAAGAATCCTGGCTGATATTCTTCCTAACGAATAAGCTAACTCTAGACGCAGACCCTCTTTGTGTAAGAGGAGAAATCCGTGCAAAGTGGATAAAAAAAAAACATGATTGCCAACCTCCGAAAAGGAGAGGAACTTGAAAAAATTAAATTAATGGATTCTTCAAAATATTGGAGAAAGTCTGAAGAAAAAGAATAGTGTTTCATATATTTAATCTAGCATCGCTGTGTTAACTGTTTTTTTTATTTTTTTTATTTTGTTTTGGTAAAATAGGTATGTAAGGAATAGAATGTACATGAAAATTGATTATTTGAAGTTTCTCATTGTATGGTATTTTACATAACAATCCTCATTGTGAAGTCCAGGTTTACTTTCATAGGTTTCGCAATATAATCGTGTTTCTTTTCTTCCACCCGGAATTTTTCTATTGGAACGTACTGCGCAGTCGTCCTTAGTCCCAGAACGTAGAATATGCACTTTATTTATAAGTTGGTCTTCTGTAGGAAGAGTAGCAGAGCGTCGTCAAATTGAGTATCTCCTCGATAATCTCCTACTAATTGATCAACCAATTATTTTAAAAATTTCAAATGTGTCATCGGGTTTTCATTGTTTTCCTCCTTGGAAACTTTATAAAGTATATAAGAGTTTATGACACACACCTCCATTTTAGGGACTCCTATAGTTATTGAAATGTGACCGCAACATGCCAGTGCAGTATGCGTTGAATTATATTTCTCAGCAGTTAGCTTATACGGTAATAATATACCAGGCAAGTATACGTGTCGTCCTTGGGACTCGTTTGTCTCCGAACAAAAGATTCCATTGTGTGTTGAGAGTGGTATTTTGTGTTGCTATCTCGCCTCCTCAAATGCGAGGAATAATATCGTTATCTGCAGAACTAACCTACCTTACTCGATCAAATTCCGTAACTTATTATTGTTTAATTGTACTAATATGATCCTTGGTTAAATAACATTGAAAACTGAAAAACCCAATATATTAAAAATATTGAGAAATAAGACTTTATTTTCTTGGCGCCATAGCGGCGACACTGAGTAATACGGCATACCATGCATGCCGCCTCTATGGCGGCATTCGAGTGCAAAGGGTTAAATGATCTTTTTCTTTGTACATTTCGAAAGACAAATATTTATTATACACATAGTCTATAATTTTATATCGATGTAATATTTTTCTGTAACTACGAATAATTTTTTTAGTCTTCGTTTATTGGAATTTCAGTTTTTGATTTGAGTTTCAAATTATAATATTTTTCAAATTCAGTCACAAAATAAGACTATGTTGTAATTTATTTTTATCAAACACTGTTTATTCCACTTTTTTTCTTCTTGTTTGTGCTCCCCTGAAGATGAGGTGAAAGCCTTGAAACCGGTAGGGTTATACCGTCACAAAAAAAAGTGGAATAAACAGTGTTTGATAAAAATAAATTACAATGTCTTTAAACCTCCACAACGTTAATGCCTTAACTACAAACAACATAAGACTATGTTATATTTTTTATTGTCTTCTCTATTCAGCATCTCATATGTGAAAACATTACTTTTACTAAGAATAATTTCATATCCAAAGAATTCATTATCAGCGCCTTTAACACTTTTCTGAAATCATCCTCTATTCATGTCGGGGGGTGTATGGCATTGTACAATATTTCAAATCATATGAATATATTCCATTGAGACATTTTTACATGTATTTAACTTTCTAGCGGTATTTAGTGACCAAAGATCACTCCAAAGATCTTGAAAGCTCAATAATTACAGTATAATTTTGATCTTTCAAGCTTTTTGAGCTTTTTTTGAGCTTGAAAGCTCAATACCATTAAGGATGGCCAGACCAATAAATCTATTTTTCTTATTACCACTTTTTTATAACATTTGCTTCAATGTGCATTTCAAGTCAAAATTACAGGGAAAGGATAATAAATGTTCTAAATGAAGCAATCTTCTTTTTATTATTGAAATAATGTAATAAAAACATTTTTAAGTAATGTGATACTATATTTTATACTTGTTAAATACTGCAATTTATTATTTTATTGCTATAAAACAATATAATTTAACTTTGCTTGAAGAAATCTTTATAATCTCATTTTTCAATCTTGTCTTTAAGGTATATTGTTAATTTAAACATTTATCAACTTTACGCTTATTCAGTGCACTAAAAGTGTATTGAATGAGATGTTAAACTAATTAAAGTAACTTAATAGTAAATTATGAAATTTCCCTCATGTGATGTTCAGTTTATCTAAGATTGGAACCGAAAAATGGATTTATCAATTTTTATTTGTGACTCTGATATCGAATACATAAGTATTTGAAAAAAAATTCTATATATTGTAAAATATTTTTAAGTGAATTTTATATTATAATGTAACTTGAAAACAGGCCGCCGTTGTAAACACCCCGTTCCGAGAGAGGGTTGGAAGCACCAGACTTCCTGACAAGCCTCGACTGCGCTTCGACACAATGTCAGTAGCATCGCCATTTACTTTAGCAACCTCAGCATCCCCTGCCTGTTTAATACGCCTGCTTTTTTGGTGGATGCTTGTATAAACTGCTAATTTATTTGTTTATAATCCCTTAATTTTCCAGTGGACATTTCTTTTTTTTTTTTGTCTATTCCAATGAAAATAAAAATAAATTTTCAATCAAGATTAAATACGAGACAAAATGACTTCAGAGTATTTTAACCAACACTTGTTTGACGAGCTTTGGGCGAAATTTTAAAATACATAATTGTCCCCATATATAGGTTATTTTGTTTTCATATATGGATCTTTATTCACTATTTTTTTTTCATTGGAAATAGTAACTTAAAAACAACAGCTGTTAATTAAAATAATTATTTTATTACCACAAATCTACATTTTTACTCTTTATTGTGAATGCATACTTTTTAAATGTTAATTTATTTACATACATGGCACGGCACTTCTGTAAGAAATCTGGCACCGTTTAGACTTGATAAATTTTATTATGTATTTTTGTTACAATATTTTCACTTTTAAACTATGGTTTATAGTGTAATAGGCTAGTTTTACAGAATAAAATTAAAAATAATATTGATTAATTTGCACAGTTCTTTATAATTTCTTTTTGTTATATTATATGTTTTAGAATGAAGAAATTCTTTGTCACTAATTGTTATATATAATAATTATGTTGCTTTTTAAGTGAATTATTTTTAAGTTTGTCTCAACCCTCGAATGTGAAGTTAAAAGTAACTGAATTAAATTAACTGTGCAGTTATTAATCCCGATTGAAGATTACTCGAAATGTGAATATATAGTTGAAGTGGTTAAATCCTATTCATGAACAGTTTAAATTTAATTGCAACATTCTCGTTTGTTGGATTGCATTATATTTAAACTGTAATTGCCGGACCATTTTTGCAACCTCATTTGGAAATTGACAACCAGAGGATTGGCTTTTCTAATTCTACCTTCTATTTAGTTTTGGAGAAAGGGTTGCTGATAATTTTTTAGGCATTAAAATAAGAACTTAGTCAAAGTTCGAATTTATTAATTTGTTCAATAAACTATACAATGTTTCCATTAAGAAAATATATTTGTTACTATTCAGTGTGACAGTACGACTCGAATGGTGCAACACTGGGATGTCTTTTATAGACGTGCGCCTGATCAGCTTTTACATGATATTGATAAACGATATCTTCCCGATCAGATCGGTGTTGCCAGAACTTTCGAGACGATTCCGACATAATTTAGAAAATAGATATGTGCCAAAAAATTTATTTGTTTTTTTTTTTTACTTTAATTTTCAGTTATAGCATTAGAAAACTTTTGCCAGTATTCCACATATTGTTATGCATTAGAAAATAAAAAATCCTTGTTTATTCACAAACACTAACTTTCCGTCATTATTTCTTGTTTCTTAATATTTTCAACTTATAGTTTTAGTTATTTTATTTAAAATTCTATGCTAGCCGCAATATTATTCTCATGGTGTACTTTTCTGTTGGTTTAATGGCTTTCTCATTCTTTGAGTTCTGAACAAATTAATGTCTGATTTGCTAATATTTATTTACCCTTCACATTTTCATAATTTGTATTTGTTTTTAATCCAACATTTTCAGCCTGACCTGATGAAGATTACCTATTTCACTCTTTGTCATATTAATTAGCTGAATAAATTATCATTATCTTTTTTAATTTCTATTTTTACAGTTGCTGTGAACTTGTGCTTTTAAATTGTCTTGGCTTTTTTGACTAATTTTTTATTTATTTCTACGAATTCTTTTACGAATAGGTGAATGATCCATGTTCCTATGAATATGAAATTAATGTAATCTTGTATTGTCTATTTAGGATTAATGTAAATTATAATGATGTATTTTGGATGCAGATTTTTCCATCATACATTACCGAGCACATAATGCAGAACAATTCATATTGCACGAGCATCACCTCAAAAAAAATTTACCTAATTTTTTTCGCAATATTTTATATGAACCAATACAAATATTAGTACAGGAATATAAGAACGATTAGGATAAATATTTTACATTTAGAACAAGGCTTTGATATTTTCAGCCATCTGTGTATTAGGGGCGTGCGCCCTCTGATAAGTGTGGTATGCTAAAATTGTCAGAGTTGTTGAAAAATTACCTTGTTGAACCAAACAAAACCATGTCTAATTATTTTGATCTCACTTTGGAGATGACTATCGCACGGAATGGACGACTTCCTTTGTGGTATCAGAAAACTGATAAGATTAAAACCTTCAAGATACTTCATAAGGTGGTACTTGATCTATGATCATTTTCAGAATATCATCTTTAGTTAATCTCGTAACTTTATTTAATTTGTCGCATTTGACAAATTTACTACACGAACAGTGTCCTCACGATACGTATTCCTCAGGTGATTTTAAATCGCTATATGATCACAAACACATTTAATAGAAATTCAATCGTAACTGTGCATCAGAATACGCTTATTAAAAACTGTTTTAGTCCACTTCCACGGGTTTACTTTGTAATCCACACGTACTAAAAATACGAATAAACTTTAATAAAACCATAAGTACTCGTACACTAAAAAAAATGTTTAGTAATTTTACTAAATATCGCACAGTGTTTCTGCTGAAAAATGTGATTAAACTTTGCTCCTGTCTTAGTGCAACAGACATTTTGAAAACTACTATTTCAAATCGACCTAGTTTCAGATTAAAAAAACATTTTGAAAATGGAAGGACACTTCAAGATGAAACTTTTAGTTGGAGTATATAATTCTAACAGATGAAGAGTTTTAATAATTAAAGAGTCAGCAAATTTGGCAATTTTTAATTCCTTTAAAACATTTAAGTAAAACTAATTTTCTGTCAATAACAGTGCTCTAACATTTATGCTTTCTTCTGCTTTTGTGCGCGCATAATCCTGTTTTCAGTTTCCTTTAAAATAATGCCGTTAAGAATGTATATATCTACAAATCCTGGAATGTCTGTGGTCCCTGGTTATGATCTGAATTAGCTTCATATTCTCTGCGAAACCTCGCTGCTTATGGTCCTTGGTAAAGCTTTGGAAGTAGGATTTGCCTGATAGAGATAATAAGATCGCCATCAAAATTTGTGCTTGCAGTATCCTCTCACCAAGAGTCCTACAGAAGGATGCAGCAGTGGAAAGTGAGTGGGAATATTCAAAATTGACATAACCATATGTTGTTTTTGGAGGTCTTATTTGTTTTATTTTTACTCTACTCAAATTGTCCATTTGAATATGTTTAGATTTCAAGTTTATAAAGCATAGAAATATAATTTTAACATTTTTGTTTCAAGAAGTTAACTTCAGTTATCTTATGTTGAAGGTACACGGTTAAAACTCTGGTGATAGGTTCTCTTAATTTTTTTTACCAGCTTATAAAAAAAAATATTGTATGTCTAAATTTTCACCTATACTTGAGAAAATGTAGGATGGTTCCTGTAACATTTTAAATGTCTTGTCTCAAAGGGATGGGCTAAAATCGTTTTTTTTTTATAAATCGAAAAATTGTTTTTCTCTAAATTGACATTTTAATTCCTAATTTTCATTATACTGACTTTCTAATGTATTCTATGATTTGTATCTATCTTTAAATAGGCCAAGATCCACTATGAATTAATACTAAATACAAACATCTAATTTCAGGTATTAAAAAAAACAAAATCCAATTATCGTATACCCCATCCCTAGACAATGCAGACTGACGTAGTGACTTTTGACAAACGTCACCAAATATTATTTGATTTTAACAAACTGCCACATTTTTTCTGATTTGTAACAAGATGTATTAATTTGTCATTATTGTTAGTTTTATGTAATGTATTTACCTAAATAACTTGCTATTTATTAGAATCGAGGTTCATATTAAAGTTGATAAAATAATTAAAATTATTGAACGTCGTTACAAAGTTGTATTGGGGCAAATTTGTGAACTCACAGGGACCGTGCTACAGTTTCTCAAGTATAATTTATTCAACACTCGCCTAGATATCTTGACTTGAATAAGAATCGGACATTTTTCTACATGATAACAATATCAAAGAAATTTACAAAATACAAAGACCATTTTTGAATTATGAAATCGAAAAATTACCAAAACATAACTGATTTCACTTTGTCATATGGATTACTGATTCATCATAAGTGACAAATTTTCAAAGATTAGATTAACAATGGAAAAAAAGCATCAGCTTATTGAAACCATGTTATACATATGTTCTCAGTAAGATACAGGCAAAAACCTAGTTTACTGGAGACACGACAAATGAAATGCAACGAACGCAGATCCATAAAAATTGTGTGTCCACATTAAATTACCTGTAGTTTTTTTTTTTCATAAATTTTGTATTTATAATTTTTTTTTCATATATAAACAAATATTAGGCACCGTACGCTTAAAATATTTTGAAAAGAGTTCCATACTCTGATAGTTATACGGCTAAATAAATGGTCAACTTATTCAAAGTTCTAACAACTAACCATTTTGATTGAATTGCCAAAAAAAAAAAAAAGGACAAGAGTGCTTATCTAGAAACAAACTAAATGTTTTTATGCTCCACATGTCATTTTCTATCAAATAAATTATCTCTTTTGTGAGGTGTGATCTCAATTTCAAAGATGTGTTAAAAAAGAATTTATTCTTATTGTAAATTAATGTAAATATAATTTTCAACTTTTGTAAATATGCATGAGTTTTACGTTACTTTCTTTCTTTTACTATACGAGGTTTGTCTGTTATTTATTTTTTACTCACAATGCATTTGAATTTTTTATTTCAAATATACATTTATTATTCAAAAAATATAAATAAAAAAACGATATAAATTATAGACTACAAATAATCGTAATTCTCTTGATGATGAGTTGTTGTGGAGTGTTTAAAATTTGATTAAAATAATCTGTCGTCGTAAGGACAACTTTCTTAACCTAGTTCAAGAGTTCCCAAATTTTTTTGAGCCGCAGACCCCTTTAATAAAAACTTTTAAAACCTTCGACCCCCTAGTCATTTACTTTACTTACTCAAATTAATAAGTTTGTACAGTACTCGATATTAAATATTTGACTAGGTATTAAACTTTTCATTTTAATCACTTGTAATTAAGGATTGACAAAAATAAAAGGACTACGGATTATGCATTGCATTATCTTGTTCAACGTTTAATATTAAAATCTGCGCTGACGAAAATTAGAGCAAAAAAATACGAGCAGTTTTTTTTAATTTTGGACATTAACCGTTCCTTCCCTGTGTTGGGTATCTTCTACACGTTGCTTCTAATAACCATCAATATCTCTATAAATATAATAAATACAAGGTTAAGATTTTAGGTATTCCTCCATAATATATTTACGCATTGATTTAAAAAATAATATTAATAATAATCAAAATTTATCGACTACATCGAGGTGTTTTGTAAAGATCGAAAACAAATTCGCATTTAAACGCGGCGAGTGCCTCGTCTTGACGATAGGTGAATAGTATGCGGGAAGCGTGACACTATATTCGCATCTCACTCTTGCATACTAGACTGGATTGCGAGGAGCTGAATTTTCTCAACATCGCAAGCAAAGGCGTATGCGCCGGGGTATGCGACTGACGTTCCGCGCCACTAGTTGCCTCTAGGCTTGCAAATAGGTTAGACGTACGCCCGTTCCGTGAGCGTTTTTTAATGTTTTCAGATGGTTTTTTAATGTTTTCAGCAAATAAATCTCAATTATTATAATTTTTAACTTCAATTATAATTAATTAAGGGGATTATCTATGAATGTTCTTATTTTTCCGATTTAATATAGCTAATTTTTTATTGCGTACTCACTACCTAACACCGTAACACGAGTATTATTTTTATCACCGTAAGGGAAGGGTTAATGAAATAAATATTTTTATTCAAAATAAGTACAAATATTCTTAATTAGGTACCTATTGGAATCATAGATATTTTGAAGTAACAAACAAATAGCAGTAGTAAGGGGGTCTATTTTTGCTGTCGTGGACTCCCAAATTTTTTTTTATTAAAACTTTCGACCCCTAGAAAAATCAAATCGACCCCAGGGGGTCGATATCGACCACTTTGGGAATTCTTGACCTAGTAGATTAGATGTATGCCTTCCAACTCAGATTTTGGGTTCGATTTGCATTGGTATCCAATTTAATTTTAAAAAATCCAGTTTAGTTTTAGGTCACTTGAACATTTACTAAATGTTTGGAAGAGATTGCCTCATAGAAATAAACGCACCAGGTTGTACTGTATACAGTAAATGGGGCAGAGACTGTATCACAGTGGACTGAATAGCTCCTACTGATAAACCTTCAAATTTCAATGCAACGACAGAACCAGTTAAAGAGATATTGTCAGTGGGCGGATAAATACTGGATAAACCTCGAAAATTTTGAATTTAACTCAAATTTATGAAAATCTTTTCAATTCATTTTACTCGCATAAACATACTTTATTCTGTCAATTATTGGAATTAATTATAAATAAACATTAAGTTTAGTAATATAATTAAATTAATATTGTACGTATCAATGGCCGTAAGCTAACACTTAATCTGACTTAATTTTTTGCAAACTAATTTACAAATTTTGTAATTTGTTTTATCAAACACTGTTTATTCCACTTTTTGTAACGGTATAACGCTACCGGTTTCAAGGCTTTCACCTCATCATCAATCAGGGGAGCACAAACAAGACTGAATTCTGTTTGAACTGGTACCGAGATACACACTTCTAATGGTAAAAATTCGGGTTGGGTACTGGGGGTTGAGAGAGGCATGGGACGACCTCGAGATTAGAGGCCCTAGAAATTTCTTAGTCAGTGCATTGAAGTGAACATCTGGCAAACACATAAATCCCAAAGAATCTCTCCGCTGCTTGCCGAGGTCTTCTCATGCCTCCCTCAACCCCCAGTCCCCAACCCGAATGTTTACCGTTAGAAACGTGTATCTCGGTACCAGTTCGTACAGAATTCAGTCTTGTTTGTGCTTCTCTGATGATGAGGTTAAAGCCTTGAAACCGGTAGGGTTATACCGTTACAAAAAGTGGAATAAAGAGTGTTTGATAAAACAAATTACAATGTCTTTAAACCTCCACAGTGTTAATGCCTGAACTATAAACAATATTTGATGATCAGTTTTGCAAAGCAAAGCTTTGTATTAATATTTTTTGAAAAATGTTAGATACAAGGTGCCAAAAGACAGTATAATTATCTAAAACTCAATTCTCAATATGGAAATTGATAGCATCTGATTGTATTGAATTGTAGGTCGTCGGGCAGTAAGGAGCGCGCAAGGACAACGGCTGCCAGTGATACAGAACACACTGACGATTATTATGATGAAGGGTAAGTATTCATTATTACTCTTTCATCGTACACACTATGTTCTATCTTCATTGCATGAAATTTAAGATGATCCTTTATGATCAAATTTTTTTTTTAAACTTGTCAAAGCATGTCGCGTATATCAATTCTAATCACCAAAATAATTATCATTTTAGCCCGATGCAAGAGCCTGTTTGGAATAATAATACAGTTTTTCCACAAAACTCAATTCCAAACGGGCTAGATAGCTGCTTGAGTGGGGCTGAAAGAATGGAAAGCACAAAGTAGGTAGAAGGGAGGAATTTTAAAGACTGTCAATTTGGACACAATTCAAATTTTATCTGGATCTTAACATTTTTTTTTTTAATTATTCCTCAGATTATCATTAAGAATTATTAAATGAAGTTTTTTAGTAGGATAATGGAACATGGTATAATATTCAAAACCTTCGGAAAAAAATAGTCGAAATTAAAAAAATTACCACAATTGAAGAGTTAAACTCATAAACCACATGGTGGCCTGGTGGTAAGACACTTGTCTGCCGATCCCCGCTGAAACCAAGATTTTTTTAAAATGGATTCCAGTCTGGTTAACACTTAGGGCCTATAAAAACATATTTCTGGTTGGTTGGAAGAGATTGCCACACGGCAATAAACTCGCCTGGTTAAAAAAAAACAGTTTCAACAAGCGACAATATACCCATAAATGGCATACATGTGAATTCAAACTAAAAGTGATTCTGTTTTACAACCAAAGATGTCACTGGGCACATCTCCACAAGCAGTTTACTCAAATACCGCACAGTTTTTTTCCTATAACTCTTTACGTATTTTTTGGCTCTTGAGTGGTTTATGAGTTTTACTCTTCGATTAATTACATTGTTTTTATCTGTCTGTTTTAATTATGCAAACCATAGTTCTAAAAAATAGTTATTTTAATGAGTGAAAGCACAGTGTTACCAGGTACTCGAAACGATATTTATAAATAATGTTTTTTTTATATTGTAGCTTAAAATTTATTTTATCTGCTAAGAAACAAAGTTTTCAGTCCTTGAATCTTTGAAAAGACTATAGTTTCACTTTGTGGTGCCATGTTTTACGTAAAAGGAAAAATAAGTAAATAAAAAACTTATTTTATATTTTTGTGTTCACCACAGGTTTATTTTGGTTTACAACCGGTTTCGAAGACCACCGTCTTCATCGTCAGGTGAAGATAAACTAAATTGTTAAAAAATATATCAGGTGTACAAATAAGCCGCCGCCGTTTGACAAAAGTTGGCGCCACCAGTAAGTTATGGTTAAAATTGTCAGATGTAAAACGTCATTGTCGTAAGGCTGGACATCTGTCAACAACATAACCTTGAAATATTTGTGAATTTTTATCAGTATAATATATTCTTTTGTGTGCGGAAATGTCAAGTTTTGAGCCGGATAAGCGTCATTTGCGGGAACTTCTGATTTACTTCTTCAATTTGAAGAAATCTGCAGCTGAGGCGCATCGATTGCTTGTAGAAGCATATGGTGAGGCTGCCTTAAGCGAGAGAAGTTGTCGTGAGCGGTTTCAAAAGTTTAAGAACGGTGAATTTGACATCGAAGACAAAGAACGTAGCAGACGCCGAAAGTGTATGAAGACGCGGAATTGGAAGTATTATGGGATCAAGATTCGTGCCAAACGCAAGAAAAACTTGCACTTACATTAGGAGTGAATCAACAAGCAATTTCACATCGGTTGAAATCATTGTGAATGGTTCAAAAACAAGGAAATTGGGTCCCATATGAACTGACACCGAGAAACGTTGAACACCGATTTTCCACTTGTGAAATGCTACTTGCCAGGCATAAACGAAGAAATCATGGGGACCCCCTGGCCATGCTTCAACATCTACGGCTAAGCCCAATATTCATGGAAAAAACTCTTGTTGTGTATTTGGTGGGATCAGCTTGGTGTCGTGGTGTATTATGAGTTGCTCAAACCGAACGAAACCATTGCTGGGGCTGTCTACCGAACACAATTGATGAGATTGAGTCGAGCACTCGAGGAAAAGCACGCCCACTACTACTCCAGACACAACAAAATTATTCTCCTGCATGATAATGCTCGTCCACATGTTGCGGCGCCGGTCAAAATCTATTTGGAAATACTCAATTGGGAAGTTTTACCCCACCCGCCGTATTCACCAGACGTTGCTCCTTCTGATTTCCACTTTTTTCGATCGATGACGCATGGCCTGTCTGAGCAGCACTTCACATCATATGAAGATACCAAAAATTTGGTCGATTCGTGGATAGCCTCAAAAGATGATGATGATGACCGACGCGGTATCCGTATGCTGCCAGGAAGATGGGAAAAAGTAGTGGCAAGCGATGGGCAATACTTCGAATAAAACATGAGGTTCCGTTCTTTCACAATAAATGCCCAATTTTTGATTAAAAAATGGCGGAAACTTATTTGTACACCTAATATTTCCTCTACAAGTGTAAATAATATAATATAAGAGGGATGAGGTAGGGGAAGAGAAGTGGGGGGAGATGTTATACAATGGTGAATGAGGCGGGGAAAAATGAAAGTGAATCTTTAAGGCAGGTCAATTTTGATTAACAATTTAGTTTATCTTCACCTGACGATGAAGACGGTGATCTTCGAAACCTTCGAAACTTCGTAAACCAAAATAAACCTGTGGTGAACACAAAAATATTAAATAAGTTTTTTATTTACTTATTTTTCCTTTTACTTAAAGTATTAGTCATTTAGAGCTAGATTCAATTATTGTAAGGGAAATATTGTTATTTAAACCTTACAATTTCAGTACAACATCTGAGCCCAGACTTAAAAGCACAGCAACCGTGTTAGAAATTCTGGAAGCCATGCGCAACCCCTTAACAGGAGTGGGCTTCGTCATTCAGACTGTGAGTCTTCCCTCCAATGCATTTGTCTCCATTGATGCGGTTCAGTGGCTGATGGCCCATGTCGATGGTGTTAATGATATGGAGAGAGCTAAGGAGATAATGCAGGTGAATACTAAACATTTATTTAGTTTTATCACTATTTATTTTTCTTTGATAACTTTATATTTTTAGATAAAATTTTATATAAACGTGTATGAAAATGCATCATCACCAAACGGGCAGTGGTGTGTGATTTTTGAAATGTACGAGGCGTATCCAGAAAATAAGTGTACTGAGGCTCTCACGACCGGATGGATTTTATTTTCGACATGTTGGCTACACTTCCGTGTAGCCTGGCCCTTCCCCTCCGCAACGAGATCGGTTCGAGGTCAGTACGTTGAGAAGTGTCGACGCGACAACACGTTTCGTGAAAAATGTCAACCCCATCTCCCGCCAAGTTGAATCGAGTGGAGGCCGGGCAAGAGTTTTTGAGGCGCTGCAAACTCCATGGAGATGAATTTCTCCGCTCCATCGTTACTGGAGATGAAACTTGGGTTGCACACTACACGCCTGAAACCAAAAGGCAGTCTCAACAGTGGCGTCACACCTCTTCACTCTCCGCCAAAAAGTTCAAAACCACAATTTCAGCCAAGAAAATCATGGCATCCGTGTTTTGGGACTGTCAAGGCATAATTTTAATTGAATATATGCCTCAAGGGGAGACCATCAACTTTGCAAGATACTGTGAGACCCTAATAAAATTGCGGAGGGCGATTCAGAACAAGAGGAGAGGCATGCTGACAAAGGGAGTCTGCCTGTTGCACGACAATGCCAGACCACACACGGCCAACGCCACGAAGGAACTGCTCGCCTCGTTTAAATGGGATGTCCTGAACCATCCCGCGCATTCCCCTGACCTAGCACCTTCAGATTACTATCTCTTTACCTCCCTGAAGCTGCACATGGGTGGAAAAAGGTTTTCAACCGACGAGGAGGTAAAGGAAGAGGTGGAGAAGTGGACGGAGGGGTTGGCGGGAAACTACTTCGAGGAAGGCATCAAAAAGTTGATACTCCGCTTCACCACCTGCATTGAGAGGAATGGCGACTATGTCGAAAAATAGCTTACATATGTACTACGGTAACCACGTAATTTTTTTGTTTAAATAAAAAAAATTGTAACCTACAAAAATTCAGTACACTTACTTTCTGGATATGCCTCGTATAATACGTTTCATTGTAAAAATTAAAAAAATGTAAATGAATTAAAGAAAATGCTAGTATGGCAATAAACCTGCTAGATTATATTTCATAAGATAAAAATGTGATATAATTCAAGAATGTAAGTTTTTGCAATATTTTATTTAAAATACTCGGATAATAAAACATTTCCATTGTAATTTGTTTTATTAAACACTGTTTTTTCCACTTTTTTGTAACGGTAGAAGCCTACCGGTGTCAAGGTTTTCACCTCATCGTCAGGGAGCACAAACAAGACTGAATTCTGTTCGAACTGGTATCGAGGGGGATTTGTTAAGGTACCTCTAATTTAGTCTGAAATGGTTAATCATTATCACCGTACAAATTTTCTATCGATGATGCCAAATTCTTACATATCAGTAGTAACAGAAATAAATTGGACAGATTAGAGGCCCTAGAAATTTCTAAGTCAGTGCATCTAGGTTAACATCTGGCAAACACATATATCCCAAGAATCTCTCCGCTGCTTGCCGAGATTGTCTCATCCCTCCCTTCACCCGCAGTCCTCAATCCGAATGTTAACCATTGTATCTCGGTACCAGTTCGACCATAATTCAGTCTTGTTTGTGCTCCCCTGATGATGAGTTGAAAGCCTTGAAACCGGTTGGGTTATATGGTGGAAGCAAAAAAGTGGAATAAACACTGTTTGATGAAACAAATTACAATGTCTTTAAACCTCCACAATGTTAATGCCTTAACTATAAATAATATATTAAATTTACACTTTTTTCTAAGGTCTATGTAAGTAAGTTTTCACACTTTTCACTGTTTTCTTTTTCTTAAATTAATGTTTTTTTTCCATTATTATTGTTTTATGATAAAGCAATTTAAAGTAAAAATTTAATCATAGTAAGATTTTATGTAAGTACAATATGACTAATTTAACCGTAACAGATTAATTAGTAAGTTTTAATTTAAGTTAGAATAATTATTATATAAGTGACAGACAAACTGAATCTTTGTGTGTTGAGATTTATGTCAGAAAAATGTTTCTTCTGTTTTTAATTTAAGTTAGAATAATTATTATTTAAGTGACAGACAAACTGAATCTTTATATATTGCGATTTATGTCAGAAAAGTATGTTTCTTCGGTTTTTATCGTCAAAGGTGTTTAAAGTAAGTGAATATTTTTCTTATAAATTTTATTTTTAATCATCAAAAACAAAGGTACATTTGAATTTATTTCCGCTCCAGTATTACTTTTTTTTTTTTTTTTGCATTTTGATCAATATTTAATTTGTTTTTGTAAATAAAGAAATGGAAAAATTACAGGAAATGTTAGACGAGAAATTTGTTAGTCATGCGTCTATTGATATCCACAAGATTGAACACTTAGAAAACCAAGAACAGCAATCGGTAAGCAAAGAATGAATACTAAAATGGGTGAATCTGGGATATCACTTTGGAGCAGCGAGACTTATCGTCAATTTTATGTTTTGTGAATCGATTCATTGGAGACTTTATGTGTATATGCAATAGACTTTATGTTTATATGGAATGTGGAGACTTTATGTGTATATGCAATATGGAGACTTTATGTGTATATGCAATATGGAGACTTTATGTGTATATTTAGGTGTATATGCAAAGCCATACTTGGAGACTCGACTGATACATGAACTTCAGAGAAAAATTGAGGTGGTAAATTTATTAGGTGTTAACATAAGTTGTGTCCGTTTTTTTCCAATGTAAAAATGAGCACCAAAAGTAAAACAAAATGGTAAAAGAGATACGTCATTCAAAAGAAAATTTTCCGTTCTAAAAGATATTGTGTTTGCTTTTACATTACATATATTATTTTATTTAATTACAAGCCTTCAAAATGGAATGTCGAGTAGACGAAAGTGAGCATTTTCGACACCTCCTTCTTTCTGTTCGCGTTCAATCGAAGGAATAAAGCTGCCAAAGCTGCTCGCGATATTAGCGAAGTGTACGGTGAAGATGCTAAGAATGAGAGGACAGCTCGTCGATGGTTTTTCCTTCAATAATGACGTCGAATTGCGGACATGGTTGGACGAATTCCTCGAGTCAAGACCGGATGGTTTTTATGGCACAGGCATTGAAAAATTTGTAGGACGTTGGCAAGAAGTTGTAAATAATGATTGAGAATACATTATTGACTAATTTGTTATAAAATAATGATGGAGAATACATTATTGACTAATTTGTTGTAATTTTTTTTGTTGTGTCCTCTTGTTCTCTTCATTGGGAAAAACACAGACACAACTTATGTTAACACCCAATATATGCAGTTATTTTATTTTAATATGTCAATTGTTCACTTTGGAAATGGAATATGTCCAAAATTTGTGATTTTTAATACGAAATATTCAAAATTCTGCTGTTCTATTTTGATAAGGAATCAAAAACATTTGAAAACTTATATGATTAAAATACAGTAAAACTCTCACACTAAGATTTTCTTCAATGGACCAGTCAATTCAAAACATCTAGTTGTTATTTGAGGTGCATGATCCAATAAATATATTTTTTTAAGCGCGAAAAGGTAACTTCTTAACACGTTCGCTGCTAAAGACGCCCCTGGGGCGTCAACACATTTTTTGTAGAGACGCTGATGACGCCCGTTGCGCGTCATTCGATTCTCTTTGTTTGTATGGTACCGAATATTTTAAGATTTTAAGGTTTCCGTAAGATTTTAAGGTTTCGAAAATACCGTAAGATTTTAAGGTTTCGAAAATATGATTTTTTTCAATACCTCTACACTATTTTATAAATACATATCGCAGTGAATGTGTTAAACTGAGTTTATATCTATATATAATATAAGATACAAATTTAAATAAATGATGGATAATTCCTCAACTGTGTTGAAAATAATAGGAGAGTCATCTAGAAAGTAAGGTTACAAGGGCTCCTGAGGCCGGGGGAAATTTTTTGTTTCGAAGTTAGCGCACCTGGTGTGTAGGGGGATCCTAACGGATAGTTTGTTTGGTCCCGCGTGTTTGTCGCCCATTTTGTTCAGTCACAGTAAATTCTTCCGATGGAGAGGTCGTCGCGCGCTCCTGCCACCTCTCGTCCGTGCGAGATCCACGCAATCATCCGTTTTTTACTTTGCAGAACAATACCGCCGCGAATATACATCGGAAGCTCGTGGAAGTTTATGGTAGTGATGTGATGAGTCGACAACATGTCACGAAGTGGGTTAGGTTGTTCAGAGAAGGTCGTACTGATACGATGAGGCAAGGCAGTGATTTCTGAGTAACTTTTGCAAAAATTTGAACAAGTGCGAAATGACCGCCGTGTGACGTTTGACGACCTTCACGAAGAATTTCCTGACATTTCTCGAAATCATCTTGGTGATATTGTGTCAGAAAAACTTAGTTACAAGAAGTTGTGTGCGGGATGGGTGCCCAGAATGCTCACACCGGAGCACTGTCAAAATCACATGACCGCCGCGCGTGAATTTTCAGTTTGTTTTGCACAGGAGGGAGAAGCTTTTCTGGACTCTATCATGACGGGGGATAAGACTTGGGTGTGTCACTACTCCCCAACAATTTTTCAACAATCTGGAGGTCGAGGAAGCTGTGAAGAAGTGACTGAAAGAGCTGGCTGCGGAGGTCTATGACACTGACATACAAAAGCTGGTGCCCCGACTACAGAAATGTCTCGATCTCGTCGGCGATTATGTTGAAAAATTGTTTAATATATTTGTGAAGTATCCTGTGAATTTCAATTAAATACAAGCATTTCGATCCTACATAAATTTAAAACCTTACTTTTTGGATGACCCTTGTATGATTTTTACCTAATCAAAAAACAAATTATCAAATTAGCTAAACCCTACTCAAACTTAAAAAACCCGACTATAATCCTTATAGAAGATATAAACCATTGCTGGAACATGCCAATATCATCTTCAGACACCACTATACGCCACATCAACACCTTTTTTTTTTTTTTTTTTTTTATCTGGCGAGTATTGGCATGTGGCAATCTCTTCCAACCAACCAGAAAGATGTTTTTATAGGCCCTAAGTGTTAACCAGACTGGAATCCTATTTAAAAAAATCTTGGTTCCAGCGGGGATCGAACCCGCAACATCCGGATCGGCAGACAAGTGTCTTATCACCAGGCCACGAAGGTCGTCCTTAGCATTGACAAAAGTATGGTAGGCACTAAAAACAAAACCAGCTTGATGCTATATCTTCCCAATAAACATCATCATCGCAGGGAAACAAATTCTGAATGTTATATGATTCTGTATCTTATTATTGTTTGGTTTTTTTATACATATGGGGGCAAAAAAACAGGCAGAAAAGACAAACAAAGAGCATGACCTGGGGGTATTCTGTTGTTATGTGACTTTTTTATTAATGTTTATTTTTTATTTCATATAATATAAAACATATATAAATGTGATGTTGTGAAAAAATAACACTATTATACATTTGTCACTTGTGATTTTTTTCATTTGTGTAAGTTTAAAAACAATTTTTTTATGTTTTAAATGTACACTATTTTTCCATTGACAAAACGTGCAAGTCTTTTAACACATTCACTGGGAATAAAATTTTACGTAAATACATGCCGTGCTGAGAAATTTAGCAGATACAAATACATTATCAACAGAACATGTCTGGCGTGTCATACGTATGTTTGTATGGTCACGCGAGTCGTGTACTCAGCACTGAACGTGTTAATGAATACATATTTAAAACAGCTATTGTTATAGTTCGGAAATTCTAGGACGAGTCCTGTGACAGCTTACAAATTTGCCCCAATACAACCTTAAGTAATGTATTTACCTAAATAACTAGCTATTTATTAGAATTGAGGCTTATATTAAAGTTGATAAAATAATTAAAATTACTGAACATCATTACAAGGTTGTATTGGGGCAAATTTGTGAGCTGTCACAGGACTCATTCTAGAATTTCCGAACTATAATAAGGTTTTGTTCAATCATAATTTTAATTCAATTTATTACAAGATCAAAATCCTAAAAACATTATTATTTTTAATTTACTTATTGCTTTGGTTTTATTATGGCATTACAATCGCAATTTAAGGTCCTATAAAAATAGGTTTTTGTTAATAATTAAGAATCACTTATTGGCAATACTACCACACATAAAGAGGCAATAAACAATACTCGTATATGTCTAGCACGTATGAATAATGAGCAACTTAACTGCCTTACATAATTAGATCTTAAGGGGGTATTCTAGTCTAGAAATTTGAATTTTTTTTGCATCTTTTTAAACTTTAGGCCTTTAAAAACATCTTCTCAAAAGAAAATTTTAAAATTCTTAATATTTACGAAGTTCCAGCTATAAATGAGGCAGGAATTACGCCGCACCGGTATGACTCAGACAATAATCTCAAAACTTTAAATGCGTTTTTCACGAAACAACTTTTTTTGACCTGGTCGACATAAAATCTCACGTTCTATCCAACTGATTGCCTTCAAATTTGGTATGAATCTTCAATAAATGTTTTTATATCGTCCCTACCTTGGAAAATTCAAAACAATTTTTTTACTATTTTTTTTTAAATTTTAATATTTGAAAAAAAAAGAGTAAAAAATGGAGATTATTTTCAGACAGCCGCCATTTTAAGATTGTGTTTTCTCTTTGGTGCCTATTATAATTACATTATTTCTGATCAAGAAACTGTATGATTTTTGTTTCAGATTTACGAAAGGGCTTCAATCATGTCGATCAGCTTACGCCCTTTTTGTTTTACGACAAGATATAACAGCTAATAACATCTTGAATTTAAAATTTTTGTTTTCAAAAATTTTTTTGTACATTCTCAAATCGTCAATGAACAAACTGTAAAAAAATGCATACGAAAAATGTTTTTAGTTTTTTTTTTATTAAGTCGGCAAAAACGCCCGAAATTCACGCCTCTAGAGTAGAATATCCCCTTAAAGAATTGTTCATAATGAAGGATTTATCATAAAACGAATAGCCTTATATAAAATATAATTTTTCTTAAATTATAATTACTTTTCTGTTGTGTTATAATGTTTCTGATATGTTTTGTTATTGTTTTCCATGATTATTAAGATTAAATTAATTTTTTTTCTAAAAGTAATTTAATATTTTCAGTCTATGGTCAAAGAGAATATGATTTGCCACGCGTCAGGAGAGTTTGCTAAACCCTTCATCGTTGGGTATTATATATACCACATTGTTCCTCAGAAGAAGGAGTTTGGTAATTATTTCATTTTAAAAGCATGCATCATTCAAATTAAAACTGTTTTATTCTATCAGTAACAATTATTTTATTTTACTGTTAACCTAACAACTTTAAATAGTTTTATTTTTTCTTTATTAAAAATACTACAAATTTTTATTTCATTTCTAAACCAGAATGTTCTTTTGGACTATTAATATAACTTTTTGACTAAATGCATTGAATTACGATTATTTTTATCATTTTAACTTAAGACAGTGTAAAAACAAAAAAAATATTTATCTAACTTAAAATACTTATACAATAATATGTATGAACAACTTTTAAATATAAGTAAATGGTGTTGAAAAATTTGGTACAAAAAATTACCATTTAAAAATGCTTTCATAGAAAAAAAAAGACTGTCACCAAGTTTAAATGTATATTGTCAAGTTGTAAATAGATATTTATTACTGTTCCTGTGATTTGTGACTGTCTTAAGATTTTTTTTAGATATACTCATTTTAATTTATTATCAGATAACATGAGATATACCAAATATTGAGACATTTAATTTGATGCCGGCACTACAAGGTTAATTTAACATTTTTTAATACTCTGCTTTACCCATATATTTATATTACCGTATTTTACGGACTATAAGACGCTACGAACTATAAGACGTACCTTAATTTTTAGGCAATTTTCATAGGCTAGACAATGTTCTGGGTTTGTGATGGCGGGGCGGGAGGGAGACAGTGTTAGCAAGCTTGTAAATCCCCGCAACTCATGTTCGTCGCATCGGTGCACTGCTGCTGCCAGCTGAATCCAATGTTACCAGATAGAGATAGGTTTCCCGCGGCATCGAATATATGGCCATTTTTAAAACTGGCGGGAATTTTAAATCAAACACTGGACATTTTTATATTAATTTCGAGTATAAGACGCACCTGAATTTTGGAGGCAATTTTTTGAAGAAAAAAGTGCGTCTTATAGTTCGTAAAATACGGTATATTATATTTTGCATCATCAAATGTCAAAATTTTATTCATTCATTTGTATCATATTTTTAACTTTGAAATATGTATATAGCAAATACTCACCCTACCAATTAGGTCAATAATGATAGCTTAATCACATGTTGTTTTGTTTGATTAACCTTTCCTTCCCTGTGTTGGGTATCTTCTACACGTTGCTTCTAATAACCATCAATATCTCTATAAATATAATAAATACAAGGTCAAGATTTTAGGTATTCCTCCATAATATATTTACGCATTGATTTAAAAAATAATATTAATAATAATCAGAATTTATCGACTACATCGAGGTGTTTTGTAAAGATCGAAAACAAATTCGCATTTAAACGCTGCGAGTGCCTCGTCTTGACCATAGGTGAATAGTATGCGGGAAGCGCGACACTATATTCGCATCTCACTCTTGCATACTAGACTGAATTGTCTCAACGTCGCAAGCATTAAGCGTAAGCGCCGGGGTATGCGACTGACGTTCCGCGTCACTAGTGGCTTCTAGGCTTGCAAATAGGTTAGACGTACGCCCGTTCCGTGAGCGTTGCCAGATGGTTTTTTAATGTTTTCAGCAAATAAATCTCAATTATTATAATTTTTAACTTCAATTACAATTAATTAAGGGGATTATCTATGAATGTTCTTATTTTTCCGATTTAAAATTGCTAATTTTTTATTGCGTACTCACTACCCAACACCGTAACACGCGTATTATTTTTATCACCGTAAGGGAAGGGTTAATAAATATTGCTTTTGTTTCAATTTTATTATTTATTATTGCTTTAATAAATAAATATATGCAATTATAAATAATGTTGGATAGATAATGTTTTAAATGTAATCATATTTTTTTTATTTATGTGGCATTGTAATCTTTATGGTTCATGTTTTTTATTTATGTGGCATTGTAATCTTTATGGTTCATGTTTTTTTGTCTATAAATTTATAATTTTTTCTGTTATGGGTCAGTTTGGTATACTCAAAATTATCATTTTATTGAACCTTGGTTTATTTTTTAAATGGGATCAACAATTTTATCATTAGTTGAAGTGTTTAAAAAAAATTGTTTATTTTAAATTATCATCTCATACTTTTTTTTGCTGTTTCCCCTTCCACTAAATCTCATTTTATGGCAACTTTTTTGAGTTATAGAGTTTCAAAACATACTCTGGGATATGTTTTCTCTTTCAGAGAAGATATTTTCTTCTCGTGATTGTCTTGATATTTAGTTTAATTTCCAAACATCATTTAATAATAATATTTGTATTTTATAATAATATTTCACCTCATGGTGAACTTTTTAGCCTTTTTGGTAATTGCGTTGTTAGTAAACTGATTGATTGGAAGAAATTGTTTTAAAACAGTAAATCTACCAGACAGTACTTGAAAAGGTCAAAATAAAATAGATAAAATTATGCGCTTGTACATATTGGGTTTGATTTATGATGGTATCGAGAGCCCAAAGATAATATGAGTGGGTCAGAACCAGACTTGACTAACCCACAAAAATATAAAATTAGAGTTAGGCACATACGCTACATCTTTATACCCATTTTTATCAGAACCAAACATGATTATGAGTTTATAGTTCACCACAAGTGCAGACATCTACCGTTAAAATTTTGGAAACAACAGAAAACAAACCATTTTTTAATAGATCTGCAACTTTGAAGTCAATTATCTCAAAACAAGATAAATGTGGGATAGTCATGTCTGGTTCTGACCCACTCAAATAAAAGACTGTAGTCTGGTTAAGAGATTTTCTTACCTGTTTTTATAAAAACACATATCTTATCTAGTGTTTCTAAACCTAAAGACAAAGTTAATGTATTCGATGATGAATGTTGTCTTATGGCTAGCTCTTTTAAATATCCCCATCAACAATGTGGGTTTGTTGAAAAGTACCATATGATTGAATTTAATATTTTGAGTGTTTTGTTTTCTAACTAAAGTTTTTTTTTTTTAAAACTAATAAATTACACATTAACAATTTAAAGCTTAATCTTATTGTGAAAATTTACAAAAAATGATTGGATTTTTACTAGCTATTTGAAATACACTAGAAATAGTGGAATTATATCTTAAAATATATTTTCAATTGATGAGTTATATTGTATTAACATTTGTTTAATTATGAGTTATCTGTTCTAAGCAGTGTTTTTTTTTTGCGGTGGAGCGGCGCTCCACCACCTTTTTTACGGTATACCAAAAGCTTGACAAAAAATGAGCTCCTGCACTCTTTTTTTTTTTTTTTTTTGAAAAAAGCGCTATCGATGCTTTTTTGCGGTGGAGTGGCGCTCCACCACCTTTTTTACGATTTACAAAAAGTGAGCTCCGGCACCTTTTTGTTTAAAAAAAAAGCACTGGTTCTAAGTGTTTAAACTATATGGAACATTTTTACATATAGTTACTCATCTCATCCATGGGTTGCCCATTGGACTACTCATCTCATCCATGGGCAAATTAAAACATTTTTTCATTAAATATTATCTCATACAAGACATTAAACAGTAAATATTTTCAAAAATCATTTAGAGCAGTTTTAACGACTCAATAACTCCTATTTTCCCCTCATTTAAAATCTTTTTGTCATTTACTAAAAAATCAATGTTATTCATCACCTCCACATTGCTCACTTCAAATCTTCATCAATGTTATTAATCACCTCCACATTGCTCACTTCAAATCTTCATCAATGTTATTCATCACCTCCACATTGCTCACGTCAAATCTTCATCAATGTTATTCATCACCTCCACATTGCTCACTTCAAATCTTCATCAATGTTATTCATCACCTCCACATTGCTCACTTCAAATCTTCATCAATGTTATTCATCACCTCCACATTGCTCACTTCAAATCTTCATTAATGTTATTCATCACCTCCACATTGCTCACTTCAAATCTTCATCAATGTTATTCATCACCTCCACATTGCTCACTTCAAATCTTCATCAATGTTATTCATCACCTCCACATTGCTCACTTCAAATCTTCATCTTTCGATTTTCATTTTACTCAACTGTGTATTGAACTTGGTGTAAAGTTGCTATTGTTTATGCCAAAGTACTTTTTCACCTTTAGATGGGAGAACAACATTGTGGCTAACCGTATCAAGCCAAACTAATTTATTTTTTACTCTTCAGATTGTAGCAGTGAAATGAAAAATACTAGTCAATCTGCCGGGATCCAGAAGCAGTGGAGCTTGGAGACTGCTCTTGAGGAAGAGTGCAATATTGAAACACTATGTGGTAACGAAGGCACGAGCCCAGTACACAGTTGGGCTGCTTATTTTCATTTTTCACAATCATTTCATCCGCTTTCAAACTAATTATAAAAACATGTTTTAAATTTATCCCTTAAAGCTGAGAATTTAGAAAGCTAGTGTATGTATTCTGTTTGGTAAATCTTGAAGCAATGCTTTCTGATTTATAACTAAGAAAATACAGTCATAATTTTGCTGCTATATGCTTACTTAAAATCCAAATTTCTTAAGTGTTTATGTATACATAAAATTTTCAGGCTAGTTATGTAGCTATTTGGCTAGTTCTGAAATGTTCGTAAACTCTAGTAGACACATCTATCTCAAAAATCAAAAAGCACACCATACATGTAATGAACACTGGTATTAAATTGAAAAATGTTTACACTACTAATTTGAGTCACTCAAAAAATTACAAATATTTTCAACTTAAATGATTTCGCAATACATTTATCTGCAATAAATAGTTTTCAGTAAACACGTGTAAAGATTTTTTTCACAAATCTGGCGATTTAATTACTTTGTTATTCCACTAACTGTTTGACACATGTTTTGCCTGCTATCTTGAGTCAAACATTCTGCCTGAAGAGAGCTTCACTTATCATGAAGATTAATGTAATAGTGTAATATCAACAAAAAAATATTGTGAAACATTTGATAAACCTAGAAATGTATAAAGAACTATTTTGTAACACATGTTACCACAAGAACACTGTAAGAATTTAATTAGGCAGCTTGGCTACAATAAATTACAGGCGGCCCTTTGACTTTCGCACATAATTGGTTCCTGAAAATGTGTGCGAATATTGAATGCTCGAAAGTAGGGGGATGTAAAAAAAACATCAAAAATTATATTTTGAAATATTACTATTATTTATCAATAATAATATTTATTTATCAATAATACATTAAAAATATTTATTTATCAATATGCATAATTAAGTTAACGAGGCGTGTTTAACTGCTTTCAGGTGTTTTCTTTATAAACTTGTTAAGAGTTAGTTGAATACCACCTTTTTTTCTTTTCTTGATAAAGAGTTCTATAACATGCTGTGTCTTTCTCAATCGCCCTACGTACTTGAGATATACGTTCTCCATCAGGATCACATTCTTCCGTGATAGCCAAAAAATTGTCAAGATGCATGAAGGCTTCATTAATATTTTTGATTGTCAAAGTCTTGACGATTTTATCAGCTTCTTCTTCCTCGCTTTCATTTAACTCTTGTTGCTCAATTAATTATTCATTTGACAGAGGTACTGAGTGAGATTCAATCAATTCATTAACATCTTCGTTGGTGACGTCCAAGTTAAGTTTATTCATTAGATTAACTATTTCATCTGTGATAGTTTCCGGAGTTTCAGAATTTATAAAATCACTCATCATTTGTGGGCATAATTGTTTCCAGGAAACTTTCATTGTCGACTCTTTTATTTCAGCGCACGAGTCTCTAATATTCTTTATTGCGTTCCATATATCATTGTTCATCCAAAAAAGTGGGAGCGACTGCATGGAAGCGAACAATTTTTGCAGTATGGACAAAAAATGTGCGAAATAGCGAATTGTGCGAAAGTAGAATGTACAAAAGTCGAGGGCCGCCTGTAATATGAAAAAAAATCTATGAAATCATAATTAGAACCCATTGGTAATTAAACCTGAGACGTACAGGTCTAAACAAGTACGCTAACTATGGAGCCATAGCACTACAAAACTCACATTTAATCCATAAAAACATATTCATAACTACATAACTGAATAACTATTTATTTCACACTCATTTATTTCTCAAAACATATAACACATAATAAATAACTATTTATTTCTCAAAACCTATAACACGTAATAAATAATTATTATTAATTAAAAATGTGATTTGATTAACACATAATTTAGATTTAACTTACACTGTCAGAAGATTTTCTGATATAATTTGATTAAAATTGTGTTTAGCGTTTAATTCACTCTTTTGGCTTTACATCAGTTTAATTTTTTTTAGTTTAAGTTCTCCTAAAGTAAGAAATTTTCCGAGTAATTTGTTGAATTTAATATGTGGGTATAGTCAATTCGAGCATCCAGTTTCTAAATTGAGCAAATGAAAAATTTGCAAAAAAATATTTAAATGTAAAATAAATTATCGGCATTCATATTATTTAA
The DNA here is from genome assembly GCA_949825065.1 of Odontocerum albicorne. NCBI lineage: Eukaryota > Metazoa > Arthropoda > Insecta > Trichoptera > Odontoceridae > Odontocerum > Odontocerum albicorne. The sequence continues at coordinate 5,203,623 of OX463840.1, read as the reverse complement.
ACAAGGCTTGCAATCCTTGCAATGAATGACTATTTACCCAATAATAAGCTTAACTATCCAGTTCAAATCTAACAAAACAAGGAAATCCTTTAATGAATCTGTAATTTTCAGCTTTAAGGTGCTTTCTATTGTATGTCAAAAGACTAATTGAATGTTATTTTAATGATTTTTAAATTTCATTTTTCCAGAATCAGGTGAATATGTCGCCCCACTGGGAGACCTGCAGAGCTTCGAGAATGAATGGATGGAAGTGGAGGTGCTGGGCGCACGCTCTCCACGCAGGGACCCCACGGAGGAGGACATCCGGGGGGCACGGCAGATCCAGGGGGCCAACGGGCCGGAATTGGGAGATGAGTCCAATGTGCCTACGTTCCTCTGCAATTACATACAACACAATTATGTCAATCAAGACACTGATTCTGACTGTAATTTTTTTCTTATTTTTAAATTGTATTGTATCTAGATTTTATTTTTTTCATTTCACACTGCTGCGCACCCTCCGTCATTCACAAAGACGGAGGGTGCGCAGTGGATGTTGACCATAGAATAAGTGTGGCATGGATGAAATTCAGATCGGTAACAGGAGTCTTGTGTGACCCAAAAATGCCTATAAAACTGAAAAGAAAGGTATACCAGACTATCGTTAGACCCGCAGTTATGTATGGCTCATAATGCTAGACTATGTACAGCTCCTACTCTAGGCAACTTGAAACAGCAGAAATGCGAATGTTTAGGTGATCGGCAGGAATATCACTGAAAGATAAAATTAAGAGCTCTTGCATTCGTGGGGGCGTGGAAGTCATGAACATAAATAGTAAGCGGAAAGAGCGACAGCTCAGATGGTACGGGCACATAACACGGAGACCACCAGACCATACTGTAAATCAGGCAATGTCTGTGGATCTTCCTCGACAGCCGTCCAGAGGAAGACCAAAGAACTCCTGGATGACTCAATGCTCCAAAATCCTGCAGAGAAACGGCCTAGATGAAAGCGACACCCAGAATCGAAGATTATACAGCCTGAGAACGAGAAGAGCCGACCCCAACAGCCTACCTAGGCAATGAGTTGGAACAGTGGCAGGAAGAAGAAGATTTTTTCAATTCACAATACAGGCTTAGCCCAATTACATTGGAATTCATAAAAATGGTTCAACATTCAAGATTCATTAGAGCTTAGATGAGCGCTTTTTAACGTCCCCAGTCTTAAAAGAAGATTTTCTTTTAGTTTTCATAATGTGATATGAAATATGTCAATATCCGAAGCAGTCCTGTTCAGAAGAGTTAAGACTCTTCCAATAGGCATAGTGACTGAGAGACCTGTTCTTATATATCTGATTGAGAACAGCTCCTGCCGGCGCAGTCTAGTGTAATAATTAGGAACATTTAACGCTAATCTTTCTAATAATGCTGGACACCTCACAAGTCCTAAAATGAGTCTGACAATTTATACCAGGAGACGAAGATTTATTTTTACACAAGGAGTTATATCAGAGCGTGTCCAGCAGAAACTGAGTAGGATAAAGTCATGGATAAACACCAGAATCACTCATATAGAGATATCATAGATATTCTGTACCTTATCCACCATAAGTAACTTATGTGTCCCCAGCGGACTCCAAATGCAAGCATTGCTTTCTAGTAGATACACCCAAAGAGCTTCAGATGTATGATTGAGTTGATTGGGGCAAACAAAATCAAAGGATCTTCTCATACCTTGTGTCGTATCGCAAAAAATATTATTTTCCGACATTAAAACAAGTTAAGTAGTACTGGTACACTAGTTACATTATTAGTATTTTTACTGTGTTGCGAGTTATTTTCCTCCTAATGTTTGATCCTTACCTTGTTGATGCTATCCTTTTCTCACTCTGGTGTGTTGCCGTTATATGAGTGTCTTTTTTGCAATTATTTATCACTACGTGATCAAATCACGCTCATAATAAATAAAGAAGATTTTAATCTTCTAGCATAGATGAAGGTAGATACTGTTCAACATTAATAAATGTGTCTGTGTATCTTATAGTCGATCGTTTTCACCAATCCACCATCAGTATACTATACAGGGAGTGGCACTAAACAGAGTTTCTGAATTCAAGGATTTGGGCGTAACCTTTGATGTCGGACTCACGTTCGTTAACCATGTCTCACGTTTGATATCGGACTGTTACAAACTACTCGGTTTTATAATGAGAATATCAAGAGAATTTAACAGCACCGATATCCTCCGAAACTTATACAATTATCTAATTAGAACCAAATTAGAATATGCATCTACGGTTTGGGCTCCTCATCAGCTCAAATATAAAAACAATATAGAACAAATAAAAAAAAAATCCTCAGATATCTATGGTACAGAACAAAGGGCAATTACCCAAAATATGCTCACCATGCCGAACTTCTCACGGTGTGTAACTATAGAAGCCTTGAAACAAGAAGGCAAGAAACCATTGCGATATTCCTAATAAAGGTTTTCCAAGGTTCATTTAACTGTCCCGCGATTCTAGAAGCACTAAGTTTATATGTACCCAATAAATATATCCGTGCAAGGAATCACCCTCTGTTCTACATACCAACTTATAGGACGAATATCATGGCTAAACACTCAGTCACGCGTGGTATAGAGATATTGAACCAACTGAATGACACTGTTGATATATTCTCGGTACCGCCTAGCAGTATGAGAAGAATCCTGGCTGATATTATTCCTAACGAATAAGCTAACGCTAGAAGCAGACCCTCTTTGTGTAACAGGAGAAATCCGTGCAAAGTGGATTAAAAAAAAAATATTGGGTGATGATGAGATAGAAATAACTGTATCATTGAGGATTATTTGTGTACAGGTCCAATTGACACAAAGTGCAATTGATTTAATATTACTTAACTCATGTAATATTCTACATTTTGACACAAGTATATTAATATGTACGAGTATGTACAAGGGTCATCCAGAAACTAAGGTAACAAGGGCTCCTGAGGCCTGGGGAAAATTTTTGTTTCAAAGTTGGTGCACCTGGCGTGTAGGGGGGATTCTAACGGTCAATTTGTTTGGTCCCGCGTGTTTGTCGGCCATTTTGTTCAGTCACAGTAAATTCTTCCGATGGAGAGGTAATTGTGCGCTCCCGCCAACACTCGTCCGTGCGAGACGCGCGCGGTCACCAGTTTTTTGACTTTGCAGAACAATACCGCCGCGAATATCCATCGGAAGCTCGTGGAAGTTCATGGTAGTGATGTGATGAGTCGACAACATGTCACGAAGTGGGTTAAGTTGTTCAGAGAAGGCCGTACTGATACGACGAGGCAAGGCAGTGATTTCTGACGAATTTGTGCAAAAAAATGAAGAACAAGTGCGAAATGACCGCCGTGTGACGTTTGACGACCTTCACGAAGAATTTCCTGACATTTCTCGAAGTCTCCTTGGTAATATTGTGTCGGAAAAACTTAGTTACAAGAAGTTGTGTGCGAGATGGGTGCCCAGAATGCTCACACCGGAGCACCGTCAAAATCGCGTGACCGCCGCGCTTGAATTTTTAGATCGTTTTGCACAGGAGGGAGAAGCTTTTCTGGACTCTATCGTGACGGGGGATGAGACGTGGGTGTTTCACTACACCCCAACAATTTTTCAACGATCAGGAGGTCGAGGAAGCTGTGAAGAAGATGACTGAAAGAGTTGGCGGCGGAGGTCTATGACACTGGCATACAAAAGCTGGTGCCCTGACTACAGAAATTTCTCGATCTCGACAGCGATTACGTTGAAAAATAGTTTAATATATTTGTGAAGTATCCTGTGAATTTCAATGAAATACAAGCATTTTTCGATCCTACGTAAATGTTGTAACCTTACTTTCTGGATGACCATCGTACAAGGATTGATAAATAATTAAAACCAGAAACAGTTGCCTGATGGTTTTCTTGTTGAGTTGATCCATATCGGGAAATATTTCTGTTGTTGTAACTATCCAAGGTGAAAATTTTCTACTTTTAGTTCGTATAGGCAGTATACACTATGGATTGCTCTAGTTGTTAAGTGGTAAAACTGCTTGTTTTGTATTCTCGCATCCTGGAATCGATTCCCGGCAATCTCTGAATTAATTGTTATATCGGTTTGTATGGAAATTTATTTTATATTTTAAGTCAAATTAAATATAAAGTGTTCTCGCTTTTCAGTCCCGCTATACAAAAATACCCATCTGGACATAGATGTGTGCAGCAAGAGTGACCGCATTGAGTGGGGTCACGCGCGCTACCAGGCCGCCTGGAGACCGGACACTGCGTACGAGATGTGCGTGCAGTGGGTCACCGCTAGCGGCAGTATGGTTGCAGATCTGGTAATCCTATATAAGTCCTTTTTTATATCATAATTACAATATGCACTTGCTAATGCAGTGTTATTTCAATTCAATTATTATTTATTTATTAATAAAATAAATGACACTAAAGTGTCCTTCATATAACAAACATAGAACAAAGTAAAACAATAAACATTAAAAAAAAAATAGATAACATATCTGTATCCTCCAAAAACTTGGATAAAAAATAACGAGAATTTTAATTTTTAACAAAATGTTATTACAGTAGAGCATCGATTATCCGAAACAATTCGGGATTGAGGGTGTTCAGATAACTGATTTTTCAGACAACCGATTAAACACAAAACTGTATATATTTTGTATCACACGTCTTACAAATACATACCTTACATAAAGTAGTACATTAACCACTTAATGCTAGGGTTTTTTTACAAAGAGGGTTTCAAAAAACATCAAGTATTTTTTTGTGTTTTATTTCAAGTTAATACACTTTTCAATTGAAACATAATAATTTAAGCATATTTTATTATAATTTTAAAAAATTAAGAAAAATAAAAAATTCAATTTGATATGGTAGATTTGAAAGCATTGTGTTAAACATAGACCTACGTAAATAGGAACACAATATCGTAAATACGAAATAAGCAACACAAAACACGACCACTCACAACTGCAGGCAAATTTACAATGAATAAATAAAACGCGAACGACTGGCAAGCGTTACACGTGTTAGCTAAAATTAGAACACTGCAAGTCGAGACAAGCGAGCGTGACTCGGGATAGCGGATATTGGAACGCATTTGGCGCGCGAGAGGATCTCGTTCAAGGGCATTAAGTGGTTCAAGTAGGCCTACAGTTTAGGAAAAGAAGTCCAAAATTGTCTTGCTTCAGAGCTAAATCTCGCACACGTTTTATAGACAGAATTTGCCGACTGATATGCCTTCGGTTAATCGATGTTTCGGTTGATCGGTATTCGGAAAATCGATGCTCTTCTGTATTTATATTAATACTCACCCCTTCAAAGTAGTTCTCACGGGGTAAAATACACTTGTGCCAACATTTTTTCCAATCCACAACACATTTGTGAAACACACTTTTTGGGATAGCCTTTAGCTTACTCAGCGATGTTGCCTTTATCTCCTCTATGGTCGTAAAACATTGTCCTTCATGTCTGCGTCTTTGGGAACAGAAAAAAATCACAGGGACACATATCTGGTGAATACGGTGGCTGTGGCATCATGACCGTGTTGGTTTTGGAAGAAAATTCACGAATTAGTAGTCAAGTGTGAGCCAGTGCATTACCATGGTCCAAAATCCAGGAGTTATTTGCCCATAATTCTGATTGCCTCACGCAAACGGCGTAAAACCTCAAAAAAAAACCTTATCTTTTCATTTGTAAAATTTAAAAATCGTTAAAAAATCGCAAACGTATAAATACTTGCCTGTCAAACATAAATTGCCCATCCAATATGGCTGAAATTTAAAGTGTACATCATAGATAGTGTCGCCAACGTCAAGAAAAAAGATGGGTTCAATCAAAGACAAACAGCTACTTTTTAATCAACCCTCGTATCTTTCAAAATATGATGTAAATGCACAACAAAGTAATCGGTAATATAAAATGACAAAATACAACTCAAGTACAAAATATAATCTCTCTCAAGGGGATATTATAGGATAAATTATAAATAAAAAATATACTTATTACAACCTCCCAGTTAAGACCTAAGATTGAGGAAATGCTGATGAAGGAGTTATGCTCTTAATAGGCCGTGCTCTTCCTGCGTTGACGTGCACTTCAGTCGAGGCTCAACCCAATGGAAAAGTCAATTAGTGTGATTTTGTAACCTATGTGCTCAGTCTGGTTACACGATTTGTGTTATTAATCAGACAGACATTCATATCATCCCTTGTAGAGTAGGCAGAGATAACAGATCTCCTAAAAACTTTCGATTCCACATTCATACATCTCATCGTGCATAATCTACTTCTCACTTTACCTTGTTTCAAAATATGGTCCAGTTGATCCAGCCATGTTTACCTCGGTCTACCTCTTCTGTGCAAGCCTTGCACATCTAACCTATGTATTCGCTTAGTCATTCTTTTACCATTCAATCTCTTAATACTCGTATTTTCAAAGCATCTTACACAGTACCCGTCGGTAAAAGCCCGTTCTCACAGTTCAAGTTTAGTTGACCGATTAAAGTTGACCAACAAAAGTTGAATGAAATCTGTAATGAGAACCTTTGTTTCAATAGAGTTGATCAACTTTTTAGTTCATCAAGAAAAGATTGACCCAGTCAAACTTTATCTTTCAAGTTATGAGTAATCCGCCATTTGCTTTCAAGTTGAAACCTGTCTTGAAACGTGTGAACATGTGAATTCAAGTTGATTGTCAAGTTCGCTTTCAACTCGATAAATATAAAAATAAAGATGCAAGAGAAAATGCTTTCGACGCCATTTTTAACTGAATTAAATTGAAACAGTTTATTGAATCAGTTTCTATTGAAACGTGTGAACAAAAACTGATTCAAGTCGTATTCAACTGTTTTTGATCAACTTTAATCGGTCAACTAAACTTGAACCGTGAGAACGCGCCTTCAGTAAAACACATTGGGCTTTTAAGCCTTAAAAGAGACTGTCAGCTAACTTCGGCTTTGTAGAGTGTCGTCTCTGTCATTCATACACATGTTCCGTCGCGATTTATCAGTCGTTGTCAACTGGACTGTTAGCGCATCGTGTGACAGAGACTACGCTCTACAAAGCTAAAGTTAGCCAATTATGGCCGACAGTCTTTACTTACCGCCGGGTACTGTTGGGCTATTTTCTTCATCTTACTTAAACAATCCATTGTTTCATTTTACCTTCTTTCGTACATAGACACATCACAAAATTTTCTTACATATCTCCATAGCGTTTATCTTCTGATAAGTCCAAGTTTCACTTTAGTAAGTCAAGTACCATTTTTGATAGAATAAAAGGAGACAATTGTTGAAATTCTAACAAAGTAGAATGCAATCCGCATTGTTTGAAATGAAAATTTACAGGTAGATATAACTTTCCTTAACCCTTCCCTTACGGTGATAAAAATGAAACGCGTGTTCCGGTGTTGGGTAGTGAGTACGCGATAAAAAATTAGCAATTTTAAATCGGAAAAATAAGAACATTCATAGATAATCCCCTTAATTAAGTATAATTGAAGTTAAAAATTATAATAATTGAGATTTATTTGCTGAAAACATTAAAAAACCATCTGGCACCGCTCACGGAACGGGCGTAGATCTAGTCTCGTTGCCAGCTCAACAGCTACTGCGGCGTGGCAGGGTTGGTGGCTAACTCGGGCGTGGCTTACACTTGCGAGGTTGAGACAATTGCGCTCCTCGCTATTCAGTGACGTATGCAAAAGTGAGATGCGAATATAGTGTCGCGCTTCCCGCATACTTTTCACCTATCGTCAAGACCCAAGATCGAGGCACTCACAGCGTTTAAATGCGAATTTGTTTCCAATATTCACGAAATACTTACGATGTAATCGATAAATTCTGATTATTTTTTAAATCAATGCGTAAATATATTATGGAGGAATACCTAAAATCTTAACCTTGTATTTATTATATTTATAGAGATATTGATGGTTATTAGAAGCAACGTGTAGAAGATACCCAACACAGGGAAGGAAAGGTTAACCTAACAAAATACCACTATATCAATTATCTTCTGCATTGCCATATAACAATGCAAGATGTTTGTTTATTTTCAGATATTTGGCTGGATGAGGAAGGCCATGTCATGCAGATTGATGATGGTGCCGATCCCTGCGGACCCCCTGGCCCTGCCTTTCACACATAAGTCCGACCCACTGCGAGGGCCCATCTATGTGCCGCTCAACATCGAACCGTTAATGAAGGACAAGACGGCACTCTTTGAAGGTAATACGTGGTATTATGATATATTTTAAGTAAAATGAAGAAAAGAGCTTTAAAATGATTTGGACATGTGGAGAGAACGAATGACGAAAGAATGACTAAACTAATACACAAGTGTAAGGTGTGCATGTAAGAGGTAGACCAGATTTTAAAAGAAGGTAAAGTAAGAAGTATGAATAATAGAAGATTGTACATGATCAGATGTATAAGTGTGAAGAAGGCAAAAGTTATGTGCTTAAATTGAACAGTTTGGAGATCTGTTCTCTGTGCCTACCCCACAAGGGACACGGCGTGATGATATGTATGTATGTGTGATATTATGAACTATATAAATATTTTTTAAATTTATTTGTATAATTATTTTTGCAATCTTTGCTCAAAAGCCTCAGTTTAAAATGAAGGTTTATTGGCCAAGTGGCCACATTTGCCTGCAAAACCTGACTGAAAATGATATGCCCTTCATCATCTAAGCCTACCCCAATAATGAAACAGCATAGTAATAATAAAATAATTTCTAGAACCCTATTTTGAAAGCAAACTCTCGTCACGAAGACTTAATTTTTTACTTTGAACGAGAATCAAACCCATTTTCATTGATTGCTAAAAGATCTCTTAAAAGGATACTTAGTTCTCTTAAAAAGATATTAAGTTATCTTAAAAAGATATTATGTATATAAATAACTTACCAATGTTCATATTTTATTTTGAAATCTTAAATCAATTTCAGGTTTCCCTGAAGAATCTTGGGCAGACAGACTATTCCTGTTCCAGGAGTCTATAGTGGGCAGGTTTGGCTTTATCCGCTGTACGGTGGAGAGCACCTCTCACTCAGGGGGTGTGGGGGAACACCTCTACGTGCACGTTACGGGGAACATGTTCATTCTTATCCCTACCACGCCAGCCCCGCCACGAGGACCGAGACTGAAGCCCAAGGCAAAGCATATTAATCCCACTAGGTAAATTCCATAAATAGAAAAAATATATATTCATAAGGAGATTTGGAAAAGTCGTGTCCCTGCAATGAGCATCCAACCCAATTATTAAGAAAATGTAAAAAGAGGTTAAAAATTATTGATAAAAAAAAACTTACCCTTTAAACTAGGGGTGTCCAGCATTTTTGGGTCACATGCCTAAACTGGCATTGTGTTATGGCTCACATGCATTAAAAACACTCACATTAAAAAAAAACAAGTACAGTAGAACGCCAATTATTAATTGGGAGACTAATTAGGTAATTGGGAGACAGTCGAGCCCGGATAATTGAAAAACACAGTTAATCCAAATTAAGTTTTTATGCGTGATCGTGTAAGGAACATCACAATCCGAGAGGTCTGTGAGGTCCAAGATATGGTCAGATGGGGACGACAGCGTCGACGATACTGGTAAAAACATGTACAGAGAATGAATTCCACAAGAATTCCATACGTAGCTCTGCATGGGGTGCCGGATGGACGGCGTCCGCCAGGGAGACCCCCGAAACGATGGAGAGAAAGCTGGAGCTCGGCATCACAGGACAATCCTGCAGTAACAGACTCTTGAGAGTGTACAGAAAGTTTAAGAAGAAGTTTTTATGAGACTAAGAGTTGAAATGCTACATACATTTTGTTACACAAGATGAGTACAAATGACAAACAATCTTTCTCAATGTTTGACAGATACCACCGCTAAAGATCGGTATCATATTGTGGCAATTACATTGGGAAACCTCGGTTCCACATATTTTCAGGTTGATGTGGATGTGGGGATACACCGCCAACTTGCTAATGCCAGTCTATTGGTATAATGTAAACCATAGATTTTATAACAGTTTTAGTCTGTGCTTTGTAATTTTCAATAATTTTTCAAGATTACTAAAAAACGAAATTGTACTACAGAGGACCATGGTTAATCCAATTAACGGATAATTTAACCCCGGATAATCGGAGTTCTTCTATACATCCAAATTTTAATATTTAAAGATAAGTTAAGTCCATCACTTAATTACTATAAACATCATCTCTTTATTTCTGAAATGCACTGCATAAATATGAAATATAATGTCCACTAATAGTACACATCCGAAAGGACTGAAAATGTCGTATGGAGTCGCTGCTTATTACTTGAGAAAGTCGAAGACATTTGTAAGTAAGTGGGTGAAATGCTATTCCGATGTAAAAATGTCGATGACCTACCTGATCGTAGCACTGCACAGAAAACTACGAAAAAGGAGGACACAGTGATTTTAAGTTTAAGGGTGTTTGAGAAGAATCATCGTCTATCATTGGGTAGCGGACAAGCAGTTTTGCTTGAAAAGGTCTAATTGTGTCATGTGACGTATAAGACGGCGTTTACTAGCTTATGGTTCGGAATTTCGAAGCACAGTGAAGAAACCACTACTGTCCGAAAAATAAGTCTAAAAAGACTCACTTGGGTTAAAGAAAATTTGGACCGCGATTGGGACAACGTAAGTTTTTCGGAGGAAGCTTTTTTTTTGGGCACGTGCTTCTAGTAATCATACCTGGTGTACTCACACCAATAGACTCATCCAGCGGACCATTAAACACCCGGTAAAAGTACACGTCTGGGACTATTTCTCAAAGCAGGGATTTGGCACACTTTGCACATCTTCACAAATAATTTGAACGCTGCTAAAATAGTTAAAATATATCAGAGGGCTTTATTACCATCTGACCAAAGATGGTTTATAAGAAAAAAATAAAATTGGCTACTACATAAGTACAATGACCCAAAACATCATAGTCGTCTTTGACCTGCATCGAAACAGGAAAATGACATTGACGTCGTGTAACTTTGGGTTTAATTTCTGAAGACTGTGTACTAGCTGAAGTGCAATAGTTTGCACATATTAAACAAATACATACACAAGCATCTTCCATATATAGATTTATTGAGGGATTGCCAATCATTCCATTACAGTACTATATTTGTATAGGTTGTGCCAAGATTCATGTTTAAACATGAGTGGAATTTTTCATGCAAATTATTTTATAGCATTTTAATATGATAATGTGTCTATGATAGTTCCCATTGCTGTGGCACTATAAATACATACCTTTATGTTATCAAGATAATTAGAAAATGAATTGTTTCCAGGTATCCCGTCCATTCAGATGTGGCTCCAAGCCCTCATGAAGCCTATATCACCCGACATGTCAGTGGAAAGAACAAAGATGACTATGATAACAGCCGAAGGGTTAGTATTTTAAATCCATCATTATTAATTGGATTCTTTTTCATCCTCATCAACATATGAATGGTTGAAGTAAAATAGGCACTAAGTACCAAAAAACAAAAATGGAATGAAACTGCAAGCTTAGTTTTTTTTTTGGTACTATTTTACTGTGCCTATTTTACTTCAACCATTCATATACGTTCCATCAGGAATATAGGGATAACATAAAACGCCTCCATTCAGCCTCCGGTTTGGCCGAATCTTCCTATTGAAACACCCATGAGTAAAACTAAGTTCATTGTATTTGGCCGTAGGAGCACGTCTTACATTGAACGGTGCTGATATAGAGAGATTAAATACCTCGGAAGTATCCTAGTGGAAGACCTCGACCCAGAAACCGAAGTCAAGTGCAGAATTGAATCATCTCGTGCGGCTTTTAATAAAATGAGAAGCGTATTCTGCGATGATAATCTAAACTTGAAACTTCGACAACGGTTAGTCAAATGCTACGTTTGGTCAGTGTTATTGCATGGAGTGGAATCATGGACCCTCAAAATTAGTAGTATAAACCGACTGGAAGCATTCGAAATGTGGATGCACCGGAGAACGCTATGGATACCCTGGATGGATATGGTCAGAAACACAAGGGTTCTTCAAAGAGCCAAAGTTGATAGAGAGTGTCCTACTTGGGTCACGTACTTAGAGGAGCAAAGTACAAATTACTGCACCTGATCATCCAAGGCAAAATAGAAGGCCGAAGAGGTGTTGGCAGGAGGCAAATCTCCTGGCTCCGCAATATACGTGATTGTGGACTGGTATAAGGGGCATTGGAGATCTTTTTCGGGCTGCCAGGGACAAAGATGTCTACTCTCAAGTGATATTCAACGTTGGGGGGACCTGACATGACACTGGGAAGAAGAAGATTGAAACACCAATGTATGGTGTAGGTAAGCTTCTGATTTGTTGAGTTTCTTACTGGCCAACTCTTGCACGTCATCCTTATTGTGGTGGTTATAAGCTGCTGCTGTGTTCGAAGATGTACTTTCTTATTTATTATGTGACCTTATCACTTGCCACCTATTACACTCCTAAGCCATCTGTTCTCAAAACTGTGAAGTCTCGTCTCTTGAACCTTTGTATGCCTTAGGACAAGATTCAGAGCAGTATTGGAAAATATGCAAGATGCAGACGCCAAACTGCCCAAACTTCATCTTCAAAACACTGAAGAGTCACATATGGCCTTCATATTATTCAAGGCACTGCTCGCAACACCCATTTTATTGCTGTCTTTATCATTTTACAAACGGGAACATCAAATAAAAATTCAATATAATTCTTTTTAGTTTTGAACCCTTGATGTTATCTTCAATTTAATGCCTTTCTGCTTACAACCCTTGATATTATTTCTGCTCAATAGTTAATATAGTATTTAAACAGATAAAGATACATTTTATTCACTGTCTACTTTAGTTAGTATTTTTCTTTATATAAATTCTTCAATAAAAAAAGGATAATTTAAATAAAGAAATATACAATGTTTTATTTTATAATAAGATAAAGATTTGAAAATGAATGCGGCAACACCAAAAGTAATGGTTTTAGAAAAATGCTTAAGTAATCCGGGGAAGCTGCAATAAGGTGACGAGTTTTGTTATTTGAGTTATATGTTTATACTTGATGGGAGAAGTGAAAGAGATATTGAAAGGAGAGTAGCAGTAGGTAAAAATTGAAATAAAAATATAATAATGTTTTGGTCCTCAACTTGAAGTATGGAAGTGAGGCATAGACTCAGTAAAAGTTAAAATAAAGCCATAGAGATGATTTTCTGTAAGGAGAGAATGAATAAAAAGAGATTGGTTCAACAAATATATACATAAAGTGTATGTGGTAGATGTAAAATGTGGCTGAACCAACTTGACTGGAATCGGAAATAATAAAAAGTTAGAAAATGGATAATAGAAGATTATTCATGGCAAGATGTATGTATGTGAAGCCAAAAGAGTATACTTGAATAGAAGAATAAATGACATACATTCCGTCATGCCGTCTCTCTGTTTTGCTAGACAGAAAGGAGAAAGTGCCAGGCTATCCTATCGTGACACACTTCTTTTGCCTCTTCCACATCCGTACACCTCATAAAATAGAAGATTGTGGACATATATATTTTGATGAATTACAGATGGGTTTCCTCTGGTCCTGGAACCACATGGTGTCGAAGAAGTGGCGCTCCAATATCCCCGCCACGGGAGACGAGATGTTCCAGCTCAAGTTCCTGCGGGACTTCAAGCACTTCTGTGCCAACCAGGAGCAGCGACTCAGCCAGTTTTGGGACTTTTGCTGGGAGCTTAAGGAACGGGCATCCGAGGGAGAGGAATACCCTTAAGTCCTGTACCAATTGAGGGAGCTGTATGAAACAACAACACCAATATTTTTCAATTTGAGTTTACAACAATCCTTTTTAAAAATAATGTTATTAATAGAGCGCGACTGAGGAAAAAATTTGTGGTAAATTTCACACTTTGGGCTTTATTGCTGTCTCAATCTCTTTCAAACGACAACCCTAGCTCAAAAACCACCAATTACCTTTTCAAACAAGTGTTATTGATCTATAGCAAAAAAAAAAACAGGCAAGAAAATACAGTTGGGCACCGATTATCCGGGGCTCAATTATCCGTGAGTTGGATTAACCGTGGATCTCTGTAGTACAACTTTTTTAGCAATTATAAAAAAAAATACAAATGTTTAATGAACGTTCACGTTTTTAAAATCCTAAAGCAAGGACATAAACGATTATAAAATCTGTATTTAACATTTCAGTAGAGCATCGATTATCCGAAACAATTCGGGACTGAGGGTGTTCAGATAACTGATTTTTCAGATAACCGATTAAAAACAAAACTGTATATATTTTGTAACATCTCGCACACGTTTTAAAGACAACAATTGGGACAGAATTTGCCAATTGAGAAGCTTTCGGTTGATCGGTATTCGGAAAATTGATGCTCTACTGCAGGGGTGGGCCAATCTTTTAGTTATCGGGCCGCATTGGCTGCGGGTTTTTGGCCGCGGGCCACAATAAAAAAGCGCAAAATTAAATAGTTTTTTTTTATTAGGAAGGGAAATGGCACACCTGTGGTTCGTGTTCACTGGTGCGGTAAATCCTGCTACGACCCCGCCCCCCCCCTCACACATTTTGCAAGTAAAAAATTGTACCAATGCAAAATTAAATAAATTCACATTATCAGGGTCAAACTTATAAATTGGTGCCCCATTATTATTTATAATTTTTTCTTGACATTTCGGTTTATTAACAAAGCAGCAAATTTTTTAAAATCTTATTTTTGACTCCGCGGGCCGGATAAAACTTCACTGCGGGCCGCCATTCGCCCAGGCCTGCTCTACTGTATACCAATTGACTAATGCTTAACAAGTTGGTGGTGTTTCCCCGCATCCACACCGATGTAATTGTCACGGAATACTTCTTATCCGGTTGTATCTGTCAAACATTGAGAAAGCTTGTCTAGTGTATTTATCTTGTGTTTCAACTCATAAAACATTTAACTCGATAAAAATTTATTTACCGTGTTTTTCAATTATCCGGGTTGGACCCCAATTACCACAGATAATCGACGCTCTGATGTAATGTTGTTTATGAATAATTTTTGAAAGATTGTTGAAAATTCAGACATTGAAATTGGATGTTATGATAATTTCACTCAGTTTATTATTTTCTTTTATAACTCGACTCAAATGTCATGTTCCTATATAAAAAATTGTTATTTTAGTTTTTCATGAGATTACATTTCAAAATATTTGATTAAAATTGAATTACTCTTAAGTATAAATATGCTGTGTCATTTATGATTAATAACTTCTTTAACCGATTCAGTGCCTTCCCATGTATACATGTACGTGTATTTAATGTTGTGACCAATGTGCGATACCCATATTTATTTGTGCCCTTTTTTAGTTTATTTTAAAAGGTCGCTAATAGGAACGCATCCTACTTATATGAGAAAAAAAAATATTTAAAAAAATTACTTTTTTTCTACAGGCTTTATATATTACAATATCGTGGACTCAATACTAAAACTAGGTAACTCGAAATTTGGCGGTTTTGAGTTGTTTTTTTGGATTGCTCATCGAAGGGGCTTTTGTATGCTATAAATAGGTATCTTAACCCTTATCATGGCATTGTAACACAGGTGTTACACTAATTTAAGGTTTTTTTATTTTAAATCCAGAAACTGTAACGTAATTTCAAATATGGCAACACATTCAAATACTATACATGCACTATTGTGTGCAGTGGTATCATCTGGTGATAAATATTGACAACGCTACAACCTTTTAAACAACATTGGGTCAACATGTCTGGACAGCGTGGGCGCATTTTGAAAATTGGGGTAAATAATCTAAATATCTTATTAATCACTACATGTAGAGAAAATTTTATTCAAACCATTTTATTTGTTGATAATTCAGCTATGTAAATGTTGTTCATGTTTTAGATTATAGAATAATTTTATAGCCCTTTTTTGTGTTTAATAAAAATTGATATTTTGGCAATGTAACGTGGGTGTTACATGTAAAAAAAATGTAAGGAAAAGTTGTGATTTTTTTTCCTCAATTTTCCTTCATACCTTACCATATAACAAGGAATCACCAAAGAAAAACGTTAATTGAACTTTTTTTTTTACCTGGCGAGATTATTGCCATGTGGCAATCTCTTCCAACCAACCAGAAAGATGTTATTATAGGCCCTAAGTGTTAACCAGACTTAAATCCTATTTTAAAAGACAATTATTTTTTTTGTGGGTTAATGCATTTTCGCAATCAGCTATACACAACTACGGTATTGCCAAGCAGGCGATCGCAGCGCCCTCATTTATTTTCAACTCTTTTTTGACAGACTGTATGTCTGTGCGAGGATTGGTACTGATTTTAACACCTGTGGCGTCACAATCAAATTATTATTGCATAATTCAAGTTAATGATTAATTTTTAATACAAATGTTTTTTTTTTAACTTTTGTACAATTTTTTGAATTTAGATTTTTTAACATTAAGCTATTTCTTTAACAAATTTTTTTTGTGTGTGATTAGTTAATTTTATATTTTAGTACACAGTCATAAATAATCGAGCGGTCTTACCGAAGATGAATTTTACGAGATCGCCATGGATTCTGAATCAGATATTGAAGTGAGCCATGGTGATATTATTTATGGTGGATCATATGAGTCGTTTAGTATCAAAAACAGCAATATAAGGGTTATTGTTGTTTTTGTTACCATGTAAACATTTAAAAATGTGTTTACGTGGTAACAAAAATAACAATATAAGGGTTATTGTTGTTTTTGTTACCATGTAAACATTTAAAAATGTGTTTACGTGGTAACAAAAACAGCAATATAAGGGTTATTGTTGTTTTTGTTACCATGTAAACATTTAAAAATTTGTGTAGTTTTACAATAGGAACATTTCCTCGGTTTGAACTCAATTCACGCAAAATCGACAGATTTCTTTTTTTGACTCATATATAGAGAATAGAGAAAATAGCTAGAGTCTAAATGTTGAACCTGGATGTTGTGCTGGACCATTTACTTCACAACATTTTGAGGAACTTCAGACTGAAATTTCAGACTATTTGTTAGTACGTGAAGATTCGGGGCATTCGCCTTATGCATTTGATGATTTCACATTCGGGGGTGAATTAATATTCTACTCTTACAGATCGATTAGAAGAAATTGATTATTTAGATTTTTTTTTTAAATAAATCGATAGTGAAAACAATAGTTGAAGAAACATATAAGAAAAGTTAAACTTGACTAAAAGTCGAACACGTAATAGCGAACTCGGTACTGGAATTAGTAAATATTCATATATTTTAGTTTATGCTTGTATAATTTTTTCCATTCTTTTGTGTACATGATTAAACATGGTACATCTGGCGACCTTATCGCTATATGGCAATTTCTTCCAACCAACCAATGCTGATGTTGTTTAAATGTGAAATTTCATTTGAGTTAAATAATATTTTGAATTAGAAAACATTAATATGAAAAAACATTAATATAAAAATAATTGCAACATTGTGGTCCTATACCCGACAGTGTCGAGTGAAAGGTACTCAATCTTTTATCTTGGTTTGTCTATGAAGCCATGAAGTTTTTTGTCCATGAAGGATAATCTGAGTGTTGATTTGGCCTTGTATTTATATGAAATTATACTTGAGAAATGTAGGATGGTCCCTGTGACATTTGAAATGTCATGTCTCAAAGGGGTGGGTTAAAATCGTTTTTTTTTTTACAAATCGAATTGTTTTTTTATAAATCAAAAAAATTGTTTTTCTCTAAACTGACATTTTAATTCGTAATTTTCATTATACTGACTTTCTAATGTATTGTATGATTTGTATCGATCTTTAAATAGGCCAAGATCCACTATGAATTAATACTAATTAATGAACATTTAATTTTATGTATAAAAAAATCGAAAATCCAATTATCGTATACCCCTTCCCTAGCCAATGCAGACTAACATAGTGACTTTTGACAAACGTCACCAAATATTATTTGATTTTAACAAACTGCCACATTTTTGCTAATTTATAACAAGACATATTAATTTGTCATTATTGTTAGTTTTATGTAATATATTTACCTAAATAACTTGCTATTTATTAGAATTGAGGCTTATATTAAAGTTGATAAAATAATTAAAATTACTGAACGTTGTTATTGTATTGAGTCAAATTTGTGAACTGTCACAGGAACCATGCTACATTTTCTCAAGTATAGTATAATAAAATTCTATAAAGACATTTTTATTTGAAAAGGATGGTGTTGTTAATATGCGAGTAAACAAAAAATTATAACAAATATAAACACTTATTTATCATAAAAAGGTGCAGCGCTGGGGCCCATCTGGGCTGCCGGTAGTGACGCATTGAATCGGTTAAGGCAACTTTTTAGGGCGATATCAATTAAAATTAGGATCTAAAATCAAGTATTGGACTAGGCCTGTTACTGCTTAACACGTTCACTGCGTATACAGAGATGCTGAAAATTCGCGAATTTTTGAAAACCCATAACTTTGTTAAAAATCAAATTCTACTTTCTATTGTAACATCATATACAAGTGTATTCCTTCGTGTCTTCAAAACACATGAAACCGGCGACGAATCCTTATCGGGAGACGGTTATGAGTGCACTCAACATTCAAGGCTATTTTGTATGGACACGGGAGCCGTGTTCGACGCAGTGAACGTGTTAAGAGTGTGTACTGCACCAAATTGGCATAACATAAACACTAGAAACTTTTTAAAATTAAAAATTCATTGTTTTATTTTCTTCCTTCTTTTATTAACCACTTGACAGTTTTGCCCGAGCGAGACTCAGGCACGAAGTTTCTTTTTATACTGAGGAGCCTGAGCATCATTCGGGCAAATCTTGTTTCTACTTGTTGGGAGTGTTTCTCCCGAGCGTCGTTTGGGCACATCCTGTTTCAACTTTTCTCCGAACGGAATATATTTTCATATAGAATTTATTCATTCACAGTTTGTCATTGTGTTACGTCGCGTGTTAAAAATCCGACTGTTAAGTGGTTAAATAATAGAGTTTAAATAATAAGTCCTGTTTGATTCAATAAAACTTTCACTTTTTTTTTTTGTTGTATATTTATAAAAATAGGTAAGAACTTTACTTTTCAATGACTTTAGTGTTTATGGAGACTTTTTAAAAAAAAATACCATTATACTACATGTAAAAAGTGCCAACCTTCTATTCAGAAGTCCAGCATGCTACCAATTTGACTAACGGTACTTAAATGAGCATGATTTGAATGCTAACATCTAAATTCTCAAAAATGTTATATTTGACTTTACAGAAATATTTACTGTAAAAATGTTTAAATGGCAGGTTAAAAGTTCTTTAATAGAGCTTAACAAGCCTGTCACTTATTTTAAAATTTTCACACAATTTGGTTTAAAATCATGTCTATCCCATTTTTTTTAAAACAACAGCCAAAATTCGCACATTCCTCTTTTATGGAAACATGTTTTAAGTTAAATCACACTATATATTTTACCAATGTGATAATATTTATTTATGTACATAATAACATTTGCTAGTTATTACTATGGACATAAAAATATTTTAATTTTAAAATTATTTAAAAAAATATTTACATTGAATATATATCTGTAACCATGACTGGCTGTGTGTGCATTACTAGTTTTAAGCGTTAGGGTGCAAAATTGGAGCAAAATGAAATTATTTCTTCGATCCGTCCTACAGAGTTTGTTATTTAATGTGACATATATCGACTAAGGAATATGCTCTGGCCTAGTAATTAGCATGCTTGCTAAACACCTTGACTTTCTGGGTTCAATTCAGCTTTTTACTATACCTACATTCATACCTTTTTTATTTGAATGTATACTGCCGTCATAAGCAAAAACGCAGCTAACGGGAAAAAAATCAGAAATTCAACTAAGTATGAGGCAATATCCCATATCAAATTCTGAACCATAATCCATAAAAAAAACATTTATTTCAACACAAAAATCGACATAATGTCTTCGTTAATTTTACAAAATGCTAGGTTTTTCTAAGCAAAAAAGCAGTAAAATGTGATTCATTAGCAAAAACGCAGCAAACGCATAGGCACTTTTGCTGTCTGCAAAGACAGCAAAAGTGCCTGTGCGTTTGCTGCGTTTTTGCTTATGAATCACATTTTACTGCTTTTTTGATTATGAATCACGACATTTGTAAGCAGCAATGAAAAACATAAAAGTGCAGTTTTCTCAAAACTTAACTTTTGCCATTAGCTGCGTTTTTGCTTTTGAGGGCAGTATAGTGCAGCTGCTTTATAAAAATCCATATAAATAAATAATGTGGCAGGTATTTCTTATGAAGAGCGTTGTCAAGAGACAATATTGTCTTAGACCCCAATAATCGAGCCTTCGGGTTTTAAGAACCACTGGAGTAGGCATGAAACGCCCGGTTCATCTATGCACATGAAAAAAAAAAAACTCGCACGCATACTCTTACCAGACTGGAAACCTTTTTTTTATCTTTGTTATGAATTTATAGCTTTATAAATTTAAAGTGTTTTTATACATATCTGTATAAAGAAAAGAACATACTATGACGGTCCTTACATTCTTTATTAACAAATTGTAGGTGGCATGCCATAAGAACTGTTATTTTATCAAATAATTTAATTATTGAGTCCTTGTGTGCCTTATAGTTGTAAATTTTTATTATTTTCGTATTTACAACTAACTTAATATTTTTATTGATTTGTGTCAAAGTGATAAAGTAATTATTTGATAACATCTTGATGTCCATTTCTAAAGCACCATTTTAGCAAATTGAACAAGCACATAGAGTTTTGTCAAACTAAGGCCGAGAGCCACACCAAAGTGCTTCGTTAGGTGTTACGTGACTAATATACTAGGTGACTTCATGCTTGGCCACACCAAAGTGCTTCGCACAAATTCATTTGACATTTGGGAGTGGTTGAGTCAACAAACGATGCCACTCTTAAAACTAACCAATTTCATTACAACTTACCATCTTTATTTACTTTCTGTGCAACTTCATTCCAAAGTGATTTTATTACATTTTTGTATAATTTGCTCGATGGGTTCCACAAAGGCTCCCTTTTGTACACAGCTGTTATTAAAACTTCCACAATAATACAATAAAATTAACCAACACGTATTCGCTAGGAGATTCAACGTGTATTCGCTAGGAGATTCAACGTTTATTCGCTGGGAGATTCACTCGATGACTAATCGTCATGTAGCGTGGCGCGAAGCGTGTAGTGTGACCACTGCGATAGTATGCGGTACGTTGGTTCGCTAGGATATGTCGCCTAACTCGCAGCGTAGCTCTAAGCACCAAGGTTAGCTCTAAGCACTACCTGTGTGGTCTCGGCCTAAGGGAATTTGAAATACTTTTGAAAGATTTTTTTTACTAAGAATTCATGTGAAGATTTAGCAACATTCATATTTTGGAACACGCAGTTTTATATAATCTTAGTGTAGTTACTTCCAATTTTCTTTCCCCCCATAGTAATATAAATTGTATGTGACGATGAATAATTCAATTACAAATGGCAGTGTTTCTGATTTTTTTTGTTTATTTTAAGAATAAATTAGTTTTGCTCCATTGAAGGCATATATTATTATATTAAGTATGTAATCATTTATTTTGTTACTTTTACATTTATAAGCAACTTGATTATGATTGTTAAATATATTTTTTATAAATAAAGAATCATAGAAATATATCGTTTCTTTTTTTTTTTAAAACATTACCCCATATCATAGTATAAATAGGCCAAAACCCACACGGTGGTTGACGTCAAAGAAAGAATACGAGAATTGAATTTTGAATACAAGAGAGCGAGAGAGGAATACTTGGATTCTCTCCGAAAGTAATTCGAAATTTGAATCTCGGTGGGTCCGTGATACTGAACGAATTTTAAATACCTAGCTAACAATTTTTGAACCGGTGTAAAAGGGGACGATGTATAAATGATATATATATATATAAACAAATTTTACATTTATGAATATATATTTTCATAAATGTAGAATTTGTTTTACTTCCGTGAATATTTCACGGGTTGCAACTAGTACCCATTATTTTTTATTCACAGAATATGAATGTGATGATGCATCGATATGTCGATCTTTTGAAAGTTGGATATAGGAAGTTGTGGAGGTCTGTCCTTTCTAGCTATCCCAAAATGGATATGTCGTGATAGTATGAATATGAATTTTGCACGGTTACTCTCTTATAATAAGACAGACTTTCAGCATTGACATGTAATAACCCTTCCTGTCCTGTGATGTGTTACTAGTACAAATTGCTTCTAAAAACTTTAATCTCTCTATAAATATAATAAATACTGGGTTCAATACATTTACGCATTGAATGAAAAAATAATAATAATAATAATTAGCACTTATCGGCCACATCAGAGATATTTTGTAAAAATCGGGAATAAATTCACCAATACAATCAAATGTGTGCCAGTGTGTGACATAGGTATATTCATTCTAAAAACCGCTATGGCTGAGGAAGCGACGCTATTCACGTCTCACTCTCACTCTACTTCAGTGTATGGGAACGTAAGAAATAGAATCTTAGTTTGCAGTTGTGTTTCTTCCTTCGAGGTATAACATACACAGTGTTAGTCCGTCTCAGTCGCTCTAGCGCATTCATCTGAGATGGAATTTTTGCCCGTTTTGTGAATGTCAGTCAGCCGATGTTTTATTCATGTTTTCAGCAATTAAATTTCAATTATTATCACTTTTGACAATTTAATTAATTAAGCGATTGGTTATGAATATTCTTATTTTTCCGATATTAAATCGCTCATTTTTACATATCGCTACCCTAATTTGTAAATTTGCTAACTCCTTAAATACAAACTTTACATGGTGGCAATAAAACTGCATAACTATTCTAAATTAAATCTTATTAGTATTTTTTTTTGTACTTAAATATCAAGACGACCAAGAGATACACTCCGAGTAAAAAAAGGTTAAATATCATTAATGCATCATTATTTTATGGATAATTATTGGAGTTAGCAATTTCGCGATGGTGAATATTTAAAAAATATTGTAGGAGTTAGCAAAATTGCATCTTAATGTGAATTTTTACTGTGGAGGTCTCCTAATATTGAAAAACAAATAACTTGAAGTATTTTATTTGGATATAAATAATGCAAGAGTGATGATAAAATACACAAATCAAACAATATAAAACAAGTTATAAAAATATAAATTATAAAAACAAAGGTTATGTGTGCACAATTTTGTTTTATAATATAATGTTGAAACATTATATTTTGGGGCCAGGACAGCTTATTATTATAGATCCATGGTGAACACATAATTTTGTTCTTCTTTGTCTGTGTTTTTTTTTCATTTCTGGCTTCTTTCTTCCGTTAGTGTACTTCGTACTCAGTGGCGGAAAAATGATTTTGTTCATAACTAGTACATTTGTCACATGCATATTTTTTAGGTTGGAAACCCCCTAAATTAGCCCTTTCAAAATGTTTGTGAAATGAAGTAGACGAGAGAGATGTTGTAATATCTCTTGTTGTGCACCATTCGGTTTTATAAAAATTATAAAGTTCTGATTTGGACCTCCATTTGGGCAACAAGTAATTTTTGGAAGTTCTTTTGGAAGGAATCCATTTTTGGCAACTCATTAAAAAAGTTTCTAAGATTTTCATAAGCTTCCACAAATCGATTCTTGTTGCATTTTTTAACAATAATTGCCATTTGTAATTCTAAACTACCGCTTTTGTTCTTCCAGTTTAATACTGTCATCCTATTTAAATCTAATGTATGCAAAAACATCGTTTTGCATATCCGTATGTCAGAATCATTCTTTCTTGGAAAATATGTTGTAGACGACACTTGACTGGATTTTTCCGGATCTGTGTCGTCTATTTTTTTACCAGTAAAACTTTCATTAGCCCATCTACATAAATTCGTTGTTCTTTCCAATTCAAGTTCCGAAATTGGTTAAAAATGTTCATTCTGTCCTTATCCGATATAGAATAACACTTCAAGACACCTTTTTCAGAAACATGACATTTACGCCTTTTTTAAAGTTTTTTTATCATTCTTCGGTATTTCATTATTCCATGATCCATTGTTTTTCTTTTTTCTGCCTAAATATATTTTTCCTTTCTCTCTGTTTGCCTTATTCTTAGTAGAGAACCAAGAAGAACTATCTACGTCACACCTTTTCTTTCTTACTTTTTTAGTAGGTTGAAGTGGTCCATTATAATAATTTGAATCTGAATTATCTGAATACGGCACTAATGAAATTTTGACTCCTTGGCTTTCATCATCACTTATAATGTCATCAATGGTGTTAAATACCATCTCGGATTGTTTTATCAGTTCAATCGAATTTTGTACAATATCCGTATTATCAGCACTTTCCATAATTATAATATTGTTGTAAACCGTGTCAGGTTGTGTTTCTATAATTCCTTTTGATAAATCTTCTGAGTGGTATCCGTATTTACATAATATTATGTGATTTCTGCATTATCACTATCAACGACTTAAATTGGCAATCCATGAATAAATTTGGACTTTCTTGAAAACCATCACTCATACGATTTTTTTCATCACTTTTACGATTTTCTTGATTACTCCTACAATTTTCTGTCACTAATCCAACCATAATTTTTCCTCCGATATTCATCTATAAAAATAGACCATACTTATAAAGTATTTTAATGGTTCAAATATTTATATTAATTTAAATAAACACAATTTTGTTTAAGCCCACCCAGTAATAATTAAAATGCAAAGTTGATGTCATAATGCAACACGATGTTTTACATGTGTTGAAAAATTGTTAACTCCCTTAGTTGAATAAAATGAGATATTGAGTCATAAGTAAGGGGAAAAAACTTCAAATTATCTTAACAAAATAGTGCTTATACTTATATTCATAGGAAATAATGCTTTTTTTTTTCAAAATAGTGTAACCGAACTCACCTTTTAAATTAAATGTTTTGACCGCTACCACAATGCTACTTGATTCTAATGGATTCACATACAATATGGTGGAGTTACACATTTTGCAGTGTTGGAATTGGTAGCATTGGAGTTATCAATTTTTCTTGAGGCGTTTTTTAAGGCACTTTCAATAATTGTAGACATGTCAAATTTTTATAGCATGTGTATTTGAATGTCGAGAACAAAATGCAATTGTTAAGTCATTTTTCGACAAAAGTGGAGTTAGCAATTTACAAATTAGGGTAGCGATATGTATTGAATACACATAACCGGAATGGGTGGACTTTTTTAGCACAGAAAGGTTAAGAAGCATTGATATTCAGAGTGATGTCAGGGAAAATTTTAATCTGAACTCTTTTTAAATAACACGTGACTTAATAATTATATCAGCACCCTTATTCTATTTTATTATTATTACAACACCATTGTCGAATACAATACAGCCTTAAGCTACCTCTCCTGTCGAGTTGATATTTTGGAGATACTAATGTTTTCCTCTGATATACGAGGATGGTCCCAGAAGTACCCGACCTGACGTATAGATGACGGTTGTTGCTTTAAAAAATTACTATGGTAGAAAGTACTAAACTTATAAAGCTTAAGTTTAAAGTTTTAAGACGCTACATTGTTTAGTATTTGTTTGGCAGCCATCAATAGTGAACGCTCTCAGTGAATTTGTAAACATGGAAAAAATTGGTCATCGTTATGTGATACAATACTTTCATTTGAAAGGTCTAAGTCCAACCAATATCAAAGCCGAGCTAGATTCTACTCTGGGGGAGTCTGCTCCTTCGTTTGCAACAGTAAAATATTGGGTGGTAGAGTTTAAACGAGGCCGTACGAGCTGCCAAGATGAACATCGCAGTGGTCGACCAAATGAGGTGACCACGCCAGAAATGGTAAAGAAAATCCACAAAATGGTATTGGATGACCGTTGATTGAAAGTGCGCGAGCTAGCAGACATGGTAGGCATTTCAAAAAGTGCTGTACATCGCATATTGACTGAAAATTTGGACATGAGAAAGCTGTGCGCAAGATGGGTGCCGCGTTTGCTCACAATGGAACAAAAACAGCTTAGTGAGGATGTTTCAATCGAGTGTTTGGTGATGTTTCACAGCAATAATGCCGAGTTTTTGCGCCGATTCATAACCATGGATGAAACATGGGTCCATCACTTCACACCTGAGACAAAGGCATATTCAAAACAATGAACTGAAAGGGGAGAATCGGCTCCAAAAAAGGCGAAGACAGTTCCATCTGCAGGCAAGGTCATGGCGTCAGTTTTTTTGGGATGCGCGTGGGATAATTTTCATTGATTATCTTCAAAAAGGAAAAACAATCAACGGCGAATATTATGCGAACTTATTGCAGACTTTGAGTGATGAAATAAAAAAAAAACGGCCGCATTTGGCGAAAACGAAAGTGTTGTTTCATCAAGACAATGCACCAGTTCACACATCCGTTATCGCGGTGGCCAAAATCAATGAATTAAAGTTCGAATTGCTTCCTCACGCACTCTATTCGCCAGATTTAGCCCCCTCGGATTATTTTCTTTTTCCAAACTTGAAAAAATGGCTCGGTGGTAAAAGATTTGCCAACAATGAAGAGGTGGAATCTGCGGTTGATGGTTATTTTGAGGCGCTCGACGGTTCTCACTATAAACAGGGTATCGAAGCTATTGATCATCGCTGGGAAAAGTGTGTCGAGCTGAAAGGAGACTATGTTGAGAACTAAAAATATTTTTTCCCAAATTTTTTGTGTTTTCTTTGTTAGGTCGGGTACTTTTGGGACTACCCTCGTACAAATATATATTGATACATGGATAACCACATAATTAATAGTTTTATAAGGTTTTCCTTGAAAATTCGATACCATCCACCGTTCCATGGGTGAAGCTGTACATGACTCGCTAACTTAACTGTGTTATGTGAGGGTTACCATATAAAAAGGAAAGAATGAGATAATTATTAATTAATATAAAAAAAAAAACAAAGATTAGTGTATCACAATAATTTATTTTATACAAGTGTGTTACAAAACAAATCTGAACCTCTCTAAGAACAAATCAAAATATTCGTATAAAAAAAATACACATAATATCCTGTTTTCCAAAAATTGTTTCTTCTTTTGAATGGAATCATTTTCTTATGGGTTTACGATTTTTTATTTATTTTGATTGCAATCAAAATTCCAACTTAAGTATTTTAATTAGTATTTTTATTACTTAACTTAAAATATGCTAAAGTAGGTAAAATTAAATAAAGTAAATTAAATAAATATGTAAAGAGAAATATTGTACAAATTATAACTATTTTTTTTTTACAAAGTATATGTATATAAGTAAAACAAACAAGTAGTAAAGTGATAAAAATTTCAAAATTTGACATTCAAAACTACAAAAGCTGCCATCACTGTAGCCAAAATATTTCAATTTAAAACCAAATATTTTTTTTTAAATTAAAAGCAACGAGCAACATGGAATAGAAATAATATATTTTCTTTGTGTTAGAATTCAATAGAAGTGTTTTTCGTTTTCTCATAATTGCATGGATTTGAAAAAAAAATAGGATTCTTATTTTTTCTTCACTAAGAATTTACTCAAAAATAAGATGTTTACACATTCAATGCTGAAAATGGCCAGGGTACCCAAAAAACCCCATCGCTGTTCTATTCCTAATTTCTTTAGATGAATTAAAAAATTAAAGGTATGGTCTAATAGCGCTAATAGGGTTTGTAAGAGTATATATGACCTTGAATTATACCCGCTCTCACCTTTTTACTATTTTTTTAATGTTTTTTTAACATTCATATATAAAATATTGCATATTTCTCTTAACGTAAATTACTATTAATTTGGTAAAGAAATTGGTGATTGCCAGGTTAAAAAAAAAAACAAAAATATTTATCATGAAAATAAGGAAAGATTTTTTTGTGATCACTAAATTAAGAATACATATATTCGTAAATGGCATAGTGTAATGAAATAACAACATTTTGAAACACTCCACAATATATATATATATATATATATATATATATATATATATATATATATATATATATATATATATATATATATATATATATATATATATATATATATATATATATATATATATATATACAGCTATGCACAAGCAAAAGAGAACATTAATAATTAAAACTGTTTTCATATCGACAGTTAAAGACATTATTTAATTTAACCGAATGAAAGATTTTTTTCTGAAAATAAAACAGCCAAATGCCGATATAAAAGCAGCAAGTATGGATAGCTCAAATTTTTTATGATATTATTATTGTTTTTCAGATCAAATAATTTTTGTATATTAGATAAAAATCTGAAAAGTAAATAATACTACTTCATTACTGAATTGCAAAACCACATTTTTTATCCCATTTTTTTTTTTAAGAGAAGCTATTGCCAATATTATATTTTTGATAAATTTACCTTATATGTCTGCTCTCAGAGCTAGAGAAATGTATGAAACGGAATATTCAAAA
The DNA here is from genome assembly GCA_949825065.1 of Odontocerum albicorne. Classification (NCBI taxonomy): domain Eukaryota; kingdom Metazoa; phylum Arthropoda; class Insecta; order Trichoptera; family Odontoceridae; genus Odontocerum; species Odontocerum albicorne. The sequence continues at coordinate 5,175,146 of OX463840.1, read as the reverse complement.
TATATGGAAATTATGATACTCAGAAGTTAATTAATATGACTGGATATGCTCTTGATTGATGGGATGTTTTTACTTAACATGTTCAGTGCTGAAAACACCTTTAGGCGTTTATATAAACTTTTGCTAGGTGCTAAAAATGCCTTTTGTCATTTTATTACCAATTTCTTTGATGAATTAAAAAAGCAAGTTAGTCCAGAGGGTGGTCTTACGGTACTGATAGGGTTTGTAAGGGTTATATGGCAATGATTTATACTTGAATTTTTTTAACAGCACAGCACAATTATAAAAAAAAAATTGTTCAGAAGTCAATGTGTCAAGGAAGCAAATTTAATAAAAACAATTGAGTTAAAGTATCACGAAAAAATACAAAATTGTGTACGAATTTTTGAATAAAAACATTTTACGAATCACGCCAGATTTCCAAGTAATTTTTTTTTTTAAATTAGATGTATGCTATATTTAAATTTTCTTTTATTGTCTTTGAAATATATAAATAATGTTTATGCTCGAACAGTATTAACCCTTTTAATCCCATCATAGTTTGCATAAAATGTGCGAGAAATCTCAAGCATTTTTAGGCAAAAAAAACAGTAGTTTATATTTTATTTTTTATCTCAGTTAAGATTAAGTTTTAAAACCTAATTTTTTGTGGAGTGTAAAAAATAATAAGTAATTTTCATATTTCATTAAAAAAATATTTTTATTATTTTTTATTCAACATAAAATCTTGTATGAAAACTTTGAGGCTGATGATTGGCCCCGTGGGATTTTTCGCATACACCAATTGGGGCCGATAATCTGCCCCGTGGGATTAAAAGCATTTCAATATAATTTTTTATATTTTGTATTTTTCAGTCTATTTTCCTATATATGCAAGGCTTTAATTTTATATTTAAAAAAACCACATGAAAGTACACAGATCAAGAGAATCGATAATGTTTTATACAGAAACAAAATCATAAAAAATAGAGCCACCATAAAAAAAAACCTAAAAAAATCGATATATACAAATTTAATAATAAATTAAACTATCAAAATCTATACTTAAACCATCAATAACACACATTTAGATAAAAGTAAAAGGAATATTGCGTAATGAATATCAATCTTATTTTTATCTAAGGCATATTAATTAAGTAAAAATTATCTAAACTAAAGTTAAATTTAAAAACATTGTTGTCGACTTTCAAGTTAAAAGTACAAAATTAATAATTCAAAGAAAGGTTACAAAAATCAAATGTGATGATGGGCTGGTTTTACAAATCACATTGCATTCTCAGTATTCCTCGCCTTTTTGAAGGTGAAAATTGAACTATTTTCTAAACGAATAAAATATTGTAACAAACATACTGCAGACAAATATCGGAGATATCGGATAAATCCTTGGAACTGTGTATATCGTCTTAATATTTCGACAGGAACAATTATATATAACAATAAATGCCAATTTAAAAAAAAAAATACTTTCCTTATATTTAATATATAATAAATTTATTTTTTATTCAAAACGCGACAATTCCAAAACTGCAAACTCCATATTCGTCATTTTGTGAAGTATTTTAAATAAAGAAAAAGTGGTGTTTTCTTGCATACGATATTAAATCATATAATAATAACACGTATCGTGAATTAAATGGTGAAAAAAGAAAATAAGCCGGAAGAAATAATGCGGATATAATAAAATTACTAATTATTAATAAGCTCTCTTTGATCCAGCAAAAGGAGCATTGACAATTTTCTGGGATAACTTGTTTTTTGTATTTTCTGCCACTTTGCCTACTCTATAGGTACAATTCAAGACCCCTAAATTTACGATCCATAATATAAAATATTTATTTTCAAATAGGCCTCCATCCTCCTTTCATTTTTCTAGTAGATTTTTTTTTAATAATGCTGTTTCCATTTATTACTTTAACAAAAACAAGTGGTAATACTAAATTCCAAAATTAATATTAAATTTGGAATCGGGTCTTTAAAATTGAGCGGTTTTTTAATTCTTGAATAAAACACACAATTTGCTTTGATTTCAAAACCCTTTTCAATGGTCATTGAAGTATAATGTATGACATTTAAACACAAAAAACAATATCTGCCAAATGTCCACCTCTTGCAGCTCCACAGATGTCCACTCTTTTGTCAAAATTTTCGATGACATTTTGGCATAATTGCGATTCTAACTCACCAATATCGCGAATAATTTCGTCCTTCAGCTCAGGAATAGATCGGGGATCATTTTTATAGACCTGGATTTTCACGTAACCCCAGAGAAAATAGTCCAACGGTGTCAGATCACATGATCTTGGTGGCCAATTAACATCACCGTTTCTGGAGATTACAATACGTAAAATAATTCAACAATTTGAACGCGTTGTTGTATTATATACGTCTCCATTTTTATAAATGTCATACATTACACTTCTCAAATGTCACAAGACCCAGGCAAGTTCGTGACGCCATCTGTGTTTTATCCAAGAATTAAAAAAAAACACTCAATTGAGCTATTTGCCACGATGCCTAGTTTTTTTTCTTTCAATACCCATTGGTCCTCTGATTTCATTTCATATTTTTCTTAAATATAATAAGGACAAATGGAATAAAGCATGTTTCGTTCTACAGTTATTGTTTATTCAAACGTAAAATTGTAATAAATAAATATTTCAATAGTTATTATATTATAATTCTGAATCATGTAGAATACAAATATTCAGCAGGCACATCGGCAGTAATACGATATAGATCACATTATGCATTAAATAAATATAACACATTGTGCGTAGTGCGCTTGTAGAACACATTTTGAGAGTAAGGCATGTGAAAATTACAGAACCCTGGACAATCCAAATCGTTTACCTACATTTACATAGACATATATACACATATCTCGACTTAACTTCTATCGGGGAATGGACTCATTGAATACTTCATAACACATTCATAAATAACCCACGCATTTATTCACTCGATATAGCAAGTACGTTTCATACACATTCTTTTTATCACCCATGCATTACTGGATTACGAAATCCTAACCCTTAACTGTACCAGAGATATGGGACAAGTTGGTTGTAATTATAGATAATTTTCTATCTAATCGCTAATGTCTGTCAGTTGGCACTGTAATAAGGCATTTCTCATAGAGTGAGAATATGATTCTTCACCTTCTTCAATCACTGGTATTTGTACATCTACATAAGCACCACATCTAATTGTCATATTTTAAAATACACACATATTTATACCAAACACAGTGATTTATCTGCACTCTGTTTCAATCTCCACAATATTACAAATCATCTAATCAGTTGGATTTTCCAACGGGAATGATGAAACTATCGAGTAATATTTGAAGACTGGAAGAGACAATCAAGATAACCTGTAAAATGGCACTGAATGACAATAGTCTTTATTTTAAACAATCAAGTTAAAACACAATGGATCATGGAAAGTCGGTCAATAAGAATCAAGGAATCCAGCCTCTCTTCGAATGACAACTAGCGGTGAATGATTAACGAGAAAGGAAATAATATTACACAAAATAACTGTATGTTAACAGAGGATGGCTCTTTCCACGTGGTTGATGGGTGCAGCTGTGTGCTTGGGGTGTGCCGACACCATGTTACAGCATTGTACGTCATTCTGGGTACAATCTCCGTAAGGAGCTTCTGTTGATAATTTTTTTATTTCTCCATTATAATTGATGCACGTCTTACAACTACTGCTTTTTCCATTTTGAACACAAAGTGGATTGTTTTCTTTGGTGTGATTTTTTCCATTGGTAGCTGTTGCTTCATATGTTTTGCACACTTCGATAACAACTTTGCCGTTTGTGAAGACTCCGTTGGATTCACATTTTTCACGTACTGTAGAATTAATAATTTTTTCTGAACAAAATTTGGGCGGGTCTGTTTGGAATTTCTTGCATAAATTTAGAACGGATGTTGGAGAATCTGGATGGGATTTTCGACTAACTTTAGGCGTTGAGGGTGCATCAGGAAAGGGCGGCGCAGATTCTCTTTGGTGGGAGTGCTTCAAGGGAGGCAGAAGTGTGTTACTTTTCTCTACTTCGCATTCTGACTTTCCATTTTCTGATATGATGACCCGAAGTTGCCCATTAATTTCTTCTGTTGAGGTTATGAGAAGAGCTTCCAGACTAGGAGATCTGATGATATCATCTCTCAACCAGGAGTGTTCCAAACATTGTTTTACTGTCATGCGGCCTCTGAAAAAACAAAAAAAATATTATACATTATAGAATCACTCCCCAATTTAAAAGCAAATAGAACACTGCTGACAGCATTTCAGAAATATGCTAGTATATATAGTTAAAGGTAATGTGTTTTTATAGTTAAATTAAGTCTAAAAAATATTCCATGTAAGGTTGTACTAACAGATACCTCAAATAAAAGCCTAGATACTTCAAAAAGGGTGGGTTAAATATTTTACCATATACATATTCATGTTCAAAATGAGAATGCGTAAAAGAAAAACTAAAAAAAAAAAATGAAAGGAGACATTCTGTAGTTGGAGAAATTTTGACATAAGGAAAGTTAAATTATAACAAATAAACAAGTATTGTATTGTATTACCCTTTTGCTGTATACAGTAAAACCTGGTGGGCTTATTGCTATAAGACAATCTCTTACAAACAACCAGAAAGATGTTAAAGAGGCCGTAAGCGAAATCCAGACTGGAATCTTTTTTTAAATAAATCTCAGTTCCAGCGAGATTCAAACCCACAACCTTCGGGTCGGGAGACAGGCATCTTACCAACTTGGCCATGGAGGTCGTCTGACAAGTATGTATGACAGAATGTGAGGATGCAGAAACAGCTGAAGCTATGTAAAATAGTATGTACATAAAATCAAATAGAAAATGAATGTATTTAAATGTACTCACTTTGGATTTACTACTAGCGCTGCTCTGATGAAATCGAAAGCTAGGCTGGAAACATCGGTGAAGATTTCTGGAGGGAAGGTAAGATCACACTGGGAGATGCTTAGGAAGGTCTCCTGCTTGTTGTTGCCCGTAAAGGGGCTGTAGCCACTGAGAAGCACGTAAGCTAAAACCCCCACTGACCAGATGTCTGTGAACAGTGAGATGGGCTCGTATGACAGCACTTCTGGAGCTGAAAAAAATATTAAAATTTTGATTATAATTAAAATAACTTTAGAATTAAATTTCAAATTGAATAGCTATACTAGATTTTCAGATGTTTCATTCATCTTTTAGACATGATTTGATTCCATAAAAGGAAAAAATAAGTAAAATAAAAAACTTATTTTATTTAGTATTTTCGAAGATTCAAGAAATGATTTGATTCATTCACACCATTCAAATGGAAACTGTTAAAAACATGGAGACCTGCTGAGAACAAAAAAGATCAAATAAAAACTTGTAAAAGTTCATCGCGATCAAATAATGTTTTGGTTTTACAAGTAGACAATTTGTGGAGGCGAAATAATAAAAAATATTTTAGCATTCTAAATCACTTTGCTTTTTGATCATCTTCTCAATTCAGAGGACCACGATGTCCAATACCGCTACGGACTGCTTTTACCATAATCGTTCTTTAGATTTATCAGTTTTAAAAATGACTTCTTAAAGATTTCTCTAGTCATTATGTAGTAACTCTAGTTACTACATAATGACTTGAGAATAAATTAAAAAGTAATATTGTTATCATATTCACATAAGGAACTATCTGCTTAACCTAGGACAGTGATGGGTAACCTTTTTAGCTCGGCGTGTCAAAATTCAGAAAAAACCTGGCTTGACCCGGGTGCCGTGTCACATCAAGGGATATTAATATTTTTTGCAGCCCACTAGGGCTGAATAGTTTAATAATAATAGTTCAAAAACAAAAATCTTTCATTTACTAAAATGAAAGAGTTTTGTTGAACTATTTATTTATTATTATTAAAAAGCGAAAACAAATAATTATTTACATTAGTGACTTTTTTGTTGCTGAATTGCCTTTGCTAAATCTTCAATTGAAGGTTGGTATTTCATACATTTTAAACACAAGCAAGCGTTACAAACTTCATCAGTCAGTCGGTTTCTTTTATTTGTTTTAATATTATTCAACGCAACGAGAAAAAGGTCTCGCAAAAGTACGTTGAGAAAAAAATTGTGAGTAAAGACATCGCTAGATTTTTCAGAGTGCCAAAAGTGTTCGGTAATTGGTTCCAAGCATTCAAAATATCTTGTTCGTAGTGGCACTCTTCTTCATTCTCCAAACGATTTCTTTCTAGATTCATAATTTTGGACTTCCGAGTCGATGAACTCTTGAACCCAGATGCTGTCTTGAAATTTTGCAAGTTGCAACTCCACATCATCACATTGCATCCATTCGAAACCATTTAATTTCAAAGTACTGTAGAAACTACATCTGGTTATTTAATTATTTTAATTGTTTGTCGCGCTTGAGCGCATCGCTCGTTCTTGGGCAAAGATCGTCCATAAACGATGCGTGTCACCCAAAATGTCTTGGCGTGTCACCTCTGACACGCGTGTCATAGGTTACCCATCACTGGTCTAGGATAATCCTACTGATGCAAGATTTTTTTCAAATATATTTAAATAACAAAGTATCATAATTACGATTCACAGGGCAGTGCGGCCTCTTATGACCACCATGGTTGCTGACTTATAAAAAACAAATATTCTGTATTACTTACCAACATAGTCAGGGGTCCCCAATATCTCTCTAACCTCGACGCCGGGTTCGATAAGTCGAGAAATGCCAAAGTCGCACAGCAACACCTCTCCGCGGGGGAAGTCCTCGGTGAGCAGTAGATTTTGCGGCTTGATGTCCAGGTGCGCCACATTGCGGGAGTGCAGGTACTCCAGCCCTTCCAAGATCTGTCTCATGGCTACGCGCGCGTGCGGTTCCGGCAGCCGCTCCTCGTCGTCCAGTACTCTCTGCAGCTCGCCACCAGCGGCGCTGTAATATAAATCGAATCCTTTAGCAAAATTGCACACTTTGAGATGCATTTTCACTGGGTGAGTAAGAGAAATCTCTAAATAAACTGTTGGTTTGCAAAATGAACAGTATATGTAAGTGAAAATGTTTCAGATTTTGTTCCATTATTACATGCATATATCTTTTTTTTCCTCTTCTTTTAGGCCTGTTATGGTCCTGTATCATCATTTCCCTCTTGTGACGTCGACTGCTAGCTGTCTTTCCATCTTTTGGGAGGTCATCCTGGAGGTCTGCTTGCTTGGGGGATACTGTCCCTGGTCATTCTTACGCCTCTTGGTTTTGCCAGCGAGTACCTTCATTTCGCTGGTTCGAAGGAGATTTTTGGTTCTGACAGTGTCGGCTCTGGACTCTGCTGTATGTCATTATGGGGTGGACACAGGTCTTGTATATCCTCACCTTGTTTTGGATGTTCATATACTTGTTTTTCCAGATAGTGTTCTTTAAACATCCGGAAACAGAAATGCATATAGTATATGATTTCACAATTTCCCTGTCGGAGTAGGCAGAGAGGATAGTGCCAAACTGTCCTCTTTCCGATGCGGTAAGAGAGATAAGGATGGGTGTACTCACAGTTCGAGGACGAGCACGACCTCGTGGCGCGCATCGAAAACCTCCACCAGCGAGACGAGACGCGGGTGGTGCGCGCAGAGCGTCAGCACGGCCACCTCGTGCTGGATCTCGCGCGCCGTGTCCTGCGCGCGCCGCCGCTTCCGGATGAACTTGGCCGCGTACTCCGCGCCGCTCGCCAGGTGCCGGATCTTGCGCACCGACGCGAACTTCCCTCTGAAACAATAAAAACACAACCGACCACGTTAATACTTTTTATTTATTTATTAACGGTAAATTACGCTTTACAACCATAATAATTAACATAAAACATTAGTGAGTACTTCATACACATACATACATATGTTACATGCCACCAGGGAATCTCCCTGTCGGGGTAGGCATAGGACAGAGCATCAGACTTTCCCATTTCAACACACGGCGTCTTCCACATCCATACACCTTCTTACACAACTTCTACGATTTATCTGACTTTCTACGTTTCCTTCCTTCAGAATATCCTCGGTCTAATAATTTCCTTGATCTTTCTCTCACACGCCTTCCACTCACATTTACACTGTATATCTGTTTTGTTAGTCCTTTTCATTCATTCGTTCCACATAGCCAAACCATCTCAGCGTGCTCTCATGTTCAACTTACTCAAAATAGTCTTAAGTTGACATTCATCCCTAATCACTTCATTCTGTTTTATGTACAAAATAAAATAGAATTAAAAAAAACTACTATCCAAGGTCAATAATACTCATAGATTTTATCAAATATGAGTATCAAATGTTCGTAACGTAAAAAAAAACCATTCCTTACAATAAACCCCGAACTCGAACATTTACCTTTAAAAAGTGGATAAAAAGAGGATGTCTGCGAAGTAAAAGTATGTCCGTTTTCTAGCTTTACAGTTGACATTTTACTATTGCGTTTCAAACATACAATAAATCAACAGAATGCCATCATAAATGTACGATCACCCGATAAGCCAGCGACCGCGACAGGAGAGATAACTGGTCCCAGCCGCGAAACGTCTCTCCCAAACATACAATAAAATCATCGAGGGCGGCTCGGAACGAATCTCCCGAACGGCGTGTAATGACAGAGCACTGCGGCGCCCGCCCTCCATTCCCGGTTTATTCCATGACTAACTCATGGAAGAATGGAACAAGTATCCACATAAAAACTAGAAGGAGGCGACAATATCGGAGAGCATCGCTATCACTTATACATTTGCTGAATAATTAAATACATGTTTAAAAAACAGTATAACATGCTCGTTTCATTCCAATGTTTAATCTATCTGACTGAGAATCGTGATAATCTGCAGCAGATAATCAGTCTGACTGGGAATCGTGATAATCTGCAGCGGATAATCTATCTGACTGAGAATCGTGATAATCTGCAGCAGATAATCTACCCGACTGAGAATCGTGATAATCTGCAGCGGATAATCTATCTGACTGGGAATCGTGATAATCTGCAGCAGATAATCTACCCGACTGAGAATTGTGATAATCTGCAGCAGATAATCTACCCGACTGAGAATCGTGATAATCTGCAGCAGATAATCTATCTGACTGAGAATCGTGATATTATGCAGCAGATAATCTATCTGACTGAGAATCGTGATAATATGCAGCAGATAATCTGTCCGACTGAGAATCGTGATAATATGCAGCAGATTATCTATCTGACTGAGAATCGTGATAATCTGCAGCAGATAATCTATCTGACTGAGAATCGTAATAATATGCAGCAGATTATCTATCTGACTGAGAATCGTGATAATCCGCAGCAGGTAATCCATCTGACTGAGAATCGTGATAATCTGCAGCAGATAATCTATCTGACTGAGAATCGTGGTAATCTGCAGCAGACAATCTATCTGACAGAATCGTGGTAATCTGCAGCACATAATCTATCTTAATTGTGCCCTGTTGACTCTGTCAACCTGCTCAATTTTTTCAATGTTAATTTCGGTTCCATGATAAAAAGATAACTTATATACAATAGCACAGTTTAGAGAGAGGACTCTCCCTAAAAGCGTTCTATCTCGGGATTTCAACTCACTTTATTGACAGATTAAAAATATTATAAAAAATGAGTGCAAGACTAAGAAGATGGTGGCTGCGGTCGTTAGGTTAGAAACTTCTCCGCGTCTACGCATATTTCGAAAAACATATTTGGTAAGAAACCCGCAGAAAACCTACCAACGTAAGAGACGAACAACAAAAAAAGTTAATAGTTTTTCCCATATATGTGACAGTAACACATTCGGCTTCAGGTGGAATGTAGTGGTTAGTATTATATATAATTATAAATTTTGATCAACTTCCCAAAAAGGGTTGTCTTCAAGCAATTCCTAGAGCTGCACACGCCACCCATATCTCACACTTAAGAGGTAAACAAAACAAACAATATTACTCAAGAAAACGAACGTTAAGCAAAATAAGTTTCGATGAAGTATCGATGATGCCAAATTCTTACATATTAGTGGCAACGGAAATAAATTGGACAGATTAGAGGCCCTAGAAATTTCTAAGTTAGTATACCGATCGGAGCATCTGTTGAACAGTTATTTCCCCAAAATTTCCCCGCTCTTGGCCGAAATTATCCCTAGCCTTCCTCACGCCCCCAGCCTCCAACCGTTGAAGTGTCTATATCGGTACCAGTTCGAACAGCATTTAGTCTTGTTTGCGCTCCCCTGTAGATGAGGTGAACGCCTTGAAACCGGTAGGGTTATACCATCACAAAAAAGTGGAATAAACAGTGTTTGTTAAAAATAAATTACAAAGTAACTGAAATACTTGACGTAAGAAAAGCTAACCTTTAACTTGTATATATTAATTTTTTTTAATTTATATTGTATGTAAAAAAATAAAGAAGTTCCCGGTGAACGGGTGAATTCGCCACCTACCTACCATGCAATAAGTTCCGCTCGAATCGAATTCCAAGAAGATGCGCGTCCAATTTACAAAATAACCGAGCCGACTCACCACACTTGAGGCTAGAACTCAAATGCTCGAAGCGCGGACCACCACTGCTTCAAGGATACCAGTTGCTAATCAAAATAAGAACACTTGCAGTCAACCTGTTGGCGTTGAAATTTTCTAAATTATAAAAATAACCAAAAGTTGGAAGCATTTTTATAATTTTATTATTTTCATTGTTAATATTAAATTTGCGTTAAGTTGTATATTAACCTTTTTACGGCGATGGCTCGAGTATCTTTCGTGTGTCGCACAGGCGGCGGTGTTTTACCTCAATAAATTTATATTGTATCTACATAAAAATATGACTCACCATTATCCCGAATCTGATTACTGTGGAACTGTGCGCCGATGCATTTTTTAGCTGACACTATACACACGTAATATTATCCAAATCAAAGCTATAAATAAAATGCGACAATATAAGAAGCAATAATCGAAGAAAACAATAATCCATAAACAATGAAAAAGGCAATTAATTCAATACGCAATACGCGTACTTACAAAAAAAATATCGACGCAAAATACGTCATATTGATCGGGAGCAATCGTCATTAGAAACATGACCTTCAACACACCCGAACGTGTGGCGCTAATATTTAAAATGCTTTAAATTTCGACGGCCTCGAATCGGTCTGTTTAAATCCTTCTTATGGATCAAGTACTTGAAGTTTTGATGATTTTAAAAGAGATGTCACTAGAGGACACGTTTTGTTTTATATTCAGGTTAAAAATTTTAAAGATTTAATTTTGACTGAGATATCGACACGCAAAGTTAGTGGCCACTTAAATGGCCGCTCGCCAGGACGGCACGTATTATGTATGGGCCAGTTAAGTGGTCCCCCGCCGTGAAAGAGTTAAGTTGAGTTGGAATGGCGAGGAGATCCTCGACTACGAGGTCCAGCAACGACGGCAATTTTTTTTTTTAAAGTCTGTCTGATTTTGTTAACCCTTATCATGGCATTGTAACACAGGTGTTACACTAATATAGTTTTTTTTTTTAATCCAGAAACTCTAACGTAATTTCAAATATGGCAACACAATCAAATACTATACATGCACTATTGTGTGCAGTGGTATCATCTGGTGATAAATATTGACAACACTACAAGCTTTCAAACGACATCGGGTCAACATGTCTGGACAGCGTGGGTGCGTTTTGAAAATTGGGTACATAATTTTTAAATATCTTATTAATCACTACATGTAGAGAAAAATTATTCAAAACATTTTAGTTGTTGATAATTCAGCTATGTAAATATTGTTCTTGTTTTAGATTATAGAATCATTTTATAGCGCTTTTTGTGTTTTATAAAAATTGATATTTTGGCAATGTAACGTGGGTGTTACATATAAAAAAACCTATAAGGAAAAGTTGTGATTTTTTTCCTCAATTTTCCTTCATAACTTACCATATAACAAGGAATCACAAAAAAAAACGTTAATATTTGGATAAATTGAACTTTGCCAAGATAAGGGTTAATGGGATTGTTCCAAATCAATCCATCAGGGCAGGGTATTATGATAAGACATTTTGTCGTTGCGGATCCTGTGATGTAGAATGCTCCGCCTCCTAGTGTCAGAGATATGGGTGGCACGTGCAGCTTTAGGAAGCACTTAAAGACGATCGTTTTTGGGGGTCTTATCAAAATTTATGAATGAGTTCCAATCCTGAGCTAGAGCGTCATAGAGAAGAGTTTACTCTCTAAACGGCGCTATATAAATTGTTCTTTGATTATTATTATTATGAATCGCTTACTTAGTTTGCATGTTAACCGTTAGGCTAAAGCCACACCAAAGTGCTTCGCTAGGTGCTACGTGACTAATAGACTAGGTGACTTCATGCTTGGCCACACCAAAGTGCTTCGCACAAATTCATTTGACATTTGGGAGCGGTTGAGTCAACAAACTATGCCATTCTCAAAACTAACCAATTTCATTACAACTTACCATCTTTATTTACTTCCTGTGCAACTTCATTCCAAAGTGATTTTATTACAGGTACATTTTTGTATAATTTTCTCGGTGGGTTACACAAAGGCTCCCTTTTATACACAGCTGTTATTAAAACTTCCGCCATCTTGTAAAATCCCTTGGTGACACAATAAAGTTAACCAACACGTCTGTTCGCTAGGAGACTCACTAGGTGACTAATCGTCATGTAGCGTGGCGCGAAGCGTGCAGTGTGGCCATTGCGATAGTATGCGGTGCGTTTGTTCGCTAGGATATATCGCCTAGCTCGCAGCGTAGCTCTAAGCACCAAGCGAGGCTCCTACCTGTGTGACCGAGGCCTTAGACCACGGCCGACGATAATTTTAGTTTCAGTACGAGTATATTTATGAATACAGCCTACAGTCAACGATACCAATGGGTTAAACAAATCTAACATCAAGTTTATCTATTTTTAAACGGCTGAATCATTCATCGGGATTTGTATAGAATTCCTATTCATTATGCTGCATCTAAGTACCGTATAAATTAGGGAAAAAATAAATAAAACCCAAGCTGGTATGTGGCCAGAGGAGGTGGATTGCAACACATGTAACGCTGGCGCCATTGGACGTGCAGCGAATAGACACGATCACTTGCATCCAATAAATAACGTCGGAGGAATCTCGGATCCATAACCGTATTGATCCGTGATCGTGGTGGCGCTTTGAGCTTGGCCGAAACTTGAGCTTTATTCGTTCACCGAGTGGAAAAAATCTTTTTCTACAGTTAAATTATTTCGATATGTTTTCTTTGTAAATATCTTGAGCGTTCTCTCTATACAATATGTTAGAATCAGTTATTTTCATTCGAATGTTAACAGAGTTTAAACGAAATTACATAAAAAAAAAATTTAATAAAAAAAAAACAATTTATATAGCACTGTTCATGGAGTAGAATTTCCTCAAGGGTGCTTCAACTCGGGATTCGAACCCACTTTTATTGATAGATTAACCTCTTCAGAGCTGAATTAATTCTAAGGTTTTAAAAAAAGATTTATGTTTTTGAGTTAATTATTTACACTAACAACATACGCCCGAAAAAGAAAGATTGAACATTCAAAGGAAAATAACATTTTTCGAATTTTAGCGTTAACAATGTGGAAATTCGTGTTTATTCAAATATAATTAATATTTGAAATACTGTTTAATTAAATTGAAAATATATTAGAAATGAGAACTCTACGTGCTATTGCTGGGAAGACTTTGCGTGATCGTGTAAGGAACACCACAATCTGAGAGGTCTATGAGGTCCAAGATGTGGTCAGATGGGGACGACAGCGTCGACGATACTGGTACAAACATGTACAGAGAATGAATTCCACAAGAACTCCATACATAGCTCTGCATGGGGTCCCGGATGGACGGCGTCCGCCAGGGAGACCCCCGAAACGATGGAGAGATAGCTGGAGCTCAGCATCACAGGACAATCCTGCAGTAACAGACTCTTGAGTCTATAGAAAGTTTAAGAAGAAGAAAATATATTATATATTTAAACTCAACAAGTTTCAAGTCATGTGTGACTCACCTTTAGGGGTATTCCGAACTATAAATTTTCAAGGGTATCTCCTTCAGGGGTATTCCGAACTATACATTTTCAGGGGTATCCCCTTCAGGGGTATTCCGAACTAATCCGAACTATACATTTTCAAATGAAGTACGATTAAATTGTTTTTGTTACATTTGATTCAATTGAAATATAATGATATTTTTTAGTGATTGATTTCAAATTTGCCAGGTTTCGCACTAAAATGTATCGATTTAACTGTATTAACAATCAGTCACTTACTATTTGTGTTAAGAATTTTTAATTGCAATAAAGAATTTATAGCCTATTTTATCACACGACTATTTTCTAGTTCCGACGTATCCTTTGGTATGGCATCTCACTAAATATTCAAGGCACATCCTGCGCTACAAAAGGATTGTATAAGAACATTCTCGGAACACGTAATGACAATACTTCTCGGTCCTCGATTCTTTTGAACCCTCGCGATCCTTACCATTGATCTCGTTATCCTGGTACAGGTGTTGGCAGTTTGTTGACACTCTCCACAGTTTATTACTCCCTGTCCATTGATATCGAACACACAGAGTATTGTTCAGAATTGTCTGATCCTTGGAATTAAAAAATACTTTGAACCGAGTTGTCAACTTGACGTTCAAGTGTTGGAATGTATCCTAAGGATAACCACACACATGTCTTCAAAGTTAATTATACTCGTATATATGTACACCGTTCAAATTTTATTTTGTATTAATATTGATTTAATATTAATATTGATTTAAACTCCATTTATTCATTTATTTTTTCAGGTCCTTTCTACATTACGGGTTTCCCAAATTCGTACAAGCACAAAACATAACAAATACAAAAAAAAACATGTATAAAACAGTTCATTATTTTAAGACTTATAAAGAATATTGTAAAATAGTCATTATTTATTTGTTATTTAAAAAAAAAAGTTTTTTTTGTTACACGCTTAATACTAATTAAACCGAAATAACACAGCCAGTTATTTTGTTCTTGTTTTACAGTTTTCAATTCAAATTATGAAGTCTAAATAGCTGCTCTAACCTGATCAAATATTAACTATAATTATACTCCGAGTATATTCTATAAGTCTGTAATTCTCGGCTGTGAGCGAAGTGCCATTATGTCGGCAACATTCCGCATTGAAATAATTAGCACCGGCAAGTGTCCATTGTCAATCTACAAGATGAAGTCCTCGTGGAACAAGCACCGCGGGCGTTTTCTCATCTCATGAAGAAGTGTCCGCCGATAAAACTTGGAACCACTTTGTAATCTGTGTCAGTTTTAAATACACAACGTCACATTATCTACAATTAAGCGCCCTGTTGATGGGAAAATGTTACGAAAATCTTCGAATAGTGGAAGCTAAAGAACAAAAATAAAAATCTGTCTTAAGCTACGTGGGGTTTTGCATATTCAACATGTATACACTTAGCTACTTCGTCGATTTTCTCTATTCGTACCTGGAAAGATCGACAATAAACTTTTCTTACACAAGCACTAAAAGGTCGACTAGATACTGTTATTTTATAATTGCCAAAAGATCGACAAGAAATTGTTTTCACAACATTGCTAAAAAAGATCGACTAGATACTGTTGTTACATAATTGCCAACAGATTAACAAGAAATCGTTCTTACAAAATTGCAAAACGATCGAGATGAGACTATTCTTAAATAACCGCTTAAAGATTGACAAGAAACTATTTTTGATTGACAGCTAAAAGATCAACAAAAAAAAACTGTTCTTACGTAATTCGCTAGAAGATCGACAATTCTTACACAATTGCTAAAAGATCGACATAAACCTATTCATAAATAACAGTTTAAATAAAGATCGACAAGAAAATTTTCTTACATGATTGCTAAAAAAATCTTTTCCTCGTATTTTGGCGGATTCTTGCCCTGGCGTTTTCGATCAGTTAATGAAGTAAGGTTTTAGTCATGAAATACCAAATAAGATCCTCGACTTTTTACTCTTATTATTCCAACCTCTTATACTGCGAAACAAGTTAAATAGGCATTTGATGATGATTTGTACGATTTTGTACTTGTTTGCGCATGAATGTACATTTTTTTTGTTTATGAGAGCAGAAAAGAAAAAAATGTTGCCATCTCAAATTAATACTACCCTTTTCATTCCCTTAACACGTACTGTAAAATAATTATCTTCTCGCAGATACCTTTAATATAATAATTCCCATGAGTGTGGTATTTCTTATAAAAAACATAAACCTATAGATTCCTGAAGTTAAAAAACAAACACATTTAATGGTCTGTTGTGTAAAAACAAATAATTAAACGTCCGATTTATATCTTAGGCGAAGGAATTTTCAATCTCTCGACGTTAGGTTAAGGCTAAGATAATCAACATTAACCCTATCAAAGCGTCTACTAATTATATGTTTATTTAAAACGCGAAATTCCATCGGTTTATTGCGTTGAGCAGGGCTCGCGCATGTGGAAACCTTCATCGAGCGTCTTCAATGCAAGTCCTTTACGCCTGTTTGTTTTTCTCTCGGTAAACTGCTCCAGTGAACTTCTTCTTAATTTATTGCACAGAAACATTCCTCGTCTTCAAGAAAATCATATTTTTTTTCAATAATATATGAAATACAGGCATAATTCAATAAGATTACGTGGTAAGGACGTATGGAAGTGAAACGTGGACGTGGAACAAGACTGAAAAGAGCCGAATCAATACAGTAGAAATGTAATTTATTTTTATCAAACACTGTTTATTCAACTTTTTTATAACGGTATAACCCTACCGGTTTCAAGGTGCACACCTCATATTCAGGGGAGCACAAACATGACTGTTATTTTATAATCGCCAATACAAAAAGTGCCAGAAGGGTTATACCGTTACAAAAAAGTGGAATAAACAGTGTTTGATAAAAATAAATAACAATGTCTTTAAGCCTCCACAACGTTAATGCCTTAACTATAAACAACAGTAGAAATGCGTGCACTTAGAAGAATACTTGGAGTGACAATGTATGACTGAATATGGAATGAAGTGATAAAGGATTAATGTGAACTTAAGGCTGATGGGTTGAATAAGATCAATCTGAGTTGGTTTAGGCACGTGCAACGAATGAATGTAAACTAACAAACAAATATATAGTGTAAATGACAGTGGAAGGCGGGGTAAAGGAAGACCAAGGAAAGTATGGCTGGATCAATGGTGTATGACATTCTGTAAAATTGAAATGTAAAAAGTCAGACATATTGTAGGTCTGTATGAGAAGGTGTATGCATGTAGATGTAGGAAAGGCGGAAGATGTCTATCGTTATAGGAAAATGTGGTCGCCCTCTTTCCTCTCCGCCTACTCCGACAGAAATACGGTGTGATGGTATGTATGTACGTATATGATAAGAAAATTTATGATTTTAATATAAACATCTAGACTTGTTTTCAAAGGAGTGCTGTTGTATGTAAAATTATTTTGTTCTTGGTTGATTCCTCATGACTGAGGGTCATGATCTCTCCAGTCCATCTGGCCACGATGATTCTCCTCCTCTCTCGTTATTTTAGACCTCTCGGAGTGCTGCCGTCGCAGAGGCCCTTGTTGCGTTTCAGACTTGGTCAGTCCATCGAATCGGTGATCTATCCACCTCTGCTTCGTCATCTCTTCGCACTACCCGTTAGCACGAATCTTTCCAAGTTCCCCTGTCTTCTGCGTCCTCTATGTCCGAAGAATAAGAGACAAAGCCTGTCCTTAATCTCAAGTTGTACGATGGATGCATTGGTACGTCGCGTTGTTCAAGGTATTCTCAACAAACATCTGCAGTATTACATCTAGAATTCACTTTTTCTATGTTTGCCCTCAGTGTCCTGGTCATCACTCCATATATTCGTATTAGGAAATGCATTAAGGCTATTGACACACACGTGTGGCATTATACATATTCTTTACTAAGTCATATAACTTATAAAGTAAAGGAGAATTTTCGACGAAGGATTGGAATAATAATTAATGATCGGTAAAAAGATCAACAACTTTTTTTATGTTTCTATTTCCCCAGTAAGATACAGGCAAAATCCTAGTTTTCTGGGTTCGTGAAAAATCACCGGCAACATATTCAAATCCGTATGAGTGTCCACTTAAAAATACTTGTTTTTTTCATATACGAGTATTATATTGTATACACATACTCGTACATTGTATTTTGTGATTTTTATGTAGTATTATTTAGCGAATGAGAAATGTTGCCTAGGCATAAAGTGAGCACTTAACTCAGCCTTCAAAGGTGGTCATAAGCCCACATAATACCAATTAAAATAGATACCGTCTCCTGTATATCCAAAACAGAGAACAATGTTACTAAAAAAGCCTTCCAGGCCAAAATAAATATTAAAAAATACTGTAAGGAAGCTGCTGATGGATCTTCAGGTAGATCTGAAGTCAGAATTCAACTATTAACATCTATTTACAGTCCGCGAAGTAACTGCCATCGCCGCAAACCGCAAAAATATTCATATATTGTATTATAGTATATATACTTGTGATGTAAAATAAATTATACTTTCACATGTATAAAAACTATTTCATAATGTTTGTTAATATTAAGTAATATTATACTTTACCAGAAACAAATTGAGAAACATTTTTGTATAAATTTGCGTAGTTCTCACAATAAACATAATAGTTGAATTCATAAATTATAAAATAATTGAGATAAGTGTATGGGAACTTCCTTTTACATTCCTTACGTAGAGGCTTTTAAAAGTGAGGCTTTCGCTCGCTATTATTATTTTTTTACTATCGCAGTTCAAAGGATGTCTACTTGTTCGACCGGAGTTTTGACTCAAGTTATGTTTTTTTTTGTCGTTAACCGACTCGCGGTAATTGTTTTCTAATTAAAACTGCCATTAAAATTTTTACACGATCACAATTCACAATAATTGCTAATCGTAATTAAACAACAATATAACTTGTTTGAAGAATAATAGTACAAAGTTATCATTTTTACGCAGCATCGAGGTTCTACGTTTGATGAGTTTCACTTTGGATGTTTGAAATCACGTCGGTGTCACCAATTATGCAGTATTTAGGAAATATATTTTAAAATTCTTTAAAAAAAAGGTTTATGGATTGAATCGTCATGTAAAATAGAATTTAATTCGAGCTTTCTAAAACATCATACCGTTGACATTAACATATTTGATTCACAGTTAAAAATACATTAGTTGCTAAATTCGGTTCCAACTACTCGACTGGAGAGTCAATTTAGATTTGTTTACTATTGCCCCAAACGTATGTTTACTGCCTCACATTTTGAAATAGCCAAACGCTTTCTTACACTATAATTATTATTCTTTATAGTTAACTTTTTATGACCATGAAAACACTTGTTTTCAGATCCCGTGTGCATTAGATACGCGACAACTTAAAAACTGGACTTGAAACACCTGCCAAAAGTCATTCGATTTTATTTGCTACGAAGAATCTTGAATGGGGTGCCAAAAATATAAAGCAAAATTCCAGAAAGAGGTATTTAAGCAGATGCGATGCGGCAGCCAGATTGCAGATGAAGATAAGAGGCAATTATTGCGGTCAGTTCTTCTTCACCTGCACGTTGCAGCCGGCCTAAAACACCAAACATTATCTGATTCATGGCTGATGCAAACTAGAATTGAGCGTTGAAATCTACGAGTTTGTTTACAACGGGTCGAGATAGATAGATATATTAGGACTTAAATAAACAGTTTGAAGGTCTCACATCTCATTTAGAACTTAAATTAGTAAATCGAATCAGGAACGTGTTAAATAATGATGACTTACTCTCATATTATAGGTACAATTTAAATGTGCCTTGACGATTGTATTACATTTTCACTGTATGCAAGTCTAGAGGACTTATGTAGTATTACATTTTCACTGTATGCAGTCAAGTCTAGCGGACTTAGTTAGATTTAACAATATCGTTAAAAAATAAACTGGGAAACTTTTATTTGACCACTATTAAGATTCGAATACCAATACCTAGGCCTAGGATTCTACTACAAAGCTTCGGGAGTTTTTGACTATTCCATCGATGATGATGATTACATGAGTAGAATTATACACAAAAAAGCGGGAAAAAACGTTTGTATATTGTATATAAAAAAATCCCACTCGTATATGGGAAGGCTTTACAAAAATAATTTTTAGATATCGATATTTTACCCAACTCGATTGATAGATATTAAAAGTCTTTGTACTCGTAGATATAAATAACTAAGCAAATTCACACAAGATCTTGTACTATTTTAGCTCTTTTTCCAAATCGATCCGATAGTGCGGGTATAATAGAGCTTTTGTCGTTGCTGGTCCTGTGGCATGGAATGTGCCGCCTTTTAGTGGTAGAGATGTGGGTGGTATGCGCAGCTTTAGGAAGCACTTGAAATACAACTTTTTTTTTAGGTCTTATCAAAATTTATGATTTTATATGAACACTACACATACACACTACACTGCACCTAAAGCCGAATGTGTCACATATCAAGAAGATCTACAAATATTTTTTCGCAGTTCGTCGTCCCTTAGTAATCGATGACATATAAGAATTTGTTCATATTTTTTTACGAGGTTACGCAAAATGCCGGGTCAAATGGTTGGAATATACTGTATATTGTATCCATTGACTTCACATACACACCATCACGCCATTTCCCTGCCGGGGTTGGCAGAGAGGACGGATCACCAGACTTTCATATCTCGACACATATCCTTCGCCTATACGGCATCCATAAATCTTCTTATATAATTCCTATGATTTATTTTACTTCACATATTTTCTTCCTTCAAAACATCATACACTTGATACAATACTCTCCTTGGTCTTTTCCACCACGCTTTCCACTTAATTTGCACTTCCACATAAAGGTTTGTTCAAACGTAATTAAAAATACGTAATATTCTTATACTTTTGTGAAAGTTTTATCATAACTTTAGTCGTAAAACGATAACTTCAGTGGATTTTAATTGCGTATTAAAACGATGAAAAAAATAATAATTTAGCCAAAAAAATCCTTGATATATCCGTTGGCCAGCCATTCTGATGTTGGTAAACAGATCGAATATTCGTTGGAAGCTCGTAAAAATATAATGAATTCTCAATACGTGGTACAAATGGGCATCTTAAGCGCGTTTAAAAGATCGTAAAAAATAAGGATGAGTATTCAGTACGAACAGTTATGTTCTGGGGGCCGTCTAATGGTTCGTGTCCTGGACATTTATGGTCTGGCCGTGCGTGATAAAGCGAACTTAAATGCCAGACAAAACTGTCAATAAAAAAGGTATCGTGTAAACATATGGCGAATTTCAATTCGAAAGCCGAAAACATTAAGCTGGTATGGGATAACTCTCGCATTTTAGCACCCATGCGATTCCTCTTACCAGCAATAAAATCTTGATTGAGATGAGCAAACTTGCGCTTCATTTTTGAGAGATAATATTTGCTATGTTTAAAGGAGTGTGATTTTCTTAACAGTCTACAGAATCACAAATAAAAAATAAAAAACTTTGTGAAATTCGATGAACTTGTTAACTTTTTAACATAGAATTTCGGAGAAATGGAAAGAATATGTAGTGGTAAGGATAAAATATTGAAATAATTCGGTCATGTTGTAAGAATAACGAAACATTCACAAAAGAAAATTTTGTCAATATATTTATACGATAAATTTGAGATGAACGAAGTAAACGTGAATCGATCAAATAAATCGGAAACTGAGATTAAAGGAAATGTTCGAAAAATAGAGGGTGTGCATAACAAAGTGACAAAAAGGATAGATGTATGATAGAAAAGGTTAAAGTGAAGATTTGTTAGCTGTCTCCCAAACATAATACGAGTATTGACATGGATCAAAGGTAAAGAACTTTATGATAAATTGTACAAACATACCATCACGCCATTTCCCTGTCGGGGCAGGCGGAGAGGAGAGGGTGCCAGACTTTCTTATCGCGACACATATCCTTCGTCTCTTCTGCATCCATACACCTTTCAAACAACTCACGACTTTTACATTTCCTTCTATCAAAATATTATACACTCGCTCCAAAAATAATAGTATAGGTCTTCCTATAACACGCCTTCCACACACGGTCGCACTGTATATATGTTTTGTTAGTCTTCATTCATTCGTTCAAACCACCTCATAGTACTCTTCTTGTTTCTTCTTAATATTAAGTTCACATTCAACGCTGATACCTTCATTCCGTATTCTGTCATATATTGTCACTCCGTGTATTCTTCTCGGTGCAAACATGTCTATAGAATGTAATCTACTATTTTCAGTATTTTTCCACATCCACGTTACAACTCACTACATCAAACTTGATACAAGAATACTGTTGTGGTCTCTTCTTAGCATAAATTGTGATTAAATTAAAACTAAAGCAAAGGATGAAATCAACAAGTGTTTTTCAAAATATGATGTAATTTAACTAAAATACTTACAATTCGTCAAAAATTCCAATCTCAATAATTTCCAACAGACGAACCGGATAGGGCATGGCTGACTGATTAATTTCGTGTTTATGAAAAGTGGCATCTGTTTTTTTTTTTGCATATCATTTGAGACAAACTAAAACCGTTTCTTTCGGACCCGAATTACGATTGAAAGATAGGGATGTGTATTTCTCTAGTCATTTCGGTAGTCGGAAGAACACCTGATATAACTGTTAGCGAAATGTACCATGTCTCCGTTAAAAGAGCACAAGTTGCAGAGTCACGCGACGGGATGGGCGATGGCATTAGTCTGCGCGGGGCCAACGACCGGCGCGTCGTACGGCGCCCAAACCAGCGCAGCGCCTAAACCCGGCGCCCAAACTCGGGCCCGTATTAATTATCATTACCGTATAATGGATCTAATTTCACACGCGCCGTGCCGGACACTCGGCCGTGTTCAGCAACAGCTGAGACTAACGCATTATCACGAATGCATCTGTGACAGGTCGATGCCAGCAATGTCTTCAGTTTCCAGAAAGTCTGGAATGTTTGATGGCCACTTTGTTATTCAACACGTAACTCATTTGACGCATTTTCTCTTCGAAATTATGTAAACGTGAATTTTTAAACTATGTATAGACAGAATTTCATGATTCAGTCAGCAGTTTTTTTTTATTCTCAATTGAGAACAATTGAGTGGGTCAGAACCAGACATGGCAATCCCACATTTATCTTGTTTTGAGATAGTTAACTTCAAAGTTGCAGATGATTATTGGTAATATACTCTGTAGGTTCAGAATTGAAGGATATATTTTCAGTGAGTTCAAAACAGCACTTGCTGGTCAATAGGCAGGATTTCCCATAGATGACTAATTGGCAGTAAACTATTGTTTAGTAGAAGACCATGCATACATCTAGCTCTCAGGCTTGCTGCACTGTTTTCATATGGTGAAAGTGTAGAAGGTTGTATTGCATTCTATAAAAAAACAACCGATAACTACACGCGCAGGTTCGATATTTTTCCGTAAACAATATCCGAGAGATCATCACATCCACACGCCCCATTGTCGGAGTAACGACATTCCTGTACAAACGCTGATCTGTGTACGCCAGTTAATTTTTCCGAGAAAGATGAAAAGGCGGCTGTGAAATTAAAAAGCTTTTAATCGAAATTAACGGTAATTACTGAGCGATTACAAATTATAATCGACATATTCCCTGCTGGCGTTGAATTCAGTTTATTGCCCAAGTTCAACACTTAGATAAGAATAATTACGATAAAAAGATAGAAAATATCTAACAATTCTTTAAAAATTACTTACTATCTACAGTAGACGTGGTATTAATACAGGTTGATTGGATATCAATTACTTACTATCTACTGTAGACGTGGTATTAATACAGGTTGATTGGATATAAATTACTTACTATTTACGGTAGACGTGGTATTAATACAGGTTGATTGGATATAAATGACTTACTATCTACGGTAGACGTGGTATCTGTATTAATACCACGTCTACGTCTAAAGAATTGTTAGAAAATATCTAACAATTCTTTAAAAATTACTTACTATCTACAGTAGACGTGGTATTAATACAGGTTGATTGGATATCAATTACTTACTATCTACTGTAGACGTGGTATTAATACAGGATGATTGGATATAAATGACTTACTATCTACGGTAGACGTGGTATTAATACAGGTTGATTGGATATAAATTACTTACTATCTACGGTAGACGTGGTATTAATACAGGTTGATTAGATACAAATTAGTTTTTTTATTAAATTAATTATACATCCCAATAAATTATCCAAAAAGGGTTTTGCGGATTGATTCCCATTGCTGCACATTTTTTTATGAAAGGCTCTCGCCAGGTATTTTTAACATTTTTTTGGTTGGTTGGCAGAGACTGCTACAAGTGAGAGAAGTACTTATGTGAAAGTTTGATGCCTCAACAATTTCGTTAGGGGCACAGTGTGACGTGAAATACGTTTAAAATATGATGAATTAATAACCATTACTATAAAACACTTTGTTTTATTACATACATAGATACCATAACGCTGTTTCCCTGATAGATTACGCAGAGAGGAGAGAACGTCAGCCTTTTTATCTCGACACACATATTTCGCTCTTCCACACCTATAAACCTTCGCATACAGCTCCTACGATTTTTCTTGCTTCGTATTTTTTGTTCTTTCAAAATATCATTAATTTGATCAAACCATACTTTCTTTGGCCTTCCTCTACGCCTTGCACACAAATTTGCATTGTGTATTTGTTTTGTGAGTATTTTTAATTCATTCGTTCTACGTGACCAAACCATCTGTATGCTTTTAAGATATTTATAAATAAAGTAGTGATGATATATTGTAAAAGTTGGTATATAACTAGTTATAAATTTTACACTGAACTTACATTGATAAAATCTAAATCAATGAAACGTGAAGCATAAATAACCTTCCCAAAGTAATTTTACTTTTAATGGTTATGACTATTCTCAAAACTCGAACATATTCAATTACAGTTTATTTACGAGTCCACGCATTCATATTTCTCGTTATTTTATAGGAAATATACAGTAAACAAAATAAATTATCGATTAAATGTGCGTATAAAAATGGATATAAAACGATCGCGTCGAAAGCGAAGCTTTTAAATTAACAAAAATTGCTTTTCGGTACGAACGGTAAAAACATTAATGAAATTTAAAAAAAAATACGGTTTCGAGAAAAATGTTAAGGTCGACACGTTAAGAAAATTGCGGGTGGCTTAATGAAAAAAAAACGAAGGTAAAAGAAGTAATAAATTTTAGAACAATAGACAATTACAAATGGAATTAACGTGACCCGAAAAGTTAACAATGACAATTGGAATCAAAGAGGATCCATATATTAGAAAAACAGACGGAACAATAAGGATGGGAAAATGTTCAAATGGTGTATCGGTCGTTACTTACAATTTATATCAAACAGATAATAAAAAAAAATAAGTAAAAGTCAAACGCCGGTAGTCGAACGGTCAGGTGGCTTGCTTTGAATTACGTTGTCTCAAAAATTCGATTCCCATCTTTCATATAATGAATTTATCGTTAAGCTGGCTAAACAAATGTTACGTGAACGTTAACGTTAACGAAATGACGCGAAAAAGGTTTATATTTAAATAAATTTGAGATTACCGAAAGACTTTCGACAACACGCAGAAAAATAATTCTAGCTTACTTTAGACATGTTGCTAGAAGGAACGATGCCACTTCCAATCAACCAGAACGGTGTTCAAGAGGCTTTAATTAAAAAACAGACTGTAATCCTTATAAAAAAAATCTGGGTTCCAGCAGGATCGAACCTACAATTCCCGAGTAAAAAGACTAACGTCTTACCGACTTGGCCACGGAGATCGTAATATGTAAACGGATATCATATATGACTTGACAGTAATCGATTTTGTCAAACGGAAATTCCCTAAAAAAAACCCTTAATATATTTACGTGCCAGAGGTTGATAATCATCATTGCTATTGTCTGCAGCTGCTCTGAACAATGTTTCCGTCCTACAGTTGAACCACTCTTAGGGTCTTCAGTCAGGAGTTTCTTTTTCCTACTCTCCGTTTTTTGTTGTTTCTTCCCCTACAATATGACTTGGATAATTTCATATTTGTTTCCTCTCACGAAATACCCAAAGAATTCCAGCCTTATCTTAATTCAATTTCGATTTTTATAACGTGCCTTGACTTTTATCAGTAAAACTTGTAACAACCAAGGTTCAAAGATAATCTTTTTTTATTCAGTTCCTCTCGAACAATACAATCTTTGTTATAGCGTTTAATCGTTTAAAATATCGTGTCTTTCTTTTGGCTGCTTCCTATTCTTTTTTTTTATTATCTAATCATAAAACTGGTGTTACAGAAATCAACAGCAAGATGGAGGAGAGGCGATTGAGATGGTATGGGCACGTTGGACGCAGATCACCCGATCACATTGTGAACCAGGCAATCTCCATGGATCTTCCTCGAATAACAATCAGAGGAAGACCAAAGAATTCATGAGTGGTGCAAAAAGATAACCTGATGCAGAGGTACGGCCTGGGGGACGTAGTCCGGTACAGAAAAGCATACAACCTGAGGACGAGGAGAGCTGACCCCAACAGTCTTCGCAGACAATGAGTTGGGATGGAGCTAAGGAGAAGTAAGTATAAAACTCTTTCTCGTTTTATTTGTTTGTTTAAGATTGAATTGATTTGCCACCATAATAAGTTTCCATTCTGTAATCAATATTTAGCCACTTTCGAGTACTTTAGTTCACACAAAGTATTTCTCTAGATTCATCGATAAAATCAAAACTGTTAATGCAACATTTTGAAGACTTAGAAGTGAAATTAAAGCGTTATTACTAGAGGCAATAGCCGTTCGCTTGGAACCGAGTGCCATCAAGTCGAAGTATTAATATTGTATAATCTCCGCTGCAAGATAGTGTAAGTGCGTCGTGATGTGAATTGTGGATGTTATCAACATATTTCGTGCCTCCATTTGCTAATACTCATGTTATTTCCACGAATACTTTATTGAGCGGATAAAGATCGTTATTTTCTTCCATTGGACTAATGTACATTGAGATACAATATATAATATTAAATTTACCACAAAGAACAACTATAAGATTAAAAATACATAATACATATTTGTGAACAAAAAGATTGAGAAACACTTGAAGACAAAAACGAAGATTTATAATAAAGAAATAACTACCCGATTAAATCGAGTTGTTTAGTTTCATATGTAGATAAGTCCAAAAAAAGATCGAATTATTGATTGAAACCTCGAAGGATTTTTCGAAATTGTTTTCAAAAGTATATATAACGTCATCCACTTTCAAATATATATAAGTTAGAAATTTTAAGTTTGATAACTCCTACTACCTGGAGCGAAACAAATGTTGACAACTCCAAATAAAAATTTAAAAGTAAAAAAGTTATTAATTTTTCAAATTAATTAATCAATAAATTAAAATTTCTATACAACGGATTTAGAAATAGTTATGAAATACATGTAACGTTGAATTTATTTGTTCTTCAAATATATAACAAACGAAATTATCAATCTTTTGAATTAAACGACATATTAAAAAGAAAAAAAAAACTACGCAAATTTGAACAAATTCTGAATCAATTTCTGTGGAAAACATCGCCCATTTTATTGTTTCACTACTGTAAATAGAGAAATCGCATATCTTTGACGTTTTTTTTGCTACGTTACACCTTATATCTTCCGTATATTATCTACCCAGCGTGCCTTATGTCAATTTATAGGTGTTTTAGTTCTCGGGTGCTACTGGAGTCTGTATGTCCAACGTTATGTAAACCATAAAATTATGTAATGTAGGAATCCACCGTTCAGGTTTTAGAACTTTCTAATATTAAATTAACCTGAGGAAATTATTAAATTGAAATATTTTGAATACTTGTATTCGACATACTCGTATAATAATAGAAACCATCTACATAACACAATATCTACATAAGACTAAACTAAATACATACAGTGCAGATGTGAGTGGAAGGCGTATGAGAAGAAGACAAGTACAGTACCCGGTGGTAAGTAATACACATCGGGCTTAAGAAAGAGACTGTCGGCCATAATCGGCTAACTTCGGCTTTGCAGAGTGTCGTCTCTGCCCCTAAAACGCTTGACAACGACTGATAAATCGCGACGGAACACGTGTATGAATGACAGAGACGATGCTCTACAAAGGCGAAGTTAGCCGATTATGGCCCACAGTCTCTTTCTTAAGCCCGATGTGTATTACTTACCGCCGGGTATGTAGAAAGTCAATTCAGAGAAGAAAAAGTAGAAAGTCAGAGAAATCGAAGGTGTATGGATGTGGAAGATACTAAGGATGTGTGTCAAGTAAGGAAAATATACCGTTCTGTCCTCTCTGTGTAACCCGACAGGGAAATGGTATGTATATATCTACATAATAACTACTGCGAGTATCAAACCATCTTTGTCGGTTTTGGAGATGGTTGGATTTGGAGATGTGGGTTTTTGAAATAATACTTGATTGTATTCTTCAAAGTATTTCACATTGTCTACCTGAGGTGCTTTCTGATCAGCTGCGAGTCAAACGCTTTCTTCGCAGAACTCTTAATTCGTGCTTCTCGATCTGGTGATTGTTCCACGCCAACAAAGGGCCCTAACATTTCACACGTCTTCGGCACATCGTTAGGGAGGTTCCGCAACTGCTCTTGACACTTGACACGACTCATCGGAATTGTCATAACATTAGTGACGAAGCGCATTTGTCCGTGACAGTGGTCTCAAACTTGATTTGCGTGAGGGGTCGGAATCGAAATAGTTGATGAGGAAAAAGTAACTACACAGAAAAAATAAATATGGATACAAAACGAAGAAACGAAAAAAAAAAACAAATACTAAAGAAATGAAAGAAAACAAAAAAATCCCTTTAAATGTGGAAGTAGAACTGACATCCCACATTTTCAATCCCGAAGCAGTAAGTAACACCTACAATCGTACTAAAAAAAACTGTGTTTTTATTAAAGTAAACCTACAATTTATCTGGGACAAACGTCGAGTGAATGAAAATTTCAAATATACTCGTATATTACCAGTGATTATATTTTTTTAAAGATTTCAGCATTATTTTGTGAACACTATTATTAAATTAAGTATTTTTTGTTCAAGTGCGCGTATATCCTTAAGTAAAACACTTTTGTAGTTGATGGATAAGATATATAGTAAATAAATATCACGCCATGTCCCTTTTGGAGTAGGCAGATAGGACATATCATCACGCCTTTCTATCCACGCAACATAAACCTCGTCATAAATATCATTCTCTTTTTAATACTTTATTTTCCTTAGTCAAATATCTTCTTCTTAGTCAAATACCTTCCTCAGTCAACCTCTCCCTCGTTCTTCACTCTTTTGAGATACAAATATTTGTATTGTCTTTTGTAACACATTCCCTAAGTGGTTACCGCGACATACGAGTATAATCCATAGAATGAAAGTGGTTACCGCGACATACGAGTATAATCCATAGAATGAAAGTGGTTACCGCGACATACGAGTATAATCCATAGAATGAAAGTGGTTACCGCGACATACGAGTATAATCCAAAGAATGGAAGTGGTTACCGCGACATACGAGTATAATCCAAATAAATTATTTACAAATATGACAACGAATCGAATTTTGCGGGCCCCTATTTGACACCGTTGACTTTGTATACTACGATAACGCACCGCACCGCGTGATAGCACCGAAGACGGGTTAACTCACACGCGGGTCGCGACCCATCGCAACAATGCGTGACATCTCGATAATTAAATGTCAAAATATGATCTGTAAATCGAATCGAGAATGCACCGAGCAAGTAATGAACGGTAAAATAAATGCACTAACAAAGACATGGCCAACATAAATTAAGTGTTCATCGGAATGTAAAAAATAACGTGTGTGCAATAATTCATATTTCCTCAACTTAAACCAAAACCATGCTGCGGAGATGAAATATGAAACCACCGGCCCATTACAGGACAATTATTGAGACAAGCTAA
The DNA here is from genome assembly GCA_949825065.1 of Odontocerum albicorne. Taxonomy (NCBI): domain Eukaryota; kingdom Metazoa; phylum Arthropoda; class Insecta; order Trichoptera; family Odontoceridae; genus Odontocerum; species Odontocerum albicorne. The sequence goes on along the minus strand of OX463840.1, from coordinate 5,145,076 downwards.
TCAAGGAAATACATTGACATGTGAATATTCGTAAGACGCCTGTCTTCTAGTCTGAGAAATAAAAATATTTTTTCCCAAATTATTTGTTTTCTTTGTTAGGTCGGGTACTTTTGGGACTACCCTCGTATATATATTTGTAGTTTGTTTATAGACAGGTTTAGTTAGCCACCTTGGATATCAAAATACCATACATATGTACGAAAACATCGTGAATTGATAGTAATAAAATACAAATTCTCAAATAATTGAAAGCTCAAAAGCTGTTTAGTGTGACGATGCTTTCTATACTGTTGATACGTTGAAATTATCGAGAATTTTCACATCACCTCTCCTGAATAATAATCATTTCCCAAGTGCGATGTATCTATTACCGATGGGAAGACATAAAGCTGTGTGCTATCAGTCTGCACCCAGGCTCCCATGGACCTTCTTCATAAACAGGAGATAAGAGGGCAATTTTGTTGCGTGTTCCCCGCACTGTCGATACTCAAATAATGGGGCTCGGATAATTATGCCTCGAGGCGACATGGTATGCAATAAAACGGCATGTTCCCTTCTACATAATAATAACACAGGAAAACTTAATGCACTTTTGAAGTTATTCTCTTCAAAAATGTGAAAAGACCGAAACAAGATATGTTTTTGGATGCATTGTTGAAGTTAATAGTCAACATTTAAAAAAATAACATAATCAGTATATTTAAAAAAAAAATACTGCGTTGGTTACCCATCTCGTTATAAATACACAGTCTCCAAATATTGCAAAAAGTGTATTGATGAACCGTCGCCGTTGCTGGACTTCGTAGTCGAAGATCCCCTTCTCATTTCAACGTTAATTCAGCTGGTAAGCAAGGCTGTGCCGTGGAGTTTTTTTCTCTTTTCCATTTTTCTCCTTTTTTAAGAAGTTGTTGCATTCTGCAAGACCAGTAAGTTACTGCGCAGCCATGCACCTCAAAGCACCTGAGCAAATCTATTTTACATACATAACACCACGCCGTGATCATTGCGCGGTAGGTAAACATAATAGATCTCCATAATGTTCTATCCAATCATACAACTATCGCCTCCTCAACATTCATACAACTTGTGATTCACAAGTTTCTATTATTGTATATTATACATACTTCTCATTTTCCCTTCTTCAAAAAAAAATCTGGTGCACTTGAAACGGTCTACCTGTTCCAAACACACCTGACGTGTATACTCGCTTAGCCATTCATTTTCTTCAAATGTCTTAACGTCTCTTCCTTCACCTTACTTAAAATATACATTTTATTTATGAATTAATTTACGATGTCTTTATTCTTCTTCCATACGTTTTTGTTTTCTATTTATTATTTAATCTAGATATGCGGGGGTGTGGGATGGAAGCCCCCCGACGCCCTTGCGGTCGGGCTCGCCCTACATTGGTGGGGTGTATTTCGGCCGGGGGAATGTTTGTGGGATGAGCCCGGACCTTTTAATGTCTTCTCTCTTGAATGTACTTTTTTTTTGTCATCTATTTATTTTCTGTGTTTTTTTATCTTCTTCTACGTGTTCAAGGGTGTGGGCTGAAAAACATCTGGTGTCCCCGTGGCTGGGCTCGCCTTATATTAGTGGGGTGTATCTTGGCCGGGGGGGTGTTATTAGATGAGCCCAGACCATTTGATAGCTTCTGTTTTTTTAATGTATTCTCTTTTTAATGTGTTCTTGAAATGTGTCTAAATGTATTATGTACATACTATGTTGCTATCGATAAACCTGTATTTATTTATTTATTTAGATCTTCCATCATACCATACTTTGAAAATAATTAAAATACACTATTCTTAGTTAAGACAAAGATTGACTGATTTATTTCATTTATTATCATGACAAGTAATTGTATGAATGCATAGTTTATGAAATATATGACAAACAAGAAAATAAAAACAGGTAATTTGAACTGATGAAGTAATGTAATTTTTGGATGTTTAAAGAACACTATCTGGATAAACAAGTATATGAACATCCAAAGCAAGGTAAGGATATACAAGACCTGTATCCGCCCCATAATGACATACAGCATAGAGTCCAGAGCCGACACTGTCAGAACCAAAAATCTCCTTCGAACCAGCGAAATGAAGGTACTCAGGAGTATCGCTGGTAAAATCTTTCGTGAAACACAGAAATCCTAAGGACGTATGAAGTTGAAGATATTGTTAGACGGGGACGACAGAGAAGAAGGTTCTGGAACGAACACGTATCCAGAATGGCGGAACCAAGAGCCGTAAGAATGGCCAAGGACAGTATCCCTAAGCAAGCAGACCTACAGGACGACCTCCCAAAAGATGGAGACAGCTGGCAGTCGACGTCACAAACAATGATGCAGGACCATAACAAGCCAAAAGGCCTAAAATAAGATGAAGAATTTGAAGTGGACACTCAATGCAAATATATCTGGGTTTGTTGCCTTTAATTTGTCGTGTCTCCAGTACACTGTTTATAAATGGTTGCAATTTTGTTTATAATGTTGTTTGCAAACGTAAAACATAAAGTTTAAAATCTATTGACTGGTCTTAACAAACAAAACACTTAACATGTTAAATTAGCAATAAAATACATAACTCAAGAAAATGTATACAATACAAACACTTAGTATGGAATATGGTAAAATTATACACGTAGAATTGATGTAATGACGTTTGAGACAAAGATAAAGAATACAAGTCCAGTGATGGACAGTGACGGACAGGTAATCAGTCATGTTGTTATTATAATCTTCAACATCTTCCACTTGCAGGATCAAGTTTGGCATCTGGACTCCACTGTCACCGCAGGATTAATGCACGATACTTTATAAATATGTAAGTGAATTAGTGACTGGGAAGCAGTGACTTTACTCGTAAATGAAGTCTTGTATGGAGCAATATATTATGCTATTGGAAAATATTAAGTGGATAGACTCGTAAATACATATATACCGAAATAGTTTGATGAAAGCTCAAATGACTTGACATCTAAATTGTTTTCACAATAAAAAAAAAGTGTATATTAACAAGAACACCCCATAATTTTAAATACGGGTAGCATTGGTTATAGAATAATTTCGAAGCGAACATGAAATTTATATATAATCTTAAATGAAAATGCAAAAGGGCATTTCAGTGTAATCAGCCTTGAATTTATCGAGAATCAATATTTTGATTCTCTTCATTTACTGTTTTTGTATTGAGTCAGACTTTTGAGCTTTTACTTATTACTAGACAACAACTTCAACTTATTAAGAGAACGATCGATACCAATGGCAAAAAGCTCAAGAAAAATTAAAAAAACTGTTGAAAAGCATACAACCCGTCATTATTTGATAGTTTATTTTCCTCACCAGGTAACTAGCGAAAGCAATGGAGTCATTTTTCTGCATGTCGAAAGTCTTTCGGTTATCCCAAATCATTGGATGATAGAGAAGATTGCGGTACATAGGATACGAATCCTCCACCTCCAGAACCACATCTCGAAAGCATCTATCGTGTTTCTTTCCTTTTTTCACTCCACAGTGCTATGGAGAATACTCGAGATTTATTTAACTCGACGGATTTTAATTCTTCGGTTAGTCCAAATTTTTGTCAGAATTGTCATAGCTGTTTTTGTCATTTAACATGTCTTCAAATCTCTACTTCACATCCTCCGCTCCTCGAAACAACATCACCTAGGTAGACAAATATTCCTTGATCTCTTCGTAATCCCTTAACGAGTCGCTCCAGTCTCGAATCGATCCACAGTAAGGGCTTATGTTATACTTTTGTTTATTTCTAATCCTAGTTGGCGGGTCTCTATTTCAAATATGTGTACATGAAAACGCTTAGATCATCTCATATGTCGTTGGCTATAAGCATTGTATCGTCTGCCAATCTGAACCTGGATATTTTACGATCCTTTATGTATAATATGCCAATATAATCGATTGAATTTCAATAAACAAGTTGAAAACAAGTTTTAATACAAACCTACACTAGAAGAGAAATATCGATACTACAGAAAGAATAATGTGTCAGGAAATAACGATGCAACAAAGTTCAAAAGACAAAGACCAACAAATAAGAGTGAATCGTGTGTTTGCATTTATCTCAGCAAACTTGACAGTGGATCGATCATGATCAAAGCGAGGCTGACGGACCGGAGCGGGTATAGAGCGAGTCGCGGCCGTCGCAGCCGTCAGGATCACTTCCAGAAGGCAGTGAAAGGAAGAGTGGAGCCGCGATGGCGGTACTTTCTCTCGGAGTCGGGCTCGCTGATGGGCAGTACTCTCCATCCATGCAATAAACAATGGTGACTTGACACTTTTATCGTGGATGGCCATCCACTTTCGTTTCAGATTGCTAGCGCCGAGTCACTCGAAAAACTGTATGTCATCACACTGTTTTGCGGATATGGTATGATAAAAAAATGACCTGATTTTTTTACAAGTGAACATATTAAAGGATATTCTTTAACATATTAATCGAAGGATAATATGTATTTTTTTTAATATTTGTACAATACATTACTTCTTTTCCGTGGTGTTCACGAGAATAACTTAATTTCTTTGTTTGTTGTATGGAACCAAATCATGTTTTTTATTATCCTTCAATTCCTTGAACTATTCGAGCTTATTTCGCAAAATTAACAAATCTTTGGGTTCATATAAAACTAAACCTGATTTTAACGTTTACCTTGGCACCTTGATAGATAAAGACCAAGGGAATTATGATTGGATCAAGTGAATGATATCTTGAAAGAAGAAAACGTAGAAAGTCGGGGAACTCGTAGGAGTTGTGAGTATAAGAGGTATGGATGTAAAAGATACGAAATATGTGTGTCAAGATAGGAAAGTATGGCGCTATGTCATATCTGCCTACCCCTGCAGGGAAAGTATGATGATGATTTGTTGATAAATAATAAAACACGTTAGATCGCAATGCGGAAAGAGAGTGTTTATTTTTATAGTAACGTAGGTATTTATATCTTTTTGGAATGTGCGCGAGAGTGCGCTCGCGATATGCTTACGTCTCGCTTCTGTGAATGCAGAAACGATTTATTGTCGTATGTAGGTATTCATCTAAATACGGAACTGGTGAGATAGCCGTGGTGCGTTCTCTCTCTCTGGCGTGTGGTGCGGTCGCTCGGCCGGCGTCAATGGCCGGCATGTGACCTTCGGACTGTTTACTATAAATTATCGAGGAATCCGAAGGTTGTTTCATCGGTCATTGACCGTATGTACCTATGCGACAATATTCCGCGACGACCGCCACAGCGTGATGGTATGAATGTATGTATCTTCCCATACATTTTTCGCTTCTTCCACGTTCAATCATTTCGTCAAGCATACTTTCTCCTATTATATAGGATTTTCCCTATATCCTCGTTCACGATTTGATTGATTTTGTCGTATCACTTTTTTAAACCCAGACTGCCTTTTTTACTAATTTTTAGATTTCAGAAAGAATTTGTACTTTATTTATAATTAGGTTACTGAATAATTAAACATGACCAAATATGTATAAGGTTTGAAAATCCCAATGAATAAGTGACAACGGAAAATTCACACGAGAAACAAATACAACGAAAAAAACAAACATACAAGTATTTCGTAAAAAACACGGCGATCTTAAATCTAAAATTGTAAAGCATTCAAATATAATTAAAATTGAAATACTAGTTAATCCACTTGAAAATATATACATATTTAAACCCAACTAGTTACAAGTCACATGCGACTCATCTACAGGGGTATTCTGAACTAACTAAATTTGAAAACGAGGACAATATCACAAATAAACATTAGGGGATGTCCCTGACAACATTAAGAGGACGTTAAAAGAATGTTAAGCATTTTATTTAAACCTATTCTTTTATTTTTACATTCCATACTCACAAACGAAAGTGAACTTCGAAGAATATACCGTTCCAAAAGATACAATTACAGGTTAACGCTTAAAAGGTATTCGTTAGGAAATCCCGTCCAAAATGCCCATTAGTTCCAGCTTTATAGATGATTATCTCGTATCTCGGCCCTCGCAGCGGTGTGCTATGGTGATTACATTATAGAACAGTTTGAACCTGTTCAGAGCGAGGTGAAGACCGGCAGAGCTCACAGTGTTTATGAAATCGTACCCGTAACAAATACAAATGAACGAGAAAATTCCGCAGAGGTCGATGAAAGTATTGATTGAAAAGCGAAAGTTAACATAAAGGTATATAATGTCAAATGCTGGCGCGAGTACTCGTGTTATACGCTCTTTGCTGTGTTCCGACAGCACAATGAGCCGAATGAATTCTCTATTTACAATCTAACAACACAATGCGATAACAGTTGTTCGACAACAGAGGTGGATCGATCGTGTGCAATATTTAATAATCTTATAGCACTCAGTGGCTTAATTAGCGAGACACTTGGAAACCGAAAAAAAAAAACGTTCCATTCTGGTAACAAAACACACAAGCACAATACGTGTGCTATTATTGTTGTTTCTTCAAGTGGGAGGTAGCATTGACAACACGCGCAATAACGAAGTGGTAAAGTAATTTTAAGCCCGAACGGAGCCGAAGACAATGTTGTCTCCCGGCCACGCTCTTTAGTATGTCCAATTCACCTATTCAGATGCATTAAAGGGAACCATACGAGTAAATAAATTAAATCTATCTTTAAATTTTTATTTAATTTCTTTTAATCATATGTGAAAGGGGAACGAAAAAAATATGTATGGACAGTGCAGTTATTATCAACATCCATCCGTCTTCGAAACACGACGGTGATGGAGGTCACAAAGCTCCGAAAACTAGTCATATGGCTGAAGAGGATGACATTTTCTTTGATGGCCATGCAGTCCTATTATGTTTACCACACAAGATACACACCACCCAAGAGGAACACCTTCTGACGTATGTGGCTGTCGTATTCAAGAATTGAGAGTGATGCAGCATATGGTCTACATCACGGGACTCTGAAGGACGCGGACAATCAAAGTCGATCCCACCTAGTGGAAAGGAGTTATTAAAAAAAATTCTTACGTAATTAATTATAAATACTGTCTTTTTATCTTTACAGTGAAAAAATAAAGGAAAGGACGCTAAAATAAAATCTACTACATGAATGTACACTAAAAAAGAAAAAAATATATATTCGAAGATTTCCACTAGTTTAAAATGTTTTTCGGTTATTATCCCATGTTACGGTGCCTAAAACGATAACCGACGTTTCGAAAGCGTAAAAGCATTCACACTCGAAACGATGTCATAAAATATTACCGAATCTCAACTCAAAAAGGCAACAATGTCGAAGAACACATTTTCAACTGAGGATACATATTTTTAAAAATACAAAGAGTCTGTGTAATTTTAATAAAAAAATGTCAGTCAATAAAATACGAGAAACCTCTCAAGTAGATTAAAGAATAGAAGATGAAAAATGAGTATAGTCTGTTTTTTACTAATAAAAATTAACTGTTGATCATTGTTTAACAAATTACTGCACCTGATCATCCAAGACAAAATAGAGGGTCGAAGAAGTGTTGGCAGGAAGTAAATCTCCTGGCTCCGCAATATACGTGATTGGACTGGTATAAGAAGCGTTGGGGATCTTATTCGGACTACCGGGGACAAATATGCTTACTCTCAAGTGATAGCCACCGTTGGGGGGACCTGACATGACACTAGGAAGAAGTAGAAGTTGATCATTGGTAAAATTGTATCAATTTTATTGATATTTTTATTAAACAGACTTATAGAAGAATGGGTAACAAGATAGCACAATAAATCAATTCCATTCTCTTATAAGACTGTAGTGCCAATCCACTCCTGGGACCAATCGATATATAAAACGCCCTCTGTGTACGTGAAAATAATGAAATATGCATTTGTCATTTTCAAAAATCACACGAAGCACTCAGCAGTATTTATGGGACAAGAGAGGCGTCGAGCTCGGACGTTGGTACGTTATTGCGCCATCAATCAATTGTATATATCAAATGTCATGCGGAAACCATCAAACAGCACTTAACTGTTTTCCATTTTCTGGTAGTCTGCTTGTTGCCGGGCCAAAGAGGCTGATGTAAGAGTGAAAACAAATAAAAACTAACTTAAAATGGAAATCAAATCGATCTAATATGGCGGGGTATTATGATAGGAGCTTTTGCAGTGGCTGGTCCTGTGGCGTGGAATGTTCTACATCTTAGTGTAAGAGATACGGGTGCGTATACAGCATTCCGAAGGACTTGAAGACAGCCTTTTTTTGGGAAGTCTTAATATCATAATTTATGACGGTATATGAACACAAACATGCATACACTACACCTAAAGCCCCATGTGTTATGTTATCACATATCGGAAGATCTATACAGATTTTTTTTAAGTTCATCTTTCCTTGGTATGTTTTCTGCGGTTTTCTTATCAAATATGTTTTTCTGAATATATACGAGTACTGATGCGGCGAAGTACCTAATGTTAATGGTAGCACCCGCCACCTATCTATCCTAACACTCAACTGATATACGAATTTATTTTGTAATATTTTGAATCTGTCTATGGTATAATAGTGGTTTCGAATCCCGAGTTAGAGCTTCCTTGAGGGTAACCTGCTCTCTTATCGGTTCTATATAAGTAGTTATTTGACTATCGTTTAATACAACACGAGTAAGAAGGAAAATTGGGTTTTTTTTTTTTCGAAGCAGTTTTGTGAAGATGTGGCCTAAACGTTAGCTATTTTATATTGCAGCATGAGAGGCCGTTACACAGCAGTGGTCCGAAAAAACTAATCGTCAAAAAACATCGTGATACTCCTAGACTAATTTATTTTGACTACTGCAGATCGGAAAGGCCACTTGCTTCAAACCCAGAACCTGCGTCTCAGATAGCTCTGCGTTATATATAAGATCATTACTTCTCAACCTATTAACTTTGCGACTCCCCGAAAAATAAAAAAATACTAAGCCTTCGCGACACCCCTGCAAAAACTTTTACATTGTATAACAATGACTAAGACAGTATTTTTTTTAAATACATGTGATTTTTTTAGAAAATGTGGGTTTTTCTCAAAAAAATTTATTGTTTTCCGTTAGTACACATATGTTGCATTTTCACGATCCCATCCCCACCTATGGGTCGTGACCCACAGGTTGAGAAACAATAAACTAGAGAATATTATTTATAGTTAAGGCATTAACATTGTGGCGGTTTCAAGACATAGTAATTTGTTTTTATTCAACACTGTTTTTTCCACTTTATGTAACGGAATAATCCTATCGGTTTCAAGGTTTTCACCTCATCATCAGGGAGCACAAACAAGATTTGTTAATAAACAGTGTTTGATAAAACAAATTACAATATATTAGAGTATTCATACTAAAGCTAGACACAATACATAATGGGAAATCCTCTTTAAAATAGTCAGGCATCATGAAACAAGGATGAAATGACAGTTAAAATGTGAACAGTACATAAAACACGTCAAATGAAATTATTTTTAAAATCCTGGTCACAAAAAATAATGATAAATAAATTCATAAAATCATGATAAATAAATTTCCGAGTAGTTGAGGTAACGACGAAAAATCCTCGTATGAATAGATTTTCATAGAAATTCCCCAGATATTTCTATTTTCGCAAAAAAAACCATTTGTGACTTGGAATCCGATTTCTTCCAAATACACATTTATGTTAAAAAACTAGTTCCACCCTTAATTAAACAATTCTCCGTTATTATTCGCTACACGTATCTCCTCCTATAACATAGTTACCTCAAAATTCCAACAAGATATATAAAGAAAACAATGAACAGAATTCTCGCGGATTTAGTTGAATGCGGAAAAAAAATATAAAAAAATGTAGGACATTCAAGTGGTTTGATTCCATTTTCTAAGCAACTACGGGGAGAAAATGTCACCTCCACGATCTCGGTTGGCGCCACAGATATCCCGTTGAGATGTCGCATAGTGTGTACGAGAATATACAAGTTAGAAGTACGAGTATTTACCTCATGGATTGGGTCGCTATATAACATATCACGGATACACTGAATACTTGGAATGCCACACGGAAAGTGATGTCGTCATATTATATTAAATGATATTTATGCGCTTGTAAAGAAAGAAAAAAAAAACTGCATTTGACGTGCTGTAAAATTATATTCAACAAAAAAAAATAACGTTTCGTCTACTATTATATTACATACATTTCGTATTAAACCGGAATTATCTATGTTTGTGAGTATACTACCTTGATCAAAAAGTTTTAGGACTTTATTCATAAAATCGAAAATACAAGTTTATTCATCAAAATCGATATGGTCCCATTCAAAGTACTCCCCATCGACTGCAACGCACTTACGCCAGCGCAAAATTTAATGCAAACTCATTGATTGATGCACAGTTGATGCCATTTTCAAACTTGTAAAAAATCGAAAACACGCCCAAAGGTAGATAGATGTACTCAGTATGCTGTAACTTTTACAAATGTCAAGTTATGACGCTGAAATTTGGAGGGGAGTGTCAATGATAGATGTGGTAACCTAACAAAAAAAAAGAATTCCAATCGGGTGACTGACATCGCCACACGGTGGCCGGTCCTAAAACTTTTTGAACAAGGTAGTATTAACATCTGGAGGCGTGGTATCTAACAATCAATTAGTTGGTTTTAAGAACAAAAATTTGTTTTCGAAAAATAAATTGAGTGAAAGCTACGTCATTTACAAATTCGTCTTTCTAGTCATACTGAGGTTTTACGATATAAATTGTAAATAGTAAATAAAAAAAAATTAAAATACCAAAAAACCAAAGAAAAAGGTTGATTTTCGTTTATGTATGAAACTAAAGAATATGCATGCCCCGTTTTATTGTATATATTTAAGTAATCATTTCTCTCGAATAAACTGCATCTTATAGAAACATTTCATTATACGCCGGTTGTCAATAAGTAAAGAAGTTTCCTGGAAGTTGCGACGTTAGACCCTCTGGAATAAGAAGTATTCCTATCAAAATCTACCCAATAACCCTGGATGTAGCACTGGTCCGAAAAAAATATATAAAAAAATAATATTAAAAGCCTTAAAAAATAAAGTAATCTATTCCACATAAACGCTGGGATTCAGATTAAAGGATATGTACTATATGTACAAATTGCCGACATAGGTGGCCTACTGGTGCAACGTTTTAATTCACCCAGAAGTTTTGAACTGGATTTCTCACGATGACTTACATACGTACCATCCAGCCACCACCCTGTCCGGGTAGGTAGAGAGGACAGAGCGTTTCCTATCTCGACACACATCATTCGTATCTTCCACATCCATACACCTTATCATACAACTCCTACTATTTCTCTGATTTTCTTCGTTTCCTTCTTTCAAAATATTACTCTCTTGATTCACCATTCGTGGAAGCCTAAGTGTTACAGACATCAACACTAAGATGGAGGAGAGGCGATTGAGATGGTATGGGCACGTTGGACGCAGAGCACCCGATCACATTGTGAACCAGGCAATCTCCATGGATCTTCCTCGAATAACAACCAGAGGAAGACCAAAGAATTCATGGGTGGTGCAAAAAGATAACCTGATGCAGAGGCACGGCCTGGGGGACGTAGTCCGGGACAGAAGAGCATACAACCTGAGGACGAGGAGAGCTGACCCCAACAGTCTACGCAGAGAGTGAGTTGGGATGGAGCCAGGGAGAAGACTTTCTTGATCCAACCACATTTTCCTTCATATTCCTCTCTCACGCATTCTACTCACATTTATATTTGTTTTGTAAGTCTTTATTTATTCATTGTAAGTACTGTATATTTGTTTTGTAAGTCTTTATTTATTCATTGTAAGCACTGTATATTTGTTTTGTAAGTCTTTATTTATTAATTTGTTTCACATGCCCAAACCATTTTAGTGGGTTCTTCTTCATCTAACACCATCCTTAAGTTCACATTTATCGCTTATCAATTTATTATGTATTCTGTCATAAATTTTCACCCAATGTATTTTTCACAGTTCATGCATTTCTAAATCATTTATTTGGCACATTATGATAAAACGACAATTTATATAGCGCCGTTTAGAAAGCAAACTCTAACACAGGACACAGCCCCGCTATTATTGACATTAAAAATATTACAAAATAAATAAATATAAGTTGAGTGTAAGGATAGAAAGGTAGCGGCTGGGGCCATTAGATAACGTACTTTCCCGCAAAAGAAATCTGCAGAAATTTTACCAAAGAAAGACAAACTACAATGAAACCTTTGTATTTCATCTTCGTCGTTCGTCAGTTTTTCCACGTTAACGTTCCTCATGATGACAAAAATAAAAATATCGAAGTCTTACTTTACGTAACATAATACTAACATTAAAATAAGTCAGCGATATCGTATTGTATACAAATTATAATATAATCAATCGGTCATCAGCTGTGAGTCAAGTGAATGGACCCAGTGTTATGCATCAGCTAGAGATGATTGCGTATTGTGACAGGGCGGTGACATCGGTATGCGCTTGACATTTGCCCGCCACGGCTCGGTTGAGGAGGTGAGCAGACGAAGAACTCTGCACCACGAGTAGCTTCATCCAAATGGAAGGCCACAGACCACCTTGGAGAGTTGCGCCACACCAGAGCTCGGCACCAGCACGCGCCGGACACAAGTCCATTTCTCACCTCATCAATACACCTTTGTTTCTTCCAGCGGAAAGTATCAAATATCAAATTGGGTATGCGACATAATTATTGACACCATAATTTATTTGCTCTTTTATGTTACATTAATAAATAAATAAATGTATTGTAACTTTTGTTGAATTATTGACATAGAACCAGTTTTTTTAATTTTCAAGTAGTGAATGCATGCAAACACACACAATAAATATTTTATAGTTCGGAAATTCTAGGATGAGTCCTGTGACAGTTCACAAATTTGCCCCAATACAACCTTATGTAATGTATTTACCTAAATAACTTGCTATTTATTAGAATTGAGGCTTATATTAAAGTTTATAAAATGATTAAAATTACTGAACATCGTTACAATGTTGTATTGGGGCAAATTTGTGAGCTGTCACAGGACTCATCCTAGATTTTCCGAATTATAATACATTTTTTTAGAACAACTACCTAACTACATTGTATTAGATTACTAGAATTTCATATAAGAAATAAAATAAAATTCGAAGACCTCCGTGGCATAGTTGGTAGGACGCATGACTGCCGAAAGGAGGTTTCGAGTTCGATTCCCGATAGTGCCCAAAAAAGTAAGGTAGCACGTTGATAAAAGAGTTTGCTAGTCGTAAGCGACGAATATGTGTGAGTGTTACCAACACGTGCAATGACGAACCGCGAGATCTGCGGTGGTTCTAAACCCAAAAGTTAGATTACTGGAATCGAAGACAATACGGTCTCTCGGTCACGCTCTTCAAAATGTCCACATTATAAATTCAGATATGAGAATACCATACAAATTAAATGAATGTGGGGTTTTAAATTTATATTTGAAAGATCTAAAAACGCTCTCATTTCAAAGCGCTTAAATGAGAGATCTAATTTTTATTCTGCACGATGAAATGGAAATAATAAGTTGTCCTACGGCCACGCTCTTCAATGTGTCTGAATCATTAATTCGGATATATTGAAGGTAACCATACGAAAGAAAAAATATATAATCAAGTTTAATGGAGAACAAATATTTATTTATTGTATTTATTGTATCTAGAAGGCTTACTGCCTGGCGGCAATCTCTTCCAACCAACTAGACAAAAGTAAATAAAACAAGTAACATGGTCGCAAAAATATTCTAATGATTATTTATCTTTATGAAATTTATTAACGTATACATAATACAAGTAAATGAGAGATAACATCAATCAAAAGAAAAGGAAGGGATGGTGAAGAGGAAAAAAAATCAGGAATGAAATACGTAATATTACTGACAAGAAATTAAGAGATTCTTCGGTCGCTTCTTAAAGCAGTTCAATGACGAAACGAGTCTAACATTGGTTCGTAACTGGTAACAGAGTCTCACTGCATGGACAGTAAAGGAAGACGTAAAAAAAGAAGAGCGGAGAACTGAGAAGGTCAATAAACAATCTGTGTTTGAGCGTAGCGCGAGTTTATGATCTGAAAGACGCTGAAATTTTTCGGCTAGATAAAAAGGGGGCGACGGAACAGTTAAGGGTATTATACAATAGATATGGTATGTCAATTTGGCGTCAATTTCTCACGTTCACAAACAACGCTTTAATTATGTTTCATTTTCGAGAAAACAAACATTACATATATATTGCGTGATGTATATACGAGTATACCATACATATGTAATTGAGTATCACTGTTGATGAGAATGTGCAGGTTGATGAGAATATGCAACGTTGATGAGAATGTCAGGTTGATGAGAATGTGCAACGTTGATGAGAATGTCAGGTTGATGAAAATGTGCAAAGTTGATGAGGATGTCAGGTTGATGAGAATGTGCAAAGTTGATGAGAATGTGCAGGTTGATGAGAATGTGCAACGTTGATGAGAATGTCAAGTTGATGAGAATGTGCAACGTTGATGAGAATGTCAGATTGATGAGAATGTGCAAAGTTGATGAGAATGTCAGGTTGATGAGAATGTGCAACGTTGATGAGAATGTCAGATTGATGAGAATGTGCAAAGTTGATGAGAATGTCAGGTTGATGAGAATGTGCAAAGTTGATGAGAATGTGCAGGTTGATGAGAATGTGCAACGTTGATGAGAATGTCAAGTTGATGAGAATGTGCAACGTTGATGAGAATGTCAGATTGATGAGAATGTGCAACGGGGTTTTACATAATAAAAATCGGAAAGAAGTATCAATTAATTTTTTCATGCTATTGTCCTCAGTGAGATACAGGCAAAAACCTAGTTTACTGGGGACACGACAAATGAAAGGCAACAAACTCAGATCCATTAAAATTGTGTGTCCAAATTAAATGACCTGTTGTTTTTTCGAAAACTATGTTTATTTCTTGTCATGTGTAAAATAAATAAAATAAATACTGATGACTGTCAATAATAGTACTGATCACCCTAATTTGTTAGCAGTGATTTTTTGGATGTGTTTAGCTTTGAGAATCTTGTGAAAAGTACTTGAAAGTGATGAAAGCAATAATAGTCGACCTTTGTAGATGCGTTGTATCATTCTAATTATCGTTTATCTTCTTTATTATCCTTATACCCTTTGAAGTATATCTCTCTACAATGAAAACTATGTATATGGTATATATATATATATATATATCAATCCAATTAATTACTAAGTTTGTTTTCGTACTGTTACTTTGTTGTATTTTTCTTTCTTTCTGTTGCATACATGTGTTTGCCACGATTCCGACATCGTTGACCCGAGCCCTTTCATTGTGTTTTATTTTTACTTTCACTCGATCTAATATTTAGACAGCTAAATTATATTAAAAAATAAGCGTATAAAAAACAAGGTTAGATTTCGATTCATAAAAATGTTTCACTATTTACTAAACACTCTCAACAAATTAAAAACGTTCGATTACATCGGCTCTAAACTACAGTAATGACAGCATTAATTAAAGACATGCTATTTATATATTTTCATGGTATGTTAAATATAAAAATTAAAATAATTTGATATCGATTTAAAATTTTCTAGGATTGTATTTTATTAGATAACATTTTCGTTGTATACAGTACAACCTAGTAAGCGTATCGCCATGTGGCAATCTCTTACAACCAATCAGAAATATGTTAAAGAGGCTTAGACTGAAAAAAAAAACTACACAGGAATCCTTGTTATAAAATCTGGGTTTCAACAGGAATCGAATCCGCGACTCCTGGGTTGGGACACATGCGTCTTACCAACTAGGCCACGTAGGTCATCTTCTTCGTTCCAAAATAGAAAGGTATTTTCCATTTATACAATACAAAGAGAAAATACTATTGGGTTGATGCAAAAGTAATGATCGTTTTTTATGATCCCAGGTAAAAAAAATTCCAGGTAAGAAATGATGAATAGTATCTTCTTTTAAATGATTCCATTGTATAAAGGATGCTTTCCCTCTACTTTCTATTCAGTTTTGGCCTGGCCAGAGTACAGTGAAAAGCCCTTGTATTTTTTCAAAATGTCGGTCGATAAAGTGCATTTACGTCATTGTTTACTTTATGAATTCCGTAAAGACAATACCGCGAGTGTGGCAACCAAAAACATTTGCGACGTGTATGGAGCAGATGTCATCAAAGTTCGACAGGTACAAAGATGGTTTACAAAATTCCGATCTGAGGATTTTTCACTATTTGATAAACCACGTACCGGGCGGCCATTGAAGTCTGATGACAACAAGTTAAAAGTCATAATTGACACAAATCCACGTCTAACCACCAGGGAGATCGCGTCGATGATGGGAGTCAACCAAACAACCGTATTAAGACATTTGAAGCGTATGGGGATGGTTTCGCGGTACAACGTTTGGATACCTCATCAATTGTCGGCTGCCAATTTATTGGATCATGTTTCAACGTGCTTTGCTTTGAGTGCGAGACAAAAACATGAACCTTTTTTGCATCGTTTCGTAACAGGAGATGAGAAATGGGTCGTGTACAACAACGTGACAAGAAAAAGACATTGGGCTATACCTGGACAAGCCCCATTAACAACTTCGAAGGCCGAAATCCATCAAAAAAAGTAATGCTTTGTGTTTGGTGGAATTGTAAGGGTATTGTGTATTTTGAACTCTTGGAACGCAATCAGACAATTACAACAGAACGATATTGTCAGATATTATCCAAATTGAACATCGCCCTTCAAAAGGATAGACCAGAAATGGTAAACAGAAAAGGGGTAGTGTTTCATCCCGACAACGCGTGACCACATGTGGCTTTGATGACCCAATACAAGCTAAATGAGTTGAATTGGGATGTTATCAAGCATCCACCGTATTGTCCAGATCTTGCTCCTTCCGATTTTCATTTATTACGATCGCTGCAAAAAATTTTAAATGATAAAAAATTTGATACAATAGAGCAGGTAAAAACATCCCTTACTACATTTTTCGCATCAAAATCCACGGAATTTTACACTAATGGTATTAATAAGTTGATAGAAAGATGGGAGAAGGTTATAAGAACTGATGGAAATCATAAAATTGATTAAATAAATATTACAAATCTAAAAAAAAAATGTTTAATTGTATATGTAAAAAACGATCATTACTTTTGCATCAACCCAATATAATAGATTATGTTAAATATAAAAATTTAAATAATTTGATATCAATTCAAAATTTTCTAGGATTGTATTTTATTAGATAACATTTTCGTTGTATACAGTACAACCTAGTAAGCGTATCGCCATGTGGCAATCTCTTACAACCAATTAGAAATATGTTAAAGAGGCTTAGACTGAAAAAAGACTACACAGGAATCCTTGTTATAAAACCTGGGTTTCAACGGGAATCGAATCCGCGACCCCTGGGTTAGGACACATGCGTCTTACCAACTAGGCCACGTAGGTCATCTTCTTCGTTCCACAATAGAAAGGTATTTTCCATTTATACAATACAAAGAGAAAATAATAGATTATGTTAAATATAAAAATTAAAATAATTTGATATCGATTTAAAATTTTCTAGGATTGTATTTTATTAGATAACATTTTCGTTGTATACAGTACAACCTAGTAAGCGTATCGCCATGTGGCAATCTCTTACAACCAATCAGAAATATGTTAAAGAGGCTTAGACTGAAAAATAAAACTACACAGGAATCCTTGTTATAAAATCTGGGTTTCAACGGGAATCGAATCCGCGACCCCTGGATTGGGACACATGCGTTTTACCAATTAGGCCACGTAGGTCATCTTCTTCGTTCCAAAATAGAAAGGTATTTTCCATTTATACAATACAAAGAGAAAATAATAGATACACATCAGTCCTTCCAAAATTTAATATTTTTATGAACATATATTAATGCAAAGATTCATTAATTGTGAATGTCTATGATATTCTAGACGACTTCCGTTGCCTAGTTGGTAAGCCGGCTGTCAACCCAGGGGTTGCGAGTTCGATTTCCGTTGAAACCCCCATTTTTTAAAAGAGTTTTATATGGCATTAAACAGTTATTTATGCAATTCTCTGTTACACTACAATTCAAGCAATATTTCTAATAATTCAAATGTTTTTATACAAAAATAGACAATATTAATAATAGAGAAAATATTGCGTTAAACTATACACTTTATGGACAACGAATGTACGAACTTATTCATACATCATAAAAAATGCATACATCAACTTTGCTGTTTGCTATCGGTTAACGCAGTTTTAGTAGCTTGATCGGTTAACGCAGTTTTCCTTAAAAATAAAGTCGTTAGAATCCCAACTTCAGAAACATTTACAAGCGTGATAATTCTGTGTTAATAAAAAATATTTTTCTTATATTTTAGAAGTATTTCAACTTAAAAATAAATTAATTTTAATTCATGGATACATAAAACATTATTGTTTAGAAAAACAAATTGTCTATGCAATGTAACATACTTCTATACAATTGCAGCACATTAATACTGGGAAAACGAGCGAAAGAAAGTTACTGGGTTGGCGTATTACTAGTTCAAAAACTACAGTAAAGTTAAAAAAAAGCAGTTAAAATTCTTCGCGGTCAAGCTTGTTCTTAATCCGTATAATACGGGATAATTGCATAGAGCATAACAGAACACGAAGTTGATGCTTTGAAGATTCAGAAAAAAGGCCGTTAGATAATTTAAGAGATACGTTTTAAATTAATAACTACTCACAAGACGTGAACCTGTGTGAGATAATGCGGAATAATTTTTACAAGATCATAATTTGAACGCACGAATTTATATGCAAAAAACACGTATTTAACGCTTATTTTACAGTGCCACGCGTATACAGTACCTGGCGGACAGTGACACGCATATACAGTACCTGGCGGATTAACGATCAATTGATATAAGAATTGATTTGGTATCTTTATTGCAGAGCTCCATTTTCATACTGAATTATTTATTAAAATTAAAAGAAATAACTACACAATAAACTTAAATAAAACTGACTGCAGTTTGGCAATGTTTTTGGAAAGTGAAACAAAGCGAACACTTTAATTTAAGTTCCTTGTGAAGATTTTATTCACGTTTAAGTGTTGAATCATCCTGTTTGATCAATTGATATTTTTATCGTATTCCTTGGTGTTTTATAAAAAAAGCTTATTTGGTGTTTTTTTTTTTAATTATCGATCAATTTTGTCGCAAAAATTGATCGGTAATTAAAAAAAAAAATACCCTTGTAAATTAATACATTTCTCGATTTGTACATTATTACGGTTGTTTTATGCGAATTCGAACCACATTTATGTGCAAGATTTTACCTGTTTTGATATATTTCGAGAAACTTAAGGTCAGTTATTAAAATGTACGTATATAGAGGATATAAATGAAGTGCATCTTGACTGAATAGTTTGGCGTTCTGTTATCTTTGCATTGCCCAAAAGCGAAATGACGGAAATATATTTACACACTACCTTGATCAAAAAGTTTTAGGACTTTATTCATAAAATCGAAAATACAACTTTATTAATCAAAATCGATATGGTCCCTTTCCAAGTACTCCTCATCGACTGCAACGCACTTACGCCAGCGCTTGGTCCAATACTCGAAACACCGCTGGTACTCAATTTTCGGTATGTCCATCAGAGCCGCCTTCGTGACATCCTTTCGGGTGCTGTAACGCGTTCCGCGATACGGTTTTTTAAGTCGGTTGAACAGAAAAAAGTCGCAGGGAGTCAGATCAGGAGAATTCGAAGGCTGCTGGATAGTATTCGTGTTGTTTTTGGTCAAAAACTTATGGAAATCATGTCTTTCGCGATTTCAACGCGGTACTTTTCCGCGGTACTTTTCCGCGGTACTTTTCCGCGGTTCCACAGCGAAGCGACCAGCTCAAACCGAAGCCCACGAGCTACTAAAGCGAGCGAACTGAGATTATATTTCTTGCGTTCCCATATACCGAAGTAGTGTCGCTTCCTCACCCATAGCGATTTTTTAGAATGAATATACTTACGTCACACGTTTGATTGTATTGGTGAATTTCTTCCCGATTTTCACAAAATATCTCTGATGTGGCCGAAAAGTGCTAATTATTATTAATATTATATTTTCATTCAATGCGTCTAAAATCTGAACCCAGTATTTATTACATTTATAGAGATATTAAAGTTTTTAGAAGCAATGTGTACTAGTTACACATCACAGGGAAGGAAGGGTTAAAGAAGATCATGTTAACTCATTTAACATATTACACCTGTATTTTGCTCGCTTTACCTCAACTGTCCCCGTGATCACTGATCCCCGTTATTTTGTACATTGGATCTAAATAATTTGGCTGGCGCTTAGGTTTAGAAATATCACTAAGTAACATTGATTTTAGAAATGCCGTCCGTACCGGATACGCCTCGCGTACAAAGTAGTAATGTTGACGAATATCAAGTGCGAAATTCTCTCATGGTCCGCCCATATCTTAATAATATCTGTCTAAATCCGAAGGGATGTTGCTCTGGGTAGGGAGCGGCGCCAATTGGACAAGTTGCCGAAACGTCTTCACGGACTAAATACTGCCCGCACACAGTGGCGGAATCACGCTTAATGAGATCCTTTCATTATTTTAACTCGAATAGCTCAAAATACTATGAGGTATTTAAACAATACAATAATAGGCAATTACAAGTGGTCAAGTATAATTGTCAGTCATATTGTGGATGTAAAAGACTTAGGGATTACTCAAGGTCTCATGACCGTTGGGTTAATCATCAACGCCCTTAAGATAAAACGATCGTGACACCCATAGATTGCCTCAGAACAGGTTCATCCACGGCTTCGATTCGGCAATGAACGAGGAGTATCCCTGTGTTTCTGATGGAAAGTGATGATGATTATTATATGGTATTATTTCGTTACACACGTAACTCTTAGGCCGCCCCAATAAATTATATTTAGACCAGTAACACAGTAAATTCAGAAGAAGATGCGTAAGTTTTATAAAACTGGTCAAAAGTAAATCTGCTAAGAATTTAATCAAAAACACCTGTGTGGCTAAGCCAGCATGCTTGTCATAAGTTTGAAATATAATAATCATCACATCTCTTTTTATATTATATAAACCCATCATTTATCTCTTTTTATATAAACCCATATAATAATCATCACATCTCTTTTTATATTATATAAACCCATCACCTAAACTACCAGTATAAATTTGAGCTTTCACTAACTATGAACAGTTTTTATAGACATAGAAAAAAAAATTAACTATTTGATTGCGTCATTTTAAATTTGGAAGAATCCAAGCCAATCTTAACCCTACTTGGAGTCAGCATATCCATCCATGGATTTGTCGGTTGGTTAAAATGAATTATTTTGATATATTTTTTGGGTGATTAACATCCATAAGGCCTATTTAATATCTTTCTCATTGGTTGGAAAAGATTGCTAGATGCCAATAAGCCCACCAGGTTGTAATGTATTCGGCAAAAGTGTAAACAATACTATACAATACAATGCCTTCAGGAGGTGTCCATCATTAAGTTGTGACGTGACCAAAGCATTTAAGATGGTCTTCCCTCTTTTCAATAAATTTATAATTAAAAAAATTACAAATCATAACTGTATATTCGATTATCAAAAAAGTTAGTCGCTCTTTCTATTACATAGTGTCAAAAATGACAATAAAAACCTACTAATTGTCGTATACACTAAATCGGTTATCAAGAAAGTTAGCCGCTATTCCTATTACATAGTGTCAAAAATAACAATAAAAACCTACTAATTGTCGAATACACTAAATCGGTTATCAAGAAAGTTAGCCGCTATTCCTATAACATAGTGTCAAAAATAACAATAAAAACCTACTAATTGTCGAATACACTAAATCAATGACATTGTTTTAGATTTTCTACTATATTTCTTAACACACGTTTCTTTTTAATTAATTATCCTGATTATTTTTAACACACATTTCCTTGATTGAAATTCTCCCTATTTATTCCTAAAATATAATAGGTAAAGCGGAAAGTAATGATCATTTTTTTTGATGCGACAAAAAATTGATTTAAACAAAAACTATACAATATTATTCCGTTAAATAATTACCGTTGTTACCGATGATCTTCCTCCACAGAATAGGTAGTTTTTTAATACCTTATTCGTAAAATTCTGGCGGTTTTACGGTAAAATATGACTCCAAGTGATTTCGGAGTTGTTCGACACTCGTAGATTTTTTATCTCGAAGCGAATGTTCCATCGACTTAAAAAGATGGTAATCCAAAGGTGCAATATCAGGTGAATATGGTGGATACTGCAGAACTTCTAAATCTAGCTCTCTTATTTTGTCCTGCGTAATCCTTGCTGCGTGTGGTTTTGCGTTATCATGTTGTAGAATTCTTCTCTGATTCTTTACTAAAACTGATCATTTTTTAAGCAGTTCTGCCTTTAATCTTACGAATTGGGGACAATACACATCTGCTGTAACAGTCTGACCAAGTTTTAGTAATTCATAATGAATAACTTCCAAAATATCCCACCAAACACAAAGGAAAACGTTTTTCAGAGTCAATGTCGGCTGAGGGGTAGACAGATGTACCTGATTCGTCGAAAACCATTGTTTTTTGTTTTTTTTTCTCCTCGGATTGGTGTGAAGGACCCACTTCTCATACCCAGTAACAATTTTTCTAAGAAACGGATCAGTTTCATATCTGGAGAGTGAAGATGAACAGATTGTTATTCGTTGTTCCATGGCCGTTGGATAAAGTTCGTGCGGCTTCCAAATTCCTTGTCTATTTTGTTTTCCGAGCCTTTTCAAATAGTTCTTCACTATTGATCATGGACAACCGATATTTTGTGACAATTCCTGGATAGTTTTACGCGGATCGGACCTCACTAATGAGTTTAAAGTGTCATAATCGATTTTAAGAGGTCTTCCTATTTTTGGTTTGTCCTTCGATTCCCTTTCACAACTTTCAATTTTTTGAAACCATCTTTGGCACTTCCGAGGATTCAAGATGTCTCTATAAATATCGCAGATGGTCTGGGTAGCTTCTTTTGACTTCAATCCTTTATCGAATAAAAACAGCATAAAATACCGCAAATGTGTCTCTTGAATCTCTGGCTTTTGCAGTTTTGTATTTTAGACCAAAACCAAAAATAAATATCAAAACAGAAAGGGTATTAATAGAGCTTCAAAACGATACCAACCACGACGTATTAACCCAACGGTAACTGGTAGCAAACTGGTTTCAACATGACTCCTAATGAAAATGATCATTACTTTTCGCTTTACCTATTATTTCCTGAGCCGAAATTCTGCGTTATATTTCTCAAATCGCATTTCTTTGATTTAAATTATCCATTTTATTTATGTTTGATTGTTATTCTCTTCTGTATTTCGTAACGTGCGTTTTTTCGATTAAGATTCTATTAGATATTTCATTGACTGAAATTCTTTCCTACATTTGCAACACTTTTTTTTTTTTTTTTGCGACGTAGCAATCTCTTCCAACCGACTAGCACGATGTTTTAATAGGCCCTAAGTGAAAACCAGACTGGAATCCTATTTAAAAAAAAATCAGGGTTCCAGCGGGGATCGAACCCGCAACCTCCGGATTGGCAGACAAGTGTCTTACCACCAGGCCACGGAGGTCGTACATTAGTACATCCGGAAAAATAGCACTTTCAGCAATCACCGTTTTGTGACTTTAACAGCGACCAGGGAGGGTTTCAGAAATAGTAAACACATCTAGCTTCAGGTCCGTCTCTGCCGTCGCACATTCCTAGCACTATTTTAGTAAGCGGACCAAAGCAGCCAGTATAAATCAAGTCATCTCTTGATGTAAAGAGTATCTGGGTGACACTAATAGCGTATGTTCGTTTAGCAATCTCACGGGTGATGCCTATGAGGTAACAATACCAGATCGATTATCCAACACGACGATTCGGCAATGAATACTTGATCTAGTTGCAGAATACTCGTACGTTTGGATGAATTGCGAAAATGGTTATTTTTAGGCGAATTCGCAGTAAATGCCGCGTGAGAAAAGATTCAGTTACTGATTGACCCATGGAAGAGAAGCGGATCTCTGACTTGGATCTTATTTGACATACGGAATAGCGCAAATCCACAATAAATATCTAATTTGAACAATTCTCGACTATTCTTCCCGTTTATTCGATAAATTTATAAAAAAAAAATATTACAAATTATAACTGTATGATATGTTCCGTTATTAACCCTTCCTTCCCTGTGATGTGTAATTAGTACACATTGCTTCTAAAAACTTTAATATCTCTATAAATATAATAAATACTGGGTTAAGATTTTAGATATTTTTCCGGAATACATTTACGCATTGAATGAAAAAATAATATTAATAATAATTAGCACTTATCGGCCACATCAAGGGTATTTTGTGAAAATCGGGAATAAATTCACCATTACAATCAAACATGTGCCAGTGTATGACGTAGGTATATTCATTCTTAAAAACCGCTATGGGTGAGGAAGCGACGCTATTAACGTCTCACTTTCACTCTCCTTCGGTATATGGAAACGCAAGAAATAGGATCTCAGTTCGCTCGCTCTCTGGCTTTCGTTTGAGGTGGTCGCTTTGCCCGTTTTGTGAACGTCGGCCGATGTTTTTTTTTTCATGTTTTCAGCAATCAAATTTAATTTATTATCACTTTTGACTTCAAATTTAATGAATTTAAGCGATTGGCTATAAATATTCTTATTTTTTCGATTTAAAATCGCTCGTTTTTACATGTGTATTGAATACACAGCACCGGAACGCACGGATGTTTTTAGCACAGGAAGGGAAAGGTTAAGAAAGTTAGCCGCTGTTCATATAACATTGTGTCAAAAATGACAATAAAACCTACCAATTATCAAAAACATACTAAATCTGTGAGTTTGAGATTCTCTTCTATATTTCTCAACCCTTATCTTGGCAAGGTTCAATTTATCCAAATATTAACGTTTTTCTTTGGTGATTCCTTGTTATATGGTAAGTTATGAATGAAAATTGAGGAAAAAATTCACAACTTTTCCTTATAGTTTTTTTTATATGGAACACTCACGTTACATAGCCAAAATATTAATTTTTATAAAACACAAAAAGGGCTAAAAAATGATTCTATAATCTAAAACAAGAACAACGTTTACATAGCTGAATTATCAACAAATAAAATGGTTTGAATAATTTTTCTCTACATGTAGTGATTAATAAGATATTTAGATTATTTACCCCAATTTTCAAAACGCACCCACACTGTCCAGACATGTTCACCCGATGTCGTTTGAAAGCTTGTAACGTTGTCAATATTTATCACCAAATGATACCACAGAACACAATAGTGCATGTATAGTATTTGATTGTGGTGCCATATTTGAAATTACGTTACAGTTCCTGGATTTTGTTTAAATCCCTAAATTAGTGTAACACCTGTGTTACAATGCCATGATAAGGTTTAACATTAATTCATTTAACTAAAATTCTACTTTATATTTCTTAACACGCATTTCTTTGATTGAAATTATCCACTTTATTTCGTAAGATGCATTTCTTTGATTGACATTATCTTCTGAACTTCTTAACATGCGTTTCTTCAATTGAGATTTTATTCGATATTTCTCTGTTTGAAATTCTCCTTTCCATTTCTTAACACGCATTAATCTGATTGAAATTATTCACTTCATTTCGTAACACATATTTCTTTGATTGAAATTATCCACTTTATTTCGTTTCATGCATTTCTTTGATTGACATTCTCTTCTGAACTTCTTAACATGCGTTTCTTCAATTGAGATTTTATTCGATATTTCTCTGTTTGAAATTCTCCTTTCCATTTCTTAACACGCATTAATCTGATTGAAATTATTCACTTCATTTCGTAACACATATTTGTTTGATTGAAATTATCCACTTTATTTCGTTTCATGCATTTCTTTGATTGACATTCTCTTCTGAACTTCTTAACATGCGTTTCTTCAATTGAGATTTTATTCGATATTTCTCTGTTTGAAATTCTCCTTTACATTTCTTAACACGCATTAATCTGATTGAAATTATTCACTTCATTTCGTAACACACATTTCTTTGATTGAAATTCTCCTCTATACGAATATTTCTTTCATTGAAATTCCACTCTACATTCGTATTTCTCAAAATGCATTTCTTCGATTGAAATTGTTTCCTATATTTTTTAACACGTATTTCGGAAAGCAGTTAATCGCATCTTACTAAATTACATCGCTACAAACATCTGATAAGATAATCTCTACTTTCCAGCCTTTTGAAGATGTTTTCTTCACAATTTTTACATGTCTTTTTTGGTTGAGTAATTTTATGATTTCGACTAAGGAATTTTCCTTATAAGAGTACATCTTCTATCAAACTATAAAATATATAACGGGTCAATCAAAGTAACAGGAAAAATATTTACCTGAAAAAAAAAAACGAGTTCATTTTAGTTACGTCCACAATTGGCCGACGGTACCGAGAAATAAATAAATCGTAAATTCTTCGAAAACATTTCTTTTTTGCTACCAACATCGCGATTAAATACCGATTGGTTGGTAATTTTTGGACGACAAGAGAATTTCGCCGAACAGTTGATTGTCGAGAAGAATTTGTTTTCGTTTAGCAGGCGACTCTTCACAATTTGTCGACGTTAAGAAAATACAATATTCGTAACAATTATTTATATACTAACGAAGTATACTATAATATAATATTCACATATTTATTGTTTCAATATTGTTGAAAACATTCTAAATTTGACTATATTTAGTTTCATTTGACTAAAAGTGATCTGTATAGAGAAAAACATACCTCTTCTCATCACCTTGCTCTTCATATACGGTCTTGAATATTCAACGTATTTTCTCATCACCCTGCTCTGCATATACGGCCTTGAATAATCAACTCTTCACACTTTGTCGATGTTAAGAAAATCCAATATTCGTAACAATTATTTATATACTAACGAAGTATAATATAATATTCACATATTTATTGTTTCAATACTTCTTGAAAACATTCTAAATTTGACTATCTTTAGTTTCATTCGACTAAAAGTGATTTGTATAGAGAAAAAATGTGTTTTCTCATCACCTTGTTCTTCATATACAGTCTTGAATATTCAACGTATTTTCTCATCACCTTGCTCTTCATATACGGTATTGAATATTCAACGTATTTTCTCATAACCTTGCTCTTCATATACGGTCTTGAATATTCAACATATTTTCTCATCACCTTGCTCTTCATATACGGTTTTGAATATTCAACGTATTTTATCACCTTGCTCTGCATATACGGTCTTGAATATTCAACGTATTTTCTCATCACCTTGCTCTGCAATATACGGTCTTGAATATTCAAGGTATTTCTCAAAAAGTTAATATTTGTAGGTTTTCCAAGAATTGATTAGGGGTGAATGTGACCTTAAGGCAGGTATGTTGAGTAAAATAAAGACCATTCTGAGATAGTTGAGGCACGTGGAAAGAATGAATGAAGAAAGACTAGCAAAACAAACATACCATACAAATATGAGCAGAAGGTGTGGTAGCGGAAGACAAAGGAAAGTATGATGGAATCAAATGAACTATGTTTTCCAAAAAAGGGAACTCACATGAGTTTATATTGTGGCGCTATAATTATGCCAATTTATAATAAAACATAATAAATATTTTGAATTTTAACTTATTTGCTGCCGCAGAAACACATTATTTAAGATGAATAATGGAGAAATTGGATGGTTAGGCCACGACGAAAGAATGAAAAGTTTATAAAAATAATCTATAAAAGTAGAATAGAAAGTACGAGAAGTTTGGGAAAACCTAAAACAACATGGCATGAACAAATTAATCAAATTCTGAAAGAGAAAAAAGTTTCTATAATAGAAGAGTATGCATGAGGAACTGTTTGGACGTAGCATAAGCTATATATAAGTGCCAGAATAAAATGAAGCGGAGATCTGTTGTTTTCTCTGCCTACCCCAAAAGAAGCACGGCGTAATGGTTACCATTTATTTATTGTCACACATGACAAGAAATATACATAATTTGCGAAAAAACAACAGGTCATTTAATTTGGACACATAATTTTAATGGATCTGGGTCTGTTGCCTTTCATTTGTCGTGTCCCCAGTAAACTAGGCTTTTGACTGTATCTGACCGAGGACATATAGCATGAAAAAATAAATCGATACTTCATTCCGATTTTTGATTATATAAAACCCCGTCGCACATTCTCATCAACCTGACAAACAGTGACACTCAATTACATATGTACTATATACATCACGCGAAATCAAACTCCTCACACTTCATCACTCCAGACAGACCAAAAAATTCATCCCACAATATACCGCACATAATCATAAAAAAAAAATATAACTATGATTATAATAAATATATTTTACAATATTCATCTTGGTCACATGCTTTTCTTATCCTTCTATAATATTTTACAATATTCATCTTGGTCACATGCTTTTCTTATCCTTCTATAATATTTTACAATATTCATCTTGGTCACATGCTTTTCTTATCCTTCTATAATAATGATTTAGAATTATGATGTTATTTCTTCAATCTTAAGTTATATTTTTTTAAATGTGTATTAATGTGGCAGACAAGAAAGATACAGTAGAGAATAGAGAGGAGACTAGCCTACCCTAACAGGGACATGGCGTGATGATGATGATGGTGATGGGCTTAATACATCACCGTAACATTATATGTAATAGACTTCCCTAGTTACTAAGTAGGCTGAGTTATTAATAACTTCACAATTGAGACAAAAAAAAACGGTATAACATTTTTAACAATGCAATTCTTTAGATTCCCAACATAGCGCAACAGAACAATCGGCATAGCGCTTCTGCACGGCATGTTGAAGAGCAGCAAAAAGCAATGCGATAGCGGAAAAAGTGGTAGGAACTGATCGCGACAATCAAGAGCGGATCTGCTCCGCTCGGCGGGGAGGTGGCTGCAGGCTGAAGAGATGGGCGGGAGGAAACCTGATCGGAGAAAGGTGCGTTGTCCTTACCTGAGCTCAGGTGGCCATGCTTGCTGGTTTGTCGGTTATCCAAACAAATCAAAAAAGCTTGTCGGTTATCCAAACAAATCAAAAAAGCTTGTCGGTTATCCAAACAAATCAAAAAAGCTTGTCGGTTATCCAAACAAATCAAAAAAGCTTGTCGGTTATCCAAACAAAGCAAAAAAGCTTGTCGGTTATCCAAACAAAGCAAAA
Source organism: Odontocerum albicorne (assembly GCA_949825065.1). NCBI lineage: Eukaryota > Metazoa > Arthropoda > Insecta > Trichoptera > Odontoceridae > Odontocerum > Odontocerum albicorne. Next base: position 5,115,799 of record OX463840.1, on the reverse strand, counting down.
GAGGTAACACAGCTTGTCGGTTATCTAAACAAAGAAAAAAGAGGGAACAAGATAAACGGTGCACTCAATACAATAGCCGCGCTACACCAAAAGTAGCAAAAATGAAAATACATAATAGTGTATTGGTATCCACCTTGACGTATTTGGAATTGGGAGAAAGATAAAAGTAGGATAAACTATGTGGGGATGCGTGTACGAAGAAGGCACTAAGTCGAGTTCAACCTCAAAAATGTTATTTGCAAATTTAAAAGCTAAGGAATGTTTAATTTTCAGGTTCAAGACATTGTGAATGTGTCGTTTGAATGTTCAAAACTTCGGCATTGTTCCGTTTGCAGGTTTAAAACGTATGTTCTATTTGCAGATTCAAAACTTCGTTGCGAATGTTTCGTTTGAATGTTTAAAACTTCGCTATTGTTCTGTTTGCAGGTTCAAAGCCCCACAATTGTTGTGTTTGTATGTTGCAAATGCTTTTACACATTTTATCAATTTTCAATTAAATATTAGGTCCTTACATATGAAATTGGCGTTTTGTTTGGGAGGAACATAAAGTTGATTTTTTTTTAATATAATATATTTATTTAATCAAAGTATGTACCATTGCTATCTATGCATTTTTGCCATCTCATAGGTAGTTCATCGATCCCTATACTAAAAAAAACCATTCGGACGGGAATCAATAAAATCTTTCAAGTCGGTTTGGACTGCCCCATCGGAGTTGAATTTTTTCCCTTGCAAGAAGTTATCCAAATTTCGAAAAAAATAGTAATCTGTTGGGGCAAGGTCCGGAGAGTACGGTGGATGTCTTAGACATTCCAATTGAAGCTCTTCTAATTTGGTAGCCGTCTGTTGTGCAGTGTGTGGTCTAGCGTTATCATGAAGCAGCAGTGGCCTAGAGCGATTAACCAGCCTCGGTTGTTTAGCAGCTAGCTTTTCCATCATGGTTTGCAGTTGCTGACAATAGACATCTGCCGTAATCGTCTGGCCAGATTTAAGAAAGCTGTAGTGAACGACACCAGCACTAGTCCACCAAACGCTCACAAGTAACTTTTTTGGAGTCAATTTTCGCTTGGGGCATGGTTTGGCTGGTTCGGCAGGGTTCAGCCATTGCGATGAGCGCTTCCGATTATCATACAGAATCCACTTTTCATCACAGGTAATGATTCGATTCAAAATCCCTTCATTATTGTGCCGGTTGAGTAATGCAACGCAGCAGTCAACGCGCGTTTGTTGATTTGCTTCACTCAATTCGTGAGGTACCCACCTTTCAAGCTTTTTCACCTTCCCAATTTGCTTTAAGTGGATTAAAACAGTTTTATCACTAACACCGCAGCCTGCAGCTAACTCGGACGTGGTTTGCGATGGATCCGCTTCCACAATAGCCTTCAATTCTTCATTATCAACTTTGGTCTCCGGCCGTCCACGGGGCTTGTTCTGCAGGTCGAAATTTCCAGAACGAAAACGTTGGAACCAAAAACGCACTGTGTTTTCTTTTGCGGCACCGTCGCCATACACATCATTAATCCTTCGAGCCGTTTCTGCAGCACTGGTGCCACGGTGGAACTCGTACTCGTAAATAACGCGATATTTCAAGTTTTCCATTTTGTAAACTGAGTGACGCAAAGAAAAAAAACAATTGAGGAAAAAACAAATGAATTATAATTTTCGAAACACAAATACTTGAGTAAATAGCTGTATAAATTTGAATTTGGAATTCCTAACCAAAGAGAAGATATTTGAGATCAAAGTTGCCAGTACGGCAAAACGCCAATTTCATATGTAAGGACCTAATATGTAAAATATCCAAAGAAAACAATATTTTTTTGTATAGTAAAACTATTTTTTTTTATTACAAGCAGACTCTAGCAACACCGTTGCTAATTATATCCTTAACTTTTCATCTTAAGAAATATCAAATACTGAGAAAAGGCATAATATAAAACACAATGCAATCATGGTCACCACGAGGAATATTGGAGCACATACACTATGTAGGAAGTAAAGAGAGTGGCGGCGGGCGGGGGCAGTGAAGGACGCGCGGCCGCGGCAAGGTCGCGAGGGGCGATGCCCCTGCGCCCCTCGCTCCACCCCCTATGCGCTCCACGGGCTCCCTCGGGGCTTCTTGAGCAGGTCCGGCTGAAGACCCTACCCGTCTTCCTCGTACTTCATCAGACTTTTTTGATTATTGTACATCAATAGATATTTGATTCAATTTTGTAGTAAAATATCACCTTAGGAGAGCCATGTTTTTTAATATCAAAAGGGGCTTTTAAATTAATTCAGGTGGAAAAAAAAATCTTTAAAATCAAGACGTCAATATTGAACAGTAAACCTACTTTTATCAACTGTTTCGGCTTCAAATTTGTGAAACTCTATATTACAATATTTAATAATGTGAAGCATTGTTATTCCACTACCTACATTAATCCCCGCAACACGTGTTTCTACGTCCTATCTCGAGGCTCTCTTCAGGCGGAATGATCCCAGTTTGTCACGAGAAATACTTCAATCTAACTGATGTCATGTTTCACCCGGAAGTGTGAGTAATCTATTGAAACAAAGGAATATTTTTAACAAGGGGTGGTATTTTTTAACATAATGTTTCAACCTCCTATATCCGTAGACAGGGAGAATTAATATTTAAAAATTAACACATCTACTTAACACACTTTACTATTGGCACCAGTAATGCTACTTTGCGTGAAGGTTTTTTTTCAATTTTGTACTATCGGGAACCAAACCCGAAACTCGCGGTTAGAAAACAAGTGTCGAACAAACTAGGTCACAATGGTCGTCTACATGTATTGCAAAATCTGATCGTTAAAGAGTATTTCTAGATAAGGGAATTTTTTATACCAATTATTCTAATTCCTAAAAGCAATATTTTTTTGATAATCGTTTCAACAAAGATAGCATAAATTGGCAATACTAAATTTATTAATGGATCACTGTTTGTTGACGGTCTTCGTGGCCTAGTTGGTAAGATACCTGAATACGAACCCGAAGATTGCAAGTTCAATTTACGATAATGAGTATCATTAAAAAAAAAAAGGTATATCAATCAGTCTGGTTGTCATTTCAAACCTCTTTACTATTTTTCTGGTTAGTTTTAAACGATTTTCACATGACAATAAACCCGCCAGGTTTAACTGTATACAACGAAAGCGTAATATTTTATTTAACATTTTGCTTGATAGAAAATATTCGTTAAGAATTTAAATCTTTTTAATTAAATAAATATTTGAAGTAGCCTCAAAAGTCTCTCTTAAAAATCATCGTTGTAAGAATCAAACTGGTATGACAAATCAATTCAACATTTAAAAACAGCAACGTGTTGGACGTATTTTAATAGAAACAAGAAAATATTCTCATCTGGGCTTCTTCAGTCTAGTTCCAACCCCTCAACCGGTCCTAGGGCCGGAGCTGAACGAGGCATTGCCTTCCATAAAGAGCTCGACCACAACAACCTGTTTGCTATTTTCGGCGACTGCATTTTTGACATCGGCAATAACTTATTTCCCTTTGCTAAAAGGCCTTCTTAAAGCGAAAAGAGGGACTGATTTACCACCTTTTCATTTATAACAAAATCGACTTCCGCAAATGTAAAAAATATATATTTTAATATTTACGACGAGATTTTTACTTTCGCTACACACTTGTAAAGGATTTTTTAGTCGCTGTACTTAAAAATAATTAGAAAAATGAAATTACGAGAAACAAATTAATTGACCGTTCTGGCATTAATGTTGGAAAATTTCTTTTTAAACTGTACACTTTAAACATACTTTTCATACTATATATTTATATTATACACTAATGATTGATTTTTCAAATTATTGATATAAAAATAAATAATCAACTGTTTAATTCTTGATTGTTAAGGTGATAATAAATAATCTAGTTATAATAGACACAATAAAAAAAACGTATCGCTGATGAAAATAGGACGCCCTCCGTGACCTAGCTGATAAAGCGCTTGTCTTTCAATCCGAGGGTGGTGGGTTCGATTCACGATGGCATCTAATATTTGGGCGTATATATGCAAAACGGGCATATACCCACTTAACACATTTTTATGGTTTATTTGAAATATTCATAAAAACAAATGGATACTATTTAAGATGGAGTACTTCATTGTTAAAATATTATACGTTGTAAATTTGTTTTGTTCCATACATGTCCTTACAAAGTCGCGAGACATTTCTTCAATTATCTCAGAGCAGGTAAAATTCGGTGCTTTTGCATAATTATGTGCATTTTCCGAGATTGATTTTCAATAAAGCCCCCTTTAATATATCGATCGTCCAGTTCATTACTCAGACAATTCCAAATAACCTGTTTTGAGATAATGAGAAAAGCAATATTATAATCGTCACCATAAATCAAATACTATTAATTTTTGCCCGGGTTTTATATATTTTATCAATAGATATTGATAAAATTAATAGTATTTGATTTAGGGTGACGATTATAATATTGCTTTTCTCATTATCTCAAAACAGGTTATTTGGAGTTGTCTGAGTAATGAACTGGACGATCGATATTCCTATTTGGTTGCTAAATTGTCGCATGGCAATAAATTATTCAGGTAAATGGAAAAGTATTCAAGATGGTTTCTGACAACTTTCGAAATTTATTAAAAGTATTATTGAAGTCATATTAAATTAATTAAAAATACTATTGAAGTGATTGCTATATTAAAAATATTATTGAAGTCAAACGTGCATCCCTTTCCCCATCAATCTCCAGATTCTATCTCGGATTCATTACATACTCCTATATTTTCGTATTTCTATACTCCTATATTTTCGTATCTCGGATTCATTACATACTCCTATATTTTCGTATTCCCCATCAATCTCCAGATCCTATCTCGGATTCATTACATACTCCTATATTTTCGTATTTCTATACTCCTATATTTTCGTATCTCGGATTCATTACATACTCCTATATTTTCGTATTCCCCATCAATCTCCAGATTCTATCTCGGATTCATTACATACTCCTATATTTTCGTATTTCTATACTCCTATATTTTCGTATCTCGGATTCATTACATACTCCTATATTTTCAGATTCCCCATCAATCTCCAGATTCTATCTCGGATTCATTACATACTCCTATATTTTCGTATCTCGGATTCATTACATACTCCTATATTTTCGTATTCCCCATCAATCTCCAGATTCTATCTCGGATTCATTACATACTCCTATATTTTCGTATTTCTATACTCCTATATTTTCGTATCTCGGATTCATTACATACTCCTATATTTTCAGATTCCCCATCAATCTCCAGATTCTATCTCGGATTCATTACATACTCCTATATTTTCGTATCTCGGATTCATTACATACTCCTATATTTTCGTATTCCCCATCAATCTCCAGATTATATCTCGAATTTCATTACATACTCCGGGTGGTCTTGATGGATACCATATAGTTGACCCAGAGTCACATCGAGTGGCATCATCGCCATCGTCATACATCCGCGTGTCATTTGAGTGAAATAAATAATAAGTGAAAAGACACGGCGAAGAGACCGAAAGTGTTATGCAATAGCGGCTCGTGGCGGAGAAAAGCGCTATTAATTTTGAGGGGGTGACGCAACGCACGCTGAAGGGGATCTGCATTCCGATTTGGTCCAATTAGCTTCGCAGCATCACATCTGATTATATTTCAAACGTTGGTATTATCGTCGTTATAGTTATACCAAGTGGCGCCTGGTGGGGTAAACAAAACTATTCTGAAATACATATTTATTTTCTTGTATTGTATTACACTGAATACGTTACAATCAGGTGGGTTAATTGCTATGCCATGTGCAAACCAAACTACAACTTTTTTTAAAGATAAGCTTGATTCCAAAGGGAATCGAACCAATAACCCCCGAATGAAAAGACAAGCATCTTCTCTATTAGGGCATAGATATTGGCATGCCATAAAACCATATTATTTGTGATATAGGCTGATGTAACGAAAATGGTCTCTCTTTTTTTATAACACTTTTTTTTCGATTTCTCTTCAATCAAATATTATATGCAAATAATATTTTATTCGTAATTTTAACGTTTCAACTGTTAACATTGTCGGGAAAAGATAACATTGATCAATTTAAATTTAAGAAATAAAAAATATACTATCTCTCAACACATGGAGAACAAGAACACGGGTTCTCACGGGACCATTGGTTTGTATCCTGGGGTACCAGACCTCTTCTGTACCCTGTTACAGCATACTTCATCATTTAACTAACAACCCACGAAGAGTAACCAGTTAATCAACTAACATAGTGCTTCCTAAAAGTGCTGGTCGAGTCGCCACCTACAAGATGTTCGCTTAGGTATTTTCTCACAAAGGGATGACAGGGTTTAAAAAAATACTCAAAATATTTGTGAAAAATAATACTTAAAATAACTTAATTTCAATCATTCATTCGAATGGTATCTGTCAACATATCAATAATTAATTCGAATGGAATCTGTCAACATATCAATCATTAATTCGAATGGTATCTGTCAACATATCTAAATTGATGATGTGGACATGTTGAAAAGCGTCGTCGAAAGACAATATCGTCGTTGTTCTGCGAAAATCATTTACAATAAGTCCAAATAATCAGTTTTGCGATAAAATTAAAGTTTCGGAAGGCGATATAAAATCAAGTTTTTAATAATTAAAATACAAACAGATGTTATTTAAAGACAGTTTATTTATTTATAAGAATTACTACAAAAAAATGAGTAACTTAAAAACATATTACCTAAAAATTTAAAATACGGACAACTGTTTTGGACTTAATTCTTTCTTGGTGAAAATTTTCATAACAGCGAAACCACAGAACTTTTAGACATAAATGTTTTTCCATGTGTAGATATTTTCATTTTAAGTAAAATGGCATCAAAAAGTCATTTAAGCAAAAATGGACTTAAATGCTTTTCGCAGAACAACGACGATACAGTCTACGGTCCCAGTAATCGAGCCTTCTAGTTATGAACCACTGGTGTAAGCAAGTAACCAACAGTTCGCCATTGCACGTATTGAAAATATTACCGCACGTGAACGGGCAATTTAATTCGTAAACGTTTAACCTTTCCTTCCCTGTGTTGGGTATCTTCTACACGTTGCTTCTAATAACCATCAATATCTCTATAAATATAATAAATACTAGGTTAAGATTTTAGGTATTCCTCCATAATATATTTACGCATTGATTTAAAAAATAATATTAATAATAATCAGAATTTATCGACTACATCGTAAGTATTTCGTGAATATCGGAAACAAATTCGCATTTAAACGCTGTGAGTGCCTCGATCTTGGGTCTTGACGATAGGTGAAGAGTATGCGGGAAGCGCGACACTATATTAGCATCTCACTTTTGCATACGTCACTGAATAGCGAGAAGCTCAATTGTCTCAACCTCGCAAGTGTAAGCCACGCCCGAGTTAGCCACCAACCCTGCCGCGCCGCAGTAGCTGTTGAGCTGGCAACGAGACTAGATCTACGCCCGTTCCGTGAGCGTTGCCAGATGGTTTTTTTTAATGTTTTCAGCAAATAAATCTCAATTATTATAATTTTTAACTTCAATTATAATTAATTAAGGGGATTATCTATGAATGTTCTTATTTTTCCGATTTAAAATCGCTAATTTTTGATCGCGTACTCACTACCTAACACCGGAGCGCGCGTTTCAATTTTATCACCGTAAGGGAAGGGTCAACGCGTGCGAATATTGTTATCGGACGAACTCTTTAACCAGACTGGGACTTATTTTTTTTTCGATACCATCGGGAATTGAACTTGAAATCTCCCCAAAAATCAAGACACTGCACGTGGAATACTCCATCTTTTGTCGATTTCATAGTTGAAGATCCCTTCGCGGTTACAAAGTCAATTCAATTGGAAAAAGAAGCTGAGTCGTGGAGTTTTATTTATCAAGTGTAGTTGGTAATGAATTGATAGTTGTCGAGTTTGAATATCCCTCACCATACACACAAGCGTGTTCTTTATTGTGAGGTATAAAATTAAATTAATAACTAATTCGGTTGAGAGCCACAGAGTAAAGTTAAACTCGTGACGGATAGCCCATTCTCGTGGAGCCTAGCTGCATCGGTTTTATAGTTAAAATAAAAACATGTAATAACCGGCCATAAAAATATATGTACCGAACCAATGCAGTAGAAACGCTATCGTCTAGTTATTCGCAATTAAATGGTAATTGGGTTAAGTGCAAGCGCGGTAATGAGGGACGCAACTACCGTTGGGCCCCGAAATTGAATTTCAAATCTGAACCTTAAAATTTAAATTATTATCAAATTCAACGTCTGCACTATAGCTGAGAACTGTATTCAAAACCTTAAATATATATATTTATTATTAATGACCTTAAAATGATTGTAAAATCGATTATTATGATAATATCAAGGATTTATCGCATTTTCATATAGTAAATACTCTGAGATTGTTTGGGTATGTAAAGCATATGAATGAAGAAATATTAACAAAAATACATATATGTTATAGTGCAAATGTTAGTAAGGCGCTGTAGAACAACACCAAGAAAATTATGTTTGGATTGAGTGTATGATATTTTGAAAGATGGAAACGTAGAAAGTTAGATAAATCGTAGAAGTTTTATAAGAAGGTGTATGTATGTAGAAAAGGCAAAATATGTGTGTCGAGATAGAAATGAATGGAGCTCAGTTCTCTCTGTCTACCAATACAGAGGAACGCCGTGATGGTATGTATGTAAAAGCGACTCTTACTTTTTAAGTCAGAAAAATCGCAGTTTTACGTAGAGAAAGTATGAACGTGGAGAGACGAAGGATGTATTACGAGAAAGGAAAGTATGCCACTCTGTCCTTTTGTCTACCCCGACATGGAGATGGCGTAACAGTATGTATACATAAAAACTATTGTTATTCATAGATAATGAGATAAAATGTTTTTTGTTGGTGTATTTTTACTGGAAAAATGAAGGAAATGCTGATATTTCAGATTCGACATGCCTACACTGTACCATCACTTCGTTTAACTGTCAGAGTAGACATAGAAGATACAGCACACACATTTTTTTCCTCCACGACATCCATGTAAAATCTCATACAGATCTTTCGATTTCTCTGACTTCTTACAATTTTTTTATTCTAAATTTCATTATCTTGGTACAGTCATCTTAATCATTCGTACTGTCAATTTGTTTTATCAATTTTACAGCACTCCTTCGTCTATATGCCCAAACTATTTAAGTGAGTTCTGCTTTGTCATACTTAATACATGACAGAGGTATCATACTTAATACATACGTAGTTATAATATTGTACAAACAACAGTTCGGTAATAATTTAATTGATCAACACACGCCTATCACTTCTTGTAAGTTTCTTGTGTAGAATTAATGGATTTTTCTGTGAAATTTGTCAAGTCTAAAGGACTGACAAACTTATCAAAAGTTTTATTTTCAGGAAAACTTACATTTTAAATATATTTCATAATAAACACTGTAGGCATGTTCTAGAGTTATCTGTATTAATACATCGCAGAGATGCATTGTTCCGAGTTCATGCAACTCTCGGGTGCACGGCGATAGTGCACCTCTGGCGCTGCATCCCGGACCCTGATGCACTTGCACAACGCGGCTCGGCATGCCAAAACAGGTAGGCGCTCTTATTGGGAAATTAATGGGCCGGACACGATATTTTATTTATGGATTATTATATAACAGCTATTAATCGAATGAACGTTTATTTAAAAAAATATGAAAACCATAGCTATTTTGCTACGCCAGATTCTGCTATCGAGTTTTCATTCTCGAGTGGTTTTACAAATATATTTATGTCGTTGACTACTTCCCAAGATGAGTTCTTAATTTCATTAATTAATCCATAATGCCATACTCTAGTTAGAGCAATTATACTTTTCAACCGCGTGACCCCTCAGATAGACGTTTATAATATAATATAAAACTCCTTAAAGGGAAAATTGTTATTCTTTATGTAAAATTTTCGATATTATTGTTTAATTTTTTAAGATATATAACATACATATTATTTTCATGTTTTTATTGTACATTAATTCCTCACATCTTAATATTGCTAATTGGTTGTAAATATACATTTTTTACACTTGTAACGTACGCAGTTTTAATTTTATTTTATTAACAGTTCAAAAATGTATTTTACATAATTTCTTCGTTATTAATTTTAATATATTATTTATAGTTAAGGCATTAACACTGTGGAGGTTTCAAGACATTGGTAATTTGTTAATTTCAACACTGTTTATTCCACTAAAAATAACGGTAAGACCCTAGTAGTTTCAAAGTGTTTATCTCATAAGCAGAGGAACACAAACAAAACAAGAATGTCTTGTTTGTGTTCCACTGATGAAGTGAAAACCTTGAAACCGGTAAGGCTATATAGTGTTAAGTGGAATAAACAGTATTTGACTAAACAAATTACAATATATATTTTTTGTTAAACTAAATTAGACTGTATTTTTTTATTCGTTGTACGCATTAGGGAAACCTGTAAAGTACAGATGATTGCTTTAATAAATTAAATAGTTTTTAAACATTATAGAATTGATGATTTAGACATACTGAAGAGTGTTGCCGGTAGAGAGCATTGTCTTTGATCCTATTAATCCAGTCTTCAAGTTAAAACCACTGGAGTAGCTCAACGACGTTCGTAATCGTACACATTAACAATACTAACGTACGTGAAAAAGCATCAACACTTGCGTATTTGTAATTTGTTTTATCAAACACTGTTTATTCAACTTTATGTAACGGTATAACCCTAACGGTTTCATGGTTTTTACCTCATCCTCAGGGGAGCACAAACAAGACTTCCGCATTGTTACCAGAAGAACACTTTTACCAGACTGAGACACTATTTTGTTTTTCAAGTAATCGAAACTGAAATCTCAAGGTACAAAACAAACGTCTATCCAACTGGCCACGAAGGTCGTCCATTATAAATATTCTAAGACATTTAAAGATGACAATTAAAAGTAAAATTTATTGAAATATGAAAAGTTTTCATACACAATTTTTACACGTTATTACGAGTATACTCGATATATCTGAGATTATTCAATATGCAAAAGCCAATGTCACAGAAATTATAAGATCATGAGTGATTATCATTGTTCCTTTGTGTAGTTATATTTATATCTGCGAGGATGGCATGCAGCATTCCTTCTCTATTCTTAGCCGTCATTATCTTTAAGAATCTCCTCTCAGAAACGAGAGTCTCTCAATGAGAAGATAACATTAGTGAGCTTGTATGCAAGATTGAATTGAAAAAAATATATATGAAAAAAGCAGCGTTGGTCACGAGCTGTTTCAAACCAGTAAATCGCAGGAAGAACAGAAATTAACGAGTAATTTATTTCAGTCGCCACAATAGAAACGAGAATGACGTATTTCACGGCTAAACTAATGGATTTTGGGGTCGATTAAGCAACAAATTGCGATACTAAATAAATTTTCGGCGCTTTCTGGACTTGGAATTAATTTGAACACACTTTATTGCTCTTGATAAGAGGAAAGCGATAGAAAATAATCGCGTGTCATTAAAGATTATTAAAAAGAGAAAATAATTAAAGACAATTTATTTAACATTCGGACGGATTCCCACTTTCTTGACAGCTGCCACATCGCTTGCTAATTTGCGTGAACTTCACAGTGATTAAACAACGGAAAAATAAGTTGCAAGCAGGCAACCTATCAATCTGACTTGTCGACCCAAAGGTAGCTCGTGAGAATTTTACAAGTTGGGTTCATTCTGAATGAAACCAATGTAAATAAAATATAATACAGTGGAACTGATAGAAAGTAAGGGTTTATGTGATACGAAAATTCATACCAAATTAAATATAATATAATCTCAATTTCATGTCTTGTACGTGATACTTTCAAAGGAATTCTATGTTCATTCTTCTTGTCCGAGTATACGTTTTTTTTTGCAAACGAAATGATCAAAAAAAAAAAAAATATATATATATATATATATATATATATATATATATATATATATATATATATATATATATATATATATATATATATATATATACATATGGCTGCGAGACATGGACGCTCACAGTAAAGAACACGCAAAAGCTCCAGACCGCACAAAGGGGCATGGAGAGATGCATGTTAGGATATACTAAAAGAGACCGTAAACGAAACACCTGGATTCGCAATATAACAAAGGTAGAAGACGTTATAAAGGTGTGCAAAAGAATGAAGTGGCAATGGGCCGGACACATAGCCAGAATGTCAGACTCCCGATGGACATCCGAAATAATCCAGTGGTATCCAAGAGGCATAAAGAGACCTAGAAGAAGACCGAAGGTACGCTGGATGGACGAAATCAGGAAGCATGGCAGCATCACGTGGCATCGGCGAGCAAAGGACCGAACTGTTTGGAGTCAACTTGGGGAGACCTTCATCCAGCAGTGGATCGACCCTGGTTGACAATGATGATGATGATGATGATATATATACATGCATTTAACGCATACGATTAAAATGTGAAATAAAACTAAACACAAACTCTCCGAATATTGCTTTTATAGCAAACGGATGAAGAAACGCACATTTCGGAGGTAGAATTTTTTATGAGAAATGCCGTAAAAATATGCATCGAGGAACGCGTGTGATATTTATTTGCGCTTTGGTAATGCACCATTTGATGTCCGCCCATTCCCGATGCGAGAATTCGCGAGAAACGATCGTGTCAGCAAATTAGAGCGCCAGGCTCCAAAGATATTTTGAAAGGAAAAATGATTGGTTGGTACAGGGATGTTACATAACATGCATTTATGAAGTTTTCTTTATCAATTTACATTATTATTTTATCATAATATTGATATCTGCCCAAACATCAAAGACTGTATCCGATATTCTTGTAATTTATTATTGGTATCTAAATTTCAAACTAACTTTCAGGCATCTTTCCACCTGAATTTATTTAATGTCACTAATGAGCTGCCTTTGAACAGTGTGCTAAAAATAAGGTTTCAATCCTACAGTAAATCGTTGCTGGGCCTCGAATCGAGGATCCTTCCGCCAATCCAATGTCAATTCAGTTGGAAACCGAAGCTGTGCCGTGGAGTTTGTTTGTGAACAAGCCGTTGCACACCAGCAAACTCACAGCTGTACTGGATCCGATGGCACACCAAAGTGAGACGATCGGAGCACACCGGCTTGTTTTTTCCTTCTTTTTTTTGAAAGAATAGATATGACCGAAGTCATAGGTATCCACCGAATTCTAAGCGGAAAAAAATGCCTGTCATTCGAGGGGAGTAGTACAGCGCGGGGTTTCAACCAGCGACCTTCCGCACGGAGGTCAAGTGCTTTTATCACGCGGCCATTCGCCTCATGAAGGCTAGTAGGTCAATTATAGTGGATTCGAATTCCGAGTAAAAGCGGCTTTGAGGAGAGTCTGCTATCAAAACGGCGCTATATAAATTGCCCATTTATTATTATTATTATTATATTATGTCATAGAAATACCGACCCGAATAGTTAAACTCAAGATTTGAGATACGATTAAGACTACGAAGAATTTCAATATAAAAATTATCTTTTGGTAAAAAAAATCCGCTATTTTGCTAAACATTCGACGAGTTGTCGACATTAATTTCGACTTGTATTTATCGATAAAAGTGTATACTATAGACGAACAGTGCAAAATTTATACGACCCTGCTATTATTTGTAGTTATTGTTTTATGGAATCTGTATGGTCATATGACTGCATGTATAATAAATAAATCGCCTGCATTAATACCCGTCTGGATGGATGCAGCTATGCAAGCATGGCCAACTTGCGCTTTCCGGCAAGAATTTCAGCGAATCCGCACTGGGAATGAATCATTTTCCTATTTATCAGTTTACGTTTCGCCAGGGGTTGACTGACCGTGTACAATAGTCTTTGTACATGTTGCGCTTCAGTGGTTGTCAACTTTTTTTTAGCATTACGGGATATTTTAAACTGAAAAAAAAAACTATTCTTTTTAAATTAGTATTTATCGACTTTACCGCAAACAAACCAATCGATAGCAGGTGAACTTCAGAAAATGAAGTAAAATATAGTTATATGGCGTGTAATGTACGTAAATTGATATTATATCATATCATATAATAATGAAACATGCAAATCATAATAACATACAAGAAAGATACAATTCACGTAGGTAGTTCACATGCAACAGATATGAATTAATGAGTTAGCCGAATCGACGGGTTTCAGTTATTTTTTTTTCTGGTTTGAAATATAATTGTCTAAAAACGGTTATTCCATTTTGCTTTATCAAATAATGTAATGGAAACCAATTTCCTAATTACTTAAATTTACCTCATTTGTGTTTTCCTTTTTTTCTCTTTCTAAAGGAGTTACGCTCAATATAATGGGTGCACCAGTGCTAAAGAGTTCATTTATGTGCAAAGTACGAAAAAAATGCTAGATTTACCTATTCACATATAAATACACAGGCGCATAAGTATGATGAAGTGACCAAAGTTGTATAAATTCTCGATATTTAATTATAAAACTTAATTTCAAAAGGTATCAATGAAAATTCTCGAATCCTTTTTAAAACACCCCATTTTCGGATCTGTTCAAATATAATATTCACGTGTTGCAATAGTATTTTTTATTCATCAACGAATAAACAAAAATAAGTAAGTTTACATTTATATATCCTAGCAATGCGTCTATTTTCAGTTATTATAAAAACAAATAATGTAATTTGCTAACAAATTAATTTTACAATAAAATAACATTAATACTGACGCGAAAATTGAGGATGACTGTCCAGGAATGTGGTATCCTCGCTGCATTCGCATATAGTTGTTGTATGGGAACAATCGTCCGTATATTATATATGTCCTGCCAACAATAAATGGGATGATATATTGTTTACCGAGATCTGCAATTATACTGCAAGAATGCACTTTGCAAAAGATGAGATGAGTGATAACAAGATAATATTATTTATATACGAAAATAATGTTAAAAACATATTAAATATTGATGAAAAGGTATATTTATGATTTTATTGGCTCTAACATTATACTGCGACATTCATGGACAGATTGTCGACAATATACCTACAATGAGTCCTTCGATTTTTTGGTTTCTGCTCACATCCAAGAATACAGTTTGGAGAGGCTTGTGGTCACTGGAAGCGAGGAAGGACGACGCGGAAGAGTTCTAATGCGTAGGACTGACCAAATGAAAGACACAACAGGACTACCCTTAACAACTGCTTTTCGAACTGCGGAGTGCAGGGATAGATGGAGAGGGGTCGTCAAGGGCTATCATGGAATCACGATGCTCAGTCATCAGCTACACGACAGGATGGATGGAGTGCTATCTTCAGAATTTGGTATGGATGATGATTTCTAAATCAATAATTGTACGTCAGATAGTCACCGAATGGTAGTGCAGTTTAGATTTTTTTAAATTTTGAATACATACCATAACGTCTTTTCCCAATTTAGGTAGGCAAAGAGGACAGAGTGCCAGAATGTCTGAACTTTACACATATATATTTCGTCACTTACATATCCATCACCATCTCATATCACTCCTTCGATTTCTCTAACTTATTTCCTACATATATAACTATACGTTTATTTGAGAACTAATTGAAAACAGGGAAAAAATAAATGTAGGAATATTGATTCGATTTTATTTATAAAATGTTTTCATTATGGGTCGCAATATGGGAAACTGTTAAAAACAACCCTTTAAGTTTTATAATTAGTAAAAAGTGTCTGGAATACCAGGTTGATTTTATTTTGAGTCGTTTTATCAAACAAATTTCTGATTGTATTGATATACGAGGCATATCCAGAAAATAAGTGTACTGAATTTTTGTAGGTTACATTTTTTTTTATTTAAACAAAAAAATTACGTGGTTACCGTAGTACATATGTAAGCTATTTTTCGACATAGTCGCCATCCCTCTCAATGCAGGTGGTGAAGGGGGGTATCAACTTTTTGATGCCTTCCTCGAAGAAGTTTCCCGCCAACCCCTCCGTCCACTTCTCCACCTCCTCCTTTACCTCCTCGTCGGTTGAAAACCTTTTTCCACCCATGTGCAGCTTCAGGGAGGTAAAGAGATAGTAATCTGAAGGTGCTGGGTCAGGGGAATGCGCGGGATGGTTCAGGACATCCCATTTAAACGAGGCGAGCAGTTCCTTCGTGGCGTTGGCCGTGTGTGGTCTGGCATTGTCGTGCAGCAGGCAGACTCCCTTTGTCAGCATGCCTCTCCTCTTGTTCTAAATAACCCTCCGCAATTTTTTTAGGGTCTCACAGTATCTTGCAGAGTTGATGGTCTCCTCTTGAGGCATATATTCAATTAAAATTATGCTTTGACAGTCCCAAAACACGGATGCCATGATTTTCTTGGCTGAAATTGTGGTTTTGAACTTTTTGGCGGAGGGTGAAGAGGTGTGACGTGACCGTTTTTAAACTCGCGACACCACTTGTACACACTCGTACGATTCATAGCTTTATCACCATATGCAGTTTTCACCTCATTATAAACCTCAACCGGAGGTTTTCCCTTCCAAACGAGATAACGGATGACGCCGCGTATTTCGCACTTGGCGGGAGATTGGATTGACATTTTTCACGAAACGTGTTGTCGCGTCGACACTTCTCAACGTATTGACCTCGAACCGGTCTCGTTGCGGAGGGGAAGGGTCAGGCTACACGGAAGTGTAACTAACATGTCGAAAATAAAATCCATCCGGTCGTGAGAGCCTCAGTACACTTACTTTCTGGATACGCATAGTAAAATACTTTCTAATACTGTTCTCGGAATAGCATTTAATACAAAAATGTTATTATTATGCTACTACTTCTCAAAATCATTTTATTTCGATTTACAGTAAATTTCAATGAGTCTAACAAATGTGATACTGATTCTCCCCCTTCTGCAGCCTAACGATTTTCGAATATATAAACATATATAATAATTTCGCAGACTGCGGAAAAGAATAAAAAGCGCGTTGCGTATTGTAATACCTTTACATTTCACTCCACTGATATAAAATAAAGCTTATCCTCGAACAACGACGGTTTACGGAAAATGCATCACAATCGTTTTCGATCAACGATGGCAGCTCACGCGTCATGCAATGTGTGGAAACCATATTGCTCTTGGATTAGACACGGGGAAAATCCGAGACACGTTTTGCTCACAATCGGATTAAACGGGATATTGCGCGTTCGGCTCTCATCGTTTTATTTGTAGAAGAATTGAAAAAATATGTAAACAATCTTGACGTATCGACGGACATTCCTGCCGCTTGTATTTTCGCCCAACAATCCCTGGATCGCGAGGTAACAGACGAGGCTTTGCTAAATTTAAAATGATGAAAAATCAACAGCAAACGGTGTTTTTTGTTTGTCGAATTCTTCGTGTTTTATTTATTACCTCGGACTTCTGTCAAAGACTAATTGCCCGGCGTGCGGTTGTTGTTTGAACTGTTGCTGTCGTTAGAAAACGTTCACAATTTAATGAGGCGGCAATTTTGACAGAAGTGACAATTTGTGGTGACTACATTGGACGCTGCAGATTCTCGCGGGGATTTTTGATGTAATGTCGATGGTACATTGATTGATTCTTAAATGTAAGAAGCAAAAAATAATCACATTGTCAAGAGGACAAAACAGTATCGAAGATAACCAAGAGTTGAAGGAATTTTGACTTAGACATAACACCTTCATGCAAAGTCTTGGTAAATACATAGGAGATTTTAATCTCTCGACGCACGTTTTGATTTGTGGTGTTACTTTTTTAAAGATAGTGGTCCATTGAATATTGTCCTCATTATTTAACCGTATAGTATGAATTTCATATATTTCTAGAGTATTTTTTTAATATGTTATAAGCTGGTAAGTAAACTTAAAACAGGAATTCCTAGTTGGTTGGTCAGCACAAATAAGACATGTCTACGATATCTCAGTATAGAAGTCAAGCATAATGGGGGTAGGGGGATATATTATTTTAATATTATTGAAGTGTACGAGTGTGTCTTATCTTGTTGTATATATCCTTAACATTTAAAAAAAAGTTATTTTATTGTATATTTCCTTGTCATGTAAAGAAAGCTAGTTGTAATAGATGCCCTCAAAAGAATTAAGATATTTGGTAGATTAATAGTGCGAGATAAATGAATAAATAGACTGCTTGATAGAATTAATTCTAGTTATAATATGTATTTAATATTTAATACAGGTTTAACCCAATTATGACAACAAGAACAATGTAGCACATGCTTCAATCCTCAATTTATCCACCGAGAAATGGAAGATATCGATATCGGAAAATTCATTAAACAAGATCATTCAGTGTGCGAGTGGTGATGCTCCTTCGGCTCAGTTCGTGAATACGGCACCGAAAACAATCTTAATTCAATATGGCGTAAATAATATGTCTTAAATAGGCTATGAAAATGTTGTACGAGAAAAATTTACCATAAACATCACCACGGCTTCATTACATATTCTTTCAAATATTGATGTATAAACAAATTCTAAACAACACTCGTATTTCTTCCGCTCATAATAATCTTGCATTAAGAATAACAATAGCAGTTGAAATCCTCCAGTAGAGCAAGTGTCATTAGAGTAGAGACATCCAGCTGTTTTGCCAGCAAGTGTCATCGGCGCTGGTGTGAGGAATTCAGCCCATCACCGTCGGATCTATAATCAGCCGTCTTCCCCCGAGATGGGCGTGCTGCCGGAAGGTATGCGCTGAAGACGGACTATTCCTGAACAAGATATGAGAGAGGACGTGTCGTCCAAATTCATCGGACTCACTGTGGAGTGGAAATAGATCTGTTTGAAAGGTATGCATTTAGTGCACCCAAACGTCGTTGAATCTATGACACCATGAATTGACTACATTCTTGAAACTTTTTGGAAAGAGATGCAATTGTTATATACTTACAACTAATCGTATATCATACTTATGTATATTAACTTTGATATACAAATCTGCATAAACCACACGTCCGATTATAAACGTTACGAGTTGATTCTAACTAATATCTGTGTGACAAAATCACCATACTGGATACACGACAACCCAGGATAACTTTCTTGACTGATTGCAAGATTATTTTCACATGCCTTTGACAGTACCATCCCTCCTTCAAATGGTTATATCAGAGGCCAACAGTCCTTCTTTTACACCATCGAGTGAGTTTAACTTCGGCCTCCCCATTGGATCGCTGAACAGTTTTCTTTGCAGGGTCTGTGTACTGCATGCGATATAAATATCCTATCCAGTGCAGTCTGTGTGATAACACACTCGTTATGAGTAAACCACTGAAACGCATAAAAATAACGAATGAGATCTTGTTTTTTCGTTCTCTTTACAGGTATTCACTTATCTCGATTTGTGGCCATCTCATTCACCCAGTCCCGCCCCCGCTTTTCCTTGCACAACCACTTAAACTGCTTCCTCTTACTCCTTCTGGCACTTACTATTGATCTTCTGTTTTGTGGGCTGCCCATGAACATGCTATAATGAATGCTTATGTTGGACATATATGTACAGTATGAAATTTATAAATCAAAGGAACCTTGACCACGAAACCCCTTATAACAAAAAAAAAACGCGACAGAGGTCTCAGCTAGAGGTTGGAGCAGATTACACGATTGAAAAGATGTTGAAGAAGAAAATCTTAAATGAAAACCGCAAGGATGCGGATGAGTGAAAAAAGACACTACAGAAACACACTTAGAAACAAGATGTCATTAAATAAGATGACTCTAATTAACATAGATCATTTTGCCTCCAGCATATTCTATATTGTATATTATTTATAGTTAAAGCGTTAACATTCTTGAGGTTTAAAGACATTTTAATTTTTTTAACGATAAATTACTTTGTTTTTCCACTTATATTAATCCCCGTTACACGCGTTTATTTTATTTATTTATTTAACACTTTTATTGCAATACAATCTGGCGGGTTTATTGCCAGGTGGCAATCTCTTCCAACCAACCAGACAAAAGTAAATGAAGCAAGTTACGTGGTCGCATAAATCATTCAAATGACTATCCATCCCCACGAAATCCATAAACATATACGCGAGAACATGCCCACGAATCCCACAAAGACGGACAATCACCCGAACATTATTTTTCATATAAAGTGAAATATCATCAATCCAAAGGAAAGGAAAGGATGGTGGAGAGGAAAGGAAAAGAAAAATCAGGAATGAAACACGTTATTTTACTGACTAGAAATTAAGAGTTTTTTCAGTCGCTTCTTAAAGCATGCCAAGGACGGAGCGAGTCTTATATTGGTTTGTAACTGATTCCAGAGTCTCACTGCATGGACAGTAAAGGACGACGTAAAGAAAGAAGAGCGATGAACTGGAAAGGCCAATAAACAATCTCTGTTTGAGCGTAGCGCTAATCCATGATCGGAAAGACGTTGAAAATTTTCAGCGAGATAAGAGGGTGCGGCGGGACAGTTAATGATATTATACAATAGAGACAGTATGTGAATTTGGCGTCTATTTCTAACATTCAACCAGTTCAATGCCTTCTGGTATGAAGTTATATGATCGTACTTTCGTAGGTTGAAAATAAATCTTAGACACACATTTTGAAGACGCTGTAATTTGTCCATGTTTCTATCTCCTAAGCTGAGACTTTCTTCTGGCGTGATGGTATCGGTTTAATATAGGTACTCGTAATATAATGGTCAAACATATTTTATGTTGATCTTGACCGTAATATGCAGAAGTAGCCCGATAGCAACACCAAAAAAAAAACAATGATTTAGTATAAATTTACTCAAATTAAGTGCATCTGAATATGGTATAATTTTCGCCATCGACATTCCCGAGGATCGCGGCTTCGACAGGCACCCTGCGCGTTGCATTCGCTCGATATATTCGGCCGGTGACATTTAAATGCAGCGTGCACCGGCCGGGCGCGCTACGCCCGTGCCCATATTAGACGCAGAAGCCGCGGCGGGTGCATTCCTGGTGGCGGGCCATCAGCTGCCTGATGGCTGCCCTTTTGCTGTGACGGCGTTGGCTCATTTTCTACAAGGAAGCTGCTCAAACATTTCTGTGGGGTTTGCTTAAAATCTGATAAATGCTAAATGACACTGTTTCAGCTAGAAATTCAATTTAGTAAGTATCTCTCGACAATTGAGAAGAACTTCAGTTTTGTTAGAACAGAAAATGCACACAATACATGCTGAGATATCTAAGTCGTCCTAAAACTTTATCTAGTGTTAGATATATGGGTGACGTGTGCAGCTTTAGGAAGCGTTTGATGACAACCCTTTTGGGACGTATTACCAAAATTTGTAATGTTATATGAACACTACACGCACACGCTACACTACTACTCTTACATTCCTATCTTAAACAATTGTGGTATGAAAAACAACTTATGTCCTCGCGGCCGGGCTCGTCCTCCATTGATGAGGTGTGTCCCAGCCCGGGGAATGTTATGAGATGAACTGAGAACTTTTGATAGCTTTTCTCTTAAATTTATTTTCTGCTATTTGTATTGAGATATATGTGCTATTTCGGAATGTATTTATATATGTACATACTATGTTGATATCAATAAACCGATATATTTATTTACTTATTTAACTTCACATTTATCGCTAATCACTTAATTCCGTATTATGTCATACATATATCATATAATATATGTATATGATATATAAAAAATAATAAGTCATAGATTTTCCTGACCGATCAACGACCTTCTTTGTTTATTTGGTACTTATGTTTTGAGATATGGCAACACCAGTGCAGATACGTCAAATCTGACATCGTATCAGCATCGTAAAGTTTGACGTTTTTAATAGTATACGCGCTCAGAAAGTTTTGTCATACGAGTGCTATGTTTGTTATTTACAATGACTTGAAAAATTCATCTCGGCCAAAAATGGAATTAAATCGTGAACATTTTCATGTGATGATTTTTTTATGATTTTCAACGTGGACTAATTCAACAACAGTGTGCGCCGATCAACTTGCCTCGAAACGCAAGCAAAAGTGTATTGATCTTCATGGAGAGTATTTTGAAAAACAACAAAGTCATTTTCGATGATAAATATTTGTTTTTACTTGTCTGTCTCAAAACTTAAGTAGCAACCCTCGTACATCGACAATCTTCCACCGCTGGGTTTTAGATTGCATTTTCGATGTCACGCAAAAAAAGATGAATTTGTTTTTTTCACCAACCGGCTATATTTTACCTCCTTCCGCCCTCAGGAGCGTAAAATATTGCCATCTTAAACTTCTACCCCCATCACCTAAGGTCACCCACTACACACAATATACACAAGAGGCCAACCGAGTCAAGTAGGGATAGTTTGCATACTTCATACTGGGAGTGGGTGTGTCAGTTTTATTTAAGTGGGGCACACTAAACAGCTCAAGCTGAACATGCAGAATGTTCTATCAAAACAGATTTCTTGGAAATCAATTTGATGATCTTGGTTTTAATTACAGAATAAACATTAAATATAACATATTTTTAGTGATCTATTTTCGATAAACGAATTACCAAAACACAATGATAAATATTTGCAAATAGCAAGGAAGAGTTTGCCAAAATTCCAGAATGGTGGTCGAGGGTAATGAAGTGCCAGGCGATGAAACTATCAACAAGTACGAAATGCAAATGGTTTAAACTTTTTTTTTTTTGAGATTTTATCAAGAGTGATCAACGCCTTGTCACTGACACTTTCTTACAAACATATACGTTACCATGCAGTATCCCGTGTGGGGTATGCGTAGAGAACAGATCTCCGAACAAATATTTTTTCCACCTCCATATTCAAACATTACGTCATGCATAATTTACTATTATATATATTTATCACGCACACCTTGCATATCTGAGATGACCAACACTAAAAGCGAGTTTAAAACTGGAAATTGGAAATCGCAACATCGTCAAATCATATTTGATCGATACGATGCAATAGGCTATCCCTCGTGATCGACTATGATTGATTGTAAGTCATTCTGCGGATGGAAGACGCCTCTGCGTGTATTGGTTTATTGTACATAGTTGTCTCCAGCAAAGTTTTGCTTAATTAAACACTAAATTCCGATGGCAAAGATATTTTAAACTTGGCTGAAAGACGGTTGGCTGGTGTAATTTGCTGTAATGTTTCGTCAGGTAGAAGTTAACACAGTGCTTATTTATTCTAATAAGCAGGACATAAGCTGAACAAAATATTAATTCAAAAGTAAAATGGTCTAAGAGTTCGGAAGTGAATCCGAAAGCAATCGAACCTGGGAAGCCTGAATGCTAAGCGCGATATTTAAAAACATATTGTTATTGACAAAATACGAGTAAATTTAGAATATTCAATAAAAAATCACTTAGTTACACGTACACACACATGTCAGACTCCCGATGGATATCCGAAATAATCCAATGGTACCCAAGAGGCATAAAGAGGCCCAGAAGAAGACCGAAGGTATGCTGGATAGATGAAATCAGGAAGCATGGCAGCATCACATGGAATCAACGGGCAAAAAACCGAATTATTTGGAGTCAACTTGGGGAGACCTTCATCCAGCAGTGGATCGACTCTGGTTGACAATGATGATGACACACATATAATCACAATATCTCCCTATCGGAGAAGGCAGAGAGGACAAAGCGCCATACTATGATATCTTAATAAATATCCTTAGCCTCTTCTACATTGATACACCTTCTCATACAACTTCCACGATTTATCTGACTTTCTAAGTTTTCTTCTTTCAGAATATCACTCATATTATCAAATCCTACCTTCCTTGGTCTTTCTCTCACACTCATATTTGCACTATATGTATGTTGTGTTAGACTTTCTTAATTAATTAATTTGTTGTTCAACTAATAACAATTATCCATGTGGCGGCATGTGTTTCTACCTCCTATCTAGAGGCTCTCTTCATGGATAAATGTAATTAGAAGAACAGCAAAATAATTAAATATTACATACATACAAATCGCCACGCCATTTCTCTCTCGGCCGAGGCAGAGAGGACAGAGCGCCAGAATCTCCTATCAATTCTACAATTTATTTTCAAAATTCATTCACTTTTTAGTGACGAGTGATGTTCTCCGGAATCTTGTTATTTAATATCTATTAATTAATATCTTTCCTGTTCTCAAAATAGTTACGTCTCATAGCATTGTCTGCAGTATATTTCGCATTCTTTCATCCTCCACAGAAATTCAATCGACAGCACACGAAGGCGGAGAGATTTTGCGAGTAAATACGGCGAAAAGAATTCGGAAACGTTTTTTCTCTCGTTCAACACTGAAGGTCTTTTGAGAACAGTAAATTAACTGTGGAGTCAAGTTATTTTACAGAAAATAAAAACAAAGTTTACAGACGAATGTTGCTTTTGTTGTTTTCACTCGCTTAATTTCGAGTCGGCAACTTATAGCGGAATCTGCGAGGAAATTTCAAGACGGAGAGCGATTGATAAATTAATATCAAAGGCATACTTGAAACTTTATTTATTTATTGTGTTTTGACATTTGGCATCTATTTTTATTATTGTGTACATTATTTTCGAGGTGTCATCATCGTTGCTGTGCCTCGTAGTCGAGGATCTTCTCGCCATAATAACGTCAATTCATCTGTACCTACCATTCGAGAAAACAAATGCTGTCACTCCCGTAATGCAAATGGATGGAGAAACATTAACAAATTGTGACTCCTTTAAGTATCTTGGGTCACTCATCTACAGCGATGGAGGATGTGCAGCAGATGTAACACATAGAATTAGTGTGGGATGGATGAAGTTTAGATCAATGGCGGGAGTTCTAAATGATCCGAAAATGTCAGTAAAGTTAAAAGGAAAATTATACTAAACGATTGTCAGACCCGCACTCCTATATGGCTCCGAATGCTGGACGATGTATAACTCTTACTCCAGGCAACTAGAAACTGCTGAAATGCATATGCTAAGATGGTCAGCTGGTATGTCCCTAAGAGACAAAATAAAAAGTTCACGTATCCGTAGAAGCCTAGGTGTTACAGACATCAACAGTAAGATGGAGGAGAGGCGATTGAGATGCTGTGGGCACGTTGGACGCAGAGCACCCTATCACATTGTGAACCAGGAAATCTCCATGGACCTTCCTCGAATAACAACCAGAGGAAGACCAAAGAATTCGTGGGTGGTGCAAAAAGATAACCTGATGCAGAGGCACGGCCTGGGGGACGTAGTCCGGGACAGAAGAGCATACAACCTGAGAACGAGGAGAGCTGACCCCAACAGTCTTCGCAGACAGTGAGTTGGGATGGAGCCAGAGGGTGAAGAAGAATTGGAAAGCGAAGCTGTCCTGTGGAGTCCTTTATTTTATTCTAAGTGAGTGAGCCGTTACACATTGAAGTGAAACGATCGGGGCACACTGACATGTTTTTTTTTTTTTTTTTTGGAAGAATAGATATAACCGAAGTCATTGATATCCTTATACATCCGAATGCTAGGCGGAAAATATGCCTGTGTCATTCGAGGGGAGTAGCACAATGCTGGGTTCGAACCGAAGAACTTCCGCGCGAAAGTCCAGTGTGTTACCGCGCGGCCATGCAGCCCCTTTTCGAAGTGTAAAGGCATTTTAAACAACAAAATAAAATGTTTGCAGCTTTACATTGTTTCAATCACGTTGAAGTGTTAATTGTAACTAAATTTAGTGTTTTATCAAAGGTTTTGGATTTACATTTGCGGATCCCTATATTAGAATATTTAATAATAAATTAAATATTTGGGCATGCAGAACGAATAAAGAGACTAACAAAACCAATTATTAGTAAAAATTACCATGCTACAGGAAGACCAAAGTAAGTGTGGTTAGATCAAGTGAATGATATTTTGAAAACAGGAAACGTAAAACCTTGAAAAAAGGAAACGCAAAAGAAAAACTATACGGGTTTTATGAAAAGGTATATGAATACAGAAGAGGCGAATGAGGTACGTTTAGATAGGAAAGTATGGCTCTCTTTCCCGACTGCTACCCCGACAGGGAAATGGCGCGATGATATGTATGTACAATAGAAAAGATGACAAAAATACAAACATAATGGATTATAGTGTCATGAAATAACGAAAAACAATTAACCAAAAATCTAATTTCAACAATTGCTTTTCATATATCGTTCATATATGGTGAGATCACCCTAAAAGGGTGAAAGCTAGTTGCTGTGCGTGGTGAATGATTCACAGTGCCTGCAGGTCGGAATGCGTCCCGATCGTGTTTCTCGGAAGAATGCGGCGTCGCGGCGCCCGCGAACCCGTCAGCCAGCGCCGGCGGGAGTTCCCTCTAGGCGCGGCGCGTCTCGGGACGGGGCAAGACGGAGGGTGTTATTATTAATAGAGGATAGGGCTGCCACATTTTCATTGTTTTTTTAAGTCTCTTCGCATCTATGACACAGCAGTATCACAGCTAGCCTATTAGCTCGGATTGGCCATCTCCGTAGACGAGACAACTAAAGAACTATCAAGAATCTTTTAATATCTACATCACTTACTAAGCACAGGCGAAGAATGAGTTACAGAAAGAATTGAAAGGATCTGCAGTGCTCAAGACGAAGAAAGGAGCATTTAGATAGTTTAGTCACATAGAATGAAATGCCACGTTAACGAAGAAAGGTTTACAAAAATACTCTTTGCAAGTAATAAATATAAAATAATGAAAAATCTTTAAAATAGGCGAGTATGTATGACGTGGCGTATAGACGTCGCATAAGAATGAAGATAATTATTATATCATATACGGCACACTGCAATAGGGGCATAGCGTGATGATGATAATGAGAAAACACAGTATCAGGTAGGAACCTCGCTTGGTGCTTAGAGCTAAGCTGCGAGTTAGGCGACATATCCAAGCGAACCAACGCACCGCATACTACCGTAATGGCCACACTACATGACGATTAGTCACCGAGTGAATCTCCTAGCGATCAGACGTGTGCGTTCATTTTATTGTGTCACCGTGATTTTACAAGATGGCGGAAGTTTTAATAACAGCTGTGTATAAAAGGGAGCCTTTGTGGAACCCATCGAGCAAATAATACAAAAATGTACCTGTAATGAAATCACTTTGGAATAAAGTTGCACATGAAGTAAATAAAGATGGTAAGTTGTAATCAAATTGGTTAGTTTTGAGAGTGGCATCGTTTGTTGACTCAACCGCTCCCAAATGTCAAATGAATTTGTGCGAAGCACTTTGGTGCGGCCAAGCATGACGTCACCTACGAGTAGTATATGAGTCACGTAAAACCTAGCTTAGTACCTAACGAAGCTCTTTGGTGTGGCCTTGGCCTTAAGGTTTAAAAAATCGGAATATTAAATACCATCACACCGTTTCCATGTTGGAGTAAGCAGAGTGGGGAGAGTGCCAGAATTTGAACAGCCATTATCGGCGTACTTCAGTATTTTATTCACGTCCACATTTGCGGCGAGATGAAGGGTCTACGCTAGACAGTCACGAATTTGGAACGCCCAAATAGACGCAGAGGCAGACCCAAGAAGCGCCTATATAAGTGTAGAAGAACATATTGAGACTAAGATCCCTAATGGATGGGATAAGGCGAGGGAAAGGAAAGTTTCATAAAATATACATTATAACTACACTTAGTAAAAAAAGGTAATTGGAGCAACCCTGAATTGTAGATGACGAGTAACAACACGACCTGCCCGACACCTTCCGACACTTGAGGTGAGGACACCAAAATGGAAAAGCATGTATGCGCAGATGAGAGTTGTGGCCCGTCCGATATTTCGGGCCGCTTCAGGAATTCGCATACTCTCCGTGGGCAGCGGGCAACGGGATGTAATTAAGATGAATTAAGTTTGTTCTCTAGTGTAATCTATCTAATTTTGTTTTTTTTTTTAAATGTCAGCTTCATCTAAATAACTATTTTGTAACCGGCCAAAAATAGACCTGTCACCCTTTGGCCACTCAGGTGCAAAACAACATGAAAAATTATTATGAGCTGTTGAGATGAAAACGTTTTAAGTGCTGGGATAAATTATTAGATTTTTTTACACTGATTCATCTGTACGAAAGGCGCCAGCGTAATTTTTTTATAAATTAGCTGTATATATATATATATATACTCGTAGATCCTTGAAATGTATATAAATATATTTTTTTTAAAGACATCAATAAAATCACATACATGTGTACATATCATCAAGCCGCTATCCTGCTATGGTAGGTAGAGAACAGAGTAACAAATTTTTCCATTTCGACACACATATTTCTCCTTTTCCACACCCATACCCCTTCCACACCCATACCCTTCTCACACAATTCGTAGTTTTTATTTAGTTTTAACGTTTCCTCATTTCCAAATATCATTCATTTGATCCAATCATACTTTCCTTGATTTTCCTCTACCTCGCCTTCCGCTCACATCCGCATTGCATACTTGTTTCGTAAGCCTTTCTTCAATCATTCATTCTACATGCCCAAACCATCCCAACACACCTGATTTAATTAATTTTCATTCCTTATCACTTCATTGCTTATTTATTCATACATTGACACTCCGTGTATTCTTCTAAGTGTGTCAATTTTTATAATATTTATTCGGCTTTTTTCAGTCTTTTTTACGTCTACGTTTCACTCCCCTAGATCAAAGTTGGTACTAAAATACTGGAATGGACTATTATCTTAGCAGATTTTGATACACTCAGGTTTGAGTATATGGTTTAGAGCCCCATTGACTTTGGTTTATATTGCTAAACGCCGTTCGATATCCCTTGTAACTCTTCCAGCATCTTTTTTTAAATAGCATAATTCTTCAACATGCTCTATTCTTCCACCGATAGACAATTAATAAACAGTATTATATGAAACAAATGACTGACTTACACTGACGAAATAAAAACATCGTAGAATCAAATATATGTGATGCATACCTGAAACAATAAAACAAAAAAAAATTAGCTAAGAAGTAAATTACATAACTAAAAATAATACAAAAAGTCAAATAAATAAAAGTACGAGAAGAAATACAGACGTGGAGCAGGCGACAAATACACCATTACTGCAAAATCTAGCGCTCTGTTTTTTCTGCCTACCCCAACAAGGAAATAGCGTGATTACAATATTACAACTTTATACTTTTAACTAGAAGGAAAATAACTGAAACATTGAGTTTTTTTTTTACATCTTCCAATTTTTTTTAAATTTCATTTTAAGCCGATTTGAAAACTTACTCGTATTTATAACTTAATATATTTATTCCTGCTTCTGAGTAAAATAGAACTAAGAGAAAGACGTACATACAACAATTTATTCTCGTACATAAAATACTCGTACATCAATCATTATTCTCGAAATTTTCCATAACAAAATTTAGGGAGAATAAACCATTTATTATTATTATGGTATTGGTTAAGTGATCTAACGATTAGTGTATAGGTGCTCTGGTGCTCCGTGTTCGATCCGCAATATATATAAATAAACCTCATTAGAAGGACTTGAAGACATACAAAAAATTGTAACGAAATTGCAATGTTTTCCTTCCAGTAAAATATTAAATTTATTAATTATTAAAAACATGAACATAGCCGTGATTAAATGTCTATAGAAATTGTCAAAATCACTGCTTTATCATTAAAAAAAAATTATTAATGCAAAAACATATATTTTGCTGACTTTCAACGCGGGGGTTACATGTTCGATCCTTGGAGGAATCCAGATTTCTAAAAAAAGGATTCTAATCTGGTTTTCACTTAAAGCATGGTTTAACACATTTCTGATTGGAAGAGATTCCCGCATGGCAATACGTCTGCCAGATTGTACTGTGCACAACAAAATTGTAATACAATATTAAATCAGAAAAAAATAATAAACTAAGAAAGACTAACAAAACATACAATTAAAAATGTGAGTGGAAGGCGTGTTAGAGGAAGACCAAGGAGAGACTGGTAACATCAATTGAATGAAATTTTGAAAGGATGTGTAAGAAGTAAGATAAATAGTAGGAGCTGTATAAGAATGTGTATTTTAAAATTAAATTTACTTAAACTTTTTTATTTTTTATGATAAAATTTACAAAGCACCCTCTAAGGATGATATGGATGTAAAAGAGGCGAAATATGTGTCGAGATAGGAAAGTCTGACGATGTGCCCTGTCTGTTTACCCCAGCAAAGAAACGGCGTAATTATATATATCAAAAGTTCCCAAACTTTAATCGACCGCAGACCTGTTTACCAAAAACTTTTTAAACCGTCGACCCCCTAGTCATTTACTTTACTTACTCAAATTAATAAGTTTGTGCAGTACTCGATATTAAATATGTCACTAAATATCAAACTTTTCATTTTAATCACCCATAATTAAGGATTAAAAAAGATAAAAGGACTAAGGATTATGGCATTATCTTGTGCAACATTTAATATTGAAATCTGCGCTGACGAAAATTAAAGCAAAAAAAATACGAGCAGAGTTTTATTTTATTTTTTGACATTTATGAAATAAATATTTAAATTCAAAATAAGTACAAATATTGACAAATATTCTCAATTAGTTAACCTATTGGAATCATAGATATTTTGAAGTAACAAACAAATAGTAAGGGGGTCCATTTTTGCTGTCGTCGACCTCCAAATTTTTTTATTGAAACTATCGACCCCTAGAAAAATCAAATCGACCCCAGGGGGTCGATATCGACCACTTTTGGGAACTCTTGATACATATGAAATTTAAAAAAATAACACAACTGAATAATAACACAGTAAAATAAAGTGACCTAAAGACAAAACACAAATTAGCTTCTTGGCCATTCTTGAGATTCAACGAAGTATGAAAAAGATGTTGCATGTTTGGTTACGTGTAAAGATAACATGTGTCAATAAAATTAAACATCTGCTAACGAGTGAATTTGCGTAATCGGATAGTTTATGTATATCTTTACGGTGTATTTTTGCATAATATTTCAATGTAAAATACGGTGACAATACTTCTACAGATATAAATTAGGAAAGTCGCGAATTATGTTATTTGTTTTATTTTGTTTAATTACTCTAAACTACCACCACTATTTTGTTTAATTACTCTAAACTACCACCACAATTTTGTTTTATTTTGTTTAATTACTCTAAACTACCACCACTATTTTGTTGTATTTTTATTGTATTCCACTTTTGTTGTATACAGTAAAATGTGGTGGGTGTTTTACCGTATAAAAATCTCTTCCAACCAACGATAAATGTGTTAGAGATGCCTAAAGTGAAAACCAGACTTGAATCCTTTTTTAAAAAAATGGGTACCAACGGGAATCAATTCCGCATTCTTTAGATGAAAAAAAAACGTTTTACCAATTAGGCCACAGAGATCGTCTTCATGTTAAAAAGAATGTTGAAGTAATGAAATGGAAACAAAACAAGAATCTAAAATTTTCATCTTTTCCTTTCCCCAGATATCTTTAAAATTATTGAACTGAAGTGCTTTAGTACGTGCACATATACATATCATCACGCCTTATCCCTTTCAGGGTAAGCAGAGAAAACAGGTCGCCAAACTTAACATCCAAGTACAATTTTCATTTCCTTCACATTCATATTTCATCATGCATCATATTATATTATTCACACTTCTCTTTCACACACACTTTGCACTTATGACTTGTATACTCACTTAGTAATTATTTGGTTAATTATTCGCTCCACATATCCAAACCATTTGAAACTGCTTTCCTCATCTGACTCAAAACATCCATTATCTTCTGATCTCTTCATTCCGCCTTATTTTATACATTGATACTCCACAATTTTTCTAAGTGCATGCATCTCCACAGCAATATTCTTACTTTTAAATTTCTTCTGCCTAATCTTTCGTTTCCCTTCCACACATCAAAGTGGGCATAAGCACACTACTCGTATTATAGTATTGCCATTTTTGCTACTTTTAATATAACGGGGTTGTTGTACATTATATTAATTGCTCCGCTTACCGTGTGCCCTGTCGCTACCCTATTTTCAATGTCCTTTTCGACTCGCCCACACATCTTAATATACTGCCCAAAACATAATGCATCAAAGTTATTGTACTGAAATCGTATTTCTGTGTTTTGAAACAAAATCTTATAATATAAAATTGAAATGTGGAATGTTAACCACAATCTTACAATATGTTGCTGGAATGTTAACATAAGATAAAATGAAAGCTTATACTATCTAGAAACTAAATGTCACATGAATTATGCATGCAAAAGGCATAAGATTCATAAAAACAAGCAAATGAATATATCCGATCTTGGTAAATGGATGGTGAATGCTTTTCGAGCAAATATTTATCAAATAAATCATCCAAAAGACAAAAGCGACACAAAACAGACAGACGTGTGCTAATATGCAGTGTGTACTCTTCAGGGACCAGGTGATGCAGGCATGTGCATGGAGTTCCACGACTCGAGAAGACAGAGTGCAAAAACACCCGTAAGTGACAATAAATAATTGCCGATACTGTATTCTATTAATTCACTTTATACACTGTATCAGGTGCACAGCCGTAAAAGGAGAAGTTAACATTTCTCAAATGACCATCCATCTTATTTCTATTTAAATACACAAATACGCGATTTATTAGCAAAAAATCTGGAATGCATATATCAAAAGCTTCATGCGTACACGCATTAAATATTTGAAAATATTGGCATAGTTTTTAACGTAATTTAAGGAAATGGAAATTTAACATTGTAATTATAATTATGTATCAAATAAAGTCTAGAGATAGTTAGAAAAAAAAACAGCAGACACAAGTATGATAGTGTTGGCATTTGATTTTGTTTAAAATATGGCACGAATATGGCACAGTAATTAATGAAATATGTTTTAAACCTGACTTTAAGTAGAGAAAATTCAAATAAAAATTGTGTGTATGATACAAATGTTATTATTATAAAATAAAATTAATTATCATTTCTTTGGATTACTTTGGAAGCGTTGAAGGACCACGCACAAGAAGAAAATCCCCAACATGATGGACTGACCAAGTGAGAGACGCAAAATAGACTACCCTTTACAACTGTTCTTCGAACCGCGGAGTGTAGGGATGGATGGAAAAGGGTGGTCAAGGGTTATCATGGGAGTCGCGATGCTCAGTCATGAGTTACACGACAGAGTGGATGGATTGATCCAATAACACATACGAGATCAACCTATAAAATTGCCTTATAGACAATATCAAAATGACCAACATAACTTTCGAGTTAACCATCTGATAATAATTTAGTCAAAGATTTGAGTTAATCCAAAAGAATATGATGTTACGAAACTATCATAAAAACAAATTAATTTTGCTACACTTATTTATTAGATTTTTCTCATCTCTGCCTATTAATAATAATTACATCATTGTATTTAAAATAACCGTCACATACTCGTATTTCCCCTCGTACATGCATCTCAAGATCATTAATCTTACTTCAGCCACTTGGTTGCCATTATTTGATTCAAAATAAAACAAACCTCACTTGCATTACCTTTTCTTGTATGCAAATGTTTGTGTAATAGCCCATTCTGTTGAGAAGTGTTGTCATGTCGTGCTTTTAAAACAAATCATCGGATAATTGTTGCCATTCAGCGATATTCACTTAAAATGGCGCACTAAAAGGTCAACACAATTGGGTTATAATGAGGTGAGGGGAACGATCGTGACTCTGTATAAATAAGTAGATAAACCTTAGGTAATGAGTTACACTCAGATAGAAAATTTAACCAAGGCCGTTATATACTGTACAAAAGCCATAAAATGGATAAAAAAAACTAAAGCAGGTCAGATCACAGTGGTCCAGTACACGATCCCATTTTTAGACCAGCTTCGATGAACTATTGTATGAGTTATATCGCCAATTTGATGGACCGTGAACTAAGAAGTATGTTATTGAAATAACACGATGGAGAAACATTTAATTGGTGGGATTTTGGGATAAACACTAAGTATTTTAATTGTATTTATCATCCACTATACAACATTAACTATAATATTTATAATGTAAAGGTTATCAGTACAGTACAAGCACATAACAAATCGAAAAACCCAATATTTTGTAGATCTAGAGAACAATTGCACAAGGCAAGGCCTGTGGCGAAGTGGTCTTATTTAGAGTTTACTTTTAGCGGTGCACTGTAGATGTTGTTAATTGCATACACGTTATAAACTAGACTAATGACATTATATGTAAATTGGCCAGAAAGTTGTACGCAAAAACTATGAGTGGCTTAATTTAAAAGGACGTAATTTAAAAATGACCTGCTAATATTGTTTGACATTTCTTTAATGATCTGCAGACGATCGAATCAGAAGGCGCATGCATAATGAGGATGGACCGACGTATCGAGTATAAGCCATTCAAGAACTTTAGAGCTTTACAACCACTGGAAAAAAAAATAACTTGACTACAACTAAAGCCGAATGTGTTACTATCACATTTCAGAAGATCTACATACGTTTCTTTGTAGTTCGATTTAAATTGGCAAGCTTTTTGCGGTATTCTTATTAAATATGTTTCTCAAACATATACTTAATCCAATGGCCGTAGTCACCACCTTGATATCCATATAATTTTTTTATATATTATTTATGATTAAGGTATTAACACTATAGAGGATTAAAGACATTGTAATTTGTTTAATCAAACAGACAGGAAGATCTTTTGAAAACTTCGTGGACACAATCCTGCCTTAAAACAGCGTGTAACACATCAATCAACAATTCCCGGGACTAACCAACAGATGGCGCCTCTAATAACAAATCCATACCATTCTCAGTTAGTACCAACCTTTAGAAGTTACGTGTCAAACTTTCATGACATTTCGACATTGTGTCATTGAGTTACAGTGTTTTGGTGTCGCTACTTTTGCTACTCGTATTTTCAAAACAATGGAAAAAAACGAATTTCGTGTGTTGATAAAACATTGCTTTTTAATGGGAAAAATACCGTTCAAACTCAGCGATGGCTTGAAAAGTTTTATCCGTGCTCTGCTCCGTCGAAAACAACCATTTGTCGGTGGTATGCTGATTTCAAACGCGGTCGTACATACACAAATGATGCTGAACGCTCTGGTCGTCCAAATGTTATGTCGGTACCAGTTAGAACGCAACTTACGATTTGTTTGTGCTCCCCTGATAATGAAGAGAAAACCTTGAAAACGATATATAGTAGAAAGTGGAATAAACACTATTTGACTAAACAAATGATTATTTTTTATAATATTTTTAGTCTGTCTATAATAAGCGGGTTCACATCCCGATTAAAAGCGTTTTTGAAGAGAATCTCTCTATAAACAACGTTATATAAATTGTCTTTTTATTATTAAACAATCAAGAGCTGCGGTAGCTTATGACTCCCATCAGTATCGAAGTGCGACGCAAATCAGACGTTATGCAGATCAATATGGACTAACAAAACGATCCACCCACGTTACATGTAATTTATTGGCGGGGTTTATTGTTTTACGGTCAGAATCAGAGGCGTAATTGGACGGTCTCAGGAGGACTACTCAGCGTATCATATCAGCTCATCTCAAACGGCGAGATGAATATTATGTCCTGGATCGTGTTTTGGATTGATTGAGTGGACTCAACTCCAAAAGAATACCTGTTTCGTCGTTTAAAAAATATTTAGTGATTATTATATATTCTAGTTTCAATATAGAAGTATCCCATCACTATTTTATGTCCTGGATCGTGGTTTTGGATTGATTGAGTGGACTCAACTCCAACAGAATAACTGTTTCTTCGTTAAAAAAATATTTAGTGATATATATTCTAGTTTCAATATAGAAGTATACCATCACTATTTTATGTCCTGAATCGTTTTTTGGATTGATTGAGTGGACTCAACTCCAACAGAATAACTGTTTCTTCGTTAAAAAAATATTTAGTGATATATATTCTAGTTTCAATATAGAAGTATCCCATCACTATTTTATGTCCTGGATCGTGTTTTGGATTGATTGAGTGGACTCAACTCCAACAGAACAACTGTTTCTTCGTTAAAAAATATTTAGTGATATATATTCTAGTTTCAATATAGAAGTATCCCATCACTATTTTATGTCCTGGGTCGTGTTTTGGATTGATTGAGTGGACTCAACTCCAACGGAATAACTGTTTCTTCGTTTAAACAATATTTAGTGATTATTATATATTCTTGTTTCAATATAGAAGTATCCCATCACTATTTTATGTCCTAGATCGTGTTTTGGATTGATTGAGTGGACTCAACTCCAAAAGAATACCTGTTTCGTCGTTTAAAAAATATTTAGTGATTATTATATATTCTAGTTTCAATATAGAAGTATCCCATCACTATTTTATGTCCTGTATCGTAGTTTTGGATTGATTGAGTGCACTCAACTCCAACAGAATAACTGTTTCTTCGTTAAAAAAATATTTAGTGATATATATTCTAGTTTCAATATAGAAGTATCCCATCACTATTTTATGTCCTGGATCGTGTTTTGGATGGATTGAGTGGACTCAACTCTATTATTTGTAGTTCTCATATAACATTATTTTATAATCTTGTCCATTTGGTTTAGCCACGTTTTCTGCGGCCTACCTCTTCCACAAACACCTTGCACATTTGACTTGTATACTCGCTTAGTAATTCTTTCATCATTCATTCTCTTATCATGTTCTCAACCATCTTAAAGCTACTTTCTTCATCTTACTTAAAACATCTGTTTTATCCATGCATTCGTTTCTGATGTCTTCTTCATCTTTAAAAAATTAGTGCACGCACGTCCACAGCATTAATCTTACCCTTATCCTTCTTCTGTAAAGTTCAAGTTTCACTTCCATACATTAAGGTATGGAAGAGAAACTAGAACATCTGGATTAAAACATAATTTCGGATGATTTTATTTAGCGAAAAATATCTGCATAATATCTCAAAGTTGGTAGTATGAACCGACTGGAAGCATTCGAAATGTGGATGCACCGAAGAATGCTACGGACACCCTGGACGGATATGGTCAGCAACGCAAGGGTTTTTCAAAGAGCCAAAGTTGATAGAGAGTTGCTGACTAATATTAAAATCCGAAAGGTATCCTATTTGGGTCAAGTACTTAGAGGAGCAAAGTACAAATTACTGCACCTGAAAATCCAAGGCAAGATAGAGTCAGTGTTATTGCATGGAGTGGAATCATGGGCCCTGAAAGTGAGTAGTATGAACTAACTGGAAGCATTCGAAATGTGGATGCATCGAAGAATGCTACGGATACCCTGGACGGACATGGTCAGCAACACAAGGATTCTTCAACGAGCCAAAGTTGATAGATAGTTGCTGACTAATATTAAAATCCGAAAGGTATCCTATTTGGGTCATGTACTTAGAGGAGCAAAGTACAAATTACTGCACCTGAAAATCCAAGGCAAAATAGAGAGTCGAAGAGGTGCTGGCAGGAGGCAAATCTCCTGGCTCCGCAATATATGTACGTGATTGAACTGGTATAAGGAGCGTTTAAGGATCTTTTTCGGGCTGCCGGGGACAAAGATGCCTACTCTTAGGTGATATTTAACGTTGGGGGGACCTGACATAACACTGGGAAGACGAAGATCTGCATTTATTTAGTGCAACATATAACCTCGTTTTTAAATAATCAAAATAAAGCGTTCTTGAGGTGATATTAACTGGAAAAAAATATGAGTCATGATTATTAATAATCATATTGGTAAGATAAGAGAAAAGAAAGAGTGGGTTGAGTAAGTTGGATATATTTTTAGCTGAGGGAAAGGTAAGAAAGTATGAGAAAAAGGAGAGCATGTATGACAATATTGTGTGCATGGATAAAAAAGCGAGAAAACCTGATCTATATGTAATCCAAAAGGAACATAGCGTGATCTCATGTATCACTAAGGACAAAACATTTTGATCTGAACAATTTAAAGCATGTATGGATAAATACGATGTCAACCACGTCTACCGCACGGGTGCAATATGTTACAATTAAAATTTGATATATCTAACCTCAGTAATACGGCAAAAGTCAACTAGAACCGATAGAAGACGTGTTGTTTCGTCATGTTTTGAAATGTTAAAAGTGGACTATCGTGCAGTCATCAAGTTTTTTTCAAAAGCAGGGAAAAGCCCGTCAGTAATTTAATATCTTAATGTAGAACTTAGTGGTACGAGTATAACATAATATGTATGTCAACTAAATTTTAATTATTTTACAATCCCGCTATATTATATTTAATTAATTCAATTAAAGTTAAATCAAATGTGATGTTACCTTCTATGTAATTATGATTAAACTCTCTTGCACGATTTCTCTACAATTAATAATAGCACTAAGGACAAATCAAACAAATAAAACATATTATTAAGTAATTCCTCTGATACCAAGTATAAGTAAATAGGTGATCGATTGATTTCTCGGTATAGGTAATATTAATAATATCAACTTGTATAATTAGTATAGAGCCCAGGCTGATATAAAATATTATGATAAATTAATAACAGTGTTCGCGGATAATGCAGCTGCAATGTCTGTTATTTTTCCAAATGTAGCTCCTGGGGAAACGTGAGTGCTGAATAATTATGCCGGGTAATAAGAGTTGTTTGGACGTAATAAGGCTTGGAAGTACCGGTGAGGAAACCAGAATACCGGTAATCTTTCTGTTTGTTAAATCCATTTCTGGTCTTAGTATTCCTTTTATTGTTTATTTAAATTCACATAGAAGCAGTGAGCGTCTGTCTCGCATTTTAGCGTCGGCTCACAAATGGTGGGTGTGGCAACTCGACATATTCGGGTACTAGTCACATACACCATCGCTAATGGGGGTA
The DNA here is from genome assembly GCA_949825065.1 of Odontocerum albicorne. Lineage (NCBI taxonomy): Eukaryota > Metazoa > Arthropoda > Insecta > Trichoptera > Odontoceridae > Odontocerum > Odontocerum albicorne. The sequence goes on along the minus strand of OX463840.1, from coordinate 5,076,943 downwards.
TCCAGGCTCATTAGATTAATCCGATAATGGGGCATTACATGTGACCAATGACAGCGGATACAGCCCTAGTTAGTTGGGACACTCTGGTTCCACGTCCGATGACAATCGGTGGATAAAAACTCAGTCAAACAAACCGAAGCTCTTGTTTATTTCTCTGTTTTGTAAAAAGTTTGTCTCTTATTTTAATTTCTTTCTTTACGCTGGCAATGAATCTGTGGCTGTTTGTGGATGTGTGCGGTTATGTTTTTGGTCATTTTTGTATATACTTTTTGAGTTTAAAATTGTACTAACTGTTCGAATTTTATCACGTTGCATTTTTCGTACTATAATTAACGTGTACAAGGGAGTAGACTAAAAACATCTGACGTCTACACCCTCCGTGTGGGGTGAATCTTAATTTATTTATTGTTGTTTTACATTAATTTCTTCTATTTCTGTTTTACTACAGTATTTCAGCCAATGAGTATTATTTATTTATATTTGTTTATTCTCATTCTGTCTAATTGCTTCTTTATTATACTTTTTTCTTTCTAAAAATGTACAGAAAAAACATATTAATTCATACGATCTCATTCACCATTTTTATTTGAGATAGTTGAATAAGCGATTTAATCTACGATTGTTTAATAAGATGTACGATTCAGACAATAAATACTCGTACCTTAGAAACAAAATGTAACATGAGTTACATTTTGTTTCTAAGGTATTTATTGTCTGAGTTATAATATTTTATTTAATGCGACAATATAGCTCAATGGTTATTAAACTTCGAGAATATTTTTAAACCCTTACGCCGACTGTACACAAAAGAATGAAAATAAATACATATTCCCCACTACATGTTAAGATTTTGTATGATATTTTATGCTTTCAATAATTCCATAAAAAAAGTAAAATTTTTTCTATCCTCTATCACAGTGCTCCGCAACCGGTGTGCCGTGGCACACTGGTGTGCCGTGGCACACTGGTGTGCCGTGAGCCGGATACAGGTGTGCCGCGGTCAAATTCAATGTACGAGTATTTGACATTTTACAATTTTTCATTATGTATTTAATACACAATAACTGGTGCCAACTGTTGAAAACTGCGTAGTGTGCTTTGTACACACCATGGCCGCACCAAATTAGTCATAGACAAAGAAAAATGACCCTTATGCGCGTCGCTGAAGACTCATGCCTAATTTAATACCTATATATTTTAGCTTTTGGTGTGCCGCGGAATTCTAGGAAGAATTTTGGTGTGTCGTAGGTGAGAAAAGGTTGCAGAGCACTGCTCTATCACATGCATATTTCATGTTTAAACATTGTTAACCCAAACGTTTCATATTAGTATTTAATTTTTAGGTTTTATTGCCTTTTTTATATGCAAAACCTCCGTTGCGTTATACTCCTTTACATTAGTTACGTAATATATTACAAAATAAACACTGCAATCGTGTTCCGGTACTGCAATCCCTATCGAAAAGGTTCTGTAGCGGATCAAATAAGGCGCATATAATATAATATAACGTGCCCGTTATCAAAAGCCGTCAGATTATGCAAAACAACAGATAACTTGGCATATACATGGGATAATATGCTACACTTTTGCATTGACCATATTTGTAATGAAACTAATTGATTTTGATCTGAGCAATACTAAATTTACTAAAATGCATTGTTGCAATTTACACTCGTTGCATTTATTAAACTAATCTAAATAAAGGTTTAACCACATATAAAAACTATAACAAGCTATTATACTACACACATAGACTATACTCCTACTAAATCCGAATGTGTTACTATAAGTCAGAAGATTGACAAAGGTTTCTTTGTAGTCCCATAGCAAGTCATCTACGGTATTCTTACTAATTATGTATTTCTTAACATATGCAGATGCGAATAAGTATCTAATCTTATGGTCGCAGATATCACCTTCCTATCATTTCACTCATCTTGTTTATTTTTATTAATATTCTTATTTTATTACTAAGATAGATAAAGCGCCGGTTAAGTCTTATTCTGCGATGATAATCTAAACTTGAAATTTCGACAACGGTTAGTCAAATGCTACGTTTGGTCAGTGTTATTACATGGAGTGGAATCATGGACCCTCAAAGTTGGTAGTATGAACCGACTGGAAGCATTCGAAATGTGGATGCACCGGAGAATGCTGCGGATACCCTGGACGGATGTGGTCAGCAACACAAGGGTTCTTCAAAGAGCCAATCCGAAAGGTGTCCTACTTGTGTCATGCACTTAAAGGAACAAAGTACAAATTACTGACGGATGTGGTCAGCAACACAAGGGTTCTTCAAAGAGCCAATCCGAAAGGTGTCCTACTTGTGTCATGCACTTAAAGGAACAAAGTACAAATTACTGCACCTGAAAATCCACGGCAAAATAGAGGGTCGAAGAGGTGTTGGCAGGAGGCAAATCTCCTGGCTCCGCAATATACGTGATTGGACTGGTATAAGGAGCGTTGGGATCTTTTTCGGGCTGCCGGGGACAAAGATGTCTAGTCTTAGGTGATATTCAACGTTGGAGGTTTTTTGGTTGGTCGGAAGAGACAGGCACATAGCAATAAACCCGTTAAGTTGTATTGTATAATACAAAGAAATTGGGATACAATCAACTGATTATCGATATTATAAAATCTTACAAAAAACGGCCCTCATAAATAATGAAGTTACTTCGAAATATTCCAAAATGGTGTTTATTTAATTGATAGTAATAACTTTGATGGTTGGATGGTCGGCTGTGGGTTTACAGAGGGCCGGGGACCCAGCAGGGTGCACACACAGACACTGGGAGATGGGTATCTTTAACCAGCGGGGGATGGCACAATGATGATTTCAAACTATTAAAGGAATTATTTTCCGGGTTGTTTTTAAATATCAAATGGTATTTGAGAGAAAAAAACACAACGCATCGATCATATGGACACTCAGATTCAAAACAAACTATTTCCACTATGGTCAAAAATAAAGAATATATTCTTCCCAGTGTCATGTCAGGTCCCCCAACGTTGAATATCACTTGAGAGTAGACATCTTTGTCTTCGGCAGCCCGAAAAAGATCTCCAACGCCCCTTATGCCAGTCCAATCACGTATATTGCGGAGCCAGGATACTTGCCTCCTGCCAACACCTCTTCGGCCCTCTATTTTGCCTTGGATGATCAGGTGCAATAATTTGTACTTTGCTCCTCTAAGTACAAATTACTGCACCTCTCTTTGAAGAACCCTTGTGTTGGTGACCATATCCGTCTAGGGTATCCGTAGCATTCTCAGGTGCATCCACATTTCGAATGCTTCCAGTCGGTTCATACTACTTACTTTGAGGGTCCATGATTCCACTCCATGCAGTAACACTGACCAAACGTAACATTTGACTAACCGTTGTCGAAGTTTCAAGTTTAGATTATCATCGCAGAATACACTTCTCATTTTATTAAAATATAAGTAGCTTATTTTTTTTATTGATATATACACGACCTGCGTGACTTAGTTGGTAAGACGCCTGTTCCGGGTTCAAATCAAGCTGGAATATATACTATATACCCGTAAAGTTTTCACTTAAGGCATGTCATCTTTATGGTTGGTTGGAAGATATTATCACGTGACAATACGTCCACGAGGTTGTACTATAAAGAACAAAAGTGTAATACAATACACTGCAAAAAAATATTTTCAAAACCGTAGATTTCACTACTTTGCAAAAAAAAAACGCGATTTTCACCAAAGTTTCATATCTCGACAGAGCACCAAACTTTCCTAACTCGACAGAGCAACAAACTTTCTTATCTCGACAGAACAACAAACTTTCCTATCTCGACAGAGCAACAAACTTTCTTATCTCGACAGAGCAACAATCTTTTCCATCTCGGCAGAGCAACAAACTTTCTTTCGACACATGCTTAGCCTTTTCCACATACTCGTACATAAATAAACCTTCGTATAGAACTCCCATGATTTATTTTACTTTCTACATTATTTTTTAAATTTTAATCACTTGGTCGTACCATACCTTCCATGGTCTTCTTTACCACGATCTTCACTCCCATTTGCATCAAATTAAAATGAAAAAATAATTCAGAACATACATTGATATTGCAATGAAAGTAATGAAGTCATAATTCATCACTGGATGGGTTTTGACATATTTGAAGGAATTGTCATTGAAAAATATAAATAAAATGTATGAATTTAAACCCACACTAATATAAAAATAATTAAAACAGAACATTGAATAGAATCATAATTATTTAATACGACCTTAGAAATTATTAAAATATATTGACAAGAGTTTGCCATTTTTTTTCGAGTTAGTATATTTCTATCTTTTTTCCTTTTAGAGACCATTTTATTTTTTTATCATAATTATCCAACTGGCCAATGATAATATATAACCTATTCCTAAATTTTCACTTGTTTTCTGTGTCCAAATAACATTTTTTACTAATTATCTACGATACAATTTGATGGAACATGCCAGGTTTGGATTCCAACAGTACAAGTGAGAAATGGTGACAACGAAATTGTAGCCATCTATCAAACCTTAACCAATGCGTGCATTTTATAGACAAACATAATAATAAATGAAAAAGGATGTATGATACAATAAAAAAAACAATTAACCAATGTTATTTATTGATTCTAGCGTTACAACCCATAAAACAAAACATTTTTTTTTTATATTAAAGACAAAATTATATGTTTTCTCAACGGAAAACCAAGTATATACAAGTGTTTTAAATAATATATCTAAATATTCACACATTGAGTGAATGTACACATTTCTTTATAATAAAATTGGGAATCAGACCTTCATTACATTGACCGTTTAAATTATTAGGAAGTAAAACATTAAATTAAAACAAAATAAAGCGTAAGGGCATAAATGTTACATCAAGCAAATTTATACATGTAAATATTGAAAGCGACTAATAAAATATAATTAAAAAAATTACTACTACTAATAAGGACCTTTGAATTGAGACAGGGAAAAGCTTTTATAACAGGAGTATCATGACGTGTATCGATGTAACATAAGCGAAATATATGTGCTAAGATAAAATTAAGGAGATATTGTAATTTATTTTTATCAAACACTGTTTATTCCACTTTTTTGTGACGGTATAACCTTACCGGTTTCAAGGCTTTCACCTCATCTTCAGGGGAGCGCAAACAATACTAAATGCTGTTCGAACTGGTACCGATATACACGCTTCAACGGTCGGGGGCTGAAGGATGAGGGAAGCGTGGGAGCAAAGCCTTGAAACCGGTAGGGTTATACCGTCACAAAAAAGTGGAATAAACAGTGTTTGATAAAAATAAATTACAATGTCTTTAAACCTCCACAACGTTAATGCCTTAACTATACACAACACATTAAGGAGATATCTGTTCTCTCTGCATATCTCAGTAGGGACGTGGCGTGATGGTGATGATGCTGAGGATTCCAACTGGTTGCAACAATTTAAACTACAAGCGGTCATATGAGTTGTCAAGAAAAAACAACCCGCTCTGCAAGAAGGCTAGTATCATAATCCACTTTGAACAGAATTTAATCAAAAATATAAATTTTTTCATTGTGTTTCTGTTAACATTTATTATAGGACTGATATAATTGATTGTCTCTTAAGGCATAAAGTAGAAAATATAGCACATTGACATTTCACTTTCACTTGAAGTAGTTAATCATCCTTTATTCAACATTGAAAGCCTTCCAGAGCGGGTTTTTCATCTTGACGACTCATTTATTGTACTGATTGAATGTCAATGTATTTTTCAGAATAGCATTTTAACTGTCTTCGTATTTCTATCATACCAGCTGAACTATTGATCCATATTTTAATTATTATTGCACTTAAATAATACAACTCGATGCAGTTAAGGGTTATTTGAAGATTATGCAAGAATAGTTTATCGTAGTTTATCGCTGAAAATCCAAGCATTATAATGTCAAGTTGACAATTAGCGATACCTAATACAACAAATGCATTATTTGCATATAATGCGTCATTCTTAATACACTGGAACGATACTAGAAACCGCAATCAAAACCAGTCAGTGACTAAAACTAAAATATGTGATTTACGCAGTTTTGTTGAGGCTTTTTTCAAAACCAGTGAGTGACTAAAACTAAAGTATGCTATTTACGCAGTTTTGTTGAAGCTTTTTTTAAAACCAGTGAGTGACTAAAACTAAAATATGTTATTTACGCAATTTGGTTGTAGATTTTTTCAAAACCACTGAGTGACTTAAACTAAAATGTGTTATTTACGCAGTTTTGTTGAGGCTTTTTTTAACTGTTATACGATTGTTTCACGAAAAATATACATACGAGTATAAGTAAAAATAATACATTTTCAGCTATGACTAGAATCTCTGTTATCCTTTACAAAAATATTTCTAAGTACGAGTATATCAAGGCAACAATTATAATTTTACGAACTTTAAGACGATCTTGGTATTCGGATTAAGTAGTCAACAAGTTGTATACGTTTACATTTGGACCACGTTGTCATAAGTTGTAAGCCTTTTGCAATTTTTTTACTACGTTGTCAATAAGTTTTGCAACCATTTTACAATTTGGATTTAGGTTGTGTGGTTTAGTTTAAGCGTTTTGCTATAGTATTTGGACTACGTTGTCCGTAAGCTATTTGGAACAACAAATGTGAAAAAATCCAACGCACATTCTACAATGCCTGTTTTAATACTCGTATATGATGAGACTCCTTATATGGGTTTGTATGGAATAATTATTTATAAAATGAGTTAATCCACGAAATAGACATTTTACAATCATTTAGAATATTCAAGAAAGGGTTAATTTTATCGTATGCTTGTACTATACTTTCGTACAACCCTGCGGGATTATTGCAATGCGGTATCTTACAACCAACCAATAAGATGTTAAGAGGCTGTAAGTGGAAAACACTATACTTGAGAAAATGTAGGATGTTTCCTGTGATATTTGAAATATCATGTCTCAAAGGGATGGGGTAAAATCGTTTTTTTTTTTACAAATCGAATCGTTTTTTATAAATCGAAAAATAGTTTTTCTTTAAACTGACGTTTTAATTCCTAATTTTCACTATACTGACTTTCTAATGTATTGTAAGAGTATGATTTGTATCTATCTTTAAAAAGACCAAGATCCACTATGAATTAATAATAATTACGAACATTTAATTTTAGGTATAAAAAATCGAAAATCCAATTATCGTATACCCCATCCCTAGCCAATGCGGACTAACGTAGTGACTTTTGACAAACGTCACCAAATATTATTTGATTTTAACAATTTGCCACATTTTTGCTAATTTGTAACAAGATGTATTCATTTGTCATCATTGTTAGTTTTATGCAATGTATTTACCTAAATAACTTGCTATTTATTAGAATCGAGTCTTATATTAAAGTTGATAAAACAATTAAAATTACTGAACGTCGTTACAAGGTTGTACTGGGGCAAATTTGTGAACTGTCAAGGGACCATGCTACAATTTCTCAAGAATAGAACCCTTTTATAGAAAAACGACATCAACGGGAATAAAAAAGGGCCGCGTTTCCTAACACACAAGAATACGAGTAAAATGTTCCGCTGTCCTCTCTCCGGAAATATGTGTTGCTGTAAAATATGCTATCGTTTCTTTATATTTTTAAATCGCAGAATGAAATTAAAAAATAAGGTCGCAATCGGAATGCAAAGCTCCACTGACACAAAAAGTCACTCTTGTTCCTTTCGTCCGAGGTCTGGCAATAAATATTATCTCTGTGATTTATAACATTACAATACCTCTTCTCTGCAGTACGAGCATGCAGGGCAACGAGCAACCAGCAAGTCCAATAATACAGCCATCTCTCATCGTGAGGGGCGTCTTGAGAAAGTTTCGATTTTGGCAGATAATCAATGTTGCATTAGCACATTTTGTATGAGGAATAAGCAGAAAAAATGTTTATGATAAAATATTGAAATCACTACAAAACGAAGGTAAAGAAAATATATCTTACTGTAGAATTCATGTCCTCTAGTTACCGATATCGATTATTCCTTTTCCTTTTTTTATTACTTAAATTCAAACGAATATATACATTTTTGTGTAAAATCTGTCATGAAGTAAAACAGTTTTAATGTGTCCAAGACGACCTGCTTGGTCGGAAGAAATTGATGAATAGCAATAATGGCGGCTTATGGCTGCCTGATGACAGATGTTCCATGTGAAACCATAAACATAAAAAAAAATTAAAAAATATTGTCCGAATAGCTCTGAAAAACTGTTCACGTGTAATTCAAAATTCTGATAATAAATAAAAAAAATCTCATTATCTACGATTTGTATAAAAATAAGCACAATTAGTTGTGGGATATTTATAATTTCATCCTAAACGGAATCCATTATGCTAGCAATGCCTGTTTACTAAATAAGTTACTGAATAGATTAGCTTAAGTTAGATTAATAAATCTAAATTTATTTTTATCTTTAAAAATCTTTCATACAATACAATAATACACCCTGCCGTGTAAAATATAAATTTATTTAGCGTTATTTCTTAGCACGTATTACCCCAAGAACATTAAAATTGAATCCGAAACGTTTGGATACTAAGTTAGCATGTTAAACACAAGACCACGACGCTGAGAAATAAATAAAAATATCAAGTAATATTTTTTGTAAAGAAAGCTGAAAAAGGCATAGAAGACTTCTATGACGTTATATTGTTTTGTATGTGTTATACAATTCCGTGGTATGCAAGTCCATATACTCGTAATTTACGTGGACTAAAAACGGTGGCCGAGCTCGCCCTCTATTGGCGGGGGTGTATCGTGACTGAGATGAGATAATAAAATATACTCTGACCGTTTAATAGCTTGTTTGTTTTGCCCTGTTGCATTTTTAACATCCATCTGGATCAATCCGCAGACCACAGTTTGTAGAAACACGATGATAAACGAGTCAATAATTTCAGAAGGGAACTAGGTGGAAGCCTAAGTGTTACAGACATCAACACTAAGATGGAGGAGAGGCGATTGAGACGGTATGGGCACGTTGGACGCAGAGCACCCGATCACATTGTGAACCAGGCAATTGCCATGGATCTTCCTCGAATAACAACCAGAGGAAGACCAAATAATTCATGGGTGGTGAAAAAAGATAACCTGATGCAGAGACACGGCCTGGGGGAGCGTAGTACGGGACAGAATAGCATACAACCCAACCTGAGGACGAGGATAGCTGACCCCAACAGTCTTCGTAGACAGTGAGTTGGGATGGAGCCAGGGAAAACAAGAATTTCCGAAGGGAACTCCATTCAGCCTTACATCGGTTCACCATCGGACCGATTGGATACTCCTATTTAGTAACGTCAAATGATGGTTTTGCTGCATTCGAGAGTACTTACAACTTGCTGGATTGTTTGAACTCCAGGCCTTAAGTATATTTACTGCGAGTCACTTCCTTCTCCGGTGATGTCGGACCTTAAGTTCGTCGTCATTAACTATCCTTTTCACAATCAGGTATATCGCCACCGGAGAAGGGATCCCTTTGAGAAGTTCCTTCTTCGTCACTACGTGATGTCGCGCTCATAAAAAATAAAGAACATTTCAATATTCTAGTATAGATAGCGATCTAGTATGGATAGGGACTTATTGTGCCCCCCATAACAACGAGGGTGGGGTGAACTAAAGCTTTTTTATTAAATGCATTTTATTTTCCATTGAATTTAAATGTGTAAAATTACAAGATACATATTATGTTGCTATTAATAAATCTTTATTTATTTAATCATAATTCATTATAGTGCAATAAAGCATTATTGCCACGTTGTAATTTCTTCCAAACAATAAGAAATATGTAAAAAGGATCGAATGTGAAAACCAGACGTGGACACTTTCTGAGAGATGCTTCTATATAACAGAAGCTCTTAAGTAACGATTTCGTTCTGCATACGGTATTGGAGAAACTAATGGACTCTTTAATGTAAATGCACAGCGGTAAAGTCAACAGGGGTTAGACAAACATCGTCAAATGTCTGCTTGTTTAATGATCGGTCGCAAATATTTATTAGGCACAATCATCAGCCGCTTGCAGGGCATTGTTATCGGAAAAGTGTTCGACACCTGTGTTAATAAAAATATTTACTTGCTTCCATGGATACAATGATTATGCAAACCATATAGATACCCGATTTGTTCCACACTTCCAGTCATTTTGCGTGTGGGATTGTTAATCGATAGTATAAATATTTTCGACGGTCCTGAGTTGGTTACTGCATCCAGATCCACGTCAACACCAGCTCTTGGATTGTAGGTTTACAGGAATTGACTATGAAATGCCAATGGTTAGTTTACACATGCTGGAAAAGATCATTAACAAATATGGACACTTTTAAATGTATTATCTCTTATAAATAAAGATGCCTTAGACAGTAATTTATTAACCGAAATGATTATTAAATTATTAAACTTTCTTTGTATTCAATACAACCTGGCGGGTCTAGTGTCACTTAATAATATGTTCCCACTAATCAGGTATATGTAAACGAGGCCTCACATGACATCCAGACTGAAACTCTCTAAAAAAAAGGGGGTATCAACAGGAATTAAACACCGGGTTAGGGTCCAGGCAAGGCAAGAACTTTGTTTCTTTTAATTATATATTCCCCCTCCCTGATGAATTTAAAAGCCAGGTACAATACGCTATTTTGTGTTGTATTGTACTGAATTATATTACACTTTCATTGTACACAGTACAACCTGGCGGGCTTATTGCTACATCTATTTTTTCCACCCAATAAGACAGATTTAATGAGGGTTAAAGTGAAAACTACACTGGATTTTGATTTCAACCCAACAATGCATGACATCATGGATTTTGATGAAATTTATACTCAGCATAGGAAAAGTGATGTATACAACGGGAAAAATAATGAAAAAAACGAAAAACAATTTTTAGTGTTTTTTTTATTGAAAAAATGCACGACGATGCAAATTTGCTTCACGCATATTTTGTTGGTTTTTACCATGCAGATAAGTTTTTACATGAAAATATTGTGTAAATAAAAAAAATACCTGAATTGTCATTATTTTTCAACTTCTAAAACACTTTTATTATGGTTGAATTAATTCTTGATATGCAGTAAAAAGTTGAATCCACCATTCCTCCAACTGTTAGAAATAAAAATCATTTTTTGATATAATAACGTCTTTTTTTATTTTACAAATAGTCAACAAGAGAGATAATTATACCATATGATTTTAGTGTATTTTATTCCCAAAAGATGGTCTTGCATTTATCATATTTTTAAACCACCATGATGCAAATTTGCATCCCAATGCACTGTAGGGTTAAATTTTGCTTCCACCGAAATCGATTCTGCAAGCCCAGTCAAGAAGACAAATATACGAGTATATGAGTGATTTTGGTGATTATCCATGACTTTATCCTACTCAGTTTCTGCTGGACACGCTCCGATATAACTCCTTGAGTGTAAAAATAAATATTCGTCTCCTGGTATAAATTGTCAGACTCATTCTAGGAGTGGTGAGCTGTCCAGCATTATTAGAAAGATTAGCGTTAAATGTTCGAAAGATTAGCGTTAAAAAAAATTGCTCTTGCGATAGTGGTGCCATCGGGCGGTGAGGCTAAGTACTTATCGGACCGCCTTCATATTTAAGGTAACGCTTAACAGCTCGGACAAAAATAACAGTTGAATTATAAAAAAAAAAAAAAGAGTTGAATTAGTGAAAACGTGTCGAGAAATCCTTCTCTCTAAATCAACACGATTATGACATTAAGATGATGATCACAATAGACTACTGCGTGAAATGAAGAAGAAACAAAAATAATACTTTCCATGCCAACCTCAACACGCTGGTCCGCACGGAAATATCTTTCCCCAATTCTAAAAGCGATACATCAAGTCATCGCTTTGGAGAGAAAACAATTACACGCATGATTCACGGATCCCGCAGCCGTCAACTGAGAAAAGATGCATCGAAATCTCGCGGTTCTAAATAATCCACGTGGAAAAATAGAAACGTGACAGAATAAATATGACGTGAAAGTCACGAAGAAGACGACTTAAATTCGATGAAACTAATAAACCAAATAAATTTAATGAAAAATATTCGAAAGTATGCGAGATTTTTTCGCAGTATTGTTATGAAGGGATTTATTCGTATAATTAAACCATTTATAGTCTTATTCATAGTATGTGCCGTCATGTATTCAAATTGTATATGTGCCATCATGTATTCAAATTGTATATGTGCCATCATGTATTCAAATTGTATATGTGCCGTCATGTATTCAAATTGTATATGTGCCGTCATGTATTCAAATTGTATATGTGCCGTCATGTATTCAAATTGTATATGTGCCGTCATGTATTCAAATTGGACCACAATTATTTTGGCTATAAAGAAGAATATTTGCCTATGAAGTATAAACAACCGAGAAAGTTAACATTTATCCATCAACCAGGACCTTATATAATCGCATAAGATTTAATTTTGAGAAGAACTGCGATGGAAAAGAACTCGGTGGCAAAATTGCTGCAGAATGATCGAAACATTTCAACAACCAAAAAAACACTAATATTTTTTTTATCCACTTTGCACGGATTTCTCCTGTTACACAAAGAGGGTCTACTTGTCTGCTTCTAGCGTAAGCTTATTCGTTAGGAATAATATCAGCCAGGATTCTTCTCATACTGCTAGACGGTACCGAGAATACATCGACAGTGTCATTCAGTTGGTTCAATATCTCTATACTACGCGTGACTGAGTGTTTAGCCATGATATTCGCCCTGTAAGTTGGTATGTAGAACAGAGGGTGATTCCTTGCACGGCTATATTTATTAGGTACATATAAACTTAGTGCTTCTAGAATCGCGGGACAGTTAAAGCAACCTTGAAAAACCTTAAGTAGGAATATCGCAATGGATTCTTGCCTTCTTGTTTCGAGGCTTCTATAGTTACACACCGTGAGAAGTTCAACATGGTGATACATCCAATGCTCTTCATTTTTTATGTGGAGTGAAGTCCTTGATGTAACAAAAATATTTGTCAAATGTATTTCAGTGTATCACGAGAAAATAATTATAGGAAAAGGACAATTTATATAGCGCCGTTTAGAAAATAAACTCTCCTCATGGGCGATCTAACTCGGGACTCGAACCCATTATCAGGACCAGCTAGCAAAAAAATTGTGATTGCTGTCAAAAAAACGTTGGTCCTGGAACACTGTTAGACGTTATTTACTGAAAACTACTATACCATATATTCAATGTTGAAAAAACTAATGTATAAAACCAGTTCCAGTACATCAGAAATACGTTTAAAATAATTGATAGATCGTAAAACAGATAAATGATACGAATGATCAAGTAACCTTTAAAATCTAATAAACTTAAACGTTACGCAAAATGTTATTATGTACAATTTAGATTACAGTATTCTTTTAAACAATGTTAAACTCTGTTTGCCAATACGTTAACTGTAACGGTAAAACAAACAGGCAAATCAAATTAATCTCACGCGCTTGGTTAGTGAATGAATGCAATCGAAAATGGTTGGTACACGAAAACGCATTGTGAGAAATTGCAACATACAAATGCAGTTTAAATTCTAGGTAATGTGCGACAAAGGTGCTCACGCTTGTTTGCCAAAGTGAGCAGTGTAATAATTACGCGAGTTTTGGTCAAAACTTTATCGTATTTAGCATGCACGGCTGTTGCATGCTCCATAATGCGCTCGAGTAGCGGTCCCATGTACGGAATGGACTGCCGACAAACGATGTTTGCGCAAAATGAACAGTCCCTTTCCTCTATCATCTCCAAGGTAGCGAAACAAGTAGGAAGACATACAATTATACTACATTTGTAATTAAATATTCGTTTGGAAGCGGAGCCGTGCCCGGAATCAAAAGAAGCGCTATTGTTTCAACTTTGAAGACGATAAGTATTTGAATTACGATGCGGTACTGTTACTTTGAGAATATGCATTTCTTTGACTTAAGACTCCACGGAAATGTTTCCAAAGGAAAGGATTAAGAAAAAACATTGTACCAAGAGTCAAATGATACTGCATTTTTACATTGATTTTCACATTCTGCTTAATTTGAACCTAAATTGATTCAATATTTCATTTACTATTCAATTTATGTCAAGGTTGTACTTTTAAAAGCTTTGCGCTCCTTGCTTTTATTGACAGATCGCACTTTTCCCTTCTGAGGTTCTAAATCTAAAGATTGTAAAGTATAAAATAGCCTGTAACTTATAAAACACAACAACAATTTTTCGCAACTGAATTATTTACTAAGGTAAGATGGGGTATGATATTCTCATATTAACCCCCTAAATTTAATTGCCATTTAATAGTTATACAAGTATATTTCATATAAAAATTAAATGTGATAAGAATTGAGAGTTCTTATTTTATTGTAAAATAAGCTCACATACGATTATTTAAAAAATAATAATAAATTTTCTCAAAAAAAAAAAAAGCTAGTCATTAAATAACGATATCTCGTACATCAGACTGTCGAGAATCGAGTGTTTTTACATAAAGTTTTCTTCACGTTATACTAAATCCCAATAAATGAAAATGTTACATCGCTCAAAAACCAAGTTAGGTTACAAAATTCCACTACATATTTTTGATGAAAAGATTTTTTTTGTCGGAAGAAATAATATTTTTTACACAGAAACGCAAGGACCGCTGGGTAGTGAGATCTGTCTTGGATAGACTCCACAAAGGCTTCCGCTGGTATCTGATGCATCAGCTCGTCGGGCGGTACCAAGTTAATATAATATATTGCGCAAGAATGCATCCGCCGTCGCGTGGGACCTTCCTGGAAGATCCATAACACTCCGGTGTGGAAGAGAGATATCGAAGGCCCGGAACAAATTTTGATTGTGATATCGTCATTAGTCACAATTACATCAAATAAGATAATCATAAATATTGTAAAAAATAACCTGAAAAATTATATGTTCCTATCAAGATCCACTAAGATGGTTTGAAATTATGTAAGTTTGTGCTGCTGTGGTTTATAAGATGCAATGGATAAGGTAGAATCTTAAAATGGTGAAAAAAATATTCAAAATACGGAATGATCTAAATTGCAAGTAATTAAATATACTCGTCGAAAACAAATGGTGAAAATTTTTCTGTTCCAAATGTGATCGAAACAAAGAAAAACAGGAATGTCGCTTCACATATAAATAGACGACTAAGAAGCGTGTGAGAGGAAGACCAAGAGAAGTATGGTTGGATCAAGTGAATGATATTTTGAAAGAAGAAAACGTAGAAAGTCAGAGAAATCGAAGGAGTTGTATGACAATGTGTTCAGATGTGGGAGAAGCTAAGGATGTGTGTCGTGATTGAAACATTTCGAGCTCTGACCTCTCCAAACCCCGACAGAGAAATGGTATAATAGTGTGTATTATAAAGGGCACGTATATCAATCTATCACTTGTAAATTTAATTTCCAAAAACCGTCGCTATAGACAATTTTTATCGTTTTACCACGGAAATAATTTGAGTACGCGCATGCATAGACAAAAACTCGACAGATTTGTTATATAAGTTTCTCAATGCATCATTGATGCGTCTGACATATAAATATGTACTTAAAAAGAATGAAATATTTAAACATTAAAAAAATGAAACATTGAACACATAAATATGAAAAAAATCGACACAATATACTTAAATAAAAGTGGCAGGCTTTACAAAATCACTGTTTTTAACACGTTGCTTACCAAGCTTTATACAACAAACTATGGATTAAAACTAACATAAGAACTTAACAGGAGCCGATTATCCTGATATGTTGGCAACCACCAGCTTTTGAACGATCAGCATTCATAAAACTTATAATACAGCAAATCTATCTGCACCCAATTTTTAATGTAAAATATATTTAATAGGGTTATCAAAACAAATCGTTGTGTTTTATCTTTCTTTAGGCAAAAAGGGCCTTCAGTGGTGTTTGTGTCAAACAAAAAGGGTATTCAGTGGTGTTTGTGTCAAACAAAAAGGTTTTATTGTGCATATTGTAGAATAGATGCATTTGAAAGGTGGTGCCGGAGAAAGATGTTGCAAATTCCATGGACAGCAAAGCGCACTAACGCCTCCATTCTTGAAGAACCGATAATTATTGACAATATGGCTTCGACGAGTTCTCCAATTCTTCGAACATATTGCTCATGGCCAAGGAGGCAATTTGGAGAAATTTGTGGTTACTGGAGGCTGGAAGGACGACGCACATGAGTGAGAATCCCAATGCGTTGGACTGACCAAGTGAGACACAACTGGACTACTCTTAATAATTGCCCTTTGAGTCGCGGAGTGCAGGGATGGATGGAGAGAAGTTGTCGAAGGGTATCATGGGAGTCACGATGCTCAGTTAGGAGTTACACGAAAGGATGGATGGATTGTGTGATTGGATAAGCATACTTGTATTACACCCTGAGACTGGATATTAGGATACAGTTAGAACACCCATTATTTTTGGAAGTGTCATTTTTTGAAAATATCAAGAAGAGATGAATAATACAAGTTAATCTGCTCGTTGATGAAACTATTACAGTTGTACTTTACTATTTCAAACTCTTGAAGCAAGTCGAGTGGCAAAACTTGATAGCAAAAATGTAAAATAGTACCGTTCGATTTAATTTCGTGGTTAACACGATAAAATCTTTTCACGAAAAGAAAATACGTTTTTAGGCAGACAGAAGACAGCAGCAACAACGGTCCATTAAACGAGATGGGTTGCAATTAAGGCAGACGGAAACTATCGAAGAGCAGCGGCACGCAATCAAGTCTGCGGCTGAAGCTTTAAAGAATGTCGCACGCACGCGGAAACGCAGCTAAATGTAATTGCAAGCCTTATCACCGACGACCGGGTTGCGCCGAAAGTGACCCGCGGAGAGAGATGCGATCAATTTTCTCGAATCAATTTTAACTGAAATGAATACGTCAAGGAGAACAGGTTTTGCAATAAATCGAGAGACGGAGCGCGCGCACCAATCACGTCAGCTTCCTTGTATATATTTTTCAGACTAGCCAGGTACATATTTACAATTCCACGCTCCTTGGTGGAAGTAAATGCATTAATATATTTCGATTTTGACGAACTCATAACTTAACTAAAACAGTATTTAATTGTTTCACCTGGAGCATAAAGACACTGAACAAAATATCATAAAGTTTCATCCAAATATAGTATCATAAAGTTTCATCCAAAAATTAAGAATAGTCGCCAACATTTTAAATCCACTTTTGGTGTATTTTACGTAGCTTACATACACCACGCCATCTCCCTATCGGGGTAGGCAGAGAGGGCAGAGTGCAGGCGATCCTATCTCAAAATACATCCTTCGCCCATTCCACATCCATACAATTTCTCAAACAACAACGATTTATATAAGTTAAAATATTTCTTTCTTTCAAAATATCATTAATTTGTTCCTCTAACGCACCTTCCCACTCACATTTGTTTTGTTAGTCTTTCTTCATTCATTCGTTCCACGTGGCCAAATCATCTCAGCATGCTCTTCTTCATCTTACTACATTAATTAACCTTAAGTTCACATTCATACATAATCACTTCATTCCCAATTGTCGTATTTTGCCCCCCAACGTTTTATTCTAATAATTTATTCGGTTGTTTTAAGTATTTTTCCACGTCCATTTTTTATGTAACGTAACACTTTATTATATTAATATTTTTCAACTATAATAAAAGTACCGATTTATAGAAATAATCTGATTTGAGAAAAGAGTATGGAGAACGATTATGTGCCCAGTACCTGTCATTGGAGAATAAACCTGAATATACGGAAGTAACGTGGAGATTCGAAGTTTTTGTAACATTATTTAGTGTATACTATAAAGTGAGAGAATCATCAAAATTATACTATACATATGAGGTTAAAACAAGAAAAAGTAAAACACTCGGGTAGACCAAAACATCATTACATGGAGAATGTGGTGGCTGTCTGAAAATCTGGGTAAGATGAAACGATGGGCGCAAAAGAGTCGAGATCGTCCGAGATGAAGAGGCTGAGTTCTGGCGGCGAAATACTCCAGTACTTGTGTGGTCATATTAAGTAGTAGTAAATCACTTTTTAAATCACATAACCGAAGGAGAATTTCAAGAAAAAATTCGGAGTATCAATATATAAAAGAAGGCGGAATGAACACATCAGAAATTAATGCATGGATAAAATTGGTGTTTTCAATAAGATGTAGAAATGAGCGTTAAAATAATATGGACGAAATAACGAAATTACAGTACGCGGTGGTAAGTAATACACATCGGGCTTAAGAAAGAGACTGTCGGTCATAATCGGCTAACTTCGGCTTTGTAGAGCGTCGTCTCTGTCGTTCATACAACTTTGCGATTTGTCAGTCAAGCGTTTTAGGGACAGAGACGACGCTCTACAAAGCCGATGTTAGCCGATGATAGCCGACAGTCTCTCTCTTAAGCCCGGTGTGAGTTACTTACCGTCGGGTACCGTATGTCTAAGCGAGTAGACAGGTCAAAACAGAAGACCGAGGAAAACGTGGTTGGATAAAGTTGACCAGATGTTGGAAGAAGGTTAAATAAGAAGAATAATAGGAAATTGTGAGATGCATAAACGTAGAGTTGTGTGATTTTACAGAAAATTATGGATATCTGCTGTATCTGCCTACCTTGCAAGAGACACAGAGTGACATGCATGTGTAAGAAATACATTTTATCTTGGAACGTAATTGATATATTGAATATCTTATTTGGGAACATAATTAAAAGGATAATAAATGCAACAATCGTGTATAGTTTATTGCGACACCGTAATAATGACGAATAAAAAGATCACGGCGTTTTATTGACCCGACCTTTAACTTAAAAATCAACGCTCGGAGCGCTCCTACAACGAAAATTGATAACTGACAAACGATTTCATTTAATTTTATTGATATGCATATCAATTACATTATATTTTATTGAAATATAATTAATTCTCCTACATAAGAGGAAAGGGGTCGACGAAATATATTGTAAATTGTGGATTAAAAAAGTTATTTTTAAACTGTTATTTATTTAAAGTTGATAGAGAGTTGCTGACTAATATTAAAATCCGAAAGGTGTCCTACTCGGGTCATGTACTTAGAGGAGCAAAGTACAAATTACTGCACCTGATCATCTAAGGCAAAATAGAAGGTCGAAGAGGTGTTGGCAGGAGGAAAATCTCCTGACTCCGCAATATACGTGATTGGACTGGTATAAGGAGCGTTGGAGATCTTTTTCGGGCTGCCGGGGACAAAGATGTCTACTCTCAGGTGATATTCAACGTTGGGGGGACCTGACATGACACTGGGAAGAAGATTTATTTAATAATTCATTAATCTTCTTCTGTGTTTGGCCCTCACACGCAACATGTCTTCTCCAGCCAGGTTGTGTAGCGCCTGCACGTATCCAGAGAACGCACACAGTAAGCCGTTACATACGATGTGGTTCAGGATCTGGATTTTCCTGCACTCATAGAAAGACGACTCCGCTAGGTCCCATTTGTGCATATCATATGCAGTGCGGCCCATTACATATCTTATATATTTCGAGTATACCACTTCTTCCAAGGTAACTAACTCAAGGTAGGTAATAACTCAAGTAGTCCAACCATAGACGCCAACAAGATGCATGTTTATAACCTTTTTCTTCCTGTACTAAAAAAAATCCGCGCGTTCCGGTACTGTGTATTCAATACACATGTAAAAATGAGCGATTTAAAATCGAAAAAATAAGAATATTCATAGCCAATCGCAAGTCAAAAGTGATAATAATTGAAATTTAATTGCTGAAAACATGAAAAAAAAAAAAAAACATCGGCCGACGTTCACAAAACGGGCAAAGCGATCACCTCAAACGAAAGCCCGCGAACTACTGAAGCGAGCGAACTGAGATTCTATTTCTTGCGTTCCCATATACCACAGTAGAGTGAGAGTGAGACGTGAATAGCGTCGCTTTCTCACTCAAAGCGGTTTTTTAGAATGAATATACCTACGTCACACACTGGCACACGTTTGATTGTATTGGTGAATTTATTCCCGATTGTCACAAAATATATCTGATGTGGCCGATAAGTGCTAATTATTATTAATATTATTTTTTTTATTCAATGCGTAAATGTATTACGGAGGAATACCTAAAATCTGAACCCAGTATTTATTATATTTATAGAGATAGTAAAGTTTTTAGAAGCAATGTGTACTAGTTACACATCACAGGGAAGGAAGGGTTAACGCCACACTTCGTCCAACGGGACCGCTCTATTGTCTATTTGTTCTCGAGTCATCCAGATCGTACGACGGCAGGTAAAACGGAGTTGCGATGGTTCTCTTATTTCTGTAATAACATGTGGTTGGTCGATTTTAGACATCCTTCTACTCTTTAACCTTTCCTTCCCTATGTTGGGTATCTTCTACACGTTGCTTCTAATAACCATCAATATCTCTTTAAATATAATAAATACAAGGTTAAGATTTTAGGTATTCCTCCATAATAAATTTACGCATTGATTTAAAAAATAATATTAATAATAAAAATAATATGACTATGTGTGTATTTTGTGAAGATCGGAAACAAATTCGCATTTAAACGCTGTGAGTGCCTCGACCTTGTGTCTTGACGATAGGTGAAGAGTATGCGGGAAGCGCGACACTATATTCGCATCTCACTCTTGCATACTCCACTGAATTGCGAGGAGCTCAATTGTCTCAATCGTCGCAAGCGTAGGCCACGCCGGGGTAAGCCACTACCGCTCCGCGCCGCAGTAGCTTCTGGGCTTGCAAATAGATTAGACCTACGCCCGTTCCGTGAGCGTTGCCAGATGGTTTTTTAATGTTTTCAGCAAATAAATCTCAATTATTATAATTTTTAACTTCAATTATAATTAATTAAGGGGATTATCTATGAATGTTCTTATTTTTCCGATTTAAAATCGCTAATTTTTGATCGCGTACTCACTACCCAACACCGGAGCGCGCGTTTCAATTTTAGCACCGTAAGGGAAGGGTTAATACGATAATCATAACAAATTTAATCAGGAGGTATAATATTTGAATAATTAATATAAAATAGTTTAATCAAATGTGACACAAAGCAATGTTTCATAGGATGTTCTATGGTGTTAACAATTAAATCAAATAACAAATTACATATTATTTCATTAAAAACTTTCAATTGTACAACTAGACATGTGATACTATTATACATAATTCATCTATCTGCACATTGAATCCTTTTCACACTCAATCTAAGAATGTAATACGAGTATTTTCAAGTCAACGAATATCTCAATGACATAAAGAATTATATACTTCCAAAATTATGAGTACTTGAAGCCTACTTGATCAAGTGTCGGACCACTCCAATATACCCGTTGTTAGAGACGTCCTCTGCAGGCAATAATATTAAAATTGATGACTTGCAAACAGTCATTACGTGGAGTGAATAATGGATTGCTCAATAATTTAGGTGTTTCGCATTGAATGGACAAAGAAAAAGGCGTCATATCAATTTTGGGTCATTTGTTGACGATGAATAGTGACATACACACATCCCTACGATCACGTCGTGTCCTTTGCGGAGTACACAGAGAGAACAGACCTACACACTTTTCTATGCAAGCACAAATTTCTTTATCGTTCTTATTCATTCATCTCGTCATACAAAATCAAAGTATAAATATTTTCCACGCATTCATTTCTGATGGTTCTTTCATAAGACGCCCGTCTTCTATTCAGGTTTCAGGTTCAATTCGCATCGGTACCCGATTCGAAAAAATATTCCAGTCTGGTTTTCTGGTCTTTAACATCTCTCTGGTTGATAGGAAAAGATTGATAAATTGAACGAGGTGTATGGATGTGGAATAAGCGAAGGATGTGTGACTAGATAGGAAAGTTTAGCGCTTCGTCCTTTCAGCCAACCCCGACAGGAAAATAAACTCTTAAAATATTTAGTCAGGAATATAACGTGTATCATTCCCGATTTTTCTTTCCTCTCCACTATATCTTCCTTTTCCTTTGATTTTTATCTCACTTTTACTTATATAGTGTATATGTTCATAATCATTTTTGGCGACCATATAAGTCTCTTTGTTTATTTTTGTCTGGTTGGTTTAAAGAGATTGTCGCCTGGCCATAAGCCCGTCAGATTATTTTAACATTTAAGTGTTTAATAAATAAATAAAATGGCGTGATGTTATGTAGAAAAGTTAGGGGCATTATCGTGGCAACTTTTTAAGCTTTTTAATGTTGAAACGAGGTCCGAAAATATAATTTTTAATTCGCATTGTACCTTTTTTTATTGTTTAGAAAAAAAAATACAAGCGGCCAGTAACAATAACAGTAACAAGTGACACGTGTGTGCCTAAGGAATATTGTGTCCGGTGGACGGTCGCTCTATATGGTCTGAGGTCAACCTCAGCTCGTCAGTGAGTTTGGTCACAAAATGATTCACCGAAACGTTTAGTGAGTTCTGCCACACAGCCGGTGACCGTTGGAGTTGAATGGAGTCGAGTGCCACTGGAAATGTAACAACAATGCCGAGCCTGGCCGAGGCATGAATGAAGTACCCAGCTGCACTCGGCGACTGTGTTCACTACTGCACTACAATGGGCAGGGATTTTTAATATGATTTGGCACGAAACGACTCCATTTTTACCGGACCGTTGGTTAAATTGAAAAATTGTGTTACGAGAATTCAATGTCTGTATAGTTGATAGTTGAAAACAAAAAGGAAATTATAATTTCAAAAGAAACATACGTACTATCAGGGTAGCAAAGACGACGGAGCGCCAAAATTTCGATTGTGTCACCATATATTTCGCCTCTTCCATATACATACATGTCATACAACTCTTAATATTGCTAACTTTTTACATTTTTTCATTCACTCGGTCCAACCATACTTTCTTTAGTCTTCCTCTACCACGTCATCTACTCACGTCTGCACCATTAAACTATGTTTGTCAGTCTCAATGTGATATATTTCATCATATTTGATACATGAATTCAAATTCATCTTTAAACACTTAATTTCGTCTTCTGCCATAATTCTTCTCAGCCTATGCATTTGTACAGCACACGTTCCCTTCCGATATTTTTCTCCAAGTCCACGTTTCACTTTCATACATACAGTACCCGGCGGTAAGTAATACACATCGGGCTTAAGAAAGAGACTGTCGGCTAACTTCGGCTTTGTAGAGCGTCGTCTCTGTCATTCACGTGTTCCGTCGTGATTTGTCAGTCGTTGTCAAGCGTTCTAGAGACAGAGACGACGCTCTACAAAACCGAAGTTAGCCGATTATGGCCGACAGTCTCTTCTTCAGCCCGTATTAGTTACCGCCGGGTACTCTGCCGTCATAAGCAAAAACACAGCTAACGGCAAAAAATCTGAAATTTAACTAAGTATGAGGCAATATCCCATATCAAATTCTGAACCATAATCCATAAAAAAATACAGAAAACCATTTATTGTATTTCAACACAAAAATACATACTAGGTTTTTCTAAGCAAAAAAGCAGTAAAATGTGATTCATAAGCAAAAAGACAGCAAGTACCTAAGCGTTTGCTGTGTTTTTGCTTATGAATCACATTTTACTGCTTTTTTGTTTACGAATCACGACATTTTTAAGCAGCAATGAAAAACATAAAAGTACAGTTTTCTCAAAACTGAACTTTTGCCATTAGCTGCGTTTTTGCTTGTAACAACAAACAAGATTATACGTTTTTCTTCCTTTATTTAATTAATAAAGCCATTTCAAGAGAACAATCAAAGAAAGATAATTAAAATTGGAGTGTAATATATTTAAAAAAAAAAAAACTTTTTTTTAAATAAATTAAAGTATTTTGAAATATAATAAAGATAGGAATAATATAATAGAGTGACTGACAAGATTTAAGAATGTTGAGTACGAAAGTATAGATTTTTTCACCTTGTTTACGTCGCAATAATGATGATTCATTATCATCCCTTTTATCAGTTCCCCACTGAAAATGGAACTGATAAATTAGAAAACATGTTTATATTTCCACATCATGAAAGAGTCCGCCACGAGAGTCAAGGTTTTTAAGGCGGGAGAACTCTGCGACGAGAGTCAAGGTTTTTAAGGCGGGAGAACTCTGCGACGAGAGTCAAGGTTTTTAAGGCGGGAGAACTCTGCGACGAGAGTCAAGGTTTTTAAGGCGGGAGAACTCTGCGACGAGAGTCAAGGTTTTTAAGGCGGGAGAACTCTGCGACGAGAGTCAAGGTTTTTGAGGCGGGAATAAAAATAATTCTTGAAAATCATTTTACAGACAAGTCAGTGTTAATCTTAACTAAACAATCTTATACATCTAACAAAACTTTATATTTTAAGGTCAACAAACTTCTTAATAAATTTGATCGAACTGTTTAATAAATTACACGCAATTACTTTCACAGGTTAAAAACGGAATTTTAAAAATAAAACCAAATATACCACAATTAATATAAGAATAACGAATGGCTTAAAATTCAATGAAAACCAGAAGTTAATAAATTAAACTGTAAACGACATTTCAGAGGTCATATAGAATTTCGTGAAAAAAAAAGTGTAGTTAAATTGTTGGTTCAGATTATCTCACTTTTCGAGAACAGTAACCTCTGTATTCCCATAAGAAAAAATGGAGAAAAACACCGTAACTGCTATCGCCGGTAACAATGAGTGTTGAGCTGAGTGTTGTAGCTCAATGTGACTTACCGGCCTTCCTGTGTTTGTCTTTTGCCTCGCTAATCACCGTGAGACTCGAATATCTCTCGCCAAGAAAGTTGTGTCACTTAATTGCCTTGAGAAATCAATTCAACGGAAACCGTCTTCTTTGCACTTTATGAAACCATTGAATTTTGTTCGCCCTAAACCGATAAAGATAACTGAAATGGTCCAGCCTACGAAGCAAAACCAACAAAGATAACTGAAATAAAGCGTTATTTAGATTTTCTTCGCTGATATATTTTTTTAATCCACTTTGCACGGATTTCTCCTGTTACACAAAGAGGGTCTGCTTCTAGCGTTAGCTTATTCGTTAGGAAGAATATCAGTCAGTATTATCCTCATACTGCTAGGCGGTACCGAGAATACATCGACAGTGTCATTCAGTTGGTTGAATATCTCTATACCACGCGTGACTGAGTGTTTAACTATGCTATTCGTCCTGTAAGTCGGTATGTAGAACAGAGGGTGATTCCTTGCACGGCTATATTTATTAGGTACATATAAACTAAGTGCTTCTAGAATCGCGGGACAGTTAAAACAACCTTGAAACACCTTAAGTAGGAATATCGCAATGGATTCTTGCATTCTTGTTTCGAGGTTTCTATAGTTACACACAGTGAGAAATTCGACATGGTGAGCATATTTTGGATAATCGCCCTTTGTTCTGTACCATAGATATCCGAGGATTTTTTTTGTATTTGTTCTATATTGTTTTTATATTTGAGCTGACGAGGAGCCCAAACTGTAGAAGCATATTCTAATTTGGTTCCAATTAGATAATTATATGTTCCGGAGGATATCGGTACTATAAAATTCTCTAGATATTCTCATTATAAAACCGTAGATAACACTATGGCCTAGTGATTCAACGTTTGATTCGGAGATCATTTTCCAACAGTGACATATGTAGTATGTTTAATTTTTTTTCTAGTTGTTTGAAAAAAAAGTCGAATAAGTTCGTCGGTTTGCACTTAAGTACTCACTTGCATTAAGAGAATATTGAAGTGGATACATGAACACTCACCCTAACCACCACAAAAGAATGTCAAAGATTTCGTGGATTAACAAAGAGCCCAACGATGAGGTCCTCAGACGCATGAAAACTAGTGTTAAGAGGAGATTGGAATATAGAAGATAAGAGAAGATTGGCATTTCATGAGAGGAAACAAATATGAAATTATCCATGTCATATTGCAGGGGAAGATACAAGAAAAAACGAAGTACAAGAAGAAGAAGAAAATCCTGGTTGAATAATTTAAAAGAGTTGTTCCACTGTAGCACGGAGACATTGTCCAGAGCAACTGAGACAGTTGACTTACACCCGATAAATTGTAGGAGTTGTATCAGAAGGATGTAGGCGAGATGAAGGATGTGCATCCAGATAGGAAAAGCTGATGCTCTGTATGTAGTAAGCGCTATTTTGCTTACAAGGCAAATGGAGAGGTTTTCGATGAAAATATATTTTTTCCGTTCATTTACCGGTACGAAAATAACACGTATATATTTCAGCGCCCTAACCAAGCACAAACTCCTTAATTTGTCAATTGATTAAAATTCAATTGACGAATGGCCGAGACACATCACATCCCTAGGGCCGGCATAACGGACCGGCCACAATATTATTGTGATATCTTCCGAACGACACACTTCCGGCGTGCTTTACGACGTACCGGATGCGCGAGCACTCGCCACTGCACTACGAGGCCTGGGCTGCTGTTTGTTATGACACTTCCTTAGGGGAGCGTTTCCGGTCCAGGGAACACAGGATCTAGTAGGAAAGGAGTTTTGGATTACAGGTACAGCTTTGTAACATAAAAAATTAAAATACGAAACATACGTTTTCGTTATAACAATATTCCACTTTTTTGTAACGGTATAACCCTACCGGTTTCAAAGCTTTCACCTCATCTTCAGGGGAGCACAAACTTGTGCTGTAGGGTTATACCGTTACAATAAAGTGGAATCAACAGTGTTTGATAAAATAAATTACAATGTCTTTTAACATCCACAACGTTAATACCTTAACTATAAACAATATAATATGAAATATATTTATTAAATTGGTTTGTAATCGTCGAAAGGAACGTAGAAAATCAGCGAAATCGTAGAAGTTGTATGATAAGGTTTATAGATGAAGAAGCGAAGGATTTGTCGAAATAGAAAAGTCGGGCACTCTGTATTTTCTGCTTACCCCGACAGGCAAATAGCGTGTACCATATATATGTATGTTGTAGCCAAATTCAATGTTTAGTTTGACGTTTAATTGTGTAATAATCTGAAAGGTTTATTGCCAGGTGACAATCTCTTTCAATCGAGCAGACAAAATTAAATTAAGGAAGTTAAATGATATTACACAAATTATTATTACTTTGTACAAAATTGATGAACAATTTAAATAACAACAAAAGAGCGACATAATCAACCAAAGAAAAAAAGAAGCAAAAATTGAGAGGAAAGGGAAATCGGGAATGAAATACATTACATTACTGACTTAGAATTTTTCAATCGCTTTTTATGTTACATCATGTCAACGACTGAGCGAGTGAGAATAATTGGCAGGTTTATTATCGCTCTATTGAACATTTCGAATTGCTTTTCGAAGTTCAACCAAATGATTTTTAACACAATTTGGTCAAAATCACAAAAAATTGGTTTGTTTTGGTGTATGAAATACACATTTCCTCCAATTTCAAATAACCAGGAGACGACAAAAAAATATTTTTAGAGAAAAAAAAAACAATTCGACCTTAGTGACAAACGGTACTAATCGTTTGTATCTTTTCTACATTCCTGAGATGTTTCATGTTGAAAATTAAACAAAATTCCGAAAGAAAGGCTTCATAAATTCTTCTTCTTCAACTTTCTATAGACTCAAGAGTCTGTTACTGCAGGATTGTCCCCCTGTGATGCTGAGCTCCAGCTATCTCTCCATCGTTTCGGAGGTCTCCCTGGTGGACGCCGTCCATTCGGTACCCCATGCAGTATGAAGCTATGTATGGAATTCTTGTGGAATTCATTCTCTGTACATGTTGGTACCAGTATCGTCGACGCTGTCGTCCCCATCTGACCACATCTTGGACCTCACAGACCTCTCGTATTGTGGTGTTCCTTAAACGATCACGCAATCCATAAATTCATAAATTGCACAACTCAATATTTATATTTTTTAAATTGTGTTTATTTGACTTCCTAAACAATTTCAGTGGCTTAGTTGGAAAGACGCCTAGCTTCTAGGCTAGTGGTTACACTTAAAGGCTTATTTAACATAGTTTTGGTTGGTTAAAAGAAATTGCCACATGGAAATAAATAACGAAAGTGTATACAATGAAATACTTTGAGAAGGCGCAAAATGTTATCTACGTGATAGAGGAAAGTAAGGAGATATATTTGGTAAGAAAAAAACAATATTTGAATATTGTCTTCTTCCGTTTCCTCCTAGCTCTGCCCCATAAAGTGTCCAAGTCCTCTCTCTCCTGAATGAATTATTGAATATTTTATCAATAATAATCAGGAAAATATTTTAATTAATTCAACATTCCACTCAACTTATTATTTGTTTGATGAAATCGCATCAACCGAGTCGAAGTCAGTTGCATAACTCGACTGCTAAGACAATGATGGCGCCACATCCTAACACCCAACGGCGGCATTGGCCGCCCAGATCCGAGGAAGATTATTATGAATCATCGGCCCCACGAGGAACTGACAACCGGCAGGCCCAGCACAAAAGAAACTGTTCCATCCGGTCATTCAATTGAAAGACCATTATGAAGACGACCCAGATGACCAAGGAACCGATCGAAAGGAAGAGCAATACATGGCTTCAATATAAGAAGGATCTGAATAGTTGCTGCTCGATCAAAACGGTTTCAAATAAAATACGGTGACCTTTTCTTTAATTCAAGGATCACTTGGTGGAAGTTTTGTTAAAATAATCTTAGAATTTATCGAAGTGTTGTAAAAATCGATCTTAAAATAGTTGAAGTTTAGTAACATATTTGGTAATTCTGTAATTGAATGTAACTGGCATTGACAGTAATTCAGAAAAAAAACTGTTTGAACATAATCAAAACGGACTTGGTAAGCAAATAAATATTTTTTAACTGTAAGTTAGGTCACTGAGTTATGTCAACGAGGGAAAAGTGGCATAGGAAGAAGGCAACGAAGATACATAGATGTTCAGTAAGCATGGCAATGGAAAAATGGACAAGAAGAAACAACATAAAGCTATAGAACACTGATAAAAACTTTATTTCATAAGAGCAAACGAAAACAGTAACGCTGATTTTAACTTTAAAAAATGTGTGGTGAAGAGAACTTCTGAACGATATAAATAAATACGAGACTTTAAACGATAGAAATACAGCATGTATCCTGAAATTACAAATATACTCGTACGAGTATGTTAAGGGAATGGAAAATAAAATACATTTAAAAGAGAAGCTATCAAAAGGTCTGGGGTTTATCACATAACATCCCCTCAGTCGAGATACACCCTCGTCAATAAAGGACGAGCCCGGCAAAGACATCAGATGTTTTTCAGCCCACACTCAACGTTTCAAGTATCGCAAAAAAGAATATTAAAATCATTTTCCCCTTTGTCCAAAATACTGCCAATCATAAGTAATAATAAAGGCCTATTAGGAATAGAGAAGACTATTAGGAATTTCCTGGAGAGACCGCATCACAAATGAAGAGGTTCTCCAACGAGTCGAAGGAGGAAGGCACCTGCTCAGGATCCTGTCCGAAAGGCGTGCAAGATGGATCGGGCATATAATACGACAAGAGGGCCTCTTGCATGCCATAATGGAGGGCATGACCGAGGGGACAAACTCTAGGGGACGCCCACGCCGAGAGTACCTGGAGGACCTGTTGGTGGACGTGCGCTGCTCAACATACACAGACTTAAAAAGAGCCGCACAGGACAGGGGGGAATGGAGGAGAAGAGTTCAAATTGCTGCAAACCAGTCTTAGGACTGCAACCACGGAAGGAATAAAGGCCAATTTGGGGAAAATAAAATTGTTTTGACTACCGAATAAAAGGGACAGGTTTCAGATTAGAAGTATTATTCAGCATAAGTCGAAACCCGAGAAATGAAAAGGATCGTTTGTGACCCACGATATAAGCAGCC
Organism: Odontocerum albicorne; assembly: GCA_949825065.1. NCBI lineage: Eukaryota > Metazoa > Arthropoda > Insecta > Trichoptera > Odontoceridae > Odontocerum > Odontocerum albicorne. The sequence goes on along the minus strand of OX463840.1, from coordinate 5,047,034 downwards.
CCAGTTTTGTGGCTCACGTTGTCGAAGAAAAGGTATTTCAAGGATTCATAAATAAGAGAAGTCACGCTCTTGCATTTCACACTAATTAATTATTTGAAGAGTCAAACCAGGATCAGTTAACAGGACCTAATGAGGAGGTGCCGTTGCGCAACGTCAATTGAAGAAACGTGCCGAGCACTAACGGTAGTGAAACGATAACTGAACTGAGGAGTGAAACCAACAATTAAATTACCGATTCATTTATTTTAACGTCGAAAATATCAACAATTCGGGCGTTTAATTGTTTTATTGTTATAAGTGAATGCACTTTCTAACAAAAACGAAAACAATCCCCAAGTTCATTCAACTACAATACATGTTTTAAGATAGTCGAAATCACAGATTAAGAAGCGTGAGAAAAGAAATATTCCATAACTTTTCCACGTTTGCTTTCTCGATTCTGATAATAATGATCGCCACGCTGATTATCCATCCTTGTATAGTAAAAGAGATATTTTGCCTTAGGCAGAGACTCCTGAAACGGAAACTTTGTCGAAGTTTTCACCTGGTCTTTCCTCGGATGTGTCTGGTCTCTACTCCTTCTGCCATTCACATCTTCAGCCAGAATCAATCTCAAGGCTGTCACCTTCTCTTCGTGGATCTTCATGGGCACAGTAAAAAGAGGAACTTTGCGACCTCAAGTAATTCAATAACCGATCGATTGACTCTGTCCTTTTCAGGCTATCCATGGAATGCGCAAGAGCCGCACCCAAGATCACATCTCAATAAAGGCATCAATTTTCTCTATATACTCCTATCATATTATTTCTTCTTCTGCGTCGTCTTACTCCAATTTTAAGGAAATTATCCAATATTGGAATTGCTGTATGTCGCGCACATTATTATCGTCATCCAGGCTTTTCATTACCCGCAGAGCTTGTTATAAAGGCAGGTATGTATCACTGGCCGATCAAGTGCATAGGTGATCTACGAGTACCTCCGCATTATCATTGACCGTGAGTATTCCATGACTTCTTTGAGCGAAATGTGACCGAAGAATGATCGACTATGTAATATTGATAGCCTTTCTGAGACGTGAAGTTTTTCTAATATAGAGGTATTTGTTCCTCGTTCTGTCCATTTATTCATTAAATTATATTATCTGTTTCCAGTAAGAGGCAATAGAGATCGCCCTGTCATTCGTATCAAACAGGTTCTGCCCAGGGCATACACTCTCGATTTGGGACAAACTAGCATATGTTGTGAGTCTTGTATATCTCCACCCTCACATTAAGTGTTCCTATTGTTCAAGAAACCTCATCTTTGCATGTTCACCTAGCATCTAGTCACACATATACCGAGTCTATTCAGTGCTCTGCAAAAAGGCCAACGCAGTTGTTCTCCGGATATCGTCATTTCCAACAGCTCCATCCAGTCATTAGGCATTTTCCATTAAACTGGACATTTATTTGATACCTAGGAGGAAATATGAAAAAAATACATCATTCAAAAACATAAAAATCATCGGAAAAATCAAGTTAGACTAACGAGTGTAATAAAGATAATGGAATTAGTTTGAGTGGAAAATGGGTAACGCAATTAATAATTAGGAAATTCCAAATACAGGCACTTATAGCTAAAAGCTGAGCTATAACGCATCGACATCGAAAAATTGGTAATCGTGACTATGGAGCGATTAATCTACTTGCTAATATATTACGATATGGTCAGTTGAGTGCTATTCAGCGGAAAGTTACATAACGCTTTTGGTAATATATATTTTATTTTTAATTTGGTCTGTCACGGTACGTTGCGAAATTACATTTTTTTGTTCGTTTGCATTAATTTTTAAAAACTACTAAATTTAAACTTACTTCTTAATAATGCTCTTGATTGCATTAAACTACTGGGAATTATTCACGAACTGAACGATTCGAGAGCAAATCCACTCTCGCACACGGGATGACTTTACTGAATGAATTTTCGAATATCAATATTTTCCACTTCTCAATGGATATATTAAGGACTGAACTTTATTATGGCCGTACTATTATTTTTAAACTCATGATCAACTCAAAGTGCTTTACAAGCATATTTAAACCGTTATCTTATCTAATTAAATTGGTAACGTACACAATAAACTCATGATCAACTCAAAGTGATTTACAAGCATATTTAAACAGTTATCTTATCTAATTAAATTGGTAACGTACACAATAAACTCATGATCAACTCAAAGTGCTTTACAAGCATATTTAAACCGTCATCTTATCTAATTAAGATGAGAAGAAGAATATTTAAAAAGAAATTACTTTGTTATTCCATTAACTACATGAACCCCGATTTAACGTGTTTCAACCTCCTATTTTGAGGGTCTCTTTAGGAGGAACGAGTGGAATAACAAAGTAATTTATTGTTAAATTCTAACACAGCATTTCATAAAGTTCAAGCCAAAACCTTTGATAAAAAATACTTAATAAGAGTCAATCAATATACATTGTATCGGACGTATGTGTCAGCCAAAACACATGATGTATTTGTTTTCCTGTTTGTTATTTGGTACTTTTATGATATGATATTTTGATGTTATTTGGTATTTTGATGTACAAATTCTAGGGTATTTTTTGATGATTTGCATGTAAATTTTACGTTCGTTGGGGTCCATGCCGTGTCGCGACCGTAACTGAAATGTTCATTATGTGCGGCCCTCGCTAGACAGTATCAAAAGTCGGCCGGCCCATGCATGCGAAAAACTTGCGAGAATTGTGATATTTCGCAAGTTATGACGGCATGCACGGACGGAAACAGGCGCATGCGATGTGCGATTGGATGCACACAAGGAGCGCTTAACGTAAAAAAATACATTCTCAGTTCACTCTGTCTACTGCGTTTTACTTGCGACCATCTACTACCTGCTAAAGAGGAATCTCTTCACCGACCTGCTACTTTTCACCGTGAGCTGGATACTCCGAGCATGGAGCAGCAGTCATCCATCTATTGCTACAGTCTTTGTACCGGTGCCGTACATACATTCTTCAATCAATAGCACCTTTAATAGTCGTGATCTACACCAAACTATACATATGTCAATAAGACATACCAGAGCAGAGCTTAATCATGCAACATCAGCCGCTATTGGATGATTGACAGATCTGGACTTACGATATATATGAAAGTCGTTATACGAAATAACTGAGGTACAACAAATGTACGTTAAAACTGTAAAGGAAAAATTCAGATTACAAAAGAGCTTGATACAATGAAACACTTGAACGTCGTAACATGCTTCATTCCGGCAAGTTATTGTTTCCGAAGCACCTATCAAGATATGGTTATTTCTGCACACGCGCAAGTATCCAGGCCTTTGGTAGGTGAAGTGCACATATACATTACATATTGTAGGAACCGTGCGAAAAGTAACAACATATTAGATAGATACATTAGAGTACAGCTGCCATTGTGCGCAGCGGAATAGGTAACGGTGTATCGGGCAGTTCTCCCAGGCTGTATGATGTTGTTACAAGGTGTTGTGTGCAGAAATGTAACGAGGTATTGTTGCGCCCAGCAAATAAGAAAACTTGAAATTTAATCGAGTTTTATGCGTTGTGTTAATCCGTTAAATTTTTCTAGCTTAGCAAAGCCAAGATAGAAAAGTAACATTAGCACTAAAGACCGACGTGTTGCGTAAGATGTAGATAGTTTGGGCACGTGGAACGAATAAATCTAGAAAAAATATATACAGTTCAAAAATGCGTGAGAGACCAAAAAAAGTATGGTTGGATCAAGCGTATATTTTGAAAGAATGAAATTTAAAAATTAGAAATCGTAGGAGTTGTATGAGGATGTAAAAGAAGCGAATGTTTGATAGAATGTCTGGCGCCATGTCCTCTCTGCCTACCCCGACAGGGAGACTGCGTGATGATATGTATAATATATATCTATCATTAGCGTACATGAACCATAGAATGAGAAACTACAAAAACCTTGCGGGACCTTATTTGTAATATTAAATGAAACAGGGTGACGAAAAGATGTTATAACATATTCGCAGTTTCTAATATAATCCCGATGGTATCCAAAAAAAGTGTCACGTTTTTTTTCTTTTATTAAATACCCTTTAAGATCTTTGCATCGCATTAAATCTTCGCTATACACAGTACGTGTCGGGTTAATTGACAAATTTCAATAATCTTTCTGGTTGGTTGGAAGATATTGTCATATTGTAACACACCTGCCAGGTTATACTGAATAATATAATAAAAGTATAATACAAAACAAGAAAATAAAGTTATTTCAGCATACCTCAATGGAGAAAAACGAAACGACAGACCATCCCTCGTGATCGAAAATGATTATCAGCCATTCTGTGAACATTGATTTATTACGTGCAAGCTGTTGAACTTCAGGAAGCACACAATCTTGATAGATCAAACCATTCGATGGCGAGGAGATCAAACTTCCAAGACGATCTATAAGTTTGACTTGCTGCAACCTTTCGTTACGAGTTTTTATTATAGCTTATTTATTGCATTTTCTTAATAGCTCTATAGGAATTAATGATAAGCAGCATATACACCACACAAATACATAATTTCATGTGTTAAATGGTTTAAGAGTAAAACAAGTCCGAAAGTGCTTCTGCAAGAAATCGAACCTGGCACTCCCGCTTGCTTAGCGTGAATGCTATGTGTTAGACCACGGTTGCTGATAGTACAGATATAACGTGACGTATATTTTTTTAACCTAATCGTTTTTTAGCCCAGAAACCGAAGTCAAGTGCAGAATTGAATCATCTCGTGCGGCTTTTAATAAAATGAGAAGCGTATTCTGCGATGATAATCTAAACTTGAAACTTCGACAACGGCTAGTCAAATGATACGTTTGGTTAGTGTTATTGCATGGAGTGGAATCATGGACCCTCAAAGTTAGTAGTATGAGCCGACTGGAAGCATTCGAAATGTGGATACACCGGAGAATGCTACGGATACCCTGGACGGATATGGTCAGAAACACAAAGGTTCTTCAAAGAACCAAAGTTGATAGAGAGTTGCTGACTAATATTAAAATCCGAAAGGTGTCAAATTTGGGTCATGTACTTAGAGGAGCAAAGTACAAACTACTGCACCTGATCATCCAAGGCAAAATAGAGGACCATAGAGGTGTTGACAGAAGGCAAATCTCCTGGCTCCGCAATATGCGTGATTGGACTGGTATAAGGAGCGTTGAGGGTCTTTTTCGGGCTGCTGGGGACCAAGATGCCTACTACCAAGTGTCATTCAACGTTGGGGTGATCTGACATGACACTGGGAAAAAGAAAAATAATCGTTTTTTACACTTTCACTAGTTTCTTTTACGATTATGTAAAAAAAATACACGTATGATACTCTGCACTCTATTCATTTTGCATCCGGAGCGTCAGTTTTATTCGTCTAGTTCTGATTACGCCACTGCGTCTTTGTTTTGCTTCAATTGTATTATCTTCTCTCCGGCAAGGGACAATGCGATTCCCAAAGCGGGGAACAAAGACCGCGCGAAGAACAACACGACTAACCCACATACGATCCGGAGTTGCCGACATAATAATGCTCTTCTCGACACCTCTGTTGCCCTGGTATGCCGAGTCAAGCACCGGTAAAACTGAATTAGAAACAAAAATTTGTAGGTTTTTTCGCAAAGATAACAATAAATAAAAACACGGTTAACACTGAAAACGGTTGACTGGAATGTGTAAAAGCTCGACGGAATCCATTAACACGTTTATATTGAGTTGAAATGTGCGAATTCCGTCAGACATAAATGTTGATTGGACACTGCAATTTATTCGCTAACTCAATGAATGACCTTAACGATATCTTGATTGTATGAAATAGCTTAGATAAAAATAAATCTTATTAGGAAGTTACATAACATCTTCAGCTTTTTTACTCGTACCTGTATTTTCTTCATACAGAATGAAGTGGTAAGAAATGAATAACAACTTAAAGCTGATGTGCTGAGTAAGATGAAGAAGAGCACTCTGATATGGTTTGGGCATGTAGAACGAATGAATGAAGAAAGAGTAAAGAAACAAATATATAGTGCAAATGTGAAAGGAAGGCGTGATAGAGGAAGATCAAGGAAATCATGATTGGATCAAGTGAATTATATTTTGGAAGAAACGTTGAAAGTCCGAGATTTCGTAGGAGTTGTATGAGAAAATGTATGGATGTAGAAGAGGCGATGGATGTGCGTGTCGATTTAGGCTAGTCGGGAGCTCTGTCCTACCTGTCTACCCCGATAGGGAAATGGCGTGATGGTATGTATCTATGTAAGATCTACATAAAGAAGAGGAAGAATGAGAAATAATTCGTTCACGTAAAGTAATATACGAGTATTTTTGTACTGTATTACATTTTCGTTATCTTCTATGGTACTAAAATACTATTGTGGACTACCTACGGTATTACATTTTCATCGTATTTATCTTCCATTGTACTATAATACTATTGTAGACTACACACTGTATTACACTTTCGTTGTATCTATGTTCTATGGTATTAAAATACTATTGTAGACTACCCACTGTATTACACTTTCGTTGTATATATCTTCCATGGTACTAAAATACAATACTATTGTGGACTACCTACGGTATTACACTTTCGTTGTATCTATCTTCCATGGTACTAAAATACTATTGTGGACTACCTACGGTATTACACTTTCGTTGTATCTATCTTCCATGGTACTAAAATACAATACTATTGTGGACTACCTAATGTATTCAACTTTCGTTGTATCTATCTTTCATGGTACTAAAATACTATTGTGGACTACCATTTTAGCAGATTTTGATACTGCCTATATGGTTCGAGTATATATGTTTAAGGGCCCCGTTAATTTTGTTTCCTATAGCTAAACGCCGTTCGATATATCTTGTAACTCATTTATCTGAGAAAATACTACCTAAACAGCAACAACTCGCTCCAACTTTTGAAGATCTTGGATCAATCATATTGCAAAAACCATCCATGAGCGATAGAGCACAAGATGTCTCCCCACATTTATAGAAAGTTATCTTAAATATAATTTGTTTATACTAATTTACAACATATTGTTTATAGTTAAGGCATTAACGTTGTGGAGGTTTAAAGACATTGTAATTTTATCAAACACTGTTTATTCCACTTTTTTGTAACGGTATAACCCTACCAGTTTCAAGGCTTTCACCTCATCTTCAGGGGAGCACAAACAAGTTTAACACTTCAAGAACAATTGATTTGCGAGAGCTTACAAAAAATATCTCATTTACCGCAATATTATCGAGTCTTGACTGACAGTGTGCAAATTTTCACGTGATCGTCGTTAATACTCATTACAATTAAATTTCGATTACACGATTAAATAGTTCGACCACTCCGATGAACGGCAAAATTCAATCAAAAACTTCATGAATAAATAATACGAAAACGATTTGTGGCGAACCATCACACAGGCGAGTTTGGCCAATATAGATTTTTCGCACGAATAGTGGCCATTAAATCACCATGGAAATGTTCGTGATGGAATCAAAAAGCGTTGATAAATTGTCCATTTGAGCGTTGACGGTACATTTGCATCAAGAAAAGGCGTCGGTTTCTTTTTAGTGAACGGAGATCATTTGAAAAATGATAATATTAAGATATGTTTAAATTATTTAAAAATATCAATCAAATTAAAATATAATCAATCACGTATATTGTGGAGCAAGGAGTATTTGTCTACTGCCAACATCTCTTCGGCCTTCTATTTTGCCTTGGATGAGCAGGTGCAGTAATTTGTACTTTGCTCCTCTAAGTACATGCCCCAAGTAGGACACCTTTCGGATTTTAATATTAATCAGCAACTCTCTATCAACTTTGGCTCTTTGAAGAACCCTTGTGTTGCTGACAATATCCGTCCAGGGTATCCGTAGCATTCTCCGGTGTATCCACATTTCGAATACTTCCAGTCGGTTCATACTACCAACTTTGAGGATCCATGATTCCACTCCATGCAATAAGACTGACCAAACGTAGCATTTGACTAACCGTTGTCGAAGTTTCAACGGTTAGTCAAATGCGTTCTATACTACTCATATAAATATTTTTGTGTATCTTTCATCATTCAATCTTTCTACGTGGCCTTAAAATTCTCCCTTTTTCACCTTAAAAACATTACTTCCTCATTCCGTATCCTGTCGTATATTTTCTTATCTACCACAGTAGAAATATATTATTTCACGAATATTCAACATTAATAAATGTTTTTGAGAATAGAAAAATATGTTAGAAGCTTTCTTGTTTGAAATTATCCTGGAATAAATTTCATTTTAAACAGTTTAATAAATGTCTAAATAGGGAAGATCTTTTCGACGGAATTGCCTGATAAATAAGTATCACCTCCAGTATCACGCTATGACTGGCATATAGGGTTAGGCAGAGAGAACAGATCTTTACATAATTTTATATCATAACACATTCCGCTTCTGATACGCCTATACACCATTCATTGTCTTGGATACTCTCCTACTTTTGAAATGTATCACTATCCCCACTTTTATACGTTTCAAGATTCAAGTGTTACTATGCTACGATTACGAGACTAAGAAAAAGAAAAAAAAAGAAATTTTGACGATTATTAGCTGTCAAAACTGACGTGTTTAAAATTAAGACTTCATACAAGTATAATGTGAGAGTTGGCACCGAAACACAATTACAAGGAGTAGTCATTGCCTCTTTTGACACTTCACGCCAACTTTCCAGATCATTCGTAAATAAAAAAAAAACGTAAACAAATCATTCGACAATTATCACTTTCGAAACGTAATTCGTTCATAAAGCCTACGCCCGACGATCGTAACAAATGGAACTTGCCAAAATGGTCTCAAAGTGATTAAGGAGACAGACATGTCATTTTGGAGCAGAATTAATTGAATCGCACGAGAAGCAAAGAGAAAAAAAAAACATCAATTTGCAACATAGCATACGTATTGACGCCCCCACGCGCTGGAGTGACTTGTAATCCTACACAGGATTAGAATCTTGTGCCCGATATAAATCATGGCGATACGGCAATGTGTCACGCTGGCGGAATTGCAGGTTGGAAATTATATCATAAGAAACATTCGAGCATTATATTATATTTGTTATTCTGGCAACTTAACACGTCTCACTAAAACTATATCACAAGAAACATTCTAGCATTATATTATATTTGTTATTCTGGCAACTTAACACGTCTCACTAAAACTATATCACAAGAAACATTCTAGCATTATATTATATTTGTTATTCTGGCAACTTAACACGTCTCACTAAAACTATATCACAAGAAACATTCTAGCATTGTATTATATTTGTTATTCTGGCAACTTAACACGTCTTACTAAAACTATATCTCAAGAAACATTCTAGCATTATATTAAATTTTTTATTCTGGCAACTTAACACGTCTTACTAAAACTATATCACAAGAAACATTCTAGCATTACATTAAATTTGTTATTCTGGCAACTTAACACGTCTTACTAAAACTATATCACAAGAAACATTCTAGCATTGTATTATATTTGTTATTCTGGCAACTTAAAACGTCTTACTAAAACTATATCACAAGAAACATTCTAGCATTATATTATATTTGTTATTCTGGCAACTTAACACGTCTTACTAAAACTAACACAGTTTGGTATTTTAATTTTACTTTATGCGATGACATTAAAACTTAAGAGCTAATAGTTACATACATACCATTACGCCATATCCCTGTGAGAGGGCAGAGCGACACGTTCCTTCTTTCAAAATATCATTCACTTGATTCAACCATACATCCTGTAAAGCACCGGTACAAAGACTGTAAAATAGGTGGGTGGGTGCCGTTCAATCATCGGAGTTTCCGGTTTGGTTGTGAAGAGCAGGGTGAAGAGATTTCTCTTTGGCAGGAGGAAGTTTGTCGAAATAAAAATACATTCCAGGTTCCACAAGATGAAAATAAATATTTTTTTCCTTATGTGCAGCCCATCACTTATCGTCACGGCTTGCTAACGCCACGCATACCACGCGCTATCCGCGTGTTTGGGGTGTCCGATTATCTTAAGTGATTACTTGCGAAGGTCACACATAAGGAACAGTTTATTACAATATATAGGTCAAACACGAAAATATACAATACTAATTTCTTAACAATTTCAGAGGTAACATAAGATCAAATTCACTCATCTATGCGACACATAAGTCCGATACACTTCCCTTTGTCTTTCTATACCACGCCATCCACTCATATTTGCACGATATATTTGTTTTGTTAGCCTTTCTCCACATATTCGTTTCACATACTCAAATCATCTCTAATATAATTATAATTGGACTTAGCCTCTATTGTGATAAAATATCTCAGAATGCTCTTTTTCATCTTCCTCAATACTTACTATACGCCTTAAGTTTACATTAATCCCTAATCACTTCATTCCGTAATCTGTCACTCCAAAAATCCTGCTAAACAGAGTACGCTACGTTTGAATTAACGTCTAAAATAGAGCATTAGATAATTATGCTCGTAATCTTTAGAATTGGCCAGTCTTCTCTTTTTACTTCCGAAAATTCCCATAGCGTGTCTAATCTTTTCAACGTAACATCTTGAATAGAATAGTGCGAAACAGAAATGAGGGGTATCCATCTTCCTGTGTTCTCGCATTCTTCAAGCCTCAGTATAACATAGTAAGTCTTGCACGGAATTTCTCATTTGTTGTCTAATAGAAATATATAAGTGAGGTAATTTGCGCCAGTCGCGGGGCGGAGAGCACATACACATGCATGATTCACGACTCTGAGAAATGTTTTTGTTACATAATGTATACAAAAACGTTATTTGTTCATTTCTGGATGTGTTCATTTGTATACAAGCGTCGTATACAAAAGGCGCATTCGGCGACGCTCTGCGGGAGAATTTATAACTAGCCATATACGAGGCATATCCAGAAACTAAGTGTACTGAATTTTTGTAGGTTACAATTTTTTTTATTTAAACAAAAAAATTACGTGGTTACCGTAGAACATATGTAAGCTATTTTTCAACATAGTCGCCATTCCTCTCAATGCAGGTGGTGAAGCGGGGTATCAACTTTTTGATGCCTTCCTCGAAGTAGTTTCCCGCCAACCCCTCCGTCCACTTCTCCAACTCCTCCTTTACCTCCTCGTCGGTTGAAAACCTTTTTCCACCCATGTGCAGCTTCAGGGAGGTAAAGAGATAGTAATCTGAAGGTGCTAGGTCATGGGAATGCGCGGGATGGTTCAGGACATCCCATTTAAACGAGGCGAGCAGTTCCTTCGTGGCGTTGGCCGTGTGTGGTCTTGCATTGTCGTGCAGCAGGCAGACTCCCTTTGTCAACATGCCTCTCCTCTTGTTCTGAATCGCCCTCCGCAATTTTTTAGGGTCTCACAGTATCTTGCAGAGTTGATGGTCTCCCCTTGAGGCATATATTCAATTAAAATTATGCCTTGACAGTCCTTAAACACGGATGCCATGATTTTCTTGGCTGAAATTGTGGTTTTGAACTTTTTGGCGGAGGGTGAAGAGGTGTGACGCCACTGTTGAGACTGCCTTTTGGTTTCAGGCGTGTAGTGTGCAACCCTAGTTTTATCTCCAGTAACGATGGAGCGGAGAAATTCATCTCCATGAAGTTTGCAGCGCCTCAAAAACTCTTGCCTTTTTACAAAATTTCGCACTTGGCGAGAGATTGGTTTGACATTTTTCACGAAACGTGTTGTCGCGTCGACACTTCTCAACGTACCGACCTCGAACCGGTCTCGTTGCGGAGGGGAAGGGTCAGGCTACACGGAAGTGTAGCCAACATGTCGAAAATAAAATCCATCCGGTCGTGAGAGCCTCAGTACACTTACTTTCTGGATACGCCTCGTATATAGTAGTATATTTTTTCGACTTTCTTAGTTTGGATCTAAACCTGTTAACCATGTTGCTAGGATTTTTTGTTGATATTCTTGTGTTTTAATGTCCATTTTATATTAAAAAAATAATTAAATAACATTATTTAAGCTTAATTGAGTGAAAGGCGTCGAAGAGGGAAACTAGAGATAAATATGGTTAATCATCCAGTTGATGATATTTTGAAAAAAAAAGGAAATGTAAAAAACGGATACCCTGGACGGATATGGTCAGCAACACGAGGGTTCTTCAAAAAGCCAAAGTTGATAAGAGAGTTGCTGACTAATATTAAAATCCGAAAGGTGTTCTACTTGGGTCATGTACTTTGAGGAACAAAGTACAAATTACTGCACCTGACCATCCAAGGCAAAATAGAAGGCCGAAGAGGTGTTGGCAGGAGGCAAATCTCCTGGCTCCGCAATATTTATTTATTTTATTTATTTATTATTTATTATTACACATGACAAGAAATATACACAATTTTAAAAAACAACAGATAATTTGATTTGGACATAGAATTTTAATGGATCTGGGTTTGTTGCCTTTCATTTTTCGTATCCCCAGTAAACTAGGCTTTTGCCTGTATCTCACTGAGTATATTTAGCATGAAAAAAATAAATCGATACTTCTTTCCGATTTTTGATTACACAAAAACAAAACCCCGTTGCACGCTCTCATCAACCTGACAGTGACACTCAACTACAACTGGAAACATCTTGCGAAATTCAACTCCTCACACATCATCACTCCAGAAAGACCAAAAATATTCATCCCACACTATACCGCACACAATCATAAATCCCTTCCACTCGTCATTCATCCTGAAAGCCCAAGTAATCAAAATCCTGTCGCAATAACAACCACGCTCCGATCGACTGTCTAAATGGTTTTCTAAATATACGTGATTGGATTGGCATAAGAGGCGTTAGAGATTTTTTTCGGGCTGCCGGGGACAAAGATGTCTACTCTCGGGTGATATTAAACGTCGGGGGGACCTGACATGACACTGGGAAGAAGAAGAAATACCGAAAGTATTCCATAACGTTTTTTGACATCGCCCTGTTGGTAAGTTTTCAGGTAAATATGTTATTCATAGTTAAACTGACAAGTTCCGTGACCATCTCGTAAGATATTCTATTCGCGATGGTACACACAAAAAATAGCTAAAAGTTTCCCAGTCTAGTTAGTCAGTCTTGTTACAATAATTTCACGCGATGCTTGCAAATGTTGTTCGTTTTCCACGTGCGGTGAACGATTGCGAATTGTAAATGCGAAAGACTCGATAAATAAGACCGAAGACTATGATGTCTTCCTGCCACGCTCTTAATCATGCCTGCATCATCAATTCCACTATATCGAAGAATAACACATGAAACCCAAATATACTTTTCAATCCATACAAAGCAACATTGTTTTCACAAAATGTTGTTTCACAGTTAAAATATAGATTGAATCATTTCTTCTTGTATACGAGTAATGTTTTATTTATAACATACGAGTTCTAAATACATCTGTAGACTAGTTGGAAAGATACCTGTCTTTTGACACGGGGTGCTGGTTTGACTCCCATTTGAATCAAAATGTTTTTTTTTAAATGAGTTCCAGTCTGGTTTTCATTTAAGGCCAATTGAACACCTTTCTGGTTGGTTGGCAGATTGCATCATGGCAATTATCTAACTAGGTTGAACTATATACAACGAAAGTTTAATACAATAATGCAATGTAAAGATGTGTCAATCAATATGCATTATATTGGAAACCGACATTACTTGAAATGGTTAATTTAATCAGTTGTTAATGAATGCATCAATTCAAAATAATCAATTGACAACGCGATATTTTAGATACATGTAAATTGAGAAAAGAGTTCCTCACGGTGATCATTATTTGAGTATAGGACGCACCAAATGATAGCCAAACCAACTAAGAATGCATCAATTCAAAATAATCTATTGACAACGCGATACTTTAGATGCTTATTAATTGAGAAAAGAGTTCCTCACGGTGATCATTATTTGAGTCTAGGACGCACCAAATGATAGCCAAGCAAACTTAGAATAACGACAGTAGTCAAAGTGGCGCTCGCCAACTCCAGAGGTCAATCAACCAGAAACGTAGTGGTAATAATGACCGTTTCATTGTAAAAACGCACGTCGCGTCCACATTTACGACGTCTGGGCTGTCAAGAGAGGAGAGAAGCTGGCCGCTTGCCACCGGACCACGTGGAGAAGACGGCCGGAAATGCAATGGTAGTAGATTCTCATTTTCACACATTTGGACGGGAACCAAAGCCGATGATGGTCGGGTTTCCCTTTCGTTGGCAACGGACGGAATTTGGCGAACGTCTGGGTATTATCCAGCGTGTATTGCTTTAAATTATGGCTTATGTTTATTTGTTTTGGACATTTAACCAGATTCGTTTTGCAAATATTCATTACGTTTGTTTTTTTTATTTCATTTATATTTTTGGTACCGTGGTGAGCTAGATAAGCTGGCCATATGGTAAGATATCTGAGATCAAATTTATAACAAAATAACACGGTTTCGTTATATATTTGCTCTAAAATATCTAATTTTGATTTGAAATTGCATATTTATTTAACAAATAATATATAACTAATAAGCTACAACTGATTCAAAAGAAACGAGCTTTCTTAACACATTAACTGCTGAATAATTGGTTTTATATTTACTGTGCTGTTAAAAAATTAAAAAAGCAAGTATAATTCATTAGCACACAACCCTTACACACTCTATACTACCATAAGGCCACTCTGGACTCATTTGTTTTAAAATTCACCCAATGAAATTGGGAATAGAACGACGATAGGCATTTTCAACACCCAGCAAAGTTTATATCAACGCATATATGCGTTTTCAGCACTGAACCTGTTAATATAAATTGAACCCTACAATCTTATGAATTTATAAATGCTAAGGAAAATATTACTTCGTATTCTATAAATCCTAATATCTGAGTAGAGATTTGATTGTTATTTTTATATTTATTTTAAGGAATCTTGATAACTTTGAATCTGAATATATCATAGTATTAATCAAAATATTGTTGCATCGATCAAATATATTTGACGACAAATTTAACACACCAACGAAACCGATAATCATTGTTTTAAGGATATTTGATATTTCGAATATTCTACAATAAATACATCACCAAAAATGTTTGCAGCCAAAAATTATACACCGAACGAACAGATAGTTAACGTTTATGTTTTAAGTACATTCTATAACTTCGAATATTAAAAATGAATCCAAGATATTTAACGCCAAATTTAACACACCAGCAAATTACATATTTATCGTATATGTTTTAAATACGAGTACATTCTATAACTTCGAATATTAGAAATGAATCCAAGATATTTGACGGCAAATTTAACACACCAGCAAAACAAATAATTATCGTATATGTTTTAAGTACATTGTATAACTTCGAATATTAAAAATGAATCCAAGATATTTGACGGCAAATTTAACACACCAGCATAACAAATAATTTTCGTATAAGTTTTTAATACATTCTATAACTTCGAATATTCGAAATGACTTCAAGATATCTGACGGCAAATTTAACACACCAGCAAAACAGATTATTATAGTATATGTTTTAAATACATTCTATAACTTCGAATATTATACATGAAGGTATTTGACGGCAAATTTAACACATCGATCCAGCATATATTACACATGAATCAAATATATTTAATATATTTGACCGCAAAATTAACCCACCAAATATTCATCGTATGTTTTAAATACATTATTTAACTTCGAATATTAAATATTCGAATGTTATCCCTGAGTAATTTGCTCTCTAAATTGTCCTATTATTATTATTATTATTATATATATGCATCAAAAATATTTGACAAATAATTGAACACTCCAACCTAAATAATAATAATTATCGCATATATTTTAATGACATTTAACACTTATCTTGGCAAAGTTCAATTTATCCAAATATTAACGTTTTTCTTTGGTGATTCCTTGTTATATGGTATGTAATGAAGGAAAATTGAGGAAAATAAATCACAACTTTTCCTTATAGTTTTTTTTATACGTACAACCCACGTTACATTGCCAAAATATCAATTTTTACAAAACACAAAAAAAGCTATAAAATGATTCTATAATCTAAAACATGAACAACATTTACATAGCTGAATTATCAACAAATAATATAGTTAATTTTCTCTACATGTAGTGATTAATAAGATATTTAGATTATTTACCCTAATTTTCAAAACGCGCCCACGCTGTCCAGACATGTTGACCCGATGTCGTTTGAAAGCTTGTAGTGTTGTCAATATTTATCACCAGATGATACCACTGCACACAATAGTGCATGTATAGTATTTTAATGTGTTGCTATATTTGTGAAATCCCTTAATTAGTGTAACACCTGTGTTACAATGCCATGATAAGGGTTAATAACTTCGAATATTATACACGAGTCAAAGATATTTGACGCCATCTATCTAACAGATTATTATTTAAATATTTTGAAGAAGTTAAAAAAATATAAAAGAAAATATAATCTTTAACAACCGTACATTAAAAATCAATTGACGTGATCATAAAGTACAGTTACGTATATTATGCTAATTTGTTAGCAAAATCGGGGGTAAACGATTCCATGACTGTTCAAGAATGGGTATTGTTGATTGTTAAATGTCGTGGACAAAGAAGTGTTTGGACTGTCCTGTCCTGCCAAGACACGACTCCGATCACACGGCCGTATCATCACGCTCCGTAGCTCAGTCGTGGTTCCCGACGACTTCTGTTTTGACAAGCCAAAAGCGACATAACGTGGACACATAACAACAGTATTGGGGTTATCCCGTATACCGAATCTTGAATATTCCGCTTCAAATATTTAGATTTCCGATACACATATCCCGATAGAGATTTTGCCGCTACTGCTCCTGTGACGTGGAAATGACTACTTCATAGTCTTAGGGATGTGGATTGCGTGCACAGCTTTAGGAAGCATTTTTAGACAGCCCTTTTTGGAAGTCTTATCAAAATTTATGATGGTATATGAACATTAAATAGCACGAAGGACAAAACTAGCGTGGAGCTCAGTCGGACGTTTGAACAACATCTTCAAAAGTAATCTCCCAATATCATTGAAGCGAAGGGTCTAGAACCAGTGTATTCTCCCAATACTTACGTATGGCTGCGAGACATGCATGCTCACAGTAAAGAACACACAAAAGCTCCAGACCGCACAAAGGGGCATGGAGAGATGCATGTTGGGATATACTAAAAGAGACCGTAAACGAAACACCTGGATTCACAATATAACAAAGGTAGAAGACGTTATAAAGGTGTGCAAAATAATGAAGTGGCAATGGGCAGGATACGTAGCCAGAATGTCAGACTCACGATGGACAACCGAAATAATCCAATGGTACCCAAGAGGCATAAAGAGGCCCAGAAGAAGACCGAAGGTACGCTGGATAGATTAAATCAGGAAGCATGGCAGCATCACATGGCATCAACGAGCAAAAAAACCGAACTATTTGGAGTCAACTTGGGGAGACCTTCATCCAGCAGTGGATCAACCCTGGTTGACAATGATGATGATATGAAACCTACACTACAACTTAAGCCGAATGGATTACTATCACATATCGGAAGATCTATAATTTTGTTTTGAAGTTCGTCTTCTTTTGGTAAGTTTTCTTACTAAATATGTTTCCCTGAACATTTGCAAATGCTGGAAAGTACGTGTAATCTAATGGCCGCAGCCACTACTATCCTATCCTTATACTATACTAGACCTATAAGACTTATCGTTTACTTAATTCTTCTTCCGTGGTTGCAGTCCTAAGACTGGTTTGCAGCAATTTCAACTCTTCTCCTCCATTCCCCCCTGTCCTGTGCGGCTCTTTTTGAGTCTGTATATGTTGAGCAGCGCACGTCCACCAACAGGTCCTCCAGGTACTCTCGGCGTGGGCGTCCCTTAGAGTTTGTCCCCTCGGTCATACCCTCCATTATGGCATGCAAGAGGCCCTCTTGTCGTATTATATGACCGATCCATCTTGCACGCCTTTCGGACAGGATCCTGAGCAGGTGCCTTCCTCCTTCGATTCGTTGGAGAACCTCTTCATTTGTGATGCGGTCTCTCCAGGAAATTCCTAATGGTCTTCTATAGGACCACATCTCAAAAGCCTCTAGTCTTCGTCTATCTCTTTCGGATAGGCACCATGTCTCGCAGCCGTACATCAAGATACTGCGTCGATAGATATTGCGTCTAAATAATTTAGATACATACAATAGTCTCTTGGATAATAAAATTGCTATAAATTATAGGAGTACAGATTTAAATTGTACATATAGATCTCATCCCATTTGAAAGTATTTAGTGGTATTTTTCTCCTTAATATGATTTGATGACCTCCATAGCCTAGTTGATATGACACTTCTCTTAAGGAGTTGCGGGTACGAATCCTGTTGGTATCCAGATTTTTCAAAAAAGTGTTTGAATCTGGTTTTCACTCGAGGCATATATATAAACCCGCCAGGAGCTACTGTTGAAAACGAAAATTAAATACAATACAACTTACTTATATACAATGTTATTATTCAATGACTACCTTGCCGAATGTTAAACAATCAACTAATTTAAAGTCTGTATCAAAGACTGGTAATAAGATGCATTTTAACGTGTTCCCCGCGGGAAGCACAAACGCCTGTGATCTGACGACAATCCAAGTTTCAAATCACAAATACTTAAAAAAAATGACACAAAACCGGAATAAAAATTGAACTAAAATTTAAAATAATCTTTATTCTAGCGACATCTCTGAAAACCTTGTCAAATAATATATTAGTTTATGAGATATTGTTGAATAAACAGAACACCGATTTTTTTTGGTTTCTCAATATTTCCAGCATTAACGACCTGTCGCGCGGATCGAGTCCTGCGATGAGTCTCTCTTGCGTAAATAAACATTACTAAGTCTCTCTTACGTAAATAAACATTACTAGTGCTATATGCATTTGATTGGGTGAGTGTCATGAAGCATTGATTTGATCGTAGCATTCCTTTGTTTATTTTACGTAATGTTTAGTTTATCTCCTTTATTTAATGAGTCTCCTTAAGAGTAATGACTATTATTTATTATCGAAAATTACTTAAGTGTCATGTTTACTTGGTGTTGTAATCAAATATCAGTGGTTCTAAACAAAATATGTGTTTAAACTTAGAAATTAAAAAAGGCTGAAATTGTGCCGCGCACAGGATTCGTGGAATTTGATTTTTAACGCGGTGAACAGGTTAAAAGATAAAAATAAACTCAAGTATACTGATAAAAACGTAGGAATAATTGTGGGCATTTTTATCACTAAATGTTAAAGAACATAGGAAACTATTGAACATACGAGTTATTGTGCGATATTCCAAAAGTTAAGCATATTTTTCTTCCAAAACCGAGGCACCAAATTTAGATTTGTAAAATCCAAATCAGAATAATATTTTATTACAATCCGTTCAACAAAAAATGTACAATAAATTATCCAAACAATTAAGTAATGCATTTTTTTCAAGAAAATAAATCGATTTTCTTTGAAATAAAAACATCACAAACTTTAGAATAATATGTAAGTAAAAAATTGGGATGACCCCTCTTGTATACATCACGACTTAGCAGTATCCCTAAATGAGCATTAGGGAAACACAAGCCTGTCGTGGGCGTGCTCGGGATACCTAATTGTCTAATTCCAGGGAGACAGGCAACAATGCTTTGTGTTCCAACATTTCGTTTGTTCTTACTGATTACGCTGCGCTCGTGCAGTGGGTAGTAGTTACAACCAGATGTGTGCATGAAACGAAGATGGACACGAATTTCCATAAATATACTTCAAAAGGACGGTTCACGCTTCGGCACCGACGGGAGGTGAGGTTTATTAGAGGCTACAGAAGTCATAGAAGAGAACCGTGGGATCGTTACACTGCAGGAGTTTCGAATTCCGTTTTTCATGCTATAACGTATTTCGTTAAAAAAAAATTTAGAATTCAGTAAAAAAAAATAGATTGATTGTCTGTTTCGTAATATTTGTTAATTTACTGACAAAATAAACTACAGTCAAGTGTTTACATATCACAGTAACAATCATAACACAAAAAATAACGAATTGACATCTTCCAAAAAAACTAACAATTCGGGATAGTATTCGTACAAGAAAAGTAAAAAAATAATCGTATACAATTAATTAAATCCAATAAACAGTACCAGACGACATCCGTGGTTTAGTTAATAAAACACTTGTTTCCCGACCCGGGGTTTGCGGGTTCGATCCCCGTTGGAGCCCAGATTTTTTTGAAAACGGAATTCCAGCCTTGCTTTCACAGCATTAATCTCACTATCACCCTTGTTTCACTTCCATCCGCCAAGGTGGCCACCAAACCACTATTAAGTATTGTCATTTTTAATTGATACAGCGCGGTCGTTGTATATTACATTGAGTGCTCCGTATACCTTGTTCCCCGTCGCAAACTTTTATTCAACGTCCCTTTCAACTCGTCCGTCACACATAAACGTACTTCCCACATAACAAAACTAAAAAAAAAAAATACTTACTAGTAACGCGGATTAACTTCTAACGGCGATTTAGAAAAACAGTTGACAAAAGGAAACGTTGCAATCTATTATGTTTCACATACATGTCTGTATTTTTCAAAGAGAAAATAAAACGATCTGCAGATGTACGCACTGACAGCAGCTGATTTGTATTTGTTCACCCATTCATAACTTCTCATTTCTTCCAGTCCCTCATCTCAACACGTCGTTTTACATCTCTGGGCTATTTGTTATACAACTCGGTTGTGTCTTTGATAAATGGCGGCACCAGAACACTCAAATTTATAATATCAATAAATCAATAAACTCAGTCCGACACCCGCGACCAAAACCGCTTCCGGGGATAGGTACTATAGCACTCCTCATGGATTGTGTCTTGCTTTTAAGGTTTATAGCACTTTATTTTTAATTTTCATGTAACAGCTCTTGTTTACGATCCCAACATTTTTTACGCTTACCGAGAAAAGTATCATTCATAGTTTAAGTACATACTTACAACGGTCGAGTCCATTCAATTTATTTGTTTATTACTGAGATTATTATACATTCCTCCCTACAAATGTAGAAATAATGGTTTTTACTACAAATGTAGCATGTGAATAGTAGTTGAATATTACATTTTATTGTTTTTACACAGTTTTCAAGAGGATATTTATGAGATCGGAAATATCAAAACCGTTATTTGGTGATGCTCAGTATTGAATACCTTAAATACGGTGGTTTTCAAACTTTTTCGTTTCACGACGCCCTTAGTGTATACATTTTTTTACGGTATTTGTAAAATATAAAACTATCCACATTCAAATGGCACTTTAATAATTTCCCTTCTAAGCGACTTTCACAAGAGAGTAGCTCAATTATATCTCTTCACCCTCGTGCAATTTGAAGTTTCCTACAAAAGTATGCAAAATAATGTCAAGATAAATAATGCTTTCAATTAATTTACGAGGTCTAACGAAGTAATTTAAAACACAAAAGTAATTTTAAAATAAAATGTTTGGGCGTGTAGAAGAAATCACTGAACACTTAATAACAATATACAGTTCAAATTTGAGAGAAAGATCAATGAAAGTATGGTTGGATTAAATTAATGATATTTTGAAAGAAGGAAATATAAGAAGTTAGAGAAATCGTAGGAGTAATTTGTATAAAAGAAGACATGGAATTAAAGAAAGCGAAAGACGAGTGTTGTGATGCAAAAAAAATCAATCTGGCGCTGTGTCATATCTGCCTTTCTCAACAAGGAAACAGTGGAATGGTATGAATATATTATTATACATTATAATTTTTTAAATTTTATCCAACACTGTTTATTCCACTTTTTTTATACATATCAGTAGTGACGGAATTAAATTGGACAGATTAGAGGCCCTAGAAATTTCTAAGTCAGTACATCGATCCGAACATCTGGTAAATACATATATTCCAAAAATTTCTCCGCTCCTGGCCGAAATCGTCCCATGCCTCCCTTACCCCTCAGTCCCCAACCCACCAACCGTTGAAGCGTGTATATCGGTGCCAGTTCGAACAGAATTTAGTATTGTTTGTGCTCCCCTGAATATGAGGTGAAAGCCTTGAAACCGGTAGGGTTATACTGTAACAAAAACGTGGAATAAACAGTGTTTGATAAAATAAACTACAATGTTATTAAACCTCCACAACGTTAATATGCCTTAACTATAAACAAAATATTATATCCTACATTAATTAATAAGATGCTGTAATGATTTATAACATTTGGTATACATTCAAACGAATCAGATAAAAAAAAAACAAAGCGTGAGAGTATCAAAATATGAAATGTTAAAGAGCATATAATAAGGAAAAAAAATAATGAATTACTTTAACTACTTCTGACACGAATATTATTCAAAGATGACGCCATCGTCTCAGATAACCAGAACTGAAGTAGACACCGAGGCTGATGGTATTCAAAACAGTGTGCAACATTAGTTCCGACTTTTTTTCCGATATATCTCGCCGAAACACTCGGCGCTGTCAGATCTAGATTTAATGTTGCAGAATCGTATTTGCCAACTCCGCATACACTGTCTTGCACGATGTCGGCATTCGGCTCGCTCGCTTCGTGAGAACGTGGTTCATTAACATTTTCTGGATCAGTTTCGACTCATTGGAAATATCAAAGTTGAGCCAGGCCAGCTAGTCGCACAAATCAAACTCCTAGCGGCATTGGATTAGATCCTGAATAGCAATGCACCTCAGTGGTACGTAAACCTTCTAAAGGCGCTCCATTGTATCCGTGATCTGTATTATGCTTGTTACTGCCTCAGATCAAAATACGATACACGATATTTATCGTAAATTTTATAATTTTTAATTGTTTAGTCACACATTGTTTATTCCACTTAATATAACGGTATAACCTTATCGGTTTCAAGGTTTTTGCTCCCCTGATGATGAGGTGAAAACTTTGAAACCGATAGAGTAATACCGTTATATGTGGAATAAACAGTACTTGACTAAATAAATCATAAAGTCTTTTAACCTCCACTGTGTCGATGCTTTAATTATAAAAAATAAATATATTTTGTAATTTTTGCAAGACCTCCGTAGCCCGGTGGTTGGATGCTCGTCAACATTTCACGTTTGACAAAACTCATAAAAGGACAATTTATACAGCCCTGTTTAGAGAGCAAATTCTCCTCAAAGGCGCTCCGATTCGGGACTCTTGAAATCACTTTTATTGGCAAATTAAAAATATTGCAATATAAGTATATATAGTATGTAAATTTAGATTAAAGATAGGAAGGCTGCGGCCATTAGATGAGGTACTTCGCAGCATCTGCATATGTTCAGAATAACATATTTGGTAAAAAAACATCGCAGAAAACTTACCAAGGGATCCCTACAAACTAACGAGACAAAAAAATCATGTCAAATTTAAGTGTTTTTAACATAATTCACTGCAGTTTTTTTTTGCTTTTTATATATATAATATACAGTATATATAAAATATATTTTGCATTTAATTAACCCTCATTATGGCTACCAAGAAAATGAATTTCGGTTTGCGAACATTTTGGCTCGCGAACGGAATCAAAGAACGAATAAAGTTCGTAACCCGAGGTACCACCGTACTTTGCATACCACGGGGAATCAATAAAAAAAATCTTCCAAGCTGGAAGACAAACATTACATCATTAAGCAACGGAGGAGTTCCTCAGTAAAAGAAAAATTCCAAGAATACAATATTTGATAAAAGGATAAAATTAATCAAACACTATTTTCTTAACATAAACACATTTTAACATTTGTTGAAAATATTAAAAAAAAAAAAAAACGTTAGATAGTGTATTTTAATGTGACACAGTCGCGTGACTGAACTGTCGCGAGTCTACTCGTTAGCGAGGGGAATTTTTCATTGGCTTACCTCTTCATGTGAAGTCAATTATTCTCTAATGATTAAAGTGTAGAATTCTTCAGCGAATACTTAACACAAATTCGTTCTACTTTCATTCGACGCGCATGCTTCTTACCATTTCTGGGACAGAATAACCATAAGGATGAAGTCGGCTAGACAAAGGGACCGTTTTAATGATTAAAATGGAGAATTCAACGATTCAACGAGCAGTTACACGGATATAAACTTAGGTAAATCGTGTAACTTGAGCATTCCTGGGGAGGAAATACCACAAGGAAATGATAATCAAATAAAAATAAATGTTTGATGACAAGTTTAGAAATTCTCAGTCTAAACTAAAGTTATGGTTTTACTCCACGTCCAACAATTTTTGTTTCGATTCAGAATAAATTATAATTTTACACGAATTTTAAACCGGGGTTTAATGCCTTCAACCGGGGTGTTTCGGGTTCATCCCCGATACCGATCAAAAAATATATCTAAGGATCCCAGTCAAGTTTAATTCGTCGGCAATATTATGTTACGTTTATGAGTGCTGTAGTGTTGCAAAACACGCTTTTTAAAATGTATAATATCCTCAGATGTATCATAAGAAGGGTGGTGGGGGAACTAGGAAACACGTTAAACCACTGAAGGGAACTATAATAATATTTTTTTGTTTTTAATCCACTTTGCACGGATTTCTCCTGTTACACAAAGAGGGTCTGCTTTTAGCGTTAGCTTCTTCGTTAGGAATAATATCAGCCAGGATTCTTCTCATACTGCTAGCCGGTACCGAGAATATATCAACAGTGTCACTCACTTGGTTCAATATCTCTATACCACGCGTGACTGAGTGTTTAGCCTTGATATTCGTCCTGTAAGTTGGTATGTAGAACAGAGGGTGATTCCTTGCACGGTTATACGTATTAGATACATATAAACGTAGTGCTTCTAGAATCGCGGGACAGTTAAAGCAACCTTGAAAAACCTTAAGTAGGAATATCGCATTAGTAAACACTGTTTATTCCGCTTAATATAACGGTATGTATAACCCTACCGGTTTCGAGGTGTTCACCTCATCAACAGCGGAGCAAAAAAAACACTCAGTATAATACTTCTGAGTCGCTGTTCGAAACACTTAATACATTTTATCTATCTGTTTTGCCTGCATAGAAATACGAGTACTTGATACATTTTTTCAATCTGTTTTGCCTGCGTAGAAACACTTGATACATTTTTTTCAATCTGTTTTGCCTGCGTAGAAACACTTGATACATTTTATCTATATGTTTTGCCTGCGTATAAATACTTGATACATTTTTTTCAATCTGTTTTGCCTGCGTAGAAACAATTGATACATTTTTTCTATCTGTTTTGCCTGCGTAGAAACATCATTCTAGAATTAAATGAGACTTTGGACTTAGATAATAAAATACTTTGAATTCCAAATTAATTAACAATATCTAACAACTCATCCAATTCAGACAGATTATAATGAATGTTATCTTAAAATCAATGAAATACATTTTGATACGAAACAAACGTAGCACATTTCGCGGCGTGTGAGTAAGCAAATTGCGAAATTAATATCAAAATACGAATATGCTTCGGTCCGTGTACACGCGATTATTAATATGTGCAGTCTGGCCACAATGTCAGAGTGCATCGTTCGCGACGAGGGTTTTCTGCTACGACAGTGTTTCTTAACCTTTTCAACTGCCAACACCTCTTAAATTGAAAAGACTTAAAAAAAAAAAAGATTCTCCGTAGACAGCATCACAACGTCGTTTAATTTCAGTCGTGCTTTTTAAGAAATTCGACAACGCCACGGTAATTAATTTGTAACATTTCAGAATATACAGAAACAACACGTCTTCCATCGGCACTAGTTAACATACTATTGAGGGTAGAAATATCAGATTTTAACTGTAATATTGACTGACCAAGCGATAGGGTATCTGCCCATATGCGGTCTAACTTGTTAAGACCGGAAACTTATGGACTTCAGCGGTATACTTTTTTATTAAAAAGTGCACAAGATCGAAACACCTAAAAAATCAATTAATAGAAACCAAGCCTTAATGTATTTGAAATTATAGTAATTCAGAAGATCAGAGAACCTTCAAGTGTGGGTGAGGCCGACTGTACTGGAGGATACGATTTGCCATTGACCTCAGTTGACGAAGCCCGTCTACCTCCGTTTCCTCTGTCCGTCAGATCAAGACGTCACGCTCTTGCAACTTCTGACAGGTCACTTCCTTGAGGTGCAGCGATCTTCGACAGAACTCTCATTATTCCCGTTATGCCCCGTATTGTCCAAGTTCAATATCTGGAACCAGGATGACTGGGGTTTTTGATACGACAAAATGTCAACTCTTCAATTTTCTTCGCCGGCTAGTTCCATAATGCATTTTACATTCTGTACTTGCTCCAACATGAATGAAATTCACAGTTTGATGAATGAAAAAAATATGCGAATGCTTCTGAAATAGTTCATCAGATTTGCATGCATCAATAATCTTTTGCTAAACAATACATTAATTTAGCCTATTTTTTACGGTTAAAAGAATGATGACGCGATTATGTAATAGCCAAGTTAAATTTGATCCTGAAAAATGTATCCGAACGAACGGCTGAGTGTAAAACAAAAATTATTATAAATTAGCATTCTATAGACAACATCTCGGAATTTTTTGATTCATTAAAAAAATCTATGTTAACTTGATTAAACCACCTTGTAGCATTCATCTTTTATAGGTCACTTTCGTGGCCTAGTGAGTAAAGCGGTTGTTCTTCACCCGGGGGTTTCGGATTTGATACTATACTAGAGAAAATGTAGCATGGTCTCTATGACAGTTCATGAATTTGCCCCAATACAACCTTGTAACGACGTTCAGTAATTTTAATTATTTTATCAACTTAAATATACTCGTAACCCTCGATTCTAATAAATAGCAAGTTATTTAGGTAAATGCATTACATAAAACTAACAAGTAATGACAAATTAACACATCTTGTTACAAATTAGCAAAAATGTGTCAGTTTTTTTTTAAATGAAATAATATTTGGCGACGTTCGTCAAAAGTCACTACGTTAGTCTGCATTGGCTAGGGATGGGGTATACGATAATTGGATTTTCAATTTTTTTATACCTAAAATTAAACGTTCGTAATTAGTATTAATTCATAGTGGATCTTGGCCAATTTAAAGGTAGATACAAATCATACAATACATTAGAAAGTCAGTATAATGAAAATTAGTAATAAAAACGTCAGTTTAGAGAAAAACAGTTTTTCGATTTATAAAAAAACGATTCGATTTGTAAAAAAAAACTATTTTACCCCACCCCTTTGAGACATGACATTTCAAACGTCACAGGGACCATCCTACATTTTGTTGAGTACAGATGGTTCTTAGAAATCAATCAGGCAGCAAAGAGTTTGTCTGGTGACAATACTCGCACATGCTCGACATATGTGGATTTTGTAACATCCACGCACTACTGGTACTGATATGTTCGCGTCATCAGTACAGATATAGAAATAAGTCTACTATATGATACATAAGAAACAATTGTTTTTTTTTACGTGTAAGAGATTTTTTTTAATGACGTTATTTCTGGCTACTGTCAGGATTCATCAATACATAGAGTACAAAATCGAGCTTGATACATAGGAAGTACTTTTGAAGTTCATAGCCTGGCAACAAGAGGCCAATTGGGTGATAATTTTATAAAGTGAGAACTAATCAATGAAAAGCGTTAGACCGTAGAATCTTGAGAGTTGAGGCCAGCGTCCTCCGGCCATAAGGCGGCCGGACGGGAAACAAATAGCACTCGACTAGCTGTCAAACCTGTGTCAATCTGCCAAGACGAAGAATCCTTAACTTTATGTTATTATTATATTTGATATATATTTTAAAAAAATCACACTATTGGATAAGATCAGAGGGTTAGTGTGATATTTGCCTAGGTTAATGAATGGGTAATTCTTAAAATTGAAAATTGCAGAAGTATTTAGATATTATTGTCCAGTAATTTTTAACATTGTCGATTGATTTATGTATTCGAACATTTTTACCATTGTCGATTGATTTATGTATTCGAACATTTTTTACATTGTCGATTGATTTATGTATTCGAACATTTTTACCATTGTCGATTGATTTATGTATTCGAACATTTTTTTTTTTTAATAATTATAATTTATGCAATCAAAGTACGTCTGTTTAAATGCTGGTAGAAATGCAACGTTTCGGGACGCGCTTCGTCTTCAGATACCTCAATGGAATGCCTTCATTATATCTTTCGAATATGTTTCTGATAGATGTTCCTTAGAAGGACTTTGAAGTCGATTTCGTTTTCATCGAATAAATTAATTGTTCCGAATCTATCCAATACGGCGGGGTATTTATTATAAGAGCTTTTAGCGTTGCTGTTACTGCGGCATGAAATGGTCTGCCTCGTAATGTTAGAGATGTGAGTGGCGTGTGCAGCTTTAGAAAGCACTCGAATCTAACCATTATAGGAAACTCTTATCAAAATGCATAATTGCATATGAACTGATCGTAATATAATACGCAGATGTGAGGAAGTACCTAATCTAATGACCGCAGCCACAACCTTCCTCTTTTTATACTGAACTAATATATATTTATTTTGTAATATTTTTAATGTCAATAATAGTGGTTTCGAGTACCAAGTTTGATTGTCCTTGAGGAGTTTGTTCTCAAAACGGCACTATATAAATTGTTCTTTTAATATTATCGCTTTATTTTTTTTTTCAAAATCACGAACATTACAGAACTATGTACTTGAAATATCTTCTATAATTCACAAATTCACATAATCACAAACACACACACACAATTCGCACATCATAAAACTGCCACATGTGATGCGATCACAAAAAGGAAGTTTTTTTTAAAGAATAGATATGACCGAAGTCATAGGTTTCCTTATACCCTCGAACACAAGACGAAAAAAGTGCCTGTGTCGTTCGAGAGGAGTGGTACAGCGTGGGGTTCGAACCGACGATCTTCCGCACGGAAGTACAGTGCGTTACCGCGCGACCGTGCACCTCATTAAAGTTCTACAAAGATTTTCTAAATATCGTAGTTTGACGTATTCTACTAATAAATTACTGTGGTTTTCGAATATCTAATCGAATAACCAAAATTCCAAAGGCCAATTTTTTGTCAAAATTTTTATTTTATTATATTCAATCTGCGTATTTTGTTTATTATTATATTACAGCATAATCATTAGACATTTCTTAATTTAAATCTTGCTCGAAACACTACTTAATTAAATTAATGATTCGGTAAACATTCCTCGTGATTCGGCGTTTTAAACTCGGACAAAGAATTAATTTGACGTTTCGAAGCGTTATCTCCCCACAAATCAGAGGTGCTAAGAACTAACAGCTAAGCACTCGGGAGCGAGGACTTTCCCACGGGGAGCGTTCACCAAAATAGTACTTATCGGGAACACATCGCATACCTGCTAAGTCGTAAAGGAAACATTGCCAATCAGAAGTCGGCAACTGAAAAGGCTGAATACAATTCAAATATTTTTAATTTGAACAAGACAATAACTAAAGAAAATAGTCAAAACATGAGTCATATAGAGCTGTATATTAAAAAAAATATTACCTAAAGAACGCCACGTTTTTTTTTATTGATAATCAAGAGAAATTAAGCCAATAAGAATGTTTTGAACTTATTGTTTAAAAAGTATTTCAATAAAAAATAACAAGTCTCAATAGACTTTTGGCACCGGTAATGCTACAACTAATGTGTATCGAACGTATGCGTCATCCAAAATATGATATATATATATAAATATATATATATATATATATATATATATATATATATATATATATATATATATATATATATATATATATATATATATATATATATATATATATATATATATATATATATATATATATATATATATATATATATATATATATATATATATATATATATATACATATATATATATATATACATATACATATACATATACATATACATATACATATACATATACATATACATATACATATACATATACATATACATATACATATACATATACATATACATATACATATACATATACATATACATATACATATACATATACATATACATATACATATACATATACATATACATATACATATACATATACATATACATATACATATACATATACATATACATATACATATACATATACATATACATATACATATACATATACATATACATATACATATACATATACATATACATATACATATACATATACATATACATATACATATACATATACATATACATATACATATACATATACATATACATATACATATACATATACATATACATATACATATACATATACATATACATATACATATACATATACATATACATATACATATACATATACATATACATATACATATACATATACATATACATATACATATACATATACATATACATATACATATACATATACATATACATATACATATACATATACATATACATATACATATACATATACATATACATATACATATACATATATATATATATATATATATATATATATATATATATATATATATATATATATATATATATATATATATATATATATATATATATATATATATATATATATATATATATATATATATATATATATATATATATATTCTTGTTTGATATTTCAAGATGTTTTGTTGATATGTAAAAGGTACCGATTGTAATGAAATGTTCCTTACACGTGGCCTTCGCGAGAGCTTCTATCAAAAGTCGGCGGGCCCATGCATGCAAAAACGTGCGAGATACGTAATATCTCGCGAGCCATGACGGCATGCACGGGCGAAAACATGCGCTTGCGATGAGCGATTGGTCGCATATAACGAGCGCAAAACGTCAAAAAATACATTCTTAATTTCTCGAACTGTACTTTAATTACGACCAACTTCTACCTGCTAAAGAGGAATCTCTTCACCCCTGCTACTTTTCACCGGAAAAGCATAAAGTGAACCGGAATCTCCGAGTATTAAGGGACAGCCTATTCTACAGTTTTTGTACGGTGCTGTACATAATGTTTAGGCAGATTATTACGTTATTACGACATAACTATGAAACATTATTCAAGGAAAACCGCGAGGCAAAGCTTCAGGTCCGTTGTCTCTAATAATCGACCAAAATAGGATGAGTTTATGAAAAAAAAAAAAAAAAAATGTGAACATACTATTTACCATAGTCTGATAAAGCAGTGCTCCGCAACCGGTGTGCCGTGGCACACTGGTGTGCCGTGAGCCGGATACAGGTGTGCCGCGGTCAAATTCAATGTACGAGTATTTGACATTTTACAATTTTTCATTATATATTTAATACACAATAACTGGTGCCAACTGTTGAAAACTGCGTAGTGTGCTTTGTACACACCATGGCCGCACCAAATTAGTCATAGACAAAGAAAAATGACCCTTATGCGCGTCGCTGAAGACTCATGCCTAATTTAATACCTATATATTTTAGCTTTTGGTGTGCCGCGGAATTCTAGGAAGAATTTTGGTGTGTCGTAGGTGAGAAAAGGTTGCAGAGCACTGTGATAAAGAATACGAGAATGTACGCGTAAATTGATGAAATATATTTGAAATCATACTTTTATTGATGATCCTTACATATTGGTGTGTCTTGTAGACTGAAAATATATACCTGAAACAAAGAAAAACATTTGTATTAGAAATTTGGTTTTGATTCAGTTTTTATATACCATCATATGTTAATTAACTGAGGACGATTGTGGACAAAAAAGCTGATTAACAAGTAAAGGTTTATAATGTAACAGAGTTTGATTTTCAACAATTAAAATTATGTAATCGATTTTTTTTTATTCACCAATGTTTTATTTGAGTTCACTGCCGGTTTGAAAGATCTTGCTCGTCAGATGAAGTTGAGCTGACGAGGAATACGTAGATCTTGAAACCGGTAGTTAACTCAAATAAAACAGTGGTGAATACAAAATAAAAAAGACGTTTCTTGAATCTTCGAAAAGACTATGGTCTCACTTTGTGGTGCCATTTAAGTATTTATTTATTTTATTAAAAATGTATAAACATTACACTACCAAGGGAAACAGACGTCTTTTCTAAGATTCAAGAAATACTTACTATATAACCATTACGAAATAAGAAACACCGATATACGTGTATGTTCGATTAACTTGATAAAACTCCTCAATTATGACTTATTAGGACATTTTTAACTGGAAAATACTATAGTTTTAATACCATCGCATTATATTTTACAAGAAGAATATTGCGTTTTTTTTTCATTGATAAGTTCTTCAAAGAAAGAAGAATCGCAAGATTCACTGGACACGGTAAAGATTATGACATATAGTAATTTATATACGTATAAATAAGACAACCAAAAACACATGATCTATAGTCTCATCATCCAGACCACACTCGCAGCCGGGATCCTCATCCATAAAGGTGACTTGTCACTATGCAGTGATCATTTCGCATGCGATACATGATTGATACTTCTATCTTGTTCATTTTCATTATATTAAATCACGGTTTCAAAGGGATAGCTTTTTTACACTAATTATATCCCAATCGTCGTGTTTAATTTTATTTAAAAGATCAGTTGCTGGCTGAAAAAAAAACTGGATTCTTAAAAGTGCCTTTAGCACCGTAAAATCTAAAAAAAAAATTAAAATAAGTCACAAAGGTAGACCTTCGTTAACCTTCCATTATCTCGCCGTTACTTCCGACAAGCTCTCGGCTATAAACAATCTTCCGAGTCTCGTGTAAGTGGAAATTCAGCGGGACCCTCGACAGTGCGGCCAGTTGTACCTCGAGCCCTAACAGATGGACGCAGATGCCATGCCCCCCGGTGACTTATGCCCGCCGAGATTAGAATGGTAAACAGTAGCAGCGACATCAGCTTCCCGCAAGACCGGTTCCGAGTGCACGTTGCCGCAGTCGGTTGCAGCACCTTCCGGAACCGACCGGTATATACCAGCATGCACATTCCTAATTGAATTCCTGCCGTCCTTGCAGATCTATGCACAGAGATCCCGGTTTCCTATATGGTACTGGCAAGAACAATATGAACACTTCGAGTCTTCAATGTGATCAAACTTAAAATACGAGTAATGCTGTCTTAAGAACAAAAGTAAAATCTTTCAAAAGAAGATGGTTATTAATTCTTACATAGTCCAGCCTGGAGGTTGCGAGTTCGATTTCGGTTGTAACCCAGATTTTTATACAAAAGATTCTAGTTTAGTTTTCCCTCAAGGCTTCTTTAACATCTTTATGGCTGGTTGAAAGAGAGATATCACATATCAATAAGTCAGTCAGGTTGTACTGTATACAGCAAAAGTGTAATACAATAATCCACAACTGTATTTCAATACCAATATTGATGTATGAGGGTTAAACGTGGATGTGGCAAATGACTGAAAGGAACTGAAAAAATGTTCTGAGAAGAATACAAGGGGTGAAAATAATATACAATCAAATAATTAGAGATGAATACGAACTAACGGCACTCAGACATTGGTTTGGGCACGTAGAAGGAATGAATAAAGAAATACTAACAAAACAAATATACTATACAGTGCAAATGTGAGTGGAAGGTGTGGTAGAGGAAGACCAAGAATGTGTAGTTGGATCAAGTGAATGATATTTTGAAAGAAGGAAACTCAAAAGTCAGATAAATCGTGGGAGTCGTTTGTTTGCCAGCTTTATCAAAACATTTGTCAAAGCTACGTGTTTTTTTTAGTCATAGCTTTAACAAATAAAAAAAAAATTGTAGAATGAATTGTAAGAGGACAATGGAGGAAATTGTAATCATCCTTTGGTGGGAAAAAGCACGAAGCATCATAAATGTCAGTCACAACATTGCTTGGCGTTGAGTTGCGTAGCGAAATTGCTTATTCCATTGTGGTTATGTCAAAAAGCTCTTAATTTACCGAGGAGAATGCAGTTCTCAGGAGTGCCAATGCGAGATTCCCATTGAGAGATGCAAAGATGCACTGCTCGCTCAGATGCACATTACGATCCCAGGGAATGCAAGCCGCGAGTAATTTGTTTAACACGATTCAATTACGCGGCTATCCGATGTTACGAGACTTTCATTTGACACTCGCGGTCATATCTGCGTGGCACAATGCCAATTCAAATATCTTGTCATTTCATTTAAAGGCGAGCAATAAAATAAGTAACATTAAAATTATATCGCATTGAGATTAAAACAAATAAAAATGTTGAAGTAACCCAACAGTACTCACTAAAAAATGTTGAAGTCACCCAACAGAACTCACTAAAAAAAAATTAAGCAAGCCAACAGTTCTCACTAAAAATGTTGAAGTCACCCAACAGTACTCACTAAAAAATGTTGAAGTAACCCAATAGTACTCACTAAAAAATGTTGAAGTAACCAAACGATGCACAAATTCGAAAATATTGAGGGGTAGCATACAAAAGCGTACATCACGCCCTTTCTCTACTAAGGTAGGGAGAGAGGAAGTATTTTCCAATTTCGAAATAAATATAATATTTCCCCTCTTCTACATTCATATACCTCATACAGCTTCTACAATTTATCTTACATTTCCTTCTTACAAAATATCATTCAATTGATCCAACCATACTTCCTTTGATCTTCCTTTACCACGCCATCCACTCATATTAGCACCGTACAATTATTGAAGTTATGAACTGCCTTTAAAGTTTTTTTAATCCAACTTTTAACGCGAATATCGACCAAAAACGATAGTAAAAACTGAAACAATCTTTTC
Organism: Odontocerum albicorne; assembly: GCA_949825065.1. NCBI lineage: Eukaryota > Metazoa > Arthropoda > Insecta > Trichoptera > Odontoceridae > Odontocerum > Odontocerum albicorne. Next base: position 5,012,278 of record OX463840.1, on the reverse strand, counting down.
AGTATTGTTAAAAATGTTCCACATTTTGAAGATTTCCAAGTTATTCTTCGAAATACGATATCTTCATCCCTATTTTATTTGAGATTTATCTTCCGTTACACTAAGTCAAATATTATATTAAATTACTGGATTTAAGACCCAGTTATGAATACCGCTGAAAATGTTAAAAACAAATGCTGGTTGATTGGAAGAAATTACTTAAATCAGTGTAAATCTCTGCTAGATGTTTTTACCTGAAAGTGTTAAAATAAATACAATTGAAGTATAAAAGAAATAGTGTGAGATTAGTATTTTTATCAGTTCGTATTTTAAAGATTCAAATACAAAATAAAAATGAAGAAAAATGTCCAAGAGGCCTTAAGCGAAAAGCAGAATTAAACACAACAATTAATACGATAAACATAGTGTAAGATACTCGTCTGTGAAAGCAAAAAAATTGTCCCTCAAAAGTGAATTATGCTACATACTATAGATCTTTTGGTATTTTTCGTTCAAAGTCATCAAGTCAAAAACAAATTGTCTAAATAATTTCCTATTGAAAAAAAATGTGTGTAATCACTTTTTGAAACCGAGCAAAATCCAATCAAACCTTCTTTTGAATACCATATTCAGTGAAAAAAAATCCACCAAAAAGTGTGAAGAAATCACGATAAAAATACGAGTATATTGTAGGTTTGATTGTTTTCTTAAACAAAAAATAACTGTGGGAATGGAACATTTGAAAGAACAAAACGCAATGGAGATTTCTTACAATTATCTTAACACAGTGAAATTAAAAAAGACATTGTAACCATTTTCAGTAAAATTTACAGCTCCGTAGAACAATCACAGCGAACCTTACAGGTCTACTTCCTGTAATAAAATAGCCGAGTGGCACTTCAAAATATTTAAACTTGGGGTCTCAGCATATCCGGTAAACCCATATACAAATGAACAAGAATCCACTAACAGAAAAAAATAATACATGAATCAAAACGTGGTTTGATTTATTAAAAAAAACAAACTGCACTTAAATATCATACATAGGGTCTTTCAAATTGAGCGGTTTTTTAAATTATTTTTTTTCAATTCTTGAATAAAACACACAATTTGCTTTGATTTAAAAAAACTTTTTATTGGTCATTGAAGTATAATGTATGCTATTTAAACACAATAAACAATATCCGCCAAATGTCCACCTCCTGCTGCTCCACAGATGTCCACTCTTTTGTCAAAGTTTTCGATGAAATTTTGGCATAATTGCGGTTCTAACTCAACAATAACGCGAATAATTTCGTCATTCAGCTCAGGAATTGATTGGGGGTCATTTTTATAGACCTGGATTTTCACATAACCCCAGAGAAAATAGTTCAACGGTGTCAGATCACATGATCTCGGTGGCCTATTAACATCACCGTTTCCGGAGATTACAATACATAAAATAATTCAACAATTTGAACGCGTTGTTGTATAGGCACTGTATACGACTCCATTTTTATAAATGTCATACGTTACACTTTTCAAATGTCACAAGACCAAGGCTAGTTCGCGACGCCATCTGTATTTTATCCAACAATTAAAAAAAACGCTCAATTTGACGAAGACCCTGTATAAAACAAAAAAAAAATTAAAAAAAACGAAATATAACGAATCGATATCTTCCAAAAAAAATAAATTATTATACATGTATTATTTCCAAGATATGATGCTTTAAACATAACATTGTAATTATGAAAGACAATCAATAAAATATTTATACAATATAACTTAGAAATACAAAAAAAAAGTATATCTCTCATTAGGATATTATAGAACAAATAAAAAATATACAATATATTCCTTAGGGGTAATGTCCTTAGTGAGATACAGACAAACGCCTAGTTTACTGGGGACACGACAAATGAAAGGCAACAATTCCAAATCCATTGAAATTGTTTGTCCAAATTAAATTACGTGTTGTTTTTCGCAAATTATGTATATTTCTTGTCATGTGTAAAATAAATAATTTAGAGGTTAATTTGTCCACAAAATCAAATTGTCCCAAGATATAAGCTTTGAATAGCTGCACATGTTTTCGGATAACTTATATTAGAACATATTTTGTGAAATTTATAGTTTTATTGATTTATTTGTGATGCCATAAAATCCAGATGAACCGTATCAAAACTCGCTTTCAGAGAAAAAAACACGAGTAAAAGAAAAAATATAAAGTGAATGGATCGATCACAACTCTGGATAACGCATAACAGTGAGAAGAAGAGAAGCTCATCGGTTAAATAATCAACAATCTACAAGTGATCATTTTAGATCTTATCACAAGACCCGCATTAACAGCTTAAACCGAAACAAGGAAGTAGACGTAACAATTTGAACTTTGAGCAGAACGAATGCCAGCAGGTGCTTTTTACAGTTAGAATATGCCAATCGAAGTGCACCAACGAACAAGAGTAATGTTCTGAAGAAGAAGCAACTTACGAGTAGGTGTTTTTTTGCAACGATCCCGAGGTGCAGCGCGGACGTTTTAATGACGGAGTTCACGCCTCTAGATCATCGTAGCGCACCTCGTGAGACGTAGTCGGCTTATCCGCCCCTCGTGAGAGGCGGATAAGTCGACTATAGCTAATATTACGGCTGGAAGGAATCCTTGTAGGTGACAAATTGAAATAATAGAGAATCTACTTTGGAAAATCTATGTGGGCTATGTGAAATTTTCTCTATCAGACGATGATGGCGCCTTGTAAGCACGCTTGCTTCTTATCCGGGCGTCCCGGGATCAATTTACGAAGGGTCTTTATCACTAACTATTTTCATATCTGAATTTATTATTGTAATTTAAATTGCAGCTGCATTATATTAATCGGATAAAGCTTTAGGTGTTAAAGATGCGACAGTCAAGCTCAAGATGACAATGTTTTTATTTCGGAAAATCAGCGGCTATACCTTTATTACAAATATATTATTTATTACATTTAGAGAGATATTAAAGTTTTTAGAAGCAATGTGTACTAGTTACACATAACAGGGCAGGAAGGGTTAAAGCAGATCTGACCCCAGGGCACGAGAAAGTAAATAATGAACAGACATTTCACCAAATAACGCGGCACATAATTATTTTTATCGCATCTGGAATAATTAAAATATTTCAATAAAATTCAAGCAAAACTGTAAATGATAAACCATAATGGACTTTATAATTTAAGAGAATTGAAAACATCAACTGTAAAAAGCCGTCACAAAGGCCTGCGCGTCGTGAAAGAGTCCATAAAAATGGGCATTAAGATCGCAGAAAAGGTTAAAATTCGTGATTTCAACATGCCAACAGTGTTACGCGTTCTTTTAATGTCTTCTTCAGCCATCGTGACTGGCCATGTCCATAATGCAGCTCGCGAAGTTAACAGTAAATGCAAAAACAATCATGCGCATCATATTTCTGCATATTACACACGTCTTGCATAATGAGAGGTGAAAAGCTATCGACCTCTGGACCCCAAGTGCGAATGTGCGTGGGTGCAAGTGTTACTAGGTCACATAAAACAGCGATAAATATATTTAAAAGATTGGAGAAAAGATGAAAGAAATATCTTTGCACAGGCCAACCTTGTAAATTTTATGAATTTGTTAAAAAAAAAACAAGGCGCTACCGAAGCCATTTGCAAGATCAAAATTGTTCGTTTAAATTTCTATGATTACCTCATGAAAATCCATTCAAGGGGTATTTTTAACCTATTCAGCGCCTTGCCCATGTATACGTGGGTTAAAATATGTCTGGACATGAATGCAAAGCCCTTTTTTACATTTTTTTTCTTTAGTTCATATAAAAAGGTCTCCAAAAGGTACGCAGCCCATTTAAGTGCCAAAAATGGTTTTAAAAAATAACTATCATTTTTCTAGACATAAATATTTTTCACAATAAGATGTTCTTAATTAATGTCTTCATTAATTAAGCTACATATTAAGGCACTCGAAAATTTTCAGAAGAGGCACTTTAGGCAAATAATGAAGATTTTATGGTATCATCGAGTATCAAATTATGAAATTTTGAGAAGAGCTAACCGCTGTAGCAACAAGATTGTGGTGTCGCGTGCACGTCTGCATTGGAATAGATATGTGGCTCGCATGCCTGAGTACAGCCTCCCAAGAAATGTCCTCTTTGGAGAGATGGCGGAGGACAGAAGGAAGCACGGTGGTCATCAGCGCAAGAGATAAAATGATGTACTGCATAAGATGCTTAAAAACATTAATGCTCAGCACAGCTGGTAGCAAACAACAGCAGATAGAGCCTAATGGCATAAAACTGTTGCTAGTTATCAGAGACCCAATAGAGAAAGAAAACGCAAACATGTTGCAAGTACTGAAGCTCTTTGCCTTATATGGAACAGGATACGCGTATCACTAATAGGTTCGCATAGTAATTTCTGGTGGCACCAACGTCAAGTACTCTGATCACCCACTTTGTATTGTGCCTTCTATTATATTCGTCACGGGTCAACGGGTCTTCATTGACTGATTAATTAACTAAGCAAAAATGATATATGTTTAAACTTATTTTACCCGTCTTGTCAAAATCATGAAGTGTGTATCATATGTGTATTTAAAAAAAACGCAATACTTGTATATTAAATAAAGCTGCATTGTATCAAATGTGAGCTACTATTCGATGGTAAGTTTTTTTTAGAATACGGGGCACAATCCAGAGAGAACAGTACATCACCTGCGAGCTTATCTGAATGATAGTCAACGAGTCGAATTAATTAATTGAATTTCATTCAAAAGAAGACACGTTAGTGTTAATTAAACACTACAAATATATTCCAATGTCAGTAAACAAACTGTAATTAAAAAATGTATAGTCGTGTATAGACATAAATCTGTCAAAAGACCTAGTCGTTTACCGAGACCATTAACCTTATCACGAGCTTTGGAGAAATCTAACACTGGTGTTTTTAATGACTTGCTTCTCTGATACCCGATTACCTTGGTTTACGATAGTGTTCGTCCTAAATGTACATATGCATATAATTTATTTTGATAAACAAGCGTTACGCTTATTTTACATGTGAAAGAAGAAACAGGTGGAAGAGTTTAGGAGGGGATTGTTCAGATGCATTGGACATTAATCGTAGACAATGCAAAATATAATTTAGATATGAATTAAGTACACATACTCGTATATACAAACCATCACGCCGATTCTATGTCGAGCTACAAGATAAAAGAGAGCGCTATACTTTCTTATTGAGGCACACATATTTCGCCACGTCTACATCCATACACCTTCTAAAACAACTCCTACGGTTTCTCGAACTTTTAAAATTTCCTTATTTCAAAATATAATTTACTTGATCCAACACACCTTTCATTGTAGTTCCCCATGTCACACTTTCCACTCACTGTATATTCGTTTTGTTTTATCACTGCACGCATTTATTCGGCTCCTTCCATTATTTTCCACGTCCACGTTTCACTTCTATTTTGATACGATCTGGTGAAAAGTAAACATTATTTTGTGCCTTATTGTTTTCTTTTTTATATCGCTATAGATTGTTCGTTATATCTCGTAGCTCTTCCTACATAAATATCAGAATGCCTTTACTTGCTATAAACTTTCATTGCTCACTCATATATAGCATTTACTTTACTTTTCTATCACCACGACTTTGGATTACGTCAATTAAGTTTCCATTATCCTTCCCTAGTCTCCATCCACTGTTTGACATACTCGAAGGCCACTCCCATGTCTCTCCACCGTTGCACGGGTGGCCCTGTGCCACTGCTGTGTGTACGAGTACATCACATATTTTAGGTATTTATGCAACAAAGTGTATAATTTGGATGTATCTGTATTTCAATTACAATGTCCATCCCCATGATTGACGCACCCTGGGAAACTGTGATTGGGTTACTAACCCCAGTGAACAGGTGGAGCTCTAGAGTCTAGACGGACAAGACTCCCCAACCAGTCTGGCACGCGTGATAAGTATGCTGCCAACAACCCCCTTCCCCTAAATAAGAATATAGCAAGAGTGTGAAAGGTTCTAGAGATCAGGGGTCGGCAACCTATGACCCGCGGGTCACCGAGTGACCCATTTACTAATTTCAAGTGACCCACTTTAGTTCCGAAAAATTGGCTTTGCCATTTAGTCCACATTCGGTTCAACTTATAAATGTGAGCAAATATTTTCACAAATGAAATTTATTTTAAGCAAGAACAGGAGCAGGTTAACTACCGAAAATTCAGATGCTTGTATTCGTCTTAAAACGACTGACTATACACCAGACTTGACTAAATTGTCGTCACAAGTTCAACATCAGGGGAGCCATTAATATCGAAGAGAACGTTTATAAATAAAGTTCATTCAACTTTGTTTGTTTTTATAATAATTAGAATTTTATTAGTTTTTATAATAATAATTAAACTTTAAAAGCGTATTGTAATTATTTTCTTAATAAAATGTATCTTATTATTCACTAAAAGACTGTTTTAAAATGAAAATATCACTGACCCAAACGTCCCTTTAATATTCACATTGTGGTTGATTTTGACCCGCAGCCAAAAAAGTTTGCCGACCCTTGGTCTAGATGGCAGCTCCAAATTTCCATAATATAATAAAGACTACGAATAAAACCCGTAAAATATGGTGCAAGTAACGACATATGTATGGATTTACTAAACAATACTGGGATAATGTAGCTAGATTGTAACATATGTTACATAAATGCGCAATCGCTAAAAACACATGGCAGTTTTAATTTAATTAATAAAGATAAAGTATTAAGAGTGATTAGATACGAGAGATTGATTGAGAACACCAACGCAGAGGAAATAACAAACACATGAAATATGTTTCCGTTACGAGTGGTCATTGAATTTCAAGAGATCAAACGGAACATGTTTGCAAAACGGAAACTGCTAAAAGATAATACACTACTGACGTTTATCTGGACAGTGGCGAGGTTGTGGACTGATAAGGAAAAGTAAGTTATTGTCTATCCACCGTTTAGCTAGTCTTCCACGAAGACGACAACGTGCATCACAATATGGAGGCTTCTCGATGTGTTCATCATTTGTACGTACATATACATGCCGGTGACTTCTTCTTTGTCTTCCTTAATTTAACATATTCTAATTGGCAGATTTGACGGATAAGTATATTTATTCCCATCCCACTATTTTTTCAAGATTTCTTTCAGAGTCCTCTTCTCTGAGCTACACAAAAGAACCTTTCCCTTATCGTGGTATTTAGTCTTGTCTAAATTCCGTAACTCATTTATATGATTTCAACGGTTAAATAACCTATTTGATTCAAAAGTCACAATAACAAAACTAACCCATAAAATTGACTCAAATCATCCCGGCAAGAAAAACTTCTGCACTTTATTTCTGTAAGTATTTAGTCATATTAAAGTCCATACAATGTCCATAATGATTGGATATTATGTATGTATTATATTACATGACTTCACAATCCAGATATGGCAGCGATTCTTATGAATTTACTCATTTACTTTGTCGTTGAAATCGTGATCACTGATCTTACTACAAAGTTTTCGGACCATCAGAAAATAAAACGATTATAAAATAATTTTCTGGAGCTTTAGATGACTATTTAAAAACGATCAAATCATAAGCCTCATTCATTAATTAAAATAATAATTTTATATAGCGCCGTTTAGAAAGAAAACTCTCCTCAAGAGCGCTCTCACTCGGGACTTGAAACCACTATTATGAAACAAATCAAGTCTATCAGTTATAACCAACGTTCCGTCGAAGGTGTGCGGCCGCACATCTTTTAAAAATTGCCCGCACACATTCAAAGAAAGGAACTTGTAACCATATTTTGTTTTGCGCAATTATATATTTTATTTGATATTTTATGATGGGTTCTCAGGTTCCTTTCTTTATTGTGTGTGGAACATGGAAACATCATATAGAGTCCACGCGCCGTAAGGAGAGAATAGTGTAGAAGGGTGAGACCATGTTTTTTTATATATTCAGATTATTTAGATTATTTATTAATTATTCCTTTGAAAATACAGACGAGGATTTTTTTGTTCAGAACAAATATTTATTTATTGACACAGAAAAAGAAAGTTTGAAAGAAACAAGAAGTTGTTTTTTTTTATATAACCTACATATTTGAAAAATGTAATTGATGATTTCGTGTTACATTATGTTGACTACTTAGTTTTATTTATGCATGAATATGCATATTTGCGCACTTCCTTTTCTTTTTTCTTGTACACATGGTGTGCGCGTGTGCGGCCGCACATCTATTAAAAATTGTCCGCACACATGTTTCCATCTTCCGCACACATCTCAAAGAAAGGAACTTGTAACCATTTTTGTTCTGCGCAATTATATATTTTATGAGGGGTTCTCGGATTACTTTCTTTGAGATGTGTGCGGAACATGGAAACATCATATAGAGTCCACGCGGCGTAAGGAAAGAATCTCCTGGACTCCAACAGGAAGGAACATTATCGGATAAGAAAATATATTATTTTATATATAACCTACATATTTGATAAATGTTATTGATGATTTCGTGTTACATTATGTTGACTACTTAGTTTTATCTATGCATGAATATGCATATTTGCGCACTTCTTTTTCTTTTTTCTTGCACATATAAGTTGATGGGTCGCACACACAATGAAAAACTTAGGTGGAACATTGGTTATAAACACCGGGAATCGAACCCGCATCCTCCGGGTCGGAAGACAGACATCTTACCAACTAAGGTCACGGAGGTCATCTATGTTTAAACAAAAAAATATTTATTTTTATTAATTAATATATTTTTTACCCACTATCAGAAATCGTCGCTTTACAATTGAAACACTCCCACCGGTCTATTGAGGACGACTTAATCATTATGCCAAAACATTAAACTCGTTTCTATTTAATACAGGCAAGATAAATAATAATTTATGCATATAGCTTAATAATACATATTAAGAAAGATATTATATTGCGAAGAGGAAGTATCCCATCAATTTATTTAAAACATAACGTAACGGTACGGCTCACAAAACAAATGCGATCGTAATTCTATTGTAAAACCTTTTAGCGCGGATTGTTGCAAAGTGGATACAACTTTCTACACTGTGAGAACCAATTAACATGCTCCAAATTATTCACTGTATTGGAAATTCCTCACCTGCTTTGTCACCAGCAGCAGCAGTCCCACTGGTGTGATGGAGTGAAATTGGAAATGGTAAACAAATTAAAAAATAGTAATTGGATATCCCAAGAGCATACATATAAAAAATTACAAAGTGTGATTTAAATACGATACAGTTGTTGAATGAAAAGATATACACAAAATTTGTAATTCGGGCTGAGATTGAGCATCTCGGATGATTTTATTCTAAGCTAATTGGACATTCACTCGCTATTTCCCTATAATCCCAGTTTCTTTAGACCCTGCCGTACGTTGTCTTTCATCCCTGTTTCCAAGTGACCTTTTTCTGTGTACTTGATAAACGATCATTGTTGACCGTGTCGATCAGAATATATGAACAAACACGTGGATCATCAAACTGACTGCATCGAAAACTTTAAGAGATTTCTAGATTTAATATTTTTTTAGAAAACATAAATTATTGAAAAAAAATAATAATAAGATGTCTTATTATGAATACGTTATAAAATAATAAATATTTTAAGACATCGACTTGAAGATGAAGGCGGTAACACATTTGAATCGTCGGAAATCATTTAAACCAACTTAACACGCAACATCTCAGAGGAACAATTTAAACTAGGAAATAAAAAGTGAGTAAAAAATATATATATTGGAACCTTGATTCAATTAAATAGTTTGTATTGTTGATAAATTATCTTTTTTTATGTCAATAAATCGCTTTTAGGAAATTCTTTATACTTACCATATATAAATAAAGCAAGTGGATACAGAAATATTTCCTGGCACTTGATTGTATTACAATTTGGCGAGTTAATTTTCAGATGAAAATCTCTTTCAACCAACCACACATAAGTAAATTGAAGAAATTACAATGTCATCAATTGTTTTCAAATCATTGTTAATTTTTACAAAATTCTCAATCGATTTCACAAATCTATGGTAAAAGGAAGGGATTTTGAACAAAGGTAAATCGGAAATAAGATTTACTTACTCGAAATGAACCGTTAGGGCGTGGCAAAGGTTCCTTAGTATCTAGTTGTTATATCACTGCATGGACAGTAAAGATTGGTGTATAAAAATAAGTCGACTAGAAAATCACAAAACCATTTTTGCTATCATAATATTCACAAGAAACAAAGAAGAAGAATTGTGATGTATTCTGACACCGCAGAACATTCCTGTTCATGTATTATGGAATTTCCCAAAAAATGTTTTCATATACACATATTATATAATATATAACCGTGGGCTGACCAAGATACAAGATAAGAATAAAAAAACAATAAAACTGCAAAGAATTCCAATAACTCTTCCCCCTGTCACAACATCCGTTACATGACTGTTAATATCAAGTTAAAGCCGCGTCATCAAAAGTAGACATTATCAGCTGTTTATAACTCCATTAATGCTACGATGAATTCAATATATCTCCTCTCCTTGGTGTAAATCCCAAATTAATGCCCTTGGTAGAAAGAAAAACGCATGGGATTAACTCGCGCACCATCCAAAAAAACTAATAAAATCTTATTAAATATGTTATACAAAGAAAAGCAAATAAACCAATAACCAAAGTACTCGTATATTTAATAAAACTTTTATTCGGTAATAAAAAATTAAATAAATCTTCTGTTCGAGAACTACAAATTAAATAAATCTAATTCATCAACATTACGTCCTTAATGGGATAAACAGAGAGAACAGATTCCAACATCATCCTATCCTGGCAGCACACACCTTTTTTCCAAGTTATGACGCTCTTGGAGAGAGTCTGCTCTCTAAACGGCGCCATTTAAATTATCCTTTAATTATTATTATATTTTGCTTCTGCCACGTCCATACACCTAATAATGTATACTCGCCTATTATAAGGTTTTTTAAAACTTATATCTTTCATAATTTGATTAATTTGGTCGCACCACGTTTTTCGAAAAATTTAAATACCATCCAATCCTGCTAAGATTGCATATATGCATATGCGGGGAAGTACCTTATCTGATGGCAGCAGCCACCTTTCTATCCTTGCACTCAACGCATCTATACACCTTTATTTTGTTATATTTTTAATCTATCAATAACAGTTTTTAGAGTCCCAAGTTGAAACACTCTTGAAGGAAGTTTGCTCTTTAAACGACGCCATTAAAATTTTCCTATTATTATTGTTATTATTAATATAGCATGTATTAAACAAATAAAACTTGATCGCACCACACTGTCGTGATTCATGCCCAGAAATATTCACGTTCAAAGCTTACTGACCAAAGCACCCTGCGGGTGATGTGGAGGATTTACGAAGACCGCTGCAGCAGTCACCTCACGTGCAGTGCCGAGGGCCATGGTGCTAGTCAGCAGCAGCTAAATGCCAAGACAGCCGCGGTCCGAGACACGTCATCAGGCTAACGAGCTGGAGTTCTCACACATGTCATGATACGGTCATCGGGTAACGATCGCCACGCTCTGTTCTCTTATGTTGAAGTAAATTTAATTTTCACTTATTTTTGCTTCAGGGAATAATCGTTTGCTCTCTGTGTTTGTTCATGATACTGTTTGTGGTTTTTATGAATTGAAAAATTCCAGTTAACTTTGTTGGGGCATTAGTAAATAATGTTAGATTACCATACTACGAAACGATCGTTTAAGGTAATGCCCAGAGAAAGAGATCCAGTGGGAAGGCTAAGAAGAACGTGGTCTTGGGAGATGAAGGAATTATGCGACGACACACTTCAGCTCGACTGGAAGACTGTTCCTGAGAGAGTTCTGGACCAAATCGTCTGGAAGAGGACCATGGCAATGACGCACAAGAACTAGAAAATATTAAGAATGTCTGTGGTTGTATAAACCATGTTTAAATGTACGTCTTAAAAACAACGAATTGTTTAAAAATGTTATATTTTCATGAGTAATTTATTTTTCACGAAAATTAACTAGAGTTTTAGTTTGTAGCACATGTTAGTGAGTTTAAAATAAATTACACGATTGTCGTATAACATGGCGGACTTATTGCTTTGTGTCAACTTCTTACAGCCAACCAGAAAAAAAATAAAAGTCCGTATATGAGAAACCATATTGGGACATTTTTTTTTTCAGATACCATAAGATATCAATCCAAGAATATGTAAGGTGAAAGAAAAGCGATGAGACCAACTACGACGCGATACTGATCAACAACATCGCATAATTCGTCATTTAATTTGTAGATCAGTTAAATTCGTCATAAATATTAAAACATGCTGTATAAGTGTCATTAATAAATACCACCACGCCGTTTTTCTGTTGGTGTAGCCGGATAGGATAGAACGCCAGACTTTCCTATTGCGACATACGTCTTTCGCCTCTTCTACATCCTACATACACGTTCACATAACTCCAACGATTTATCTCACTTTACATTCCCTTCTTTCAAAATATCACACTCGATCCAACCGTACTTTCCTTGGTCTTCTTCTGCAATGACTTAAACCCACGTTTGCACTGTACGAGTATATTTGCTTTGTTCGTTTTTCTTCACTCATTCGCTCTAAATGTCCAAATATTTTAACCCTACAATGCGTGACATCATGGATTTTGATGAAGTTTATACTCAGCATAGGAAAAGTGATGTATACAATGGGAAAAATAATGAAAAATATCAAAAACAATTTTTAGTGTTTTTTTTATTGAAAAAATGCATGATGATGCAAATTTGCTTCACAGATATTTTGTTGAATTTTACCATACAGATAAGGTTTTACATGAAAATTATAGTGAAAATAAATAAAACATACCTGAATTTTTAATATTTTTCCCTTTTTCAACTTCTTAAACACTTTTATTATGGTTTAATTAATTCTTGAAATGCAGTAAAAAGTTGAATCCACCATTCCTCCAACTGTCAGAATTAAAAATCATTTTTTGACATACAAACGCCTTTTTTTTTTTTAAATTTGCAGTCAACAAGAGAGATAGTTGTACCATATGATTTTAGTGTATTTTATTCCCAAAAGACAGTCTTGTATTTATCATATTTTTTTAATTATCATGATGCAAATTTGCATCCCAATATACTGTAGGGTTCCAAGACCCCTTTATAAAACATTGGCTAAAATATTAACAAAAAAGTCGATAATTCATGATACTTACCAATGGAAAATAGAACATTATAAAATATTTTGTATTATTGAATTTACAAGAGATTACCGATTAATAAACTAAAAATCTATAAAGAAATTCGTTCATTTTATAATAATACTTGAATCAAATAACCTCAGTCTTGAAAACTAATTGATTATTCATCATTACAATTCATTCCGTGAGAATCGGTTCTGATGGTGTGCAGTAGCCAGCGAGCAACTAATTCAGTAATGGTGCATCACCGCGTGCATACCAAATGATTGATCGATGCCCAGCCGATGGAACATTACGGATATTATACCGGTAAGACAGTATAAGACAGGTTCTTAGTATTAAACACATGACTCTGATATGGTCATTATTTTTGTCAGGTTCACATCATATGCTTCAATATGGACGTAATTTGACAGCTCAAAGAAGAGGTATTACTACGTATTGTTTAGTGTTGGTTATAACGTTTGTTCTTGTGATTTATTACTTAATGACGACCTATGTGCCTAGCTTCTAAAAGCGTTTGATTTGCACTCCAAAATTTAAGGTTCGATTTACGATGGTACTCTAAAAAGAGTTCGTCTGGTAACAATACTTGTACGCGCTAGACGTTGTTGTCGCTTTATGTGCGGGATAGTATTATCAACACGTGCGATGACAAACCATGTTCGTGCCTACTACTACGTCAGTGTTGGTCCACTTTAGCCAGAAGACTCGATAAATAGATTCGAAGACAATATTGTTTCCCGGTCATGCTCTTCAACATGTCCGAATCACCAGCTCGGTCAGGTTAAAGTGTGGTGTAGATTTTAATTATTTTCAGTATTTCAGTAATCTATCGTATCGTAGAACGCTGGTTATTCTCGATCAAGGCATTAATTTGGTCATCATCGGTGATAATTGGCCCAGCAGAGCACGCACCATCTTCGAGTGTTGCATCACCATTACAGGTTTTTATAAACCAAATTTAACACACACGACCACTTACTACGTCGTTACCATACACTGTACATATATTTTTTTGTTTCTCACATTTTCTCCTTTGCAGTAATAAAAAAGCATCAATCTCCGAAAAATAAATATTTTGTTCCATAATCAAAATGACGCCAAAAACAGCTGAAGAAATTTGGGTAAAAACTGGCTTTAAAATGCGCTAAACTATAACCTTTCATAATAATTTAATAAACATTCCGCACGTTTGAAACGAAGCTTTGAAATTTGTCCTAATGACATATATCCGAGAAATACTAAACTTTTTTCCAGAGACCAAATTACTTTATTTGTCTGCCTTACGATGCGCATTATGCTTAGTTTTAGATACACAGATTTCTAAAAATCCACCGGGAATTTTTTTTTTCTGTCCATGAACGGTTGTTATGTATTATTGAACAAATTTATTAATAACATAGTTATGTTCGAAGACAAGTAAATTAAATAAAAACGAGAACCGTTATTTACCTGAAGAAATGAAATTTTGTCAATAAATGTTTTCTCATATTAATCAAAACTCGGTGTAAGAGATTGAATGATTACATAATTCTAACTTATGTGGAAAAAAAATTGTTCAATAGTTTCAGAACTCGAATGAGTTGATTGATTATCAAGTAATATCTTATTAAATATATGTACAAAAATTGATTACACGTTTCGCAGTCGAACGACCTCTCATTCGATCGCGCTGGGCGGCATAACAATATGCAAATCCTCTCTAGCATCGATTTGTCCTTTCATTTTCTCACTTCCTCCACGCTCAAGGCGCGCACTGCTTCACGGACCATAAATTTTCATTTTCAACACATTGTACCCAAATGGAAACTATACTTCGCTAAGTTCGCAAAACTTACTTAGGAAATATTCAATATTAAAGATTTAAACGCTCATAATGATGCACATGTAACTTTTCATAGGTTAAAGATCGGTACTTACTTCTATTATATTATATTAAACTTGAGGACTTCCGTAGCCTAGCGTGGTGAGGCACTAGTCTTCTGTTTGGGGTTTTGGGGTTCGATTCTCGATGGTACTTTAGCATGTGTCCTAGTAGGACGTGCTGATGATGATGTTGTTGACATCTCTGTATTCGCTTTAGTCGAATTCTGTGTTCCTTTTCGTTCGGGGTCATCAATTTAGCGGGGTGCTTGATTGATAGGTCGTGATGATTTTGATTTGTTTTGTATTTAAAATAAAATATGTCGATTCAGGAATGCGAAAAAGTGAGAGTGAATAATCGATAAATAATAAACAGCGATGAATGGTCAAGTGAATAATAACAAGTGCCCTTTATTTGTCGATAAGTAGGTATATATACAATTTCAGAACGGGGCGCGTGAATGCGTCCGCGGTATATCTTGATCTCACTCCTGTGCGTACCGAGGTGGTCGCAGACGTTGCCAATGATATAGTGGGTAGAATATTTATTGCCGAAACGGTGAGACACGCGATGCGCTCTCTTTCTACCGTGGAATGCGATGTAAATATTATTTTCGTGTAAACAGTATTGACGTTCTGGTATGTGATCTTTGTACATATTCAAAGGTTGATTCATCGGTCGTTGACCGTGCATGTTGACAATATTTAGGGAGGTCGGTATTCCCTACAGTACCAAAGAATATAGAAAAAAAAACAAGGGACCGTAGTCTAGTTAAAGATACGTGTATGTGACTATTGTTACCTGTTTACGTGTAATATTTTTCGAACACGTGCGAATGCCAACGGTCAGTTACTAGCCTACTCCAACTTATCCCGAAAGTTCGATTACTGGAACCTAAGACAATATTGTCCACCGACCACGCTCTTCAAAGTTTCCGCGTCATCAATGCGGACATGTTGAAAAGTACTTTAAACATAATAGAATGAACTTGAAACATTGATTTTTTATTGATTACAGTAAAGTCAATTATGAGAAAAATATTTCCAGAGTGATTTAAATTCAAATTGGCTCAAATCGTCTTCACGATAATAATAGCGACTGAAATATGTGACAGGACCAAATGAATCAAACTCTAAAAGAGGATACTCCTTTTTAAATGTAGAGTAAAGAAAATGCACAAAATATTATTTTAAACATATTAAAAAAGGCAAAGAATAAATAATATTTGACAGAATAAGGAAATCAGGAAATAATGCGAATTGAAAAAAATAGAGTTTAAGATGAAAAAGAAGCATTGAGATGGTTCGGGCACGGACAAAGATGAATTATTAAAGGCATTGTATTATAATTTGTTTTATCAAACACTGTTTATTCCACTTTTTGTAACGGTATAACCCTACCGGATTCAAGGCTTTCACCTCATCATCAGGGAAGCACAAACAAGACTGAATTCTGTTCGAAATGGTACCGAGATACACGCTTCTAACGGTAAACATTCAGGTTGGGGACTGGGGGTTGGGGGAGGCATGGGACAACCTCGGTGAGCAGCGGGGAGATTCTTGGGATATATGTGTTTGCCAATGTTTACCTCGATGCATGGCATGATGATGATTAAATTATATATATATATATATATATATATATATATATATATATATATATATATATATATATATATATATATATATATATATATATATATATATATATATATATATATATATATATATATATATATATATATATATATATATATATATATATATATATATATATATATATCTCTCACTGTCAATGTGAGTGACTACCCCGTAATGGATTCCAAAACAATGTGGCATGTCTGTTGGTCAAATGATGAAATATGTTGTCTAGGACGGTGCTGATTTTTATTTGATGATATACGAGTATATCGGCTGTAAAGAGATATCCTCTATAATTGTGATTTCTCTCGATGAATATGTACCCGATCTGTCTGCGTGTATTCGCGACTTTATTTCGTGCAATGCAGTGCATCCATTCTTACGGGCATGTTAATTAAGCGGATGCATTTCGCATTATACCACACAGACGCACGTATTCGTACTCGCAGATAAACGTGTAATTTTCTAATTATATTAAGATCGTGAACATTATTTTCTTATTATGAAGTTAACATCGTTAAAACTAATATACAAAATTTAATAAACTAAATTATTTCTTAGAAACTGCGAATAGCATACAAATTGGCATCCCTCAAATCAAACGAATTGAAATTAGAATAAAGTTACCAAGAAAGCACTGCGAATTTACTCGAATATTTTAGAGATTAATATGTTAAACGAAAAATGAATAGAAATTTGTTTTTTTTTTCGAGATATTATTGCATTAAGGCCAAATTTCATTTTCAATTTATCAATCAACCTGACGGGTGTATTACTTTGTGATAGCTTCTTACAAGTCAGAAAAAAATGTCCTTATGTGAAAAGCCACATTGGGACCTCTTATTTTCACGTACCATAGAAAATCGATCCAAAATCTCAAGGTGAAAAAAAAGCGATGTGACTAATAACGATTAACTAAGTATGCGACATACATCGTCATTAATTTGTAGAGCAGTTAAATTCACTAAATATATTAAAACATGTAGTTTGTGTCATACATATAATACATACCATCACACAATCTCTCTATCAGGGCAAGCAGAGAGTACAAAGCGTCAGATTTTGCTATCTCAACACACATCCATACACATTCTCGTACACAACGATTTCTGTGTCTTTCTTCCAAAATCCTACTCACTTGATTCAACCATTATTTGCTTGGTCTTCCTCCCTCAAGTCTTTCACTCACAATTGCTCTATATATTTATTTTGTTAGTCATTCTTCATTCAAAGGGTTAGTCTATCGATATGTATATATTCGAAAACTGGTTTCAAATTTCAAAAAATACCAAAAAAAGAAAAACGCGGTGATGACAAGAAAAATAAAAAAAGATGCCAGCAAAACAATAATAAAAAATTACCAATTTATTAAAAAAACGAAATCCCTGTACGTATTCATCTGCCACTCCGAGTGTATCAAAGATAACATCAAATTTAGCAATTCATTAAAAAAAGCTGAACAAAAAACGTCAGAATTTTTTTATCACGATATGAAGAGGAGATCCACTTATTTAAAAAAAAATGTATTCAAAAATTGTCCGACTTGAATATTGATAGCATGATCTCAAGAGTGTGCAGAATGCGCACAATGTCGCGCGTGACAGGAATACCACGGACGGCAGACACGCAAACGTAAACATTGATGCATTTCTCCGTTGCAGTCTGCTCTAATGAAGGCCGGTGTGCTATGCCGGGAATAATCTCTCGCCATCCTCAGTAATCCGCATTATTTATATTATATATTATACCGCTGAGGCTGCTGCGTGTGCGTTTCTCGGAAGATGAAATAATGCACCGTAAAGAGAATTTATTAGAGTCTTCGGGTCATTATAACGAAGTCACATCATCGTTGGAGAAACTCTTCGTAATAAGCTCAAGGTTTGTAACAACGTGCTTTGCAACAATGTAAGAACAGTTGAGAGAACCTTGAAGGTTAACGACCAGAAATTATTAAATGAACACGGGAAAAAAGAAAAAGAGAAAACAGCCAGAGAAAGGAGTATTTGATAATGGCGAATACGAATAACAGAATTTGATAAGAAAACTGTATAAGAGAGATACGAAGAGAAATTTATGACAATGAATATTACTTAATTCTAAGTCATGGTGATATTTTTTTATTAGTAATGAAAAGTAAATTCAATATACGAGTGAACAATGAAAGATTGGATCAAGTTGAGGAATTCTGCAATTTAGGTAGAACTTTCTCAGATAATAGAAGAAATACTTACGAGATATCGAACGACGGCACATAGCGATAGAAAACAAAACCAATGAGCCCCTGAAACATATATAGTCGAAGCAAAAAAAATTAAAATCTGCTATGATAGATAGTTCATAGCGGTATTTTAACACCGACTTTGATGTATGGGCTATAACGGCTTTGATGTGAAACGTGGACGTGGAAAAACTAAAAGGAATTGAAAAAGTGCTGTAGAAATGCGTGTACTGAGAAGAATACATGGGGTGACAATGTATGACAGAATACGAAATGAAGTTAGTAGCGATGAATGTGTAGTTAACGCTGATGATGTATTGAGTACCAGGCCTTTCTTAAATGAGAGAACCCTGAACAAAGTACCCATCCCTCACTTCTACCCGTGTACACGGGTCTTTCTAGCGATCTGACAGAGTTCTATCCTGCCAAAGAAGTTATTGTGATCACAGTAATTTGCGGCGAGTTATTTCCTGCTAATAATATTATTATCTTACACTTCCTTACTCAAGTCCTTTTTTAACAGCTCCTCTCGCCTCAAATTAGGGAATGCAATGTGCGACAGAACAGGAAGCCAGAAATATGGCGTTGACTTGAGTGTTTGAGAAAGAATATTAAATATAGATTGAAAAAACAACCTAATTTTATAGTATAACATTTAAAAATGGTCGAGAAGCATAATATGGTGAATAAATTCACGTTGACAAAAATGTCTTTATTTGTTCTTGAAACGAATATTTCGCTAATGTGTTATTTTAAATTACGACGTATAAATTTAATGTTTCCTGTCCTCTCCGTCCACCGACAGAAAGCGACATTTAAAGATAACCCGCCATAAATTTTATCCTTCGACCGAAAATATTTTGATCGGCGACATTATACCGAGAACAAGGACTAAAAATGCACGAAGGAAGTACGGCCAATATCAAAAGCAACGGAGTCGGCAAATTGACTCGTTCCGCTGCACGTCGTCAACAATTCAGTTTTTCTGCTTCCGGCCGAGTGGAGTGCACTGTGCGTAGACAATGCAACTGGCGATTGTAGGAAGTGATAATTTATTTTGCATACGGACCCGGGGCTCTTGGGAAATTGTTGCTGTCAATGATATACGGACATGATCACGGCCATTACACTTTATATACCTGGATATTAAAAGAAAGTACGCGTAGGTAAGTACCGAACAGAATACAAGTGCTTTTGGAAAAGACAACTTGGTACCTACTCGTATATGGGGAAAACATTTACTCATAAAACGTGAAATACGTAAGCAAATTATATTTATACGGAGAATGTTTACTTGTAACTATACATTTATAACTCAATATTTTAAGTCAACTATCCTTTGAAATTAGGTTAGAAATAAAAACAAATGTTTTATCGTTACATCCACCTTATCTGAACGTTTTATCGTTACATCCACATTATCTGAATGTTTTATCGTTACATCCACCTAATCTGAACGTTTTATCGTTACATCCACCTTATCTGAATGTTTTATCGTTACAACCACCTTATCTGAACGTTTGCTACTTTAATCTGTTCTCAGTTTTTAAATAAAATCGTATTATATTACACTTTCGTTGTATACATTACAACAAAGAGATTTCTCAGTTATGTGGCAATCTCTTCCAACAAACCAGAAAGATGTTAAAGAAGCTGAAGTCACAACCAGACTGGAACAGTTTTCATTAAAATTGAATTTAACTAGGTATTAGGAGTATGGATGTTTTTTAAACGTCGTCGTCGTTGCTGGGCTTCGTAGTCGAGGATCCCCTCGCCATTCTAACGTCAATTTAATTGCAAAGCGAACCTGTGCCATGGAGGTTTTTTTAAGTGAGTGAACCGTTGCACACCAGTAAACTCACCGGCCACACTGTGGTACTGGATCCGATGGCACACCGAAGTGAGATGATCGGAACACACCGGCATTTTTTTTTCTTTTTTAAAGAATAGATATGACCAAAGTCACAGGTATTCTTACACACCCACAGGTGAAAAATGCCTGTCATTCATGGAGAGTAGCACGAACGAACTGGCGACCTTCCGCACGTAAGTCCAATGCGTTACCGCGCGGCCATACACCTCATGGACCACGGTTAAACAATGTACATCTGGCGGGCTTATTGTTATACAGCAATTTCTTCCGACTAAAAACTTAAATCTTGCTTCCAACCAGATAAAATAAAGTAATGCTAAAATTTTAAAAAGAAACCTAACGATTTACGATGGTAAATCAATTTTCTACTTAAACACGAGAATTAACTTAATAAAAATCAATTTAATATTCACACGCAGCTCTCAAAGCCTCTCAATGAATTTGCAATATTAAATAACTAATGAGAGAATAACGAAGCAACTGTCAGAACTGACTGGATACAAAACACAGTATACGCTCACCCTACATATTAACAGCGTTCTCCATGCATTTGGCACGATCGATATTTACAAGTGCACTAGCCAATATGGGCATGAAGACTTTCGATTTTGTTTCATTCAAAAATGCAAGTACTGAAACGTTCGTACTACACAATGGGGGAGATATACTCTGATGATGTGAAAGTAAATTATATCCGAGACAAGTGTACTTGTAACATTGTGCATGCGCTAATTATTGGAAGGTAATGTCAAATGCGCCAATTAAGCGCAATAGGGAAATTGTAACGCAATGCATACTGCCGTAAGGAGAGGGAGATAGTCCATGTTGCATATGTCCACGGGTTCCGTATTATCTCTCTTGTGCAGATATATGATAGAAGCGTGCGTTAGAATATTAATTCTTCGTCTTGTTCCTCTTCATTTTGGAGGTTGGCAATCATCATGGATATCTTAACTCTGCCTGCATTTGCTCTGAACAATGTCTATGTGCTACAGTGCAACCACTCTTTCAGGTTCTTCAATCAGGAGTTTGTTCTTCTTCCTACACTTCGTTTTCTTAGTATCTTCCCCTGCAATATGACTCAGAAGATTTCATATTTGTTTTCTGCCATAAAATTTTCAAAGTATTTAAATATTTTCCTCTTAACACAAATGCTTATTTGTATTTTTCATGCGTCTGAGGACCTCATCACTGCGCTCTTTGTAACCCATGAAACCTTTCACATTCTTTTGTGATGGCTTAGGTGAGTTTCCAAGTATTCATGCCATAAAGAAGTACTAAAAAGATGTAAAATCGTACAATTATAATAAGTATAGAACACATATTAAGTTATACTACACCTAAAGTCGAATGTGTTTACTACCACATATCGAAAGATCTACAAAAGTTTCTTCGTAGTTCGTGTTCCCTTGCTAAGTTTTCTGCGATTTTTCAACCAATATATATGGTATACAGACGCGGGTAAGTGCATAATCTATGGTCGTAGCCACAACCTTCCTATCCTTACACTCGACTTTTATATTTTAATTTTATAATATTTTTAATCCGTCAATAATAGTGGGTTCGAGTTAGAGCTCCCTTGAGGATATTTTTTCTCTAAACGGCACTATATAAGTTGTCCGTTTATCACTATTATTGTTCTCTCAGATCTTCTTCAAAGTATCGGTGTGACCAGGATTCCACGTAAAGTATCACAAGGTTACTCTACAAAAATTCGACAACAGTCAGAACCCCAAAAGATGTTATTTTAGCTGGATGTTCATATACCAGGAATAATGTAAAAAAATATTAATTAATGTTTTCTATACATGGAAAAGGTCACAGCGGTATAGGATTTCTATTAAAAGTTATAACACACTTACATATTATTCTAAGCGAATAAATCGGGTGAATAACTGTCGTGGAAATAATAAGTTATCGTGGAAACTTACCTGCAACAAACAAAAAAAAATCGTAAAAATATGTTTATTATATAAATAAATTGATTATCATTAGTGTGTTATATTTTTTAAATATTTTTCAAGATAAATATGTTATTGTTCTATGTATAATAGATATTCCTCAAAGTTAGAAAATTAAAATAAACATTTTTCATTTATCAAATATTTCGCCTTTAACTTTGCGGCATTCCGTACTAGAATATTTAATAACACATTACTTTGTTATTTCACTTATTACATTAATCCACGCTACACGGGTTTCTAACTCCTATCCCAAGGCTCTCCTCAGGTGGACTGCTTCCGCCTAAGGAGAGCCTCGGGACAGGAGGTAGAAACACGTATAGTAGGGATTAATATTATTAGTCGAATAATAAAGTGATTTATTGCAAAATATTTCAACATTTTTCATTTTAGATACAATGAGTACATCCAAATACAAAAATAAATTAAATCCTATGTGGCCTAGTGACATTTTTTTCAACTAGAGGGCAGCGAGTTCAATTCCTGTTGATACTCTGTTTTAGTTTACTTAAGTCCTCTTTGACATATTTATAGTTGGTTATAAAATATTGATACATCACAAACCAACCACGTTGTATTGTATAGTACGATAATACAATACGTTATACAATACGAGAAAATAAAAACAAGTTAATCAAGAATCCAAGTTAATCTTGATAATGAAAACTTGACGACCTGGATAAAACTGTATCGATAAATCTGAAATAAATAATGTCTGAGGACAGTTTCACGTCCATCGCGACTATTGAGACGTTCTCGTTACTGTCAAATCCATTACAGATCAAGACGGTGCACCAGCTGCGTATATCCCTTTACCGGGAAATAGAAAAAGTTACCTGCAACGGTTATCTGGCGATAGAGTAATGGAGAACAGAGCTGATACTGGTAGGACAGACGCAAGGAGTGAGGTGTGGAGTATGGAGCATTGATAAAACTAGTGCACGGGAAGAAAGCGACCGTTGTCAGGTGGGCGCGCATAGCGTGACACGGGATAATGCTTTGTGAAACTGGTACGAAGTACAATGAAATAGGGATTGCAATACCTATTTACCGATATTTACAATTAATTTTTTAATTACAAATTAAACAAAGTAACATATTAACAAAAGTCATACAAGAACACAAGTTTTTTTTATCGTATAGTTTTTATGTGTATTGGGAGTGGATGAATTCTACGTACATACTTTTGTTATAATTTTTTCCAAACAGATTTAATTTTTTTTTGTATGTTAGGGTCTTGGATCATCTGACCCTTGGCCTGTCTTATGTTCGTATTATATGTATGGTAGGTAGTAAGCATGTATGTAATGCTTTCTGACATTTTTTGTATATGATTCATGTAAATGTTTATACTTTTTGAGAAAAGTTGATTTTATATTCATGCGCATTCAAAATTATAATTTGAGTATTACTATTGACACTAAATTGTAATATTAGATATTTTAATATATATTGTAATAAAATAATATAAGTTTTTTTAATTCGAAATAGATAAACGTAGAAGCACCAAATTGGCTTGAAGTTCATTTGGTCAATTGCGTTATATTACACTTTCGTTGTAAACGATACAACCTGGTGGGTATATTTCAATGTTGAAATATCTTCACAACAACCAGAAAGACGTTCAACAGGCCTTGGTAAAAACCAGAAAGGAAATATTTTAAAGTAAAACTACTGTGCGTGTATTGTTTTATTATGTGCAAGCTTTTGTAGTCAGTTAGTAAGGAATCGTAGTTCATATACTATCTGCAGATTTAATCTGTTGTAACCTTTCGTTTAGCAGATTAACATAGCGCTTTTTAGTTCAATTTTATGCCCCGAATAAATTTAACGATAAATAGCTCATGAACTACAGAAAAACATACAGCTTGATATTATATCATATAGTCTAAGAGTAAAACCATTCCGGAAACGAATCCATCAGGAATTCAACTTGAGCGTTAATGTTATCCGTTAAACCACACCCCCGACGATTGATCGATCGTTCACGATATGCAGCACGAAAATGTTTAACCAAAACTTCTTAATCCTCAATCCAGATTTAGCAACTAGGTACGAACCGAGTCAAATTAATGTTGTAGAAACGAGTGCATTGAGTAGGTGTTAATATATGATAGAATTCGGAATAGAGTGATTAGGAATGAACGTGAACTTCAGGCTAATATGTTGAGTTAGATGAAGAAGAGCACACTGTGATGGTTTGGGCACGTGAAACGAATGACTAAAGAAAAGCTAAGAAAACTAATAACCTTCCAAAACAATACAAATTTTTTGATTGGTTGAAATTATAGTATCGGTCCGACTTTAGGATGCCTTACTCCTCGGATATTGTGAAACAGACGTGGGATATTTCGTTTGGATATTTTTATAATATTGTATAATACCGTTGTGTTATTTATTTCTAGCGCTGCAATCCCTGCCCAGTGGTATCACAAGGTAAGGAGGGATAGGGCCCGTTACTCGGGAGACCCAACTACCGTAACGTGACGCCTTACTGAGAATAGCACGAGAAGACTCGGGGAACAAAAACCTGCGCGTCATACGAGTCACTTTGCTGACAATTCAACTTGGTCTAATCCACTTTTGATAAAAAATATATTTCTACACAATTTCAAAGGAATTTTGTTTCTTATTATAATTTTTAGGTATTAGCCGATTTTGACGCTTATACTATTACATAGCACTGGAAACATTACAAAAAAAAAAAAAACCACACAAAGGAGTACTATATTTGATAGTAACGAATTATAGAGTTTGATAAGTAAATCGTATGAGAGACGCGGAGAGAAAGATCCGGGAATGAATATTGCGTAATTAAAAGCGATGGTGATAGAAAAATATAGAATGAAAAGTTAAAAATTATGTAAAAAGTTATATAAAAAAATCACGATCGTGTTTTGATTAGCTATTTTTGTCAACGTCAACCCCGTTGCTACCTGATAATAACTCGAATAAGTAGCGCAGTTACATTAGAACACCTGTTTTCACCCTTTAAAGTAGTCTTTGACTTATAGAAAAAATATCGATTTTTGGGACTTGTACCATTTGAGTAAATTTTTCAACATGATACTCTAGTACTAGCCAAATTAAATATTAAGCGTTAATTCTCCACGAATGTGAGTAGTTTTTAAGATAAGTTGAAGAAAAAAAGAAATGAGATTTTTTTTATCTAGAGCTCATGAAAGTTAGTGGATAAATTAGACTTGCAAAAAATTTTAAGATTATTTTTTTTTCTTTCCAAATTTCGAGGGTTGCGACGGTAAGTGGTATTGTTGTACGTAAGGCCCATTATTAAACTACTTCCAAAAAAATCCCGATCGCAGAGCAAATAGTTTACTCACACTTACGAATTTTAGTCTAAAATCGGGTTTTTACTCAAATTTCACAAAAATCCAAATTACTTGAGAACCACTGAATATCGCGGGACATACATGGGGGTTAAATCGATAGGTATTGAGGCCCCCCATCACCCTGCTTCCGTTGATCGTCACCGGGTGTTACACACTGTATATGGGTGAACAATAATGCGATATATGGGTGAAAAATGAAAGATTGGAGTGAGTTGAGGAATTCTGATATTTTGGTATTATCTCATCTGATAAGAGTTAAGAAGGACATCGAAGAAAATCAATGGGGTACTACAACATATGTATATACCCGTACCGGACAGTATCAAAAACTTCTAAGATGATAGTCCACGACAATAATTTAGTATCAACGTTGATTGATATAGGGGAAAGAAACGTGGACGTGCAAATCTACAAGGTCCAAATCAAATTCGAATAAATATATCAGAATATAAAAAAATCTAACTAGTCTTGTGTTAATCAAATACTTCAATGAATATAATTGATTGAAATTTAATCAGTAATAATTTCTTGAATCTTTTCACGCACGTATCATGTTAATATCTAAATCCAGTTAAAATGTCATACTTGATGATAGTTTGCTCTTCAAACGGCGCTATATAAATTGTCCTTTTATTTTTATTATGCTCACGAAAGTCATCAGTCTGTCTATTTGAAAATCGATGGATTTGGCAGAATTTCATTTCCATCGACGCTTATATCATCTAGTGGTAGGGAGAAATTGATGCAAATCACTGAAAAATGATTCAGGTAGCAAATTGCGATCGATAGCAATTAAGTTATCATTCTCGGATCAAAAGTCGCGTACGGACACCCGGGTGCCTGTCTACTGGCCAGGGCGAGACCGGAAACTGCCAGAGCGAAAAGTAAAACATGCTATTTTGTTATTTGCATTCAGACTTGATTAAAATTTAATTCGAATGTAATTAAATGCGATTATATTGAACATGGAACAGATTACTATACTAAATGCAATTATATTGAATATGGAACAGATTACTATACTAAATGCAATTATATTGAATATGGAACATATTACTATACTAAATGCAATTATATTGAATATGGAACATATTACTATACTAAATGCAATTATATTGAATATGGAACAGATTACTATACTAAATGCAATTATATTGAATATGGAACAGATTACTACTATACTAAATACAATTATATTGAATATGGAACAAATTACTATACTAAATACAATTATATTGAATATGGAACAGATTACTATACTAAATACAATTATATTGAATATGGAACAGATTACTATACTAAATGCAATTATATTGAATATGGAACATATTACTATACTAAATGCAATTATATTGAATATGGAACAGATTACTATACTAAATGCAATTATATTGAATATGTAACAGATTACTATACTAAATGCAATTATATTGAATATGGAACAGATTACTTTTATTTGCATTCAGACTTGATTAAAATTTAATTCGAATGTAATTAAATGCGATTATATTGAACATGGAACTGATTACTATACTAAATGCAATTATATTGAATATGGAACAGATTACTATACTAAATGCAATTATATTGAATATGGAACAGATTACTATACTAAATACAATTATATTGAATATGGAACAGATTACTATACTAAATACAATTATATTGAATATGGAACAGATTACTATACTAAATACAATTATATTGAATATGGAACAGATTACTATACTAAATGCAATTATATTGAATATGGAACAGATTACTATACTAAATGCAATTATATTGAACATGGAACAGATTACTATACTAAATGAAATCTAGAAAACCTCGAGTTGTCAGACAAATTGAGAAAACACCTTAAATGCAATAAGAATAGTTAACTTGAAGTAGTTAGTTTAATATTAAAACTATTATACAATGGTACTACAAAGAACCAAAAAGTTCCGGCCTGGTTAGAGCGTCTATTATGGTCAGAAACCACGTCATCTATTACCATAGCATGATAAGGTGATGTTACAGTTTAAATTTGATTCCTCTACTCTCAATAGTGTGTCAATTAGAGTCGATAAAAGACGTGTTGTTTCATTGCATTCTGAAATGTAATATCGCGCGGTCATTAAGTTTCTTTCAAAATACATCAAACTACAATACGTTTAGATGTTGACGACTTGTGTCAACCAGCGTCGATAAAAGAAGTGTTGTTTCATTGTATTCCAAAATGTTAAAAATGTAATATGGCGCGGTTATTAAATTTCTTTCAAAGGACATCAAACAACGTTTAGATGCTGACGACTTGGCGTTAGTCGAGGTAAATAATTGACAAGCAGACCCTGCAGATATGCTCAAAGGTTGGGAAACTCTTCCGCTTAAGTGTTGAGACTTTTTGACAGATGCTTCATAGTTATTAAAGGTTTATAGTGAGAAATATATTAAAGTTGTTCTGTTAAACCGTTCACAATACGAAACGATATTTATATGTATAGGTATGGTGTTCCTACTATAAGATAGGCAGGAGGGAATGTGGATCGCGCGAAAGAGCGAGAAGTGAGCGCGTTGTGCAACGCGGTCGCAGCCCACCGAGCGAAGGCCGCCGCCCCTGCCCTGTGCCTGGTGTTGGTCTGGCCGCTCATTGTCCATAAATCATCATACATCCGCATACGAGCTTGGATACTTCGAATATATAATAATTCATTACATTATTTATACTGTGGAGGAGCAAAGTACAAATTACTGCACCTGATCATCCAAGGCAAAATAGAAGGCCGAAGAGGTGTTGGCAGGAGGAAAATCTCCTGGCTCCGCAATATATGTGATTGGACTGGCATAAGGGGCGTTGGAGATCTTTTTCGGGCTGACGGTGACAAAGACGTCTACTCCCAAGTGATATTCAACGTTGGAGGGACCTGACATGACACCGGGAAGAAGAAGAATACACTGTGGAGGTTTAAAGATATTGCAATTTGTTTTATCAAACACTGTTTATTCCAATTTTTGTAACGGTATAACACTACCGGTTTATTTTACCTTTACATCAGGGGAGCACAAACAAGTCTTGTTTTGTGCTCTCATGATGATGAGATGAAAGCCTTGAAACCCGTAGGGTTATACCGTTACAAAAAGTGGAATAAACAGTATTTGATAAAACAAATATAATTCATTATTCAGTCGTCATTTTGTTAAGTCATCAAAATATAGCAGATTTAATTTTGAGGCCTGGCAACTCTGGACATGGTAGAAAGGTTGCGGGTTCGATCCCCGCTGGAACCCAGATTTTAAAAAAATGGGATTCCAATCTGGTTTTCACTCAGGACCCATTAAAACATCTTTCTGGTTGGTTGGAAGATAACGCCACATGGTAATAAACTCGCCAGATAAAATAAAAAGTCCGTTCCCATTTCTAAATATTATCCAACTTTGTGCCTAAAGAATAAATACATGGGGTGACAGACAATGTGTGACGGAATACGAAATGAAGTTATTCACGATTAATGTGAACTTAAGGCTGATGGGTTGAGTAAGATGAAGAAGAGCACTCTGATATGGTGTGGGCATATGGAACGAATGACGGAAGAAAGATTAACAAAACAAATATAACGCAAACGTGAGTGAAAGGTGTGTGAGTTGAATACCAAGGAAAGTATGGTTGGATTAAAAGAACGGTGTTTTGAAAAAAAAAAACGTAGAGTCAGGTAGAAGTTGTATATCAATGTAGCAGAGGCTAAGGATGTGTGTCGAGATAGGAAAGTCTTGCGCAGAAAAATTGTACGAAAATATCTATAACCACGCATAAAGATTTTTTGAAATTTCTTAATGGTTTTCAAGCCAGGACGTATAATTCCACTTAAGGTAGAATGTGCTATCTGACCCTGAGCTTAAAAGCAGGAAGTCATACCCGCCATACTTTTGGTACAGACAATGATGTGTATGATGATACTCGATTATTCACATGGCCTCGTTGTTTCATCCACAGAAACCATTGATGCCACCTCATTGATTTGGAGTCGTATCAGTCACAATTCAAACTAAGATGGCGACAGCAGACCAAATGAATGAATATCTATCAGAAATTTCACGTTTAGGTCCTTGACAAGTTTTAAAAATTGATATATATATATATGAAATATGTAATTCCAACACGGGCAATTGCTACAAACATATTCGGAGGAACGCAATAACTAAATATGTTGTGATGTAATTAACGAAACGAGATTAACGAAATATGCGTAGTATTCGCGATTTCATAGATCGACCCAAACATGAATCTTAAAATTTTGCGATTGCCAAAAGAGTAACAACGGTCTTGACATTTGAGAAGCAGAAGCTAAACACGTAATGAGTTACGGATGATCCTAAATACATTCTAAAGTATCTATGTTTCAAAAACTACGTTATTGGGATCTTGGAAAAGTGCTATGAGCATCACAACCAAGAATAGCAAGAGATGAAATCGAAGAAAAGATAGATAGATACGGTTGAGTAGAACTATCAGACATTAGGATTTAAGAACTGGAGGGGTCTGGCACGGGGAGAGAGACAGCCAATTGTAATTCAGGGCAAAGCTCTTAATTCAGAGTTTAAGAGTCAAGTATGTGATTTGCACATTTCGGATTATAGACGTTTCGAAGGTATTATTGTTCAGCTGTTGCTGGCGCCGGCGCGTGCGGGCGTCGCGCATTCTCAATGCTAATCATTGCCGGGCCGTTCTCCGCCTCTGAGCGGAGCGGCTTCCGAGCGATCAGCTGTAGCCTACCCGCCAATTACTTGATCCTTGCACAACCGATCCTGCGACCTGCTACATGAAACACGAACATTAAATTTTATTCAATTTTACACATGTTAAAAGAGTCGAAATAATAGTGATTGTTTGTTAGGTCATTCATATTTGGATAAAACTGTTGCTTTATTTATAACTATATATTTTATCAAATTTGTATATCGTGCTAACCGTGGACAAAAATAAAATACGAGTACTAGGTAAGTCAAAAAGTTTTGAAAGCGACATCTATGGAGCAGTAGAAAAACCAAAATTTCTACGCCATTTTAATATTTCATCTTTCATAAGAACGTACTCAAAATTTCATTTCGATCTGTCAATTCATTCTTTGTTTACAAGCCATTTGAAGTTGACGTGTCAGTGTATTTTTTAACAATGGAAAAATCCGAATATCGTGCAGTGATTAAATTCTTTGTTTTGGAAGGTTTATCGGCTACTGAGATCCATGCAAATATGGTGAAAGTATTAAATGAGTCTTCTCCTTCATTTTCAACCGTTCACCGATCGGTTATGGAGTTTAAGCGTGGCCGTACAAGCGTTGAAGACGATCCACGCTCAGGACGTCCAAAAAGTGCATCAACACCAGAAATCATAGCGAAAATACAGGATATGGTTTTGGAAGATCATCGATCGACTGTGGATGTGATAGCTGACACCATAGGCATCTCACATGGAACAACATGGCATATTTTGGCTGAAATTTTTTACTAACCTAGTATATACATCCCTTCACGCAATTTCCCTGTCGGTGTAGACAGAAAGGACAGCGCTAAACTCTCCTATATAGACACACATCCTTCATCTATTCTACATTTATACACCTTCTCCTAGAATTTCTACGTTTTCTCTGACTTTTTACATTTCCATCTTTCAAAATAATAATGATTACGAGTAATTTGATCCTTCCATTATTTCCTCGGTCTCAATCTACAACGCCATGCCCTTCATATACATATTTGTTTGTATTTCTTCATTCATTCGTTGTAATGCTCAAACCATCATATGATGTTATTCAACAAAATAAAGAATCATTTTAATGTTTTTTTATTCCTGACCTGAATCAAACTAAAAATACAAATTCTATAAACATGAAAGTGATTGGTTCATTTAGTGACGTGATTTTTTAGCAAAACTTGTAGGATAGAAAAAACCCTGCAAATAACTTTATTTGCAATATATAAAATGACATAATTAAGCTGTATTATTTTATATTTTTATTTATAAAAACAAGACAATAACGATTCGTCCTTTTTTTTCGAAATTACTACATGAAATTACTACATAAAATTACTACATGAAATTACTACTGATAAATTTAAAACAAAAAAGTGAAACTAGCGAGTGTTTTAAAAGAAATATTTACTACATACAAAAAATAATCATGTGAACAGTCTTCAATGAAAAAGGTGTCATTATCAACTTATCTGATTGATGTTTAAATAAGACTGCACTAATGTGCAGATCACTTGAGAGATATAAAAAAATTCGCACACATTAATGAGAAAGAGAATGGAAGAGTACCAATAGATGAAACGAAAATGATATTCGTTATGCTGTAAAGTTTTGTACATAGGTAAATTAAAAGCATGTCTTCTTGCAAGAAAAAGTAAATCGAATAGCAATGTTCTTTCAGTATACGACTTTATAAATGCGCCAGGTATTATAATACGAGTATATTAAGTGT
The DNA here is from genome assembly GCA_949825065.1 of Odontocerum albicorne. Lineage (NCBI taxonomy): Eukaryota > Metazoa > Arthropoda > Insecta > Trichoptera > Odontoceridae > Odontocerum > Odontocerum albicorne. Next base: position 4,979,682 of record OX463840.1, on the reverse strand, counting down.
TATAGATATGGATGCCATGTGCAGTTTAGCGAAGCACTTGAAGACAACCCTTATAGGGAGGTTATATCCAAGTTTTTTTATAAATCCACTTTGCACGGATTTCTCCTGTTACACAAAGAGGGTCTGCTTCGAGCGTTAGCTTATTCGTTAGGAAGAATATCAGCCAGGATTCTTCTCATACTGCTAGGCGGTACTCAAAATATATCAACAGTCTCATTCAGTTGGTTCAATATCTCTATACCACGCGTGTCTGAGTGTTCAGTCATGATATTCGTCCTGTAAGTTGGTATGTAGAAGAGAGGATGATTCCTTGCACGGCTATATTTATTAGGTACATATAAACTTAGTGCTTCTAGAATCGCGGGACTGTTAAAGCAACCTCGAAAAACCTTTAGTAGGAATATGGCAATGGATTCTTGCCTTCTTGTTTCAAAGCTTCTATAGTTACTCACCGTAATAAGTTCGACATGGTGGGCATATTTTGGGTAATCGCCTTTTTTATGATTTTATATGAACACTACACACACGAGTTCATAAAGTATTGAATTTGTACTGTAAAATTCTTTTCGCATTAATGTCGAATTGATATGGTGAGTTGCGGACAGCTAACTGGAGACAGCCCAGTTTCGTGTGATCAATTGTGTATTTGTTATTTTTTTATACTATTGATATTATTTTGATTTGTTATACACTTACTTATGTGTTATTTTAAATGGTTTTTTTTATATATCTTTTTATTTGGTTTAGTTGAATTGTTATAAACAGTATTTCTTTTATCTTCACCTGAATCACCATCTATTAAAAAATAAATAAAATGGAAGAGATTACACTTCACTTCAACCCGAATGTGCTACTATCACAAATCGGAAGATCTACAGAGGTTTCTTTGTAGTTCATCTTCTGCTTCTTTTTACCAGTCTATTGCGAGGAATTAACAATCATCACCTTCCTATCTTTACCACTCAACTTATGTATATTTATTTTGTAATATTTTTAATTTGTCAATAACAGTGGGTTCGAATCCCGAGCTGGAGCGCCCTTGGGGAAAGTGTGCTATCTAAACGGCGCTATATAAAATATTATTTTAGTATTATTATCTGCGTATGCTGTTTTGTTGTACATTCACTCCGGGTTTACGATTAAGAGATATAATAAAACGAAAATCAAAGATCATATCTCACGATATCACTAAGATCAGTAAAGTTGCTATCAACTGGTAATGTTGCCATATACATGTTCACAACTGGTAATGTTGCCATATACATGTTCACAACTCAGCGTAGTGATAAATCAAAACATCCAAAATAAAAAAAAAGTGCTCCGAAATCACATGCATAGTAGGAAAAAATCAAGTAAAGGAACTCTTTCAAAGATCAAGATGGACTGGATTGACAAGACAGGAGCAACGTTATAGGAGAAACATGTGAGAAACAAAAAAAAAATATATATACGTTTACAAGCTGTCACGCGACTAATCCGACGAGATACGAAGTACTAAAACGGTCAAGTGCGGAAAAAACCTAAGCCATAAATCTTATGTGGGAATAGAATTACTTAGTTATCTATAACGGCAGTTACTTACAAAGTTCTTGAATATCCTTCCTTATGTATGAAAATAATTGTAAAGATAAAAAACAAAATAAGAAATAGACATTAATCACAAAACAATTTCCAATTTTAGATCATTTTCAATTATTGCTGGGAAGACTTATCGTGATCGTGTAAGGAACAACAGAATCCGAGAGGTATGTGAGGTCTAAGATGTGGTCAGATGGGGACGACAGCGTCGACGATACTGGTACCAACATGTACAGAGAATGAATTCCATAAGAATTCCATACATAGCTCTGCATGGGGTGCCGGATGGACGGCGTCCGCCAGGGAGACCCCCTAAACGATGGAGAGATAGCTGGAGCTCAGCATCACAGGACAATCCTGCAGTAACAGACTCTTGAGAGTCTACAAAAAGTTTAAGAAGAAGAAGAAGATAATTTTCAGTAATTTTAGATTCAAGAACCGCTGAAATCAGAGCCCCTTAATAACCTAAAATTTATTAAAAACTATATTATTTCTATGTTGCTGAACAATCTCACTTAAGCATTGCATCTTCGTTCAATCCGCAATAGTTTCTAATGTCCTCATTCCTTATTTTGCCATACACTGTTTTTCTACACATTCTATGCAACACTCTCATTTCTACCGCATTTATCTTACATTCATAACTATTTTGCGATGTCCGAATTTCGTTTGCATAAACAAATGTTGGAACCAACTACTCCGATATAAGTAGCTTATCTTAAAATGTTCAGTTTTGCTTATCTTAAAATGCCCCGGTCGGTAAACAGATTATATAACCCACCGCTTACTCTATTGTCTCCTGCAAAGTGGGATATTAAAAGAAGATTTTCTTTCAATATCGTAATTCGCACGGTTAATTGAGAACCGGTAAACTAAAAATAACAAGAACCGATATCAAACGAAATGTTGAATATTTCAAACGTAATTTTCGTATCAACGTCCAGTGAATGTTTGAGAAATTTATTCTAACAGTATATTTCTTAATGCGTAGATTTGACCAAAATATGACAACAATGCAAAGGGTCAACATCTATTGTCGTCTTCAGCCGCATGCTGTGAGAGGTATTCATTCACCGACCTCGCGTTCCACGACTTCTTCGACCAAAAAATTACATCGGTCATGCGATCCGAAAATTTCTTCAATAACGTATAATACAATACCCCGTGGGCATCTCAAGGTATGCAGGAAATTTCGTCACCAAAAAGAAAAATACATCGGATTTAGTAATTCGTCGTAAATGACAAAACAGTAAATCCTACGAATATAAAAACATGTGACTCTCGCGTTAAAGAAAACTGAGCTATGTCCAAAATCTCAAGATATTCAATTTCTCTGGTGTGCGCTGTGCGAGTTAAATTATGTTATTGTTCACGCATTTTAAAGGTATTTGACATAGGATAATGGATAATTCAAGTCATTACTAATTTTTTATTCTTTTCAAAAATATCCAGTGACCTTCAATTTGCAATAATAATGAGATCTGACGAGTTTTCTATTCTATTTTTTATTTTTTTCTACATTTTATATAGGTTTAACCAAATTACACCAAATAACAAGGGTTAAATATTGTACAATTATTAAAAATCTACATAAAACAAGAGCAAAATAGAACAATGTTACGAATCTTAACTGTGAAATTAGTTAGTTATACTGAATTTACCCACCCAGATGTTGAAGATATCCATATCAGAAAAGTAATTCAACAAAGCCATTCCGTGTGCAAGTGGTGATGGTCTTAATAGTTCAGTTCGTGAATACGGTACCGAAAACAATCTTAATTCACGATGGCGTGAATATAAACCGATGAATTAGATACTTAGTGCATTTATTATATATCATTTTGATAATATTAATAATTGCATTTACCAATCGGTATTCTACGTCACCGCAGATCACTCTGAGATGGTTTGGGCATGTAGAACGAATGAACTAAGAAAGACTAACAAAACCAATATAAGGTGCAAATGTGAGTGAAACCCGTGATAGAGGAAGAGCAAGGAATGTACGGTTGACTATTTTGAAAGAAACATAGAAAGTTAGAGAAAATAAGTTATATAAGGTGTATGGTTGTGGGAGGGACGAAGGATATGCGTCGAGATAGGAAATTCGAGTGCCCTTTGCCTACTCCCACAGGGAAATGGCGTGATGGTATGTATATATGTACAGTTACAACTTACTAACATTGTTTTTTGGAATATGTCACACTTGCTACATTTGACACATAAAATATTCTAGACGCACGGTGATTCAAAAATCATTACACGGCAATAAAGTGACCGTATTATATAAATATCCGGCTGTGAAAAGAGTCAATATCATCTAGCGGTCAATTCATCTTTGAACGGTTACGTATATTTAAAAGCTATGAAAAAGTATTTCTTTACGGTTATGTTTTATCAAAAGAATATCTCTCTCAGGTTACATGTCCAAATAAAGTGATTTAGAGGCAATACAGGCAATCAAGTATACAAATAAGTATTATATACACGTACTTTAAAATATACTATTATTGTATTTGTTTTTATTGGCGATGTCAATAAGATGTTGGTCAGCTTCGTCAATTGTATTTTTATTATCAATTTCATCATTCATCTGTTCAACATGTCCGAATTGGTAATACGGACATGTTGAATGAATAGCGATGTTGGCAGACATTATCTTCGGCCCCCATTTATCGAGTCTTCGGGTTTATATTTATTTAACACTTTTATTGCAATACAATCTGGCGGGTTTATTGCTAGGCGGCAATCTCTTCCAACCAACCAGACAAAAGTAAATGAAACAACTTACGTGGTCGCATAAATCTTCAAATGACTATCCATCCCCACGAAATCCATAAACATATACGTGAGAAAACAGTGGATGGCATGCATGTAAAAAAAAACACGACAAAACACAAACAGTATCTACTTTTCCTCGGTAGCTATAAGGTGACCTTTAATGCGGAAATAAAAAGATTCTGAAAGCAAGCGAATTCTTCAACTCGTCGCAATCTACAAACGAGCAGCGAATGAAAGACAAAAGTTCACTCGACTACTCGTCACAATCCGGAAGAAATTATTTCGCAATAATAAAATGAGTTTATTCTCTCGGATGCATCGCGGTGCACGCTGAATAATATCTGCAATTTCCTTGTGCAGTGCAGCTCTCGCATCAATTATGTTTATGCATGCAAAGACACAATGACGTTATTAAGGAGAGTTGACGGGCGCCAGAGGAGCCTATGGTGTCGGAGCCCTTATAAGGAAGTCGGCCTGCAGTCAACAGTGATTAGCGCCAACAACAGCAAAGCCAGGAGTGGACGAGGAGTAAGGATTGGACTGATGTTGCTGGAGGAAAATGTGGCTTGCGCGTCGCCTGGAGATAAAATAACAATAAACAAAAGCGATTTATTGATGTTGTGACAACAGCTTTAAAGGGAAGTTAAACATATATGATGGGAAATAAAGCTGTGATACAAATACAATATAATATCAAGATTTTTTGTTCTCCGTCTTCTATTGATTTTTTTTGTTACAGTCTGGTTTACATTTGAGGCTTGCTTTAACATAATTTTGTTTAATGAGAGAGATTGCCTACATACAGAAATATCATCACGCTGTTTCCCTGCTGGAGTAGGCAGAGATTCGGCATACATATTTCCCTGCTGGAGTAGGCAGAGATTCGACATACATATTTCCCTGCTGGAGTAGGCAGAGATTCGACATACATATTTCCCTGCTGGAGTAGGCAGAGATTCGACATACATATTTCCCTGCTGGAGTAGGCAGAGATTCGACATACATATTTCCCTGCTGGAGTAGGCAGAGATTCGACATACATATTTCCCTGCTGAAGTAGGCAGATATTCGACATAGGTACATATTTCCCTGCTGGAGTAGGCAGAGATTCGACATACATATTTCCCTGCTGCAGTAGGCAGAGATTCGACATACATATTTCCCTGCTGGAGTAGGCAGAGATTCGACATACATATTTGGCTTCTTTCACATACTTCTCATACAGCTCCTACAATTTATTTCTTTCAAAATATCATTCACTTGATCCAACAATACTCTCGTTGGTCTTCCTCTACCACGCCTTCCACTCACATTTGCACTGTACATTTGTTTTGTAAGTATTTGACCACGCGTTCGTTCCCCGTGTCCAAATCAACTCAGAATACTCTGCTTCAGCTTGCTTAACACGTCAGCCGAGATTGCCACATGGCAATAAATCGAATAGTTTGTACTGTATACATTAGAGTTGTAATTCAATACATCCACCCACCTTGACATTAAGAACGAACTGAGGTATCATTCATAAGAGTCTATTTTCATAAAATTTCCTATTTTAATATTTATAATACATGTTTAGTAAGTAAGTCTCTGATTTCACACTTTCATTCATTCATTCATTGCTGGGCCTAGTAGTTGAGGATCCCTTCGTCATCGAAAGCGAAGCTGTGCCGTGGAATAGATTTTATTTTTGTGTGAGTGAACCGTCGCACATCAGCAACTTACCGGTCACACCACTGACCAAAGTCAAAGTATCTTTATACCCTCGAATACTAAGCAGAAAAAAATACCTGCGTCATTCGACGGTAATAATAGCACAGCGCGGGGTTCGAACCGACGTCCTTCCGCATACACGTAATCGAGAACAGAATTACCACGACGTCGACAGTTGATCTCATAAGGACTAGTGGAAGACGAAAATTCATCGTGAAATGTAAAACGAATTCATTTGTAAGCATAGCATTAGACATCGGTTGTAAGCAACTTCTAAGAAGCAGGCTTTATTTAACTCGTTCTACAAGTGAGCCCATATGTTTTCTTTATCTCAAGATCGATACATAAAATTCTCAAAAAATCCAATTTTTGTTCTATGTAAGCATTATTCCGCTAAAAACAAATCTGAGTTCGTTACCTCTATAAAATAAGTCTTCGACAATTACGTTAGTCTGCTTGGTGAAGTTTGGTAATATTTTGTGGTATACATACATAACATATATATTGAACTTAAATATACATATAATTATTAAATAATTTTAAAACAATGACTGCAATTTATTATTACTACTGCTTTTTGTATCTTCATGTTAGTTTAAGATAAAGTTTTGTATTTTTTGTCAGTAATTTTAAGTACGTGTATAACCTGTCACATGTTAATTTATATATAAAGACACTGTTGTGACGTTAATTAAATAAAAATAAAAAAATAAAATTATCGCATTTTTTTTTACAAATGAAGCAATGCATTACACTGGTCGACACAAAGTAAGAGCGAAATACCGGGTCAACAGATAGTAAGCTCTTTTCTAAAATTATATATTCAATTTTTATGACAGTACCAATATACCATATATAAATATATTACATATTTACTGTATTACCGATTGTTCAACAATAAAATAATACTTACATAATATTTTTTGTATGGGTTGGGTGGAGAACCAAAAGAAATCGTCAAGCTTACCTAAAACAAATTAAAAAAATCTCATTAGACCCACAGAATATCACATATTTCTTATTTTATTCTATAAACTTTAACATTCATATAAATCATTGAATCTAAAATATCTTACTTATGGAATCGTTTAAGTATTTTTTTAGATAAATTGGTATAGATAGCGCTGTTCTCTGGCCTTTAGTTCAACAATATGAGAAAATACCAAATACAATAAGAAAATAAGATGTAAAACTACAAAAGAACCATTTTTTTTAAGAATAGACATGACTGAATTCATAGGTATCCTTACACCCTCGAACACTAGGCGGGAATAGTGCCTGTGTCGTTCGAGGGGAGTATCACAGCGCGGGGTTCGAACCGATGACCTTCTGCACGAAAGTCCAGCGCTATACCACGCGGCCATGCCCCTCATGTCCCGTAATGGGATGTCCCCTGTTATATCTTTCCAATCTTCGTCGGACCTCACTATGCGACAAATAACTTCGGTACATTCATAAGACAATAAGTTATAAAACTAGAACTATGCGACAAATAATTTCGGTACATTAATAAGACAATAAGTTATAAAACTAGAACTGTGCGACAAATAATTTCGGTACATTAATAAGACAATAAGTTATAAAACTAGAACTATGCGACAAATAATTTCGGTACATTAATAAGACAATAAGTTATAAAACTAGAACTATGCGACAAATAATTTCGGTACATTAATAAGACAATAAGTTATAAAACTAGAACTATGCGACAAATAATTTCGGTACATTAATAAGACAATAAGTTATAAAACTAGAACTATGCGACAAATAATTTCGGTACATTAATAAGACAATAAGTTATAAAACTAGAACTATGCGACAAATAATTTCGGTACATTAATAAGACAATACGTTATAAAACTAGACTTATGCGACAAATAACTTCGGTACGGAAATACTAAAATCAAGAAAAGTTGTCTTCAAAACCGATTTATATGGTTTCAAGGATAGTTTAAAGGGTATACCGAGTATCCATAATGATTTCCCATCCTGTGGAGCGTAACGATTGACAAATTATAGAAATAGATGGTTCCTTGATGACTACAATAGAACGATTGATGTTGTCGCGTGGGTCGCGAGGAAAGTCGCAAACATCTATCCTGTCGTGTAGCTCATGACTGCACCGTGATTCTAATGATAGCCCTTGACGATTCATCTTCATCTATCCTTTCACTCCGCGGTTCGAAAAGCAGTTGTTAAAGATAGCCGCCCTGTTACGTCTCTCACTTCGCTAGTCCATCGAATTAGAACTCTTTCTCTTGTGCGTCGTCTTTCCATGCTTCCAGTGACCACAAGCGTCGCCAAACTGTCTCATTTACCACGAGTAATGTGTCCCAAGGATCGGGAGGACTAATGTGTCCAAGAACCGTCATAGGCATATTGTCGACAATCTGTCGGTGACGCTCAGTTGTTTGAGTATGGCTTTAGTCCCGCCTTGCGTCCATGGAATTTGTTATAAACTTCTCCAGTAGCACATTTTCAATGCATCCATTTTACGTCTATCGCTTGCTCTCAGAGTCAAAGTCTCCGCGCCGCACATATCCTTAAAGGTATTAATTGAAAAATCTAACAACCGTCATAACAAGGATTGACATTTTTATACCAGAATACCAATAAGTTTATCATTCCTTTCTGTCCCATAATGATGTCAACTTCAAGAGCTGGAAACATGTGAAGAGCAAGGGCTGGACACGGTGTATACAAAATAATCCATTGGAAGATAATTAATGAGGATTTCACAATATTTTAAAGAATTTCGTAAACTATACTAAAAAAAAGGTAGCATGGTCCCTCTGACGTTTCACAAATTTGCCCCAATACAACCTTGTAACGACGTTCAGTAATTTTAATTATTTTATCAACTTTAATATAAGCCTCGATTCTAATAAATAGCAAGTTATTTAGGTAAATACATTACATAAAACTAACAATAATGACAAATTAATACATCTTGTTACAAATTAGCAAAAATTTATTGACAGTTTGATAAAATCAAATAATATTTGGTGACGTTCGTCAAAAGTCACTACGTTAGTCTGCATTTGCTAGGAATGGGGTGGGGTATACGATAATTGAATTTTCGAATTTTTTATACATAAAATTAAATGTTCGTAATTAGTTTTAATTCATAATGATCTTAGCCTATTTAAAGATAAATACAAATCATACAATACATTAGAAAGTCAGTTTAAAGAAAATTAGGAATTAAAACGTCAGTTTAAAGAAAAACAATTTTTCGATTTATGAAAAAACGATTCGATTTGTAAATAAAATAACGATTTTATCCCATCCCTTTGAAACATGAAATTTCAAACGTCACAGGAAACATGCTACATTTTCTTGAGTATAACGAGGGATTTTTGTATAAAAAAAGCAACAGTGGGTTTAAACAACCAGCAGGACCATTACTGGACTGAGTGCAAATAACGTGAATACAATAACATATCATAGCAAAACTATTATTTATTTGTTATTAATTCACTCTACGTATTATTACTCCGAGCACCGCGTGAGGCGTACCCATAAATGGAGAACAAATAAAACGATGAAATAGATTACAAGTATATTTTTATTAACTATCTATCATCCTTTGTCTTTAAAATATTTTCGAGATGTAATGATTCAACTTGGTTTCTTACAAGAGCACTACTTAGGTTTAATTGCCGCCATATTTCACAAAAAGTGTGTGGTGTACTGACCCAGAGAAACGTTTGATTAAATGACATTATTTTGCAATCTTAAGTAATTTATAACTGCTTTATTTAATGATAATGACTAAGTATATCCCAGTTTTCACAAGTTCATTATATTCTTAGAAACTCGAAACGGCACTATATAAATTGTCCTTTTATTAGTATCATTAAAATAGTATTATTAGTAAATAGAAACAAAAACGCTCGACACCCTCTTGTAAAGCAATAGTCTATTGTTAGAAGCGTTTTTTTTTGTTCAAAGCACGTTTCATTATTTCGGTCCAAATTGTCAATAAATTATTCGTAAGTCGTCATTATTTGATTGGATATAAAAAAATAACACAATTTTTACTTTTGATAAATCTCTAATCTAAAGTTTTCTTTAAAAACTATATATAAATAGCATTCGATACAACAAAGAATAAATTAATGCATTAAAAATTTTCTTAATTTAATAAAATATCCAATTGAAGTCAAATATAGAAAATAATAAAAAAGAAAATATTTTATTAACGTATCGAACATTGACTATAAATCATTTGAATATTTTTTTTCATCCACAAATTATCTCCACTAGTTGCAACCCGTGAAATATTCACGGAAGTAAAACAAATTCTACATTTATGAAAATATATATTCATAAATGTAAAATTTGTTTACATATATCATTTATACATCGTCCCCTTTTACACCGGTTCAAAAATTGTTAGCTAGGTATTTAAAATTCGTTCAGTTATCACGGACCCACCGAAATTCAAATTTCGAATTACTTTCGGAGAGAATCCAAGTATTCATCTCTCGCTCTCTTGTATTCAACTTTCAATTCTCGTATTATTTCTTCGACGACAACCATCGTACGGGTTTTGGCCTATTTATATTATGATAATACAGATGTATTAAAAAAAACGTTGAAAATACTTTTTTTTTTTAAATATGATATACAATAGACCCTTTCTTATCCGCGATTCTGTTACAAGTGGTTCAAAAATATTAAATGGAAAATTTTACCGTACAGAATATCAATACTAGCTTAACTCGACGTCACAATACCAAAAGCAATTAATTAATTAACCTGAAATCATCTTTCACAAGAAGAAGGGTGAGTACGAGAAGAGCAGAGAAAGACATTTTGAGAGAAAGACATTTTGAGAGAAAGACATTTTGAGAGAAAGACAGAGCACGTTCACCTAACTTTTAAAGTTTATTGTTATTATAGCACTATTTTACTATTAGTTAATGTTATAAATCTCATACTGTGCCTAATATATAAATTGGACGTTATCACATATATGTATTATATGTACAGAAAAAAAACATAGCATATATGGTTCGGTTCTATCCGCGGTTTCAGGCATCCACTGGGAGTCTTGACACGTATCCCCCGCGGATAAAGGGGGAGTACTGTGTATTGATGTAAGGATGTCTAAAAGACACGGGCAACTGCCTAGTTTGTTAGGTCCTGAATACATAACATCAAATTAGCAATACCATGTTTCACATTATTGCAGTTTTTTTACGTATCTATAACTGAATTTTGTTTAGTAAAAAAAAGACTAACAAAGAAAATCATTGTGTTTAACGAACACGTTAAAAGTGAACTGTGGTAAAACGTGTTTCTTCCAACTAATAACAAAATTGAATTGATAAAGTTGCAACGATACACAATGTTGTGGAACAAAAAATATATTCAATATAGATGTAACACGCTACGGTACATGACATCACTGCAGGAAGTTGCACTCGTTGCTGGTCACCAGTTATTCCGGAAAGGCTAGGCCCATTGCGAGGCGTGAATGCAGACATTTAACTGTTCATGTTATACGCATTATTGAACGTGGTGTCAATAGAAAATAATCGTGAAAACATAATTGCAATTTTAGTATTGACGAACTCCGCGGTGTAGTTGGTGACAAACTTGCCTTCCACCCGGGGGCTCGATTCCCAATGGAACCAAAAAACTAATATGTAACAGAATTATTTTAAGAATTCATCTGGTAACAATATTCTCAGGCGCTAAGCGAGTATGAGTTTTGTTGCATCTCCGCGTGTGAATTACTTAGGTAATCAATTAATCTAAGTCCGAAGGCTCGATAATTGAAGCCGAAGATAATATTGTCTCCTGGACCTACTCTTTAACATGATCACATCTCCAATTCGGATATGTTGAGACGTAACATGTGAATAAATTAATGAAATAACTTAAATTTATTTTCTTGCAACCGTTTAGTGATTGTAAACACTTTAATATGTACTAAAAAGTCTTCCTTCCGTGGTTACAGTCCTAAGACTGGTTTGCAGCAATTTGAACTCTTCTCCTCCATTCCCCCCTGTCCTGTGCGGCTCTTTTTAAGTCTGTGTATGTTGAGCAGCGCACGTCCACCAACAGGTCCTCCAGGTACTCTCGGCGTGGGCGTCCCCTAGAGTTTGTCCCCTCGGTCATGCCCTCCATTATGGCATGCAAGAGGCCCTCTTGTCGTATTATATGCCCGATCCATCTTGCACGCCTTTCGGACAGGATCCTGAGCAGGTGCCTTCCTCCTTCGATTCGTTGGAGAACCTCTTCATTTGTGATGCGGTCTCTCCAGGAAATTCCTAATAGTCTTCTATAGGACCACATCTCAAAAGCTTCTAGTCTTCGTCTATCTCTTTCGGATAGGCACCATGTCTCGCAGCCGTACATCAAGATACTCCATACATAGGTCTTGATGAGGAGTATTCTCAGTTTAAGGTCTATATTATTTGATTCTATTATTTTCGACCTTTTATTAAATGCAAGTCTAGCCTGATGTATACGGCTGTCGACCTCGCTCTTGGACCGACCGTCCCATGTTATTTTGCTCCCGAGGTAGACAAACTCCTTGGTGTTCTTTAGTGGTTTACCCGACATCACTATTTTCATCTGGTGCTGCGCTCGGCCTACAGTCAGCAGCTTTGTTTTGTCTTTATTTATCTTAAAAATCTTAAAAATCTGTATTAAAAAGTCTATTTGGTTTATATATTATACAAGTTCTTACATTTTGACTGGAAACTTCATGATTCACAAAGCATTATACAGTCACTATACTCAAGAAAATGTAGCATGGTCCCTGGACGTTTGAAATGTCAGGTCTCAAAGGGATGGGATAAAATAGTTTTTTTTTATAAATCGTTTTTCTTCATTATAAATGTTGGTGAAAGTTGTAGTTCTGATTCTGATAATGACGAAGAAACTTTGGAATGTGCTCCTTTATCGGATTCCGACTAAAATGTATGTATCTTATGATTAAATAAAATTGTTTTTCTCTAAACTGACGTTTTAATTCCTAATTTTCATTATACTGACCTTCTAATGTGTTGTATGTATCTTTAAATAGGTCAAGATCCACAATGAATTAACACTAATTACGAACAATTAATTTTATGTATAAAAAAAAAACGAAAATCCAATTATCGTATACCCCATCCCTAGCCAATGCAGACGAACGTAGTGAATTTTTACGAATGTCGCCAAATATTATTTTATTTTAACAAACTGACAATATACTATACGAGTATTTGCTAATTTGTAACAAGACGTATTCATTTGTCATTATTGTTAGTTTTATGAAATGTATTTACCTAAATAACTTGCTATTTATTAGCATCGAGGCTTATATTAAAGTTGATAAAATAATTAAAATTACTGAACGTCGCTACAAGGTTGTATTGGGGCAAATTTGTGAAACGTCACAGGGACCATGCTACATTTTCTTTAGTATAATAGAACACAACACCATGGAACAAATAATGCTATACTGCAAACAGAAATACAAACGTATTGAATAACGCAGGATACAAGAGTTACTGGTGTGGCAAACGAGATATACACATAATCTAGGGCACAAGTTGTTGGTCGATCTCAAGCACGATGGTATTATTGAAAGAATTAAACGAATACGGGTGATGAAGCACACAAATAACTGTTCTTTTATCTTGTACAATCTCCCAAAAAGTGTCCATTAAGATGTCACTTGATTTTGTTCATGTCGTTTATGCTATAGTGGTTTGGGTGTAGTTTTACTTAGTTGTTTTGGGTTGAAGGGAATAAGATAAGGATTGCCCTGATAGTTGTCAATCTCCGATAGGACATGTCATCTCGAGAAGTTTATCTGTCTTTGAACTTCTATTACGCGAAATGGTAAGCCGCTTATAAAAAACCAACAAAGTATATTTGCCCTATATACCTCAATCTACATGAATGTTCGTATTCTTAAAACCTCAATCGGCCCTTTTTACACATAATTACTATTGATGCTGAGACAAAGAATGATTGCAAATATAAATAACAGTTATCAAGAAACGTCTGAGTCAGGGTTCAGGAAACAAAGGAAGTGTTATTCCGTATAAATAAATCATTTTCCACAGTTTGAATGCATAAGGACAATGGTAATTATCTAAATGTAAACAAATATTTTTCATTTACAACACGAGGATCAAATGCCGCGTTTCAAGAACAAAGCCTGATTAAGTATACCTGAAAGGAGACAAAATCGGTTTAATAAGTGCTATTTCAAATGAAGTAGTAGGTGATAATATATTCAAGAAAAGAAACTTCTTAAACATGTGTTGTCTAGATTGATATAGCCAGACAAAAACTTCTTAAACATGTGTTGCCTAGATTGATATAGCCAGACAAAAACTTCTTAAACATGTGTTGCCTAGATTGATATAGCCAGACAAAAACTTCTTAAACATGTGTTGCCTAGATTGATATAGCCAGACAAAAATAGAGAATTAAAAAGATGAACCCAAAAAATTTAATCAGAGTTCTGTTTATTTATATACAGCCGTTACATACCTTCCGGATCTAGTTTGCAGAAATTACCATATGGCGATAAGCCCGCTATGATATTATGTATATAACAGAAGTGAAAGGCTATCCTTCGTAATCCAGTACGATGGTAAAACACATTGTGGATGGATGACGCCTTCGCATGTCTTGATTAATTTTGTTGCACTTCAGAAAGAGCATGTACACAATGAATCAATGACTGTTGCACAGTCTTAACAGGTCAAATCCAAAGTTCCGATAGCAAGGAGATGAAACTTCCATGACGATCAGCAGATTTAATCTGCAACATTATTTCGTTAGGTAGCGTTTTACACAGCGCTATATTGGTGTAACTTATAAAGCGATAAATAAATTATGATATGCAGCATATAAGTTAATGAAAAATATACATTCAGATGAAAAACGGTCTAAGAGAAAAAGAAGTCTTTACAATAAAAGAATGATTCATACATAAAACATTTTCTTCAAATTAAAAACATAAAACAATGTGATAATAAACATTAAATGAAAGAACAATTAAGGATCATTAAAGTCATATTAAATTCCTCCATTATTAGATACAATGCAAAAATATATCATGATTGCATCTTAATTCAAAATGGTTATCGCGTCATCTGTAGAGATTAGACTTCGATAAGAGAATGCCAGCAAAAATGGCGAGAAAATTGCGGGAAGAAAACAAAAGTGTTGCAGGTACGCAACCAAGACTCGTAGCTAATTTGTTATCAGGCCTAGAAATCTGCGAATCTCGTTGCAAATTATTACAATTCTCTTTTATTTGAGCTGCAACTATCAACGGAGAAACTCACCGAGACTACTGGCAATCGTTCATTTAATTTTGCCAAAAGCGATTACGAAAAATATTAACATATATGTACAAGTATTAAAAAGAAAACTGACAATTAAAACAATGATCAATTAAGGATAAATAAAAACATATAAACAAACATTATGTAAGATAATTTCGTAAAAAAAAAAAACAACATAATTATATAAAGTATTGGGGCGATCGCACATGCGGTCAATGACCGATGAAATGACCTTTGCATTCCTTAGCAATGCAAAACAAACAAATACAAAGTCCACGCGCCGGTCATTCAACTCATAGCCGACGCGGAGCGCATTCCATGCTAGAGCGAGAACGCACCACATCTGTCGCGCCAGTTCCGTAAATAAATTATCACCTACATACGACATTAATCGTTTTGCGAATGCAGAAACGAGACGAAGGATATCTTGCTCGCATTCCCGCACACACGCGGGAATAGTATAAATACCTACGTTTACTAATAAAAACTGTTTTTCCGCATTGCGATCGAAAACGTGTTTTATTTATCAACAAATCATCATCATCTCCCCCTCTAGGACACATCTCCTAAAGTATATTTAAGAAAGTACAAATATATTGTACAAAACAACTTCAACCAAGAATTGATTAAAGACTGGTATGAAATAAAAAAAACGACAAAAAAACTGAAAAAAAAACACGATTATATACTATTTAAGTTACATTAAAAATAAGCATTAATAACAGTTTACATAATGTGTAAGCAACGGGCAAAAAAATTGAACAATTGTTTAAGTTCGTAAACAGAGTAATCGAGACATGAAAAACATTAAAGAAGGATTAAATTAAAACACTCTTTAAAAGAGCAAAGCAGAAAACAAAATGAGGTTGTATTATAAAATATAAATTTCGTTGTAAAACTGTCAGATTAAATAAGCCTTAGATAATGCGTCAATCAGGCCAAGTTAAAAACGTGTTATGGAAATATTAAAAATATCCACTGGTTTCCCAATCTGCGCATCGCACTCTTTGGACTTTTTTTGGTAGCTCGTCTTTGATTGATCACAGTGGAACGATTGTTGGAATATAGATATACTCGTACTTGACCGAATAGAAACACTACAACAATGTATAAGTTCGCAATTATCAAAAATTTCATCATCATTATACTAGAGAAAATGTAGGACGGTCCCTGTGACGTTTGAAATGTCATGTCTCAAAGGGATGGGGTAAAATCGTTTTTTTTTTACAAATCGAATTATTTTTTTATAAATCGAAAAATTGTTTTTCTCTAAACTGATGTTTAAATTCCTAATTTTCACTACACAGACTTTCTAATTTATTGCATTATTTGTATCTATCATTAAATAGGCCAAGATCCACTATGAATTAATACTAATTACGAACATTTCATTTTAGGTATAAAAAAAACGAAAATCCAATTAACGTACCCCTAGCCAATGCAGACTAACGTAGTGACTTTTGACAAACGTCACCAAATATTATTTGATTTTAACAAACTGCCACTTTTTTGCTTTTTTGTAACAAGATGTATTAATTTGTCATTATTGTTAGTTTTATGTAATATATTTACCTAAATAACTTGTTATTTATTAGAATCGAGACTTATATTAAAGTTGATAAAATAATCAAAATAACTGAACGTCTTTACATTGTTATATTGGGGAAAAATTGTTAACTGCCACAGGGACCACGCTACATTTTCTCTAGTATAGTATAACACCATGTCTCTATTAGGGCAGGCAGAGAGAACATATATCCATTGTATACTGGTACACATATTTCGCTTCTGCTTCGTCCATACATCTAGTCAAGCATTCTCTCTTTTCATAAGATAATAAACATTTTTTTACTCTTTCAGAATTCGATTAATTTTGGCTTGTCATGTTTTCAAAGGTATTGCCAATATTCTTGTGCCTTCTACACGACTCGTATAGATTAGTTCTGTAAATCTTTCATTATTCGTTCTTTTTACGTGACCGAACCATTTCAATTCTCTTTTCTTCATCTTAAGCACGGAGTCATTTTCAATCCGCATTCTTTTCTAATGCCCTCATTAATTATTCTGTCATACGTTGTTTTTCAACACACTTTATGTAATATTGCAAAATTTTGAATAATATAATAAGCTATGACATTTGCCAGTTTTCTTCCAATGACATTTTGGAAGAGTAAAATATGTGGAATTCAGAGCAAAGGACATTTGACATTTAAAAGGACACAAATTAATAGTTATGGATCAAAGTGACGTATTTTTTACATGCATGACTAAGGATTAACCTTAACTTGTGCTCAGATAGGAAGAGATCTCATATTTTATTATTAGCTTTTGCTAGAATTTTTCTTAAAACGATAAGTCAATAGAACGAAATAATGATCGTCGACGACCAAAGACATTAACAAGAAACGTTTTAAATAAATATTTTGCAGAAGGCTTGTTGATTGAATTGATGTTTACTTTGAAAAATGGGTCGTAAAATAAGATAAAATAATAATAATGTATTGTGAAGGTGGGATTAATAATGTTGAAAAAAATTATGACATTTACTAGTTATAAAATCAGAAATGGTTAAATAAGTTATTATATAAGGACAGGTTATTGAAGATGCTGAGACAAACAAATTAAAAGACAGCAATCCAACAAACTGTTATATTAAGTATACTTAAAAAAATAAATCGAATAGTTTATTGAATATTATTCCGTTATTTTTATCCCATTGACCAGTTTCGCTCAACAAGCATCTTCGGAATATAAATCATTCGACTACCCTGAGGGTGCTTGTGTACACAGGCAAAAAGTAAGTGGAATAATAATAATCATACTGTTTATATTTTAACATTTTACAGTAAATTACTTTGTTATTCCACTACTTACATTAATCCCTGCTACACGTGTTTTTACCTTATATATATTGAGGCTCTCTTCAGGCGGTAATTCATGAAGTTCCCTTCGTTCCGTTTGAATATAGCATCGGGATAGGGGGTTTAAACATGTGTAGCGGGGAGTAATGTAATAAGTGTAATAACAAGGTACTTTACTGTTTAATATTCTAATACGAAGTTTCACAATGTTAAAACCGAAACATTTGATACTTTCAATAATTCTCAATTGAGAAACTGTCATAAAATTAGAACACTTCATCAAATTAGGTAAAAAAAACTTATTTTATTCGTAGATAACTTGGGCACAACTAGTGATCGAATGCCATCACTAGTCGAGTAATCTATTATGTGCGCATAATAAATTTTTGGTTCAGCTTCAGTCAGAACAGTGACTAAAACAAAATAACACTCGCCTTGTTGCGTTTCGATCCGTTTGGGTTAGCAATTTTCCGCATTTTTCGCAACATTCGCGAATTCATATCAATCACACTTTCACTCGGGACCATTTGACTCGAGCAGAATAGCAAAGCAATGGCTAGGAGTAATAAATGAAACTGCAGACGTTTTCAATAATGTCCGATTAATTATACACGCGTACAAGATGGGATCGGTATCATGCTTTTTTTTTCTCTTTACCAGCTTCATTTATTACATTCCATTAATCATTGTGCAAAACTCTAGGTGGAACAAATTGTTAATGACGACAAAACACATGCATACACATTTAACATCACGCCATTTCCCTTCGGGGTAGGCAGAGGACAGAGGCACGGCCTTTTCTATCCAAACACACATTCGCCTATTCTACGCCCTGAAACCTTTTCATACAGTAACTTATATAATCTCTCTGACTTTTAAATTTCATTTTTTTTTTAATAATTCACCAGATCTAACCATATTTTCCACGTTCTTCGTAGACCACGCCTTCCTCTCGCATTCGCATATTTTGAGTCTGCAACTAATCTTAGTAGTCTTTTATGGTGTCTGGTTCGAATATACTATATATGTCCTAGTGCCCCATTGTATTTCTTTCCTATCGCTAATCACCGTTCAATATTCCTATGTAACTCTCCCATAATGTGAGAAAATACTACCCAAACAGCACAATTCCTCAACATAATCTCGTAGCTCGTTGTTTACCTGTATATCGCATTTGCTTTTCCTTTCATCACCATGATTTGACAAGATACGAAAAAAAAAAGAAAATTAAAAACAAGGCATGAAAATTCAGACAAATAAAACAAAAAAATTACTCATGAGCACTTCCAAATATTGTATAAACGTTATTCTTTAAAAAAAACTTTTCGGAAAAAAGGCTTCGAGTTCGTAAATTTCTACGGTGTCGTGAACCTTCCAGTTAGTCAAGACATCAATGTCACGAGGGAAGTCGGTTAAGAATATAAATGCAACTAGTGCCTTCTCGGTAATGCAGTTAAAGTGCAATGTGTGAGCAGTAATTTATTATCGTTGAATAGAAAGTGACGGCGTGAGTGCGAGATCGTCCTTGGCTGGGCGGAGCCGCCACTTATCTCGGCTGCACGGGCTGTAGGACAGATACGGATGCTGGCAGATGTAACGAAACCTGTGGGAGACATCAGTTGTGTAGTGCAGTGTTCCCCAACCGGTGGTCCGCGGCCCGGTGCCGGGCCGCAGAGACTTTCCGCCGGGCCGCAAACAGTATGCCAAATTTCAAGAAATTCGCCATGCAAGAATATTAAATATAGGATTTTCATCCATGTCCTCAATAAAATCGAAACAAAGGAATATACTGGACGTGAATGCAGCACTTCGTCTGTCAGAGACAGCACTGCAGCCAAGAATATCCAATATATTAGCAAAGATGCAACAGCAGGTTTCGCATTAGTTTGTTGCAAAAACCCCATTGTTTTTGTTAAATTTTAATTGTATCAGACAATGTTACAATTAAAATTGTTTAACTGTTATATGTATATTTGTCAATTATAGTTACATATGTCCATCTGTCACAATATAAGATTAAAAATATATTAAATAAAAAAAACATTTTTATTTCAGAATTAGTGGTCCGCGAATTTTTTTTCCTTTTTTTACCGGTCCACAGGTCTAAAAAGGTTGGGGAACACTGGTGTAGTGGACCAGTTTAAAAAAAAATATATTTAAGCTTAGACACAAAAACGAACAATTGAAGAGGGCAAAAATAAAACACAAGTGACTGAAAACATTAATTGTAGACAACATTAAGTGTCACAGAAACTATGAATTGTAGACAATAGTAAGTGTCACGGAAATAACGCAAAACAATCGATGACAACAAAACGCACCAAATCCAAATATATTAATGGAAATGAAATAATAAAAAATATATTTACAATATGTAGTAATTGTGATTTATTAAAAAAAACGGTTCACAGTCGCGGAATGAATGTTCATGTCAACATAACGAACTTAACGAGGAAGTGTAATCGCAAGAATTATTCACAATAATGCCGCAACCGCTATCTTCCTATCCTTAAGCTCAACTTATTTTTTCGTAATATTTTTTTATATTTAAAAAAAAAAAGTGTGTTCGAATCCCGAGTTAGAGCGCTCTTGAGGAGAGTTTGCTCTCTAAACGGCGCTATATAAATTGTCCATTTATAATAATTATTTTTATTTTTAAAATCGTTCAATTTCTTTACTCGAATTGTACCCACCAACATATCCGAAATAGTGATAAGCATATATAAGAGAGCGTAGGCAGGAGACTAAATTGTATTCGGTCCCGTACCTCGTATCTAATTTCCTATCCGTTGTGCCTAAAGAGTCTCAATAAAAGTGGAAAGATGTGTCGCGGGGATTAAAGCAATTAATGGAATAACTAAGGCCGAGGCCACACCAAAATGCTTCGTTAGACGCTAAGCTTGATATTACGTGACGCTAAGCTTGATATTACTAGGTGACTTCATGCATGGCCACACCAAAGTGCTACGCACAAATTCATTTGACAGTCGGGAGCAGTTGAGTCAACACATGATGCCACTCTCAAAACTAACCAATTTCATTCCAACTTACCATCTTTATTTACTTTCTGTGCAACTTCATTCCAAAGTGATTTTATTACACGGCTCCCTTTTATACACAGCTGTCATTAAAACTTCCGCCATCTTGTAAATTAACCAACACGTCTATTCGCTCGGAGATTCACTCGGTGACTAATTGTCATGCAAAGTGGCGCGAAGCGTGCAGTGTGGCCACTGCGATAGTATGCGATACGTTGGTTCGCTAGGATATGTCGCCTAGCTCGCAACATAGCTCTAAGCATCAAGCGAGGCTCCTTGCTGGGCGGCCTAAGTAATTTATTATTGAATATTCTAAAAATCATGCGTTCATTTTGCAAACTACTCGTAAAAATCTAATAGCGTAATAAGATAACTCGTCCGGAAAATGTTGAGTGACGGTCTCAGACCCCGTCTACTCTCTCCTTGGGCGCCATACTGCACGCAGAAGAGACAGCGATTCCATGGCTGCGGCGGCCATGCGATACCACGACTCAATTACCCGACACCCGATACGCATTACCTGGAAAGCGAAAATCGGCCACCAAATGACAAACGACTATTACGCATGAAAGCGAATATCAAATACCATGAAAGAAATACGACTGAAAAACCCTTGTTTTAAATAAATCTAAATGTTCGAAATACTGAAAGATTACCTCTCCGTGACATATACGGAGATGAGAAAAATGCTACTTTCTAAAATTAATATTGGTCAGCAAAATTCCGAGTCGACGGGGAATCGGTAGAGAGAGACTATGTTGGTTACACAACCTTTGCGAATATACAGATAGTTTAACTATTTGGTGACTCCGAAGACAGAGATGTTTTCTCAAAAGTCAACCCCAACGTTAAGAGGACCAGAACAGTACACGAAGGAAAAGAAATGGATAAACGCTCCGAGACACGTTATCATCAAAAGAGAAGAAGCATTATATCGAAAATAATTAAGTGGCTTCGAATGATCTGCCTCTAAGTATTACAGATATGGGTGGCGTGTATAACTTTAGGAAGCATTTGAAGACAACCCTTTTTGAGAGGTCAAAATTTGTACATGAACATCACACATACACTACAACTTCACCTAAAACTATATGCCTAAAACTATATCACATAACTAAAAATATACAGATTTATTTGTAGTTCGTTTTCCCTTAGTAAGCATCCAGCGGTTTTATTACAAAAAATATGTTTTTGACATACCTGCCTGCAAGGTTGGACTGTTTCAATAATAATCTAACAATATTCTAGATTACAAAACAATTAACTGTGACAGGTTGTTACTTTTAAATCCAAGAATTTCACATGTTATAACGATTAAGAATCCGAGATGTGTGTGGACGATAGGCAACATGAGGTGTACATATATATATACGTACCATCACGTCATCTCCCTGTTGGGGTAGGAGACGACATAGCCAATACTTCACTAACTCTGCACACATCATTAGCCTATTCTTCATCCATATACACCTTCTCATACTACCTCTACGATTTCTCTGACTCAACGCTTTCTTCTTTCGAAATAGCATTTACTTGATCCAACCATACTTTCCTTGGTCTGTATGATAAGGTGCGTGAACGTAAAAGAGGGGGAAGAGATAGGAAAGTCTGATCTTATATCCTCATTGCCTACTCCGACAGTGGAATGGCATGATGGTTTGTATGTAACTTGACATACTATATTATCTATACTAAATCTCGGTTGGTTTCTGTTGAATTTGCATCGACACTAAAACTTCGTAACCAATATGACAACTAGAATGATCGCTGCGAATATTTAACTAGAAAACGATACCTGAAGAAGAACAGGAACAGGGCGCGGATCGTTAATAAACAAATTTCAATGTCAGAGGTCCAGTTTAAAAGCAAAGCAAACAACGAGTGAAAAGTGTCATGTAAACAAACACCTTAGACATAGCGATCATTTCTCACCGAGAATATCACCATATGACACTTGCATATTGTAGAGACGGGGTCAATATTTATTTAGAAGACGCACTAGAGGTACTTGAGATCGGATGAGATGCTCGGATGCTGCTACCTGGATGTTAGGGCCTATGAGAACCGTATCTCAGACCTCGAAAGATTAGCATAGAAACAAAGAAACACGAAGGCTATAAATAATAGTATAAACAAACGACACGATATAAGTTGATCGCTTGATCCTCGACCGCTCACCGCAGTAATTGTATAACGTGGGAACAGGGATGGAGATGTATGTGATGTTGTAAAAATCTTCTAGAGCTATGGCAAATAACTCATAGAAAAAAAAAAAGTAATATATATCTGAAAACACGATCGTCGATCGATCGTAGTTAGACCTCGTAGTCGTAGATGCCCTCGCCATTCCAACGTCAATTCAATTCGAAAGCGAAGCTGCACCATGCTTTGTTTTTTTTTAGTGAGTGAGCTGTTGCACACAAGCAGGCTCACCGGCCACACCGCTGTACTGGATCCGATGGCACATCGGAGTGAGACGATCCGAGCACACCGGCATGTTTTTTCTCTCTCTTTGAAAGAATATATATAACCGAAGGCATCCTTATACCCGCGAATACTAGGCAGAAATAAATCCTGTGTCATTCGAGGGAAGTAGCACACAGCGCGGGGTTCAAACCGACGACCGCACGGAAGTCCATTGCGTTACCGCGCGGCCATGCGCACTTCTGATTCTAAAAACACATACGAGTACAAACCATTACAGATTTTACCTGTCGGGGCAAGTAGAGTGGAAAGAGCATTAGACTTTCTTATCTCGACACACATTATTAACCTCTTCTACATCCATACACCTTATCATACAACGTCTACGATTTATTTGCCTTTCTAAATATCCTTCTATCAGAGTATTATTTACTTGAACCAGTCACACTTTCCTTGGTCTTCCTCCCACACGCATTTACATTTTCTCTCCATTAATTCGTTCCTCATCTCTTCTTCATCTAACTCAAAACCAGCCTTTAGTTCACATTCATCCCTAATCAATTCATTTAGTATTCTGCCAAACATGTCACCTCATGTATTATTCCCCCATGCACGCATTTCTACAGTATTTATTCAGCTCCTCTCAGTCATTTTTCACGTCCACGTTTCACTTCCTTCCATCAATGCTGGCACAAATATACAATTCTTAAAAGACGATATATTTAGAATGTTGACGAAACTTCATATATTCTAATGAATGAAAAAGGAAGGCCATAACAATAGATTAAGTAAAATATAATATTATAACGCCAGCGCAATAAAATAAACATAAAAGATATAGAAATGTCAATATGAATAATAAATAGATTTTTTTCTATACTAAAATTTATATCAAACATATTCCATTGTATCTCCATATTCCGGTTTGTAAAATGAAACTGTTATAGATGCAACAATGGAATATTGGAGGAGTGAAATTTACATAAACAGATAAAAATACAACATTATTACTAAATTTACATTCAAAAGGATAAAGAAGACTGTCAAGATTATAGAGAAAATATTATAGGACATCAGAAGGCAACAAAAATAAAAAAACCCTTCAGGTACTAGCCGCAAGAAGCAGGTAGATTTCGTCCGTGTGCGCAAGTCGAAAATATTTCCTGTTTTATTGTACCCTGTAGGTGCTCGACCAATTCTCTGAAACTAATTGCATCATTCTGTTGATAACATTTCATTATACACAGAAATTTGATTTTATCAAACACTGTTTATTCCACTTTTTGTAACGGTATAACCCTGCCGGTTTCAAGGCTTTCACTTTATCTTCAGCGGAGCACAAACAAGACTGAATTATGTTCGAACTGGTACCGATATACACGCTTTTAACGGTTGGGGACATTTGGGTTGGGGACTGAGGGCTGATCGGTACCAGTTCGAACATAATACAGTCTTGTTTGTGCTCCCCTGAAGATGAGGTGAAAACCTTGAAACCGGTAGGGTTATACCGTTACAAAAAGTGTAATAAACAGTGTTTGATAAAACAAATTACAATGTCTTTAAACCTCCACAACATTAATGCCTTTACTATAAACAATATATCTGTATACATACTTATCACGCTCATATCGGATATCATATCGGAGATCATATCTTATTTCTCTATCGGAGTAGTCAGAGACGACAGAGCGTCAGACTTGCCTATCTAAATACACATCATTCGCCTCTTCTACATCCATATAACTCCGATGATTTCTTGGACTTTAAGAGCACTCTAAGATGGTTTGGGCATATAGAATGAATGAATTCAATAATACTAATATCCCAAAGGCAATATGCCTATTTGGCTCCCATTATATACAATGTGACGCCGAATTCAATAAAGGCAAAAGGGGAAAAATAATGTAGGCAGCCAATCGGAGCTTGGTTGTTATTGCGACAGGCGTTTGAATAGTTAGATTTGCAAGAGGAATGACTTGTAGCAAAGGTTTGCGTGAACTGTTGAGTATGGTGTTTTTAATTTTTTTTTTTTTTTAATAACGTATGTGCAGTATATTGTGTGACTGTCTGGAGTGATGAAGTATGAAGGGTTTGATTAACGTGATACACACATATGTAATTAATTAAGTGTCACCGTTTGTCAGGTTGATGAGAATGTGCAACGGGGTTTTATATAATCAAAAATCGGATATAAATATTGATTTAT
Organism: Odontocerum albicorne; assembly: GCA_949825065.1. Classification (NCBI taxonomy): domain Eukaryota; kingdom Metazoa; phylum Arthropoda; class Insecta; order Trichoptera; family Odontoceridae; genus Odontocerum; species Odontocerum albicorne. The sequence continues at coordinate 4,953,773 of OX463840.1, read as the reverse complement.
TTTATCATGCTATGTGTCCTCAGTGAGATACAGGCAAACCCCTAGTTTACTGGGGACATGACAAATGAAAGGCAACAAACCCAGACCCATTAAAAGCGTGTGTCCAAATTGAATTACCTTTTGTTTTTTCGTAAATTGTGTGTAGTTCTTGTCACCTGTAAATAAGTAAATAAAAATGCAGAAAAATCGTAAGTGCTGCATGCGTACGTGTATATGATAGATGTAGAAGAGGCGAAGGATGTGTGTGTCGAGATAGGAAAATTTGAGGATCTGTCCTCTTTGCTTACTCCGACAGGTAAATGGTATGATAGTATGTACGAGTATATACGTATTATGTTACATATTTACAATTCCACGCTCCTTGGAGGAAGAAAATTCATTGATACGTTACAGTTTTGATGTCGCTTACATACACCACGCCATTTCCCTATTGGTGTAGGCAGAGAGAGCAGAGTGCAGGCGATCATATCTCAAAATACGTCCTTCGCCCCTTCCACATCCATACACCTTCTCAAATAGCAACGATTTATCTCAGTTATAAATATAAATTTATTTGGTTACAAGTTGATATTATTAACGAACAGTGTTTGACAATGACGTGTGCCACTAACACGCGCGGATTGTCTTATCTTGATATCATTTCGAAACACATATGGACGATGAGACCAAATATTTGGAGTCAAAGTTACCCACTCGCTCCGAGTGATTGTAATAGCGTGTTGCCAAATAGATCGGTACAAAAGGAAACAATAATAATTGCTCCGTGTCCAACAATCGACTACGACCGACTGCCAACAATTATTTCGGGAGGCTCAAGCCGAAAAAGGTCGAGCCGCGTGGGAAGGAGTTTGGGAAAAATCGTTATCGATTTTCGCGACGTCATTATATTATGTAAAATATGTTACGCAAATAACGCTCTCTCTCTAAGATTGAATAGACAATACGAATATAAAACGGAATAATACACTTAAACACCCCCTTATAAAGATCACTGTATATTTTGAGGTTAAAACTTTTGTTTTTAGTAAATAAATAACAATTTCGTAAAAAAATTAACCTTATCAATAAAGATGAACGACTTTCTTATTTCGACACATATCCTTCGCTTTTTCTACGTCTGTACATTTTCTCGTTCAACTCCTACGATTTCTTTGACACCTTACATTTGGTTCGTTCAAAATATAATTAACTTGTTCCAACAATTCCTCTTCCAACACCTTTCATTCACATTCGCACTAAGATTCTGTTATTCTTTCATCATTCATTCGTTTTACATGCTCAAACCATCGCAGAGTGATTTTCTTCATCTTACTAAGCAAATCAGACGACTTAAGTTCACATTCATCCCTTATCACTTCATTCTGTATTATGTCATGCATTGTGCCCCCATGTATTTTTATCAGTGCACACATTTCTACAGCACTTCTTTCAATATATCATTCCCTTGATCCAACCATACTTTTATACCACGGCCTCCCCTCATATTTGCAAACAAATGGAATAAATGCGAGGATGATGACGACACGGCTAACGAAAGATAAGTGAAGATTAAATTAAAAGGGGCATGACACAAAATTGAATTATTATAAATATTATCATATCAACAGTATTAAAAGCGCGTTCTCACGGTTCAAGTTTAGTTGACCGATTAAAGTTGATCAACAAAAGTTGAATGAAATCTCTTGTGAAGACGCGTTCTCACGGTTCAAGTTTAATTGGCCGATTATAGTTAATCAACAAAAGTTGAATACAGGCCCGTTCTCACGGTTCAAGTTTAATTGACCGATGAAAGTTGATCAACAAAAGTTGAATACGACTTGAATCAGTTTTTATTCACACGTTTCAATAGAGACTGATTCAATAAACTGTTTCAATTTGATTCAGTTAAAAATGGCGTCGAAAGCATTTTCTCTTGCATCTTTACTTTTATATTTATGGAGTTGAATGGGAACTTGACAATCAACTTGAATTCAAATGTTCACACGTTTCAAGACAGGTTTCAACTTGAAAGCAAATGGCGGATGACTCATAACTTGAACGATAAAGCTTGACTGGGTCAATCTTTTCTTGATCAACTAAAAAGTTGATCAACTCTATTGAAACAAAGGTTCTCACTGCAGATCTCATTCAACTTTTGTTGATCAACTTTAATCGGTCAACTAAACTTGAACCGTGAGAACGGGCCTTAAACGAGGTTTCATTCAACTTTTGTTGATCAACTTTTGTTGATCAACTTTAATCGGTCAACTAAACTTGAACCGTGAGAACGGGCCTTGAATCAGTTTCTATTGAAACGTGTGAACAAAAACTGATTCAAGTCGTGTTCAACTTTTGTTGATCAACTTTAATCGGTCCACTAAACTTGAACCGCGAGAACGGGCCTTAAACGAAGTTTAATTCAACTTTTGTTGATCAAGTTTAATCGGTCAACTAAACTTGAACCGCGAGAACGGGCCTTAAACGAGGTTTCAACGGTTGCATACATCGAGTCTTTATTGTTGGATTATATCTTCGGTTGAAAAAGCTAAAGGGAATAAAAGTGCCACGAAGTAATAAAACGGTCAATTGTCCCACACCCATCCGAATAACCAACCCGTCAGCGGGATATGTCCGGTCTATCTAAAATATCGATAGGCAACACACAAACCGGATTTCATAACACCGTATATTATCCGACAGTGTGTCAGCCATTGCGTTGCATCTATAGTGTGTAGGATTCGATGGTTTAACATAAAACACAACAAAAGAGACTTGTACACGTGTGGAAATACACGGTAATTTGTTGCTGCAACATGTGTGAAAAGAGACAGTAAATACCAAACTGCGTGACAGTGGACAAGTGGGAGGGTGAACGAGCTAGCTGCCTGCGAGCGGTTTTACTTCTGCTTGCCTATTGATCGATCACTTGTGTAAACAGCTTGACGAAAATTAATTCGTATCGTTACAAGGGTTTTGCAACTATGTATGCACCGTCTGTGTATACAACATTCTACTCGGCTTCAGTTCGTTTTACAAGGAGTAAATTGTTGCACTATCGGATTACAAGTTAGTATGTTATAATCTTTCTAATTAAGGTTTATTTAAACAAAGCACTAGGAAAAGTCAAATGAATATATTACATTGTATAGACATATGTGTATATTGTAATTTATTTTTATCAAACACTGTTTATTCCACTTTTTTATGACGGTATAACCCTACCGGTTTCAAGGCTTTCACCTCATCTTCAGGGGAGCGCAAACAAGACTAAATGCTGTTCGAACTGGCACCGATATACACGCTTCAACGGTTGGTGGCTGGGGGGGGGGGGGAGGAGGGGAGAAAGGCATGGGACAATTTCGGCCAAGAACGGAGAGATTTTGGGTAAATAACTGTTCAACAGATGTTCCGATCGGTGTACTGATTTAGAAATTTCTAGGGCCTCTAATCTGTCCAATTTATTTCCGTTTATGTTGTTTATATTTGCAAAAAGTATCCAGCACGCACAAAAGATTTTTTTGGGGTATTTGAAATATCAAATATGCATATACGAGTACCTTACTTAAGCTTTTTTGGGTAAAAATATTAAGGGAGTAAAATTTGTATTTCTTTGTTAAACGCTATCTCGAAAAAAAATGGAGTTATGTTGTTATCTGTTTATATTTCAAATAAAATTTACAGGAAATCAATCAAGATTTTTACACAACGTATGATTTATAAATAATGCCATGGATAATCCAAATAACACAGTGTTTATCTCATACACAGTTTTGCCATGTCTACAGGTCAGTGAAAATATTGCAGAATAAAATAACACCCATTCCTAAGTAAATTTAGTCATCACCTCGAAACTCTGAGTGTTGAATCAAACAAGTCCGAATTACATACATAACTTCACGTCGTGCACCTTTTGATGTGTAGGTAGAGAGGACAGATCTCCACGACTTTTTGTCCACATATCAATGCACCGCCATGTTTAAAATAATTGTGGTATAGTTGTAAGATATCTCTTATCCAGTTTGAGGATTACGGGTTCGATTGCCATTGAAGCCTAGATTAAAAATCAAAAGGGTTCCAATCTGGATTTTACTTTAGGCTTGTTTAACCTTTCCCTTTCTGTGCTAAAAAAATCCGCGCGTTCCGGTGCTGTGTATTCACTACATATCAATACACATGTCAAAATGAGCGATTTAAAATCGGAAAAATAAGAATATTCATAGCCAATCGCTTAAATTAATTAAATCTGAAGTCAAAAGTGATAATAATTAAAATTTAATTGCTGAAAACATGAAAAAAAAACATAGGACGACGTTCAAAAAACGGGCGAAGTGACCACCTCGAACGAAATCCCGCTGGCTACTAAGCGAGCGAACTGAGATTCTATTTCTTACGTTCCCATATACCGAAGTAGAGTGAGACGTGAATAGCGTCGCTTCCTCACCCATAGCGGGTTTTTAGAATTAATATACCCACCTCACACACTGGCACACGTTTGATTATATTGGTGGATTTATTCCCGATTATCACAAAATATCTCTGATGTGGCCGATAAGTACTAATTATTATTAATATTATTTTTTCATTCAATGCGTAAATGTATTACGGAGGAATACCTAAAATCTGAACCCAGCATTTATTATATTTATAGAGATATTAAAGTTTTTAGAAGCAATGTGTACTAGTTACACATCACAGGGAAGGAAGAGTTAAATACGTTTCTAGTGATTATAGTAGAAGAGAAAAAAACCGAGCAGGTTGTACCGTAAGCTACGAAAGTGGAATATAATATAATGCTACCTCAAATATCTCAAAATAGGTAAAGCATAGGTCTATAAATACATGTGAATAATTATTCGAAATATTCCTAACCGTTTAGTGAGATAAAATATTTTCTTTCGATGGGGTCTTACAGCCCATATCGAGCTTTGGCTTCCGTCAATCTTCGCCTCCAACTCCTCATGTCTTCCGCGACGACCCTCCAATCCTGTGCGTGTAGCAGCCGGGTTGCATCCCACTCAACTTCGTCCTCCCATCGCAGCCTCCGCCTGCCCACTCTCCTTCTCCCATCCGGGTGTCCTTCCAAAATTATTTTGGGTGCTCGCGATGACGGCATTCTCTGCACAAGTCCGGGCCATGTCAATCTGCTCAGTCTGACATGTACAGATAGCCTGGGAGCTTTGTAGATATTATATAGCTCGTCGTTGTATCATATTCGTCAGGTTTCGCCGTCATTCACGGGGCCCAGAATCCTACCTAGTATTCTTCTCTCGAAGGCATCCAGCAACTCTGCGGATTTAGCTGTCAGTTTCCATGATTCGCATCCATATGCCACCACTGTTCTAATAATTGTTTTGTACAGGGTGACTTTGGGTTTTCTATGGACACTTCTGGACTTGAACACCGTCAGTAGGGAGAAGAATGTTCTGTTCCCTGTTGTGATTCTTATCTTAATATCAGCATGCTCCTCGTTTTCCTTCGTTATAGTTGAACTCAGGTAGGTGAACTCTTCTACTACCTCAAAGTCATATTCATCCTTGAATCTAATGTGAGATATAATCTAGAAAGACAAAATGAACAATCCACACATGAAACCTTTATTAACTCTTTCACGGCGAGGGACCACTTAACTGGCCCATACATAATACGTGCCGTCCTGGCGAGCGGCCATTTAAGTGGCCACTAATTTTGCGTGTCGATATCTCAGTCAAAATTAAATCTTCTTTAAAATTTTTAACCTGAATATAAGACAAAACGTGTCCTCTAGTGACATCTCTTTTAAAATCATCAAAACTTCAAGTACTTGATCCATAAGAAGGATTTAAACAGACCGATTCGAGGCCGTCGAAATTTAAAGCATTTTAAATATTAGCGCCACACGTTCGGGTGTGTTGAAGGTCATGTTTCTAATGACGATTGCTCCCGATCAATATGACGTATTTTGCGTCGATATTTTTTTTGTAAGTACGCGTATTGCGTATTGAATTAATTGCCTTTTTCATTGCTTATGGATTATTGTTTTCTTCGATTATTGCTTCTTATATTGTCGCACTTTATTTATAGCTTTGATTTGGATAATATTACGTGTGTATAGTGTCAGCTAAAAAATGCATCGGCGCACAGTTCCACAGTAATCAGATTCGGGATAATGGTGAGTCATATTTTTATGTAGATACAATATAAATTTATTCAGGTAAAACACCGCCGCCTGTGGGACACACGAAAGATACTCGAGCCATCGCCGTAAAAAGGTTAAGGTTGATTTCCGACACACGAGAGAGCGGTTAATTTAATTCTGACAAACAAGAGAAAGGAGATTGAAAAATGGTGAAGTTCTGAATCAGCACCAGATTGAGCCCATTAACTTGCCACTGTGTGAAAAAGCAGTTAATCATGAAACAATAATGAAGAATCGGAATCTTTAAGAGTTGGGAACTACACTCAGTGCATACTAATTAAGCGGCTTTCACTTATATTTTTGGGCATCGACACTTGCTGTGACTTATTTCCGTCAATTGAGTGCCGTCAAGGTATATTTATGTCATGGATACACATCCGTACATATTTTAACACTTCTCCAAGGTATTGTAATATTGTCGCAAATAAAATTTCATATTCTACAATACAACACCAAAATCGTATTTTTTGCTCTTCATTCGTTCACTGCTGAAAACGGGATTTCTGCAATTTCTCCAAAATTGACTGCATATTAAATAATTAGTTATAATCTCTGTTTTCCTTTTATTCTTAAATTTATATTCCAACACTAGATATTTTCTTGTTTATTTTATCAATTTAGTAATTATTCCGTATGTTACTACCGATGGCTATAAAACACTCATAGAGTCTTAACATTCCGTACAACGTCCTGTTCAATCACGTGTTTTATCCCTTCATTATCAAAACACAAAATTATACCGAATTTACCAATAAAATACCGAAGATATCGCTATTATGAATTACTTCTTCTTACTACCGATGACTATAAAACACTTGTAAAGCTTTTGCAGCCAGGCAATGGGTATGGATCTTCCTTGACAGCCGTCCAGAGGAAGACCAAAGAACTCCTGGATACCTCAATGCTCCAAAATCCTGCAGAGAAACGGCCTAGATGAAAGCGACACCCAAAACCGAAGAACATACAGCCTGAGAGCGAGAAGAGCCGACCCCAACAGCCTACCTAGGCAATGAGTTGGGACAGTGCCAGGAAGAAGAAGAAGAAGATGATTATGTGCTATTGAGGTACTATGGAATAAACATAGCTCGATACTGGGTTATACTCCTTCGAATAAAGGAGTTCAAGGCTGTTTTCCAGTGGAAAAAGAGAATTTATTAGCTGAAAAAAAACACAATTTTGAAAGCGAATACGACAAAGACCTTGGCGCTACCAAATGAAAAAAAAACTCATAAATATCAATCGGAACAATCGGAAACATGAAAAGATATTATGATCGATGAACTGAATTAATAAATTGCTCCGAGACCAGTAATCAATCATCGAACCTGTGTACTCACTCACTGAATCGAAAATAAATGCACAACCAAAACGTACAATTCGCATTGGTTTCGATCATGACTGCAAACGGCAATCGCACTCGATAGTAAACGGTGAATCATGCATCGAAATTCGCTTCGGCTCATTCGCCACGCTCTTAATATCTCCTAATAAACAATCGATTCTAGCTCTAACCTTTCACGGCACATTAGCATATGAAACAGATTAAGTAAATCGCAACAGTTATAAGATAGTGGCTTCGAACTTAAAGAACAAATCAGATACATCGTAATGAAATATAAAATAATTGTATGTGGTTTAAGAAAGATTCTAGAAAAGGACTAGATACTATAAAAGGATATTTTACTGTAGACTATAAACTATCATTCAAGTAAAAAATCTCCTTATTTATCATTTTGTAGTAGATCTATTTCGCACATTTTACAGTGATACTAAATTTTCTGATACATTTGTTTTATAACCGTGTGTTATTTTCTCATACAACGAAATTTATCTGATGTATCTGATTTGTTCTTTAAGTTCGAAGCCACTATCTTATATGATAAGTGTAGATTTGCATATCTACTGAAAAGAGACAATGTATCCCTTCGGTTCTAGAAAACAACGGCTTTAACTTCACCAGATGTCGTTCAAAAAGATCGGTCGAGCCACGGCTTGTTGCGTAGTAGATAGAACCTTGAGGAAAATAAAATGCTTTTATAAACTGGTTCCAAAGCACCGCAATCACAAATAGCCTTATGTGTCCCATACTTCTTCAATAAACTTGGCTCAATATGTCTAAATGTCCTGTCCCATAAGTTCAGCCTGTCTGAGGCTCTATAGTAAATGCATAGGGGATCTGGCTGTGATGTACACGCATCTAATCCAGCGCAACATTTAATCGCGCGTGTTTTACACGGAACATATCGCCTTACCGAAACGCGACAGATCCGATCACATTCGATCCAATCCGATCCGACCCACGCCCGTCTCCGGTGCATTATGCAGAAAAAGAGGACCGCTACATAAATTGTTTTCTAAGATGGCGCGCGGCCCGTGTTGGGAGATAGCACCTCGATTACTTGGTGTCACTCGGAAAGGAAGGTGAAATAATGTATATTTTAAAATAAAAATGACAAAATATTATATTATATTTTCGCCAAGAATTACGAAACAGTTATGCGATACATACTGAGTAGGAGTTGTGATTTTTAAATCATAAAAAGTCACTATTGTATAAAAAAAATTTGATAAAAGCAAATGAAAAAAACATTGTCAGATTGGTGAAAAACGGGTTAAAATAAATACATAACATCACGCCGTTTCCCTGCTCGGGTAGGCAAAGAAAAGAGTGCCAGACTTTCCTATGTCGACACACACATTTCGACTCTTTCAAATCTATACCCCTTCCAATACAGCGCTGCTATTTCTCTTCCTTCTTTCAAAATATCATACATTTGATTCAACCATACTTTTTTTGGTTTAAAATGGCTTAAAATATGAAAAATAAATCTACAATTGCGTTAATACCCATCATTTTCCACTAATCCGCCAGAAAATATTACCCCATAAAGAAGTCTCGAGTCTTTGGACAACTTGACGGTTTTGAAAAACGTCCTTTGATACTTGGAAATGCATCGAAGACACGACTTCCACAGTTTTATTGGTAGATTGCAGATTTAGATTTATATTCCCAATGGTATCCAAAAAACTACATAGGTTTGAAAGGTTCCTAACTTTTTAGTTGGTTAAGAAAAAATGCTAGATGGTAAAAAAAATGTACAGTATTCCAGTACAACGAAAGTGTAATACAATAGGATACAAATATGTACTTGTGTACACTGTGTCAAAATGCTTACCTGGAATCCAAGTGTCCGATTCTCAATTCGTGGCAATTATCGGGCTAGTTTCACTTGGAAGCGTATTTTAATATAAATGTATTTGTCGTCCTGGCGCTTTGTAGCTGCTAAAAATAAATTCATGAAGAGCTCCTTGCATGATAGTAACTTGATAAAAATAACTGGTGAAAATTGACTTGCTGTCTATCAAAAATAAAATCCGAAACGTAGAGACACCTTTCGGACTTGGGTCAGGTACTTAGAGGAGCAAAGTACAAATTACTGCACCTGATCATCCAAGGCAAAATAGAAGACCGAAGAGGTGTTGATAGGAGGCAAATATCCTGGCTCCGCAATATAAGTGATTGGGCATAAGGGGCGTTGGAGATCTTTTTCGGGCTGCCGGGGACAAAGATGTCTACTCTCAAGTGATATTCAACGTTGGGGGGACCTGACATGACACTGTGAAGAAGAAGACATCTATCAACCAATATATCGAACCAACCAGCCCTCAGAAATGCCGGTAAGTGGAGCAATCACACTTTTTAACCGTATGTGTCCTCAGACGTTGTTAATGTGTCATTCAACTCCAGAAAAAACTTATAAATTTAGTATAATCCTGTAATTAATTACAATTTCAATGTTATTTATAACATATGATTTGTTCAATGTTATTGATATACTCGTACATTTTATTATAAAATGTCAAAATCGTTTAACACACGTACTTTTTTATACAATCGTTCATTATACGAATCAGAGAAACCTTTCATGTGCAAAGGATTCGAAAATAAAATAAATAAATAGTTGAGAAACTCGAAAAAGCAACTTTTGGATGAAGCGCTAGTCTCCTTATTAAAGGAGACTAGTTGCAACCCGTGAAATATTCACGGAACTAAAACAAATTCTACATTTATGAAAATATATATTCATAAATGTAGAATTTGTTTATATATATCATTTATACATCATCCCCTTTTATACCTGTTCAAAAATTGTTAGCTAGGTATTTAAAATTCCTTCAGTATAGTTTCCATCTTTTCATTTATCACGGACCCACCGAGATTCAAATTTAGAATTACTTTCGGAGAGAATCCAAGTATTTCTCTCTCGCTCTCTTGTATTTAAAATTCAATTCTCGTATTCTTTCTTTGGCGACAGCCGTCGTATGGGTTTTGGCCTATTTATACTATGATTTCAATCTAAAAAGTTAATATTCCAGCAGAGTTCGGTACATTACAACAACTTCAATCGATATTGTCAGCTGCATGACAACAACTCACTTAATGATTATAATGTTACATTATGAAAACATTTATTTTATTAAATAACTAGAATAATCAAGATCAAGTAACAATTGTCAAGTAATTTTCTCTTCACGCGGCAAATCATTTAATCGTTTAAGAAAATATACACGTACGACATATTGCATGTTGTATTTTTATATTGGACTGATTTATAATATATGTAATTAATTTTAAAACGGAGAAGGAAAGTTTTATTTAAAATGAGTATTGTGTAATTGGATTTAATTCGTATGAAACATACTCGTATTTATAAAAACATATGTACGCGCCTTGATTCAAGACGTGTCACTTTAATTTTTGCAAGATATTAATGACTTATTCTCCACCTCAATAAAATAAGATAAATTAAGTTGTAAAAATTGTTATCTAGTTATAAGTAAGAATGTAGGTGTTAACTATTTCTAAGAAATGAAGATCGTTAAAAATAAAAATTACACATCGTAAATTATGTTAGTTCATAGTCATAATATATAAATTAGATTAATTCTTCAGATAATAATTTGTACTATTACTTTATTAAAAAAATATATAAAACAATATTTTCTACAGTTTATTACGAATATAAAATTACACAAAAATCGAAAATACAAATAAATATAAAGTTTTAATTTGATGAAATATGTTTCGAGAATTTCGCGGTTCTTCGTATCAGTGGTACAATGTCTTTCGGAATCTTTCGGAATATTATGATTCCAACGTTTCGTAAACGTTATAGGTTTCATATTCAGGGCTTGTTTATAGTTAACTACGCCATGTCTCTAGCGTGGTAGACAAAGATAACACATCTCCAAACTTTTTTATTCAAGCAAACGACGTTCGCATTCTCCACATTCATAATTGTTTTCATACACAATCTTCTTCTTATCATACTTCTCAGATAATCTTCTATTGAAATCTGGTCCGTTTGATCCAGCCATATTTTCCTCGGTCTTACTAATTCACACACAACTTGCATTGTGGATAAATAAATAATAATAACCGAACAACTCTCTACTGTATATATTTAGATTTTAATATGGCCGACTTACGTGTGCATGTTTTTAATAACAACGAGTACATGTAAAACAAATTGTATGATGCCTTATTATCTTAATAGTAAATTAATACCAAACGTTATAAATTTATAGAAAATCTAAGAATAATTTTCAACAACTTTCGCTTCTACCACCTTTGAAGGAACATAACAGACAAGTTCTGAATTTGAACAACACAAATGCGAAACTTGACTCATAATGATAATGTCTAACATGGAGTGGCAGAATTATCGGCATTACAAATCTGCCGCTACTTGAGCTTTCTATCACTGCACAAGGGACTTGGAGAAGTCAGACAGAATGGATATCTTCGGTGTTGGGTCAAAATCATTAAAAAAAATGTTGTTTTCCTGCACGAAGACTTTGAAACTTAATAACATAGCGAATAATCTGTTGATTAAGACTGATGTAGTCATTTCGAAATGAGGTGGTACCAGAGAATTTTAAAAGAATCATGGGTAAACCATAGATATTAAACTTTTTAAATTTTTACAAAGGTTTCGGCTTTAACTTTGTGGCACTCCATATTCGAAAATTAAATAATAAATGAGTTTGTTATTTCATTAATTAAAAAAAGGAGCATTCAGCCTAAAAAAGAAATCTGCATTTTGCCTAAAGAGAACCTCAGGGTAGGGGTTAGAAACACGTGTAGCGGGGATTAATGTTATGAGTGGAAAAATACAGTAATTTATAGTTAAATATTTTTAAAATTTTTTGGTTAGAAAATCACATGAGACTATTTAACAAATTACTTTGTTATTCCACTAATTAAATTAATCCCCGCGACAAGTGTTTCTACCACCTATCTCGAGGTTCATTATCCCATGATTTCGAATCATCCGCACTCCCATAAAATGGCAGCATTTCACTAAATGATAACGAGACTGATTTGAATGCCATTGGTCGAAAACGATTAAACTAAGGAGTTCTTAACAATAAAATAAAAAGTTAGAAATGGCAATGCCGATATCCAACCATGACGACAGTCCGTGACCGTTCGATTTCCGTTAAAATCCAATTTTTTTATAAAAAATAATCCTATTTGGTTTTCACTTCAGACCATGTTAACATATTTTTGGTTAGCGAAAAATATTACTACAAGGCAATAAGACCCCAAGGTTGTACTACGACCTTATAAAACAATCCAATACAAACGACGTCGACCCGAATTTATTCAAATGAAAACGTTCATAAAAAAGGAGAAACTATAAGTGTCCCGAGTTTTTTTTAAATAATTTTCATTCAACAGATTTCGATTGATATATTGCTAAATCTAAATAATTATTCGGAACAAAAATTAAAACAACTAAAAAAGGCTCAGCAGAAAACATAAAACTTATAAAAAGGTGAGTATAGTTTTTTTAATGATGAAAACAAAATTTACGAAACATAATTAGAAAAAGTTCTTATGTCAATAAAAATATACAAATATATTGTGACAATTTTATAGTATTTGAAAATTGAAACAACATTTTGAAATTACTATAAAAAATAAGATTGAAACTCGATAACAGTGTTGAGGAATGATATTGCAACTTAAAAGGCACTTGTTGGGTGGACATTAAGGAGTTTTTAGTTCCTGTCATGTCCTAGAATAGAAATAATAAATAATTGTTAATTAAACAGCAAGCGTTAAAGGTTTCTCAAGTGGAATTACGATCGACTAAATGTCGCGAAACACAGCCGATAATGTAAACCAGAAAGTTACGTAGGGAAAGGTTATTTGAAATATAGTCAACAACTAAACAGTACTGAAAGGAAGGTGACTTGACTGGTATTAGAAAATTGTAATATTAATGAATATTAATAATAATAAAAAGGCAATTTATATATCGCCGTTTAGAGAGCAGACTAACCTCAAGGGCGGTTTAACTCGGGATTTGAACCGAGTATTATTGATAGATTAAAAATTAAACAAAAAAATATGTTGAGTGTAAGATGGGAAGGTGGTAGCTCACCTATATTATACAATATTAAATAAACACCAAGATCATTTGTTCAACGAAAAAGAACGTCAAAAAAAGAAAAAAACCTACGTCCTGTTTGACTCCAGTTGCTAAATAGTAGAACGCTTGTATTCCACCCAGAAGATGGAGGAAGTTCGAATCTCGATGGTGATCAAATTATTTTTTCTGATTTTTTTCGTAAATTAACTAGGTTGATTAAAACTAGACTTTATATTTAAGAAAAATAAACTTGACATGTATTGTTCTACAATATGTAATGCAACCTCTACTAAATGAAAACTTCCGTAACCTAATTGGCAGACGTTTGACTGCTAAACCGAGGGTTTCGAGTTCGATTTTCGCTAGTACCCGAAAAAAAGACAAAAAATAGTGTTGTCTCTTCACATACGATAGCATTTCCAACACCTACAAAGGCGGTTTCAGAATTCCGTGAGTAATAGCGGTTTTTAATTCGAAAGCGTGATTAGTGACGTTGTCTCGCGGCCACGCTCTTCAATATGCCCATGTCAAAAATTCTGATATGTTGTAAGGCTAATTCTTCTACAAACGTTATACGACCATCGCAAATAGATAAGGCTGGGAAGGTATTAAAAAACATCGATTAATACTGTTGGGTATTTTTTCAAGTCGTGTCTTCCTAGTCGAGACTCTTGATCTATGGTGAGAATCAGAGCTAGGATTTTGGTGACCAGGTTGTCCACAAAATGCGATCTTCTCCCTTAGAAGTCAGCAATGCAAAATAATTTTGTAAATAGGCATAAAATGTACTCGTTTGATCGTGGTGATAAAACCGTTTGGCTTTTATTTATACATTTTTATTGAAATGCCACAAGCTCGACCCTGACCCAACTGGCGGTTTAGCGATGAGTAAATATTTCAAGATTGCAGTTACTAATTGGGGTCAATATGAGCGTCAGGAGTGCGAATTTCACTTCGAGACGATACTTAATTCTTAAAAACTTATTAGAAGAAATGTTCAAAATTCGTAGAAGCTTATTAAATCACTTGTTATTATAAATATTACATACATACTCGTACATACCGTGACACCATTTCCCTGTTGGAGTAGACAGAACAGGTAGAGAATCAAACTTTTCTATCACGACATACTTTCTTCCCCACCTCCACACCCATACATCTTCTCATAAAATTCATTCGGTTAAATATGTTTTGAAGCTGTCGCAGTTCTTCGTATCAGTTGTATATGGTCTTTCAGAGTGTTGACTTATGGTAACGACGTTTCGAAAACGGTGCAATATTCATCTTTAGGGCTAGTTCCTTCTGCTTCGCCTACTTCTTACGTTTCCTTCTTTCAAAATTTCATTCACTTGGTTCCACCACACATTTGTCGGTGGTCCTCTACCACGACTTCCATTTATGCTTAAATTATAAATTGTGTTATAGTCTCTCGTCGCCCATCTATCCAACATGTTCAAACTACCTAAACGTGCTCTATTTAACCCTACTTAACAAGTCAGTTTCTAGCTCACGTTTATCATTCATAATTACATTAATTATTCTGTCATACCACACACCCTATATTCTTCTTAGTGCACGCATTTCCACAACATTTACTCGGCTCTTTTCAATAATTTTCCAAGTTCACTTTCACTTCCATACGTCAATTTAGCACTAAAAAACTATTGTAAACCATCATTTCAGCAGATCTTGATATTTTGAATATTTAAATGTTTATCGATTTATTCGTACAACATTAATTAATTTTATTTATTCATAAAGTATGATAACCAATATAAAGACTCGCTCCGTCCTCGGCATGCTTTATTCATCTTACTCAACACACCGGCCTGTTCACGTCCATCACATATCACGTAATTCCGTACTTTGCCATGCCATGTCACCCCATATATTCTTCGAAGTGTACATATTTCAACATTGTATGTAATACATAAACATATTTTTTTACGGGTAAGCATTTACTCTGACTTGTTGGATTCTGCCTAAATTACATGTCACCTTTTGTAAGTACCTAACAAATTACAACTACAGTAAACTTTCGATTATCCGGGGTCGTTGGAGGTTGCTAATTAACAGGGGCTGAAAAAAAAAACGATCAGCATCAACTTCACGTTCATCCCTTATTACTTAATTCCGCATTCTGTCATACATTATCACCCTATGTATTATTCGTCTTCAAAATTGTGAACGTTATAATATATTATGGATAGTACAAAAATAAAAGAACCGTCGAATCTGTTACTACAAGTGTGAAGGTACAAGTGCAGTGTTTTTTTTTTATCAATTTCCCACCTGAATGCGATGGTGTAGCAGACGGCTGGCCGTGACCCAACTCGCGGTTCCACGGTGACTCAAGTACGGTGTTCACTGTTTATTTCTCTCAATGCAACAAGGTTACGGATGCACAAACGGCGAAGTTCTCCATGAGTGACAAGTGTTTCAGAGAAAAAGCAGCGCATACGTCATCAATGGATATTATTTTTAATTACATACATACCACGAGATAATTTCCCTGTCGGAGTAGGTAGAGGACAGAGCTATCACGACACACATACTAAGATTCTTCCACATCCATACATCTTCTTATACAACTCTTAAGATTTCTCTGAATTTCTATGTTTCATTCTTCAAAAGTTCCAATCAATCGATCAAACTATACTTTCCTTAGTCTTTCTCTCACTCGTCTTTTAATCACATTTACACCATACATTTATTTTGTTAGTCTACCTTCGTTCATTCGTTCTACACGCGACAATCATGCGCTCTCTAAAATTGAAGCACTTTTAAATGACATGTTATAAAATAGACTTATTGTTTTGGATTCAATGGGAAAATGTAGGACATTTTACTATGCATTATATTATCAATTGAATGACACTGTTGATATATTCGGTACCGCCTAGCAGTATGAGAAGAATCCTGGCTGATATTATTCCTAACTAACCTAAGCTAACGCTAGAAGCAGACCCTATTTGTGTAACAGGAAAAATCCGTGCAAAGTGGATACAAAAAAAAAAAAAAAAAAAAAAAAAAAAAAAAAAAAAAAAAAAAAAAAAAAAAAAAAAAAAAACTTCAATTTCAAACTTTCCTATCACGAAATACTTCCTTCTTTTTCCCACATCAATAAATTACCTCACACAGCTCCTCTTAATTCTCTTACTCCTTTTCATTCCTTCTTTTAAAATTTCAATTACTTTGTTCAATCATACTTTTCTCAGTCCATTCATTAGCTTAAATGGAAAAAACCTACATCCAATCGAATTATGTCATTCTCCAGCTCACAAATTCATCAAATTGGTTTTCCTTAAATAATTACCATTTAAATAAATAATAAATACTAGTTGCAACCCGTGAAATATTCACGGAAGTAAAACAAATTCTACATTTATGAAAATATATATTCATAAATGTAAAATTTGTTTATATATCCAATTTATACATCGTCCCTTTTACACGGGTTCAAAAATTGTTAGCTAGGTATTTAAAATTCGTTCAGTATCACGGACCCACCGAGATTCTAATTTAGACTTACTTTCGGAGAGAATCCAAGTATTCCTCTCTCGCTCTCTTGTATTCAAAATTCAATTCTCGTATTCTTTCTTTGACGACAACCATCGTATGGGTTTTGGCCTATTTACACATGATGATCAAACACGAGGGATACCATACGGATGAATAAGTGAACAAAGGTTCAACAAAGGTTTAGGTATTATGAAAAATGGACCCCGATACAAATAAATACACAAAAATGAAAAAAAATCAATAAAAAGATCGACATTGTAAGAAAATCTGCTTAAAATAGATATCAAGAGATGGCGTTAGGAGGACCGTGTCAGTTCGGCACGTTGCGCTGTCGTGAAACGACCTTAACGGTACGGGTTCGTCGCCCGCGCCGGCCGCCCGCCCGCCCGCGGCTGCAACGCTGCTTGCCGGAAAGATCGGCCCGCCAATTATTTTGGAGCCACGGCCGATACTGGTGAGATTCACGTCATTTCCGCCGAGATATTATTACAGGCAACAAATACTACTTGTATTGATATTTCATAATGTTATAAAAAAGGTACATTTATTTTCTAGAGCACAGTTTTATGAAGAGGTCACTTCAAGAGAGATTACACTGACACATTTCTGAAGTGCCGACTTAAAAAGCTCCTACGTCCTTAGACTTCAAACACTCAAAATAGTGTCATGTGTCTACTGCCAGCGCATGTTAATCTTATCTATACTCTCATTCACCCTCAATATATTATGCAATCAATGTTCCGCTTATCTAAGAACCTATAAATATGAGCATTATCTGTAACACGATATTTTCACCAAAACCGATGTTATCTTATCGATGTTCTTATCCATATGCAAATAAATATTATAAGTTATGTAAACCCATGTCAACCTTATCGATGCTAACCATGTACTAGATCCTATACATATTAGCGTTATCACATTAGTGTCAATTTAACTTCAATGTATTATGTTTAAGTTTATCATCTCGTCTGCCCAAATTCAATAAAGATTAGATATCACTAAATGATTAAACTGCGATGGATAAATCACCGATATCGATTTGACCTTAAAGGGCAAACATAACATGCCCGACACATTCCTTCATAATCTAATGAAGGGTCGTGGTATAGTTATCTTTGCTTTAAATAGGACGTCATATCTGAGGCAGCATCATTATTCTAAAAGCCACTAAGATATTAACGTCATCCTTATTATAATACTGTTAATATTATACTTCAAATGTAATTCAACCTTTATACAAATAAAACTACACAGTTGAAATTCTAAAAGTGTTTTCGTTGCAAAAGGCCATAACAATAGAACAAGATAACAGGTTATAATTTTTTTGATAAGCATCATTAAAGCGGTTCATACTTTGAAACCCAGCCGATATCAGTTAACTGTGCTTCCGAGATGACTTTTCACTAATATTTATTTAGCTTTGTCAGAACATTTAAATTATTGTACAATAATTTGTTTTATCAAACACTTTTTATTCCCCTTTATGGAATAAACAATGTTTGATAAAAACAAATTACAATGTATTTAAACCTCCACAATGTTAATGCCTTATAGTAACTATAAATTATATACATTTAAATTAATATAACGAGTCAAAAAAATACACTGAAACTATAATTCAGGTAGGAATGGCGTCTAGGAAAATAAAGAATACAAAAAATCATTAAGCCATAAACGCAATGATAAACAAAAGGACAAAAAAAAACAACTTAATACCATAAAATAATGTATGTGTATGACAGACAATAAAGTGACGAGGAAAAATGTTACAGAAAAAATGGGTTCAAATTGCAATTCAGATGGAACAAAAGTGCATATTTCTAAATTGGGAGTGCATATGAAATGCGACCAACGCTATGAATATAAATTCACTATTTAAATTTTTTATGATACATGCCAATTTAAAATTTTGCAATGTGCCCAAGCGTTGAGATATTCCCGATATATTTTGAGACTGAAGAATGAAATTAGGAAAAGCATTTCAAAAATTATCCGCTTTAAAAAGCATCAATTATTTTGTTTGCTAAAGTATAGTTTGTAAATATTAAATATATTTTATATTGTTCATTCAACTTCATTATATTGTAAAACAATTTCGTTGTATGCAGTACAGTGCAACCAGACGGGTTTATCGCTGTGTGGCAATCTCTTCAATTCAACAATTTATATGTAATTTTTTACAACTTTTAATAAGGAAAAAGTTGGACAATTAACTTAAATAGTATGCATAATATAATATTTCGATGTTGGTCTTAGAGCTGCTGTGGTATAGAGATATTGGTATAGAGATATTGAACCAACTGAATGACACGGTTGATATATTCTCGGTACCGTCTAGCAGTATGAGAAGAATCCTGGCTGATATTATTCCTCACGAATAAGCTAACGCTAGAAGCAAACCCTCTTTGTGTAACAGGAGAAATCCGTGCAAAAAAAAAAAACAAATCGCATGTCATTTGCGAAATTACTTTATTTAGAGCGCTTGTCAATATAATATTAATTAAGTTGATTTCACCCTCTGCTTGCCGACACCATAGCATTGATGTATGCAATCAAACAATGAAATTGTCGCAAAAAATGTCAAAAATATAAGATGTATTGAATATAGTAAAATGCCTTGTTGGCTTTATTATCATATACTCGTATGATGACATTATAACACGAATCTAAAACAAAATAAGAAAACACCGAATAACAGTTATTTGTTAAATCACAGTTATTCGCAAACTGAAATTATTACCAAAGTGAATAGTAATTAGTATAATACAATATAAAGATAAGTTTATGGCAGCGTGGATTGAAGAAACAAAAGACAATAATGTCTAAGGTATAGTGTATAATCGTGATTTATGGATTAGTCTTTCGCCACCCGAACCGCATTAGAATTTTGGCATTTACACGAGTACTAAAACGGATTCTGACCAAACAAGCTGATTGCATGTTTTATAGGCGACATAAATGTGATGTATCCAGTGGCGGACCTACGGTTTACAATTTAATTAACTCGTAGATGTCACGCAAAATTATCTTGTAAATGTTTACGCATAACATCCGCCCACTCCACGAAATCGCAATGTCAATATGAACATTAGAAAAACAAAAATAAAACAAAATCTTATTTAGTAAATGACAAATTCAGTTTTTACACGTGAAACATTACCAAATTGTAACTCCTTTAAGTATCTTGGGTCACTCATCCATAGCGATGGAGGATATGCCGCAGATGTAGCACATGGAATTGGTGTGGGATGGATGAAGTTTAAATCAATAACGGGAGTTCCATGTGATCCGAAAATGCCAGTAAAGTTAAAAGGAAAAGTATACCAAACGATTGTCAGACCCGCACTCCTCTATGGCTCCGAATGCTGGACGATGTATAACTCTTACTCTAGGCAACTAGAAACTGCTTAAATGCGCATGCTAAGATGGCCAGCTGGTGTATCCCTAAGAGACAAAATAAAAAGCTCACGCATTCGTGGAAGCCTAGGTGTTACAGACATCAACAGCAAGATGGAGAAGAGGCGATTGAGATTGTATGGGCACGTTGGACGCAGAACACCCGATCACATTGTGAACCAGGCAATCTCTATGGATCTTCCTCGAATAACAACCAGAGGAAGACCAAAGAATTCGTGGGTGGTGCAAAAAGATAACCTGATGCAGAGGCACGGCCTGGGGAACGTAGTCCGGGACAGAAGAGCATTCAACCTGAGGACGAGGAGAGCTGACCCCAACAGTCTTCGCAGACAGTGAGTTGGGATGGAGCCAGGGAGAAGAAGAAGTTTTTACACGTGTCATCTTAATATTATTGGTACTATTTCTGTTTATGTAATGCTATCCTTGTACACAGCGATACGACGGACTTAACCTTTCCTTCCCTGTGTTGGGTATCTTCTACACATTGCTTCTAATAACCATCAATATCTCTATAAATATAATCAATACAAGGTTAAGATTTTAGGTATTCCTCCATAATATATTTACGCATTGATTTAAAAAATAATATTAATAATAATCAGGATTTATCGACTACATCGAGGTGTTTTGTAAATATCGAAAACAAATTCGCATTTAAACGCGGCGAACGCCTCGTCTTGACGATAGGTGAATAGTATGCGGGAAGCGCGACACTATATTCGCATCTCACTCTTGCATACTAGACTGAATTGCGAGAACCTGAATTGCCTCAACGCCGCAAGCATATGCGTAAGCGCCGGGGTATGCGACTGTATTCCGCGCCGCTAGTAGCTTCTAAGCTTGCAAATAGGTTGGACGTACGCCCGTTCCGTGAGCGTTTTTTAATGTTTTCAGATGGTTTTTTAATGTTTTCAGCAAATAAATCTCAATTATTATAATTTTTAACTTCAATTATAATTAATTAAGGGGATTATCTATGAATGTTCTTATTTTTCCGATTTAAAATCGCTATTTTTTTATTGCGTACTCACTACCCAACACCGTAACACGCGTATTATTTTTATCACCGTAAGGGAAGGGTTAATATGGCATTGTTTTCACCCAATCCGAAAGCCTTTTTGTGAAAAACACTCATGCAAAACGACGAGTTTTATAGCGATGTTTAAATAGTAAACTCTCCTCAAGGGCGGACATGAACTTACTCTTATTGAGATATTAAAAAATTACAAAATAAAACTCATAAAAGTAAATGACGACCTCCGTGGCCTGGTGGTAAGACACTTGTCTGCCGATCCGGAGGTTGCGGATTCGATCCCCGCTGGAACCCAGATTTGTTAAAATAGGATTCCAGTCTGGTTAACACTTAGGGCCTATAAAACATATTTATGGTTGGTTGGAAGAGATTGCCAACTGTAAACCAGGTAAAAATAAAAAAAATGTAAGCATATGTAGGTAGTGACCGCGGTTAGTCGATTAGGTACTTCTTCACATCTGCATACGTTCACAAAAACTATATCTGGTTAGAGAACCGTAGAAAACTTAATATGGGAAGACGAACTACAAAAAAACCATAGTAGATCTTCCGATACGTGATAGTATAAAACATTTGACATTTTATAAGAAACAATAAGATAATTTTCAGTTTCGGAATAACGACATAAGCCACGATATCATCATCTACGGAAATCCTGACATTGAAGTTCCGTTCCTCCACGAACCGCCATTAGACTTATTGGGTGAACGTTAAATGTTAAATGCAATGAGCGATGCTGAGTGTGGCCAAGGAGCGATACGGAAAGATCCGGTTCAAATCGTGAGGCCGGCAGAGCACAGAACAGAACACAGCATTGCATGCAGCCAGCAGCGCACAGCCGGAGTAACAAAAGTAAGAGTGACTGATAGTCACTCGCTGCAGAGTCTGCCGACCGACCTCGATACTATGACACGGAGTTCTCGGTGCATGCTCCACGCAGCACGCTTCGTTTCCCTCAGATACGGCGAGACTGGAGATTCGTGACTACTTCCCGACTAAATGATGGTCCAGATAACAAGATGTGAACTTCATATGATTTATTTAGCATACATTATACTCTATCATCCATAGAAAACTCAAGACACTTTTCCTTCTTTGTGTTGTCATCGTCCTATTGTGATAGTTGGCAAGCCGTTTTTTTTGTGATTTACAGAATCGTAACGGTTTTTCATACATGATACGTGTACTGGATTTAAAGAATCTCTCCTTCATTGCTTTCATGTTCTACATTTAAAAGAATCGCGCCAAAATTTACGCAAATGATTGTCAAGTCAAGAAATAAAAAAAAATCATCTTTGCATTTTCAAAAAATATTCATTTGATGTAATATATTTAAGTTAAATATATTTCATAAAACCAAAACAATGAAATCACAGTTCTAGACTCCATCAGGAATAACACAATTTATTCATTTTAATTTTGTTTGTATGTATCAGGCGCTTGTCTTCGTTACTTAACATTATGAGATGGACAGATATCCAGACCGCTAAAGATGACTATTTTCTCAACAATGATTGCCTGAACACGGTAGAAGAAAAAGAAGTATGCATCCTTGAAGTCGATTTCGTCTCCATCAAATAAATAGATTGTTCTGAATAGATCTAATAAGACGGGGTTTTATGACAGAGCTTTTGCCGATCGTATATCGTGGAATGGCACGTATCTAAGTGTTAAAGGTATGGTTGGCTGCAGATTTAGGATGTACTTGAATACAACCTTTTTTGGGAGGCCTTATCAAAATGTATGATTACATATAAACACTACGCTCATACATTATACTAAATCAAAAGTTGAATGTATTTCTATCACATATCGGAAGATCTTCAAAGGTTTCTTTGTAGTTCGACTTCCTATGGTAAATTTTTTGCAGTTTACTTACCAAATATGTTTTTTTTTTTAATATAAACAGATGCGGGGAATTACCTACTCGAATCGCAGAGCCAACACCTTCATATCCATCCACTCAACTTATATATATTTATTTTGTACTAAATCTGTCAGTGAAATTGGGTTCGAAACCCGAGTTACAACGCCTTTGAGGGGAGACTGCTCTCCAAACGGCGTTAAATAAATTCTCATTTAACAACTATTATTATGCAGGAATTCAAATCGATAAATTTCATTATGATCGAAAGTTAAAACATCTTTACAGTACTATTACTACATGATAATTGTAATTTCCGATTTAGAAAAGCACAATGGACGATTTTATTAAATTTGAACTCAAATGAACCGTAAACAGACGATTGAAGGCAATTTGTCAGGAAGGTTAAATCAACGAATTCCAATTTAAACATATTCAGAAAAAGTTTGAATTGAGAATGTACTCCTAAGTGGGCAGTTCCACGTTCATTAGCCAACATTTTAAGTCAGATCAATCACTGCAAGTTGACACGCGAGTGAAAAACACTAATGATTTATAAATTAGAACGGTCAATTCTAATTAGGAGAATACGTAAGATGACTTAACGAATACTGAACTTATATTTATTTCTCTAATATCTAATATATTAGGTGTGATCTTATTTTAATGATATAATACTTATGCTAGGTTAGGCTTCCGGTGTCGCCCACTTAAGATTAGACATTTGTTCGGCTGTAAAGCTATTCGAGACTAACTCTATGGCCTGGACCAGGGATGGCCAAAGCGTCAACCGCGTAGCTATTGCTAGTCGCCCGCCTTTCTGATCGTACACTTCTCTGTTATTCTAATTTACTTTGTGAAGAAAAATATCCATGTTTGTGGAGATGTGCGGCATATTTAACAACTTTTTTCGGTTCTACTTGCCTCTGCGAAACAACCTTTTCTACCATGAATGCAACCAGAACAAAACATCGCTCCCGTTTGACAGATGACCATTTGGCAGCATGTTTACGAATAGCTGTAAAAACATATGAACCACAATATGACAAGCTTGCCGAAAATATGCCATGTCATGTTTCCAGCGCATCCTCTGATACGACATAAACTCTAATAGTTCATATTTACAAGCACATTGTTTGCATTAGTAAAAAGAAAATAAAATAACATATTGTTTTATTTATAAACTATTTTTATGTTTGTGTGAAGTAATCATAAATTGAATGGTTGAATTAAAATAGGCACAAAGTACCAAAAAAAAAAACTAAGTATGCAGTTTCATTAAATATAGAACGAAATTTCATACTTAGGTTTTTTTTGTTTTTTTGTTGGTACTTAGTGCCTATTTTAATTCAACCATTCAATTTATGTTATTAAAATAACTTGATATTGAATAGGTACGGGTACGGGTATTGGTATCATATATATTTAGTTTAAATTTAAACTTAATTTTGGCTTTAAATTACTATTTTTCTTATGATCACTTAACACAAACGATGTTAGTAGACCGCCGCCAATAATTTAAAAAGCAGGTCGCCCGTAGTGATCAAAAGTTTGGTCACCACTGGCCTAGACGGTAAGACACCTGTTTTTCTTCCTGAAGGTAACATATTGAATTCTCGTGAGAAACTATTTTTTTTAATTATTCTAATCTGCTGAGAAGACATATGGAGTAGGCCGTGATAAGAAAGTCTAGCGTTCTGTATTCACTATCTACCCAAACATGGAAACGGTGTGATGGTATGTATGTATTTACAGAGAATAATCAACTATTTTATTCAATTTTTTTTTTTTTTTAAAAAGTGGAATAAATAGTGTTTGATAAAAATAAATTGACTTACTCGTAACTATAAACAACATAAGTATTTCAATTATGATTATTTAGCATTTTTTGTGTAAAACTTATATGTTTTAGTTTTAATATTTAAAAAAAAATATATTATTACTTAAATCAACAATCAAACAAATTGTAGAGAGTAAACAAGGTTAAAATTTAATTATTTGGATAAGTAGTTAATTATATATGTAATAGTGTATATAATTTAGTAAATAATTCGGCCAAGAACTTTTATAATGAAGACCTTCAAAATCAAAATTATTTATTAAAACTTCAAGTCTAACCAGAAGGTATCCTCGTAAAATACTTAACAATTCTTGTCTTTTGACAAGTCGGTAAACACAATCTTAAAGACTCGTTCATGTAAAAGTCGAAGGCCCTCGAAGGTCTCTCGAGAATTGCATTCAAGAACAATTTTCATTGTGCCGTGCAAATATTTCATTGCAAGGCAAACAATAATCATAAGAATGCAGAACTAAACTCTCATAGTCGCAAAGCTATGGTCAAATGGACATATCTAGCGGGCCGTGAATATGAATTCCTATATTTCCCAGCTTGTTTAATGCAAATAACCATAATAGACATTTTATGTCCGATAGTTTTATGGCTGAGCTCTGTCCGCAGAGACATAAATGCTACTGGGTTCGAAAATTATTGTTTCGTGGAGAATTAAGGAAATATGAACTTGTAACTACATATGTGATAAAATTATTACCGTAACGTGGATATTTATTATTCGTTAGTGAAAAAATACTTATAACAAAATTATCAACTAGAAACCTAAGTCAAAGGGAAATATTTTATATATTATTTATAGTTAAGGCATTAACATTGTGGAGGTTTAAAGACATTGTAATTTGTTTTATCAAACACTGGTAATTCCACTTTTTGTAACGGTGAAACCCTACCGGTTTCAAGGCTTTCACCTAATCATCAGGGAATCAAAAATCTTGTTTGTGCTCCCCTGATGATGAGGTGAAATCCTTGAAACCGTTACAAAAAGTGGAATAAACAGTATTTGATAAAACAAATTACAAATATTTCATAACTTAAAATTCCAATATTTTAACCTCTTAAGACCTGGCGTCCATTATACTGGACATAGTGTTCATATGCACTTTGTGGTATATTTCTGTTTTCTGATAACAAATTAAGTGTAGGAAACTATCGACTTTGAACGTTTTGGACGACATCTATCTAAACTTATACTCGTACGATATCAAATATTCTTGCTTGTGAGTGTATTATTTATACTAAACGTAACAGCATAATACACTCACAAGCTTGAATATTTTTTAAAACCTTAGAATTAATTCAGTTCTGAAGAGGTTAAGGATGAGAATTGAAAAAAAAAAATTCATACAAGCATATTTGTTAATTTCACCCTGAAACAAAAAAAAAATAACGATAAAATACTAAATTTATAAAAACTATTACGTAATTGCCGGTTCATGAAATTATATTTCCATGATTGATGATAGTTGAAGAAGGCTTTTGAAGGCTCTCACCAAACTCATTTCAATAACTGGCTGAAAAAAGGATGACAGAGTTTTCGAATAGCAGTCAATTTTCTAAACTGCTCTAAATTAACAAGTTAAGTGATTATTTTTTTTTATTTATCCGTTAGTTCAAGTATAGTATGTGTTGAGTTTATAATGCTCGTTATTTTTTCAGTTATTTTTTCAAACAATTGATAAAATAAATTTACCTTGACAGGATGGATTATGTTTCCAAATATCACGAAAATGATTCAAGGTGGCTTAAAATATAAATACTTCAATGCAAACGGTGTATGATAAACAAAATGTATGATTATCTTAGAAATTCTGTTCCAATAATTATAAAATATTTCCTTTGTGATTGCATCGGTATCCTACTCTTAAGTGGCATCACTATAAATTTAACCAAATAATGCAAAGTACAAAAAATAACTTAAATTAATACGCAAATAAAACCCATGTCAATTATATTCAAGCCAATTTTTTACAAATTCTCAGACGCACTCAGACTCAACAAAAACCTAACAAAGACACGCGGACGAGACAAGAGCAAATAATCATCCACATCACGTCTGCGAAAGGTGGAGCAGGTGAGTGTGGTGACTCACGCTACTACAGAGGAGTCAGGAGTGAAGAGTGAACTGTGACGTCTCTCGCATAATGTCGAGGTGTTGCGTGCCGCCTACTAAAATCCACCAAAATGTAACGCGCTCTGGTATGCCAGCCAACCGACTCTACCGTGTTCGTAATGTAGTTGTAATCTGACTTGTTATGCATTCAGAGGCACCGGACTATAAACCTTTAGGCTGATATTTATTATCCGAAGACTACAAACGCAACTTGCAAAGGAATGAGGAAAGTGCTGTTACTTCAGCAATTTCTCACATATTTAATTTTATAAAATACTAGCTTTTATAAATTGTCGCTATCCAAATTGGGGTTTGTACACTTTACTTTAGTAAAATTGTTTGTTTAATATACAAGCAATACATACTCGTAAGACTGACATCTTATATTGTATTACGCCTCCATTGAATACAGTACAATCTGGCGGGATTATTGTTTTACGCTAATCACTTTCAACTAAACAGAAATATGTTCAAGAGGCCCTAAATGAAAACCAGACAGATCCCACAACCCTCGGTTTGGAAGACAGACGTTTAACAAACTAAGCCATGGAGGTCGTAACTTAGCTATCATATGTTGTTTATAGTTAAGGCATTAACGTTGTGGAGGTTTAAAGACATTGTAATTTATTTTTATCAAACACTGTTTATTCCACATTTGTTTGTGACGGTATAACCCTAACGGTTTCAAGGCTTTCACCTCATCTTCAGGGGAGCGCAAACAAGACTAAATGCTGTTCGAACTGGTATCAATATACACGCTTCAACGGTTGGGGGCTGAGGGGTGGGAGAGGCATGGGACAATTTCGGCCAAGAGCGGAGAGATTTTTGGGAAATAACTGTTCAACAGATGTTCGGATCGGTGTACTGACTTAGAAATTTCTAGGGCCTCTAATCTGTCCAATTTATTTCCGTTACTACTGATATGTAAGAATTTGGCATCATCGATAGAAAAAGTATGGTTTTCACGGTGACAATGATTAGCCATTTCAGAATAAATTAGAGGATTTGTTAAGGCGGATTTGTGTTCACGAATGTAAGAGTCTCTGGAGCGATCTCTGACAGATAAATCTCATCTCGGATGTTTGAAAAGGCTAATAATTGTTCTTGTTGTGTCGACTCGAAATATTTTTTCTTTTAACATTAATCTCTATTTAAACAAAGCCCTTCTTGTCACAATATCTATATACGAGTACCATTCATTTACAGCGTTATACTAAACAATAATTTATATTTTAAACAAGATTCTTCTTACACCTTTATCTTACATCTTAAACGTTATTCCTATCATCATGCATTCGTGTTTTGGCTTTGTATAATTTGTCCTATCACACAGAGAAACTTTCGGGAGAGTTGCTGATATCCCTTCCAAGATGCCAGTAGGAATATCTGAGCACATCTAAATAAAATGAAATAATATTATTGCCTTACACTTTAGATCAGCTGCAGTTATTTCCTCCCTTTGTAAGATTGACAGACGTAAAGTTGCGCGGTTTTGCGGTTGGCATTTTATTTAGAGTTGGTGCTTAGAAGAGTTCACAAAGGAACATATACTAGTATAGACTCCTCAGCACCGGTAATTTTGCGGTATTTTTAGATATGATTAATATTGTTCCGAGTTAACAATAGAGGCGTATGCTGCGGTAGACTGTATCATTATGGTTACTTCGCTTCGCTAGTAAACGAAAGTACAGGTTCATAAAACCTTATTGAATACAACGAACTAAAACATAGAGGAAATGCAACTATTTATGAACTTAAGTGACCAATGGACTACAAGTTTTATAACTTTTTTAATAAATAATTTCATAAACAAATTGTTTGAAAGGCAATTCAATTATTAATTTTTGATCTTCTTTTATATGGTACAATTCTCAAACCAGGATCTGATTGATGCGAATGGTAGGGCGATTTCTGATGCCTCATAGAAGTATTTTAAATACGCTGCATAATTGTTCTTTGATGGTTCGAACACGGAAAGGAATGAATGATTCTCAAATTACGCAAAGCAGGTCGGTAAGTCGTATTAACGCATTACCTATGACAAGGTGGAAAAAAGCGTTTGCTATTATTTTAAGGGAGTAGCACGATGAGTGGTTTGAACCAGAGACCTTTTGTGTCGAAGTCCAGAGCGTTACCGTGTCTTTATGCACCTCAGAATAATTTTCTAAAATGCTAAGATCTCTATATTATTTTTACACTCCAGAGCGTTACCGTGTCTTTATGCACCTCCAAATAATTTTCTAAAATACTCCTCCTTGGCTCCATCCCAACTCGTCTGCGAAGACTGTTAGGGTCAGCTCTTCTCGTCCTCAGGTTGTATGCTCTTCTGTACCGGACTACGTCCCCCAGGCCGTGCCTCTGCATCAGGTTATCTTTTTGCACCACCCATGAATTCTTTGGTCTTCCTCTGGTTGTTATTCGAGGCAGATCCATGGAGATTGCCTAGTTTACAATGTGATCGGGTGCTCTGCGAATTATACATCGTCCAGCATTCGTCCATCTAAGAATTATACATCGTCCAGCATTCGGAGCCATAGATCCGTGCGGGTCTGACAATCATTTGGTATACTTTTCCTTTTAACTTTACTGGCATTTTCGGATCACATAGAACTAAGATATCTATATTATTTTTCCAGTCCAGAGCGTTACCGTGTCTTTATGCACCTCCAAATAATTTTCTAAAATGCTAAGTTCTCTATATTATGCTATTTTTACTTAAATTATTAATACTGTGAACTTTTAAAGACATTGAAATTTTTTTAGTAAAGAAAGTCTTCGTTTGTGATCCTCTCATGCACATTCCACTGGATATTAACATAGAGGTGAAAACCTTGAAACCTGTAAAGTTATACCATTATGTTAAATGGAAAAAAACAGTGTTTTACTAAACAAATCACTTAGTTCTCTTCCACAATGACACTTGATCGCGTACCAAACCCTATAAGCGACCGTACCATCCAAGGTATCTTTGTATACGTCTCGTTTGATAACCAAACAGTTATGTTTCGTAATTTGTAGTCAGCAAAACAAATCAAGGCGAAACAAAATGAAAAAGATAAACAAATTTTCTTATGAAGAAGCGTACAAAATGTTTGTTGTTGCGTTCACGCGTCCAAATCGGGAAAGTTCAGCGACTTTGCTAACGCCATATGTAAGAGGTATAACGCGTCCAAAATGAATAACGATTTGACCGTGGCCGTGGTTTGCCCGAAACCTCCGCTTTGTGGGATTCTTGTCAAATTTACATGTCTCTCCGTTGCCCCGCCATTTATTTTTCACGAATTCCATCTGTCAACATTGAACATCAGGTATAATACAAAAGATCAACATTAAGTAAGAGTTTTTATTTACGCATTCAAGTCGTGCACGGTCGCAGCACAGTTCAGAATAACTAAAGCAGAAAAAAAGTACAAAAGGTAAACGCTTTTTTTTTAAAATTCAACAAACAAAAGTCACAACACTCCCACATGAGTGAAAGAACTCCCAAAGAGTGTGTGACCAGTGACCCTTTGGATTTTCTAACTTCTCTTGCATTAAATGTTTTGTACCTTGGTAATGTTCTGGCGCTGTCAAGTCCGAATGCTTAATACATTTTTGATAGCATTTATTTATTTGTTTTGCTTTCACTTGAACATGTTTTTAAACCATAATTTATATATTAAGGGAAATAGACAGCTAAATTTTACCTTTCAGTTTTTTAAGGCAGTATACCAACATTGGGATAAATGGTGGAAGTCAGCAGAAAATAAATAATGAATTGCATTTTAATGGATTGAAGTTTCAACATATTAAATCTGAAAAAAATATATTAATATACCGATACTAGATACATAAGAAGATAATTAGTAAAGTTCGTTATTTATGGAACGATAATATTATTTGTAAAGTTGTAACGAATTCGCAAAGCCAACTAAAAAACATGGGGAACAGTCTTCATAGAATCCTGGAGATTCAATGTGTGTATTTACGAATACATTCAAATGTTAAAATCGATATATAAAAAGAAGAAATAAACGCAATGATGAAAAACAGATGACATTTGATCGACTTTCAGAAAACAACGTTTGCGATATGAAAAAGCGAAGCGAATCTTTTGTTACAATCGCAGTGCAGTATCTTAATCATGTGTGACGCTATTAAAAAATTCTACTAAGAAATGAGAAAATCAATAAGTGTTCACCGTTAACATACCTCGCAGTCTTATCAGATAAGAGGACAATGCAATGCCGCACGACTGTGAAGGGTAATTAGAAACATTACGAAATCACAGAAAAAGAAATAAAGAAGCTGCACAAACTGGAAAGGTATTCATATTCTATCTCATTGTTCTGAATTCACACAACACCGGGAAAATTATCGTAGAAAGCATCCGACGCTTCTAATTACATAAGCCCTCTCATTGAAATAACGCCGAATGGTGAAATTTCCAAACGGGCAAACAGAAATTATTTTTGTGAAGTATACAGTGAAAAAATTCGCATCGAGCATTGAAAAGGCGAAAACAATGCCGATTACAAGACATTTCACAATAAACAGTAAAATCATTATAAAAATTGAAAAGTGTTCGAAAATAATTCTCGTGTTATGAAATTTTATGAGTTTAGTTAATTTTAATCGGCGTTTGTTAAAATAACACGTATTAAACTATTGCAGATAATATTAGTATAACATATTACCAAACGTTTAATATTGTACGAAATACGAGTATATTTAAATCACCATGTAAAATGTATAGAGAGGTATGGAGAATTAGTTTTATGAATTGGTCACAACACTTCGAATTAGTTAAATGAGTTTAAACATATTTATTTAATGTAATAAGAACGATAATTATTAGTGCACGACGTACTTTGCAAATTACAAAACAATCTCAAGTAAATTACACTTAACAATGAATTAATTACATGGGCATAAAGGTTCAAGGAAACAATGGAACTTTTTTGTTATTTGGGAGTAAACTTTACAAATATTTTCTTTGACAGTTAATTTTAGTAGTCATGTTGGCGTTTTGTTATTGATGTATTTTATTATAGCATCTTGCATTTTTTGTATTCACTCGCATTGAATTTTGATTG
Source organism: Odontocerum albicorne (assembly GCA_949825065.1). NCBI lineage: Eukaryota > Metazoa > Arthropoda > Insecta > Trichoptera > Odontoceridae > Odontocerum > Odontocerum albicorne. The sequence goes on along the minus strand of OX463840.1, from coordinate 4,921,301 downwards.
TGCTTTGTAAAATTTTTTAAATGGTCTAAATTGACCGTAAATTAATGAATAAAAAAATTTTAAACGATATTTTTTTCCCTTGATAGTTTTAAGAAAATGATACACAAACAAAACCATCTTAAAATATGTCAAGTCCAAACGTATATTCAAGTAAGTTCATGAAGAAATCCATATATATTTTATACATGATAAGTTCTGTTCATTTTGTGTAATTATTTTTTTATTATTATTATAACACTTTTGTCTCGTTAAAAATTAAGAAACTATATAAAATTAAAATACGTGTAGATTTTTTTAATTCACTTTGAAATCAGAGAAAGTGGCGCTGGCATGGTATCCAAAAGTGTGCGTATATCCCCATCAAATAATATATCGATAGAGCAGATCACAACCTGACCCACCGGCAACCAAATTAAGGCCCTCCCTTCATCACCCGGTTCTCTGATTGGAAACATTGCCCTATAGACACGTTCGATCGGAGGCCGAAATTCCTACCTGAGCACCTTTGTTAATGGTTCATAAGTAAAGGAAGACCGACCGGCGAGGGAAAAAAATGAAGAGGAATTCCATCTTAAAAAGGTGGCTTTTAAATAAAATAAAAATACTCGCAACCTTAACCGCCTTATTATTAATCAGAGAGTCAACTCAATGAAATGAACAACTATGGAAGAATTTCCATCTCAGTGTCAATTATCATACTATCATAATCACTATAACGCAATGTCCCCATTGGAATAGTCAGATAAAATAAATTTCTACTTCGTTCTTTCTTGGCACTTTACATATATTTCGCTTGTCACGTCTATACACCTCCTTATGCATACACTGATATTGTTCAAGCATTTCACTTGATTATTGTTCGTTGAATCTTAACGATAAATCCATCTCCAAACATGTTCTTCGTTGAAATATAGCCGAGGGTCGTCACTTATGATACATTGATAGTGTATTTATCAATATCACATTAATAATATTCACAATTCTCCAGATTAGCCAATACCATATTGGCACCTGGAGAACTGGGTAAAGGAAAGGAAAGGAAAGGATCAAAATATCTACGAAAACTTGAGACAGAATGACATCACCGAGGAGATTTAAACTCTACAGGAGTTGTACGGTCACCTGGAGTTAGTAACATTAAGTCATGTATGAGTTGATTAGATCTGCAAAATTTATTTGTTTTCTGATATTTGGCAAAAACATGAGTTATAAAAATGAGTATATTAAACCAGACGAAAAGTCGAATATCTAGGAATCGATTCAGAAACAGACGTCACATGGAATTAGACAATGAAGCTCTAATTCTATGCGTTGAAACATCTCACTTTACTTAGTAATGACATGTGTTGAGGAATGGCAGATTACTGTTTTCAGTAGAATCAGATAGTTTAAAGAGATGCTCAGAGATAATTCCAATGAGGACACCAAGAAGGATGGAACATTTACAGGATAGGCTTCAGTTAAATCGAGAGGCCCACAAAAAAAGCACGGAATGATAAAGTAACCGCGCTGTAACTTCCAACATTCGTTCATAAAGGGGAGAAAAAAATTAAAACATTAATGATTCGCAAGTTCAACACCAAAGAATTAATCATAGAAAATAATAAATGGACGAGATGAGACGTAATAGTTGATGAAAATACCATATAATTGAAACACAAAGTCAAAAAAGTTCATAAATAAAAAAAATTAATGACCTACTTTTTAACGTGCGAATATACTAAAAAAAAACCTTATTTAAAGACGCATACATAACAATGAAGTATATTAAATGACTAAACATTACCTTTGTTTATTGAATTAAAAATAACGTGGGTGAAGGAGAGGGTAATAAAAATAACGATATTATTGAGATGTTGATCACGTCCGAAATTGGCATGTTGTCAGTATTTGAGACAAAGGAAACTGGGAAACCTTTAACCGAATGTAAAAAAAAAGAGACGTCAAACGTCTCCTCATCATGAATTAATTCAAGTCGGATTTGAGTCACAAATCAAATGAATACTTATATAACAACTTGTATCTGTATCTACGCAGGGATCTAGATAACATAAATTTTAATAACAATATAAAACTAGATATTGCATCTCACGAGTACAACGAAAAAAAATATAAACTTGAATAACACAGTATCCTTACAAAAATTAATGAGATTTTTTTTTTTTAATAATCTTGATGGATTGAAAGCAGATTTTTTACAAAAATTAAAAAGCAGAAATGTAATTATCATTTTTGGTGTATTTTTTTTTTCTTTCTGTACATAAATGTTTTTTTTTCCGTTTCGATTGTGTGATCTAGTTTCAATGTTTTCGATTTTGTTGTTGATTTTAATTTTTTTACGTGATATGTTTTGTGGTTTATTGTATAGCTATTCCATTTGAATTCTATTTTGTTTTTCTGTTTTGTACTTTTTACGCAATTGAAATTTGTTATTTTTGCCAAGACATCGCCCGCTATACCATAGACACGTAATTATAATTTTTTGTGTTTTTTTGTTTCTGTACATAAATGTTTTTTTTCCGTTTCGTTTGTATGATCTAGATTCAATGTTTTCAATTTTGTTGTTGATTTTAATTTTTGTTACGTGATATGTTTTGTGATTTGTTTGAATGCAAATCCATTTGTTGTTCTTATTCTGTTGACACGTATGTTAAGTATCATTTACTTGATCCAATCATATTTCCCTTGGTCTTCCTTATACCACGCATTCGACTCACATTAACACTGAATATTTATTTTGTTAGACTTTCTTCATTCATTCGTTCTACATGCCCAAACCATCTCAAAGTGCTCTTCTAAATCTTACTTCACACACTAGCCTTAAGTTCACATTCAATCCTAATCACTTCATTCCGTATCCTGTCACATATTATAACCCCATTCCATGTGTTATTTTCAGTACATAATTTATTTAACTACTTTCAGACTTTTTATACGTGTACGTTTCACTACCATACATCAAAGTTGATACTAGAATACTGTTGTTAACTGTCATCTTAGGATATTTTGATACTGTCTGGTGCGAGTATATGTATTTCAGTGGCATATTGACTTGAAAAAAAATTTGATTTATACATTTAAAAGCCGTGGTCTTATTTTATAGAAGAAAAAAACACAAGAATGAAAAAAAATACCTTTTTGTTATTTTTATAAGAATGATTAAACTGCCATGTCATAAGGGTATCTACGTCAAGAATGTTGAATGAAATTCTGTCCTTTATTCTACGAACAACAGACAAATCAGTTTTTAAGTAAAAATAATATAAAGGACTAAACAAGACGACAGGACTTTCTCACATATCCCCCCTTCAGATCAGGTAAGTGGGGTCTACCGGGTCTATCAGAATCAGGTACCCCTTCGCAGGGACCCGATCGGACCAAATTAGATGCAGGAAACTATCGAAAAAAAGACAATAGCTCAACACGAACCGGCCAGAGTCGAGCCGCGTGGGCGGGGGAGTTTTGTAACTCAACTACAAGGAAGGAAAAAATAGACAGAATACGACAGAATGCTCTTATAACGATTTGGTCTACGACTGAGATGACGAACCTTTTCGATAATTAAATGATATATGTTTTATTGTTCCTGATAAATTGACATTCGCATGTATTTTGAATAAAATAACATTCCACATATTTCATTTAATCTCATAATTCAAAGATTGACGACTTCTAAGACCTAGTTGAAAAGACACCTGTCTTCCACCCCGTAGGTTGCGGGTTCGATTGCTGCTGGTGAAAATTTATTTTAAAAGACTCCAGATATTTCTGGTTGGTCGTAAGAGACTATAGTGCAGATGTGAGCGGAATGCGTGGTAGAGGAAGAACCAGGAAAGTATGGTTAGATAAAAAGAATTATATTTTGAAAGAAGTACAAGAAATCGTTGGAGTGTATGTAAAGGTACGTGAATGTGGAAGAGGTGAAATACGTGTGTCGAGTTAGAAAAGACTGGCCTACATCAGTAAGGATATGGCATGATGGTATGTATATATGTAACAGATGACAATAAAATTGTTCAAATCCTACTGGAACACAGATTTTTTTTTAAAGTCTAGTTTTCACTTCAGGCCTTTTTAACATCTTTAAGGTTGGTTGGAAGAGATTGCCACTAGACAATAAGCCCGCCAGGTTGTACTGTATACAACAAGAGTAATACAATACTATAACCTCCATGGTCAATGTATAAGATCTCAATCAATACATTGTATAGGCATAAATTTTGAAGTATTGGAACACAGATTTTTTTTAAAACAGTCTAGTTTTCACTTCAGGCCTTTGTAACATCTTTCTGGTTGGTTGGAAGAGATTGCCACTAGACAATAAGCACGCCAGGTTGTACTGTATACAACAAGAGTGTAATACAATACTATAACCTCCATGGTCAATGTATAAGATCTCAATCAATACATTGTATAGGCATAAATTTGGAAGTAAAGAGAGGTGTGTTTGTTTATATCATATACTATATATGTTTACCATATTCTTGAAGAGTTAGTTTCGTGTGACAGGGTAAGAAATATTTGTTGTCATCTTAACATTTATGACTTTTAATTTAATATAATATCATAATATACAATATATTAATACTTAACTTAAAAATTATATTTTTTATTTGACGCTGGCTAATTTTATTTAATCAGGGATTACAATCAGTCGCTTCAGTCATTACTTCAAATTCACGAGATTAGACTTATGAATCCTTGCTGTTGGTATTTAAAATATTTTTTTTTATTTTCAACTAAGCTATTAGTTAAATTGGCACATGCTGTATTTATTTTGAGTTATCAATATTAGTGAAACGCCTGTCGAGGGTTGACTGTCACTGATTTAGGATCTAGTTTTTTTTTTTTTAAGCCGAAAGCGATATTATTTAACAAAAAAATAGTTGAAGTTCATGTACATTAATAAATTACATAGCAATAAATTTCAATGCACAGTGTATTATGTTAGTCTACACCTGCGTGTCGTAAACAGAAGGTGAGAATGAAAAATATTTCTATTTGTTTTATATCCAAAACAAAATCCAATAACATGTATCTAAAACTCTAAACGTCGATTTTTTAAATAAATAAATATACTTGGATTTTGTTATAAGCATTTCTAAGTTTTTAAATTGTAAGAGATTTTATTTTAAATCGTTTTTAAGAATAGGATAATTTGTAATTTATTTACAATATTTTTTACACTTAAGATAATGGTATCACCCCACTGGTTTTAAAATTATCAAGTCTTATTTGTGCCCCCTGATGATGAGGTGAAAAACTTGAAACCGGTAGGGTCATACAATTACTGTAAGTAGAAAAAAGTGTTTTATTAAAGAAATTACAATGGTTTTAAACCTCCGCAGTGTTAACGCCTTGACTATAAATAACGTACGAAGGACAATTTATCATATAACATATGATATAGCGCCGCTTAAAGAGCAGACTCTCCTTAAGGACGGTCTGCTCGGGTAACTCTGGAACCGAACTGCCTCCTATTGACGTATTAAAGATATTCCAAAAAAATAAATAAGTTAAGTGTAAGGATAGAAGAGGCAGTGCCTGCGGCCATAAGATTAAGCATTTCTCCAAGTTAAGTGTAAGGATAGAAGAGGCAGTGCCTGCGGCCATAAGATTGGGGACTTTTCCAAGTTAAGTGTAAGGATATAAGAGGCAGTGCCTGCGGCCATAAGATTGGGGACTTTTCCAAGTTAAGTGTAAGGATATAAGAGGCAGTGCCTGCGGCCATAAGATTGTGGACTTTTCCAAGTTAAGTGTAAGGATATAAGAGGCAGTGCCTGCGGCCATAAGATTGGGGACTTTTCCAAGTTAAGTGTAAGGATATAAGAGGCAGTGCCTGCGGCCATAAGATTGGGGACTTTTCCAAGTTAAGTGTAAGGATATAAGAGGCAGTGCCTGCGGCCATAAGATTGGGGACTTTTCCAAGTTAAGTGTAAGGATATAAGAGGCAGTGCCTGCGGCCATAAGATTGGGGACTTTTCCAAGTTAAGTGTAAGGATATAAGAGGCAGTGCCTGCGGCCATAAGATTGGGGACTTTTCCAAGTTAAGTGTAAGGATATAAGAGGCAGTGCCTGCGGCCATAAGATTGGACACTTCTCCAAGTTAAGTTTAAGGATAGAAGAGGCAGTGCCTGCGGCCATAAGATTGGGGACTTTTCCAAGTTAAGTGTAAGGATATAAGAGGCAGTGCCTGCGGCCATAAGATTGGACACTTCTCCAAGTTCAGTGTAAGGATAGAAGAGGCAGTGCCTGCGGCCATAAGATTGGGGACTTTTCCAAGTTAAGTGTAAGGATAGAAGAGGCAGTGCCTGCGGCCATAAGATTGGGGACTTTTCCAAGTTAAGTGTAAGGATATAAGAGGCAGTGCCTGCGGCCATAAGATTGGACACTTCTCCAAGTTAAGTTTAAGGATAGAAGAGGCACTTCCGGCGGCCATAAGATTGGGCACTTCTCCAAGTTAAGGAGCCTAAACAAATTAGTAGGAAAAACTTGAATCCATTGCAAAACCATCAATAGAACTCGAATGTTTTCAATGATGCGACTTAAAATTTTGTTGGATCTTTTTAAGTCATTAAGAATTATTTGACACGAATACTCTGGTATATTTTATATTGATTTCATTTTCCTAAGGAACATTTACAGACAATTGTATAACTGAACTCGAATACACTTTTGTTGCATACATTCTTATTTACATATAGCAATATCTTTCAATCAACCAGAAATACGTAAAAGAAACCTAAGTGAAAATTAGACTAGAATTTTTTTTTTTTTAATTTTAGTTCCAATAGGAATCAAACCAGCACTCCCAGGTTGGAAGACAGGCGTCTTAACTAAGCCACGGAGGTAGTTACTGATCAATGAAAATACATTGAGAATTATAACCATATAACATAACAATTACAAGTGTTTACAACTCTGTATATTGCTATGAATACAATAACAAAACATGTATTTGATTGAAATTAACAACAATCTGTCATGTATTGAAATAACCAAGTGTATCCAAGATGAGCTAGTACGTTGGAAGAAATTGCAGTATAGCAATAAGCCGGCCACTGGTACCATGTACACAAAAGAATAACAGTTCTAATATACGAGTAAATATAAAAAAAATCAAATACATGTTATATCGACATTGTAGAGACGGGAGTAAGAAGTATGTAACATTATTGTCACTTGGAAGAGCAATAATTCGAAATAACAAGCACTCTGCTATCGATTTATAATCTAATAATAAACAACACAAAGAAAGATTTTTTATTGTGCCAAAAATTTACCATGTAAATGTTGAAATTTATCTATTTTTTTTAGCAAAAGTGTTGTTATATGAACTGTAACAAAATATTTAATATAAAATAATAGTGCATATAAAATAACCTATTGTCGATCGATCGAAAAAATTAAATGATAATATATGATACATATAAAACGATTTGTTATTTTAAGACTCTATAATATCCGCATCGTAAAATATGCATCGCCATAATTATTGCCAATAGTTCCAATATCACAATGAAGGTGTGGAACCGCGAAATTAACCGCAGCTCGTAGGAAATTTTCCATTCTCAATCGTAGGAATAAAAAGTGTCATAAAAGTGTTGACATGCCAAGAATGTAGATTTTCATTAATTACAACACTCGAGACGATATTTTATGATTCGGTGACATTTTTATCCGATGATAAAAGTTTATATAACAAAAAGAATGGCATCGTAAATATAGAAATGGATAATACTTTACGACGCATAATGATATACAATTTGTCGCATAAACTGGTTATTCATTGCGAAATTTTGTAATTTTTAGCAGAAATAAATTAACAACGTTAAGGAAAAATAAATCCTAGCACCTGGTTTATTTTAAAGATAAATAAGTATGTAGATAAACTGAATATATTACAAATGAAAAGTAAAATTTTATTACATAATTTGTCGTGAAGCCTTTAACACAGGAGGTGTGAATTGTAATTGATATATCAAAACACTGTTTTCCCACTTAAGATGTTTCAGTAAATCAATAAAATTTTAGTATTATATAACGTATTACATTTTAAACCAATCGGGAACTTCACCAGATTTTCCTGTAAAGGTGGGGGTACATCAAGGATCGGTACTCAGTCCGCTACTGTTCATCTTAGTCATGGACTATTTAACTAACCAGGAATATAACAGTCTCCTAAAGATCCTACTATTTGCAGACGATATCGTATTAATAAGTGAAAAACATGAAGACCTGCAAAATAGTCTGGAAAGGTGGAGAAGAATCTTGGAGGACAATGGATTGAGACTGAGCAGAAAGAAAACAGAGTATCTGTACCTACCATTCGAGAACACAAATGCTGTCACTCCCGTAATGCAAATGGATGGAGAAACATTACCAAATTGTGACTCCTTTAAGTATCTTGGGTCACTCATCCATAGCGATGGAGGATGTGCAGCAGATGTAACACATAGAATTAGTGTGGGATGGATGAAGTTTAGATCAATGACGGGAGTTCTATGTGATCCGAAAATGCCAGTAAAGTTAAAAGGAAAAGTATACCAAACGATTGTCAGACCCGCACTCCTCTATGGCTCCGAATGCTAGACGATGTATAACTCTAACTCTAGGCAGTGAGTTGGGATGGAGCCAGGGAGAAGATTTTAAACCGGCATATGTGGCAATCTCTTCCAAACAACCAGAAATATATAAAAATAAGCCTTAAGTGACTTAAAATCCATTAAAAAAAAAATTAATTCGAACGGGAATCAAACTCGCACCTCCCGGATTAGAAGACAAGCGCTTTACCATACAACCGAGAATGTCGATTGTATAAATTAATTATGCCAAATATGATACAACACAGTAAAAAAACGTTTTTTTTAACTGTATAAAATTATTACATTTGCCAGTAAAGCTTTCAATATACATATTTGGCATAAATACGTTTAGGTTATTTTTTTAACAAAAATATAAATTATAAAAAAACGAAACATGTTAGTTAATTGACAATAAATTTTCAAAAAGCAACATTAATTTTTAATGCTGTCAATATTACATTAAAACAAAAAAAAATTATTAGTTAACAAAACAGGTACATGACATAACTAACTAAAAAGCTTTGGTCTCACTTATTCTTAAAAAAAACGAAAGAGTTAATAAAGTCTTGATTCGATTTCTAAAATAAGTGTACGATGTCTAATGAGCTTCGAATCGAAACAGATTATATAATGACCACTTCGATATACGAGTATTATATTATATAATAAAATATAACGGATGAAACAAATGCTCTTATATCCCTCGATGGAACAGGGTCGAATGTGGCAAAGATACTCAAGCAAAGTAAACAATAAAACTATATTACCATTGTGTTAACTCATCTCTCTAACAAACAACAAAAATAACAAGAACAAGGCGAAGGAGATATGTGAAGAGGCGACCATAAACAGTAAACTCCTTCCTCAGGTTCCGTCAACTATCAGGGCAAGCCAAGGAAGAAGGGCGTGGGAAAAAGCGAGCTGGAATAGATGCGTGTAAGGCCGCGGGCTGTCGCCGGTACCGAACTTACAATCCTTTTTTTCGGTCTGTCATGAGCGATATACGGCAAACGGCGAGCTCTTGAAAAGGCGTTTCGAACAGTTACTAAATTATAATAGTTATAAGAGTCGTTGACTAATATTATGTACAGTCAATAAACGGTCTTTCAAATTGAGCGGTTTTATAAATTCTATTTTTTTTTAATTCTTGAATAAAACACACAATTTGCTTCGATTTCAAAAAAGTTTTTATTGGTCATTGAAGTATAATGTATGACATTTAAACACAAAAAAACAATATCCGCCAAATGTTCACCTCTTGCAGCTCCACAGAAGTCCACTCTTTTGTAAAAAAAAATCGATGACATTTTGGTATAACTGCGGTTCTAACTCACCAATAACGCGAATATTTTCGTCCTTCAGCTCAGGAATTGATCGAGAGTCATTCTTATAGACCTGGCTTTTCACGAAAACCCAGAAAAAATAGTCCAACAGTGTCAGATCACATGATCTTGGTGGTCAATTAACATCACCGTTTCCAGAGATTGCAATACATAAAATAATTCAACAATTTGAACGCGTTGTTGTATTGTATACGACTCCATTTTTTATAAATGTCATACATTACATTTCTCAAATGTTACAAGATCCAGGCAAGTTCGCGACGCCATCTGTGTTTTATTCAAGAATTTAAAAAAAACCGCTCAATTTGAAAGACCCTTTAGTTGATATCATTTATATTTATTTAATAAGTAAATAAACGGCAAACAAATTTATTTTGTAATTGGTCCTTCAACATCTTCCATGCAATAAAACATCTCAACTCTAATAATACACACGAGTAAATAAAAATAACGCCGTTTCTCAGTCACGACAGACTTAGCATTCGGCTTTCCTGTAACAACACACATTTTCGTCTCCTCTACATCCTCTCCTCATATCTACATTATCTAAGTTTTACATTACCTTCAATCAAAATATATTTAACTTGATTCAACCATACTTTCTTAGGTCATCCTTGACCATATGCTATCCACTCACAATTGTACTATATATTTGTTTTATTAATATTTCTTCATTCACTCATTCCACATGTCCAAGCTATCTCTGAGAGTTTTTCTTCATAAATTTTAAATTCACAGCCCTTGTATTGTAAACCTCGTGTATTATTTCCACTGCAACATTAATAAGACTTATTTCCGTATTTTTCCACGTCCATGTTTTCACACCATACACGAAAATTGGTAGTAACAAAACAATTCATCTTTAATATTCGAATAACAAGTAACAAATTAAAGAAGCGAGAGTTGAAAAAAAGTTTATTATTAAATTCAGAATTATTTTAAAAAATGTCAAAAAACATGATATAAGTATTTATCCGAATTACTCTTAACTACAATACAATTTGAATGTAGGCCAAGTAACGTAAAAAAAACACACAGTGTACTCAGCTAAAGTACTAAAACTATTGGCAAAAAAATTACTAAACGTATGCAAAATTGTATAATACATGATATCGTGATCGTGTAACTGAAGTTTAAAATAAATAAATATATGGAAATCACGTACCACCAGGAGAAAGTACAATAATACAAACGATCGCAAACACCGAATAGTGAAAATAGTGAAATGAAGACGATTTCAATCTCGATGTTTTTTTTTTTTTTGCAAAAAAGGAATCGACCATGGACGGTCACGTCCGAGACGACAGCCGTCACCCACCGTGTTTGACCTCTTCTTGTTCTTCGCGAGTAGACGGACCACTTTCTTCTTCGGAAGGCATGAGATGACCACGCGGTCAGGTTTAGTATAGAATCGCGTGCTGAGCATCTAGGGTTCAGGGTTACCAACGTAACACCAAGAACTAACATACTGTCAAAATGATCGACAGGATTCGGTTTGTAATCGTTGCAGAAACACGTCTTCCTAGATTTGACTGTCCGTCTAACTATAAAACTTGTCATGAAAGTGAATGTATGAAATATTTTCACATTCACATGAAAGTGAATGTATGTAATATCTTCACATTCACATGAAAGTGAATATATATAATATCTTCACATTCACATAAGGATTTAATATTAGGTGTTAACATAAGTTGTGTCCGTTTTTTTTTTCAAATTTAAAAATGAGCGCCAAAAGTAAAACAAAAGGGTAAAGGTTATGCGTCATTCGAAAGAAAGTTTTCTGCTCTATAAGATATTGTGTTTGCTTTTACATTATATATATTATTTTATTTGATTACAAGCCTTCAAAATGGAATGTCAAGTAGACGAAAGAGAGCATTTTCGACACCTCCTTCTGTACGCGTTCAATCGAGGGAATAAAGCTGCTCGTGATATTTGCGATGTGTACGGTGAACATGCTATGAATGAAAGGACAGCTCGTCGATGGTTTTTGCGTTTCAAAGACGGTAATTTCGACCTGAAAAATATGGAGCGTTCCGGACGACCAGTGGACTTCGATGAGGACCACGTAAACCATATTATTCATGAAGATCCCCTTCAAACCACCGTTGAATTGACTGAGCAGATGAATTGTAGTCACATGACTGTATACCGGCATCTTAAATCAATGGGAAAAGTCCAGAAGCTTGGCGCTTGGGTTCCACATGTTTTGAGTGAAAACAACAAAAATCAATTGTCGAACGTTGAACGCAACCAGGAGGAGGTGTCGAAGATGCTCACTTTCGTCTACTTGACATTCAATTTTGAAGGCTTGTAATCAAATAAAATAATATATGTAACGTAAAAGCAAACACAATATCTTGTAGAGCAGAAGATTTCCTTTCGAATGACGTATAACCTTTACCATTTTGTTTTACTTTTGGTGCTCATTTTTAAATTTGAAAAAAAAACGGACACAACTTATGTTAACGCCCAATATATAACTTATGTCTTTTTCGTGTGTCTTTCAAACTTGGGCAACTGACACGGTAATTTTCTAAATATCCGTTACATTTCTGAATATTTATATGAAAGATAAATTCAATCATCTCATAGTTCCAAGAAAGGGGTGTCTTCATCTTCGTAATGATTTTATTCGTCCATCTTTTCACGAAGACCGAGTTACATATTCTTAGATAATGAGAAAATAATCATTTCCATTTTAATAATAGTTCACTTCAATCGAATCACCATAAAATGCGCACAAATAATTTTCTTTATAAAAGTCGGTCTCTATTTGGTATTCATTTAAAATCTCTTCAAAATATTTCTGGTCGGTTATAAAAAGATGAAACGTTTCTTGTATATAAAATATACGCGGGGATAGCTACTTTTTACTCTTACACAAATTTCATATCAATTTTTCAAATAAAATATCGCATTAAACTCAACCATGCCGCCAAGACACATCAATTGACAGCTAAATGTTAGAACTGTAAAATTTTCACTATATATTATTATTTATCCAACACTACATCAGAACGAGGATTCAAAAGTGGTTTCAATGTTATAATTGAATTATTGCAGCACGTGCCTCATTTTATTAACAAGCCGAAAAAAAGTGCGCAATGTTATTATATACTATCGAAATTATAATCGACAAAAATACGCTATTTAGGCGACATTTGTTGTAAGATTTTTAAACAGTTTGCTTAAACTTCAGTGTTCTGGATATATTTGGGTAATTGCTATTGTTATTATATGGTAAGGATTTCATTTCAATAAAAAAACTATTAATGTTTAGGATAATATTATAACTACACACTATAGAAATAATAAAGCATGATATTATTAAAAACGAAATAAAAACTTTAATAAACACACTTTACTATCGTTTAACCGTATTTAAAAAATATGCTTAAACAAGCGTTAACCAAATTAAAGGAACAAGAAAAGAGTTTGCTTTGAATGTTAACCAAAGAAATAAACACATTCTATCAAAATCTTATCTGTCCGACGTCAATAAAATTTAAACTTCGATGGGCACGAACTGTCCCAAGTGCAGACCACACGCAAGTTTAAACTATTGACCGATCAATCTTCGTTCACGTCTCCGTGATTTTTTGAAGTTGAGCATCAGCTATTTTTGTGGTGCATTGAAACCCCATCTTTATTGGTCACTTTCAGAATACAGCGAGGTATCCTCCACATACTAGAATGTTGAATAATTTTACAAAATCATACTAGAATGTTGAATAATTTTACAAAATCATATTAAAATGTTGAATAATTTTACAAATTCATACAGACAATACAATGAAAATTATTTTAAATGACACTAATATCTTAATTGCAGATTGTGCTTTTGTCTATACTCAAATTTTATTCTTCCTGGCACTGTCCCAACTCATTGCCTAGGTAGGCTGTTGGGGTCGGCTCTTCTCGTTCTCAGACTGTATATTCTTCGGTTCTGGGTGTCGCTTTCATCTAGGCCGTTTCTCTGCAGGCTTTTGGAGCATTGAGGTATCCAGGAGTTCTTTGGTCTTCCTCTGGACGGCTGTCGAGGAAGATCCACATATATTGCCTGATTTACAGTATGATCTGGTGTTCTCCGTCTTTTGTGCCCGTACCATCTCAGCTGTCGCTCTTCCCGCTTACTATTTATGTCAGTGACTCCCAGGCTACCACAAATGTGTGATCTCTTAACTTTATCTTTCAGTGATACTCCTGCCGACCACCTAAGCATTCACATTTCTGCTGTTTCAAGTTGCCTAGAGTAGGAGCTGTACATAGTCCAGCATTCTGAGCCATACATAATTGCGGGTCTTACGATAGTCTGGTATATCTTTCTTTTCAGTTTTATAGGCATTTTTAGGTCACACAAGGTCACATTTGTCTATACTCAAATAATAACTTAAAAATGTTAAAAGACAAACAACATAAAATCGGTTGAACTTACGTACTATAATAGGTTAGTCAAAAAGTTTTGAAAGCGACATCTATGGAGCAGTAGAAAAACCAAAATTTCTACGCCATTTTAATATTTCATCTTTCATAAGAACGTACTCAAAATTTCATTTCGATCTGTCAATTCATTCTTTGTTTACAAGCCATTTGAAGTTGACGTGTCAGTGTATTTTTTAACAATGGAAAAATCCGAATATCGTGCAGTGATTAAATTCTTTGTTTTGGAAGGTTTATCGGCTACTGAGATCCACGCAAAGATGGTGAAAGTATTAAAGGAGTCTTCTCCTTCATTTTCAACCGTTCACCGATCGGTTTTGGAGTTTAAGCGTGGCCGTACAAGCGTTGAAGACGATCCACGCTCAGGACGTCCAAAAAGTCGTACCCCCTTAAAGTAAACAATATGTGTTGTTAAATAGTTTACTTTAAGAAAAAAGATAAATACTAAATTAAAATTAGTATTGTCTTCAAATAAGTAAATGATTGTCGAGGTATTAAATAAGTGGAGTCAATTATTGTACGGTTTAATTTAAGAAATAGCAATGGATCTAAAGGAAAGAGCAAAGAGTGCTGAATATAGAGCCAACAGTAAAAGAATCCAACGAGCGTCAAGCTGCACATGTTCAGCAAATGCGTTCAAAAAAAAAATCAGCTATCATCTCATGGTATGATTATCTTAGCCAAAACTTTTTGTCAGAGGATGAGAATTTCTTTGGAAAAAATTCACGCACTTTCACAAAAAAGTGTAATCAAAGATCTATTAAATTTGTATTTGATTTCCTTTCGTCATAATTAAGGGGTTATCACTAGTTTAAAATAAAATCCGAAATATATTTTTTTCACGACAGAAGAAATGACTAAAAAGTGACCTCAATTCATATATGATATTATGTTGAATAAAATAGAAATGAACGTACGCGAAATGATATGTTCAATGTAATAATGGATGCGAACCATGAACCCTCACGCACCATTCGTCAGACCTGACAATTGTTGAGGGACGGTAATTACTGAATCGAAGAAAGTTCACCCAGGGCGTTAACCCATTAACCTTAAATAAAAATATTTTTTCAGTAAATTTTACTCGGATAATATATTATTTCAAAGATAACATACGTGAAGATTTGAAATAACGCAGATACAAGAAATTTGGGAGGACCTAGAAAAACGTGACAAATGAATACAATTTTGAATGACGGAAGAGTTCAAGCTTTTTAAAATAAAATGCTATACCATCCCTTACACAAAACATTGTTAAATGTTTCGTAAATATAAATGAAACACTATTTATAAGTATTTTTTTAATAAAACTTTCGTAACGATTACCTTGATGTAATCGTTACGCTCTTGAGAGCGCTTCCTTATTAACTGAACAGAAAATAAGGGAGGTTGAGGCACACCAATATCGATAACAAGAGCGCCATCTGGTTATCTAACACACACCTACACATGCAGAATACCATCACACCATTTCCCCTCTCGACACGCAATCTAAACCTTTAAGCCTCTTCAACATTCATACATCTTCTACGATTCCTCTGACTTACTACACTTCTGTCTTTTAAAATATCATTAACTTGACCCAACTATACATTCCTTGGTATTCCTCTACCACGCTGTTCACTCACATTTGCACTGAATATTGATTTGCTTAGTCTTTCTTCATTTTTTCGTTCCACATGCCAAAACAATCTCAGCGTGCTCTTCTGCATCTTACTCAACACATTAATTTTAAGTTCACGTTCATTCATACCACATGTCCATACCGGTGTGCTCTTCTCCCAATATATAACCTACAGAAAAACATAAAACTTTACTTCATATTTGAATAACTTTTTTTTTGTTAGTGTATCTGTATTCCATCCGTTCCACATGCCCAAATCAGTGTGCTCTTATTCTAGCATAAAAGCTACAGACAAAAAAAGCATATTTTAGCATAAAAGCTACAGACAAAAAAAGCATATTCTAGCATAAAAGCTACAGACAAAAAAACCTATTCTAGCATAAAAGCTACAGACAAAAAAAACATATTCTTGCATAAAAGCTACAGACAAAAAAAAAACATATTTTAGCATAAAAGCTACAGACAAAAAAAAAAACATATTCTAGCATAAAAGCTACAGACAAAAAAAAAACATATTCTAGCATAAAATCTACAGACAAAAAAAGCATATTCTAGCATAAAAGCTTCAGATGTAAATATACTAAGAGATAAATATCTGTCACATTCAAAAATCATTTTTCTTTGTGTTTGGCCCAAGAGACCGGCCCTGGTAGCGCATATTATCAATCCGAAGAATATTACATAAAAGTGGTCCTCAGTCGCAACCTCTGCAAAGAAAGGTCGCGGAAGAGTCACATCGTGATATCTTTTAAAGAAAGTAAAATTTGAAAAACTAAAAAAATAGCGGTCAAATGTGCGAGATGAAACAAGCGAAAGGTCTCAAGATTTCACTCTCCGAGGCGTGACGGGGATTCTCGGATCATCTGAGGAAAACAATAAGATGGCAATATTAACGTTAACGCCACCTGAAAGCGATTTTATGAATTATTACGGCACGAACATTGGTACTTGCGATATACGAGTATACAAGCTGCAGTTGTAAAAGTTTCTCCGATGAACATAGAAAAATCGCCACCTCCCAATAAACCTTTATTAACCTTCTAACTCGAAACAGGCGACCATTAAAATGATACCCGAAGAACCGTAAAATTTTTATTTGAATTCGTGTTCACAAAATCGCGAAAGTAAAATTAAAAAGTGTTTCGTGACTCTCTTCGGTATACATGTCAATACAATTTATGAAAAAATCTTACGTAAATCTCATTTGCAAACGGTAATATATTGATTCCTGAAGAAATTACACCATAAACTGTTTATTTCAAACCACAAAGTAAAACAAACTATCAGCTAATTTTAAATACTCTCTCTATGATACTCTATGATACTCAATGAACTCTATGATACTCAATAAATTTACACGAGACCTTTAAAGACGGGAAATAAAATGTTGATATAAAACTAAAAGTTGTAGAACCAACATACACATACTCGTATGTAATATCACGCCGTTTCGGGGTAGGTTTACAGGTCAGAAGAGCGTTAGATCGATAAATTTTTTAATACATTCGATTTTTCTTGAATTTTTACATTTCTTTCTTCCAACATAACCATGCTTTCCTTAGCCCTTTTAATCAAAGTATATTTTGCAAAAATGTGTGAAAAATCCCAGCATTTTTTGGCAAAAAAAAATAGTAGTTTATATTTTATTTTTTATCTCAGTTAATATTTAGTTTTAAAAACAATTTTTTTGTGGTGACCTCCCTGTAGAGTGTAAAATAATAAGTAATTTTCATATTTCATAAAAAAAAATATTTATACTTTTTTTTTATTCAACATAAAAACTTGTATGAAAAGTTTAAGGCCGATGATAGGCGCCGTAGGATTAAAAGGATTAATTTTCAACTACTACGCCTTCTACTCACATTCGTCTTGTTTGTTTTGTTAAGTATTCTTCATTCATTCGTTCTACATGACCAAACCATGCCAAAGTGGTAACAAAATATTAATACATTGTTTAACATATTATCCACAGTTTTGAATAATCTAAGCGATGTATTTTATATGTAAAGATGTATATAAACATAATTAACCTTGCTGAAATATGTGAAGAATGACATGGACACGCTGTCGATTAATATAATAAAAAATAGTGAAAATGTAATCAGCACAACATTCAAAATTTACGAATCAAGAATTTACTAAGAGGACATAAATAAATCTTATATAAAAGTAGATAGTAAAAAAGACAACATTCCCACAAATTCCTTGAGTTTAATTAGCAAGGTAACATAACCAAGAATCCTGTATTTGAAAGACTCGATATCAGTGTCTCTTAACTGCTTAGATAACTTTGAAAATACGATTAATACCAGAATGTCATGATCACGTAAGCTACCGGTTAAACCAGGGGTGGCCAACCTTTTGCATACCAAGCGCCAATTTTTTCACAGACGAGTTCAGATGCGCCACACAACTCAAGCACATTTGGGGTTGTAAAATAGGGATAGGGGTAAGATCTGCTTAGCTTAGGGGAGGAAAAGGAATAACTCAATCACGCAATTCAATTAATTAATTTACGCCATTTCAAAAGACACACGTTTATTGGAGGACCAATCTACTATAGTCAGAAATGATATCTTGAACGAGAGGGTGATCGCTGCCGTGGACCCCACTGATGGTGCTACAGCTGCCGGAGAGTCTCGTTTGGTGAAGATAACTCTGGACCACAGTTGTTGGATGTGATGTGAGAGAGAAATCTCTGAGCGAGATGAAGCACTGAGAGCGAGATCAGCTTGGAACTTGGAGTTGTCTGTTCTCTCTACTCACTAAAAGGAGTCCCGGCATATGCTTAATAATCTTTGAAATAAAAGTATGCTTATAGACATAATTAACATTTTTAAATGATTTAATTATTGTATGAAAAACAATATCTATTATATCACATAAACATTACTTACTTTTATTGAAACTTTTGAGCCTGTTTGGATTTCGCTAGTCTTTTAATGTTTGGTTTAAACGAGAGCATTTTGGTGTTGAAAATATAAAGATGGATTCAGTTATGACGCCTATTTTAAAAGAATAAGTAGGCGCAAGGATGCAATGCGCCACTTGAATCATCCAATGCGCCACGGGTTGACCACCCCTGGGTAAAACTAACTACAGACATGCCGAGATGATAGTTACGAGTATATTCATATATATTACAAACATCTATTAATGCTTAACGGGAGATATATAATAAAGAGGAATAATCTCTTCCTGCATGCAATTGCGAAACTTATTCCAGTAATCCTGGACTGCGATCTGTTCAATTTATCCCCCAGTTAGAGATGATTCATGGACCATGAGGAAAATTTAATCAAACAATCTTCGCGAGTACAAAAAAAAACAGAATACTTGAGTTATACACATCAAGCGATTTAGCAAAATTATTTTTTTATGTTCATGCATAAAATATAGGGTCTTACAAATTGAGCGGTTTTTTTTATTAATTTTTTTAATAAAACACACAATTTGCTTTGATATCAAAAAACTTTTTATTGGCCATTAAAGTATAATGTATGACATTTAAACACAAAAAAACAATATCCGCCAAATGTCCACCCCTTGCAGTTCCACAGACGTCCACTCTTTTGTCAAAATTTTCGATGACATTTTGGCATCATTGCGGTTCTAACTCATCAAAAACGCAAAATAATTTCGTCCTTGAGCTCAGGAATTGACTGGGGGGCATTATTATAGACCTGGCTTTTCACATAACCCCAGAGAAAATAGTCCAACGGTGTCAGATCACATGATCTCGGTGGCCAATTAACATCACCGTTTCCGGAGATTACAATACATAAAACAATTCAACAATTTGAACACGTTGTTATATTGTATACGACTCTATTTTTATAAACGCCATACATTACACTTCTCAAATGTCACAAGACCCAGACAAGTTCGCGACGCCATCTGTGTTTTATCCAAGAATTAAAAAAAACCGCTCAATTTGAAATACCCTATATTTAAAAAAATGCCTAGTAAATACGGATATGTTTCGTCGAGAAATAAAATTTTAATGACCTACTTAGATATTATTAGCACAATCAATTTAAAGATTTTATTGTAAATATAAATAATACTTACATTTTTGTGTTCCTAAACATTCGCGGGAAAAATATAATATTGAAATTATTGCAGTTTCACGACGATCGAAAATCAACCAATGTGTTATGTAAGGAACTTCTTCCACTTATAAAACGACGCTGTTGTCATTCATTGTTATATTTTCAAAAAATTGTTAATGATTACTAAATTGCCAAAAGTTATTCTGAAAATGTAATTGATTTAATTGAAAAAAAAAACAAAAATGCATTTAAATCCTCACAGTGTTAACGTCTTCATTTAAGTTAGTATGTTATGTTGTTTATTTGAATTAAAAGGTTTCTGAAAAAATACCTTAAGATTTTTGGTATTTCAGTACCGAAATAAAAATACATATATTATGCCTACATGAAAATGTATATAATATGCCTACATGAAAATACATATAATATGCCTACATGAAAATAACATACATATAATATGCCTACATGAAAATACATATAATATGCCAACATAAAAATACATATAATATGCCTACATGAAAATGCATATAATATGCCTACATGAAAATACATATAATATGCCTTCATTAAAAAAAAAGTTACAGCAATTTATACAAAATAAGATAAACGATAGCAAAATATGCCCTAGCTAAAATAACAAATACACAGAGACAAGATATTATTGCATGATATCTAGCATCAACATAAAATAATTATTGAAATTGATTTAGTAAAATAAATTAATGTCTTTAAGCCTCCATTGTCAACGCCTTAACTATACATAATATACAATAAATAGTTGTTAAAAATGTATGTCATTACATTATAAATATGTTGTATAACATGAAATGAAAACAAGCTTTTGAGCTAACGTTAAAGAAGAACAATATTCATTACGATATTGTTTAAAATACTACAGCAATACAAGCACTTAAAAAACTAGAACTATTAAACTGATATTCAAAACATTTGTGGACTTCCTGTCCAATAAACTTTTGAACGATATCCGCGCAAGCAAAGAAAAGAACCGTTCAGTAATATTTATATGCGTATAAAATTTCAATGAAGATACAGACGTACTGAAATTTTTTCACTTGTATGAATGAAGAGTTGTTAGCAATTTGATCGAGGTCCGTTAAGATAAAAAAACCGGAAATGTTGACAGTAGATTCCGTTTTGGCGCTTCCCTAATTGTATTAACATGTGCCTTCCGATCCAGGAAACATCAGCGAGTTTAAGTACCTCATAATGGATTATTTGTCGCTTGAATTGATTTCTGGTTAAGTTTAAAGTTTATTTATATACAGTATCGCCACTCAATAATTATCAAGTTAATACGATAGATTATATCATAACGAATACAAAATTAACAAACTAGTATCAACACCTGGATTAATAAATCAAGCAGCTTAAATGAGGTATCACTAAGAATATTGTGGAGTTACGCTAATATAGATAGTGTTCTTTAAACATCCGGAAATAGCTGCGGCCTTTTGTGATTGTTTTAACAACACTATCTGGAAAAACAAGTATATGAACATCCAAAGCAAGGTGAGGATATACAAGACCTGTGTCCGCCCCATAACGACATACAGCATAGAGTCCAGAGCCGACACTGTCAGAACCAAAAATCTCCTTCGAACCAGCGAAATGAAGGTACTCAGGAGTATCGCTGGCAAAACCCTTCGTAATAGAGTACGAAACACAGAAATCCGAAGGAAGTGCGAAGTTGAAGATATTGTCAGATGGAGACGACAGAGAAAAAGGTTCTGGAACGAACATGTATCCAGAATGACGGAACCAAGAGTCGTAAGAATGGCCAGGGACAGTAGCCCCCAAGCAAGCAGACCTACAAGACGACCTCCCAAAAGATGGAAAGACAGCTGGCAGTCGACGACGTCACAAGAGGGAAACGATGATGCAGGACCATAACAGGCCAACAGACCTAAAAGAACAGGAATAAGAAGAAGAAGCTAATATTGATAAATCGTATATACGTTAAGAACTCTGTGTTGAAACCCTAACTCTATTAAATGAAACGTTCCTGATTATTTGGTTGGAGGGTGTCAAATGAACATATTCTAAAAGGAGTGTTAAATGTGACGTCTATGAAAGTTCAGTGGTAATGCTAAGAAGGACAAAGAATTGTAAGATGAAAGAACTATGCGAGGTCAAACTAAAGTTGGATTAGGAAACGCTTCCTGAAAGAACCAAAAACCGATTCGTCGCCTCGAGAAGTATAGAGACAGCGCTGTAACCTATACTGGTGGAAAAGGACTAGATAAAGATGAAGAAAAATTATGAACGAATAGTAATTAAGATACAAAAATGGAAATGATGGATGAAAATTTGTTTACGAAACCTGACTGAAAATAACAAATACGAAATGCAGTTACAGGTCGGGAAGAAACATTAAGCCACAAATTAACTAATGTCAACGGTTATTTCAGAAAAATCCCACGCATAGCAAAACATGAGATACCGCAAGCCAGGAAAATCTAAAAGGCGGAGTCAGCTGGTGTTCAGCCTCCCGAGAATGATTTTCCCAACAACAGATTCAAAATCTACACCATGAAGATTAAAAGGATGAATTTATTTGAAAATAATAACACTAAAATTGTGACTGAAAGGTATGGAATACAAATATTTTAGTAAAATTATTTCTACAGGAATAAAAGTTAAACATCTAACTAGAGGCGGTGGCTATTGAATTTTGCCTCGTGTTCTTCTAAACTGTTCCTTCCACTGGTCTTAACAACCTAGGATAGTTTGCGAGTTATAATCGTGCCTGAACACCAAAGTCCGCATTACCAGTAATAATAGTCTTGTTTATATTAAACCTGTAATTGTATTACAAAATAACGCTACAATTGTATTCAAAATTATATTAAAAATGTATATAAAAAGGTTGCGAAGAAAAATTCGTTAGACTTTTGAGAAAACCTTTTAAAAGAACTTAAATAAAAAAGGGTTGAGCAATAACTTTCAATAAGAAACAAGGATGTTCCTTTGTGACTTTTTTAAGATACACTTTGATGTTGTTATTACACGTGTATTCTCGCAAGTCCGCCTTGTTCCGGGTTCCGTTCATGTATTGTTTCATATCCCGTAACGCAGGTCCCCAGGTCGAGCAGAGAACAATGCAACCCATAAAGGGCGAATCGCGGCGCAAAAGCACGTCCGCACACATCAAATAATCATAAAATGCAAATCTAATTTTGAATAAATCGCAAAACGACAGCCGTGTGCGCGTTATGCGCATTGCGCAGTATTCAATAACACCACGAACACGCGTACAAAAGGCGAAAATAAAAAATTTCAAATGCCCGTAAATTTATTTCCGTGGTATATATTGACGGCTACGCGGTTTTTAAACGTTAACACTTTTCAGTTTATCGAACTCTGTACATAATGAATACAGAGGGAAGAGTGGGAAGATGATGCCAAAGAAAAGATGGATTGATGGGAATAGGTAAAGATCGTAGAGCGCCGGGAAACAGTCATAACCTGGTCTACAACTATAATTCTTGAAAGAGATTACTATAACGGGATAACAGAACAAGCTATGACGATTTCCTTAGCATGGTTGGCAAGACACTTGACTGCCACCCAGGGGTTTTCGGGTTCGTATCTCGAAAAAAGGTTTGAATCTGTTAACAGTTCGTCAGATAACAATAGTCGAGTGCGCTAGGCGAATACGAGAATTGTTGCATCTTCATATACGGTAGTATTGCCAACACTTTCAATGACGAAACGCAAGTACTCAAGTGGTTCTAAACCCAAAGTCTTAGTGTATAGGACTACAGTGTTTTTTTCCCAGTCACTTTCTTCAAAATTTTCAAATCGCCGAATGGGTTAGGGAAAAACGCAAAATTTAACACTAGGGAAAAAAATTAGGGGAAAAACGCAGAATTGAACACTTTCCAAACCGGGATGCGAAATAATATATTAACATCAACATGTGTTAAAAAGAGCTAAGTACTCTAGTATTGGCCATAGAATATCCAAAAACCAATATTAAATATTTCTGAGGAAATCAGAGAAATAAATCCACCAAAAAAGCCAATAAAACCATTTTTTTGCCCAAAATTAACTTCGAGAAAAAAATCTCCGACACAAAATAAGTAAAATTCTTCCCATTAACACGACACAAAAACATATTTATAGCGAATCTTTTATATTTTATTAGAGAAACATACATTTTGTTACGTTAAGAAGTTTTTTGTATCTTTCGTAAAAACTAGAAATTTAATGGAAATCAGGAATTAAAATGTAGAAACTATGAAATACTTTAAATAAGAGGTTGATACTGAATTATTTAACCATATTTATAAAAGAAGCGACAACAGATATTCAAATAAATGAGAACGAGGTGTCCAAAGAGATTTTTTCGACACATAAAAAAAAAACATTTATTTTTTAAAGTCATAAATATTGTCGTGCATAGCGCTACCTATATCATGTCAGTTTAAGCGACTTTACATGACATCGCATTAAAAATTTTCTGTAAAAAAATAAAAAATGTGTTTATTTAAACAAGTATTTTTTATTCCTTTTGAAACTTAACGACCTCATTAGCCAGTTATTTATTTGTAAAGTATGTTAAGATAATATGCAATAATTTTATATATATAATATACTGGTACATACTCGTATCATCATCCAATTTCTATGATATACACACCTTCTCGTATATCTCCTATGATATACACACCTTCTCATATATCTCCTATGATATACACACCTTCTCATATATCTCCTATGATATACACACTTTCTCATATATCTCCTATGATATACGCACCTTCTCATATATCTCCTATGATATACGCACCTTCTCATATATCTCCTATGATATACACACCTTCTCATATATCTCCTATGATATACACACACCTTCCCATATATCTCCTATGATATACACACCTCATATATCTCCTATGATATACACACCTTTTCATATATCTCCTATGATATACACACCTTCTCATACATCTCATATGATTTATGTGACTTCTACGTCTCCTATTAAAATATAATTAACTTGATCCAAACATTATTTCCTTGGTCTTCATCTATCACGTCTTCAACTAACATTTGAACTATATATTTGTTAGTCTTTATTCATTCGTTTCACATGTCCAAACCATCTCAGCGTGCTCTTCTTTATCTTACTCAACACACAAGTCTTAGTTACAAAAGATTTTATTTGGAATAAATGAAAAAAATATGTGATCTGAGACAATTATTTTAATGTAAATGTAAGCTCGATTACCCTTATTTCGAATATAGTAGTTGACTAATTTCACTCAAAACTGAGATATTAAAATTAGCGCTGTTCACAGTTATATTTAAAATAAAACTAAAAAATGTTTTCCTGGATTAAATCATTTTTGCATGTTTCCATCACATTAGTAAAATGCGCGGTTTTTATTATTTCAAGTGCAAAATTGGCCTTCGACAAAGTTAAGTGTCGCGCCTGGGTAATAAATAATTGAAATACGCAGATTAAACACACCAGAGAAAGAAAATGTCGACAAGGGAGAGTAATAAAAACAACAAGGATATGAAAAAAGCAA
Source organism: Odontocerum albicorne (assembly GCA_949825065.1). Classification (NCBI taxonomy): domain Eukaryota; kingdom Metazoa; phylum Arthropoda; class Insecta; order Trichoptera; family Odontoceridae; genus Odontocerum; species Odontocerum albicorne. Next base: position 4,895,693 of record OX463840.1, on the reverse strand, counting down.
AATATTTTTTTGGCCAAAACACAAGGTCTCGAACACAAGATTCGACATCACGGTAGAAGAAAAATGACTCGCAGCGCAATAAATGTTTTCGTATAAAATGGCTTAAGGCCTGGAGTTCAAACAGTCCAGCAAGTGGCTTTAGGCCTAGATTTTTATGTAATGTTAATATAGACGATGCGTATAAAATGGCTTAAGGCATGGAGTTCAAACAGTCCAGCAAGTGGCTTTAGGCCTAGATTTTTATGTAATGTTAATATAGACGATGCGTATAAAATGGATTAAGGCCTGGAGTTCAAACAGTCCAGCAAGTGGCTTTAGGCCTGGATTTTTATGTAATGTTAATATAGACGATGCCTCAAGTGTTGTTTCGTGTTTATGTATCACTACATTAGCACTTTTTTTTTTCGATTTATAAGCGCCATAACAATAAAAAATCAAGTGATATGGAGGCAGGAGTTAGAAAGTAAAATTAATAACAGAGTATCAACAATGGATAACAAGTTTGTATGTCAAAAATGTTGCCTCCGATTTTTATAATTTCAATAAAAAAAAAGTAGGAGGATACATCCAATGGCATTGGTTAAGAAAATTTCAAGTTTCTAAAAGTCACTGACTAGTTAGCGGCAGTTGCGATATATAATTATACATTGCAATGTGGTAGCTAATTGCCATAGACAATTTCAGAAATGTCGTGGAAATGATTATTTGAGAAATGAACCGATAAATAGGGTAAAAATGTTGATGATGTCAAATATATTAATTGAAGGTGAATGAGATTTGAATTTAACCAAAGTACGCTCATAATTTAATGTCGAGAAGTTAATAATGGACGTCAAACTGAAGCGGTTAGAACGTTTTCTTTAAATTGATATCCGAAATTCGAGTTCTTGATTTGTACTGCAACTAAGAAGCTGCATCGGAATCGATTACAAAAAAATCCACTTTTCCATCAATTAATTAAAAAAATATTTTATTTTCCTGTCAGACATGTAGGAATTCGGAAAACTAGAAAAAGGCGTTTTAAAAGACTAATAAATTTTATCACAAACGCCATAATTTAATATATGTAACATATTTTTCAAATCCTGCGGTAAAACGCGAATTAAAATTCAAGGTTAATTGGATAGCTTGTTTAATTTCTAAGTCAGCAATAAACTTGGAATTTAACACGATAGTAAATCCCAAAATAAAATAATCGTCTATTTTCAATCGGAGTAGTGATAGATTTATGTTAAATGCAATACTTATTGCAATCAGGACTATTAATTAACATAAGTTAGTAATCTAAAGAATTATTTAAAATTTGATTACTGTACCGCAAAGAATGTTCATTATTTATGAAACTATGGACCAAGAGTTCCCAAAGTGGTCGATATCGACCTCCTGTGGTCGATTAGAGTTTTCTAGGGGTCGATAGTTTCAATAAAAAAATTTGGGAGTCGACGACAGCAAAAATAGACCCACTAACTACTTCTATTTGTTTATTACTTCAAAATATCTATGATTTCCAATAGGAATATTCCAACTAATTAAGAATATTTGTACTTATTTTGAATTTACATATTTATTTCATAAATGTCAAAAGTTAAAAAAACTTGCTCGTGTTTTTTTGCTTTCATTTTCATCGGCACAGATTTCAATATTAAATGTTGGACAAGATAATGCCATAATCCGTAGTCCTTTTATCTTTTTCAATCCTTAATTACAAGTGATTAAAATGAAAAGTTTGATATCTAACGAAATATTTAATATCGAGTACTGTACAAACTTATTAATTTGAGTGAGTAAAGTAAATGACTAGGAGGGGATCGACGGTTTTAAAAGATTTTGGTAAAGGAGTCTGCAATCGAAAAAGTTTGGGCAGTCGTGCTATATACCATGTATTTTTCGGTTATGCTTTGAGAGACAGATTTTATTTACTAAAAGCCATATCTTTACCGCGTCCAATGAATGTCGCGTTTCTTCTTTCTTCGTGGAACTTTTCCATTTATAGATCGATTGTTAAATTTTTGAATCTGAATCAGTTGAAATTTGAAATAGTCTAGAATTGGCATTTAAAAAAAATTGTTTCATTATATTGACTCATATAAATGCAGTGACTTTAATTTTGTGGTACAAATCATCCTAGTTTGGGTGGATTGCCTATTAAAAAAATCATTTAACAACCAAATATGTTTCGATTGTATTGATTTTTCCAACGTCAAGAAATAACACTAAGGTTCAAAAGTTACCGGGCAGAATAAGTTAGAGTGAGTATGGAAATATATGAAAATGATAAAAATGACAAAAACAGTCAAGGAACCATCATATTCAGCAACAAGTAACACAACTAAGAAGATAATCCAAATTTGAGTGAATAAATCAAATTCCAGTGATACAATGTTATCAGCACAGTTCGAGCTCTTTTCCGAGATGTTTATCAGGCATACTAAACATTGTTTTCAAAACAAGGACACTAGAGTTGCCATAACGTCACCGAATTAAAATTAATATTATAGTATAAATATTAGATTAATTATCACAATGCAGTCATGAAAAATAAAGTCGGAAACATTAAAAATAAAGAAATACTTCATTATTTAACTTAACTGTGTTGTTTATAGTTAAGGCATTAACGTTGTGGAGGTTTAAAGACATTGTAATTTATTTTTATCAAACACTGTTGTTTATTCCACTTTTTTGTGACGGTATAACCCTACCGGTTTCAAGGCTTTCACCTCATCTTCAGTCTTGTTTGTGCTCCCCTGGAGATGAGGTGAAATCCTTGAAACCGGTAGGGTTATACCGTCACAAAAAAGTGGAATAAACAACAGTGTTTGATAAAAATAAATTACAATAACTTAACTGTCCTCGAGCTTTTCCTAATCTAAAAACATTATTCTATGTAAGACTCCTGTTCTCTTCATAAAAGAAACTGACGATTTCCACATTAAAAAAAAGATATCGCGTTGAATGGACTTATTTTACCTCCCATAAAAGCGTGGTTGGTAATGGGATCATACTAAACTGAACCGTCATAAATATCTTACTGAATAAAATATAATGATTATCACTCGTAACAACGAAACAAAAATTAATTGGGTTCAAATTTACTTGAATATTTTCTAACGCATCGAGCAATGACCGAGTTGGTTAATTATTTTTTTAAACAACCATTACCTTTCCACCAGGCTTCGGGTGGCTGCTCTGAGTTTCACATTGTTCCCGAGTACTGTCGGGAGATCATAATTAATTCCTTTGTGCTGGCATTACAACGCGAGGCGGCTCTCCAAAGGTCAGTTCCGACTCTATTTTGACCCTTTTGTTCTGCCCAGCGAGGGTTCCTAAGTGAGCTAGCATGGGAAATGCATTTATTAAAACACATTGTTCATTCACACCATGTGTTTCTCGCGTGTAGAGAACTAGAGGCTTAGGAAATGAGACGATTGTCTAACCAAATAAGGATATTTACACGTAGCAAGGGTCAATCTAATTTGATACAATAAGAATATTTGAATAACGTTTATTCTGTAAATCAAACGAAAACATAACAACGCAGTTAAAGGTTTCCACTTTGGATTATAGTATAATACACCTATTGTGACAATTAATATGTTCATAATTTAAATGAATCTCATGATAGGATATTATTTTAAAAAAAAGACGATACAATAAAAGGATTGTTTTAATAGCCTTGTTTAGATAGCAAACTCTCCTTAATGGCGCTACAACTGGGAACTCGAACGCACTATTATCGACAGATTAAAAATTTTGCAAAATAAATATATATCAGTCGAGTTTAAGGATCGGAAGTGATTGCAACAATTAGATTAGGTACTTCCCGGCATTTCCATATATTCAGAAAAAACATTATGGTAAGAAAACCGCAGAAAACTAACCAAGGGAAGAAGAACTACAAAGAAACCTTTGTTGATCTTTCGGTATATATGAGTATAATAGTACCACATTCGGCTTGATGTGTAGTGTTATAGAGTTCAGATAATATTCAAATTTCCAAATAAATATCACAAAGGAGTTAGATACTACATACTCGTACATACCACGTATGTAATATCTAACTACCATGTTATTTCCTAGTTGGGGTAGGCAGAGAAGACAGAGCGCCAAACTTTCTTATCACGATATACTTCCTTTGCCTCTTCCATATTCAAACATCTCGTACAATTCTGTGTTCCACTTACTCGTTACCTTTCCTTCTTCCAAAATTTCTTTTATTTGTCCCAATCACACTTTTCTTCTCGTTTTCTACAAAAAGTTAGATAAATGAGCAGTTTTTATTTTCTTGTATAATTCAATTATTTGACTCTCTCTTGAATAAAAAAATCAATTTCCTTAATTTAAGTGTGAGCTTATTCGCATGCGTTCATTAAAAACAATTAAATATATTAATTGAGGATATTCGAAATAAACGAGTACAACGTGCCTGCACGATCGTCCTAACGTGCCTACATTAAGCAAATCTTACGGGAGAGTAACAATTGAAACGGTAAATTTTGAGTAGGAACAACAAACGCCTCTTCCGGTTCGATGTTGACCGCGCTGCAGAGACAAGCAATGGCCTTTAAAAGGGTTTCCATGTCCTCCTGTCCACCGCAGGAGATACGCACCATTCTTACAGCGGGGTCAACGCTTGCGGCGAACCAGAAGCACTTCGCTTCATCAAACCAGACCTTCTTCAATGAGCTGACCAAATCCATAATCACAATTGAAGGCTCACGACAGTGCTAATGATTACTGAAAGGAGAAAAATAGAGCTGCGACTTGAAAACCTTCGAATTGATATTTTTGGAAGCTTATTTTGGATAGTTACATATCGACGAGTTGTGTAATTTATAGGAACAAAGAAAATCTTTGGAACTTGCCGGAAGTTGAATCTTTGCATAGCCATATTTGTGACGTTATGAATGTGTATATAACGCGATGCTATGTTTATCGTTAGATTTTTTATGGTATCGATACTTTTTAAGGTTTAGTGATGTCAAGAAGTTTTATTATAACCTAGTTAGGCAATCAGCTTTATGAAGGTTTTTGTATAACGCATGGAACTTAATAAACATGTCTATTCAGTTTGATTAATGTCATCGAATTATCAACGCAAGTTTATGGTAAATTTTTTTACATTTTTTTATAAAGATTTTATTGATTTTACGGTAGTCGACTTCCTTTTTTTTGGTAGGTGTTATGAACATTTATGAACACTGCACACGTACACTACACCGAATGTGTTACTAGAACATATCTGAAGAAAGGTTTATTTGTAGTTCAACTACCCTTAGTAGGTTTTCGGCGATTTTTTTACCAAGACTATTTTTCTAAACATACGCAGATGTCGGTAAGTTCTTAAACTAATAACTGCAGGCACTATCTATCCTTACACCGAATGCTGGACGATGTATACCTCTTACTCTAGGTAACTAGAAACTGGTGAAATGCGCATGCTAAGATGGTCAGCTGGTGTGTCACTAAGAGACAAAATAAAAATAAAAGTGAGTGGTGCAAAAAGATAACCTGATGCAAAGGCACGGCCTGGGGGACGTAGTCCGGGACAGAAGAACATACAACCTGAGGACGAGGAGAGCTGACCCCAACAGTCTTCGCAGACAGTGAGTTGGGATGGAGCCAGGGAGAAGAAGACTATCTATCCTTACAGTCAATTTGTACATGTTTATTTCGCAATGTTTTAAAACCTATAATAGTAGGTTCGAGTCTCGAGTTGGGAGTACCCTTGAGGAAAGGTTGCTCTCTAAACGGCGCTATATAAATTGTCCTTTTAGTATCAATACCGAATTTCCAAACTGAGTTTCTAATGTTCCCATAATTATGACAAAACGCGCATTATTTAACTTGGATCTCTCTCGAAGGAGTATGGGCAACGATAAAATGGTTGTATATTTTAATGATCATGGTAAATAAAATTGTAATAGAAACACACATTTTTTAGCAAATGGAACTAAGACAAATGACCCACAACACTCAGTAACTCTAACATTTAATCTGACAGACAGGACTAAAAATAAAACGACGTCCCGTTGTGTACATATGTTTATACTAAAGTAATTGCCGCCCAGCATGTCCAGCCAGCCAGGAGCACTACAGAGTAGTTCCACAATGGCCACTAACGACTCCAAATCCAGTTGATCCTCTCGCAAGTCCAGCGACGGCTTCCTTCTCCCCCGCAGCTGGCACTTTATAATAAATATTTACGTGTATACTAACTAGTACATGTAAAAGAAGATTTAAATCACAATTTTCTTTATGTGTTAATCTGAAGTAAGAAGACAACCTCCGTGGTCTAGTTGGTAAGACGCTTGTCTCCCAGTCTGGAGTTTGATTCCCGTTGCGGGTTCGATTCCCGTGGGAAACCATGTCTAAAAAAAGTTTCCAGTCTGGTTTTTATTTAAGGACTCCGGTTGGCTGGATGATATTGTGACATGGAAATAAGCCTGCCAGGTTGTACTTTATACAACGAAAGTGTAATACAATACAAAATAATACAAGTATTTAAATAATCAATGAACATTTATACCTCATTGATGTTTGCTTAAAGATCCAGAATACATATATATGTTATACCACTAACGATTAAAAGTTTTCAGTCTGAAAAACTTAAAGCGTGTATGTACAGATATCACGACAGCCACAACACCCATTACATGATCAATCGATGCTACAGTTAAAATTTGATACATCTACCCTTAGTTGTGTGTCAAGTGTGTGTTTATTGTCGATAAAATACGTGTTGTTTCGTTTCATTATGAAATGTCAAACATTTAATATATCGCGGTTATCAAGTGTCTTTAAAAAGAAAGGAAGATCGCAACAGAAATTAAACGACATCACTGTTTAGCAAGATCTTTTTCCGGGAATAGCACCTAAACAACTTTCCATACATGCTCTAACTTTTTCAGGCCGAAAACTTTTGAACCTGATTCTTCTACCCTTAGAAGTGTTTCAACTTGAGTCGATATAAGACGTGTTGTTTCGTTATATTTGAAGGTTAACAACGCTAACAACCACGCAGTGGGAGAGGCTGATGCAATATCTAGTATCTGTCCATATACGCTCTAGCTTGTTCAAATAGGACATTTTTTAACCTTAATGGTATGTGTCAAAACTTAATATTACAGGAACATATACGACAGAATTATGTGCAAGGGATGTTTCCTCTAGTAGACGTGCTACAGCGAGGTCGCCCGGTTTTCTGATGACGCCATTGAATTCTTCCAAAAAAAATTGTGTTTATATTTTTTGAAAACATAACGTAAGCGCCCACGAAGTGATCTTTGGTTACTAAATAGCGTTAGAGAAATAAATATAGGAGAATACGTACCTAAAATAGATGATGGTTCGTTTCCTCGAATATTAAAAAAAAAAAAAAGCAGAATGTAGGTAGCGTTTTTTTGACAAACTTTATTCGCTTTTCTTATAGAACGAGTTTGAGATTCCAGTTCAATATATCAGCTATTAAAAAATAGAATAATCCGGATTCACAAATTTATTTGCATTGCCAAAATGCAGACGACCTCGAGCTAATGCACTTTGATAAAGAGGAATAAGATATATCGTAAATCAGAAAAAAGTAAAAAAATGTTTTTTTATGACCTAGCAACATTGAAGCAAAACAAATATTTATCTATCACGGAAGCATGAATAGCATCATCATGGATCTTTCCTGATTAAACTTATCATCGATATTTCTCAAGTTGATCACAACACGACACTTGAAAATGGTAATGTATTCAATACGGAAGTTTGAGAAGACCTAAAAAAACGTAGCAAGACCAAATTAATCAAATTCTGACAGGGACATGGCGTAATGGTGATGATGCATTTCATCCCCATAGTTCAATAACGCCATTATTAATTTAACAGTATCGTGGCACTTACCCTTATAAAGGGTGATCACATTTGATTTTCATGACGAATTTGAGACAACTCACCTGTAACAAAAGAAAATATTTTTATAAGATTAAAATTGCAAAAAAATAAATATATATATAAAGTATCTTATCAAAGGTTTTGGATTTAACTTTGTGTTAATCTATAATATATTGAAATATTTAATAAAAAATATTTTACCCAAAGAAACTCTTATCTCAAATGTAAAAATCAATAACTTATATTATTTTTGTGAAATGGATGTATTCTGAGATAAAAGAGGCAATATCGTGTCGCTTTATGTGTACATAAGAAACTATTTTTTAAGACGGAAAGAGAAACAGAGAAACTCCGCGACCCAGTTGTTAAACGCCTGTCTTTCAACCCGGGGGTTGCGGGCGCAATTCCTGTCAATCCAGTCTAGTTAACTATCTCAGTCCAAAAAGTAAAAAATCCAGTCTGGTCAAGTCTCTTTAACATCTTTCTGGTTGGTTGAAAGCGTTTGCCACATGGCAGTTATAGTAAATAAAACGAAAGTTCATTGATAAGATATTTAAATTGAGACGATGTCCGTGTGTAAAGTTATTACTTTTAAAGTTCACATGATAAAATAGCGTATTATGAGGATAAGGGACAATCAAATAATAAAGAAAGAATGGATTTAAATGATTATCGTGCAAATAATTTTCAAAACAGAAAAAGTATCCTTTCGTATATCTTTGTAAATTTTATGTAACACACTGGTACCGTACGGCTATACTATATTATGTGCATTAGACAATAAATAACATAGTACATAATGTTTTGATACGTTTACTAAGATCAGTGAGAAGAAATTGAGTGTGCTGCTATCAACTAACAATTTTAACCGACTGCACCAACGATCGATTTGGTCATAGAAACAGGTGCACAAGTCAGCCAAGCCAGAGGCGAGGTGTGGACGAGAGCAGAGTGTGGAAGCTGGTGACTGGCGAACAGCGACAGAACTGACCAGTGGAGTATCGCTATATAGGGCTGTGACCGAGCTACGCTTATTGGGATGTACTGCAGCGGCCGCACACACGTGACTTGACTGCTCAAGAGCGATTGGGATAAATATAATCTATTCATTTAAGACGACACATTGATTTGAAACAAGGTAAGCTAAATATATAACTTATTCTGAATATTACTGTAGTATAACACATATACCAAACACGTTTATATATTAATAATATTGGGTGTTAACATAAGTTGTGTCCGTTTTTTTTTCCAAATGAAGAGAACAAGTGGACACAACAAAAAAAATTAAAACAAATTAGTCAATAATGTATTCTCCTTCATTATTTACAACTTCTTGCCAACGTTCTACAAGTTTTTCAATGTTTGTGCGATAAAAACCATCCGGTCTTGACTCAAAGAAATCGTCCAACCATGTCCGCAATTTGACGTCATTATTGAAGGAAAAACCGTCGACGAGCTGTCCTTTCATTCATAGCATCTTCGCCGTACACTTCGCTAATATCGCGAGCAGCTTTGGCAGTTTTATTTCCTCGATTGAACGCGAACAGAAGGAGGTGTCGAAAATGCTCACTTTCGTCTACTTAACATTCCATTTTGAAGACTTGTAATCAAATAAAATAATATATGTAACGTAAAAACAAACACAATATCTTGTAGTTCAGAAAATTTTCTTTCGAATGACGTATAACCTTTACCATTTTGTTTTACTTTTGGTGCTCATTTTTAAATTTGGAAAAAAACGGACACAACTTATATTAACGCCTAATAGTTAAGGTATTAAGATTGTGGAGGTTGAAATTAAATTATAATAATTCTGCTATGTATGATAGCTAGTATTTTCTTAGATTGTGAAAGAGTTACGAGAGATATTGAACGGCGTGTAGCGATAGGAAACAATGGGGCAAATAAACTGGAACCGGACAGTATCAGGAACTGCCAAGATGATGGATGGTCTTCCACAGTATTTTAGTACAAACTTTGATATATGGAATTGAAAAGTGGATGTGGCATAAGACTGAAAAGAGTCGAATGAATGCTGTAGATATGCGTGCACTGAAGAAATACATGGAGTGATTGATTATTGATGATAAAATATGGAGCAAATGTGAGTGGAATACGTGAGAGAAAAAGATCAAGGAAAGCATTGTTGAATCAAGTGAATGATATTTTAAAAGGATACATAGAAAGTAAGGGAACACGTAGGAGTTGTATGAGAAGGTGTGTAGAAGTACAAAAGGCGAAGTATGTCCATCGAAAAAAGTTTGGCGTTCTGTCCTCTCTGTCTATCCAGTTAAGGAGATGACATGATATTATGTATAAGTGATTAAATGACAATTGTTAACTAAATCATTCAGCGTGAGAATGCAATAATTAGGTAACTCCACATATTGTTAGGTAGATTATCTTTAAATGTAATTGTAATGTTTTTAAGTTCAGGAGAGTATTGATTTTTAAAATCGTGGGCTTATTAAAATATAAATTGATGAATAAAAAAAAATCACTTTGCCGTTCACATACCGAACATTCTTAAGAATACCATAAAGACTAAGAGAACTTGAATAGTATATCAAAATAGGCGCCAAACGACATTGTTTTTATCGGATGCCAGCTATAAATATATACCAAACATATCATGGGTATTATTCCTAGAAACGGCTGAAACGGCCATTAGTCGAACCTGCGACCTTCTATTACCTACATATTTGGTAACGACTACACACCAAGTGCACTCACCCGAACGAGATCGGTTAATTAATTCACCTCAATCAGGGATCAAAAACTGGCGGTTTACTAAACAAGAAAAAGTGCAGGATTACACTTCCTCATAAAAACGGAAGTAAAATACGCCCATGGCCTAGTTGAGAAAACACTCGTTTTTCAAACTAGAAGTTACGGGTTTAATTCCTGTTGGTACCCAATTTATTTTAAATATGGTGTTCCAGCCTAGTTTTCACTTAAAGCCTCTTTAACGAATAAACGACGAAGTAAAGATAATGTTTGATGTAAAGATGAACACGTAAATGATCTCAATTCGATTATTTTGTTAAGACAAAATTAAACATTACATATCTCACAATATCCCTCGTCTCTAATTTCGATAAAATTTCCATCTTTATCTCTATTTTCTTTGACGTTTATTTTTTGCCCCTTTTAATCTAATATTATACGAGTAAAATCCGAGTCCCTGTTCACAACTGACAGTCCACAAAGTAAATAAAAGCAATGGGCAAGTTAGTTATATTAACTTCCAGTCTAAGTTAATAGTTTTCAAAACCATATGTTTTCCAACATAACTTTAATTAAATATTGTTCCAGTTTTCTGATGATGATTACACAATTACTTTACATACATACTACCATCACACCGTTTTCCTGCTGGGGTTGATAGAAATAACAGATCAATAGACTTCCAAATCTCGACACATGTATTTCGCCTCGTCCACATCACACAGCTCCTATGATTTATCTTCTTTCTTACTTTTCCTTCCTTCAATCAATCACTGCCTTAATTCAACCGGTAACAGGAGTCTTGTGTGACCCAAAAATGCCTATAAAACTGAAAGGAAAGGTATACCAGACTGTCATTAGACCCGTTATTATGTATGGCTCAGAATGCTGGACTATGTACAGCTCCTACTCTAGGCAACTTGAAACAGCAGAAATGCGAATGTTTAGGTGTTCGACAGGAGTATCACTGAAATATAAAATTCGTGGTAGCCTTGGGCTCACTGACATAAACAGTAAGCTGGAAGAGCGACAGCGGAGATGGTACGGGCACATAAGACGGAGGCAACCAGAACATACTGTAAATCAGGCAATGTCTGTGGATCTTCCTCGACAGCTATCCAGAGGAAGACCAAAGAACTCCTGGATGACTTAATGCTCCAAAATCCTGCAGAGAAACGGCCTAGATGAAAGCGACACCCAGAACCGAAGAATATACAGCCTGAGAACGAGAAGAGCCGACCCCAACAGCCTACCTAGGCAATGAGTTGGGACAGTGCCAGTAAGAAGAAGATTGCCTTAATTCAACCCCACACTTTCCTTGGTCTTCCTCAACCACGCCTTTCATTCACATTTGCTCTGCAATTCCTTTACATTACAAGAAATTATTTCGTCGAATTAAATACACAGTTTCTGCGACAAAAGGTTTGTGAAATCCACTAATGACATATCTCTTACATCAACTGTGAGTCAAACCAAGAATAAACTTTACGTGTGGGACCAATAATACAACGTGGTACAATTAATTTTTTAACCATAATTTTTTATCCGGACGGACACGAACAGGCAATCAGTTAGTTAGAGAAGGCGGACTGACGAAAGAAACTTTACTTCGTCGAAGGTCTACTCCCTACAAGGATGGGTGCCAGCTGATTTATTGGCAATTTAACGTATAAATATCAACGTTTGGCGACAATTTTATGACAAATATATCATCGTTTCCTTATTACAAACATCCCACGTTCAAATCATCGCAAGGACACGGCCTATCAAATTAATTATATTCCTTTAGATTAATTTAATACGTACCTTAATCAACATACATAATAAAATTAGACAACTTTTTATTTAATTATCGCGTGGATATGATAAACATATTGAGATTTTGAATTAAAAATACAAAAAGTAACTTGAAAGCCGGATGTGAATCAAAATTACTTTTAACATTTTAATTAAATGTGATAAAACTGATATAACTTATGTAATAAAAACACTTATGTTTGTCGCGATTAAATTTAACTTTTGAGTCAGCAAGAGGACTCAAAACAACATATTTTAAGTTTGTAGGGTACCCACGTCCCTAAAATATTGTTAACATGCAGGGTCAACGACCGATGAATCAACCTCTGGATATGGACAATTGTCACATACCAGAACGTCAACACTGTTTACACGCAAATAATATTTACATCGCATTCCAAGGTAGAAAGAGAACATATCACGCCGTCTCGCCGTTTCGACAATAAATATCCTACCCACTGTAGTATCCGCAGCGCTTGCGACCACCTCAGCACGCGCAGGAGTGAGATCGAGATATACCGCGGACGCAGTCACGCGTCCCGTTCTGAAATTCTATATATACCTACTTATCGATGAATTAAAGGGCACTTGTTATTATTCGCTTGACCATTCATTTTTGTTTATTATTTATACTAGACTATTCGCTCTCACTTTCGTCCGCATTCCTGAATCGACGTATTTTATTTTAAATACAAACAAATCAAAATCATCACGACGTATCAAAATAAGCATCCAGCAAAAAGTTTAATAACTTATCTTAATAAAATATTTGAATTATCTTATCTTAATAAAATATTATCGTAATAAAATATTTGATTGAGTAATGAGATAATAATTTCGAAGGACCATTTTAGTTATAATAATTATAATAAATGAATGCGTGGATATTTTTCTTCAAAGTGCACTGGTAATTTATATTTTTATACCACTTTTCTTATCAATTTTATAAAAGTACAAAATATCAAAATTATTAGAGGAAATATTAAAAAATTATGCAATATAAATTTTCATCAAACCAGATATTTTTTTTACATTTAAAAATACATTCAGGTAAGGATGATAGACTTAAGACACCTCCGTGATCTACTTGATAGTTGACAAGGGAGACTATCATCGTTACTTAGTTGGTACGATGTTTGCCTTTAAACCTGGAAGTTGCGGATTCGATTCCAGTTGTTATCTATTTTTTAATTGGAACCAGTCTAGTTTTCACTTAAGACTGTATAAAACGAAAGTGTAATACAAAACAATTTAATCGAATACGTTTAAGTTTAAAATGATACACATTTATATGCATAATATATATCAAGACACACAATGTTGTTTTCTTATGCTAACGTGTTTAATAATACTTTTCAGTTTGCGGTATAAAACGAGGTAAAAGTAAATTAAAGTTAAAAATAAAACAACTTTCAGTTAGTTGGAATGTCATATGATTAACTTTTTGCTCGCTACAAAATATCGGGCAAAATTCGATCGAGATAACCGACAATATATTTCTTAATAGGGTTACTTTCACGGCTCCAAAGAATTCTGGTGCCGTTATATTCTTAAAACACTGTACTTTTATTTACTTTAATGGCAGTGAGTCAGACATGGCGTGTTATTGAGATGCCAAATCGTGAGGCATAAAGTTTGCAAAACTTTTCAAAACAGCTAATTATTAGGATAATACAATATTAAAAAAAATATTCGAGGATTCATTCAATTAATTAATCAAGTTTTAACTGAGAGGTTCAAGATCACTAGAAGTAACACACAAAGATGCCTAATGTCAGCATGGTTGTTCAATTTGTACATAGACACATGTGTAAGGATGCTGATTATAGACTAAAAATGTCGGGTTCAAATATAAGGATGCTGATCATAAAGTAAAAATGTCGGGTTCAAATATAAGGATGCTGATTATAGAGTAAAAATGTCGGGTTCAAATATAAGGATGCTGATTATATAGTAAAAATGTCGGGTTCAAATATAAGGATGCTGATTATAGAGTAAAAATGTCGGGTTCAAATATAAGGATGCTGATTATAGAGTAAAAATGTCGGGTTCAAATATAAGGATACTGATTATAGAGTAAAAATGTTGGGTTCAAATATAAAGATGATAATTATTGAGTAAAAATGTCGGGTTCAAATATAAGGATGCTGATTATAGAGTAAAAATGTCGGGTTCAAATATAAGGATGCTGATTAGAGAGTAAAAATATCGAGTTCAAATATACGCGGAATGTTGTATATAGACGAATACCTATATGGTATTGTTGTATACTTATATGGTATTGCTAGCAGATTTCGAGGAAAATTTACAAACTTTTGTAAGGAAACTGTATGAAAGCTGTGAATCAAATGGGCTGAGTATGGATATTGAAAAGATATGGTTATTGAGAAAAGAAGTAAGAATGTATGTGAAAGTGAAAAATGAAACATTAGAAGTCGAAGAAATATCGTATCTTGAGAGATGCTAAAAAATGTTAAATTGTTTTTATGTTGACTTTTAGCACTGAAAGGGGCGCGTTGGTTTACCATTTTATAAGTTAATGCATGAATTTGAAATCGCAAATCCAAAACATTGAACGAGTATGTAATAACGATAAAACAATATAAATAAAACGCGAAGTATGGTAACACTATATGATTTTTCTACAATAATAACATATCAAATAAATGAAAACCAACTAAATTCCGGGATTAAAGATAGCTTTGAAGATAATAGAAGTTTTATTTTGCAAATCAGAAAAGCAATATTCCTTCCTCGAAGTTTGGCATAATGCGGCAAAGGTCTCTGCGCAAAATATTCAAGTACAAGTCTTTTAAACGCAACCTAGTTAAACTAGTCACAAGGAAGTATTAAGTCGAGAAGCGAAAATTAGACCAGCAAAAGTTGCGTGCAGATAATTAATTAATTGTATAATTAAAAATAATGTCTTACAAAACTTTTTGATGTAAAGTTACTTTAATCACCGCAATGAAACTTAGTTTAGAGTAAATGATTCATGCATCATAAGGTATAAAATAGTAATGAGCTCAGCCGGCAGGATTTGCATAATTTAATAGTCCTGTCACACAATTGTCCAGTTTCTTCGGGTTTCTCTTCCTCCTTATAAACATAGATGACTTATACAATTGAATATAGTCAACGTGATGACCACAAAATGGTAGTTCAAATTGTTCATAGTGTTCTAACAGGAAATAAAGGCAATAATTTCACTAGGATTTTATGATACTGAGAGATTTCAAGCTATGTAAAGCATCAAATATGTTAAAAAGCAGGAAAGAATATTATAAATGAAACATAATTCCCACTGGTGGGAATCACGTAAGGGGTACATATGTGAATAATGAACAGGTTTATTAACATGAAATAAATACATAAGTTAGAGGACAATATTTTCCAGAATCACAAAAACTCAACGTTGAAGATTGGAGGGTTATTTATTGTACGTGATTGGACAATCTGGAGGGACGTCATACGGTACGACAATCTGAAGGGACGTCATACGGTACGACCATCACGAGGGACGTTATACGGTACGACAATCTGGAGGGACGTTATACGGTACGACAATCTGAAGGGACGTCATACGGTACGACAATCTGGAGGGACGTTATACGGTACGACAATCTGGAGGGACGTCATACGGTTCGACAATCAGTAGGCAAATTTATAAAATATATACCATGACGCCGATTCCCTGCTGGAGTAGGCAGAGAAGACAGAACGCAAGACTTCCCTATCTCGACACATATTTCGCCTCATCCACATCCAAACACGTTGGAACCCAGATTTTTTTAAATAGGATTCCAGTCTGGTTAACATAGGGGTCTATAAAAAAATAGCTTTCTGGTTGGTTGGAAGAGATTGCCACATGGCAATAAACTCGCCAAGTTAAAAAAAAAAAAAAAAAAAACACCTAGACTTCCGACGATTTCACTTACTTCTTACCTTTCTTTTTTTTCTTAAATATCTTTCGCTCGATCCAGCCATACTTTCCTTAGTCTTCTACCTCGCCTTCCGCTCCTATTTCAATTTAATATCCGAGAATGAATGTTGCGAAATCCGAATCATGGTGATAGAAAAGTGTTAAAGGAAAAGTAAACCTGATATATGGGGGAGTAATACAAGACACGAGCAAGTTGAATGATTCTGCATTTAGGCAGTATTTCTCAGATGGTGGAAGAGTTAAGAGGAATATCGAATAGCATGAAGCGACAGAAAACAAAGTCAATGTGGCATTAAACCGGACAGTATTGAACTCTGCTAAGATGATAGTCCATAACAGTATTTTAGTAACATCTTTGATAAATGGGAGTGAAACGTAGACATGGAAAAATAATGAAAGAAGGCGAAGAAATGTTGAAGAAATACGTGCCCTTAGTAGACTACACGGTCCCATATTCGCATTTTTATCTTAAAAAATCTAATTTATTTCTTTTTTTTTGCAAAAATATCCTAAAACAATTTCCCCAACTCTAAATTCGGCGTTATATACTCGTATTATCATGAATTCGCGATAAAGTGGTTAATGCTCCTTGATCCTTTATTTTAATGCTGGAAAAAAAACATTTTAACACAGGAAATTAAATATTGCAACATAATATAAAGGAAGTCGTTGACTTTACACTTAGTATCGCAAATATAATATAAAAGAAGTAAAGCTTTTACACAAGGAAAGAGATAAAACAAGCGAAGTTTATACTGAAGAAGAGATTAATATAATTCGAGTCACGAGAAAAGCGTTTAAAGACCGACCAACGAGCTATGAAAAGGTGAAGAGGTTAAATAGTTTGCATCTATGGGTAAACCATGCGAAGAAGACGGTTATGGGTGTGATGGAAGACAATGTGGTCCCAGTGTTAGAACTTTGTAACCAAACAAAGTATAGCCTAGCCACCTCCAAGTTTTCTTATACAGTTGGAAACTGCATGACACGTTTTGAATAATATTTCAGCATTTTGAATACAATATTTTGTGATTTTTTTCCATTCTCAACTTGAGGAAAACAGTGACGAAAGATACATATGTATTTATAAGCCTTTTTATGTACGGTAATCTTGAAATATTTCACGATTTTTTTGCACACTGAATAGTTATTTATCCTTTTTCGATATTTCAAATAATTCTTTTTTTTTTTTTTAGAACGCATCTTTATTTTAATGTGTAGATAATATTTTTACAAATTTTAAACAGTTAGTTATAAGAGTATAAATTTTAAGATGTATCTAAAGAACGTAATACATAAAACAGTTTAAGAATGTAAAATAAAAATACGTAAAAAATATATAGATAATTACTCGTATTTAAAGAAAAAGAAAATCTCAAAATATGTCACAAATAAAGTATACACAAAATACTATATAACGATACTCGCTGAGATGGTTAAGGCATATGGAATGAATCAATTCAGAAAGAATAAATAAACAAATACATATTGCAAATGTGAGTGGAAGGTGTGGTAAAGAAAGCCGAAGGAAAGTGTGGTTGGATCAAATTAATGCTATTTTGAAAGAAGGAAACGCAGAAACTTAGAGAAATCGTAGATGTATGAGAAGTTGCATGGATGTGAAAGAGGCTAAGGGTGTATTTATAATATGTATCGAATAAGGAAAGGCTGGTGCTCTGCCCTCTTTGCCTACGCCGAAAAGGAAATGGCGCAATGTTATGTTTACATATAACAACATATTATATTATTCATAGATTACACTAGTTAACAAGGTTTTTGTAACCAGGGTGAAAACGGCCATTTTAGGTCAATTTTTGTGTGCTGATAACGAATATGAAACTTGAAAATGTTCCATCACATACCTTCGAAGAGAAAACCCTGAAATTAGTTTTTGTCTGAAACTGAAATTTTTGAAAGATGAAAAGTATGAAAAAAAAATTAAGTGTTGAAGAACTAGAAACTTGGAAAGTCTTTGGAAGAGTTGTTAGTGGTTTCCTAGGTAATAATAAAGCTGACAATTACGAACAGCTTGTGCAAGAACTCTTGCAGTTACCAGAATCTAGAATATCGAATGTCACTGAAAATACCATTCCCGCTTATATTCTGCTTTTTTTATTTTCCTATGTAACAACATTGTATTGTGTGTCTAAATTTAGTATTTCAGGAATTTACTTATTTTTATTGTTGTAATTACAACTTTTGAAATGCGCAAAAACGTACTTATTTTATTAAAACACTCCCCCTTCTGTTACACAGATATGTTACGTGTTACAAACTTTTCGCTGCGATTTTCGTAATCAGCAGGGTCGATTTAATAAGAATCAGCTAATTTAATCTCTGTTACAGACAAAAAGGTAAAATTTGTTAACTAGTGTTATCAATTAAAAATTTACAGTCAATAGAATACATTAAAAAATACAACGTATTGAATCAAAACAAAGGAACTTGAAGGAAAAAAAACCCAATCCTATTCAAGAAGTTTATTGACATCACATCACCTGCCACAACATTAACTAGTTCTGTGCAAATCCGATACAAGATAAGACCATGCCAATGATATGAGTCAAGTTGATGTCCCGTCACGGAGCAGAACAGCGAAGCTTTGATCATTATCTATCGCTGGAAGAGCACGGGGAAAAAAATTTAATACGATTACTGCATTATGTGTTGAGCACGGCGAACGCCTTAAAAGTGCTTGCACGGTGGGCGGCGAGATCCGCTCACATTTCCTAACGAGTATGTTGAACCCCGCAATATTTTTACCTAACGCCGGATCATTAAAACGGACCTGATCCAGCGGTGTCCAGAATAATAATTGATTGCCGAACCAGCACCGCGAGATGCATGCTCATCCTACCAATGCAATGGTTGCCACTGACAAAATTATCATATATAAAACACTCGTTTACTCATATATAATTTATATCATATATAAACACATTTACTCGTAACATCACATCTCAAAGGCAAAACAACAGATTTTTCTATCTAGTCCAACGTTCCCTCTAAGGTGTGCGCGTGTGCGGCCGCACATCTGTTAAACATTTTCCGCATACATGTTTCCATCTTCCGCACACAACCCAAAGAAAGGAACTTATAACCATTTTTGTTTTGCGCAATTATATATTTTATGATGGGATCTCGGGTTACTTTCTTTGAGATGTGTGCGGAACATGGGAACACCATATAGAGTCCACGCGGCGTAAGGAAAGAATCTCCTGGACTCCAACAGGAAGGAACATTATCGGGCAAGAATTTTTTTTATATATAACCTACATATTTGAAAAATGTAATTTATGATATCGTGGTACATTATGTTGACTACTTAGTTTTATCTATGCATGAATATGCATATTTGCGCACTTCCCTCTTTTTTTCTTGCACGTATAAGTTGATGGGCCGCACACACAGTGAAAAAAATAGTGGGAACGTTGACCTAGTCATACATTCTTCGCCTCTTTCACATCCTACGATTCTCTGACTTGCGACGTCATCAAGATATCATTCAGTTGATCTAACTATACTTTCCTTGTGTTAAGTCTTCCTCTACCGCGCTTCCCACTTACATTTGAGTCTATATTATATTTCTTCATTCATTCATTCTACATGCCCAAACCATTTCAGATTTCTTCCGCATCTAACTCAACATACCAGCTTCAAGTTCACATTCGTACCTAGTCAATTTATTACGTATTCTGTCATACATTATCACCTTGTATATTCCTCTCACTGCACGCATTTCTACAGCGTTTATTACAACTTAATTGATAAACACTTAATCGACATTTCTTCAAACATCACATTCAAAACTAATTATATACATGGCGGCATGTTTCTTAAACGATAAAAATGTACTGGTTTCTTAAATGTTTCGTGTTTTACTTTGTGAAACTCCATAATGATAATTATGATAAAAAAATATTTGCATTTGTAAATCTCAATAATACGATGTTAGTATCGAAAGTTGCGAGTCGCTTTACCAAGATCTTCATTAAGTAACGTTTGAATGACAATGAGATGGTAAAGAAGCTAGAAATTCGAAACGCGATAGTAACATCGCACGACTGGAATTGACAAAATTAATTTAATCATAATTATGAGATGCCAAAGACTTTATAAAAGTTATAAATATACAAAATGTATTTGAAATGAATAGAGAGCGAGGAATACATAGACTGAGGAAAGAGAGAAAGGAGATAGAATTTAATACTGAGAGATATGTAAAATGTATAAGAAATATGAAAGCGTGTATGAGATATATGAATTTAGACGAGGCGAGAGCTGTGTGCATATTTAGAAAGGCGTGGAGATCTATTCTCTCTGTCAACCTCAAAAGAGGCATGGCGTAATGTTACGTATGCATGTTTGATCCTTTGTTTTCATTTTAGTCATATTTCATAAAATGGCATCAATAAATAGTAAGGCGAGAGTCCTGTAGTAATTTATCAATGTCTACATGTTTGATAATACTACAATTGAAACGTTGAAAAGAAAAAGAGCAAGAAATGTAAAGCGTAGATATTATTTTACTGCGGTTGATTATATACACTGGTGTACTGTGGTTAATGTGGTAAAAGACAAAACGTGGAAGGGCGCAACGAGAAGACATTTAAAGATTGATACGACAGGTGGGATCTGTGAAGAAGATAACACGTGACAGCAAATATAAATCATGACAGAGATTGAAATGAAATGGAATTGATAGAGAATCTATAATAATGCATGAACAGTTTCACAGCAGATACAATAACTCGAGCTGAGTAACACAATTTTTAAAAAAGTACTGAAGAGGAATGAGACTTTAAACGATTCGTGGTTAGTTGATAATATATAGTACTGGAAAATAAAAGTTAACGAAACAATGTTTAAAATTTCATTTCGTATTTATTCATATTTTTCAATTGCATAATAATTACCGTTACCTTGTAGTAGTATGCTTGTTATTCACAGCCAGAAGTTTCAAATTTCATTCCTATAGTTCGGAAATTCTAGGATGAGTCCTGTGACAGCTCACAAATTTGCCCCAATACAACCTTATGTAATGTATTTACCTAAATAACTTGCTATTTACTAGAATTGAAAGTTGATAAAATAATTAAAGTTACTGAACATCGTTACAAGGTTGTATTGGGGCAAATTTGTGAGCTGTCACAGGACTCATTCTAGAATTTCCGAACTATAATAGTGATAAAATAAAAGCCTCTTCGTCGGTTGGAAGAAATTTTCAGCGAGTACTGTACAGGCTATCTTCAATGGTCGAGTTCAAGACGTTTTTGGAATAGTGCAGTTCAATCTGTCTTAAGAAGTTTTAAAGCCTTAACCTCTAAGCGAGTGAGATTTTGTAAGCAAAATAAAAAATTGATTTTGTAAGTAATATAAAAAACGTAATTGCGGCCGCCATATACAAAATAATTGAATAGATAAGAACATTTGAGCCTTGTCCGTTTTATGGATAAATTCATATATTCGGGAAAAAAACATCGGACGTACGATGTACGTCCATACTCTCTTAACCTTTCCTTCCCTGTGTTGGGTATCTTCTACACGTTGCTTCTAATAACCATCAATATCTCTATAAATATAATAAATACAAGGTTAAGATTTTAGGTATTCCTCCATAATATATTTACGCATTGATTTCAAAAATAACATTAATAATAATCAGAATTTATCGACTACATCGTAAGTATTTCGTGAATATCGGAAACAAATTCGCATTTAAACGCTGTGAGTGCCTCGATCTTGGGTCTTGACGATAGGTGAAGAGTATGCGGGAAGCGCGACACTATATTCGCATCTCACTTTTGCATACGTCACTGAATAGCGAGGAGCTCAATTGTCTCAACCTCGCAAGTGTAAGCCACGCCCGAGTTAGCCACCAACCCTGCCGCGCCGCAGTAGCTGTTGAGCTGGCAACGAGACTAGATCTACGCCCGTTCCGTGAGCGTTGCCAGATGGTTTTTTAATGTTTTCAGCAAATAAATCTCAATTATTATAATTTTTAACATCAATTATAATTAATTAAGGGGATTATCTATGAATGTTCTTATTTTTCCGATTTAAAATCTATAATTTTTGATCGCGTGCTCACTACCCAACACCGGAGCGCGCGTTTCAATTTTATCACCGTAAGGGAAGGGTTAAGGTAAAAATTCGCTCGGTGTACACCGTACGGCCATACTCCTTTCTAGGTTAAATAGTTTGACGCCGTACTGCGTATGTTACGTGTGAATTTCCTTACTAAGTATATATTTTATTAAATATTGTAGGTACGGGTAAGTTCCTAATCTAATGACCGCAGCGACCACTGTCGAACCTTTATACTCAAAATTGTTTTTTTTTTTCGAAGTGTTTTTAATCTGTTAATAATACTGCAGTAGAATTCCGAGTATGAGCGCGCCCGTGAGGAGAGTCTGCTTTCTCAATGGCATTATATAAATTGTCCTTCTATAATTATTTTTAATACGCTGAGATAGTCAAGATCACGTTTTTCAGAAAAATCGAGTAAACAGATAGTGCTTTCTTGATCGCATTTTGGGATTAGTTGACACTATAGCACGGAATATACAATACTTATATTAAAAAAAAATAGTGGTCTGAGAACGTTTAGACCATAAAGAGACTTCCTAAAAAACACTTTTTTGCGATATTATAACGAATTAGATGCGCAAAAAAATGTGACTTTTGTCACCAAACGACGCTGTAAAAATTATTAGTTGAAAAATACGAAATAAAATAA
This sequence comes from Odontocerum albicorne, assembly GCA_949825065.1. Classification (NCBI taxonomy): domain Eukaryota; kingdom Metazoa; phylum Arthropoda; class Insecta; order Trichoptera; family Odontoceridae; genus Odontocerum; species Odontocerum albicorne. The sequence continues at coordinate 4,872,606 of OX463840.1, read as the reverse complement.
TGTCGAATAGTTCAGATCACAATATTTTCACGAAGTGAAATATTAAAAAAATCTATTGTTATTTCTTGGCGAATAATGTAGATTGCCAACCCTAGTTTTAAAATGCAAGGCATCAAAAGCATCAATCAAGAAATATTTGCAAGTCATCGCAATGGCGAACCCCGCATTGAAACGAGGTAACGGACTAGCCACCGAATTAAACAAGCGAACCGGGCTTGTGTGATAATTCGGTCGCAATTGAAACTATTGTAAATCCAAGTTACAACTAGTTGTAAGAAGAATTTACAATCGTTTCAATTATAACTCGAGAATATTATAACTAGCAAATTTAATCATTTGTAAAATCTTTTTCACTAAGTAAGCTAAGACTATTTTCACTGAGTGCATAAAAATAACCCCAAAACTATAGCAAGCGAGAACTACTCAAATTAATTTATTAAGAATTAATATCCTACGATATAATTGAATCTTAAAAATCTTGATCTACATATTACAAATCATTAAGCTGTGCGCCTCCCGAGGTAGGTAGAGAGAACGTATCTCTAAACTTTACTATCAATGTACATAAATTATTCATACATCTCTTAACGCAAAATGTTTTATTATTCATACTTCTCACTTTACCTTCCATCAAAATCTAGTTCACTTGATTCAGCTACGTTTCTTTAGTCTACCTCTTCAACACACACCTTACACTTCTGACAGATATACTCGTTCAGTTATTTTGTCATCGTTTCTCTCCACGTGTCCAAACCATCTTAGAAGTCAATTTTTCACCTTAATTAAAACATTCATTTTATCAATGCATTCATTTCTGATGACTCCATTCCGACTTGTTTCATACGAAGGAAGAAAATCTACAGCGCATAGACTTTCCAATCTCGACACGCATTCTTAGCCTGTTTATATCCACTCACCTCTTATAACTTCTACAAATTTTCCGCCATTCTGCGTTTCCTTCATGCGAAATAGCATTCACCTATACTTTCCTTGATCCTCTTCTCACACGTCTTTTATTCACATTTGTACGATATATTTATTTTTAAAAACATTATTCAAAATTGAAATGCATTAACTCTTTCCCAACGGGGAGCACAAACGCCTGTGATCTGACGACAATCCAAGTTTCAAATCACAAATACTTAAAAAAAATGACACAAAACCGGAATAAAAATTGAACTAAAATTTAAAATAATCTTTATTCTAGCGACATCTCTGAAAACCTTGTCAAATAATATATTAGTTTATGAGATATTGTTGAATAAACAGAGCGCCGAATTTTTTTGGTTTCTCAATATTTCCAGCATTAACGACCTGTCGCGCGGATCGAGTCCTGCGATGAGTCTCTCTTACGTAAATAAACATTACTAAGTCTCTCTTACGTAAATAAACATTACTAGTGCTATATGCATTTGATTGGGTGAGTGTCATGAAGCATTGATTTGATCGTAGCATTCCTTTGTTTATTTTACGTAATGTTAAGTTTATCTCCTTTATTTAATGAGTCTCCTTAAGAGTAATGACTATTATTTATTATCAGAAAATTACTTAAGTGTCATGTTTACTTGGTGTTGTAATCAAATATCAGTGGTTCTAAACAAAATATGTGTTTAAACTTAGAAATTAAAAAACGCTGAAATTGTGCCGCGCACAGTATTCGTGGAATTTGACTTTTAACGCGGTGAACAGGTTAAAGTGTTGATATACTCGTAACAAATTTAAGTTTCAATAACAAAAACCAAAACACGCAAATAATATTGAGAAAATTTTCATTTTACGGACTAACTTACGTCACATGCTACAGATTTCAGAAATGGTGAGATTAGCATATTTTGTTGCAGTGAAGTTGTCTTTTTGTAGCGAACATCTGCGTGTTTAGAGGTAGTTCGTCTCTCGGCTGACCGAGCACATCGAAACACCTGCCAGTGGGCCCAGCTGTCGTCGCGGTCACATCGGGGTCCGAGTTCAATGGAATCTCTTTGCACATAAACGCGTCTGCGAAATATATTGCTATACTTCAGAAAATGTGGGATTGATCCTGCGACGTTTTAAACGTCATGTCTCAAAGGGATGGGATAAAATCGTTTTTTTTTACAAATCGAATAGTTTTTTGATAAATCGATAAATTGTTTTTCTCTAAACTGGCGTTTTAACTCCTAATTTTCATTACACTGACTTTCTAATGTATTGTATGATTTATATCTATATTTAAATATGCTAAGATCCACTATGAATTAATACTAATTACGAACATTTAATTTTAGGTATAAAAAAAAAGAAAATCCAATTATCGTATACCCCATCCCTAGCCAATGCAGACTAACGTAGTGACTTTTGACAAACGTCACCAAATATTATTCGATTTTAACAAAATGCCACATTTTTGCTAATTTGTAACAAGATGTATTAATTTGTCATAATTGTTAGTTTTATGTAATGTATTTACCTAAATAACTTGCTATTTATTAGAATCGAGACTTATATTAAAGTTGATAAAAAAAAAAAATTACTGAACGTCGTTACAATGTTGTATTGGGACAAATTTGTGAACTGTCATAGGACCCCTGCTACAATTTCTGAAGTATACGTAACAACAATAATAAAAAGGACAGTTTACATAGGACCGTTTAAAAATCAGACTCTCCTCAAGAGCGATCTCCTTGTACGAGTAACTCGGGATACGAACCCTGCATTATTGACAGATAAAAAATAAAAAAAATAAAAAGTCACGTTATAATTAGTTTGATTCTTAAACGAAGTTTCAATTTCAATTCCCGATAGTGACGAAACGAAAATATCGACAATTTTACACATGTTAAACTTTTAAACGTTGTTCTGTCGGCACCAGTCACAAACATGCGTCCCTGGTTCCATTCTAAAAGCGTCTTCCGTTTCGGATTTTTCAGTGGCCAAGTTATTATTTTCTTAGCACTCTTTAGTTATGACAGACGTCACAAAACAGTGCTGTATAAGATATGATTTTATCTAATGAATGATTGAAAGTTGTTGGAATCCATTTTTAAAACGGTAGATTTCGTAGATAAGTGAATCAATTCTACTAAATAAACTAACAGAAAGTGAGTCTTCTATAGCCACATAAAATAAATATTAAATAGTTTCTAATTATTTCTAAGTTAGCTCGGCAGATTGAATCACTGATTGAATCATTGAAGCAGCCTTATACATTTATTGTTGTCTATATCTTCAAAGAAGCTCGGCAGATTGAATCATTGAAGCATCCTCCTACATTAATTGTTGTCTATATCTTCAAAGAAGCTCGGCAGATTGAATCATTGAAGCATCCTTATACATTTATTGTTGTCTATATCTTCAAAGAACCTCGGCAGATTGAATCATTGAAGCATCCTTATACATTTATTGTTGTCTATATCTTCAAAGAAGCTCGGCAGATTGAATCATTGAAGCATCCTTATACATTTATTGTTGTTTATATCTTCAAAGAAGTTACCAATATCTTAAATTCTTAGTACGGAATTAACCGTTTGATAATATCTTTTTGAAACTTTTATGGGATGCTTCTAGGAAAAAAACCGACTTACAGCAAACTGAATATTCTGTAAAATCTAGAATTGCAGAAACACACAAATGCAACATTTTAAATGTGAAATTTTCAGCAGAAATTAAGAAAATCTGCTCCAGGAAAGTGTGAAACAGAATACTGTTGATAAGCCCGTTAATATAATAATCGAAGATAGTGCCAAAATATAATGTTTCAGTCGCAAAAAATCTGAAAGAGATTGATACGAATGGGTAAGCAACAAAACTGCGGAGGCGATAACTTTTTATTTATTTATTATTACACATGACAAGAAATATACACAATTTGAGAAAAAACAACAGGTAATTTGATTTGGACATATAATTTTAATGGATCTGGGTTTGTTGCCTTTCATTTGTCATATCCCCAGTAAACTAGGCTTTTGCCTGTATCTCACTGAGGATATTTAGCATGAAAAAATAAATCGATACTTCTTTCCGATTTTTGATAACACAAAAAACCCCCGTTGCACGCTCTCATCAACCTGACAAACAGTGACACTCAACTACAACTGGAAACATCTTGCGAAACTCAACTCCTCACACATTATCACTCCAGAAAGACCAAAAATATTCATCCCACAATATACCGCACACAATCATAAGAATAAAAATCAAAACAAATTCAAAACAAAAAAAAAAGAAGAAAAAAAGAAAAACACACAGAAACACAAATACAAAAACATCCAAAATTAAAACAACAAGAAGAGACCCACACTCACGAGCTCACATAAATCCTTTCTACTCGTCATTCATCCTGAAAGCCCAAGTACTCAAAATCCTGTCGCAATAACAACCAACTGTTCTTACTCTATTTATATGATCGTAATTTTATAACTAGGCACATTAAGCAGAAACTTTTTAAAAATAATAAAAACTTCCGATTATTAAAATAAACATCAAAATGAATTTCTTGTTAATTCCGGTATGCATTGTTTTTTTTTCCTCAGCTCCTACGTAACATAACATGTAACCAACGTAAGCATGTAGTATGTATTGCAATAAGTGTATATAATACTTTAAAATTAAGCTCAAAATAACTTTATAAATCTTCAGTTAGAGATATTTAAAATATTCAATAAAATAGTTTTACATGGGCGTTTAATTCCTAGCCTTGATTTATTTGTCATTTATAGCTGCGTTATCATTGAATCTCAATAATATCGAAATACATATCATTATGGCCTGTGGGATATACAGAGAGAGCAAATCTACTAAAATATATATCAAATCACAAAACTTTCGCCTCATCCACATACATACATCGGCATACACAATCTTCCATAATTCACGCTTCTCACATAACCTTCTTTCAAAATCTAGTACATTCGATCCAGACACGTTTTCTTTGATCAACTTCTTCAACACACATACCTTGCACTTCAGACTTTTATATTTGCCAAATCATTCTTAAGTCATTCATTCTCTCATATGTCCAAACAACCTTAAAGCTTTATTCTATTATATATTTTACATAAAATATTACTTAATGTTACTATATTATTATTCTACAAAGTCCATGTTTCACTTACATACGTCAAGGTGAACACCAACACATTATTATGTATTGTAATACTTCCTAATGCAATTTTTATTAAAAACATTTTTAAAACCTTTTATTCGAAACAAAAAGTGAATTATTGCATAAAAACTGTACATAGAACAAGGAAACGGAGAATTCAGACAATTTACACCAAAACTTAAAATTCAGGGTTAAAAAAATAATGTGGAATAATCTTAATATTTTACTGTCAATACTATGCATATATAACGAAACAAACGTATCAGTTAATTCAAACAAGAAGCATATCAAAATCATAACACAAAGGTGTTAAATGTTTGAAACCGAGGAAGGATGCTAAAGCCGTTAATAGTTGATAAATTATTCACGAAAAGACGACCTTCTTTGTCCGGCAAGTCACCCACTTTCTCACTCAATTTTAGATAAACTTTTTACCGAGCAATATTCGCGAGCATTCCCATTTGTGTTGCCACACAGTAATGGCGACCTCCAATCGTCATATTTTTTTTCTCATTTCACAATGTGTTTACATAACAGAATGCCTGTGACGCACGAGATTATTATGGAAGAGGACCAATGGCGGAACTTATACGAGTAAAAACATATTTCATTAAAGGATTCGGATTTAACTTTGTGGAATGATCATTCCGCTTAAAGAGAACCTCGGGATAGGGGGTAAAAACACGAGTAGCAGGGATCAATATAATTAGTAGAATAACAAAATAATTTAATATTGAATATTTGAAAAAAAATCGTATATTTTGATAACTGAAAAACCATTTAAGAATAACAAGAAAATTGACTATTGAGAATGGCCAGAAATATGTTAAAGGTGTCTGAAGTAAAAGCTATACTAGAATCCATTATAAAATATTTTATTTATTTATTTAATTAACGACACAACAGTGTCTTTATATACAAATGAACATGTGACAGGTTATATAAGTACTTAAAATTATTGATAAATAATACAAAACTTTATCTTAAACTAACATGAAGATACAAAAAGCAGTAGTAATAATAAATTACAGTCATCGTTTTAAAATTATTTAATAATCTTTGAGAATTTTGTGGGAATTTTATGGATAGATATTGAGATATAGAAAACACATGGCCTCATTAGTAGAACGAGAAGCAAGTTGCTTTGCAGAATCAAAAGCTTCATACATGTTGATGCAGGGTTACTCAACTCCAGAGGCAAAGTATTGTCCTTAATGTTTTGTTTATATTACGTTATTTATATTAATAAAAGAGAGCACAAAGTTAGTAGCTTTTCTAAATATTGTTGTGATATTCTGGCGAATACTATATATACTTATAATTCGTATGCAAAGACTTGAAAACGAACAAAACTCGTTTCCAAGTCTTTGCATACGAATTATAGTGGAGTTGATTTTATAATTAGTATAGTATATTTCATGGAACCAAAGTTGAATAGACATAATTCATTTACAGTCAGTCGACTCTCCGTTGTCATTAGTAAAATATCCGAATATTAAAATGTTTTTTTTTTAAATGGCGTTTATTACTGGTTTATGCGACCATTCATATCGAGAGAGTACTGTCTTTAATTTGCTTGATATTTTTGCACATACGCCCTATTGTATATGTCTCAGCACTAAATGCCTTGATTTCATCCTTAAGGATACACAAATTTATGGAGTATTAATTAATATAAACGGAAATATTAATATTGTGTACGGGATATGAATTGCCGTCTCATGAATTCACAAATCATTCGTCTTGACAATAAATCATCACCGACCAGCAAAACTAAGTTATCCAATAAACTCAATTTTATTTTAAAAAAAAATAAGTTCAATTTGTCCATCAAATTAAAATTCAAACTTTCTTAATTATCTTCTATAAATATTTAGTTACGCCACTGATGCTCGGAAGGCCTTGAGGTCGCCAATAAGTATAGCCCGATTTGTAAGAAATCGCTGATTTTACATACAATCGGTTTTCTGAGTCATAATAACGAAACCTTCATTCGAACGTATATTAAAATAACGTGTCCTTAAAAACTCTCTTAACATATATAAGTAGGGCAGGAGACCAGGAAGCAAAAGGACGACTATACGAGTATACTAACTATCTAGTTACACTGTAAAATAAAATCGACGAGATTAAGGTTTTATTTATTAAAAATAATGAGCCATAAAAAGTCAAAAAAAAAAAAATGTAAGGTGCCATAAAGTACAAAGAAATATAAATGTACATATTTTTATTTTATTTTATTTTATTGCAATGTACAGTCTTTTGTCAACCATTAAAAAATTTAACAATACTCGAAGTAATAATACTCAAACGAATATAAAAACAACTTGTCATAAAAATTATGAACATTTACGTGGATCATATATACAATTTTTTTTATCAGAAAGCAGTACGTACATGCATACTAAAAAAAATGAGACAGGCCAAGTCTCATGAGATCCAGGGCCCTAACGCACAAAATATAAAAATGTGTAAAAACAAAAATACGAGTATATAATATACGTATAATTCATCCACTCAAATACACAAAAACCGCCCATCGAAACATATTTACTGAGATCTCAGAAAGTTCGAGAGACAAACTCAATAAAAAAGAAAAAAAAATTATAGTCACAAGGTGGCGTCGGATTTATGGTTCAAAGAAACAAAACCGCTCCCTAAGAGAAATTTTAGATACTAGTTGCAACCCGTGAAATATTCACGGAAGTAAAACAAATTCTACATTTATGAAAATATATATTCATAAATGTAAAATTTGTTTATATATATCATTTATACATCGTCCCCTTTTACACCGGTTCAAAAATTGTTGGCTAGGTATTTAAAATTCGTTCAGTATCACGGACCCACCGAGATTCAAATTTCGAATTACTTTCGGAGAGAATCCAAGTATTCCTCTCTCGCTCTCTTGTATTCAAAATTCAACTCTCGTATTCTTTCTTTGGCGACAACCATCGTACGGGTTTTGGCCTATTTATACTATATCATATATTCGTATATTTATAAGCAAAAAGGACCCAACTAACACTCGATCGAGACAATTGAAAAAATACGGCAAAACTATGTGTATATACGAGTTTATACAAAATACACGTTAATTTTTTCACATTTACTCATATGAAATCGTAGTATGTAAATTCCATATTTTAAATTATAAAAAAGGGTTTCGTGAGTAGGATCGTTTTTATATATGGTACATACGACCATATAAAACTTTCAAGTATGAAAATTTTGCAAAGAAATTTCCTAACCTAAAAAATGTGCTTAAAAACTTTGTGAAAACTCGCGTTACTTTTGATAAGTGATCGCCATTAGAACAGGTTTTATCAACAGTTAATCAATTCATTATGATCGACACATCCGCATATGTATTTGGCGTATATATATATATATATATATATATATATATATATATATATATATATATATATATATATATATATATATATATATATATATATATATATATATATATATATATATATATATATATATATATATATATATATATATATATATATATATATATATATATATATATATATATATATTAACCATACAACGATACATTATAGTAACGCATTTAACTTTTAATTTAGTTTACATATAATTCCTATTAAGAGAAGTTGCAGGCTATAAATTAAATTATAAATATTCTGAAATGTCACTTGTCATTTAATGCATCAATTAATTTCGCGATCGTGCATATTACATTAGAAGTCATTTGTATAAAACATTGGAAAAACTGCATCGCCCTTACAAGTCACAAATCAGGAATACACAACCAGGAAACTCTAATGAGACTTGTAACTGTTACTAATCCAAATTATTAAAATGTATCCACGTAAAGGCACTGTATGCATTATTGGACTATGTAATATGTGATGGAAACGAAATCAATATTTACGAGTACTTGGAGGAGAAAAAGCATTTCACTTATGGACTTGAATTATTCAAGTCCATAAGTGAAACCGTGCTTTAAAAAAAAAATCAGTAAATATGTTCTATTTGGACAAAAAACAACTTGGTAAGATAGTAGTTGGTAAGATGCTTGATTTGCTTGATCATTCATTAGTTCTACATGTCCAAACCATCTCAGATTACTCTTCTCCATCTTACTTAATACATCAGCCGTAGTTCACATTACTCCCTTATTGCGTCATTCCGTATTATGTCACACATTGTCATACTGACAATGTGTCGTGAATCGTGCGATGGACGTATGTACATAACAATAATTATTTCAGGATGCTAAAACTATAGGGAAAAAAATAATGTTGAAGATATCTGATTAAAATAATATTAATGCGAGCAGTTGAGATATTTCCATAAAACTGTGGAGATAATCAGGTCGATGAGGCGTACTCAATTGTTCTCTGTGTCACCTGTCACGCAGGCTTGCATACAGCATCCATTAGAATTAATGGTCCACGCCAGTTGCAGGATAATTAAATTACAAAAAGCATCCCACGCCTATTTCCGTATTTTATATGTTTTCCCCATAAATCTTCTTACTCCGCAAGATATGTTGGCCAATATGATTGATATATTATATCTGCTAGCATCAAGAATGTCATTCCAACACACAGTCAGAACTATATTGAATTTATGTTTATATATTGCTTCATCGTCCCGTTTACTTGAACTTTCTGCCGGAATTTGTCATACCACGAACTCGTGAGGAGTGTAGGGATGAGGAAGACTTTTCAAGTAATTTCAAGTAAGATAGTGCACCTTCCAACTACCACCGTGATGTAATTAATGGTCTATTTTGAAGAAAATTTGTCGAACAGATGGATCGGACGTAGAGATAGCATTGATTATTCCAGCCTCAGGTCAATGGACTTTTTTATGTAGACTTCGACAACTGTTATATGAAGCGAGACCAGCCATTGAAAGAGAATGCGCCCAAATACAAAAACAAATTATTCGTGATATATACGATTCAACGTTATCTGTAGTGGATAAACCAGAACGGCAATCAATAAATTGGAGAACTTGCGATAACTTGAAAAAATCGACGTCTCTCTTTTTTAATTTGGAGTTTCAATCTTAGATATACTTTTATAAATACTGTTTTTTTTTAATAATTAAAAGTGTGTATACATTTTTGGGACACTGTATATATAATAGAATGTGTAACTTTGCGTTTTTAATTTTATTTTGATTAATAGAGATGCATGAATGCAAACACCAAATTTTATGTCACGAGATCGGTACAAAGAGATTAAAAAGTTTTGTTATTCTCGTAAATGGGTTTTTCTAGAAATTATAGTGCCACGCGGCTGTCGTTTTCTCTTTTACTGAATAAGATTTATCACTGTGTATTTATCATACGCGGATCTTTAAATTGTGTAATTAATCAAGACTTCATTTAACTGATACAAAAGCTAAAGTTGACATAGATTACATTATGGAATTCCACCAAGAATTATCAGTCGATAAGTTATGAATAACATTAATATCAACCATGTAGAAAAAAATCTTGACATCGATGATCGAGTTAACAGCATAATATACTATATGCTCATAATAACAAGTTTTCATAGAAATGTCTTTAGCCTTTCTCTACAAATTATTTAATAATATTCCTCATTTCTTTACTATTTTAATTATTACTAAGCATAAGTTAACTTTTTCGAAATAGTCACTTAAGGAATTGAAAAAAAATCAAGAAGAAAACGTATAATATAGTTCAAACTTACTTGAATAACTATGTAAATTGTTATCTAACAGTTAAGTTATACTTGTATTTATATTCAGACTTAATACTATAGCGCAAGTCACTAACTTAACGATCACAGATTAGTCGACTTGACATTAGAACGTTTAAATATTTGTTGTTAATTTTAAATATTAAATTAACTATAAATAGGATGGTTGGTACTTAAGTTTTGAGATAAGTCACTGTAAACAACTCAAATAGTACTCGTATGACAAAACTTTCTGAGCACGTATACCATTAAAAACGTCAAACTTTACGATGCTGATGTCAGATTTGACGTATCTACACTGGTGTTGCCATATCTCAACACTTAAGTAGCAACCCTCGTATATTGAATAGGTATTTTTAAAAAAATATTTATAAGATTTGACCAACATTATTCGCAAACATTTTTCCCAAAGAACATTTATACAAATATAGCATCACGTCATTTACCTATCTGGGTAGGCACAGACGACAGATCGCTAGATTTTTCCTATCCTACACACACCCATCACCTCCTCCATCCATACACCTTTTCATACAACTCCTACGATATCTCTGACTTTCTACATTTCTTTTACCTATACCACGCCTTCAGCTCATATTTCCCCTATATATATTTATTTATTTTGTTAACCTATCTTATTTCATTCATTCTACATGCTCAAACCATCTCAAAGTGTTCTTCTTCATCTTCCTCAACACATCAATTAGCCTTAAGATCACATTCATCCCTAATCACTTTATTCCGCGTTACCCCGTGTAGTCTACTCAGTGCACGCATTTCTACAGCATTTATTCGGTTCCTTTCAGTATTTTTCCACGTCCACGTTTCCCTTCCATGCATCAAAATATATTGAGACAAAATAGTTGAGACAATATATTGAGACAAAATGGCCTTTGAAAGGTACAACATTTATTTCACCTTAATTAAAAGTAAAAAATGTGACAGATTTCCTTCTGTGGAATTAATACAAAGTTAATAACCCGGATTTCTAAAATAGCGCCGAACTAATATTATATAGTTTGCGCTTCGCACGGCAATGTATAACTAACTTAAGCCTCAAATATATGCCCAATTCAATAACAATAATTGATTCGTGATAATAGGTATTACATAAATCATGTTTATTGAAGCCCAAGTGTGTAATATGAGTGTCCGTATGAATAATAAGTGAATTCGCTTCAACTTCTAGGAAGCCGCGTGCCTGAGGCAAGCTCAGTACCGAAGTAGCCTGGCTCTGTATATACGAGTATGTACCAGTATATACTCATATCTTCCTATGATCCGCTGTCCAATTCTTATTCTTGCGTGCCCATATGAGGAGACGCAAGGTCGGGCGGCCTGAGCAAGTTCAAAGCCAACATGTCTCACCACCTTAACGCTGCGCGAGGCACGGGTTCTGCTAGGATGCTGGGAAGTTAGTATAATAAATGGTAGTTGTAATTTTGGAAGCATAAATAAGAAATAAGTATCTTGTAAACTCAAAAATAATAAGAGCTTTAAAAAATGCACTGTCCTTTACAATTTTCTAAAGAGAATTAAAAAAATTTATCTTGTCTAATTCTCGAATAATGAACGCGATACATGAAGGAGTATACCCCAGTGATGGAAGAATTACGAGTGATATTGAACGGCATGTCGGGATAGGAAACACAAGTCCTTTCAATAAAAGTGGATTCGAATTCTGAGTTACGGGCGCCCTTGAAGAAAGTCTACTCTCTTAACGGCCCTTGAAGAGAGTCTGCTCTCTAAACGGCCCTTGAGGAGAGTCTGTTCTCTTAACGGCGCTTTATACATTATCCTTTGATTATAAATATTTAACTTATAATTAGTTGATTTTTAATTCAATGAAATTCGACTTTTCTTAATCGTGCCGAGTTCGAAAGGGTGAATTGGATAAGTTAAATTTCAATTTTACACGGAGAGAGAGTTAGAAAGAAAAAGTTATATGATTGATCCATAACATTGTTCGTTTGGATGGTTTAAGGATGTAAAAAAATAAACGAAACGTTTGCCAAAGAAAAACTCAATATATATGTTGGCCGACAACTTCTACTTTCGAAATGTATTTGAGTGTATAAAAAAAATATCGAATGGATAATTTATCTACTGTAAGATAAACTACATCTGAAACAGTCTTGATATATTTTTTATAGCCATTTCGTGCTTTCATTAACATCTGATTAAATCCGATAAGAGAAGAATATTTTTGCATTGTCCCATATTTTTTTGGCCATTAACATAACCCCGGGTGGAAGTGAGATCATACATGCATAGGCGAAAGGCCCCGCCTCACATGCAAGCTATAAATCTTACATTCGTTTGCCAAAATGAAATTCAATGTTACAAAATCAGTCAGTCACTCGGTTGTCATTATAAATCAGGTTAAATAGTTTTGTTCTGTTCACTTGTTATATATTTATTTGTAGATTTATTTGTTACATTTAAATTGAATAATAAAATAATTTCTAATGAATATTCAAATATAATAAAAAAAAATCGTTCGAGATAGGAGATTTAAGAATAATAACGATTCTAATTAAAGTGTGAGTTGGATGAAATGAACGATATTTTGAAACAAAGAAACTTAGAGAAATCGTAGAAGTTGTATGATAACGTGTATATGTTATCTAGATGTGTGTCGACATAGGCAAATCTGGAGGTATATCCTCTCTGCCTACCCCAATAGAGAAATGGCGTGATGGTATGAATGCGTGTTATAATTAAATGGCAATTTATAACGTGCCATTTAGAGAGAAGACTCGAGGACTTTTCAACTCAGGACTGTAACCTACTATTATTAATAAAAAAAAAACACATATATCAAAATAAATACTGAGTGCGTTTTATGTTCCAGGCCGATTTTGTTTGGCCGCCATTTTGATCGATCGATTGTTTTTTTTTTTCTAGGTAAAGACAGGAATCAAACCCGAAACGCCCGGATCGATGATTAACACACTAACAAATAACCACGGAGGTCGTCAGAAAAATCTCTAAATAAAATTTAGAAAAAATAAGCAACACAAAATGTGAGACTTATAACTATGCAATAAAAATATAACTAAAATGAAGTACATGTCACATTTTCTGTTTCCCTCTCAATTTTGGTTGGATAAAAAAATTTGTACAAAACAGACGAGAATTTCAATTATCGAATGCGTTCAGAATCGCTGTTTGTTTGCTCTATTGTTCTTGCATTGGAAATTCCGACGTCCACTTTCAGCCGGACATGAAATTCAATTATAACAAATTTTAAGACCTAAACATCAATTCAGAAAAAAAAACCGCGTCACTACAAACAACCTACATCTGAGAAAATTGCACACTCAATAGATTTATTTAGAATTCAATTGATTTATTTGCAAGCGCAGTATAATTTTCGATTCCAGATGATCACAAACGTTGAGAATTTAACAAGGTAACGAGGTGAGTCATGGAGGAATTCTGAAATCGATTTCGCCTCTCGCCAAAACGTTCAAACATCACCCGAGGGGCGAAGACTTGTGATGGTATGGACCTCATTAGTGGGGCTGGTGAAGATTCTTCTTCTGGCAATGGGCCGTCCTTAGGTCTCTTAATAACTATAAATAGTAACAAATAAATTAACAGCACATATTATGGCAGACAATCCCTCGTGATGAAGTATGATTGTTAGCCGTCATGAAGATGGAAGACGCCTGTGCTTGTATTGGATTAGTATGAGCAAGCTGTTGCACTTCAGCAAGTACATAGTCTTGACAGATCGAACTCAATGGCAAGGAGATCAAAGTTCCATGACGATCGGTAGGTTTCATTTGCGGCAGCCTTTCGTTAGGCAGAGCTATTATCCATAGCACTATTTTTATATTGCTTGGTAGCGCTTCAAGAATTTATGTTAAGCAGTATATAAGCTACAGAAAAACACACATTTAGATGTAAAAGGATATAAAAGTAAAACCAGTCCGAGGGTGAATTTGCCAAAAATGAAACCTGGGACGCCCGCTTATTTAGCGTGAATGCGGCTTATATGGTATAAACATAAATACATACAAACCATCACGCCGTTTCCCTGCTGGGGTAGGCAGGGAGAACAGAGTGCCAGACTTTCCTTTCTCGACACACATATTTCCCTTTTCAGTTTTTTTCTACATCTACGTTTCACTCCCATACATCACAGTTGGTACTAAAATACTATTATGGACTATAATGTTAGAAGTTTTTGATATTATCTGGTTCGAGTATATATGTTTTAGTACTGCATTAACTTTGTTTCATATCGCTACACGCCGTTCGATATCTTTATTTATATAACGCTGTTTTATATAATAATAAACTGCAGTCTTAAGAACAGTGTTTTTAAATTTATAAAATGTAGCTTATAAGCGTCATTGAATTAATTCCGGTGGTACAAGGTCTGAAAGTAGGACATGAAAAACCAAAAAGTTAAAAATGAATAACGAGTATTTTATGCACCAGACCATGGGTATAGGCAATGGTGACTCTCTTGTAAATAAAATTCTTTCTCTTCTGCCTTTTACAAGTCATCAAAACGTTTATTTACAAGTCATCAAAACGTTGCAAGTCATCAAAACGTTTATTTACAAGTCATCAAAACGTTGCAAGTCATCAAAACGTTGCGTTTACAAGTCATCAAAACGTTGCCTTTTACAAGTCATCAAAACGTTTAAACTAAAATAATTTGTGTCTTAGATAATGCCATCCTTGCGCATTAAATTATTTAAACTAGGTCTAGAGCTGATCCTGACTCAACGCGTGCAAATATGTACTTCAGAATAAAGCAAACAAAACCTACAGCTATGGATCCGTAATAGTCTTGGAGGCGCCAGGCTCCACTAGCTATAGCTTATAATATGAATACATTCAAGCCGGTGTTCATTGGTTGTGCCCGTAGTCCTACAGGTCAGAAACCCTCAAACATTACAAGCGTTTCCACGTGACTCTTATTGTACTGGAACAATTACATCATGATGTTTTATGCCGTATTTATAGCGATGATCATTCACCTTTAAAGCTGATTGTATAGAAACTGGACAATTAAACCAGTCGATCGGCCTATTGTCTAATAGATACTTTGGATCAACCTTAAAAACCTGATCAACGAAGAACAGCATTCATTTATCTGTTATTCAAGATGACAAATAATGTATATATATATATAAATGAAAAATATATTTGTAAACGAAACATCGTTAAAACTGACGGTACTTTCTCGCATCTGCATCTGTTTAACACATTCACTGCGTATAAAATGTCATACAGAGATGCTGAAAATTCGCGAATTTTTGAAAACCCATAACTTTGTTAAAAATTAAATTCTACTTTCTATTGAAACATCATATACAAGTGTATTCCTTCGTGTCTTCAAAACACACGAAACCGGCGACGAATCCTTATCGGGAGACGTTTATGAGTCCACTCAACATTGAAGGCTATGGACACGGGAGCCGTGTTTGACGCAGTGAACGTGTTAAATAAAACATATTTGGTAAGAAAGCTTACCAAGGAAGATGAACTACAAAGAAACCTTTGTAGATCTTCCGATATGTGAAAGAAACACGTTCGGATTTAAAGGTAGTGTCGTGTATTTGTGCAGTGTTAAAATATAATCGTAAATTATGATTATACCTCACAAAAAAATATTGTTTTCAATACTTCCTAAAAGCTCACACGCCACCCATACTTCTAACACTTAGATTCAGGTCATTCTATACGCCACAGGGATAGCAACGGCAAATCAGTCATAACATCTCACCCTTTTAAATCGATTCGGAACAATTAATTAATTCGATGAAAACTAAATCGACCTCGAAGGTCTACTCCCCTCAGAAAGAACCTGTTAAATACATTTATGATATTTACAATAAATATTATTTAGGATTTTATCATTTTTATTTTTGCATTAGTAATAAATAGTTTATTAATCAAGCGTATTATTTTTTCCCAAATAAATTTCTGCCACTAGCATTAAACAAAAAAATAAAATCACTAACTCAAAATGTGCCCGAGTCAGTTTGTTGTTACCTCTGTTAAATAAGAAAACGGAGTATTGCTGACGTTGCGGCGGGAAGTGGCAGGCCGTATTCGGTCCTTGGTCAGAGACAACTTTCCCACCGCGTACCATCACCAAATAAATACTTATTGGTAAATCCTTAGCGGCAGTCACGAGATATACCAACACAGGATATGTAATAGTATCATATGTATGTTGGTAACCCACATAATATCTGCATCAACAGACACGTAGGCCTTTTACTGATTTTTTTTAATAAATATATTTCAACATTTATTTCAGAGATTGCATAGGTCTTGTTTTTTTTTTTACAATACTTGTTTTTTTTTTTAATTATGGTTGTTGATTAATTATGTTTCTTAATATATTGTAAACGATGTCAATTGACTTGTGTTTGATATTTGGTATGTACAAACAACAAAAAAATACTTCAAGCAATTTGATATAATAGGTTAGTCAAAAAGTTTTGAAAGCGACATCTATGGAGCAGTAGAAAACCAAAATTTCTACGCCATTTTAATATTTCATCTTTCATAAGAACGTACTCAAAATTTCATTTCGATCTGTCAATTCATTCTTTGTTTACAAGCCATTTGAAGTTGACGTGTCAGTGTATTTTTTAACAATGGAAAAATCCGAATATCGTGCAGTGATTTGTGCAGTATGTCCATGAACTAGTATGTCCATCGTAACGAAGGATTCAAGTATGAGTAAGAATGTGACTGTTTGGAATAGATTGATTTAAAAAAATATATGAAAATTGTGATTAACCTTTCCCTTCCTGTGCTAAAAGAATCCGCGCGTTCCGATGCTGTGTGTTCAATACACATGTAAAAATGAGCGATTCAAAATCGAAAAAATAAGAATATTCATAGCCAATCGTTTAAATTAATTAAATTTGAAGTCGTCATGAAGAATTAATTGCTGAAAACATGAAAAAAAACATCGGCCGACGTTCACAAAACGAGCAAAGCGACCACCTCAAACGAAAGCCCTCGAACTACTGAAGCGAGCGAACTGAGATTCTATTTCTTGCGTTCCCATACACCGAAGTATAGTGAGAGTGAGACGTGAATAGCGTCGCTTCCTCACTCATAGCGGGTTTTAAGAATGAATATACCTACGTCACACACTGGCACACGTTTGATTGTAGTGGTGAATTTATTTCCGATTTTCACAAAATATATCTGATGTGGCCGATAAGTGCTAATTATTATTAATAATATTTTTTTTCATTCAATGCGTAAATGTATTATGAAGGAATACCTAAAATCTGAACCCAGTAAATATTTATTATATTTATAGAGATATTAAAGTTTTTAAAAGCAATGTGTACTAGTTACACATCACAGGAGAGGAAGGGTTAAGGAATGCGATTACTTCCATCTTGCCTTCCAGCCTTGCCTAGTGAAGTGGTTTTCTATACTCACAAATGAGTGTTTTTTCACTATTACGTACTTCTACTTGACGGTTCGCCTCTCCATTACAAAAAAATCCAAATTGTAATTTTGTATTAAGGATAAGAAATGAAATGGATAATTCAATAATAATAAAAATATAATTTATATAGCGCCGTGTTCTGACTCGGGAATCGAAATCACTATTATTAAAAGATTTAAACTATTACAAAAAAGAGAAAGAAAAGTGTATTATAAAGATACAAAGGTGGTGGCTACGGCCATCAGGTTGGATACTTCTCCGTATGTGTATACGTTTAAAAAAAACGCAGAAATTTTTTCAAGATAAGACGAACTACAAAATAAATTTTTGTGGATCTTCCGATATGTGATAGTAACAAATTGGGCTTTAAGTGGAGTGCAGAGTATATGTGTAGTGTTGACTAATACATTACAATAATCGTTACAAGACAAATATATACCTTAAGAAAGTTGTGAAGGTTTGAGCGAGAATATGTTAGTATACGAAGTCAAAAGAGGCTTCAAAGAACTATAGTGGATGGAGGAAGATCCTGATACTGTTGCTGCTTCAACCAGGATATCGGATAGCAAAAGACAAAAAAACTCCAACTATTACAGATTACGTGTTTTTAAAATCAAAGCTCAAGTCAAGAATAGCAAAAGAGATGAGCATAGATTGTATGATAATACATAACATTAGATTATATAACCGGACGACCTGAAAATCTCCACTGACCTGAAACGTTTATCTCCATCAAACAAATACAACGACAGAACGTTCAGATAGATCGGATCTTCGAAAATCAGTCAGAGATTGCTTCACGATGAGATCATAACTATTTCTATTGACCTGCGTTCACCGGTCTGCGTGGTAATCTTCATGGTATGCCGTCTTGACCGAGGTTTACTATAAGGCCCGTAATGATGTTATGATTGGCGAGCGAAAACAATGGCATGTAATTATTGTCATACACGTTGACCACGAGGTATGGACGGAAAGATACACTACGAACTCTCTATTCTCGATTCCCACGGTACACTCGGATGGATTAAAAAAACACACTCAATTGTCCTGGAAATGATCGCTTTACATGTGAAACGATAGTATTGCATTGTGCTACGTAAGAGAAATGTTGTCAAACCACCACTCTTGGATGTTTGAATATATTTCCCTGTTGTTTTTTTTTTTTTTTTATTAAACAAGTAAATTACTATACAAACATTTGTCAAGGCTATACCTATATACAAATTTATTACTTAACTAATCTTAATTATATGTTATAATTTATGAACTTATTTAATCTTATTTTCCTACATATCATTTTATTTTATTTATTCAATCTTAATATATGAGATCTTAGAAATAATTAACACCTACATACTACTTATAACTAGATAACAAATCTTACACTAATTATTCAGCAAAAACAAGTCCACTCGTTCAGGCTACTTGTATTCCATCACATTCATTCAGACCTTAGTCGTCCCAGCTAATACTGTAGGTGGACTAGTCAGGCAACAGATAATGCTTCGGGAGCTTGTGCTTATAACGGAAGGGTAGGTCGGATTTACTCTCGTAAGCCCCCAGGGCAGCGACTAAGGGATTTCTGTGATTTTGTTGGCTTTTATAGAACTTCACGGTCCAAACGAGGATGTGGTGTTGTAGGGTTTCTTCTCGCTGTTCAGCGTGAAGTCGGGTACTTTCCCTGTTGTGTTTTTGATTACTTTAAATTTTAATTTCTACTTTTCTTTATCAGAGAAATCAATATGAAACGTCTTGATAATTCCATATCCTTAATTTATTTTTTCAGTGACAACTGTTTCGCTAAACACTGGCCTTGTCAAACTGTGAGTGGAGCCTTAGTTACGTGATTATATA
This sequence comes from Odontocerum albicorne, assembly GCA_949825065.1. NCBI lineage: Eukaryota > Metazoa > Arthropoda > Insecta > Trichoptera > Odontoceridae > Odontocerum > Odontocerum albicorne. The sequence goes on along the minus strand of OX463840.1, from coordinate 4,852,508 downwards.
TTCTAGTATACCCGAAAATGATTAGATAAGTTTTACAGGTACTATCCCTTTACTACTGTCCATGCAGTGAGTTTCTGGAATCAGTTACAAACCAATATAAGGCTCGCTCCGTCCTTGGCATGCTTTAAGAAGCGACTGAAAAAACTCTTAATTTCTAGTCAGTAAAATAACGTGTTTAATTCCTGATTCTTCCTATCCTCTCCACCATCCCTTCCTTTCCTTTTGATTGATGATATCTCACTTTATATGAAAAATAATGTTCGGGTGATTATCCGTTTTTGTGGTTCGTGGGTTCACGTATTTATAAATCCATAAATACATGTTCACGTATGTATTTATGGATTTCGTGGGAATGGATAGTCATTTGAATGGATTTATGCGACCACGTAACTTGCTTCATTTACTTTTGTCTGGTTGGTTGGAAGAGATTGCCGCCTGGCAATGATCCCGCCAGATTTTATTTTCAATAAGTGTTAAATAAATAAGAACATTAATAAATACATCAATTCTTAAATGTCTATTTAGAATTAAAAGTGCCTTAAATCGACAGTGTCTATATTCTGGTATTGTGTTATGACTAATTAATTAAGTCTTTTTTATTACCCCTTGTCGCGACTTTTTAAAACAGTATCGAGGCATAGATATAATGTGGAGAAATCTGTCTCGGTAAGATATCGTTCCATATCTATTTTGACATGTTTTATATTTAACACTTACTGAAATAAAAACTAAATCGTTCATGGAAATTAATATGTCTTTTTAAACAAGTTAATTTATAGAACATGTCATATTCATCACTTCATCAGTGTGTCTATATTAGTTAAATTATTCATAATAAACAGTTCGTAAAAGATTTCCTTTTTCATCAGCGACCATTGTCCACTGGGTCGGACGTATAGATATGTGGTTAGTTCCTTGTAGTGACTTATAACCTCCGCCAGAACTATGGATTCCCTCCCACGTAATGTTAAGACGCGTAACTAACTGCTATATCTGATTGATACACCTCTTCCTCCCGAGTCCCCCCAATCTTATACCAGTCAGATTATTTGTACCGTTTTGTACAGTATTCAATCATCTGCCATTTTACATAGACTATATGTCTAAAAATATAAATTTAACTTCAAAATAAGGAAAAATTAACAGCATTAATAAATTATTATATAATATATATGTTAGTTATTTTGAATTTCATTGTTCACAAATTATAACCCATCACAGCTGTTACTTACGTAAGCCCACTGTGTGTGGTTGTTGGACCTTTAAAGGTATTATGGATTCCAGAAACGAAAACAAAGGACGTAATGGGAAATGAAAGGGGCAACCAGAAATTGAGTGCCTCGAGGCACAAAGGGACGATGGCTGTGGATTAGAAAATGGACCGTTTCATCGCACGACTCTCGGCACCCCGGGGCGGAAGGATCATAACTGTGGGAAATGGTCTGACAGCTCGCAAATCGTGTCACGGTATGTTGTATTTCAATACGGTGTCAGAGTGAAAACTGCAATTTCAAATGGACCTGCTTGACTATTCAAGTTACAGTCAATCTGCTGTGGGAAATAGACAGTTAATACGAATAACATCAAGCAGGTTCTACTTAAATATTTCTACTAGTGTTAACTAATATATTGTTATTAGAATATTAGGAGAAAAAACATGAACAAGTACTTTATTTCAAGGATGAAAAAACGATGTCTTAAAAAATCTATGAAATTTGGCAAAGGTTAGATATAATGGTGCTCAAAACGTTGTTTAATACATTGATCCGTAGCAAACTAGAAAGCAATGCTTGCATTTGGAGCCCGGTGGGGGCGCAGAACTCCCTCATGGTGGAGAAAGTACAAAAAAAAATATCTACGATATCTCTATATGAGTGAATTTGGTGTCTATCCATGGCTTTATCCTACTCAGTTTCTGTTAGGCATGCTCGCGTATAACTCCTTGAGCGTAAGAAGAGATCTGCGTATCCTGGTATACGTTGTCAAACTCGTTCGAGGAGTTGTGAGCTGTCCAGCATTACTACAAAGATTAGCGTTAAATGTTCCTAACAATTACACTAGACTGCGCCGGCAAGAACTGTTGTCAATAACATACGCAAGAACGAGTCTTCCAGCCGCTATGCCTGTTGGAAGGGCCTTAACTCTTTTGAACGGGACTGCTTCGGATATTGACATATTTCATATCACATTACCAAAAGTAAAAGGATTTTTTTTATAAGATTGAGAGCGTTAGAAAGCACTCATCAACGTACTTAAGTGACTTTGAATATATGTGTATGTTTGTGTGTATACTCGTATGTATGCACATACATTATTTTATGTAAAAAAAAATATTCTATGTAATTTTTCTTTATTTTTAATATTATCATTTCTTGTATTTTTCAAAGTAATTGGGCTAAGTCTGTTCTGAGAAAATAAATAAATACATGTTAAAATAAATACAATCGATTTACAGTTTCATTATTTTAAACAAGGATAAATCATGGCTCAAAATTTTAGATAATTGAAAAACAAAAAACAAAAACCAACTGGAACATAAGGTCCTACATATGTTAAATCAAAAGAAAATCAGTAAAGTGAAATATAAATATTCTAATTTCATTCATAAGGAAATATTATTTGCCTTAATTTCTCTAAGAAAGGATAAATTTAATAGTTAATTTATTAAACACATAAATAAACAAACAGTCATTTAAAATATATTTGTATATTTTATTTTCAATATCTTGCGATCAGATCGATGCATTAATAAAACGATAAACATCAAGACAGATGTTAATGCACAAACAAGTCATAAATGTTTAAATTATTTGAAAATATCATGGATATACGCAGAAGATATCATTTGTAATCCGTTAAGATTATATTTTTAATCGTTCGCTAACAAATAATTTAATGTACGTCACACAAAGAGGGAGCTTTATTTTTAAATTAAGTTTTTAAAAGGTAAATTATATGTTAATGACAGTTAGTGACAAAATTGATTCGGATAACATTAATGCTAATCCATTTGATTGGAGAAGTACTTGAATTTTAAAAGGTTAATTATATGTTAATGACAGTTAGTGACCAAATTGATTCGGATAACATTAATGCTAATCCATTTGATTGGAGAAGTACTTGAATTTTAAAAGGTTAACTATATCTAATGACAGTTAGTGACAACATTGATTCGGATAACATTAATGCTAATCCATTTGATTGGAGAAGTACTTGAATTTTTATTTAAAGAAAACGTTTGAATAATTTTAATTTAATCAAATTAAAAGTTAAATACAGGAAAAATATGAGAAAAAGATAACACTGACGTTGGCATGAGGAAACTAAACATAGAATGGAATTTATGTATTTATACAATGTAACGTCAATTTCGACTATTAAAATATTTATTACAAAAAATATTCGAGTAATACAATTATAATCCAATACAGCGGAGTATTATGCGTATGATAGAACTGCTGCCTTTGCTGAAAATGTGGTGTGGAATGGTCTGCTTCCTAGTGTCAAAAATATAGGTGGCGTGTGCAGCTTTAGAAAGCACTTAAAGACAATCCTTTTTGGAAGGTCTTATCAAAATTTATGAGTGGGTTGGAATCCTGAGTTAAAACGCTCTTTAGGAAAGTGTTATCATTATACTTTTATAGAAGAAAAAGTAAGAAGTCAAATCATAGGATCTATATGAGAAGGTATACGTATGGATGTGGAAGTGGCGACATATGTGTTTCGTGATAGAAAAGTCTGGCAATCAACTCTTTTTTTTTTTTTTAACCTGGCGAGTTTATTGCTATATGGCAATCTCTTCCAACCAACCAGAAATATGGTTTTTATAGACCCTTAGTGTTAACCAGACTGGAATTTAAAAAAAAATCTGGGTTCCAGCGGGGATCGAACCCGCAACCTCCGGATTGGCAGACAAGTGTCTTACCACCAGGCCACGGAGATCGCCTTTGTCTAACTCGGTAGATAAACGGCATTATGGTATGTATGTATGTTGTTTATAGTTGAGGAATTAATTAACGTTGTGGAGGTTAAAATACATTGTAATTTATTTTTATCAAACACTGTTTATTCCACTTTTTTTGTGACGGTATAACCCTACTGGTTTCAAGGCTTTTACCTCATCTTCAGGGGAGCACAAACAAGACTAAATGCTGTTCGAACTGGTACCGATATACACGCTTCAACGGTTGGGGGCTGTGGGGTGAGGGAGGCATGGGACGATTTCGGCCAAGAGCGGAGAGTTTTTGGGATATAACTGTTCAACAGATGTTCGGCCGGATGTACTGTATCTTGTATTTATATATGTATTTATGTATTCACACGTAGGTACACATCATATTTTATAAAACTTGTTAATGGTCGAAATCGACTATAAGTAAATAAATAAAATTTCAACATAATTTACTGAATATTTAACAAGCAGTACGATACGAGTACAATGGAGATGAACATAAATAAAACAGACATCCTAAAAGTAAGAATACAATACAATGTACCCGTACACGCGTGACTACAATAATTCAAACAGGTGTTTTCTTAACGTACGGTTTAATAAAATATAATATAATTTGTAAGACATGCAGCATTATTTAGCCGAAACATAAACAAGAAATACCAGGGAAATATGCCAACCAAGTGGTAACAGTTCCTAGTAATTCACTTCTGGATAAGCGGCAGATATAATATTTCCGAAGAACAACAAGATAAAGCCGGCCACCAGGAGAGCTGCTCTAACGGTCCAAAATAAAACAACTGATGATTCTTTCACCATCAATTGCACAAATTTATTGCATTGTTCATGGTCAGCAAGTGCAATATTGAAACAATAGAATGCAGTTTTTTTTTTAATATCATATGTTTATTTTATCAGATCTTCTTCTTCTTATTTTAGTCCTGTTGGCCTGTTATGGTCCTGCACCATTGTTTGCCTCTTGTGACGTCGACTGCCAGCTGTCTTTCCATCTTTTGGGAGGTCGTCGTACTGGAGGTCTGCTTGCTTGGGGGCTTTATCAGATCAATTTTTTTTTAAACTGGCGAGTTTATTATCATGTGGCAATCTCTTCCAACCAACCAGAAAGATGTTTTTATATGCCCTAAGTGTTAACCAGACTGGAATCCTATTTAAATAAATCTGGGTTCCAGCGGGGATCGAACCCGCAAACACCGGATCGGCAGACAAGTGTCTTACCACCAGGCCACGGAGGTCATCTGTAATGTAATGTGTCAAGATAAATAATGACATACATCGATTGTTTATAAGATTGTGACGATTATATTATATGTTATGTATCTAAAATAATAAACGGTTATTTTATCTAATTTCATATCAGCGAATATTTTGAATGAAACTGTCACGACGTAAAGATCTATCCATTTGAAAAAAATATATAAATACAAATCTAAAAAAAAACCTTTGATTTTATAAATATGGAAAACGTGGATGGACCAAACAGACAAGATTTTGAAAGAAGGTAAAGTGAGAAGTATAAATACTAGAGGACCGTGCGTGACGAGATGTATAACAGTGGAGGAGGCGAAAGTTGTACGCTTACATAGAAAAGTTTGAAGATTTGTTATCTCTGCTTACCCCGTTAGGGACACGGTGTGATGTACATATAAATAGAGATCAAGCATATCACTTTGAGATGGTTTGGACATTTAGAACGAACGAATGAAGAACAATTAACAAAACAAATATGAACAACGTGTTCTGTGGTTACACAAGAGGTTCTAAGCCCGAAAGCTCAATCAATGCGGCCAAAGATAGTTAGTTGTCTCACGGTCACGTTTTTAAAAATGTCTGAATCACCGATTCGGTGATAAATAAAAGGGATGATTGAATAAATGATAAATACTCTTATATGGTTTGACCATAACTCAAAATTTCAGTTAAACGTTGATAACCCGTCATTAATTCAATTAACTAAATTCGTTCAGGTTTCAAATACAAAGAACCATTTAATATTTCGAAATGAGAAAAACCCCAAAAGAACAACTACGACAAGAATTTAAAAAAAATCACATATGAAGCGGCTCGGGGTTCTACCGCAAAAGAGAGATGATGTGTGGCTATTGTGATGAAGCCATGACAACAATTATTAATATCGGCCAAGAAACGATCGGCCGAGTAACCCAAAAACTGGGCGGTGCCGAGACTCCCTTTCCTACTGACGTTAATAAATTGTTCTCGTCTATGCCCCACGGCACAGAGGCGGCAGACTGGTCATTCTTAACCACTATAAAAATAGAAAACTCCTTAATAAGAAATACAGGCTTATTGGAAAAGGGAAAAATAAAAAGTTGTACCCATTTTTTTTGATAAATAGTTACTTTTTTAAAGAATCTCCAGCACGTTCTTTCTTAAAAAAAATACTACATTTTCTAACACCGCACCGTACCTGTGTGAATTGTGTATTTTTTGTTTTTGGTAACTCTCCATGACAACGTTCATGGTCTAGTTCAAAGATTGGTCTATATGGACTCCCAAGGGTCGATTTCGACTTGCAGGGGGTCTATGTCAGCGAGAAAAGAAATTGGGGGTGCACGAGATGTAAATAGGGGTCCACGTGAGCGGATCCCATTTAGGCAGATCATCATCAATATTTAGGCGTTCCGTAAATGTCTTATTACACCTAACACATATTGTATGTACATAATACTTATATTAGACATGGAAAATACTTATATAAAGAAATCGAGTGCAAATCATTGAACGTGGAGATTTAAGACTATTCCTCACTAATTTGAAGCCAAATATTGAATAATTGCTATCAGAGCGTTAGGTTCATCCCTCTTATTAACAGTATTATTTGTGTATTAATTTTATGTAAAAATTTTACTAGGTTTTGATTTGTTTAGTTCCAAAGCCAAATATTTACTTGCATTTTGTGTCTTTTCAATAAAGGAATGAATAAAAATTGTACATGTTTTTCTGTTTTTACAAATGTTCTCTCTACAAAAAAAACATTATCAAGGTGAACAGCACTGTGTCAGCTGTCAAAAGCACATTTGAAGTTAATAAGTTTAGGAAAATTCAATATTCGGTAGGCAGGGGGTCTACAGAAAACAAAAAAATCGGCAAGTGGTCTACGGGGCGAAAAAGTTTGGGAAACTATGGTCTAGGTCTAGATGGTCTAGGTCTAGATGGTAAGACGCTAACCAACCAAGATATTATGGGTTCGACTTCCGTTTATATATTTTTTTCTAAAGAGTGCCAGTCTGGTTTTCACTTGAGGCCTCTTAGACATATTTGTTTGGTTGAAAGAGATTACCACGTAGCAACAAAACTGCGAGGTTGTACTGTATACAGTAAGAGTGTTAGAAAAAAGCCCACGCGGTTTAAAAAAAATATCTGATTTACAAATGTTTTACATAGTGCAAATATATAGATAGTGGTGATGTGAGTGAAAGGCTTAGTTCAGGAAGACCAAGGAAAAAGTGGTGGTATCCATTGAATATTTTGAAAGAAAGAAACGTAAAAGTCACATAAATCATAGAAGTTGTATGAAAAGGTGCATGGATGTAGAGGATGCGAAGGATTTGTGTCGAGGTGGAAAAGTCTGATTAGTCTGACAGGGAAATGGTGGGATGGCATGTTTTTATGTGCAAGTGTTTTTCTAGAGCAAATATCTAGTTGATAAAAAAATTCCGACTTCCTCCGACTGATCTAGTAAAAACTTAACAAACAAGCAGAAAAATATACTTATACAGAGTTAACAATGATAGATACTAGTGCTTTGTCGATAGAACATGTTTTAATTGGGATTTTACATATTTGTATTCCTGTAACCACGGCTAATCACCCCTTAATATAAACATAATATATTATGATAGAAAATATTATTTTCTATCATGTCATAAATATGTAATCGAGTTAAGGGTAAAACAAATTTAAGTTAACTATGCGTACAGCGCATAGTATGTGTGGCGCTAGCAAGCCGAGCAAGCCGTGATACACAGTCAAATCAAGGGGCTTACGATAAGCGGTAGACTGCACATGAGGAACGAAAAATGGAAAAAATATATTCTCATTTGTTGGAACGTCTACTGTGTTTTTACTTAGACAAATTTCTACCTGCCACAGAAGGAATCCTTTTCCTGTATATTGTCTTAAGCCTTTCAGCATAATATTCTTGGATGATAAAGATGTTGGTACGCTTTGCGATTATACGCAGCATTTGTCTCCGATACCACATATCGAAGACATCTATCATGTTACTTTCCCGTTTTCTATATGCCCATGTTTCATTCCATACAGTGCTATGAAGAGCATCAGAGATTTCAGTAGACAGAATTAGAATACATGTTTGTTTTCTTAAATGATACTGAAACATATTATTTCAGGACAATTAAACAACAAAAAATTAAACAAAAGAGATAATCGTATTGAAATAGCATTATTTGCAATTTATTTATGTTGATAATTTGACTATAAATGCAACGTATAAATAACACATTCCAGAATGTGGTTCCATAAAAAAAAACATTGATTTGAACAAAAACAATAGAGCCATTCGTTCTACGAAACTGAAAATAACTCATGCATTTGTATCATAACAAGGTTGACTTACGATGTTTACCCAAAAAACATCGTTGACCTAATTCATTGTCAAACATGTCGTTTCATGGGATTAATGGGTTTGACATATAGCTGACCTCTGTAATAAAAAAATAAATAGGCTAAAAATGTGCTTTATTATCGCAAAAATATAATATTAACGTTACTTTGTTTTTATGCCAGTGTCATCGATTATCCAGTGGTGAATCACACACAACCTTTTCCAAACAATGAGCAATAAAACCAAAATAAGCTCCAATATCCTTGGTTCTAAAAGCACTTTACTTAATCATTTAGTTTCTTGGGCTGGACAAAATAATAATATAAATCTGTATGTAGGCGTTCAAATTGCGTCGCAGTTGATGTGATAATTTAAGAGTCGTGATAAATTATAAGAATAAAATTTGATTATTCAAATATTTTTTGAAAAATCTATACCACAAGTGTACAAAGCACGAGATTTCGTATTGTTATGTTGTATTGTATCACACTTTCGATGTTTAAGGAATAACCTGTCAGGTTTATTACCATGTATCAACCAACCACTCTTCCACCTTCAGCCATGTGTCAACCAACCATTCTTTCAACCAACCATTTTTTTTAAATGAGGCAAGTGAAAACCTAATTGAAACCTTTTAAAATAAATTATTTACCAACAGGGATCACACCTGCTAACCACGGAGTGTGAGACAGGCGTCTTGTCTTATCAACAACGTCACAGAGGTCGGGAGGAAGAGGATGACCTAATATAACATATTATTCTTCCTGGCACTGTCCCAACTCATTGCCTAGGTAGGCTGATGGGGTCGGCTCTTCTCGTTCTCAGACTGTATATTCTTCGGTTCTGGGTGTTGTTTTCATCTAGGCCGTTTCTCTGCAGGATTTTGGAGCATTGAGTCATCTAGGAGTTCTTTGATCTTCTTCTGGACGGCTGTCGAGGAAGAGATATTGCCTGATTTACCGTATGGTCTGGTGGTCTCCGTCTTATGTGCCCGTACCATATCAGCTGTCGCTCTTCCCGCTTACTATTTATGTCAGTGACCCCCAGGCTACCACGAATGCGTGAGCTCTTAATTTTATCTTTGAGTGATACTCCTGCCAACCACCTAAGCATTCGCATTTCTGCTGTTTCATGTTGCCTAGAGTAGGAGCTGTACATAGTCCAGCATTCTGAGCCATACATAATTGCGGGTCTAATGATAGTCTGGTAAACCTTTCCTTTCAGTTTTATAGGCATTTTTGGGTCAGACCTAGTTTAAGATAAGATGGTCAGACCTAGTATAAGATAAGATGGTCAGACCTAAACCTAATATAACATGATACGATTATTAACTGAATAAAATTCTGAAAGATTTAAAAAAATCTTTAAAAAGTGCCATACCAAAGTGCATAGAATGGCAGAAGCGAATATGATATACTAGGATTGGTAGTAGTAGAGGTTTACTCTCTCTGCCTACCCGTATAGTACAATTGATGATGGTAAGATGCGAATTTTATATATAATTCATATATATTAGAATTATAAAACAGCAGAAAAGAGGGATTTCACAAAGTTTTACTAGCGATTGATGTTAAATGACATGATCAGTTAATTCATTATAAAATTTTAGAAAACTCTTATAAGGTAAATGAATGGAAAAAAATTACGAAACAATTAAAAAAAATGTGTTTTCTAGGAAGAAATTAACATACGCTGAGGTAATTCCCTTCATATTTGAGGAAACGCATGAATCAGATAACAAAGAAATATACATGATATAACAATAGAACAGAGCACACAACATCCAGCGCACTTTCAACACATGTCATATTTTCGTAATAAAAATGTTTCTATTGAAGACGTTAGTTACCATAGCTCGTAAATCTGTTACAAAACGACGAGTGATGCTAAAAGAGTCAAGAAAAAGTCGATTGTTTTTTAATTCACCTGATAATTAGGCGTACGTACATACGAATACATATAATGGGGATTATTTATGTGTGTCAGTGGGCGGATGACGTCAAGTAAAATGTGCCCTAAATTTCTCATCAGACAATACTGATTAGGCAAACCGTAATCCGAAATCCAATTACTGGAAAACGTGTCAGATTCTCATAATAGGGGAATATTAAATGCCGAGTATCAGGTGTTAAACAATTCCGGAAAACAAATATCATTAACAAATGTGCTGTGAGTGTAATAATACGAGTAAATGTATTTTTTAACTAAAATTATATAATCCATTAATAATTTTATTAAGTATTTTCAAATGTTTATGTTTTGACAAATACATTTATTCAATAAAAGATAAAAATATTAGGCATTAAAATATCAGGCTTAAGGATAGACGAATGTGTTTTTTTTTTTAAATTATTTGATTCAAGTTATATTTTATACAAACATTTGCCAAAGGCTTGACCTACATACTACCTTGATCAAAAAGTTTTAGGACTTTATTCATAAAATCGAAAATACAAGTTTATTCATCAAAATCGATATGGTCCCCTTCAAAGTACTCCCCATCGACTGCAACGCCCTTACGCCAGCCAGCGCTTGATACAATCCTCGAAACACCGCTGGTACTCAATTTTCGGTATGTCCATCAGAGCCGTCTTCGATATTTTCATGATATCCTCTCGGGTGCTGTAACGCGTTCCGCGAAGCGGTTTTTTAAGTCGGTTGAACAGGAAAAAGTCGCAGGGAGCCAGATCAGATGAATTCAAAGGCTACTGGATAGTAGTCATGTTGTTTTTGGTCAAAACACTCATGGAAATCATGTCTTTGGCGATTTCAACGCGGTCCTTTTTTGCATGAAATTGAGGTCTTTCGGCATCAGTTTTGCAGCGACACGTCTGAGGCCCAAATCACTAACCAAAATGTCTTGAGCGGATCCATAAGCGATGTTCAAGTCCTCTGCCAGCTCTCTGATGGTCAATTTGCAGTTTTCGGACATTTCTTTGATTTTATCGGTTTTCGACTGCCACTGCGTTCGTCATCCTCGACCGACTCACGATCATTTCTGAAGCGATCGTGCCCCCAAAAAACACTTCTCCAACATTTCCAAGGTCTGCGAACCGTTTAATCCGTTTTCACACAACATTTAATGCAAACTTGTTGATGCACAGTTTATGCCATTTTCAAACTTGTAAAAAATCGAAAACACGCACAAAGTTAGATGTACTCAGTACAGCGTAACTTTTACAAATGTCAAGCTCTGACGCTGAAATTTGGAGGGAAGTGTCAATGACAGATGTGGTAACCTAACAAAAAAAAAGAGTTCCAATCGGGTGACTGACAGCGCCACACGGTGGTCGGTCCTAAAACTTTTTGATCAAGGTAGTAAATACAAATTTATATCTTAAAAACTAATCTAATTTATATATTATAACTATGAACTTAATTTACAAGTAATTTTATATTTTTGATAATCTTAATATTTAATTTCTTAGAAATAGTTGACAAATACGAAAAGGTGTTATGTACGATAAGAGGGTTCATATTTGTGTTATTTGAATTGTTTTGTTGTGTTAATGTATCTTTTTATATAATTTTAATGTAACTGTTTTAAATTTTTATTTTTATAATATAGGAAACAAAACCATTACTACATAAATTATCCCCATGAGAAGTTTCGATACATTTTAGCTTCGAAGTTAAAATAATTAACAACGCGAAGGTTTGATTTTTTCAACAAAATGTCAAAAAATATTCAAGAAGCTAAGAACACGAATACTCTTCGCTGTCTATATACTCGTATTAGCAATAGATTTCAGTATTGTTGACATGAAAAAAAAAGTGTAAAATATCAAATGTAAAATGACCGATTACTTTTTTAGGTTAATATTATAATTTTTTTTTTTAATTAATTTTGAAACATGATTCTTGTGATAAATGGATAATTTAATTTGTTCATTTACTTATAATGTTTAAATTGTTTTTTTTTCTCGTTTGTAATATGTGTAGCACTCACTGTCTTTCTTCTTCAGTTTCAATCCTGGGGATTGGTCAGCAGCAAAGCTCTGCATCTCCTCCTCCACTCCGCTCGGTCTTCAGCGATCCTCTTGAGCTCTGTATAGGAGGTGCAGTCCATATCGTGGCATATTTGCTCCAGATACTTTCGGCGAGGATGCCCTCTGCCAATCGATCCCTCAATCATTCCCTCCAGTATATTGTGCAGGAGATTTTCGTGTCGCAGCATATGACCCATCCATTCTGCACGCCTTTCTGATATGGTGTTTGACAGGTGCCTGGTTTCTTCGATCCTGCTGAGAACCTCGTCATTTGTAATGCGGTCTCTCCAGGAAATCCGTAGGATTCGTCTATAGGTCCACATCTCAAAGGCCTCAAATCTTTTTCGATCTCTTTCGCCTATGCACCATGTCTCACAACCATATATCAAAATACTCCACGCATATGTTTTGACCAATTGCTTGCAGAGCTTCAGGTCCATGTTGTTGGATTCGAAAATCTTGGATCACTCACTGTTATGTGGTTTAAATATGGTACAAAATGCCGTAAATAAATAAATAAATAATTGTTAATGAGTAACGAGCTACCGAACGGAATATTTTAAGCCGATAACTTGTTTTTCGACACTTTCAAAAGGCACCTTTGCCGTGAGAGAAAGAAGTGGAAATCCTGTTTTGTGATAAACACGTGCCCATAAAACAGAAATTTACAATGGAAATAATTTAACACCATTTTCTTTGGCAAAATTAGTTAACTCATCACATTACTTAACTCTCTAATCGCCAAAATATTTATCATTTTAATGAGATTTTTAAAGATTTAACATAAAGCCGCATTTGAGTTTTAATTTTATTCTTACATATATATATTCGTACAAGGTCGCAAAAATTAATATAATTTAACATTTTTCTCAAATAAAATATTAATATCTTCAAAATAAACATCATACGTTACTGGTTATGGGTAGCTGTTAATTGCAATAAAATTTAAATACATAAACTTGAAACAAACTGATTGATAACTTTCACATAAATCGTCAAAGATTAATGAAATAATATTAGCGTTTTTAATCAAACAAGTTAGTTGTAAGCACCAGAAATTATGAGGATATAAATGGCAAATTACGATAAAATTTCAAGATATTGGCACATAATTCCTAATTAAGACGTATACATGTATATATCAAATTTATTAAAATATTTCAATTACGATGGTCAAGTCTTTAAAATCAACATTAATTACTTAATTCGTTTCGCGAAAATGTTGTTAGCTTTTAATGTTGTGATAATGAATATTAAACTTTAATCTAAGCTGTTCGGTTAAATCTTTAGTTGGAATTTTATACGTTGGATTTAAAAAAAAAAACAAAATTTACACTAATTTTGGAATTTAAGTGTAACTCGCTTACTGCTTGCTGTGCCGAAAACTTGACAGTAGAATAGGAATTACGCGACATGAGTTTAATAGTGGTGTCATATCTAAAAGCCAAACTGACAGTAGAATAGGAATTACGCGACATGAGTTTAATAGTGGTGTCATATCTAAAAGCCAAACTGACAGTAGAATAGGAATTACGCGACATGAGTTTAATAGTGGTGTCATATCTAAAAGCCAAACTGACAGAAGAATAGGAATTATGGGACATGAGTTTAATAGTGGTGTCATATCTAAAAGCCAAACTGACAGTAGAATAGGAATTACGCGACATGAGTTTAATAGTGGTGTCATATCTAAAAGCCAAACTGACAGTAGAATAGGAATTACGCGACATGAGTTTAATAGTGGTGTCATATTTAAAAGCCAAACTCACAATAGAAAAGGAATTACGCGATTTGACTTTAAGAGTGGTGTCATATCTACATAAAAGCCAAACTGCTAATTAATGATACGTAAAACGGACATGGGACTGCGCATTAACTTATTGCAAAATACTACTACAGATATAGAGAATCGATGAAATCGTTCAAGAGTGGGATGGAAATTATAATATATTTTTTATTCACATGGTATTTGAGATAAACCTCATTGTCATGTGAATCAGCTCAATTGATCGATTTTCGATGACGAATGAGCAACAAATATATATGAATTGTTTAAATCTTTACCAAAAAAAAATCAATATTAAAAAATACATCGAAATATTAAAATAAAAAAGACAAAGCTAAAAAAATACAAAATGGTTGCAATCACAAAATGGTCGAGGTACGACAAAAATTTCGATGAATAAACGTTTGACATATATTCCGATATGTATCAAAGAAAATTAAAAATCTAACATACATATCATACATAAATACCATTACGTCACTATTTCCCTGTCGGGGTACGTAGGGAGTCAAGAGTGCCAGATTTTCCTATCTTGACACAAATCTTTCGCTTTTTCTACAACCTTTTCATACAACTTACAATTTATCGGACTTTCCATGTTTCTTTCATTCATAAAAAGATTCAATTTGATCAAACCACACTTTAATTTTTATATTCCATTTAAATGTGCACTACATATTTATTTTGTTAGCGTTTCTTGATTTATTCGTTCTACTCAAAACCAATTCAGTATGATCTTTTTCATCTTACTCAATACATCCTTCTTAAGTTCATATTCATCCTTAATCGTCTAAAACCTAATCGAAAAAATCTTAGTTGATGTAATAGATGAATTAATGAAATATCTTCTTTCAATATTGTGTTGATGTAATATATATATATATATTAATGAAATATCTTCTTTCAATATTGTGTTTATGTAATAGATATATTAATGAAATATCTTCTTTCAATATTGTGTTGATGTAATAGATGTATTAATGAAATATCTTCTTTCAATATTGTGTTGATGTAATAGATGTATTAATGAAATATCTTCTTTCAATATTATGTTGATGTAATAGATGTATTAATGAAATATCTTCTTTCAATATTGTGTTTATGTAATAGATATATTAATGAAATATCTTCTTTCAATATTGTGTTGATGTAATAGATGTATTAATGAAATATCTTCTTTCAATATTGTGTTGATGTAATAGATGTATTAATGAAATATCTTCTTTCAATATTATGTTGATGTAATAGATGTATTAATAAAATATCTTCTTTCAATATTGTGTTGATGTAATAGATGTATTAATGAAATATCTTCTTTCAATATTATGTTGATGTAATAGATGTATTAATGAAATATCTTCTTTCAATATTGTGTTGATGTAATAGATGTATTAATGAAATATCTTCTTTCAATATTATGTTGATGTAATAGATGTATTAATGAAATATCTTCTTTCAATATTATGTTGATGTAATAGATGTATTAATGAAATATCTTCTTTCAATATTGTGTTGATGTAATAGATGTATTAATGAAAAATATTAATTCAATATTATGTTGATGTAAAACGAATTAATGAAAAATCTTATTTCAATATTGTGTTGATGTAATAGATGAATAAATGAAAAATCTGCTTTCAATATTGTGTTAATGTAATAGATGAATTAATGAAAAATCTTATTTCAATATTGTGTTGATGTAATAGACGAATCAATGAAAAATCTTATTTCAATATTGTGTTGATGTAATAGACGAATGAATGAAAAATCTTATTTCAATATTGTGTGACTTATATTAAACGTGGAAAACTGTTAATCGATGTATATCGTTACTTTATACCGCGTAATAGGTAACTCGATGATTAATTTCTAAATTTATTTTCGAAGTTTAAAATTATGAATCCAGTGTCACTGAACCGGGACGCTGTTGTACTGTATCAAGTGACAGAAACACACACTTCAGGAGCAGGTGAACAGCCACGGAGAGGAGCACCAACAACATATTGGATGGGGTATGAGAGACAATCTCCACATCGTGTCGCCTGGGGCGGCTGTCACTTGGAGTCAGACAGGAGTACTGACTTGGGTTTAAGACAACATAATTTCCACACCAATAGTATTCTTGCTTAGCATAAATGTTAATCTTAATACAGGTTAATATATATGTATGTATGTATGTATGTATGTATGTATGTATGTATGTATGTATGTATGTATGTATGTATGTATGTATGTATGTATGTATGTATGTATGTATGTATGTATGTATGTATGTATGTATGTATGTATGTATGTATGTATGTATGTATGTATGTATGTATGTATGTATGTATGTATGTATGTATGTATGTATGTATGTATGTATGTATGTATGTATGTATGTATGTATGTATGTATGTATGTATGTATGTATGTATGTATGTATGTATGTATGTATGTATGTATGTATGTATGTATGTATGTATGTATGTATGTATGTATGTATGTATGTATGTATGTATGTATGTATGTATGTATGTATGTATGTATGTATGTATGTATGTATGTATGTATGTATGTATGTATGTATGTATGTATGTATGTATGTATGTATGTATGTATGTATGTATGTATGTATGTATGTATGTATGTATGTATGTATGTATGTATGTATGTATGTATGTATGTATGTATGTATGTATGTATGTATGTATGTATGTATGTATGTATGTATGTATGTATGTATGTATGTATGTATGTATGTATGTATGTATGTATGTATGTATGTATGTATGTATGTATGTATGTATGTATGTATGTATGTATGTATGTATGTATGTATGTATGTATGTATGTATGTATGTATGTATGTATGTATGTATGTATGTATGTATGTATGTATGTATGTATGTATGTATGTATGTATGTATGTATGTATGTATGTATGTATGTATGTATGTATGTATGTATGTATGTATGTATGTATGTATGTATGTATGTATGTATGTATGTATGTATGTATGTATGTATGTATGTATGTATGTATGTATGTATGTATGTATGTATGTATGTATGTATGTATGTATGTATGTATGTATGTATGTATGTATGTATGTATGTATGTATGTATGTATGTATGTATGTATGTATGTATGTATGTATGTATGTATGTATGTATGTATGTATGTATGTATGTATGTATGTATGTATGTATGTATGTATGTATGTATGTATGTATGTATGTATGTATGTATGTATGTATGTATGTATGTATGTATGTATGTATGTATGTATGTATGTATGTATGTATGTATGTATGTATGTATGTATGTATGTATGTATGTATGTATGTATGTATGTATGTATGTATGTATGTATGTATGTATGTATGTATGTATGTATGTATGTATGTATGTATGTATGTATGTATGTATGTATGTATGTATGTATGTATGTATGTATGTATGTATGTATGTATGTATGTATGTATGTATGTATGTATGTATGTATGTATGTATGTATGTATGTATGTATGTATGTATGTATGTATGTATGTATGTATGTATGTATGTATGTATGTATGTATGTATGTATGTATGTATGTATGTATGTATGTATGTATGTATGTATGTATGTATGTATGTATGTATGTATGTATGTATGTATGTATGTATGTATGTATGTATGTATGTATGTATGTATGTATGTATGTATGTATGTATGTATGTATGTATGTATGTATGTATGTATGTATGTATGTATGTATGTATGTATGTATGTATGTATGTATGTATGTATGTATGTATGTATGTATGTATGTATGTATGTATGTATGTATGTATGTATGTATGTATGTATGTATGTATGTATGTATGTATGTATGTATGTATGTATGTATGTATGTATGTATGTATGTATGTATGTATGTATGTATGTATGTATGTATGTATGTATGTATGTATGTATGTATGTATGTATGTATGTATGTATGTATGTATGTATGTATGTATGTATGTATGTATGTATGTATGTATGTATGTATGTATGTATGTATGTATGTATGTATGTATGTATGTATGTATGTATGTATGTATGTATGTATGTATGTATGTATGTATGTATGTATGTATGTATGTATGTATGTATGTATGTATGTATGTATGTATGTATGTATGTATGTATGTATGTATGTATGTATGTATGTATGTATGTATGTATGTATGTATGTATGTATGTATGTATGTATGTATGTATGTATGTATGTATGTATGTATGTATGTATGTATGTATGTATGTATGTATGTATGTATGTATGTATGTATGTATGTATGTATGTATGTATGTATGTATGTATGTATGTATGTATGTATGTATGTATGTATGTATGTATGTATGTATGTATGTATGTATGTATGTATGTATGTATGTATGTATGTATGTATGTATGTATGTATGTATGTATGTATGTATGTATGTATGTATGTAGGTAGGTAGGTAGGTAGGTAGGTAGGTAGGTAGGTAGGTAGGTAGGTAGGTAGGTAGGTAGGTAGGTATGTATGTATGTATGTATGTATGTATGTATGTATGTATGTATGTATGTATGTATGTATGTATGTATGTATGTATGTATGTATGTATGTATGTATGTATGTATGTATGTATGTATGTATGTATGTATGTATGTATGTATGTATGTATGTATGTATGTATGTATGTATGTATGTATGTATGTATGTATGTATGTATGTATGTATGTATGTATGTATGTATGTATGTATGTATGTATGTATGTATGTATGTATGTATGTATGTATGTATGTATGTATGTATGTATGTATGTATGTATGTATGTATGTATGTATGTATGTATGTATATATATATATATATATATATATATATATATATATATATATATATATATATATATATATATATATATATATATATATATATATATATATATATATATATATATATACATATACGCATCTCTTTATTTATTGCTCCCCCCACCCCACCCCGCCGACGTTGGCGTAATGCCTGAAGAAAGTCTCGGGATAAATGGTGGACACACATAACGGGGATTAATACAAATACTGGAAGAAAACAGACTTTTGTCAAATATTATAATACGGAGTTCCACAAAGTTAAGGCCGGTTTTGATAAATGAATGGTTTAGAAATAATATAAAAGCAAGGTATTCTTTTATAAGGCATAATACGTACGGACTGCAAATGATAAAAAAAATCCTTATAAAAAAACTGAAATAATTTATTACATTGAAAGTAACCAATAACACGAGACAAAAATGTTATTCAATTTTCTATTTACCAAAATTCTTGTGAAAATGCGAAATTGACTGCAATTTACTGCTGATGTCGGCATATTTTAAACCCAAGTACCAATTTTAAAAAGTATCCCAGCTTCTTATACACCATGATCTGTCAAACTCACCTGAAACAAACAAAAAAAAAAACAAATTACTGACACTGACAAGAAAATAATTCCCAAACATCTCGAAGAAAGGTATCGAGAATTTAAAGAAATTGTAAGACCACGTTTAACCCGAAAGCAATACATTTCCTCGATTTTAAATATCAGACCAGACTAGTAATGGTTTATGTCCAATTCATAAAGCGTCGAGTTTGAGTATTGGCGCGAACAAACGACCACCGCAAATGTTTGCAAAATGATTGAACACTGTGCATTGTAACAATTATGATTATGAAAAGTCAAGAGATCAAGCATTTACATTGGCACGATCCGCTTCTAATAATACCTGAACTGCATGCAATGCATTATGACCAAATGGAATTGCATAATGGGCGTTGATTCACTTTGAAACTATAGATTATATATAATACACAGGTTTTCGTAATATGCTAACTGATTAAGTAAACAATACCCTCAAAATTCAACTGCCTATTGTAAATAATATCAAATAAGAAATCTGCAAATAATTTCGAAAACGTATCAAATGGTGCGCAATATTACGTACAGTATAAAAAATTTTGAGTTGATATAATGAATTAATTAGATATTTTTTTTCAGTTAACGAATAATTTTTTAAATTGTTTTTTAGACATATTTATTTATCTTTTAAGAACATTTTCATAAATTTTTTTTAATAAAAATATATATATTTTTGTTATTAAGTCGGAAGTAAGGCCGCCCGTACATGGAGGGGGCCCATTATCCCCATGTTTGTGGCTGTTGTACTTGTCTAAAAAATTGAAAAAAAAACGATTTTACTCAGAAAGCATGTGGCTATAGCCGGTACCAGAATAACTAAAAAATAATAATTAGAAAAAAAATGGCGGCTTATTAAAATAAAAAATCGTTTTATTTTTCTTTTTTTTTGTCTTACGACTGAAAAAAATATCGAAAAAATGAATCAATTCAAAATGAATCAATCAATGAATCAATCTAGTACCAGCTATAGAGAGAGGTATAAGAAAGAGAATAAGTACTTATTCATTAAAATCGGTTAATTAGTTATTGAGTTATTATGGGCATTATTAAAAAAAAGTGATTTTTCAGGAAACGCGTTTCAAGTGCGATGTTTACACGAATTAAAGCATATACTTTCAATTTGTTAATCAGCAATTCCAGGGCCATATAAACTTGTTCGAAAATCCCAACAAACTAAATATCAATTCATCATTCCAAGAAATTATATTGGACGAGAATTCTTGGAAAATAAGGCTGCTGCCATCGGAGTAGCTGGAGATGACAATGTAAATCAATTTGTAATAGGCATATCTTGTTGCATATATGGCGAGGAGCTTCAGTACTTGCCTCTTGTCTACATCTTCTTCCTCTATTGGGTCCTTGATAACTAACAACCGTTCAGCCTATTTGGCTCTATCTGAGTATTTATATAAAACCTTATGGGTTGATATATAAAACAAACATAAGTATTATTAATATCGCAAAATGTTTACCGACCACAGCCATAAAAAAAAAACAAAGTTGGCTACTCATAACGGATACTTGGTCCCAAAATAAGGATAAGCAAACGAAACTTAGATTTGGCAAAACAGTGAGGAAAGTAAGATAAATGCAGTATAAATACGAGTAAATGAGAGTGCTGTGAATAAAGTACGAAAAAACGTTGATGTAAGATTTACAAAAATAATTTATACAAATAGTATAACGGAACGATAAGTTTAGGCATATCTAAAAAAATGTGGCATGAACAAATGAAGAAAATATGTGTGCGCGTGTGCGGCCGCACATCTGTTAAAAATTGTCCGCACACATGTTTCCATCTTCCGCACACATCGCAAAGAAAGGAACTTGTAACCATATTTTGTTTTGCGCAATTATATATTTTATGATGGGTTCTCAGGTTCCTTTCTTTGAGATGTGTGTGCGGAACATGGAAACACCATATTATGTTACGTATTTCGAATAAAAACTTCATGAATTATCTCTTGTTCTAAGGTCTTCGTATTATTTGATTAGTGTTTAAAATTTTTTACTTCCCTCTTTTTTCATTGCATATATAAGTTGATGGGCCGCACACACAATGAAAAAAAAATAGGGGGAACGTTGATTATGAGATGTATAAACGTGGCAGAGGCGAAATATGTGAGTTAGGATTGAATGAAGTGGAGACCCATTCAGGTGGCATTGCGATAATGATGACGATCACGCATTTCTCATAGTAAATAAATAATTAACCATGATGTTAAATTACATAAACAATACAGGTGTGAAGAAACCCAGATGAAACAGAAATGATAAAATAATGAACGGAAGGGAAAATATTTCCTTTCAATGCTGATTATCACTGATTGGTTTCTGCGATACAAAAAGACAATAACAAATCCTACTAACCTACACGTAAGCGTACTTAATAAAATTATCGTTTTCCAACAATGCAAATTGCGATGTGAAAAAAACGTCGAATCAGAAGAAAAGGTTTCGCAGTTATGAACCTCGGTGGATTGGAGGATGAAGCAAACAGACGAGTATCACACGCCCCCCGGGGCAGTGCAATCATGGCCCGACCATAAAAGGATTCAAATTAATTGTTATTATGCTATTTCCCAGAGATAATCTTCAAAATTTTAGCAAAAACTTAAAATACATAGCACTTAAGAGCAGTATAATTTAACTTGTTAAACATCAAATATTTAAAAGATCAAAGCATATTCTCTAGACATAATAACATGGAAAGAAAAGGAACTTTATGTTGTTTATAGTTAAGGCATTAACGTTGTGGAGGTTTAAAGACATTGTAATTTATTTTTAACAAACACTGTTTATTCCACTTTTTTTATGACGGTATAACCCTACCGGTTTCAAGGCTTTCACCTCATCTTCAGGGGAGCGTAAACAAGACTAAATGCTGTTCGGATTGGCACCGATATAGACACTTCAACGGTTGGAGGCGGGAGGGGTGAGAGGAAGGCCAGGTATAATTTCTGTGCTGTGAATTTCTGTGCGTAAACTTTTATGTGCTGACTATGAAAGACAGGAAGATCTTTTGAAAAGAGATTTCGTGAACACCAATCTGCTTTAACAAATCCTCTAATTTATTCTGAAATGGCTAATCATTGTCACCGTGAGAATCATACCTTTTCTATCGATGATGCCAAATTCTTACATATTAGCGGCAACGGAAATAGATTGGACAGATTAGAGGCCCTAGAAATTTCTAAGTCAGTATACCGATCAGAGCATCTTTTGAATAGTTATTTCCCCAAAATCTCCCCGCTCTTGGCCGAAATTATACCTAGCCTTCCTCTCACCCCTCCCGCCTCCAACCGTTGAAGTGTCTATATCGGTGCCAGTCCGAACAGCATTTAGTCTTGTTTACGCTCCCCTGAAGATGAGGTGAAAGCCTTGAAACCGGTAGGGTTATACCGTCATAAAAAAAGTGGAATAAACAGTGTTTGTTAAAAATAAATTACAAAGGAACTTTACATAGTTTCACTGAGGAAGATGTTTTGACATGAATCAATATATATTATAAAAAAAACATCGATAGTAAATTTTAGCTCTATTTCCATAACATTCTTACATATTTTCTTTTCTCGGTTCCTATTAGGTGTATCCAAGAAATTGGACAATCCAATTTCTCTCTGGCCATGGGAGGTTTAGTGGCAAATTTTTCAGCTCCAATTTTGTCCCTGCCCTGTTGTAATTTTTGCAGCCATCTGGATCAACTCGTAGACGGCATTATGTGGTACTGCGATTATAATCGAGTCAATTTTCGAAAGGATCTCCACTCAGTCTTAGATTGGTTCATTTTCGGACCAATCTAGTGGCTGCAACATATAGTTTTGCTGCATTCGAAATGTTCAGTAAAATTACTGGCAACTTGTTAGGTTATTACACCGCGAATCATTTTCCTTCTCCTGTGACGTCAAAGATGTTATAGTTTTGACATTCAGTTGTCAGTTGGTGTGTCGGGACGGTATTGTTGTGTTTAATGCGGTCTAACGTAGGCAATTTTTTTCTTCACTTTTAGACGTTTTGAGAATACATACATACATTTTTCGTTAGTTCTCAAACGCCGTTTTAGAACAGTTCAAAAACTTTATAAAAAAAAACAGTGAATGGGACGGGTTAGCCACCTAACATAATTATTATAAAACAACCAACATTATCCGTGCAAAACAAAGGTTGACACAGCAAGACAAGATAATGACATTAACATATCGGTAATGAAGTTGCAAAACAGTGTCGTGGCACTCTCAGAGTGGAAAGTGGAAGACGGAAGAAGTAAACCGACCAATGTGTCAGATCCAGAGGCTGTTGTTTCGCAACCCAACAGTCGGAGTTGCAGCCGCCGCGCTGAAAGCTTCCCGGAGCTTAGGCAACGTATTGGGAAATGGGACCGATCACGAGAGGACCTTTCCACCGAGCCAAACGACTGGTCACGATATTCAGACGAGGGCACGTTGTTTTCTACAAACGGAATACGTTCAAAGTTTTTTGTAAAAAATACGTTGTTTCAATCGCTTTTCCACGGAAGAGAATCGCAAATCTAGGGTTTACAGAATATATATTAAAATAATTCATTGTAATATAAATACACAACTTACATCAATTCTTCAATTTACGTGGTAATTGATTCCAGAAAAACAGCGCGCATATAGTACAGTCATTGAATGCTTTGTAAAATACAAGTAGATTATCGTTTACATATTTACAGATATTCTGTCCTTGCTCTGTTAAAAAAAGCTTTATTTATATTTTAATATGTAGTTAAAATATACATTTTGATGGGGACTATATGATTAGTTTATACGAAGAAAAAAATACAGAACACTTTGTTGTACCTGTTCAAAATCACTCGCACTGAATGAATCTTCCATTGTTACTGTTGTCACTCCTACACTTGTAGCTGTTTCAATTGTAGACGTTGATGGCATTAATAATATATCTGCAGTCTGCTACTTGACTATTCTTTTCCTATTCTTTCAAACATAATAAACCGTGCTTGAGTGAATTCCCGCAAACGGAGGGAAAGGGGTAAAAATTACGACGTCAATAACAAGTATACTTTTCCCCACAGCATCGGATCTTAAATTATAACGGTCTAATAATGTGGAAGAATAAAACTTCCTAATAAAAATGCAAGCCAAAAACTCATACGGATAACGAACGACTGATCCTGTAAAGGGGACATTTTTAACGGTAGTCAAATAATTTTTGAACTAATTTTGCTACTGACAAACTTTCTAACATAAAAAACTATTTTACGACTTAAGAATAAAATTAAATTTGAAACAATTTTTTTTTTACAACTCGATATTCGCACACTAAGCCGGGGGGCGATTGTTTTCATTAAATGTTTGCATCTCAAAAACGTCGTACATACAGTATATACGATTGAACTATTTAATAGCCTGAGATTAAATCAATTTTCAAATCAAATTCATAAATTTTTTATTGTATACAAACAAGTGAATAATTCAAGATCGAGAAAAAAACTTGTCAAAATATTCAACAACACAACTCACAAATTCCACGTTGAAAGGATCATCATAAATTGTTTTCAATTATGTATTAATAATCTATTTCAAACTTTATTGTGCAGTGTAAAGAAAGGTGGGTTTATTGGTTCAAGAGGCAAACTTTATTGTGCAGTGTAAAGAAAGGTGGGTTTATTGGTTCAAGTGGCAAACTTTTCCAACCAACCACACAATTGTTTAACAACATTTTGAGTGCAAGGTAGATGATATACATTATTTATTATACTATATTCCTCGAATTTGTGTACAAATAAAAGTTATAACAATACGTATTTTTAATGGGGACACGCATTTGTTCCTCCTTCACCTACACTGAATCTCGAAACAAATTAGGTTCCCTTGTGATCATACACGTAAGAAAATTGGATAATACTTTGATGAAAGATCAGCCCCTCTCAGCTGGCGCCACACTGAAGTGTGAAAAGGATAGAGGCAGCACCAACAAGTCATACTACAGACAGAGATAATACTCGTAGATGGGGCAGCAAAACATTACTTATTGATACTGCAGAAGGCCTTTAAAGATTTAACGAGTCACCGAATCTCTCATAAAACACCTGACATAACATATTATATTTATAATCAGCGGTCCCGAGATGCACTGGTGCGCTGAGCACCAACGCACCTCGAGATGCTGAGCGAATATGAAATATTGCTGTCTCACGGTTTACTGTATGCCTCTGTCTGCCCTATATGAATCTGCGTTTCCGTCCGGTGCGTATTGGAGATCGCTCCGGTAGTATTGGCAAACTTGGCCGGTCAATTTGAAAAGAATATTTTTTTAATTTTCACTTAAATAAAAATACTCCTACTATTTGTCAGTATTCTTATATTATACACATTTAATCTTTACAAATATTTAACATTTTTGGAAGTAATGTTTGCGAATACATAATTTAATTATTACGAATTATTTCTCCGGTTCAGCGCATCAACGCACCTCCAGATCAGTCACCGCTATTTATAATACGAGTATATACATTATTAAACGATTTTTGAAAATTCTACACCTATTTCTTCTTTCTGAATGAAATTTAATATTACCTCGATTTCTTTATCGATGCCAAGTGTCGAAATACGAAGGATAATTGTTGTTTTAGTCAAGAATCTGGAGCACAGATAATAACAAAACCTTTTATTGTCAGGCGTAATGAAAATTCAAAGCCTGATAAATAATTCAAAGCATAAGATGTCGGCTATGACCTAAAAACCAGAGGAAACGATTGAATAAAAGAAAACGATTTTCTTTGTAACGCTACCAATAATCGAACATAAAATAAGGACCATAGCCAAGCATCAATAAGAAACGAAACGATATTTCATCGAAAAGCATTGTGCATAACGTGATGCATACAATAAGCCGATTGAGCAATATAATTTCGGACAAAAGTTATTGAAGTATGATTTCATTACTGAGTTGCTATGTTCCGATGATTGTGTTTTATTGAACAACAGGCGGTCATGAGAAGTGGATATTTGGTCATTATTTTTTCTTGTTACTCTTAACGATTTTTTCCGCCATCATTTTCATATGCTAAAACCAATAGCCAGAGGCTGTGTATTATGTTAATGTTATATAAAAGATAAAATATAATAAACGCTTCTCACAGACAACTTCTGTATAGTTGTTATTAGCAGGGATACCCGGCAATGATTTCCAGCCTTGGTCAGTTCAGATCGAAAAGGCCACTCGCGCTCATAATGAAATAAATAGTTTCACATTCCAACCACTGTTCGTGTCTTTTATAAAAAGGTAACCTTTGCTACTTAATTCTCTTAAATTGAGAAGGCAGAAAGGACAACATATATACACTCACATTTCCTTGTTGGGGTAAGCAGAGGACAGAGCGCCAGACTTTTTTTATCTCAACACACATATTTACTTAACCTCTTCTACATTAATTCACCTCATACGATTCCTACGATTTCTCTGACTTTTTCGTTTCATTCTTTTATAATATAAATCACTTCACCCAACTACACTGTCCCTGGAATTCCTCTACCACACCTTCTAGTAAAATATACACTTTATATTTGTTAATTTATTCGTTAGTATTTCTTCATTTATTCGTTCTACACATCCAAACTATATCAGTGTTCTTTACAACTTATTTAACACAACGGCATTAAGTTTACATTCATCCCTTATCATTTCATTTCGTATTCTATCCTACATCATCTCCCCGCGTTTTCTTCTAAGTGCACGCATTTTTACATACTTTATTATTCAACAGCTTTACTTATTTTGGCTATGATTTCATATATTTAGTGTTTTTAATAAATTTTAACACGGAAATCCGTGATAAGTAAAATTTAACATATTTCATTGAAAATTTAAAGAAATAAACAAAAAAAAATCGTAGTGACGTGTAATTTAGTATAAAACATGACCATAACATGTGGCAAAATTGAAAAACTAATTGATTCTGGGGCTTTTGATCATTCCGGAACATTACCCAGGCGCTCTCACACAGCCACTTAATATATCATCTCCTCAGATGTACTATATTCGAAATCCAGGTCACCGTTTGTCTATAAATTGGCCCAGTAACACATTTTGGAAGCTCCGACCTCATACTTTTGGTTCCACATCAAGAGAAACAAGATTAAGAATTGTTTTGTTAACGTTCGTTTCCTTGCGTAATATTTAAATTGGTTTGATATTTTACTAAATAAAAATATAACGACCCGTGTCCTACTTGATACACTTGCCTTCTTACATAGAAGATATGTGTTCGATTCCCATTGGTATGTTGGAGGGGGTTCCAGTCTTGATTTTCATGAAAAAAAAAATCTGTCTCAAAGTATTAGAAATGTGAGTGGCGAGTCCAGCTTTGTTAAGCACTTGAAAACAACGCATTTCGGGATAATGAATATATGTGAACACTACACTCCACATAAAGCCAGAATGTAAGAATATGACATATCGTAAGATCTAAAAAGGTTTTTTTGTAGTTCGATTCCCCTTGGTATTTTTTCGGCGGTTTTCTTACCAAATATGTTTTATTAAACACATGTAGAAGCGGGGAAGTAACTTTTATATTGTTACACTTAACTTATTTTTTTTTTGTAATATGTTTTATTTGTTAATAATAGTAGGTTCGAAATTTGAGATAGAGCGCCCTTGAGGAGAGTCTGCTCTCTGAACGGCGCAATACAAATTGTCGTTTTACTTTTATAATTAATATACAATAATTGTAGTGTTACACATCAGACCATATAATAATATTGCCAATGAGTGTAAGTTTAGGTCCTTCTGTGAGAATATTACTGAGGTTCATCCGGTAACAATAGCTTCTATTGGATGACCTCTATAGCCTGGTTGGTAATGCGTTTGATTTCCACCCGAGGGTTTCGCATTTGATTCCCGAGATTACCAAAAAAAAAAGAGTACTGGTATAGTAAAAGAGATTGTCTGGTAACAATACTCACACCCGCTAGACGCTCTTCAATAATAATATGTCCGAATAACCATTTCGGATATGCTGAAAGGTTGTCGTCATACGAATGAATACCTGACGACTGGATGAAACTCTCGGATAAGACGGCACCTGGAAACCAACTGCCTTGGTCTACTTGGAAAGTACTGAAGAGACTTCGAGAAGGGATGACTAGATGCAAGATGAACATGCAGAGATGAGGTTTCTTGAACGAAAGTAGCGTTGTACAGGACTCGCAAACACATCCTACTTTGTTCGAACATCGAGATGTTATCGATACGAATAATATGAAGATATATATTGCTTTCTACAAGAAACACGTGACATGACTGATAATTGATAGTCCGGACACGTAAATAAAATAACGAACGAATTGGATGATTGACTGATTTGGAAAACATAAATATTGTCATAGAAACGAACATGGAAACATATCTAAAGCGTAACAGAACACGTGTAGACTTTCATTTTTATTTATGCCAATATTTATTCATGAACGGACATTGTTACAAAATGTGAGTTATCGGCGAATGATTATAATGGAACAAGGAAACAATGATAAATACTTAACGAGGAAAGAAAATAAACTACAAGGTTTATAATAGTCTCAACGCACCCACTATTATCATATAAAAGACGTATAATTTATTGTCTGCACTTGGAATGTTATCAACAGAGATAATTTTAATTCTTGTATCAATATTTGCATTAACGATTGAGATTAAAGCATTATTATTATTCGCTGTTGAATTGTTTTAGTTTTTTTTATGAAAGAATTCAGACCAGCTGAAACCTTTATTGAACAAATACGAGTTCACTTGAGTCTCTTGTTTCCGCGTGTAAATATATTGTCGAGATACTCGAGAAAAAGGGTACAATTTCGCTAACTGGGCTTGAGTACATCCCAAGGAATAATTCACCATAACAAAATAAGAAAAAAATTATAAAACACCCAGAGTGCCAATTGAATGGTTGAAGTAAAACAGGCACTAAGTACCAAAAAAAAAAATAAGTATGCAGTTTCGTTCTATATAACGTATAGTACGACACTGCATAATTAGTATTTTTTTGCTACTAAGTGCCTATTTTACTTCAACCATTCAATTAAGTAAAATAGGCACTAAGTACCAAAAAATAAATAAGTGTGCAGTTTCGTTCTATATGACATTATAGTACGACACTGCATACTTAGTTTTTTTTTTTGGTACTTAGTGTATATTTTACTTCAACCATTCAATTATTCAGCTAATTGATGTCTCATATACAAACCATCACGCCATTTCTCTGTTGAGGTATGCAGAAAGGACAAATCTTTACACTTATCTATCTCACCTCATAATTTCACCTCTTCTACATAAAAACATATAATATACAACTCTTATATGATTTATGTAACTTTCTACGTTTCCTTCTTTCAAAATATCATTAACTTGATCCAACCACGCACACTTTCCTTAACCTTCCTCTAGCACGCCTTCCACTTACATTTGCACTGTAAATTTTTTTGTTAGTATTTTATCATATATTCGTTCTACATGCCCAAACAATCTCACAGTGCTCTTTTTTATCTTACTCAACATATCAGCATTATGTTCAGATTTTTTCCTTAATCACGACATTCCGTATTCTGTCATACATTGTCACCCCATGTATTCTTCTCAGTATACGGATTTCTACAGCATTTATTCGGTTTCTATTAGTCTTTTCCATGTATATGTTTAACTTCCATACATCAAAGTTGGCCGAAAAATACTGCAGATTTTAATAACGCCCAGTTCAAGTATACGAGTATATATTTAAAGGTTCTATTGGCACTTGCCTTGTTTCCTATCGCTATATGTCATTCGAAGTCCCTCTTATTCATAAATAATAAATAAATTAAAGAAAATGTTATATTAGAATAAGTTTTAATGCAAGGCATCATTATTACGACCAATTTGCACTCATGAAGGGTGCATTAGGAAAAAAATTTCTTAAAAACGATATAAAGTTAGTAAATTAAAAACGGAAGAGATACTTTTAATGTTGGGAGCGTTTACCTTTCCTAATCGTGAGACCAAACAAACGAGATTTCGTATGCAAATAAATTGTAGACAAAAACTGTGTCGTCCCGCCTCCAGGCATACTTGATAATCAAACGTTTAGATTTATCTTCAACAACCGGCCCACTTAACTAACGTATCTGCAGAGGTTCAAAAGTTCTCCGCAGAGGCAAGTAAAATTGAGTCTCCGACAAGATGGTCAAAGATGTGTGGCGATGAGGTTAAGTCAAAACGGGATCTTTTTACGAGAAAATGTCTCTACGACGACACAGGAAGCAAGACTTCGAGAAAGAGGGCGATGATGAAGAATACTTCGGGTCGAGAAGGTGACCAATTTCCGCAGCATTGAATATTTGATGTTGATAGTCTGCATTCTAGGCTGTCCCGAGTCGTGTTAACATCGGCCGTAACGCAGAAAATATGGATGGGTGCATGACATTTACAAATGCGCTTCCTCTTTGGTCAATGTCAGATGTTTATGACATTGAACACTGATGTAATATATAACAGGAAAGAGAACAAAGTTTTATGTGCAATGCAACTGATCAGTGCAAGAGAATTAGTACAGTGCACTTGATAAGTGTAAGAGATTAAGTGTAGCGTAATTGACAAGTATCAGATATTCAGTGCAGTTTACCTGATCAGTGAAAGAGGTTCAGTGCAGTGTAACTGAACGGTATAAGATATTCCTTCCTTCCTTCCGTGGTTGCAGTCCTAAGACTGGTTTGCAGCAATTTGAACTCTTTTCCTCCATTCCCCCCTGTCCTGTGCGGCTCTTTTTAAGTCTGTGTATGTTGAGCAGCGCACGTCCACCAACAGGTCCTCCAGGTACTCTCGGCGTGGGCGTCCCCTCGAATTTGTCCCCTCGGTCATGCCCTCCATTATGGCATGCAAGAGGCCCTCTTGTCGTATTATATGACCGATCCATCTTGCACGCCTTTCGGACAGGATCCTGAGCAGGTGCCTTCCTCCTTCGATTCGTTGGAGAACCTCTTCATTTGTGATGCGGTCTCTCCAGGAAATTCCTAATAGTCTTCTATAGGACCACATAAGATATTAAGTGGTGTAAAAGTCCGGTGTAAGAGATTATTAAGTGCAGTGTAACTTATTAGTGTAGTAAATTAAGTGCAGTGTAATTGATCACAGTAACTTAACGATGTAAGAGATTGTAACTGATCGGTGGAATTGTAGTGTATCTGATCAGTGTAAGAGGTTAAATGCAGGTATATGATCAGTCTAAGAGATCAAGTGCAGTGTAACTGATCAGTGTAAAAGGTTAAGAACAGTATAACAGATCAGTGTGAGAGAATAAACATTTAAAAAATATTTTGCAAACTTTAACATAAGTCTACATAAGACAAACGGCCAATTTCTGCTGTTTTAGTAGACAAATTACTTGTTTTTTCAACCGCTGACTTACACCCGCAAAATGTACACATACACATAAACAATGAAAGAACAAGCTGCAATCACTCGTGAGAAATGACAACTCCCAGCAAAAAAAAATATTGACACATATTTATTGAAATATCGAATATTTACATCAAACCCAATCACTATCAAAATGTTTTAAAAATAGCAATGCAATTGATCCACCGCCGCAGCCCAACGTATATAAAATTTTAAAAAAATCACCTATCGCACACGTGAAATTATGTATGCAAGATTACGATAAAATTAACATGTACACCGATAAGAATCGAAAATATTAAGGAATATGAATAAATTATAAGAAAAAAAATCATCAAACTCCTAATGTAACATGAGCATAATCGTATGTACGTGAATAAGTGAAAATCATTTGGTGCCAAGTCAGGGCTGTAAGGAAGATGTCCAAAAATCACTTGGTGCCAAGTCAGGGCTGTAAGGAGGATGCCCAAAAATTTCCCACTTAAGACGTTGAAGTTCTCGCTGTGTTCTTGCAGATGCATGAGGCCGCCGCATTGTCATGAATAAAAACCACCTATCCCGACAACATTCCACGACTCTCGTTTTGGATGGCGCGTCTAAGTCGTTGAAGAGTTTCACAATAGGCCTCTGAGTTTATTGTGTGCCCTCTTGGCATAAACTCCACGTGGATCAAACCCTTTCGGTCCCAAAAAACTTTTGCCATCACTTTTCTGGTGTTGAAATACGGCTTTTCTTTTCCGAGCACACATTTTTTTGTAGCCAAGGTGCTCTGTCACTATTTCATGTAGGAGCGATCGTGAAATTTGTGGGAAAGATTCATGTACTGTGCATAAAGTTGCCTATAAATTTCGATAGGCCGAATATTTTGTGCATTCAGAAAATGAATGACACTACGCGCTTCACATTTGGCGAGATTTGATGATGGGCGCAGCCATTTTGACGAGATGGGCGCAGCCATTTTGAAAGGTTACAGAACAAAGACGCACGACCGTTCAGCAACAAAACTCGGCTCGCACTGAAGCGAGGGATGGAGCGAACTGGCGTGCATACGATCGCGGAGGTGGGGGATCGGCACAGATCATGGTGCGCAATTGTTCTATACTTTCTGGACGCGCCTAGTATAATATAAGTATCCAGAAAATTTCTAATCTCAAAGGCAAACGGGAAATGTCAATACAGGATACAGACCATAAGGACATACAAAAGTAGACGAATACACGATCAAAAAGATAGCATTTGCCTTCTTGTAAATTTACAATTTCGTAACAATATTGACTTACATTGTAAACTCTCAACGGTTCTTTGACATACCATAAAATTTATATATACAGATGTATTTCATAAGTATCGATTAAAATATTTGACGCGGAATAGCTCGGAGGCATAACATGAATCTATATTTACCTGGATAAAGATTCATACCCGTTTAACATAATATTGTGCGTGGGCTCTCAACATATTTTCATGTGCGTATGGGAACGCGTAATACACGACTATAAACGTTGTACTGAGCAAGAATTAATGAGAGGTTATTCAAAGAAATATGTTTGAATTCGTCGATACATCCTCAAAATCGATAGAACATTCTTGAATAAAAAATAAAAAAGTGTTAGTGTTTCGATAATGAATATTCAATAGAGAAAATCTTTTTATAAGCGTCAGTCTTCAGATGGCTGATTCGTGAATAATAATTTAAGGACAATTTATATAGCGCCGTTGAGAGAGCACCGTTATCCTTCGAAACTTATAAATTAGAATATGCATCTACAGTTTGGGCTCCTCATCAGCTCAAATATAAAAACAATATAGAACAAATACAAAAAAAATCCTCATACTATATATCTATGGTACAGAACAAAGGGCGATTACCTAAAATATGCTCACCATGTCGAACTTCTCACGGTGTGTAACTATAGAAGCCTCGAAACAAGAAGGCAAGAATCCATTGAGATATTCCTACTTAAGCTTCAACTGTCCCGCGATTCTAGAAGCACTAAGATGCAAACTCAGCAGACACACATGACACGCATGGCAACTAATGAAATGTTCACCATCCCTAGAGTTAAAACCTCTTTTGCCCAAAGGCAATATGCTTATTTGGCTCCCATTACATACAATGGCGTGCCGACTTCAATAAAAGTAAAGGTAGGAAAACCATTTAGACAGTCGATCGGAGCGTGGTTGTTATTGCGACAGGATTTTGAGTACTTGGGCTTTCAGGATGAATGACGAGTGGAAAGGATTTATGTGAGCTCGTGAGTGTGGGTTTCTTATTATTGTTTTAATTTTGGTTGTTATTGTATTTGTGTTTCTGTGTGTTTTTCTTTTTTTTGTTTTGAATTTGTTTTGATTTTTATTCTTATGATTGTGTGCAGTATATTGTGGGATGAATATTTTTGGTCTTTCTGGAGCGATAATGTGTGAGGAGTTGAGTTTCGCAGGGTGTTTTCAGTTGTAGTTGAGTGTCACTGTTTGTCAGGTTGATGAGAGCGTGCAACGGGGTTTTTTGTGTTATCAAAAATCGGAAAGAAGTATCGATTTATTTTTTCATGCTAAATATCCTCAGTGAGATACAGGCAAAAGCCTAGTTTACTGGGGATACGACAAATGAAAGGCAACAAACCCAGATCCATTAAAATTATATGTCCAAATCAAATTACCTGTTGTTTTTTCTCAAATTGTGTATATTTCTTGTCATGTGTAATAATAATAATAATAATAATAAGTTTATATGTACCTAATAAATATTGACGTGCAAGGAATCACCCTCTGTTCTACATACTAACTTACAGGACAAGACAAATATCATGGCTAAACACTCAGTCACGCGTGGTATAGAGATATTGAACCAACTGAATGACACTGTTGATATATCCTCGGTACCGCCTAGCAGTATGAGAAGAATCCTGGCTAATATTCTTCCTAACGAATAAGCTAACGCTAGAAGCAGATCCTCTTTGTGTAACAGGAGAAATCTGTGCAAAGTGGATAAAAAAACTCAGGATTCTAGCTCAGGATTCGAACCCACTCATAAATTTTGATGGGACCTCTAAAAAATGATTGTCTTTAAGTGCTTCATAAAGCTGCACAAGCCACCCATATCTCTGACACTAGGAGGCAGACCATTGGACACCAAAGAACCAGCAACGGCAAAAGGTCTATAATGATACCCTTCGCCCTATTGGATTGATTTGGAACAACCAATTTATTAGATGAACAAGAAATCGACCTCGTAGTTGTTCTTATCTTCTTTGAAGCTTGATAATTAATAAAATATTCGATTTTCAGTCAATCGAACGACTCAAATGGTATAAAAAAACGTATTTATTCATATTTATTCACATTTCAAAGCCTTCTTAACAAGTATTTATAGTATATACCCATGAGATAATCTTATACATGTATTGATAAAAATTGCTGCTCAGGTTTTAAATTCAGTCTGAATTATTTTTAAACCAACAAGTTTATGAATGTAAGAAATAAAACAATTATTTTTAGACATATCACAAAACTATAATATTAAGTAGTTACAATAAGTAAAAACCATTACTCAAGCAAACGAAAACTGCATATAGATTGTGCCTAGAATGACTAAAATTCAAAGAAATTCACCATCATCATCATGACTCTGGGTGAAGCTCTTCATCTGAAAGTCAGAGGTGAGCCCTGACCTCCTCAAGAAGTCATCTCCACTTTTCACTGTCTTACGATCTACACTTTCAGTCATGGAGACTCAGTAGTTCGTAATCCTACCCCACGTCACTTCTTCTTCCTCTTATTTTAAGCCTGTTATGGTGCTGCATTATCGTTTCCCTCTTGTGACGTCGACTGCCAGCTGTCTTTCCATCTTTTGAAAGGTCGTCCTGGATGTCTGCTTGCTTGGTAGATACTGTCCCTGGCCATTCTTACGGCTCTTGGTTCCGCCATTCTGGATACATGTTCGTTCCAGAACCTTATTCTCCATCGTCCCCATCTGACAATATCTTCAACTTCGCACATCCTTCGGATTTCTGTGTTTGGTACTCTCTCACGAAGGGGTTTGCCAGCGATACTCCTGAGTACCTTCATTTCGCTGGATCGAAGGAGATTTTTGGTTCTGGCAGTGTCGGCTCTGGGCTCTATACTGCATGTCATTATGGGGCGGACACAGGTCTTGTATATCCTCACCTTGCTTTGGATGCTCATATACTTGTTTTTCCAGATAACCTCCCCACGTCACCCGATCATTAAAGTCACGTTCGGCCGTGTGTGACTTCTTCCTTCTCGTCTAATAAAGGTCAATTAATGTGGACTTCATTTTTCGATTTATGATTCCAGTCAATCAAAATAGCTGTATTTGAATAAAACTTGTAACATCGGAGCCACCATAAAGGTCATAAATTTCTGCATTACGGTGTTCTCTCTATGTTCCGTCTTCTTGAACAAGTCTGAACAATTCTCCTTAGAATTTTTCGTTCAAACACTAACAAATTTCAAGTATCAACAGCACTTAGACCCAGGAAAAAAACTTATAAAAACATGTCTGATTAAGGTACTTAAAAAAAGTGCATACATATTTTAATTATCAAAATTATCCGAAAGTGAGTTTGTGCCGAGATATTGGAACCACTTCGTTCCCACATTCAGGTATACAAATACCATTCACCAATTGCCAACGTTTAAAAGCATTATCAACAAGGAAGTTGTAAATTCACAAATGTCATTCATGTACATTCGAAGCTCTGCCCCAACAGGTTTCGAGCTGTTTGCACCAAAGGTGGTCTTTGATTACACGTTGATTCCATTACGCTATAATATAAGAGAATAACAAAATGGGTAAGTAATTACTTAAAATGACACAAACAATGCAAGGAAACAGGTCGTATCTTAATTGTGATAAAATAATAAATGACTATGCAATACTACCGGGTGCAAGAAACCGGCCAATCAGCTAACCGTTCGAGCCACCACCTACTTGGGCACCTCTTGCACCTACTATGATACACTGTGCTGGGTGAGACGGACTGGCTCGAGATAACCAAGTGGCACAACGTGACTGACACCAATCGATTATACCCGTAATACGTCGATATCCATAGCCAGGTTGCATTGTTTCCTCGGTTGTGAAATCGGGAGCAGCGGGAGTTGGCTTTATTGGTCGAAATGTAGTGATATGATGATTGCTTAATTAGATGAAAACGTTCAGATTACACGGTATATGAAATAAAGTTACAATCTGGTTGCGGGTTGCGGCTGGTCTCGAGGTGCGTTAATGCGCTGAACCAGATAAATAATTCGCAATATAGAGAAATAGTATCACGGTTTACTGTATGTCTCTGTCTGCCCTATATTAATCTGCGTTTCCGTCCGGTGCATATTCGAGATCGCTCCAGTATGAGTTGGCAAATTTGGCCGGTCAATTTGAAAGGAATATTTTTTTATTTTTTTTTAAATTTTCACTTAAATAAAAATACTCGTATTATTTGTCAGTATTCTTATGCATATTTAATTATTGCGAATTATTTCTCCGGTTCAGCGCACCAACGTATCTCGAGACCAGCCGCCGGTACTTAAATGTTTAGTTTTACTTGCGCGAGTCTTTGGTTGATTTCTACTATGAATCACACAGGACTTGTGGTAGAAAAATATGTTTAAATATATATTCATTTAATTACAAAAAAAAATTCTACCATTATAACTGTTTATAAGTATACTCGTATTAGAGACAAATAATAAGTAAATAATTGGTAAAATCTCATGATAAAAAAAAATGATATAGACATTTTTTATTCTTAACAAACATGTGATAAAACTTTCTATTTTGCAGATTTTTTAACAAATTTTGCATTATTGAATAACTATTAAGATTTTGCGACAATTTAAAGTAATTGTAATTTATTTTTATCAAACACTGTTTATTCCACTTTTTTTGCGCTCCCCTGAAGATGAGGTGAAAGCCTTGAAACCGGTAGGGTTATACCGTCCCAAAAAAGGAATAAACAGTGTTTGATAAAAATAAATTACAATGTCTTTAAACCTCCACAACGTTAATGCCTTAACCTGTTCACCGCGTTAAAAATCAAATTCCACGAATCCTGTGCGCGGCACAATTTCAGCGTTTTTTTAATTTCTAAGTTTAAGCACATATTTTGTTTAGAACCACTGATATTTGATTACAACACCAAGTAAACATGACACTTAAGTAATTTTCTGATAATAAATAATAGTCATTACTCTTAAGGAGACTCATTAAATAAAGGAGATAAATTTAACATTACGTAAAATAAACAAAGGAATGCTACGATCAAATCAATGCTTCATGACACTCACCCAATCAAATGCATATATCACTAGTAATGTTTATTTACGTAAGAGAGACTTAGTAATGTTTATTTACGTAAGAGAGACTCATCGCAGGACTCGATCCGCGCGACAGGTCGTTAATGCTGGAAATATTGAGAAACCAAAAAAATTCGGCGCTCTGTTTATTCAACAATATCTCTTAAACTAATATATTATTTGACAAGGTTTTCAGAGATGTCGCTAGAATAAAGATTATTTTAAATTTAAGTTCAATTTTTATTCCGGTTTTGTGTCATTTTTTTTAAGTATTTGTGATTTGAAAGTTGGATTGTCGTCAGATCACAGGCGTTTGTGCTCCCCGCGGGGAAAGAGTTAACTATAAACAACAATTTTAAATAAGTACTTTATAATGAAACGTTTAATGATCGATTGTTTCATTTATAGTAAAATTTGGTTCAGTTAAAAATATTAAACCGAGTAAATAAATGTTATTTTTTAACGAATACGTAAATATGGGTGACCTCCGTCGCCTCCTTTAATACCTTGATTTTTTTTTTTAAAGGAGTATCAGCCCAGTTTTTCACTTAGGACTTGTTAAACAGTTATCTGGTCAGTGAAAAGTGGTTTTCACGTGGCAATAAGCCCATCAGGTTGTACTGCATACAACGAAAGTGTAATAATACAATACAACGGAGGCATAAACCGACGCGATAATGAGTTGGTCCATATTACGTAAATACAGAACAAAATTACCCGATTAAGTGATCGGATATGCAAAAAATGCGAAATTACGCAATATATTGGGTGCACGAGCGGTGAAAATACGATTAGCATTTGTATTATGTTCGAAATATTCGTGTCACACGGCGCCATAGTGTTTAATAGCGAGTCAATTGTAGGTTTCCGATATGAGCAGACCGCGAGTTGCGAAACAGTATACATACATCAAATCCTTGCTTTACGAAACCACACATAAAAGTACACGAAAACTTCCCCGTTTACTGAAATGTTGTAAATCTCTCTGTTTTCTACTAATAAATACACAGAGAACCATATGTATGATTAATTCTATGAAGATAATAAGAATATAAATAGGAAAATATCAGAATTTATTCTAAAATACGTATGGTTATACAGTAATATAATATTAGTTTTCAAGGAAACACTATATAACTTGAATCTGGGGGTCCAAGTTAATGGTGTACGCGTAAATAACATTAGGTACGCAGATGATACGGCTGTTCTGGCAGACAGTATTGACGACCTTCAAACGCTTATAGATAGAATTAATGAAACCGGTGTGAGGTTGGGGCTGAACATGAAAGTGAGTAAAACTAAGTTCATGGTGCTTGGCCGACAGGATCACGCAGGAGCACGTCTTACATTGAACAGTGCTGATATAGAGAGTGAAAAAATGTAAATACCTCGGAAGTATCCTAGTGGAAGACCTCGTCCCAGAAACCGAAGCCAAGTGCAGAATTGAATCATCTCGTGCGGATTTTAATAGAATGAGAAGTGTATTCTGCGATGATAATTTAAATTTGAAACATCGACAACGGTTAGTCAAATGCTGCGTTTGGTCAGTGTTATTGCATGGAGTAGAATCATGGATCCTCAAAGTAAGTAGTATGAACCGACTGGAAGCATTCGAAATGTGGACGCGCCAGAGAATGATACGGATACCCTGGACGGATATGGTCAGCAATACAAGGGTCTTCAAAGAGCCAAAGTTGATAGAGAGTTGCTAACTAATATTAAAATCCGAAAATCCTATTTGGGTCATGTACTTAGAGGAGCAAAGTACAAATTACTACACCTGATCATCCAAGGCAAAAAAGAACGCCGAAGAGGTGTCGGCAGAAGGCAAATCTCCTGGCTCCGCAATATACGTGATTGGACTCGTATAAGGGGCGTTTGAGATCTTTTTCGGGCTGCCGGGGACAAAGGTGTCTACTCTCTGGTGATATTCAACGTTGGAGGGACCTGACATGACACTGGGAAGAAGAAGATACAGTAATGCCCAAGAGGCATAAAGATGCCCAGAAGAAGACCGAAGGTACGCTGAATATATGAAATCAGACAGCATGACAGCATCACATGGCACCAACGTGCGAGAAACCGAACTGTTTGTAGTAAACTTGGGGAGACCATACAACTGTGTATCGGCCCTAGTTCACAATGATGATGATACAGTTATATATGGTCATATTCAGACATACGTGAAAGACGTATACGATCAATAGATATAAAAATAAATTTATTAAAAAATAGAACAAATAAACATTTAAGTTCAGTTCAGGCTTAGGTTATTATGTTACATAAGAAACTCGGATTGGCGATAATTTAGTACATAACTACGCTTTCTTAAAATTCCTTTATTTAACCATAAGATAATTATTGAAAAAAAAATCATAAACTATATTATTCGCCGTAACGACATTTAGCGATTTACTTTTAATAATGTTACATCGAAATTGCGTCAAAAGAGGTATTGGTGTAGAGCGCTCCGTGTATCGCCTCGGGCTTCTGTCGCCCTGGTATCCGACAGACGGAACGGATCGCGGCCTGTTCCATATTCGAGGACCAGAGACACGGCTTACAATATAAACTCGGTGGTGGACTATTGTCGAGACTTGCCGCTCCATATCCATAAAG
The DNA here is from genome assembly GCA_949825065.1 of Odontocerum albicorne. Classification (NCBI taxonomy): domain Eukaryota; kingdom Metazoa; phylum Arthropoda; class Insecta; order Trichoptera; family Odontoceridae; genus Odontocerum; species Odontocerum albicorne. The sequence continues at coordinate 4,811,375 of OX463840.1, read as the reverse complement.
TGAATTGTATCAAACAAATTAAGTTGGTTTAAATGTCAATATTACATCGGTACTCGTACTAGATGTGTTTCGCATTCGAGGCGAGACTGAGTGAAATATCACACGGGAAAGGTGGACTACTGATATATAACTGCTCTAGATAAAATAAAATTCATCAGTGAAAAAAATAAATGTTTAAATAGTAAAAATATATTTTACTATCGCGGTCAGTCATGACTGGTGCGGGAACTCGATTGAAATTGACTATATGAATTTGAAGAATATTTAGCTTAATTCTGAATGCTCGAATAAATAAATTTATCACGAAATTTCGTCTATCATTATAGACTTGAGTACGACTTCTGCACAAATTATTTTTGGCAGGTAAAAATATTACATAAATACCATCACGCCATTTCCCTGTTGAGGTAGAAAGAGAGGATACAGCGTCATGTCTTCCGATCTTGACACGCATCTGCTACATCCAATCACCTTCCCATACAACTTCTAAGATTTCTCTGACTTTCTACGTTTTCTTCTTGGAAAATATCATTCACTTGACTCAACCATACTTCCTTGAACTTCTTCAGCCTCGTCATCCATTCATTTTTGTACATTACATTAATTATGTTAATATTTCTTCATTCATTTCTTCCACATGCCCAAACTATCTAGAGTGCTCTTTACTCAACACATCACATTCAATGTATACCACTTCATTACGTATTATGGCATACATTGTCGACCCATGTATTTTTCTCAGGGTACGCATTTATTCAGTATTTTGGTAATGTTCACGTTTCACTTCCATATATCAAAGTTGGCGCCAAAATACGGATGTACACTATCAGAATACATGCTTTAGTGCCCCATTGACTTGGTTTCCTATGATTACTTGCCGTTCGATATCCCTCTTAACTCTTTTTAGAAACCGTGGTTCGACATGGTGAGCATGAACAATATGGAAGTGCAAATCATGTGCCCCTTGCGAATGGGTCATTGTGTGAAGAAGAGGCTAAGGATGTGTGGCAAGATAGGAAAGTCTGGTGATCTGTCATATCTGCCTACCCTGATAAGGAAATGGCGTAATGGTATGTAAGTATGTATAGTTTCAAAGGGTATGTATGTATAGTTTAATGCAAATAATTTTTAAATATTTTAAGAACCACGTTACAGCTGAAACCTTTGATAAACATTTAGCATTACATTATTATGACCTAAAAACCCCTAGGTCACCAACCAACACGAACTATCTAATATCATGCATTTTCGTCACCACGATTAAGTAAGACAATAATAAATGATAAAGATCTTAAAGCACAACGTAACGGATCGTTTACAAGTCGCCGCAAAAAGGGGGCACGCCCAGTAATTAGCGTTACCACGCGACCGAGCGTTGCTGGTGTTGCATAACAAAGGGCCGCGCCGGCGAGGGCTGACGAGTTGTGGGAACGGCTCTGGACTGGGGCACTGCACCACTGAAGAAGCGTGCAGAGGAAGTCACTGTGTCAGCAGCGGCCAGGCCACCCGCTGACCTAATTCAGAAGCACGCTTCAAATCGATCGCCGATAAGGTAACAGAAGATGTGACAAGTATAATTTATTAGTGTATACATGTATGTGACAAAAAAGTGAATTAGATTGTCAACGAATTATTGGAGTATTTTATCTGCTTGTGTGTATTCTTCACAAAATATAAATTTTAGAGTTAAATTAAAATGTTAGCTGAATTAATTCAAGTACAAATTTTAACGTTGAATGGACATTTTAGCTGGAATTATTCAAGTACAAATTTTAGAGTTGAATCAAAATGTTAGCTGAATTAATTCAAGTACAAATTTTAACGTTAAATTAACATTTTAGCTAAAACCATGTATTCCCATGTGAGAAAGGCAAAACCTTCCCTTCCCTTTCTTTCTACAAATTAACTGATGCGAATATTTCTTAATAAATTATTTCTGACAGTCAATTGTTTTGCACTTTCAGACATACTTGCCATCACGCCATGTGCTAGACAGATTTCCGCGCCTTTCCATCGACATACACAGCCTTTGCCTCGTTCATATTCATACATCATTCTGTTCTTTTCGAATAATGGCAGTGAGCTTCTACTATCATGAAGGAGTATACATAAGCCAGTGTCAATTGGTGTCCACTCCTTAGGATCTCGTTAGTTATGTTCACATGGGCGAATCATCTGCAGATTTGAGCTGCAGCGTCCGTGGTTGATAATTTGAGTATACTAAAATTAATTCGGCCAGAGACCAACGATCCCTCTAAGGTGTGCGCGTGTGCGGCCGCACATCTGTTAAAAATTGTCCGCACACATGTTTCCATATTCCGCACACATCTCAAAGAAAGGGACTTGCAACCATATTTTATTTTGCACAATTATATATTTTATTTGATATTTTATGATGGGTTGGTTCTCAGGTTCCTTTCATTAAGATGTGTGCGGAACATGGAAACACCATATACAGTCCACGCGCCGTAAGGAAAGAATAGTGTAGAAAGGTGACCATGATTTTACTGGACATGATAAATGTAATTTATGATTTCGTGCTACATTATATTAACTACTTAGTGTTATCTATGCATGAATATGCATATTTGCGCACTTCCCTCTTTTTTTCTTGCACATATAAGTTGATGGGCCGCACACACAATGTTTAAATTAGGAGGAACGTTGCCAGAGACCACTATTATCTAGTGAGATACTTTGGAGTGAAACTATTTTACAACTAAACTACATATACAAATTATGATGAAAATTAGATACACATTGTGCGAGCGAATGATTTCAATATTAAATTTGTTCAGACACGTGATTTTCCAAAATCAATGTAACCAATTCGTCAGCAAGTAATTTAAATTAGTTTCGTCAATGGCTTAATCAAATATAAATGAATCAATCAACCATTATCTAAGCCACTTCACACGGTCTAAATATTCAAATTTTGATCATAAATAACAATTCTGACATCGATCATCGCGAAGCCGTTGCAAAGCAGTGTGTAGTAATGGTGACGGCTGCGATGTGCGAAAGAAATGTGGATCGGTTACCGTGATCGTTTCACATGCAAGAATTATACGACAGAGAGGAAGTGGGCCAGAGATAAGAAGTTGCCCAAGACATGAAATCTCATATATAAAACTTTTTACATACGAGCATAACACTTCGCTAAATAAATAGGAATTTTATCCAACACTTCAATTGGTTTACTTCTTAAACTTTATTTTATAAATGTTTGTACATACTCGTATATCACCACACAAAAATTACATATTTTACGATACGCTACAGTTTTTAAAGAATGCTAAATAAAAAAGTCAATAGGAAACTAAAACATATACACTCAGACGGAACAGTGATGCAATTTGCAAGTTATAAAATTCTTTTTTATTTGGTACTTACGATTGATGCAAATTTCTTACACAGTCATGCCTTTTTGGTTAAGTTAAGACTGATAAACAAGATGAAAAAGAGCACTTTGATGTTTAAGGTACATAGAACGAATAAACGAAGAAAGACGATGGCTAAGACCATAACTGTACATAATTATATTTAAGCTTTGTATGTAATAGGGTTTAACCTGTACATCTAAGCTTTATCTTCTCCCTGGCTCCATCCCAACTCACTGTCTGCGAAGACTGTTGGGGTCAGCTCTCCTCGTCCTCAGGTTGTATGCTCTTCTGTCCCAGACTACGTCCCCCAGGCCGTGCCTCTGCATCAGGTTATCTTTTTGCACCACCCGTGAATTCTTTGGTCTTTCTCTGGTTGTTATTCGAGGAAGATCCATGGAGATTGCCTGGTTCACAATGTGATCGGGTGCTCTGCGTCTAACGTGCCCATACCATCTCAATCGCCTCGCCTCCATCTTGCTGTTGATGGAGAAGAGGCGATTGAGATGGTATGGGCTTAACTAACTATAGCTAACATAATAGCTAACATAATAATAGCTAACATAATAGCTAACATAACTATAGCTAACTTAACTAACCTATGCTTCCACGAATGCGTGAGCTTTTTATTTTGTCTCTTAGGGACACACCAGCTGACCATCTTAGCATGCGCATTTCAGCAGTTTCTAGTTGCCTAGAGTAAGAGTTATACATCGTCCAGCATTCGGAGCCATAGAGGAGTGCGGGTCTGACAATCGTACATCTAAGCTTTATTAGATAAATAAATCCTGCGCCTCTTTCATATCCATACAACTCTACCAAGCCTTCCACTCACGTTTCTTTTGTTATTATATCGTCATTCATTCGTTCCACATCCCCAAACCATCTCCGAATGATCTTTTTTATCTCGTTTATTTTTTAGTACGGCGCCCTTCAATGTATCCGAATTAGTGTTGCATACACATACGTGGCCGGAAATCAATACTATATTCGTCCCCAATAAGAGTGCCTTTAACCAGACTGGTACCGTTTTTACTTGTTACCATCGGGAATCGAACGTAAAAACCCCCGGGTGAAAGTTTAGAATCTTACCATCAGGCTACGGAGGTCGTCTCGTTTAAAATACAATGCATCTAACAGAGGAAGACAACACAAAAATAATAGTCTTCAAATGGGTCAACTAAATTAAATTTCAAAGCAATTACTGAAGCTGGCAAAATACGGCTTCTGCAATATTATCGAGAAGTGAAATAGCAGCGAATTTATTTTAAGAGTGACACAATCGAAAGGTGCGATGAAGTAGGATTCAATAAAGAATGGCACAGATATCTCTTAATGATTTTGCACCACGCTATGTCAGCCAAAACTCATGAATCACCAGTTAATGGTTGCGTCGATGCAATGCATTATTATGTCTGAGATAACCAACCTAAAAATTATATTTCATTTGCCACTATTCACGCCGCATTCTGTCTTTCAGTAGAATGAGGTTGTTTTTTTTTCGAATTGATTCAGTTACAGTACTTGGACTTTTTGTGCTAAATTTTAACTGAATATTCATACGACAGCTGAACTCAATGTTTATCATAACAAAAAACTGTATTATTGTATTATCTAAAGTAGAAGCATTAACAGTGTGGGTTTTTTTTTTTGTTAAAACACATTGGAATTTCTCAAAAACTGTTAATTCCACTTTATATCAACAAGGCCACGGATACCGTCAAATTTGTCAGCCATCACGTCGGGGATAGATGATAGTGACTGTATTAGATTATTTATTATATGCAAGCCGTTGTTGCACTTTGGCAAACACAGTCTTCACACATCAAACCTAAATTTCCGATGGCATGGAGATCCAAATTCCAAAATAATCCACATGTTTAATCTGCTGCATCTTATCGTAAGGCAGTTATTTTATATAGAGCTATTTTAGCATTGCTTAGGAACACTCGAAGAATTTATAAGCGATATAAAAGCTCCAAAAAAAACGAAATGTGTGATGTAAAACGGTCTAAAAATGAATATAGAAAGAATATGACATGGGACGCCCGCTTGCTTAGCCGACCGACCGATGTAACACTTTTTTTTTTACCAAATCCCTCAGAAAGAACGTACATTTAGCTTATATAATACATTCAACTTTTTGGATAAATACTGACTTGGGATAAAATTCTTTCTTTGAGTCATCAAGAAAATGACATTTTTTGTTAAAAAACCAAATATTTATAAAACAGTTCAAATGATCTACATAATATAAATTTACAGCTCTTGCACATTCATGATTTTTTTTAAACACAATTCTTTATAATGACGGATTTTTTTGATAGTTTAAATAAAAGATAAATTGTTATATAAATTCACAAAAGTAAAATACAAAAATATCAACGTCCTTGTCCCAGATAACAAATGCTGCATGAAAACACAGATACCTAAAACAATCGAGAAATAACGCTCGATTGTTTTCACAGATAACGATTGTGTTTAGCATGAAAAACTTCGATAAGCAAAAGAAAGATTATCACTCTTATCTAAGTCACGTGTTTTATCATTGAACACCTGAATCGGATAAAAAATATGTCGGATGGAGGTTTACTTTAAATGAGGAAATATTTGTTATTGTATTACACTTTGTCAAATGCTACGTTTGGTCAGTGTTATTGCATGGAGTGGAATCATGGACCCTAAAAGTTGGTAGTATGAACCGACTGGAAGCATTCGAAATGTGGATGCACCGGAGAATGCTACGGATACCCTGGACGGATATGGTAAGCAACACGAGGGTTCTTCAAAGAGCCAAAGTTGGTAGAGAGTTGCTGACTAATATTAAATCCGAAAGGTGTCCTACTTGGGTCATGTACTTAGAGGAGCAAAGTACAAATTACTGCACCTCCAAGGCAAAATAGAAGGCCGAAGAGGTGTTGGCAGTAGACAAATCTCCTGGCTCCGCAATATACGTGATTGGATTGGCATAAGGGGCGTTGGAGATCTTTTTCGGGCTGCCAGGGATAAAGCTGTCTACTCTCAGGTGGCCTGACATGACACTGGGAAGAAGAAGATTACACTTTGTATTGTATTACACTTTCATTGTATATAGTGGCGGGATTATTGCCATGTGGCAATATTTCCCAACCAACCAGAAAGATGTTAAAGAAAGCTTAAGTGAAAACAAGACTGGAATCCTTTTTATTTTTAATGGTTTCCAACAGGAATCAAACCCGCAACCTCCGGGTTAGGAGACAAACGTCTTAGCAACTAAGTCACGGAGGATGTACGAGTAAAAAAAAGGGATACATACGATTGCATTTGTACATGGTGGATTAAGGAAGTTAACGACGGCGTGAAAGAGAAAAAACAGAGCATAGAGTGTGTTTATCGAAACACGAACAGGAAATATTGAAAAATCAATGAAAATAAAGAATGTAAACTTAACGCTGTTTTTTTTGGAAAGGAAACAAAACTCAGTAATGAAACACGTAGCATAACTGACTTGAAATAAATTTTGATTAATTTTAGATTATTATGAATGGCAGACGTAAAGGTTAAACGTAGATTTAATATAAAATAAACAGTAATTTTAATTTTAAAACCATTGATATGTATTATAAAAAAGTTTTAATTAAAATAATCATCTGAGAGTTCCCTCACATAATTACTATTTATTTTCAGCAATTTAATAAGAAAAATAAATTATGTAGCTATAAAAATTTATTATTTACCATTAACTTCTGTGTATAAGCATATATGTATGTATTTAATAAACATTAGAAACAAGTGCGAAAATTTACATGTAATCAAATTTAAATGCTAATCGATCCAAGTAATTCATGTTGTTTTCGTGAAATATAAATATCACATAAAATTTAAATAGATAAATACATAATTTCGCACCTGTCGTGTCGGTGACGATCACGACGGGCGACGGTGGAATCAAAATTGTTTTTCACGATACATACTATACGTGTGTTGTCCTAAAGGAAATGCCAATTGCCGGCTTTGTTTACAATATAACTTCTTCGTTTATAAATATTATTCAGATGAATAAACATATTAAGATTGAATTAAGTTGAATTATATATAAGTTGATTATTTTCAACCAGAAAAAAATCATGACACACATAATTTGAAAAATGTTTATAAATACATAAAATGATACAAGTGTTAAGTGTGGGTGGAAGAAATAGACTGAGGAAAATGTGGCTGGATCAAATGGACCAGATTTTGAAAGAAGGTAAAGTGAAAAGTGTATATAATAGAAGATTATGCATGGAGAATGCGAAAATTGTGGGTTTAGATCATATTTTCCAAAAATTTTCGCTAAGCGATTTTTTTCCGTTAGACCCCCTGCCTGCCTAATATTGAATTTTCCTAAACTTATTAACTTCAAATGTATTTTTGACAGCTGATACAGTGCTGTTCGCCTTGATAAGGTTTTTTTGTAGACTGGACAATTATAAAAAAATAAAAACATGTACAATTTTTATTCATTCCTTTATTGAAAAGACACAACCTTTAAGTAAATATTTGGCTTTGGAACGAAACAAATCAAAACCTAGTAAAACTCTTACTTAAAATTAATACACAAATAATACTGTTAATGAGAGGGATGAACCTAATGCTTTGATATCAATGATTCAATATTTGGCTTTAAATTAGTGAGGTATAGTCTTAAATCTCCACGTTCAGTGATTTGCATTCAATTTCTTTATTATAAGTAATTTCTATATTTAATATACTCGTAAGTATTATGTACACACAATGTGTTAGGTGTAATAAGACATTTACGGAACGCCTAAATATTGACGATGATCTGCTTAAATGGGATCCGCTCACGTGGACTCCCATTTACATCTCGTGCACCCCCATTTTCTTTTCTCGCTGACATAGACCCCCTGTAAGTCGAAATCGACACTTGGGGGTCCATATATGGTAGATCACTTAAACAAAGAACGACTTCTCTAATGGCCAATGTGATGGCATTTGATGATGGCATATCAAACGATAACGCAGAATGAGATTCTTGCGAATAGTAATCTAAATGGAATGCAAATATCTGGTCTCACCGTGTCCGAAGGTATTTCGGCTTACCGAGTTATAAATGCATCGTCACCTTGATGTAATCCGCAAATATTTACTTTGCGGTCGTCTCTTTATGCAAAAACAACTGTGATCAAAGTGCGGAACGTGGACCTAATTTACGCAACAAAAAGCGGTTCATTTGACTTGCTTAGACACGATTTCAAAAATCACCAACCATTTCAGAAATGTCAAAATATTGTAAGAAGGTATTTTTTTAATTATTTTGTTTTAAACTTTATTGTATAAAGTATAACCTGGCGGGTTGGTTTATCGCCATGTGGCGATCTCTCAATCAGCAAGAAGTGTGTTAAACACGTCTTAAGTGAAAACCGAACTGTAACATTTTTTTAAAACAATTCTGGGTACCAATATGATTCGAATCCACAACCAACCTCAAGATTGGACAACAAGCATATTTTCAATTAGGCCTCGGAAATCGTGATTTCTGTAATAAAAAACGTTTCATAAAAAAATACCGACTAAATAAATTTGTTTTTCATGATATTTAAATGTCAAAAGACAATTTCAAAAGATAGTTAAGGATAGGCGTCAAAGGAGAGTTTTCTTGCATTTGAAATTTTCTGTGAAAGTAGTGGCTACTTGCTGGGCTGTTTGAACTCCACGTCTTAAGCCACTTTGCAAGAGAATTTTTACTGCGCAGCAAGTAATTTTTTCCTTCTCCCGATATGTCGGACCTTAAGTCCGACGTCGCTACCGTTCTTTTCACACTCATGTGTGTCACCACCGTAAAAGAGTCCCTTTGGACAGTTCCTTATTCGTCACTACGTGGAAAAACGATAAAGAAGATTTCGATCTTCCAGTGTAGATCGCACTGGATGGAGACTTATAAAATGAACTAATACACCATAATTTATTTAGACGTTATTGAAAATTCTGACAGAACTACGATAAAACCCATATTCAGAATAACGAGATACAAAAAAAACTATTGATGCAAATTTTCAAAATGTCCATCATACGAGATTTCGTTACATATTTTCAATTGTTAATATCATACATACAAGAAAAACCAAGATTCGATTGGTCCAAACTCTCGTTTTCTCTATTTATTCATATGGTGCGGATACCTTTACATTCAAGGCACTCAATATACAGAATTGGTACCTTTGAGATGCGGTGTTGAAGACGTCTCTTGCGCATTTCATGAACTGTCAAAGAACCAATTGATCGATTACTGAAGAGCTCTAGGTTTGGGTGCGTCTTTCTGTGCTGTGTGTAAGAAGAATCTTAAAATATGAGGCATATCCAGAAACTAAGTGTACTGAATTTTTGTAGGTTACATTTTTTTTATTTAAACAAAAAAATTACGTGGTTACCGTAGTACATATGTAAGCTATTTTTCGACATAGTCGCCATTCCTCTCAATGCAGGTGGTGAAGCGGGGTATCAACTTTTTGATGCCTTCCTCGAAGTAACCCGCCAACCCCTCCGTCCACTTCTCCCCCTCCTCCTTTACCTCCTCGTCGGTTGAAAACCTTTTTCCACCCATGTGCAGCTTCAGGGAGGTAAAGAGATAGTAATCTGAAGGTACTAAGTCAGAGGAATGCGCGGGGCGGTTCAGGATATCCCATGTAAACGAGACGAGCAGTTCCGTCTGGCAATGTCGTGCAACAGGCAGACTCCCTTTGGCAGCATGCCTCTCCTCTTGTTCTGAATCGCCCTCCGCAATTTTTTTAGGGTCTCACAGTATCTTACAAAGTTGATGGTCTCCCCTTGAGGCATATATTCAATTAAAATTATGCCTTGACAGTCCCAAAACACGGATGCTATGATTTTCTTGGCTGAAATTGTGGTTTTGAACTTTTTGGCGGAGGGTGAAGAGGTGTGACGCCACTGTTGAGACTGCCTTTTAGTTTCAGGCGTGTAGTGTGCAACCCAAGTTTCATCTCCAGTAACGACGGAGCGGAGAAATTCATCTCCATGGAGTTTGCAGCGCCTCAAAAACTCTTGCCCGGCCTCCACTCGATTCAACTTGGCGGGAGATGGGATTGACATTTTTCACGAAACGTGTTGTCGCGTCGACACTTCTCAACGTACTGATCTCGAACCGGTCTCGTTGCGGAGGGGAAGGGTCAGGCTACACGGAAGTGTAGCCAACATGTCGAAAATAAAATCCATCCGGTCGTGAGAGCCTCAGTACACTTACTTTCTGGATACGCCTCGTACTTGGAAAGCATGTCGGTGGGAGGAGGGGCTATCCTTCTACCACGCCTTCCACTCACATTTCCACTGTATATTTCTTTTGTTAGTCTTTCTTCATTCAATAGTTCTACATGCCAACATCATCTCAGGACGCTCATCTTCATCTTACTCAACACATCAATCAGTCTTAAGTCCAAATTTTACCCTAATCCCTTAATTCCGTATTCAGTCATAAATTTTCATTATTTTCAGCGTACACATTTTTACAGCATTAATTCCACTCCTTTCAGTATTTTTCCACGTTTTACTCCCATACATCAAATTTGGTACTTAACTACTGTTGTGGGCTATATGTTTAACATATTTTGATACTGTTCGGTTCAAGTAAAAAAAATAGTTTTTCATTGACTTTGTTACCTATCACTACACGCCATTAACAATTAATAAAAAATGGAGTAACACGGTTTATAAAAGTCACCGAAGGTTTGACCGTATCGTGAGCATGAATAATTATGACAATATTAAGCTAAATAGGTTAACACGCAGATCATACGAGAACACAGAGCCGATGAGCCGCCGTTCCTCACGGACACAAATCATCATGATTAGCTGGAAATGCAATGCAGACGTAATGCAATAATTGTAAAATCATAATTAACGTGTTTCATAACCCTCATAATAATGCTAATAGACTGACGCGCATAAATCATCTTCGCCGATTGAGGATTTGAGTTCAAGTGCGGGTAACTGACTCGAATAACTATTATTGTTGTTTGTAAAACACATATGTTAATGTATACATTTCTTTGTCATATATAAATATAACTACAATATTATTTTCTTAAAGAAAAGCTTTCATTGTGTCTACTTTTTGCTATATTCGTTCAATTTTATCAAGAAGTTTGAGCACGTGAAATATGATCGACGGTAGTTTCGTTTATTTATTTTTAAATTCAATACAAGCTTCATCCAATTACATTAAATAATAAGAAAAAAACATTTAATTATTAAAATTATCCTCAAGAGACTCCTCAAGGGCATTCTAACTCGGGATTTGAACCCAATATTATTGACAGATTAAAAATAATACAAAAAAAGTGTATGAGAAGATGGTGGCTACACACATAAGCCATTAGTCAAAAATCATGGTGAATATCAAAATACATAAGCCATTAGTCAAAAATCATGGTGAATATCAAAATACATAAGCCATAGGTCAAAAATCATGGTGAATATCAAAATACATAAGCCATTAGTCAAAAAATGTATTAGTAGTCCTCTTGTCACAATAGGGGAGTATAACGAAGTCACTTCACTTCACAATAGATTTTTTTGTAAAAAATAAATACCTCCATGGTCAAGTTAGAATTAATTGATATCCTCTATGGTCTAGTTAGTAAAATGCCTGTCTCCCAGCCAGGCGGTTGCGAGTTCAATTCGCGTTGGAAACCAGATTTTTTTAAAAAAGGTTTCCAATCTATTCAGTTCAAGCCTCTTTAACATATTTCTGGTTTGTTGGAAGAGATTTCTACCAAGCAATAAGTCCGCCAAGTTTTAATTACTGTATACAACCAAAGCGTAATATAATACAACACAATACAAAAAAAAATAGTTTAGTAAAGATGACTTATGAAATGTTTTTTTTTCTATACTAATCAATTAGGAACTGAATAAGATTCAATAGCAGTTTTATAAAAAATCGTATTGAACTCCTCAACATTAATTTGATATATAGCATCAAAAATCAGGCACCTGTTATAATAACGAACATTAATAAATTGATATTACAAGTACAAATTCTTCCAGTATATTTAAAAAAAAAAACATGAAACAATCTTTAAATTATGCCAAATTCACGCCGTAAAATGTGATATTACACTAAAACAACTGAGTCCATTCATGTTGAAAAGTGTGAGGTTATAAATGTTTTATGTGTAATACTCACGTTGGCAATAATTTTGGATGTAAAAATGTAGGAAAAAAAAACAAAGTGAACAATGGTCTGAAAATTTGCGCAACACCGCGAGATCACTCGGCTGTTACCGGTGAATCACAACGATACTTTTCCTCTCCGGTGTGGTAACACTCGCGGGCGCTCGAGTTGAGATGAAATATGACATGAATTATTACGCGAACGGCGATAATAATGCAAATGTACCGAAATATGCATGCACACTGCCGTTAAGATGCTGTGTGAAAAGAAGAGGCTGCCTGGTTCTCAGCGTGCAATATTCTGTTGGTGCAATGTATCGGAAAGTCGCAGTCCCGGGCCCACGGTACGTTGTTTGGATTGTTTCTCCAACTGATATCATCACATAATTAAATTTCCTTTTACGTAATAGAATGTGAATGGCCATTGCCCGTGACGAGTATAATATAAGGCACAATGCAAAGTGAGAGATTATGGTACTTAACGTTTGCACCAAGGGAGATGACTATGGTCGAGTAAACAATACCCTCAAAGTTCAACTAACTGATATATCAAAGAAGAAATCTGAACATAATTTCGAAAACGTATCAAATAGAGTGGAATATTATGTACAGTATAAACAATTTGAGAGTTGCTACAATGAATAAATGAATGCCCATTAACGGTGACAAGTAAAATAAAAGGCACAACACAAAGTGGGGGATTAAAGTATTCGTCTTCGGTGCAGATGTAATGATGACAATGTAAGTTAATTTGTGATAGGCATATCCTGTCGCATATAGGACGAGGAGCTTCAGTACTTGCAGCTTATCTGCGTCTTCTTTCTCTATTGGGTCCCTGATATCTAGCAACAGTTGTAAGCCATTTGGCTATATCTGCTGATATTTGCTGAGATAAAGCTAAATGACTTAGAACTGTTGGTCTGAGTCTGAATCTTTAAAGCGTCTCATATAGTACATATTTGTATGTATTGCGCTGCTCACCGCGTCTTCTTCTGCCTTCCATCAGCTCGTCATAGTTTGTCTTGGGAGTCTGTACTCAGGTATGCAAGGGACGTAATAAAATGTAGGAGTCATCGGGACAGAATTAATATCGCCCCTGAAGTCACTGTGCATGTATGAGCTAACTTCTTAAAAGCAATTGATTTAGGTCAAAATACAAATACACAATAAATATGATATATAAAACTTATTCAAAACAAAGACAAATAAATTAATTGTAAAATCATTGCATAAATGGAGCAATAATTGTAATAATATACAACTGCACTACATTAAAAGTAGCAAAAATGGCTATAAATCATAGTGTGTTGATGCCCATCTTGATTTATAGAAGTGGAACTTTGACTAGGTAGAAGAATGTCAAAAGTAGGATTAATGCCGTGGAGATGTGTGCACTAAGAAAAAATAAGAGAGTATAAGAAAACAGAATGAAATTAATACATGGATAAAATGGATGAAAGAAAGGAGCTTCAAGACGGTTTGAACATATGGAGAAAATGAATGACGAAAGAATGACTAAGCAAGTATACGAGTCAGGAGTACAAGATGTGCGTGGAAGAGTTTACACTGAGAAAAACGTGGCTGGGTTAAGTTGATCAGATTTTGAAAGGTAAAGTGATAATTATGAATATTGGAAAGTTGTGCATTAAGAGATTTATGAATGTGGAAGAGGCGAAAGGTTTGTCCTTGGATAGAAAATTTGTGTGATCTGTTCTCCCTCTACTCCGCAAGGCATATTTCACGTAACTCCAGAGAAAATAGTCCAACGGTGTCAGAACACATGCTCTTGGTTGCCAATTAACATCACCGTCTCCGGAGATTACAATACATAAAATAATTCAACAATTTGAACGCGTTGTTGTATTGTATACAACTCCATTTTTATAAATGTCATACATTACACTTCTCAAATGTCACAGAACCCAGGCAAGTTCGCGACGCCATGTGCTTTATCCAAGAATTAAAAAAAGCGCTCAATTTGAAAGACTCTTTAGATACTTTTTCTCTGCATTTTATCTACATCATCTGTTTTAATATATTTCAACAATAATTAACAATAACTTCTAAAAAATATTACTCATCGATCATAACGTGATCATAGATAACCTGCTGTAATGATTTGGGAAGTACCGAATGATAAAAGATCGCTATCATCATTCAGGATAAAGTGTCGATAAGTGCACATGCTGAATGCATGCCGTAGACAATAAATCAGCAGCGCACACCTACCCATAGATGATATCACCTATAATTGAATATGAAACAAGTCATATTTTAAAATTAATACGTCAAACGTTAAGAGTAAGACATCATAAATAAGTTATTTAAATTAATAATACGTGTTGATATCTTAGGGTTGCCATTTTTTAAACGATCTACTAAAACAATGTGATTAAAAGTATAGGACAATTTGGGGACGTTTTTACATTTAAAATCTGAGAAACATGAAGCACTTTTTTCGTCAATTAATTGCAAATATATATTACATACGTAGATTTTAATTTTTATGTACAAATGACTTATTTATATAAAGTATATTTTTTAAAACCAATAAAATAACCAAAATTGAAATAAATATAATAATAAGCGTGTTTTAGTGTTGCCAAAGCGCAATGTACCATCAATGTTGCTACGTGTTTGCAGTAGGAGATCAGAGATCGCCCTATCATTAGCAAAAATCAGGCCCCGCCAAGAGCATATAGTCTAAATGTTCGTACATACATAGCATGTTTTAAGCCATGTATATCCCCGCTATCACATTCAAAGCTACTTTCATTCAAGAATTTCATATTTCTTCCCCATCTTTGCATGTTCACCTTCCATCTAATCTAATCTAATCTTTCCATTTCACGTTTCTTTACTTTTCAAGTCAATTGGCCGAAGTGGTAATACTGCAGTAGTGTAAAAAAACTCAAATTTCTAAAATCCCGGACGTAATAAGAAATCTTTGCCGGACGTTCCCCAATGGCCGAACAAAGAGAACATGCCCGGGAAAATCCGACAACGTGGCAACCCTATATAAATGCATGTTAAATGGCGCCGTTTTGCATTTCATAATTTTATTAATTAATATATTCTCATATCCCCTTGAGTAAGATAGACTTCAAGGGGAAAAATATAAATAATAAGAAATTATCGAAAGCAAAATTTGAGAGATTGTTATTTAATATGATCTATCATCACGGCATACAGTTCGTTTAACCTTCTGATCTATAAAATTACTTGTAGTATTTATAAATTTGGTCAATGACTTGCCAAAGGATCACGTTTCGTATTTATGTATTTTATCTCATTGATCGTTTCCTGCCGGAAGAAAGTCTTAAATATCGCTCATAGAATTTGATTTCAACTGATTATTAAGTATGAATTATTATTGCACTAGATAAAAAATCGATTTCAGGAGTGTGTCATGTCAGTATCCCTAAAGTTGGCTATCACCTGAGAGTAAGCATCTCTGTCCCCGGCAGCCCAAAAAAATTCTTCAACGCTCGTTATACCAGTCCAATCACGTATATTGCGGAGCCAAGAGATTTGCCTCCTGCCAACACCTCTTCGACCCTCTATTTTGCCTTGAATGATCAGGTGCAGTAATTTATATTTTTCTCCTCTAAGTACATGACCCAAATAGGACACCTTACGGATTTCAATATTAGTCAGCAACTCTCCATCAACTTTGGCTCTTTGAAAACCCCTTGTGTTGTTGCTGACCATATCCGTCCAGCGTACCCGTAGCATTCTCCGGTGTATCGACATTTCAAATGCTTCCAGTCGGTTCATACTACTAACTTTGAGAAGTGAACAAGAAAGACAAAACAAGGAATGAGTATGTGAGAGTTTTTCTAAAAGTAACTCCGATATGGTTTATATTGAGAGGCCATGATTCAGTGGTATGGACATGCGAAAAGGAAACCTGACACTGAGAATGGAAGTCCTTAGAAAAAGAGGAATAGTTCGTTCAAAGAAGCGATAGAAGGGTAATATCAACCAAGATATGTATGATCTGAACCTCACTCGAGAGTGGTCGGAACCTGACTCTAGCCTTGAAACGGAGTACAATGTCAAGCAACGATTCGTCACACAGACTCCAAATAAATGAGAATAATAATAACATCGGATGCCACCATTTTTTAAACATGATATTCTAAGAATAATATTGACCCACGATTCATCTGGTTGGTTGGAAAAGATTGCCAAATGCATTAACTCTTACAGGCTTAGTGGTCCACGTTATGTACGACCTTTTTTAGATGCAGTACTGCACAATGGTACACGCAATGTACCACTTATTAAACCTCTCTCTATTGTTGCACGAACGCTCAGATTATGTACCACTTTGTATAATATAATACTTATGACTCATATCCGCACAGCTACAGGTTTGGTCCTGTTCAAATTCATTTAGCTTCTAATATTATTGACAGTTAGTTGTTCTTGGTGTGCCGACTTGTGCGTATAAAAGGAAACGTTATAAATTTGTATTAAATTTTAATAAAAAATAGTTGTGTTGTGATAAAATTGACTTCAGTAATTGTAGTAAATTTATATTTAGGTTAAAAATTAATTTTACTTGGATGTATTTCGACATTATTTGGTGGTACATTAGAAGTACTAGTGGAAATATGGACTAGTGGTACATAAGTTGTACCACCTCATCAGGAGTTCCTTGACCTACCGAGGAAGTGGAAAATGTTAATTTAGCATTTGTACGTATCATTTTTCAAACACATTAAAAAAAATAATGAGAAACTTGACTTTTTATTTTTTGTGCAGCCTGAGTAAAAATAAGTGAAGTTTACCTGTGCCTGTAAGGGTTTAACCCACCCGGTAGTGTTGTATACAACGAAAGCGTAATACAATACACTACATTTTTTTATCTTTACTTCAACGTAATTAAGTGTTGGCCAATTTTCAGAAGAGATCGAACAATTTCCGATTACACGAGTGAGTACCGCAAACGGAGTTCCCACAATCGTGATTAGATTCAACCTTAATCGATAATTTCGCAACTATTGTGGGGAGCATTAGACGATCTCTGTGACTGGAGAACGCATCAATATTTACTAAAATGTATTATGTATGGAATATTATGAAAATAAAATCAACGTAATTCATTATTACAGATTTTGAAATATGGCGCTTTGTTAATATTAACTGAAAATGTAAAATTTTACTCGTGTTTACAACATATGCGACTTTATTATATGCATACTAAATTAATAGGTGATATTGCAACGTTACTGTCAAAGTCAACAAATTTAATAAAAATAGCATTTATTATTGAAAATATGAATTTCATGGCAAAGGAAACTAAATATTTCACCCTACGTACTAAAAATGATAAGCCGAAAATTCGCACATAAATTGAAAAAAATCAAAATAAATTATTTCCGCATAATTCGCTCATAAAAATTCCGCTAGGTAAAATTTTAGGGACGGCTAAAATCTTCCAAATTGCATTAGCAAAAATATTAAGCTGCACAATAAATAATTTATTATATTATTGTATAGGATTCCAGTATAGGTTTCACTTCAGGCCTTTTTAACATCTTTCTTGTTCGTTGGAAGAAATTGGCACATGGTAATAAGTCCGCCAGGTTGTACTGTATACAACGAAAGTGTAGTACAATACAATACTGTCATTGTAAATAGAACCAACTGGCGGTATTATTGAAAGACAACCCCTTTTAAAAGTTTAACTAGCATCGATATACAATACAAGTACTGTGATCAGTTTTAAACAATTCATATAAACAAATAAATACAGGTTTATTGATAGCAACATAGTATGTACATAATACATTTAGACACATTTCAAGAACACATTAAAAAGAGAATACATTAAAAAAACAGAAGCTATCAAAAGGTCTGGGCTCATCTAATAACATCCCCCGGCCAAGTTACACCCCACCAATATAGGGCGAGCCCAGCCACGGGGACACCAGATGTTTTTCAGTCCACACCCTTGAACATGTAGAATAAGAAGAGAGAAAAAACAGAAAATAAATAGATGACAAAAACAAAAAAAAATACATTCAAGATAGAAGACATTAAAAGCTCCGGGCTCATTCCACAAACATTCCCCAAGTCGAGATACACCCCACCAATGTAGGGCGAGCCCGACCGCAAGGGCATCGGGGGGCTTCCAACCCACACCCCCGCATATCTAGATTAAAAAATTAAATAAAAAAACAAAAACGTATGGCAGAAAACAAAATAAAAAGTAAACCCACCTCAGGTTACTACTAACTGTCAGCAAGAACGAAAAAAAGAAAAGCCTCAAAGGATTTCAAAATTTATAAAAGTAAAATGACAAATGGGAAAAGAAATAATTGAAACAACATTGAAATAGTTAGGCAGTAATACATTGAAATAGTTATATCGAATAAAACGAAATTTTCAGAACAGCCTTTAATTAATGTTAGTTATTAAAATGAGTACATTAATAAAAAAAAGGGTTAAAAAAATGCGAGCCTATAGCATTACCAGTTTCCCTTTAGGGGGAACAACTAGCTAGACATTATGTACATGAGCAAATATGTGACTAATAATTCGTTCAGTTCGCCTTGGGGCCGCGATTTGAACCCATAACTCGTAAGAAATAATCGGTACACTACAATTCATGCAAAACACTTTCAAATCGTTGTAATTATTTGTACCAAACCAAGGTCTTCGGGTATAAAATATTATAAAATATGTAAATATTATATAAGAACGGCAAATAATTGTGCGTGAACCCGATTCATTCATGAAACACGAGCAAGACGACAAATTGAGAACGTTGACAAATTAACAACGTTGATCTTGTCAACGATAAAAGTAATTGTTGAATAATCATCTGGATTTGTTAACAATATTCAGAAGTTATTAAGGCTTTTGAAATTATCAGACATGAGATCAAATCAATACAGTGGATGCAGAAAAATACATGAGTTAATGGGTGAAGGGTTAAACTAATATTTAATCTGTGTTCAAAACCGAAGGTAGCAAGTTTGAATATGGTTGGGAATCAGGTCAATTTATTTGTACTAGTATAGGTAATGCACGTTTTTTACGGATTTATTGAATTCTCATGTATATTCGATTTAAAAGCTCCAACTTCATCCAATATCATTGGTGTGTTATGATAATCTGGATATCTGCCCGAATGAGTATATCAAAGTTAGAAACAACACCGTTGCCAATAGGCTGGTGAATAGTTAACTTACACGGGCATCAATAACAACTCCAGCTTTTATGTGGAAATGTACATTTGGAGAAACAAAAAATATATATATTTTAAAGCTTCATTATTTACAAATTACACGTATAGCTTCTTTAATCATTGTTGTAATATTTTCAATATTTCTTTTTGAATATGTAGATGATTATAAAATAATCAAAATGTTTCAGTTGTTTTTCAAAGTGTTGTAGCAGGTCATTTGGCGCATGATGCCGACGTTTCTAAAACTTAACACTTTTCATCTGCAGGGTTTGTTGGTCATTAACTTCGTCATAAATGAATGTGTGTATCTCCAAAGAACCGTTGCCAAATAAAGTGTTCTTCATACATAATTTAAACTGAATTTACTAAAAGTTTCTCGGCTGATATGTTGTATATTGGTGGAACTCCGTATTAACTTAAATATAAACCAAATTATTTTATTTTATTCCACTCACTTTTTGACTATTTACCCGTTTCACTCGAAGTATGAACATCGTCAGACTGGTCCCTTTTGAGGACAGTCGTACACACAGTGAAACCGGTATATGGCCAAAAAGTGAGAATAAAATTAAATAGTTGGTTTCTGTTTAATTTTGTTCGCCTGAATTTATTTAGAAGCGCTTTACAGTAGTCTTTTGAGTTTATATTTCCCTACGAAACACAGTGCGAAATGATTATAACATAAATGATTACTTAAAAAAAGTGAATCAAAGGAAATACGAAGAAGAAAACCAAAAAACGTGTAAACATCGTACAAACGATAAAAAAACACTACAATTTAATACTGCCCTCATAAGCTAAAACGCAGCTAATGGGAAAAAATCAGAAATTTCACTAAGTATGAGGCAATATCCCATATCAAATACTGAACCATAATGCATAAACAAATTACAGAAAACCATTTATTTCAATACAAAAATTGACATAATGTCTTCTTTAATTTTACTAAATACTAGGTTTTTCTAAGCAAAAGAGCAGTAAAATGTGATTCATAAGCAAAAAGACAGCAAGTGCTTATGCGTTTGCTGCGTTTTTGCTTATGAATCACATTTTACTGCTTTTTTGTTTATGAATAACGACATTTTTAAGCAGCAATGAAAAACATGAAAGTACAGTTTCCTCAAAACTTAACTTTTGCCATTAGCTGCGTTTTTGCTTATGAGGGCAGAATACTCCACTACTACAAAACAGAATGCAAAATGATAATAACATAAATGATTACTTAAAAAAAACTGAATCAAAGGAAAGACGGGGAAAAAAAATGTGTAAACATTGTACAAACGATATAAAAAAAACACTAAAATGATACCAAAATAAACGACAAATGTGGTGTGCAATAAAAAAAATATTAAAGTATTCAAAGAAATATGACTCCTTCCAACGAAGTCGTAATGTTACATAGCCGCCAAGTCGTGAGAGGAATTCAGAATGAATTTGACATTGGATTTGATTACCATATCGTGCATTTCCAAGAACACTTTTTGAAGGTACCATCAGCTAGCTGCTGGTAGTACGAAATTATTTCGGAATACCGATGCATTGATGACTCGAAGTACCGAAAAAAGAAAAATGAGGTACCTCTTTAAATTATGGATTGTTAAACGTATAAGGAAAATTAATTGCCAAAAATATCGAACTGAAAAACCATTGAAATACTGAAATCAAGAATTCGAATAACAAAAATCCGTATTTTAGTGAGATCAATCGAGCAAATATTCTAGGTTACATACATAGTACATATATATCATCACGTCGTGTCCCTTGCGGGTAGGCAGAGATAATAGATCGCCAAACTATTCTGCCCAAGCACACAACTTTCGCCTCCTCCAATTCATACACAATCTTATATTGTTCACATGACATTTTTCGAAATCTGATCCATTTGGTCCAACCACGTTTTTCTTGGTCTGCATCTTCAACGCATACCTTGCACTTCATGCATAATTTGTCTCCATCCTTCCCGATTTTCGGTCATATAAATCTTATAGGAAACCGTCTTGCTCGTTTTCCCTTTAAAGTACCCCTTGATCACCAGTTTCTCAAGACTCGTTGTTCTTTCCGGTAATATGCCCAAATTTACAAATCTTAGAATTAAAGAGCATAATTAAACTTACCTTTTCGTATCATACACGATTCATTATTTTTTTTTTATTTCGTGCTCCGATTTCACGGACGATTTAATAGATAAAAAAAGGATAAATAAAGAATATATCCTATCAGGTGATTAATAAATGGCCGACATGAAAACGTGAAACCGATACAACGCCTGAAGGGAAATTACACGAACATTCAATCCAGTCAATCAATTTAATGACGGACCGCAACCAGGTGATCAGAAATTATAAAAAAGGAATCCTTATACAATTTTCAATAAATTACAGGAGGATAATTTATTTTAATTTTTAATTTCTTATTTAAACTTAACGCCGGAAACTGTATTTAGGAAATATATTTTAATGGATTACAACAAATTCGGGAGAACTGATATAGTTACAAAAAACATATCAGAAAGTCTAAAAGTAAACGAAAGACACATTTTACCTCTTCCATCATAATATAATTAGGACAACGTCCGTACGACGGCTGTCGCCAAAGAAAGTATACGAGAATTGAATTTTGAATACAAGAGAGCGAGCGAGGAATACTTGGATTCTCTCCGAAAGTAAATCGAAATTTGAATCTCGGTGGGTCCGTGATAAATGAAAAGATGGAAACTATACTGAACGAATTTTAAATACCTAGCTAACAATTTTTGAACCGGTGTAAAAGGGGACGATGTATAAATGGTATATATAAACAAATTCTACATTTATGAATATATATTTTCATAAATGTAGAATTTGTTTTACTTCCGTGAATATTTCACGGGTTGCAACTAGTATACATGAATGCAAACCATATCGCCTTTATTCTACTGGGGTAGTTAGAGAAGACAGAGCGTTAGACTTTCCTATTTCGACTCACATATTGCGTGTCTTCCACATCACATTGTACGATTTATCTTCTCATGTTTTTTTTTCTTTCAAAATTTTCTTCTCCTTCCTCTTAGTTTAGGTCGTATGACCTGATTGCGACGGTAGGCTGTCCTGGGATGATGACGTCCAGCTGTCCTTCCAACTTTTCGGCGGCCTTCCTGGTAACCTCTTGCTGTTAGGGTTTTCAGTCTTAGCGATTCTTGCCAGTCTTATATCCTACATGCGGTCCACATGATCCCCCCAGAAGCACCTTCTGTTTCTACCCCACCGCACTATGTCATTAACACCACAGACAGACCTTATCGTCTCATTTCTGATCCGATCTCTTAAGAGTTCTGCCTGCGATGGAGCGTAGGGTTCTTATTTCTGGCACTCTGAGAAGGTTTTTTGTCCTGTTGGTATGCCGGCTCTCATTTCTATGCCATATGTCATTTCAAAATATTAAAGTTAAATAAAAAATCAAAAAGAAGAAAAATATAGTGAATAATATTTTTTGCATGGGATTCGTTATATTCCCTTGCAGTGAAAAGATTAAAAAAAATATCCGATTTCCATGTCACAACTGACAACGGTCAAATCTTGGAAAATATTAGCATTTTGCCAGCTTTTGGAAAGACGGGATAAAAAATATCAATAAAACATGACGACAGTCTGCAGACGTGACCTTCTCCGTCCTTGACTCGGGTTATTTTTGCCCATAATTTAACCGTGACTTTAACCGAAGAGTCTGTGTGGCTGTCGATTCTCGTTCGTTTCGCAGAATTACGACCGGTGCAAATTCTGTCGAACGATTGGGTATCGAATGGTACAATCGAATGACCGCGGCTAGTGGTAAAAGCGAGAAAAAATAACCAATAAGAGAGCGAAGCGGATTACTGCACTTTCAAAAGATCACTTTTTAATGTGTCGGGCAACGCTTTGAGAGTGCAATAAACGGTTTCCCTTTGTGCTTTTAAAGTATGAAATGGCCGGCATAGTTCCGAAATGGCCGGTACAAGAACTAACAGTTTTTTGGCTCTAATACAGCGGACAATATACAAAATTGTGAAATTATTATGCAGCCTGATTTTTTTTCGTTATTTATAAAATACTGTGAACGTAGTAAAAAATAAAAATAAATGAATGCGGTAGAAATAAGAGCGCTGCGTAGAGAATGTGTGGAAAAAAGTAAGGCAATAGGAAATAATGTGAATTGACAGAAGACGAAATGTTTAACATATTTCAGTAACGCAGAAAGAATGAATGATGAAAAATTTACAAAAATATGATATCTGTTACGAGCAATATGAAAACTTCGAGATAGTATAAAAGTGCATTCATTTCTGTCTAATTCTGCCTTCTTTCATATATTGATATATCACATTTTTTTTACGACTTGAATCGCATCTTACGCAACATGTTTAACATAAGAAATCATAAATAATGAAGAATCACATCGATTTTTTTTCCTAACACGAACATTTTAAAGATAAATTGACGTTATGTATTAAGAATGCTATTAAAAAAACAACTGTCAGTCAATGATGTCAAGCAAAAATTGTTCCACAAATCGTATGATCAAAACCACAAAATATTCCTTTCAAAACGACTTGTGTGTCTTCCATATTTGTTAACGGTTGGTTTTCTTTATAAATATTATCCATACATTGCATCATACTCAATGAATGTAGAAAATGGTGGTTTTAAAAATACTTAATAGTGTCACTTCATATCATGTAAGAAATGAAGGAAATATGTCATATTAATATTTTTAGAAAACTTGTGCGGCTTAGCAAGTAGGACGATTGCCTTATATCCGGAATTTTCAAGTTCGATTTTGGTTGGTATCAAAAATAATGCTACCAATTCAAATACAGAATGACTTTCAACATATTTTTGATCTGGAGGTGAGGTCACCTTGCATCATTAAACTTCTACCACGATCACGAAGGGCCAAAAAAATAATGAATACAGATATAACAAACTGGCTGGCTTTCAAGGGGTGTAGAGAAAATTTGTCGTTTCCGCTTATTCGATTGATTTGTATAATACTTTCTTTATACACAGTACAGCTTGATGGTTTATTGCCATGCGAAACTATCTTTCAACCAAGCAGAAAAATGTAATAGAGGCCATAACTGGAAACCAAACTGAAAGCCTTTTTTAATCAATTGAGTTCAACGAGAATCAAACCTATAGCTAGTGTTGGAAGATAGGCATATTACCAACTAGGCCATGGAGGTCGTCCATGCTGTGCTGTGTCCAAATACTATATTAAAGAAAAAATAATTGCATTTTACGATACAACTCCTGCTCGACTGTGATATTTCATCGCTCCCTACTTCGCATACCAGTTAGTTCCAGGAAGTTACAAACAAAATAATTGCATTTTACGATACAACTCCTGCTCGACTGCGATATTTCATCGCTCCCTGCTTCGCATACCAGTTAGTTTCAGAAAGTTACAAACAAAATAATTGCATTTTACGATACAACTCCTGCTCGACTGTGATATTTCATCGCTCCCTGCTTCGCATACCAGTTAGTTCCAGGAAGTTGCAAACAAAATTTGTCAAAAGACTATATTTACAGAATTTATTTATATATTTACGACACAGAAGTGACTTTAACATCACATGAAAAAAGTAGCGTACAAGACAAGTTAATTGAAATACTTAAAATTAAAGAACAAATTACATCAAATTTATCTTAACATGAATACGAATCTATGCAGAAATAATATACTTTGACAACACACACCAGCCTCTGTATAAAGATAGAATAAAGCAAGACAAGCAATTAGCAACATATAGAATATAACGGTGCAAAAACAAACAAAGTTGCGAATGTCATGTCGTACAAATCTTCCAAGAAATATGTGACTATTAAAAATACGACGAAACAAATCAATTAAGAGTCCATATTACAAGTATATATGGTAAAGTGTTATTGCACCAGAGCAAACTCCAGGAAACTGTCACTGTGTGGCTGGCATAAGGCATGTCGCCCAACAAGTTTCTACGGCGTCCCAATTAATATTCCATTAATCTCAATCTAACAGATTGACATCCTAAGTGTCATCCGGGCAATAACAAATCATGTGATTGTTAATAGGAAATAATATGATGCTAGTTAGCAAGGGCGTGCTGCAGCCATCTTACATCCTTTCGCAACGAGATGGTATCCCACAGGGTAAACTTTTATTTGTGAAAGTTTAATCTTCTGAATGTGGGTAAACTTCAACGTTGAAATCAAGTTTTCAGTGTTCCAAAAAAGATTGCATTGAGAAGAACACTTGAGATGTGAATTAAGCAGGGCTGTGGAGTCGGAGTCGGAGCCGGAGTCGTGGAGTCGGAACATTTTAGGCGGAGTCGGAGTCGGAAAAAATCGACCGACTCCGACTCCGTTTAATTATTTTAACATTTTCTTTAATGAATAACGTTACGGTATGTGTTAACCAGTTAACCTCTCATCGTTTCATGCCTGATACTATGCAGACTTTTATAATTGCAATAAACCCCAAAAGGGGATTACGTTCAGTTTACAGTTTTTACAAAATTAGATATAAAAACAGCAATACTGCGATATCCTGAAATTATTCAAGGTTCAGCGCTGACCGTCACGGCCTTACCACTTACCACCTACACAAGTTAAGAGCTTCCATAAATCCTGACTTATTTTGAGATCTAATTCCATTTAGACCACGAATAGGAAATAAGATTTATATAAAGTATATTTACTTTCAAAATCTTATCTTGTGTTATATTCAATATTGAATCAAAATAATAATAAACAATATTAATAAGATTTAGTTAACGTATGAAAACAAATGAAGCAACCTTTTTATTTTATTTTAAAGTGTTTTCTTATTTTTTTTAATACCTACCTGTTTTGGTTTTCTAATTATTTTAAAAGTTTCATTTAATTCTTTTTTTAAATATTAATATATATTTTTGTGTGAAGATATTGCTTAATGCGTATTGTTTATATATTTTTTTATAAAATTGTTTCATTTGTGTACGAATATAATTAATTTTTAATTTATACCTGTATCCATTATTAATAAGTCAATATAAATACATTAGGTAGACGCAGTAAATTATAAAATAAAATAAAAATTGAAGTCAGAGTCAAGAGTTGGAGTCGGAGTCGGTGTCGGAGTCGGTGTCGGAGTATAAAATAAAGCCGGAGTCGGAGTCGGTAAATTTTCATCCGACTCCACAGCCCTGGAATTAAGGACTCATAAAAAGCAGGAAGAAGAAAATAGCTCGGAGATGATTAGAGAAAGTAGAACGAATGATTGAAGAACAAAATGTGCACTGCAATGTGAGTGGTAGACGTGGCGGAGAAAATATGGTTCGTTCAAGTTATTGAAATTTTGAAAAGATCAAATGGTTTGGGCACGTGGAATAAATAAATGGAGAAAGACTTACAAAACCGATATATAGCGCAAAATGTAAAAGAAAAGTATGGGAAGGCGTGTGAGAGGAAGACCAAGGAAAGTATGACTGGATCAAGTGAATGATATACTGAAAGAAACGTTCCGAGAAATCTGAGAAGTTGTAAGAGTATAAGACTCAGGACGTGTGTCGAGCAAAGAAAGTCTGACGCTCTGTCATCTCTATCTACCCCGCCAGAGAAATGGCGTATTGATAATGTATGTATGTATGCAATGTAAAAAATCAAATAAATCAAAGTAGATGCACGAAAAGAAATACGGATGTGGAACAGGCGACAGATGTCATCACTGAAAAATCTAACGCTCTGTTTTTTCTGCCTACCCCAACAAGGAAATAGCGTGATTATAATATTACAACTTTATACTTTAAAATGAATGGAAAATAACTGAAACATTTTGAGTTTTATAAACATCTTCCAATTCTTGTAAAATTTCAATTTAAGCCGATTTGAAAACTTACTCGTATTTATAATTTTATATATTTATTCCTGCTTCTGAGTAAAACAGAACTAGGAGAAAAGACGTACATACAACAATAAAATGAAAAACGATTTTTGAATTTATTAAAATAAACTATTTTTCGTATGGCATCCTTTACGATATCCGAATTGATAATTTGGACATATTGAAGAGCGTGGCCGGGAGATAACATTATCTTTGGCACCGATAATCGGCATTTGGGGTTAAGAACCTCTGAAGTAGGCACAAAACTCGCGGAGGTAACAATACACTCGAACTCCAGCATCGTTACCATATGTACTCTTTATTTTACCAGACTGTGATTTTTTTGGTATCGTCGGAAATTAAGCCCAAAACTCCTAGATGAAAATCAAGAATCTTGCCAACTACGTCACGTCTTATCAACTAAGTTAAGGAGGAATTAAAAAAAAATACAAATTATAGAAATATAGATATTAGAAATGCTGTAAGAAAATACAATCGAATAAAATAAGATTTCACTTAAAGAAAAAAATCATAGCTCGGTTACAACAGTCCCAAGATCTCTTTAAAAAATAAGTAATAAATAGATAACTAAAACGCTAGAAAAGAATTTTCCGGATGGATAGGCCCGCCAGTTAACGAACCGGACGTCACTATTATGTATGAGAAAATAATAGTTTCCAAA
Organism: Odontocerum albicorne; assembly: GCA_949825065.1. Classification (NCBI taxonomy): domain Eukaryota; kingdom Metazoa; phylum Arthropoda; class Insecta; order Trichoptera; family Odontoceridae; genus Odontocerum; species Odontocerum albicorne. The sequence continues at coordinate 4,783,084 of OX463840.1, read as the reverse complement.
ACTTAACTGTGGGGTTAACCGATTTCACTTTCCTTTTAACCAGTCAATTCGAAACAGATTAAGGTTTTATAATCCACCGAAAAGGAAAATAAATAAATTCACCTTGCCTTGCAAAATTGGCAAAACGAAATAAAGTTGCCAAACATGGACTTAATTGGTCACTATTTTTTTTTATTTCATGCTTGTAAACGCTTGTATCTATAAAGAAACCGTCGATTTATTTTATGGTGGAATGAAATTTCAATTAAGAACGAGAATGGTGTAATTTTGTATACTTTATTACTTCAAGGTAAAAAATCAATTTTGTAAATAAAGGAGCTTGATGGTTTGGACATGCGGAGAGAATGAATTAAAAAATGATTACTAAACGAGTATAAAAGTAATAATTGCCAAGGAGGGCGAGAAAAAGATAGATCGAGAAAATCGTGATCAAATGGACCAGATTTTGAAAGAAGGTACAGTGAGAAGTTTGTTGTTTATAGTTAAGGCATTAACGTTGTGGAGGTTTAAAGACATTGTAATTTATTTATATCAAACACTGTTTATTCCACTTTTTTGTGACGGTATAAATCCTACCGGTTTCAAGACTTTCACCTCATCTTCAGAGGAGCGCAAACAAGACTAAATGCTGTTCGAACTGGTATCGATATACACGCTTCAACGGTTGGAGGCTAGGGGGTGAGGAAGGCACGGGACAAAAATAAATTACAAAGTGAGAAGTTTGAATAATGGAAGATTCTGCATGATGAATGTTGAGGAGGTGAAAGTTGTGTGATTGGTAAGACAAGTCTGGCAATCACTTTTTTTCTGTCTATCCCGCAACGGGCACGGCGTGATATGTTTTTATATAAGATCGATTACTATTTGAGATACTCAGATGTCTTTTGCTGTCATTAATTACGTTACAGATTTGTTTCTTCAATTTTATCGCAGTCATTTAAACGATATTTTCACTGGTTAGAAGCGATTCCTATAAAGAAAAGAATATCCCTTGAAAATAATAATTGGAAAGAGATAAAAGCCTTTATATTAGTGTGAATGGTAGAATCGAAAGATGTGTGCTAGGAAATAATCAAGTGGATATCTGTTCTCTCTGCCTATCCGAAAAGGGGTATGACGTTATGGTGATGATGTACTGTATTCACAGATTACTTTAACATCGGCATTTTGCATTGAAGAGTATCTATCACACTTACCCTTGGGAGATTTCATTATTTTAATTTTATTTTCATGGCGGTTGTCGGATAACTCACCTGGAACAAAAAAAAACATTTTTATAAGATTAAAATTGTAATAAATTAAATATTTATAAAATAACTACTCGAATGTGATAACTACTTGTTACTAGAATAATAGTATATAATATGGAGTTCCACAAAGTTAAAGACGAAATATTTGATACATATAGCATTCTCGATTACTTTCATCGTGAATAATTTAATACCGATAAATCCAAATGAAACCGATATGGAAGATATATCTAAAACGAAATGCAGTAGCAATAAATGGCAATGGCGTAGTGGCGCAGAAGTTGTGGGTAAGTCGCAAAGAGATATATTTTGTAGTGAACGAATAAAAAGTTCAACATGATGATTACGCTATCGAAATAGGGTGCATGGCCGCACGGTAAAGCAATGGACATCGGTTTGAACCCCACGCTGTGCCATTTATTCTTCTCGAATGACAGGAGTTTTTCCGCCTAGAATTCGGGGGTATAAATATATCTATGACTTCGGTCATATCTATTCTTCCAAAAAGAAAAAGAAAAACATGCCAGTGTGTTCCGATCGTCTCACTTCGGTGTGCCATTGGATTCAGTATAGCGGTGTGACCGGTGAGTTTACTGGTTTGCAACAACTCGCTCATTTAGTTCAACATGATGATTACGCTATCGAAATCGGGTGCATGGCCGCGCGGTAACGCAATGGACATCGGTTTGAACCCCACGCTGTGCCATTTATTATTCTCGAATGACAGCAGTTTTTCCGCCTAGAATTCGGGGGTATAAATAGATCTATGACTCGGTCATGTCTATTCTTCCAAAAAGAAAAGAAAAACATGCCAGTGTGTTCCGATCGTCTCCCTTCGGTGTGCCATTGGATTCAGTATAGCGGTGTGACCGGTGAGTTTGCTGGTTTGCAACAACTCGCTCATTTAGTTCAACATGATGATTACGCTATCGAAATTGGGTGCATGGCCGCGCGGTAACGCAATGGACTTCGGTTTGAACCCCACGCTGTGCCGTTTATTATTCTCGAATGACACGAGTTTTTCCGCCTAGAATTCGGGGGTATAAATATATCCATGACTTCGGTTATATATATTCTTCCAAAAAGAAAAAGAAAACATGCCAGTGTGCTCCGATCGTCTCACTTCGGTGTGTCATTGGATTCAGTATAGCGGTGTGACCGGTGAGTTTGCTGGTTTGCAGCAACTTACTCATTTAAAAAAAAAACGTCACGGCACAGATTCGCTTTCCAACTAAATTGAAGATGGAATGGCGACGGGATCTTCGACTAAGAGTCCCAGCAACGGCGGCGGGTATCGAAATGATTATGATCACAAAAAAAAGTGTTAAACCAGATAAGAGAATGAACGTAACATTTTTTTTAAAGATAAACAAAGTAAGAACACATTGATAATTCGGACATGTAGATCAGATAATGGCGAGGACGTCTATGGTATAAAATGGCATACAAAAGAGACATGGAAACATGTGAGGGAATCCGTCGCATGCATGCAAAATGTTCACAAAGGATCCGACTAGCGAAATATTCCACTCGTGCTGTTCAAGGGAGATAGGCATCGATAAGCGAAGCGTGGACACGATACTATATATTGAATGTTGAAAATGATCAAATACACAGATCGAAACAACATCAGCAAATACTGATTTAAAAGCCATACTACTAGTTTGAAAGAGTTAATAAAAATAAAATTCGAGCTCAAACACTATTTATTCGCTAATATATTCTTATGAAAAATAATGTACTTATAAAACAAGAAAAACACTTTTCTAAAATAGTAAAAATATAACTGTGGCATTCACTTAACACGTTCACTGCGTCGAACACGGCTCCCGTGTCCATACAAAATAGCCTTAAATGTTGAGTGCACTCATAAACGTCTCCAGATAAGGATTCGTCGCCGGTTTCATGTGTTTTGAAGACACGAAAGAATACACTTGTATATGATGTTTCAATAGAAAGTAGAATTTGATTTTTAACAAAGTTATGGGTTTTCAAAAATTCGCGAATTTTTAGCATCTCTGTATGACATTTTATACGCAGTGAACGTGTTAACATGTCAATACCCACTTTAACACGGATCAACCCAGTCAAGCATACATAACTGTTAGTTAATTTTTAATATCTTAAAAATAAATTAGCTACTCTTATATAGGGTAGCGCAACAAGAACTGCAATTTTAAATTTGCTTCCATTTATCAGCTGTCAAACGTATATTATTTATAACGTTATCTACATAATCTATAAATTAATCATGCACCAGTATACGATTGCAGAACTGGGTTCGATTCCCAATTGTACCCAAAAAATAAAGTGTTTTATTGAAGTGTTCAAGTTCAGTGAGAGTTCGTTCGGTAACAATACTAAATATGTTAAAAGTATTGATAACATGTAGGATGAATATCTAATTTTCGAAAGCCAGATGAATGTAGCCGAAGACAATGGTGTATCCCAGCTACGCTATTCATAAGTACACATCGCTGCTGCAGATATATTGAGAAGTACAATATAATTATCTACAATATTCTACTAAGAATAATTTTAGCCTTAGCATTTAAAAAGACGCAATAGCTGGGGTGTCATTGATTTCTTTAACTTTTCGTCATTACTTAAAACAATAACTGAGCCAATGAATTGACATATCTGTCTCAATTTAACTTCGATTATCATGAACGGACAAACAAAATGATAAACTCATCATTAAACCATTACCGACGGACCATAAAGGCAATTGACAACCGAAATCAAACGAGATTTTAATCAGTAGAAAATATCAATCACTTCTGAAATGAATTACATACTAACATATAGTATGTCTTCTCAAGTTGATCTTCAAGAATCCAAAAAATTAAAAAGTCATGTTTTGATAGCAAATTATTAAAACGGAAGAAATTGATACAAATTGATAAATTGGTATAATGCAAATATGAGTAGAAATCGTGAGAATGGAGACCAAGTAAACTACGATTGGATCAAGTTAATGCTTTTTTTAAAAAGGAAATGAAGGAAGTCAAAGAAATGGTAGGAGTTGTATAAGGACATGAAATATGAATGACGAGATTTTGGCGATTTTGGGTACACTGTGCTCTCTGCCTACTGAAATGGCGTGATGGTATATATATGTTAATAATAAAATAACTTTTATTCAATTTAGAAAAGCTTGATATTCTTTAATTTTACATACACACCAGCGGCGGCTGGTCTGGAGGTGCGTTGGTGCGCTAAACCGGAGAAATAATTCGCAATTATTAAATAATTCATATATTCGCTAACACGACTTCCAAAAATGTTAAATATTTGTATAGATTAAATACGTATAAGAATACTGACAAATAGTACGAGGATTTTTATTGAAGTGAACATTTTAAAAATATTCCTTTCAAATTGACTTGATCGGCCAAGTTGGCCAATACTACCGGAGCGATCTCCAATACGCACCGAACGGAAACGCAAATTCATATAGGGCAGACAGAGACATAGAGTAAACCGTGAGAAAGCGCTATTTCATATTCGCTTAGCGTGTCGAGGTGCGTTGGTGCTCAGCGCACCGGCGCACCTCACATATCATCACGCCGTGTCTGAATAACGCATGTTCGAATATATGATAAATTAAAGAATACTCAATTGCCTAAAACGAAAAAAAAAATAAAGTTGATGTCACGATTTTTCGTTTTCGTGTCCAGACCAGCAATTATGCTTTGTGCTTCCAGTAGGAGGCAAAATATATCGCCCTGTTATTCGCAACAATCAGGTCCTGCCTGGAGCATGTAGTCCCGATGTTTCGACAAACTAGCAAGTGTTTTGAGTCATGTATATTCCACAATTACATTCAGTGCCACTCTCGTTCTAGGAAACCCCATCGTTGCATGTTCACCTTGCATCCAGTCACCCCTACTCGGAGTCTATTTAGTGATCTTCTAAGTAGGCAAAGGTCTACAAGTGTCAAACTTTACGAAAGCTTCATCCAGTCGTAAGGTGTTTTTATCTTTCCTTTTCAGAAAACGCACTTTTTATCCAGATAAATCTTGCGTTCTCTTCATGAAACTATTCCTGGGTAAGTAGGTAACAATAATTCCCACCCTCGTTTTTAATGAAATATGAAGAAATTAATTATTACGTGAATTAAACCCTTGTAATAAGAAAAACGAATAACATACTCGTATACACATATGTACACGTATACAGCAATTAATACGGAAATAATCAAGTTTAAAAATAGTAGAAAAAATAGTAGACATTTAAATAAATTACTGCCTTGTGAATTTCTACAATCGGAAATAGATCAATTGCGAGAGGAAAGTTGCATATGCGAGAAGCGTTTATTTACCGAGTATTTAGGTAGATGGAAATATCGATAATTAAGTAAATTTCTAGTGGTTCAGTTCCTGTAACTGCATATATATATATATATATAATATATAACGTAATCTTAACATACATTATTAAATTATATGATACAAAATAATAAAGCGCTACTGTCTTCACAGCTAATTGACGTACATATTAACAGCTAATTGACGTACATAAGATACACTTAAGCTCGAGAAGTATTTTTTCAACAGGTACAAGTTCCTCTGATTTATTAACAGGTATTTGCCAAAAAGCATCTCAACATGTAATTGATGACGTAAGTAAATGTAGATATGTGATATGCTCAAATTGAAAATATATACATAGAAAAAAGGAAAAATGATGGAGTATGAAAACACAAGATTGTTCATCTAGCTAACGAAAAACAGACAAGTTCCAGTTCAAATGCGTAACGTACAAGATCAAATATAGCCTTGAATGGCAATGGATATAAAAAAGGATAATACTTGTTTTGATTATAGTCAATATACAAATGGCAACAAAATTATGGATTTAATACATCAAATGTATAATAATGACTAAGGTTTCGATAGTCCTTCAATAACGGATTTTTTCTCACGCGAAAGAAAGATTTCGTCAATTTGATATTCCTTCTCATATTGTTTAAATTTAGTGCCAAATCAAGAAAACACGCTTTCTCAGAGAAGGGAGATGTTATAGATTTAAATATGCTTTTCAAAGCATTTCAACGATGGTGTGAGTCTTACATTAGCTGGTAGCTGAAGTACCTAAATATTTATGGTAGATTTAAACCGCAAACAAACGTGTATGTGTATGTTGCAAAAATGCAAATAAAGATAACTCGATTGCAATTGTGGTTTTCGTTGCATAGTTAGTAAGAAGTATGTCTGTCAACCCGGACGTTGCGGGAGAGAATCAATCTTTTTTTAAGGATATCAGTCTAGTTTTCACTTAGGCCTCTTCAACATAATTCTGGTTGGTTGGAAGAGATTGCCACATGGCAAACCGCCAACAAGGTTGTTATATATACAACGAAAGTGTAATCCAATACAATTGTTGACCTCCACACGAAAGCCTAATGCATTGTCGATGAGGATTCATTATGGTCCTTTACTAGTAATTTGACGATACTTCATTAGAATTTTTTAGAATGAATAAAGAAGTATCATTTAACCAATCGATTGTGAACTATGCCATTAGACTGATTATGCGATTCAAAAACGATTATGAACTGTACCATTCAACCAATTGATTGTGAACTATACCATTGTGAACTGTGTCATTCGACCAATTGATTGTGAACTGTGCCATTCGTCTGATTGCTCGATTCAACCAATCTACTATGAACTGTACCATTGTGGACTGTGTCATTCGATTGATTGTGCGATTCAAGCAATATATTATGAACTGTACCATTCGGCCAATTGATTGTAAACTTTGCAATTCGACCAATTGATTGTAAACTTTGCAATGTGACCAATTGATTGTGAACTATGCTATTCAACCAATCGATTCTAATAAAAATATCTCGTCCAGTAAAAAAATCAACATTAAATTGAAAATAAAAAACACGTAACGTCAATCAATATTCACCATAATAAATACATGAGCAACAATTGAATTAAAAAAAAAAATAGTAGCGTTGATATTCAAGCAGATAGAAATATCAGACGACATTTTTTTACTTTATTCAGGCATCAATTGTGAGCAAATTAGAATAGTATGCAAATTAAAGTGCAGCCGGACAGGCTGAGAGACTGGTAATAAAAATGACAAATTGTTTAGCACCTCTTATCATGTGTCATTAGAAAGAGCGAAACGGAAGTGGTTAGCGGTGAATTAATACAATTACTTAACATTCAAACTTACATTCCGCGATAAACACAATTGAGACATTTAGAAACAAACACGTCCATGTCAACTGACGTAGAATATATATAAAATTAAATTTCAATACTTAATTAATTCGAGTGAAAATGTATGTAGCGAAATCAAAGGTTTATTTATTTAACACTTTTATTGCAATACAATCTGGCGGGCTTATTGCCAGGCGGCAATCTCTTCCAACCAACCAGACAAAAGTAAATGAAGCAAGTTACGTGGTCGCATAAATCATTCAAATGACTATCCATCCCCACGAAATCCATAAACATATACGTGCCCACAAAGACGGACAATCACCCGAACATTATTTTTCATATAAAGTGAGATATCATCAATCAAAAGGAAAGGAAAGGATGGTGGAGAGGAAAGGAAAAGAAAAATCAGGAATGAAACACGTTATTACGTTAAAGGTTATGGTTATAGAAAGAAGCGTGGTAAAAGTGCGTGCGATGTATGGGTTAACTCAGAAAAACTGGAGCAGATTTATGAGCTCTGTTATAAAGACAGTATGTTTAAGTGTGATGGGTGAATTGAAAGGAACATTGAAAGAAGGGTAGCGAGATAAAACAAGGAAAATGGAGCACTTAATGTTTTACGAATATACAATAACCGCGCAATATTAACAGTAGCAAAAATGAAAATACATAATTTTTGTAATTTATTTTTATCAAACACTGTTTATTCCACTTTTTTGTGACGGTATAACCCTACCGGTTTCAAGGCTTTCACCTCATCTTCAGGGGAGCACAAACAAGACAAAATACATAATAGTGTGTTGGTGTCCAGCTTGATCTATGGAAATGAAACTTGGACTTGGCAGAAGATGGATAAAACGGATGTTTTAAGTGAGACGAATAAAGGAGCTTTTAAAATGGTTTGGACATGTGGAGAAAATTAATGATGAAAGAATGACTAAGCGAGTATACAAGTCATAAGTGCAAGGTGTGTGTGGAAGAGATAAACCGGAAAAAAACGTCAAGTTAAAGTGAGAAGTATGAATAATACAAGACGTGATGTATCAATGAGGACGAGGCGAAAGTTGTGTGCTTGGAAAGAAAAGTTTGGAGATCTGTTCTTTTTGTCTACCCCGTAAGGGGCATGGCGTGATGATATGTACTTATTTGAATTAGAGTTACCATAAGTCTCTCTTCTTGGAGTAGGAGAGACGATCTCCGTGGCCTGGTGGGAAGACACATGTCTGCCGATCCGGAGGTTGCGGGTTCGATCCCCGCTGGAATCCAGATTTTTTAAAAATTGGATTCCAGTCTGGTTAACACTTAGGGCCTATAAAAACATCTTTCTGGTTGGTTGGAAGAGATTGGCAATAAACTCGCTAGGTTAAAAAAAAAAAAGAAGAAAGAGAGCAAGGATTACAACTTAATTTTATTCTGATCTTTTGCTTATGAGGCGTACATACACCTTGTTTATGGTACAGGCGTACATACACTCTATTTTAAAATTATTTAAGAAGGAAAAACTTCACTTTAATTCTTACTATTTATATTGTTTATGAATTTTGTATCATGGATTTTTTTGATTTCCTTTTGCTTGTTTGGTAAGAAGAGATTGCCACCTGGCAATGTTTCAATGTTATAAAATAAAGTGTTAAATATATGAATAAATAAAAAGTGCTCCTTTATGAATTGATTAATTTGATTAGTCCCGTTTTCATAGGTCTTCCCAAAGATATAACTTCTATTATAATTTAATATTAATAATTTTTTCTATGTTGTGAAACAATGTTATTGTTTTTTTTTTCTTTCTCTTTAACACCACATCTTTCACACTTCTACCTAACTACTCTACATCTACCAAATCTGTCGAAACTTCTATAAAAACAATCTTCTACAAATACTTCTATAAAATCCTCGTTCGTTGAATTCTAAATTAAAACTTTACGTTCTTTGCCGTCTTTGTTACTATTTGGCTGGCGTGACAGTGTGATTTCGTAATTTCCTATGTACAATACTTTTTTTTATTATTATTAAAGAATAATAAATTATTCTTGAAAATTATAATTATTAGAGGCGTAAACCGCAATACAATAAATAATAATTGACAATGATGGCCTTTGGCTAGAAGGAAATGAACAAACGAAGAGTTGCCCAGAAAGGAAATCATTAATATTAAAGTAGTGTTACTTGTCCTGAACTAAAATGTATTGTAATTCGTAGACAACATCCGCCTTTCGTAACTTTCAGGATGCCACTAAAATTTTACAGTTAAATATCGAAGAACCTTCCGTCGAATTATATATATATATATATATATATATATATATATATATATATAT